>JAUMJJ010000038.1:24510000-25841250 GCA_033556795.1 Tapera naevia | reverse complement strand
GGTAACTGTCATCAACCTCTGAAAATCCAACAGATTAGTAACAAGCACCCTTGCCACTTTAAGATATCCAGCAAGAAACATATAACAAAATAATTCTAAGATGCTTAGTTTGTCTTTTATACTGATCCAACTCAGTGAGTGTATGTTTTTTATTTTAAACTTGACAGTCAAGAGCTGAAGTTCCAGATGGGGCTGTATGTGGCTATAACAGCATGATGGCGTTTCCTTCTAGCATAGCTTATCCTCATAAACTTGTACTGGAAAAGCTCTCTCAGTAGCGTTGTGTAACATTTCCAGCCGACCTTGAAATCGTAGGAGAAGGAGGAATAGGAGATCATGGGAAGGCAGGGGAAAGAGGTAAAGAAGTGATGGACTGCTTCTGTTAGCTGGTCTTGGTGCAGCACATGTATTCCCCTGGCATGTAGTGTGGCAGTGCAAGCCTCCCATTTGCATCAGGGAGAAATCTGTCTCTTCTAAGTATACTGATATCTTTCATGGAAAGATTTAGCGGTACTAACCCCCGTGTGTAAACAAGTCTTACATCGCCATTCTCTGTGCTTTCTTCTTCTTGCTCCTTGCTTGTATTTTAATTGTAAAAAAACTGTTTTCTGTTGTTTCTGTTATTTTGGCATTGCTGCAAGCTTTAAATTGCATCTCAGATGTGCTCATTTTTGTGTGTGCAGTCCTTTACTGGTAGTACAGACATTTGTTATTAGACTTGAGGTTTTGCTGTAAGTGGCTTACACAACCATAAGTTTCCCAAAGCAGGATGGAATAAATAAGTTTGTTTTTCTAATTGACCGTTATGAATTTGGAATTGTTTGAGCAGTTGATTGAAATTGTTTGAAATTGTCTTGTTTGAGCGGTTGGATTAATGTAAAAAGCCAATACAAGACTGGGAAGTAACTTGTGTTCGTTTGGTTTCCAATCAGGAGTCTGGAAGAAATCTTCTTGTACTAGCTGTTGGCTGCATCATAAGCTTTCTGTGTAGTTTCTGAGTAGGGATCAGGTGGGTCAAATATCACAGATCTCCTGCTCTTGTTTCCAGAAACAGAATTCGTATTCTTACTGTTCAGGTTGTGGCAGTGTCCAAAAAATGCTGGATGCTTGGAAGGTGCAATTGCTCCAGATGACAGAGATTGAGAAAGTGTCCAGGAATAGTAGTGCTATACAGAAAGCCTGGTCGTGGTCAGCATGGTAACTAGCAGTCTAATTTGCAAGATGTTGAAATAACTGATGCCAGTATTTACTGAAAGAGAGCTTTAAGAACAGGTTGAGCCAACATCCTTTAGGTGTGGTTTGGGTATAGTCTGAACTGCTGTGGAAGAGGAAACCTTAGAGTCCTTCTTGCTGTCCATAGCACTCTCCTTTGCAAAGCTTTCTAACTGTGAGCTTGGGATGCTGTGCTTACCCACAGACCTGTTTGTCAGGAATGATAAACTTTTGGTCTGTTGATCCTGTTTTATGGAATTACCGTGATAAGTGTGGGCAAAGAGATCAAGGCTAGAATGGGCATTTCAATCAGATTATTTTCTCATTGTGTTCTAGTTTTTGGCCGTACAATGTGGTTCCTAGTTTTGGAAATTTTGTGTTTCAGCAGCAGGACGTTTATGCAGAGAAATATGAGCATTAATAAACAAGATTCATTGGTTTAGTAGAATAATTAATAAACTGATCTAGTAAACTAGATTTATTAGTTAATAAAATAACTTAATTGGGAGATGTAAGGGAAAGTAGGCTTTTTGTGTAAAATTTATGTATAATAGATATGTTCTCTACAGGCACTAAGGTAAGTTATGTTCATCCATTTAATACTTCTTTTTTTTTGTTTTTAATATTTAAGCATAAATCAGTTCCAGAGAGAGGTTTCAGAATATAGCTGTTCATCAATCACGTGGATTGGTCCCGATGGAGTCAGATATTCTAATCAAACCTTCAAGCAATGTAAGACGAGCTAAGTGACTGATACCTGGGGACAAATTGAATTTATGTAATTCAAGGTGATATCCAAGTGTATTTACTCAGAATGTAGGTTTTCTTCAAAGTTATGTAGTGCTCCCTTTTGAGGGATGTGTCAGAACTAAATTCATATTTAAGCCAAATATGCTGGGAAGTTCCTGAGTTATTACCTCTGAAAGGAATGGAGAAAGAGCCCTGCTGAAGTAGTATTGTTGCCTTTCTTTGGCTTAAAAGGCTGCAAGTTCTTGTTTAAATCATGATTAACATCACAGACCAGACTGGAAAGAACAAATGTTCCTGAAAGTGCCCCAGATGCTGAAGCTATCATGTAAACTCCAATTAAATGATCTATGTACTTTGCTGATTTTTTTATCAGGTTTAGGCAAATGAGAACTGCTATAAACTATTTTTGTAGAGGATCCTTTTAATATTTTATATCTCTCATTTCTTCCTTTGTGTTGCAGCCACTGTGCTTCTAGCTGAAAGCGGGAAGCAAGGGATCACGTATTTTTTAAATGTGGGACTCATGAGGAATTTGCATACAAATCTCTCTGCACTGCTTGGCATTTTGTTTCATCCTCAGCTGCTAGATGTCAGGTTCTGCTGTTGTCAGTGGCCTGGTTATTCCTATGCTGTAAGCTTCAGCCATCTTAGTTTGAATTTCCTATACGAGAGGTGTGTGTTGAGTAGTAGCAATCTGAAATGTAAGCTGAAAGCTTGGCAATAGCGAAGCTGTAATTTCTTGGAGGAGGTTATATAGGTGGAACAGGATGGTTTGCTTGGAAAGGGATGCTGAAATTGTGGAAAAGAATGAAGAAAAATCATCTGAGAATAGTTGTGGAAGGAACATAGCCAAAACTGTGTACTTTCCAAGTATAGATCGTTTGAATCCTTTGAGGACCCAGAGAGACTCTCAGCTGCTGGCTCCATATCTGTAACTGTAGAAATATGGGTTCGGATCCAGACTTTTCATCTGTTTCTTATGTACGTAATAGCCTGAATCTTAATCTTGGACATCAACACCCTAGGCTTTGGAGAAAACTGCAGTTAGACCTTCTGTTGTATTTTTCTAGAAAGCTGTGGTAGACTAGAGCAAAGTTCTTCCAGTAATGTTGAGAGGCTTAATGTTTAGCAGGCAAGGAGTCGTGGCTAGAGAGTGGGCATTCAGCATAATGCAATTCAAATACTGAAAAAGAATATGAAAAGAAATAGCTGTGCGTACAGCCTCCTGCCTTTGCCCTCTCTGTGAGTGTTGGCTTCCTACCCTCCCCAAACTAAATTTGTTGTCTAAATCAATTTTTAACATGCAGTGTTTGCTGAAACATGGCATTATTGCCTGAATAGACATTGATATGGTCAAGTCTGTCAGTCAGCGGCCATGTTTTTAACCTGATAACCTAATTTTTATAACTATTCTAGAACTACTAGTACTGCATCCATCAATAAAATGAAACAACAGTATGAATAAATGGGAAAAAAGTTATGTAATATTGCAAGATGATGTTCTCCAAATCAGATAATAGATATCATATGACTATTGTATAAATAATAATTTACAATTTCTGCGAGGTGAACATCTTATAAATCTAGTTCACTGGCTGATGCTTAGATCTGTATATTTTAGTCCTTGCATCTAGCATGGAATGCCGTGTCTCATCCCAGCTATTACCTGGCCAGTTGTGCTAATTTTTTTTTTTTTTTTTTTTTGCTCTTCAATGTGCCATGTGGTTGTTTTGAGGACTCCTAGTTTGGCTTGTGAATTGACATCTGTGGAGGCAAAGTGCCTTGTGAAATACACTGGAGCTGAATATGGCCTTCTGGATAGAGTAAATGAGGGATTTGTAGCAGCATAGGCAAATGATGCAATGGGAAGCCTCCCAGGTCTCTATGGTAAATTTATGCCTTATAGATTTTAAAATTTTGAGATTCCCCTGGAACTCTTTCATATTTCTTTCCTGCCCCTCTCCTTTTATAACAGAACATTTTGAGTCTAAGCTACAGTACTTCTCAGGCAATCCTCTGAAAGATAAAGATTTGCAAATAACAGTCTTACAGTGAGAGGATGTTCTTTGTTCTCCCCAGTTGCAACACCTGGGGACAGTGAGTAGCAAGGCACAACTCAAGTTCAGCTTAGTCAACAGAGGAGTGATGCTGAGGTCACAAGGGGGAAGTTTTCACCCTTCCACGGCAGGACATTCAAATCCTATGAGTGTTACTGTGTGTGGAAATTTCACCCATGACTAACCGCAGTCTTGGCTGCCCGGCTTGGCTTTGCCCAAAAGGATCTCATTAAAATGTTTGCAGATGTCAGAATTCACACAGAGTGGCCAAGCCAGGATTTTCCCTCCTAGTACGCTGTTGCGCAGTGTTTGATTAAATAGCTCTTTATTGGCCCTCCCTCAGAATTAGGTTCATTTTAGTGATACATTGAGTAAATTGTGTAGAAAGTATTTTTCTTATTTTTCATATTTTAGTTTGAAAGGTGTTTTATGTGGATGAAAATTTCTCTATTGTGAAATAATAATTAAATTGATTCTGGAAATATCCCTACTTCAGTGTCATCTTGGTGCTTTAGCACTTATCTATTAAATACTCTGGTATTTTTGCTTCTATTATTTCTGTTATGCATCTTTTGTGAGTTACTGTGCGATTCGTTGGCTAGCAACTAATCTGTAAGACTTCAAGGGGAAAAAGCTGGTGCCTGAACACTAGATGTAAGTTTTTTGAGAGCCCCAATTACCACTAAATGTGATGTCTTCTCTGAAAGAGGCCTGAGTTTTCTTGCAATGGCTCAATAAATTCTATTTTAAGTATCATTTGCAAACCATTAGTTTTAAGGTCTTGCTGCAGATATAAACAGTGGCAAAAACAGTTGATTGATATCTTCCTTAGGTTTGTGCTCATGAGGCCATACTTCATTGCAGGGAAGCGAGAGGTGATTATGTGCCGGAACACTTGCTGGTCCTGGATGACAGAACTGTGTTTCGTTCAACTTCAATAGAGAGAAGCTGCCTACATTTTATTTGCTTTGATTTCTCCCTCCCTGCCTTCCCCATTACCTGCATTTGTCCTTTTTTTTTTCCAAGTGCCTCACTGAGCATTTATGTATGGCACATGTAAAACAATAGCTGGAAACTGTTAAAGAGAACTGTAGGAAACTCAGTTGAAAAGGCACTGGAAAAATGATGAGGATTGCATTGCAATGTATTCTGAATTCCCCTAGGTGTCATGTTATAACTCTTCTGTGCCTCTCTCGGCAGAGGCAGATTGTGTTTCATTTCATGTTCATCCAAGATAAATAGCAGCATTGCTTGAGGAAATATTAATTTTTGAGGAGAAAAAAGGTCTTGGACATGACAATGCAAAAACATAATTAAAAGGTTGTGCCCTCAAACCATAAAATGCATATATTTTTCCTATATTGTCTGATGAGCTCAAAAAGAATTGAGAATGTTTGCTTTGGCTTTTCACACAGTCTTCCATTTGGAAACAGTTATGAATGTGGGACTTGTAGTGAACAGGTTTGTAAGATGTTTTTTTCTTTTCTCATGGGAGACCCCACAGACATCTGCCCACCTTTTCTTTCTTGGCCGCCTCTTTCTACCCCCCATGCTGACGCTTGACCCTCATCCTCAGCTCTTTGTGGCAAACGGTAGATGTGGTGACATTTTTCTTGGCAAGTACAAAGACCAGCCTTATGACTTGCCTTCCCACAGCCTTCTGTCTCCCACGTTTTTGTAACTGACCTCAGGGTGCTCTAGATGTGAGGAATAGAATCTTCCTACAGTGTGTTTTGCCTCTTGGTCATTCTGTATTTTTATCGTTCCTTTTGTTTTTTTGCCTCTCAGTTACACTGCCTTGCAAGGACTGAAGAGGAAAGATGGCACTGGGTTGGCTTAGGATTGATGTCTTCTGTTTTGTCTTTCTATTGCACATTATAAAAAATAGCCCAGACTCTTGCCACCTTCTTGCCTGTTCTGTTCAGACAGAATTAAAGCTGTGTATCACTTTATTGGCCTAATTATTTTCTCCAAGAAATCTTTTCTTATGTATAAGGGGAATGCAATTAATTCCAGAGAGGTTAAGACACACACCCCCCACAACCCCCCAGTGTGGAACGCTGAAATATCAGTTTTTTGACAGATGTAGACTGGAGAAAATAAAATATTCTGTAGGAATAGGAAGGGGAAATGCAATGTTATATACACCAAATGGAAATTCCCATAAAGGATCAGTCATCCAAGGTCTGTCCTTGAGCTTCTTGCCAGAAGGAGGGTGTGGCTGCTGTGAATGAGTGGCTTGTGCTAATTGGTATGATGTTGGTTCTGAAATAAAATGAACATCTGATGGGGATTCAGAGAATTGTGGAAAGTTGCTCGTCAATGTCTGTCTGAGTCTGCAATCCAGCAGAAATAACAAGCTGTGCGTAAAATAATCTGGTTCATAAGACAGTATTGAAGGCTCAGAGATGAGGTTTCTGCTTTCTGCTCTCTGATACCTACATCAAGACAAGCACACTGGCAGAGCACTGTATATAGTAAACTGCACTGCTGTAAGTGACCACTACCCTATAGTTAGAAAATCTGGTGTATTTGTTATACGCATTCCGTTATGAAATTAAAATGAACTTTTATTTTTTGCGTAATTTGGATACCTCAGTTGTATTTCTGTATTTCTTCAGCACTTCTAATTTAGGCAAAATGTACTTACTTCGAATTATTGGCAGGATGTATTGTTGCAGATTCTGTGGCTATTCTCATCACTCTCAAGAGGTTTAAGTCTTTTCACAAGAAATTTAAGTAGAGCATCAGTTATGGGCACTAACAATGGATGCAACAGCCATCTTCCTTTGCTGATGTGATGTGAGAATATAACACAGACAACCACCCAATCCAGTTAACTGCACGGAGGTTATAAGAGAAGCAGGATGGTGATATAAGATGTAAGATGTTAAAAAAGTAAGCACAAGACTTCTAAAATGTGTGTAAAACTTGTCTGGTATCCAGTGCCAGGTTTTCACAAGAGAACTGTGTTGCTTAGTGGGTGTAGAAAGTAAGACGCTGCATTTTGAACCATTTGCAGGAAGGTTGGTTTTGAAAGTGCTAAAACAGGTATAAATTTTAAATCTTTCCTTCAAGCTGGTGCTTGAAGACCAAACAGTGAAAACAATCCAGGCTGCTCATGGCATTGCTTCTCTAAGTTGTTGCTGAAGAGACCATCAGAGGAACAGGAATTCTCATTAATTTAAATCAAATTTCTCCTAAGTGAGGCCTGAACTAGTGGATGACAGCTCTATTCCACAGGTGAAGATGGATAAACAGTACTTTAACTGGGCAAGAAAATTGTTGTATGTATTGTAAATGTTAATGGGTGTAAATGCTACTATTTCTTGTTGCCCAATGGGATGCCAGAGCAAGTCTGTATAGCTGTGCCTTTCAATATTCTGGGAATAGTTGGACTGTGTTATTTTCTACTTCAGCTTCTCCTCTGTGCTGCTGGAGAGCCGTGGACTGGATTGCCAGCAGCTGTGTTTGGGTCACGGTTGGTACCTGGTTATACCTTGTAGCATTTCAGTGAACTTCACTTGCTCACCTCTTTGAATCATTAATACTGTGGTCTTTTGAGTGATTTTTGGGGGCACGTAATTAACTTACATACTGTTTGTCCCCCCTTTTTTGTGAGATGTTAAAACATTTAGAAGCAGAGAGAGTGCTATAGTAGAAATGCTGGGTTGTCCAGCGTATTGCTTTGCATGTGATGTTTTGTACATCTGTCAGAACATGAATGATGTATTCTCAGTTTTCAGTTCCAGCCTGCCTGCTTCCCCTCCTTACTTGTTGCTGTTTTACTAGCAGGTAAGCTCTCTCTGAGATGGGAGGGAGGATGGCTCTGGCCACTCTGCAGGCACTGCCTGTTGTCATCTTGTTTGGCCACTCTCCAGGGTTTGTCTGCCTCTGGTGTGTGAGTGTCCGGGACTGTTATTTATGCAGCAGAGAAAGCCTGCAAAGAAGCTGGATGTCATTTAAGGAGGTGCTCTTGCAGAGCTGGCCGGACCTAGAGGTTCAAAGGGTCTTCAGTGCAAACAATGCCTTATGTGAGACTTGTTCATGTACTTGTAGTCTTCTTGGATCTTCATCTAGTAAGAGAAGGGCACAACAGAAATACCATTTAAAAAGCTGACTTTAAAACACCAACCACAGTGCAGGTGCTTTTCTGTAATGGCATAGTTTCCCCATAGTTTGTCTTACTTCTTTTTTGATAAAGTATTAAATGCACAAAACGAATGCTGGCAGAAAGATGGGCTTATTTACCACTGCCCTTATGTTTCTCCCAAATGGGGAGCAGCTGACCCCAGAGCAATGGGGCTTAGGAGCTGTGGCACTGACATGCTGTGGGGCAGGTTGCGGATAAAAAGGTTGCTGCATTTCCGTCCATGATGGCTCTTTGGGACAGGTCCTATGACATGAGTAACTACAGGAAGCAGGATATTCTTGCAAGATTGTCAAATTAAATAATTCAGTCGGTCCTTCAGGTCTTAAAGGAAACCAGTCTTGTTTTCAGCACATAAAATGCAGTGTAACATCTGACTAGCTGAAGAGGTTTCCCTTCTCAACTCATAATGCCCTCCAAAGTGCGATCCTTTCCTTGATAAGGATCATAGTTTACTGAGATGTAGAGAGAAAACTTGTCTGAATGCTGACTATGCTTTGGTGTACTAGCAAGCAGGAGAACAGTTTGATTTGAAACACATCGATTTCTTCTTCAAGTGAAAAATCTTATGATCAAATACAGCAAAATGTTCTTCAGTGCCCAACTTTGAGGTAAGAGTGACTGTAAACACGGAGGTTTGCTATAGCTTGCTTTTTCAGCATTGCTGTGGTTAGAATGATTGAAAAAAGTCCCTTCAACTCTATTTTTGACTGAAAATTAGGTATTCAGATTTGTTTTCAGAAAACCTTGGATATTTCATCAGAAAAGCTGAATATCTGGAAAACAGAAATAAAAAAATACTTAAAATATCTGGTTACAAGCCTTGTTGTTTCATGTTAGCATTTTTCTATAAGGAATATACTTCACGTGAAACACTTATCTTGGTATGGTCGAGGAAGGAGGAGCCAATTCATGGTGCATTGTGGGTGATGTAGTTTAATCTGAGAGGCCAAACTGAAACCAAGTTTGACATTCTCAAGAGCAACCACAATAGCATTTGAAATAGAAAGCTATTTGGGTTTTAACCTAAAAAATACTGCTCTATAGGGATGATAAACAATTTATTAAGTCACTGGAAATGTAACAATGTAAAAAATGTATATTTGTAGGAAAACCAAAAGAAAACCCTTTATCTTTCTGGATGGTGGCCTTGTGAACTCAGACCGAGAAAATCAGAACAAGTCCCCTCTCCATTCATTCATTCATTCATTGCCTCTAAAGAAGAACTGTAACTATGGGACAGTTGATTAGTCTGTAGGTAATTCACAGATTAGAATAATCCAGCTTTATCTCTAATATAGCTGTTTCAGTTTTTGGCACCAGGCTTTTATCACTAAAATAAACAGACATGGCTGAATTGTACATGGATTCAATTGGCATTGAACTTTTAGAAAGTTCACTTATACATCTGAAAGACTGAGATTGAGACTACATCTCTGTTTTAAATACACACATTGGAAATTAAGTTGTAATATGAAAAGATAACATTTGTGTTTAGTCATTTTTCTGGCTCTAGCTTTCAGTAGCATTAAAGGTACTTTATAAATAAAGTGATCTGTTGTATTACAGCATATAATTGTACATTTGGGACATGTAATACAAACCTTAATGAAAGTTCATGAGAATTTAATGTGCAGGAGTTATTTTTAATTCAAAGTATCTTATCTGTTTTTAATTTTTTCTCAAATTGCAAAATGCAATTGGGCTGTTTTATGTACTAATTCTTTGCCAAATTTCATTTGTTTCCAAATTAAAGAGATTTTTCACTTACATTGTCATGAAAGGCAACTGAAACTATTAGGTTTTGCTATATTTTTAACTTAAAAACCTTCAGAAAACTACCATTACTGCTTCTTCCAACTTTTGAGAAAATGATTTATTTCTGGTATATAAGCTCCAAAAGCTACTGCTACAAACCTACCTCCCCCCCCCCCCCCCCCCCCCTTTTTTTTTCCTCCCATCCTGAGGGGTTTATTATCATCTTGAATTAAAAACCCTGTGTAACTGGGTGCTGTAGTGAGTGGGAGCTTGGGGCCAGAAATCCCTGTTTGGTCATTGGATCCAGCTGAGAAAGGAGCTCCTGGGCTGAACGTGGGCTGTTGGTGGGAAGGAAGCTCCTGCTGTAGTTCATGAAAGAGACAAATCTCCAAGGAGGAGAATGGTCTCCGCTCTGCTCAAGATGGGGCAGAACAACGTGCTTTGTTGTTGCAGATTCAATGTTTTCCCTGGGTTTTTGGAAGAGGAATAAGACTGGGTCCTGGACGCACACATGATGGTGACAGTGAGCGCTGGTGAAAGGTGTGCCACTGTTGTGAGCAAGACTGAAAGGTGGCAGGCACTGAGGGGAAACTGTGAAAGCGTGTGGAAAAGTAGAAGCATTGCAGAAAAGAGAGGTATAAGTGGTAACCGGTGGGGTCTGTCCTAATGACAGCTCTTCTGTCATTTTGAAATGTAAAAGAGGGATGACAGAAAAAGTCTTCAGTGCCTTATGGCTGTGTCTCAGGCAAGTTTCCAGAGCCAGACCTGAGCTTCTTTCTTGCATCTCAAAAAAAGAAACAAACCAACAAACCCACTGCAAACTGGTGGTGGCCACCGAGGTTGTTGTCCACTGGTCAGTTATGAAACAGCAAATGAGTTCTGCAGTTGCTGGTGCGACTTGTGAACCAGCAGGGCCTGTCTTTAGAAAGGAAGAATTTGCACAGCTGTGAAGACAGCTGGAGTAGAGTTATCTAGTGCTTCAGATCATATAGCGTGCCAATAGACCTCAGGTTACTGTGGTTATATCACTCCCATCTTATGCTCTTCTTCAGCCTGACCCTTGTTCAAAGAAAAGAGAATTGATTTGAAAGGCTTGAGTCATACTTTTCCCTTTCTCCTCCTTGATTAGCAGAGTGTATGCAACACTTGGGAGGGAACAGACAAAGAGAAAGGAAAGAATTGACTGTAAAAAATAATACATCCTGTGCGCTTTGGCAGCATAGACCTTGGGAGATCTCTGATCGTGCCTTTCTCTGTGCTGAAGATGGAAGGGCGTGAAAGGCTTCTGGGGCAAATGTAGCCTGGTGCTCTAGAGAGAAAATGATAGCACAGAGCTGCCTGTCAGGAGAGCTATTCCCTGTGGGAGAAAATAATAGAGAAGATTTGGCCATTGCATTAGAATGAGTACACACGTACAAGCTCTGGATCAGGGAGCAATTTTTGCACTGCTGGTTAACAAGGCATATACTGTGGACTCCTTACTGGAAGGGGCAGGAAGGTACATGTGCCACTCAACAGTTAGGTTTGAATTCTTCTCTTCTTAGATGCTTAAAAATAGTTCAGTACGGTTATTTCAGAAGTGTTAGTACTGAGTTGATTCTCCATATAGCCACAGTCTTTATCTTGACTCCCCAGGAGAGTATCACAAGGTTGATTTTCCACCTGGTTTTGGTGGGAAAAGGAAAATCTTTTGCAGAAGCTAGGACAAATGCAGTGTTCAAGATTTATCACATGATGTTTCCTTCAAAGCAGGCAGAGGAAGTGCTTAATTGTTTGGAAATTCATTTGGCAAGTTCTTCCCAGTGCTAAACTGTTTAATGCATCAGCCTGTCACACTTAAATGCCTTAGGGCTCACTTAACATTTTTGATTACACCTGAGATGGTTCACAGAAGTTGTTTTGACAGAGCCTCATTTTCTGTTGCTAATCTGATTTTTTTCTAATGAAGAATTTAAACCTCAGTCAAAACAATTTTTCAAAATCTCAAGGCCTACATTTATTCCTCATAGGGTAAGCATTCGCTCTGCTTACACTGTCAGGAGGAGCCCCCTGTGTTTAAATGATATATTTAATGATATTTCAGAACTTGATTGTAAGTGATGTCACCTTTTTGCAAAGAAGAGGAAATGCATAGTAGTGTTGTACTGGTGCTAGTTTTATTCAAATAAACTCCAAAATAATTGGAGTAACGATACATAACAAACAAACTGTTAAATATATTAGGTCTTACTATTTTTTGTTGAATTTCCTCCAACTAGGGGAAAAGCACTATGTGTTTTTTGGCAGGAGCTGGTCTGGAAAATGAAATAAGTGAAACTGTACTCTCATGGAGAAGGGAATGGGGAATGGTTTCAGGACCTCAGAATTTGTAATGCACTTCTTTAAGGAACTGGAGGCTCACTGAATGAATATCTATGTTTGTTCTGAAAACAACAAGCTTTTGGAAGTTTTCTGTTCTGATATTTAAGGTCTAATCTCCTACTGAAGTTAAAGCTCAAATGAAGTTTGCAGCCCATGGCATAGAGGCTATCAAATAGCCTCAATAAATCCACTGACCAGTCTGCATCTATCTGTAGTTGTGGAGCTCTCTTCTCCAGCCTTTTTCAGACTTACGGTACTGGGACTGAGAATTGTGGCATTCTGGAGATGTTTGGCTTAGCATAGCTTAAAGATGATGCAGGTTCATTGCAGTTGTCTATCTTATTCATGAATAATAATTTACAAAATTCTGCTGTACTGTGGGTTGAAAAAGTATGAGATTGCTTAGCTGGGTTATTATACAGTACAGAGCTCATTTTGAAAATATTTAATATGTGAGCCTGCTGAATGTTTGGGCACATTCAGCAATGTGCATACACCACACTGCTGCTTTTATTAATAGAAGGTTCACTTTACACAACATGTGCTGGTGTTACTTTCCTGAGACACAGATTTAGGTGGCTTTTAAACCCTCTTTCAGAGTTTGGTGTCTACAATGTATGTAAGATAAAGAGTGAGATCACAAAAAAAAAATCACTGACAGTTATCTTCTTAGGAGATCTTGGCAAGAATCGCTGCTATCACCTATACTGTTTCCGATATCACTTTCATCTGTTTCCACAACCTGTCAAAACAGGTGTATTTATAGGCCTTGAGGGACTGAAAGAAGAAATCAAATATTTGCATAGCATCTTGCATCCAAGTTCCCAAGGACTGAGGCTCAAAGGATGTTGATATGTTTCCAGTGATTACTTAGCTGTGCTGGGTATTTTGATGCTCTCTTTAGCAATCTCCTGCTGTTGTACAAGGATTTGTTCTCTCTTTTAGCAAAGAAGTCCTCAATGAAATGCTGGTTGGCTTCAGAAAAACTCACACAACTACTTAAAGACACATCAGAGAAAACTGGGACCATATCTCACTGAACATTACGTATTAAGGTGCATTAAGAAGCAATGCACAAGTGTGATTAATTAGGACTACTTTGCTTAAAGAGAAAAGGTACACACCCTATGCTAAAGTACTTTTTCATGCTCTGTCTTGGCAGTAATTAAACTCTAGGGTGCTAGAAGCTGCCTACTCCTTGTAATGGCCTCTAATAGTTAAAGGGGTTGAGCTCTGGGAGAGGAAGAATCCCACTAATTGTACAATTCTTCTGGCTCTGGGGTTTGGTGGGAAGTCCTCACAGTGAACCTACTCTGGGTGTGCCACTCTTTGTAGAGTGGGATGCAGAGCTTTGTGTGCCTGAGGCTGCAAGAAATAACAATTTTCAGTGGTGTGAGGGAACTTGAATGCATAAATTTTTGGGGCTACATGGCAATTGTGTCTTTTTAGGAGATTTATGTTTACTGTATTGCAGCATCCCACTTCAAAAATTTCCAGCAGTGATGGTGATGAGTGATAAGGAGATACAGTAAAGCAAGTTGAGTTAATGGATGTAGTCCTAGGACTGTAAAAGATTTCTTTAAAGGTGAAATGCACAGGAAAGGAATATTTTTCACTTAGTTTTAAAAAGAGAGATGACCAGAAATTCAGGGAGGGAGTATTCAGCTGGATCGATATTTGAAGAAGGTGCCTCTTTTGGCATAATCCCAGATGAAAATAGCAGGCCATGATAAAATCAGTTTAATTTATAGCTTTGTCAGGGTATTACTAAGTGGGAAATAAAGTGACTCAAGTGTTCAACACACAGGTTACAAAGGACCAGCAGATCATGATCCAGAGAAATTGAAATGCAGATCTGCATTGTTTTATGAGACGGCTGTGACAATACAAATAATTTACTCCATGAGCTTCTAGTCTCAAGAAAGATGCATGAACAGCTCTTTTACTCCTGTGAATAAAGAAATGGGTTTTTTTCCCTTCTTTAGATCAAGGGATCAGCTTGCAATCTTGTTGGTATTTGCTCCTGAGCAAGTAAAAAATGATCAAAGGTTTTCTGCTGGCTACAAGCCCTCAACCCTTTGGAAACGTTCTGTTGACTGTGAATGATTTTTTTTTCTTGGTGTCTTTAATCAATTGTAGCAAAAATTTCAAATGGGAGTTCTGATTGTATGTGAGAGAAAGGAAAAGTGTTTTCCTGGGGAAGTGTGTACTGTTCCACAAAATGTGGTGGCATGAAGAGCGAGACATTGTCCCCAGAGCTGGTGTTTTGTGCCAGCTATATCCTCAACTCCAAAACTATTGGATATGACTAGCAGTACCAAGATTTCGTGTCCCTTCCAGTCAACCCCCTTTTCGAACACACTCTCAGACATATTGTCCTGTACCTTTGTCCAGCAGCTGCTTGTTTTTTCCCGAATATTTTCCAAATTCCAAGCCTTTCAGTTAAGTGTCTGCAACCATGTGAAGAATGGCAAAAATATTTCTTTTGGTGAGTTTGCTTCTACCATGGATGATGGTCTTTATATCGTGGGAAGGAAGTAGATTTTGTCTTTTGTTTTTTCAGTTTGCCAGGCAGCTCTTCTGGCAAGATTTGAAGAAATCTTGAAAGATGAAATTGACTACTAAATAAACTCTTTCTTTTTTTTTTACTTTTTGATAGGTCCTCTCTTCTTTGTTTGTCATTGTAGGTATTTATAAGTAGAAGAAAGAAAATTGGTTTGTACTATATAGATGCCTGACAATCTTTCCTTTTACATTATTGGAAATATCAAGATGTCAGGGAATATTCACTGTATCAGCAGCCTTGTTTCTAATGAGGTTGTTTGGACGATGCAGTCTGAGCTGGAGTAAAAGCTTTGAAACATGTTAACCACCATTAGACTGAGAAGTGGGGGAGGGTTTTTAAGTGACCTTTAAGTAAACTGCATCTTTTTGAATTTCCTGGGCAGCTGCCTTTCTCTCTTTGATGTATTGTGCCTAGTGATGCTGTTAATGAAATACATAATTATGTGTTATATAATAAAACAGAGCTAACATGAAGGTGGCTAATAGACTATAATGATGTGGAGGCCTGAGAAACTCGGGACCATGGGGGCTGTTGAAAAGTGCCTCAAGTGACAAAGAAGATATTTAAAGAGATTTGAATAATTGTGCTAAGATATTAATTGTGGTCTGCGTGCATGTGTGCATAAGCGACATTTTTCACGATTTTGTTTATATAGAGAATTTTGAAAAAAAAAATAGGTGCAGTTTGCTAGGCTGCTGATGTATGAAGTGTCAGTGCTGAGTGCTTCCAGTGCCTATTAGCCTTGCTGGCTTTGCATTGCTGGGTGCCCTAGGCAAAGACATTTTTGGCACAGACTGCTGCAACCGTAGGATCAAAAGGAAAAAAAAATCTGGCACTATGCAGAGGAAGTAAATTGCATCCTAAAGAGCAGCTCCTAAAATGCAGGCTTGGAAAGAATATCAATAAATGAAACATAATGTTTAATGGAAGTAGAGTTGTAGGCGTTTGGTGGCTGCCCCCAACTTCCTCCCTTATTTTCTCTGCTTTTGTCACCTTTATTTTATCTCTCCCTCTGTAATACTCTGCATAATTTATTCCTTTCTTAGATTCTTTAGGAACTGGTTTTAACAGATAGGTATTTTTAAAGGAGAGGCTGCATTATCTTGCAGCCCTGGACCATGTGGGCTCCTGGTTTGTGGCGGGGCTGCTGTTCCATGCTTACAAAAGGCCTGTCTGCCAGGAGAGTTAGTCTGCAGGGAGAATCCAGCATGAATTTACACCCTGCTAGTTACTTGGCACTAATTCTCTGGATGGGTGCTATAGTACCTACTAAGAGTGCTTTTGTGCAGGTTAACTTCAAAAGCAGTTTTGCATGAATTAGGCTCCTTTTTGAAGGTGAATTATGTTGTTTTTCACTTTCCAAGCACCAAGGGTACCCAAATGAACAGTTAGTGCAGAGTAGCTAATACACAGTAAATTCACATCCAGGCTCACCGTGGGCTGACTTCCTCATGCAGCTGAGTCCTGAGGTCCTGCACTTTGTCTCTTTCAGCAGGGAGCAGATGGCCCTTCTTTAAACACAGAGTAGTAATAAAGCCTTATGATGATCATGTATACGTGTGTGTGTAGGTTTTGTGTGTCCATATGTTTATATAAGATAACTTGAATCTATCAGAGTTCTTGGATTAAATTGTGCTTCTTTGAGTTTTATCAAGATACCTTAAGGAGAAGTTTGTTGCTACATTGCCATTATCATTGTCATTAATGGACTTGGGTCTTAGCTACAGGTTTTGAGCAGGTTTTGAAGAATTATTCCTTTTCTTCAGCAGTAAAAGCAACATACTTTTTCTAATACAAATGATTGCATCTTTTGTGTGTGAATCTCTTTGTTGAGACTCCCTTACCCAGCATTTCTTATTTGATCTCTGAAGTTTGATATGCTTTTATAGCTAATAATAGCTAATAAGATTTTCTCTAGCCCTCCAAATTCTTGGGTCTGAAATTAAATCAATTTATGAATAAAACTTTTGCTTTAGGCTGCTCATCTATACTTATATATAAAGTATATATATAACTTTATCTGTAACTATATGACTTTATCTATAATTAGTGTACAGCTTCACGTTATGTTAAGGTCGCGTAATGAGTTAAATTTTCATCTAAAATTTTCTTGACATTTTAGAAATTATTTTATCTGTTTTTTTTATGCTCATGCTTCAGATATATCATTGATTTTTAAGTGATCTGCAGATTTGCTGTATATTTTTTTCTGTAGTATTGCCTATTTCCAAGAAAATTTCATATCACAAGAATTGCCTCTCCAGTTTCCATCTGTAGTGAAGGTTCAGGATGAGTCTATCAGCTGTATTTTAGCCAAAGTTTAAATTCACTTACATGCAAAAGATATTGCTCAAAATGCTTTTAACACGTCTTTGACCTCAGCTCTACTAGCTTGCCAAAGATAAACAGCATTTCTTCTTGACAGACATTAACTCTTGGAGGAAATGAAGTCTGATGCTGAACCCAGAGGCACTTGGTCCCAGCACTCAATGCGGTGTTTTAGAGAGAAGCCATCCCCACCCAGATCCCAGCACTCAGGAGGGCTGCAGGGCTGGGGAAAATGAACAAAAAAGCCTCAGAGTTTCTCAATAACAGATGTAAAACGCTGCTGAATGTTTGTGACAAAGGATGAGGGCAACCAGGCCAGCTAGACTGTTCCTGCTAGAGCATGGGAGGGTAGGAGAAAGGGATAAAATAGGATGAAAAAACAGGAGCGGAGCATGGAGAGCCAGGCTCTGTTTCTTGCTGTTCTGGAGGTATTCTATATAGGTTAAAGCAATCACTTGAGAGTGTTTTTTAGAGTTTGAGTTTCAATAGTTTTTAAATTTATAGTGCTTTTATAGTTTTTTTACAGTTTTTAGTATTAATTTTTAATGCTTGTTTTATTCCAGAAGAGTTCCTCATAGCAAGATACTTTAAAAAAAAACCTTAAAAGGAATCCACAATAAAGAAGTCTCCATCTGTGTGAATGAGTTGCGGCAGACATGATGAAGCAATTCTTAAAATCCCACAGTTGCTGTTTTCTTTTCAACTGACGTTCCTGGTGCTTTAAAATAAAACAGTTGAATACGAGGTTTAAAGAGATATTCAAAGAATGCTGTGATGTTGTTAGAAATCCCTGGCTATGTCCAGACAGAAAGGACAGTTGCGTGACCCTGTTGTACATGGCTGACCATGCCATGCGAGTCCCTTGTAAATCTGTAAATCATCCTGGATGTTATCTTTCCAAATCCATAACAGAGACAGGAGGAGGGTGAAAGTATAAGCCTGGATAAATCTACAGCTTATCAGGCAGAAATGTGTTTATTGGCATTCTTTGAATGTAGATTCTTGGAGTACTTCACAATGCCTAGCTAATGAGGTCTGTTAAATGGCAAAGTACTGCAATTCACTTTCTGAATTGGAGAGAAGTCTGCGGACAAAAACCTCTTCGTGTTACAAGGAAAGTTAGCATATTTAATCCCAGAATAATTGGTGATGAGTATCCTTTTTTTAATAGGATGCAATGGTAGAAGAAATAGTGAGAAGTGAAAGGAGATAGCATTTTTTTTACTAGTAGGTAAAAAAGGCAGCATAAAAAGGATATTTCTGTGCATTCATTTTCACCGTGAAAAATATTTGACTTCCTTGTGAAACAGGCATAAGCACTATTAAGTGCATTCACATTACTCTTCACTCCATGTACAAGGATTCACTTTGAATCCCTTATTCAAAGGCAATTACATTGAGGTGCCTTATTAAGTCACTGCCACCTCAGCTGTTAGACATTTGCAGTGGCAGATCAAGTGAAATCAGTCCTCCTTTGTGCTGCAGTGAGTTAATGATACTTTTATGGTGGCTGAGTCCAACAGCGGAGGAAAAAACAAATAAGTTAAGGGGGATAAAGTATTAAAACATGCTACATACTTTGTCACTCATCTGACTCTACCTTCTCTCTATAGGGAGAAGTGTAAATATGCTTAGGTAAGATGTTTTAGGTGTGATACTGTTTCTCTACAACTGGTGTTGCAGTGCAGCTTTCATAGATTTGTGATCATGGGGCAGGGGTGCCTACACCATGCCTTGTATTGCTGCACATTGCTCAGCATCGTAACTGTGCAATGTTGTTGCTGCTTGATCTTCTGTGCTGTTGAAAGCTTCTTGTGCCTTTTTTTCTGGCATTCTTCAAGACAATGTTTGTACGAGAAGCCTGTTCTGTCAGGAAGCAGCAGTATGGGAAAATAATTTTATATCTCCTGAGCTCAGCAAGAAAGAGAAAATATTTGGATTTGTTTGCGTTTTCTAATATTTGTCACAATGCCAAGCTATTTTAAGCAATCTGGCTACTCCATCTCTACTTACCCTCCTCTGATGCTTCAAAATTATCACAAGCCACCTGAAATATGGGAATCAGATGTGAGTTTTAATGTAAGTGCAGTGCTTCAAGCTGATAGGAACAGGAGGGGGAGCTGTCACTGCATCAGCCAAGACTCTGATGAAAGTGTTGATTGATTACACCCCTGTGAAAGGAGGGGTTGTGCCCTTCTACTTCTAGTGGACTGAATTACTTCCCATTCCCTCGTGCAAGAAGTAGTTGGTCCATTGCCAGGACCATAGCCCTTGTCTCCAGGTCTTTGTTCTCTTTTCTCCTCATGCAGGGATAACAAATGATGTCCAGTCATTGTTAATAATAATGCTAGCTGTCATGGTGGCCAAGACAGTTGGTGACTTGTTCAATGCATCCCTATATGGTTCCCTCCTGAAGTTGAAACTCATTCCCTACTTGGACTTGTAGCCTTTTGTTCATCACAGGACAAAATGGTGAGGTCTCTTATATTGCTCATCTGTAAACTTTCTGGGTTAAGTTCTGCAGGGAGATTGTGTGGGTTCTCTGAGATGTAGAGCCTGGAGGGGCAAGGGAGTAAGAGGAGCCTGTGATCTTCAACAATGTCCCCACAGTGTGATGTCCTGTACAAATAGAAAAAAAGAGAGTCCTTTTCTCTTCACATTTATGGTAGGATCTGAATTACCACCGTTGCCAGAGCCCTGAGTGCATTAAATGCTCTGGGGGCTGTTTAATAGTGGTCCAGTTGGTCCAATGGAGAATCTAATAGTGGGTTTCAGGCAGTTGTGACACTGTTTCTTGTGAACAAATGACATAGACCAGAGGAATAACAACAGAGTATACAGAGACCCTTATGGTGGAGTTTGGCTTACCCAGCTTTTGGATTGTGAGTCTAGGCTTCCTGTGCATCTAGTACCATAACGTACACATTTTCAGGCAAAGGTTCCTGCCATCCAAGGGTAGCAATTTAAGGCAGGTAGGATGGATAGTCTTCTGGAATTCACTCATCTGACTATAGACTAAATGAATAGCTTGGAAAAAAGTTATCGTGTTTGATTTTTTAATTTACATTAATCCCACTTGTCCTGTGTATCTTCCAGTGTTTAAGCCAGTATCAGAAACTTTGGTCTGTTCATGGACATTTATAATCAGTAATAAGAACCTTTTCCTCCCCTAAATGTAGATGCTGGGATCTACATTTAACCCTAGGTAGTGAGAACTCTGTACTATCGTCCTCTCTAGTATAATTAGCAGAAATGCTGATTCTTTAAGATATTCTCTAGGAATGAATTATGTAATATGTGATGAAGAAATAGAAGCAAAAATTAATTAATTTATTTAGCATGGAAAGACTTCTTGCTTTTTCTTAAGACATGTTTGGAGAGTATATATCCTCAAGCAAAGCTATTCGCAGGACACTTTAGCTGTTGTTTCTCCCAGTGCTAAGATCTACTGGACAATCTTTTAGTTTCACATACCCTGTAGAAGAATAAAATATGAGCCATTCATTCTGTCCACACTTTATAACTTTCTTCCAAATGTGGCCATATCTGAAAGTTTTTAACAGGCACATTGAATGCTGGTTATAATCTTACTGTATTTGACATAAGAAGAAAAAGAGCCAGCAATGTGGTAGGAGGAAATAAAAACAGTCTGTGACATTATGAATGACTTCTATGTGTATCATGGCAGATAAAACAGAGGGGAAGAAGTCATAAAGTTTCCCATGGTATTTCAGTTAGATGGCAAGTCCATGGAAAGAATTATAACAACTTTCCTCGTTCAGACTGAGGTTCTATTCACTTGAAGGACAAATATTTATATATCGATATATCTATATATCTGTATCTATCTATCTATTTATATATATATATAAAATTTCATTTCTCTCCTACTCCTTTCCCCTCCAGGAACAATAAAGTAAGTTTCTGGATATCGTGGTCACAGACTATACTGATGTTCTAAGCAAAATACATAGTATCACAACTTGGTAAAGATTTCTTAGGTAGACGTGTCACTGGCTGCCAAGTTTTAGTCTGAATAGGCTGATACACATCTGAACTGGCAGATGTAGTTGCTAAGCTGCGCTCTTGTCACATTTTAAAAGTATTGGCAGTCATGTGAAGTCCCTGATGACTGGAAAAAGGGAAAAATCACAGTTATTTTTAAAAAGGGTAAAAATGAGGACCCTGGAAACTACCAACCAGTCAGCCTCACCTCTGTGCCAAGTAAGATCAAGAAACAGGCTTTCCTGGAAGCTACGTCAAGGCGTGTGGAAGACAGCGAGGTGATTAGAGACAGACAATATGGCTTCACAAAAGGCACATCATGCCTGACCGGTCTAGTGGCCTTCTACAGTGGAGTGACTGCATCATTGGACAAGGGAAGAGCTACACATTTCATCTGCTTGGACTTCTGTAAGTCCTTTGATACAGTCCTGTACAACCTCCTTGTTGGTAAATTAGAGAGAGATATGAATTTGATGGGTGGACTGTTTGATGGATAAGGAATTAGCTGGATGGCTACATCCAAAATGGAGATCAATAAATAACAAGTGATGCCTCACAGGGGCCCATATTGGGACTGGTACAATTCAATATCTTTGTTAATGACATAGACAGTGAGATTGTACCCTCAGCAAGTTTGTGGATAACACCAAGCTGAGTAGTGCAGGTGAGGGAAAGGATACCATCCAGAGGGACCTTGACAAGCTTGACAAATGAATCTCATCAAATTCAGCAAGGTCCTGCATCTGGGTTGGGGCAATCACGGATATCAGTACAGACAGTATAACAAATGGATTGAGAGCAGTCTTGTGACGAAGGACTTGGGCATATTGGTCAATGAAAATTTTATATGAGCTGTCCATATGTGGTTGCAACCCAGAAAGCCAATCATATCCTGGGCTGCATGAACAGAAGCGAGGCCAGCAGGTTGAGGAAGATTATTCTCTCTCCTACTCCATTCTGATGAGACCCCTTGAAGTACTGTATCCAGCTCTGGGGTCGCAGCACAAGGAAGACATGGACCTTTTAGAGCAGGTCCAGAGGAGGGCCATGAAAATGATCAGAGGGTTGGAATGCCTCTCCTATGAAGAAATACTGAGAGAGTTTGGTTTGTTCAGGCTGGAGAAGAGAAGGCTCTGGTGAGACCTAATTGCTGCTTTTCAATACTTAAAAGGAGTTTATGGGAAAGATATAAAGAAACTTTTGCCAGGACTTGTATGATAGAATAAGGGAAAATGGTTTTAAATTAAAATAAGGTAGGTCTAGACAGGATATGAGGAAGAAATATTTTATGATGAAGATGATGAGATAGTGGAACAGAGTGCCTTTGGAAGTGTTCACGGTCAGTCTGGATGAGGCTTTGAACTAGCTGATCTAGTGAAAAATGTCCATAACCACTACTAGGGTGTTGGAATGAGATGATCTTGAAAGGTTCCTTCCAATCTGAACCATTCAATGGTTCTATGATTCTATGGCACTGCTCCATTTCTTGGTCTCTGCAGCATACTTGCTAGATGCTCTGTTACCTTGTTATCTCCTCAAAGAAATGAAGCTTCACCCTTGAGCAACCTTAAACCTCCAGGATTTGGACTGAACTCTAGGTCTATCTTATAGCTTAGGTATTGCAAACCTTGAATATTGATTTAAGGAAACTCTGGATTTATAATCTGCCTCTTAAAGTAAAAAATGTCACAATTGAGACAAGTTATGGACCCCACCACGTAGTCTTTGTAAGAATTCCAAAACCAAGATCTTATTACTTTACCTAGAGTCAGAAATAGAGCATTGGACTAGGCTGCCCAGAGATATTGTTGAATTTGCTTCTCTGGAGGTATTCAAAACACGCCTGGATGTGATCCTTGTGCAACCTATTATAGGTCAACCTGCTTTAACAGAGGGTTGGACTAGATGAGCTCCACAGGTCCCTTGTAACCCCGACCATTCTGTGATTCTGTGGTACAAACAGATTAAGGCAAGACAGTAAAAAAATTAGTCTCTGTACATGTTTCTTTATCTCTGCTTCCTCATCACTTCTGAGCATCCTTGAAACTTGAGTCAAAATTCTACAGAAAGGAACCTAGCTGTGACTTTTCTTTTAATGTCCAAGATGGACCAGGATTTTGCATTTGTTTTCCCTCTGACTGCCTCTGTAGCTAACAATATACAGTGGGAGCCTGCCTATCTGCTTCTCTTGTCTTCCTTTTATCTCAGAGCGATCACCCAGAGTATGTGAGGCTCTGTTGTTTTTAAATTCTACTTATTTGTTGCACTTTGGGAGTATTTTTTATCTTCAAATGCCTATACACCAATGTCATTTTTGCACAGGCTGTCCTCTTTCTCTTGTTGTTAGGTGGGCTGATGATTTTCAACCACATTACTGCTGCACAGGAAAAATTGTAGGTGGCACAGTTACATGTGTGACAGGATCTACATCTGCTTTGTTCGGTATTAATTATTCCATAAGATTACAAAGTGTATAAACTGTGCATTGCTGGATTCCCCAAATTGTAATAGGGACAGAGTTCAACACTGTAGGAAATGGTAGCTATCATGTGTTTATAAACAGGTGATAAATTATATTTGTGTATTCAGAGAGAAAGACTTGGATAACTAGCAGCTTCCTCAAAAGCCATAGAAATGCCACATGAATTTGAATCCTTCAATTGAAACTTAAAAGCCTTTGGAAAACAGTGCCTGGTCGGTAGCAGGGAGGATAAATGACAAACTCAAGAGAACACGTATTTTTATGTCCTCTGTCCTCATACTGTTAGAAGGAAAATACACATCCTCGCTTTCCCAGTTCGTGATCAATGTTAAGGATGAAAAGACCTTCTATATTCGATCATTTGTTGATTTCTCTTCCAGGACTGGATGACATCCTCAGGTGGAAGTTATGCTAGACACTTTAGATGAACAAGGCAAAGAGTCATGTTAAGGCCCATGCCCACGAAAGACTTTAACTCCTAACTGCTGCAGAAGTCAGTGGTTATATTAAGCAGGTAAATTTATACATGCTCTCTATGAAGATATCTCTGTAAATACTGATATCTGTGAAACTGGTGGAAGTGAGACCAAGCTCCTCAGTAATATTTCACTATTTATTTTATATTTAGGCACTGGCATCTCTGGATGCTTTTCTTCCTATGGAGCTTGAGATTTATTCTCTTAATACTCATGATTTTTCAAAACCTCATTGATCACCCTGCCTTTTATGTTCTGTGCCCAGGTGATACTGCTTCAAACACAGCTGTATCTAGTACATGCCTGCTATGGTGCACTGTGATTTCCAGCTACGTTGCACACCACTGTAAACACCCCCCCTTATAAAATCTGGTTCATTGGAACACTCAAAGCTGCTGGCTGCCAGGAAATGTTCTTTAATGAGGGTAAGGAGTACTTGAACACATCTACAACTTGGCAACCCTTCCTGCTTTTTATAAGCTACTATACACTTCAGAGAGAAAATATCTTAGAGGCTACTTTTTAACGGGACAAGTTTACTTAAGAGCTGAGTAGAGCTGGTGCCAGTAGTTCTGTTTTGTTCTAGCTTAATATTAACCTTGTCAGAGTTCTTATAGCATCTCCTTGGTGTTTCTGTATTGCATACCATATAAAGCTGGGTTTGGAAGCCAAGAATTTTGGCTGGAATATATATTATAGTGGTTTCATTATATTTTTTTTAAAGTGTATCAGAGGTGGCCCTGTATTAAAGATCCAAGGAACAAGGCTGAATTTTTTTTTCTTTCTCTGTTCTAGTATTGCCTTAGCCCATACTGCAGACATTGGATCCAGAATTTGAGCCAACTGAGTCTGAGGGTTATTTGGGATCCAAAGGCCTGGTTTGGCCTGTTATGAAAATTGAGGTAATTAAGGAACTTTTTAGATGAGGCTTTGGATTTTGAAAATCACCAGACTTTGAGTGGAGGCAGTGTCTTTTGTTTGGACCTAGACTAGGAGCTGCCTTAAGATGCCTTAATCATCTTGCTGATACAAGTACCCATTCAAAGACAGCTTACAAAGGTGCACGTGGTGCATCCCATCTCACCTCTTTGAGAAGCTGTAGTGTTTCATGGCTGCTTGGCACTTTCATCCTGAGAGACATCATTAGTGGAGGGGACTTGGAAATGTTTCTGCATCAGAGGGCATCCAGCCCATCTTTTGTAAAGTGTTTGAGGTGGAAGCTGGATGCTGTTCTAGCTGCACAAAGGAAAAGGGAGCTGCTGTAACAAAGCCACGCTTTGTCTGAGGAGAACCCTGGCTGCTGCAGAAAAGATGGAGGGAAAGTGTTGAGTTGTGGGTCAGATTTATTAAAATTACATTTGGGCTTTAAGTTGCCTCTATGTCAGGCTTAAGCAAACATGGCAAAGAACCATTTTTGGTGCCTTTTTATGCCTATTCTCCTGTGCTGGGTTTTGAGTTTCCTGTGGTCGCGTTACCTGAGAAGCAACTGTATGGAGCCTGAAATGGCAGTATTGCCCTGACAAAAATACTGTGGTAGAGTCAGATGCCACTTTATGTGGGTGGAAGAACAGCAGCATGGCCTTGCTTTGATTTTAATGTGGGGTTTGTTGTGTCCATGTGGGATGGGTGAAAGGACTTATTTCTCCATTGTGCCCCTGCACCAGCTCCCACAGATCTCTGTGGGAAATTTCAGCCTGTCTCTCTTTGCAATCATTTTAACCTGGGAAGAGGCTGGTACTAGCTTCCTTCACTGTGCTTGGGTTTTCAGACTGTGCTTGGCTCCAAATTGTCCAGAGCTGCTCCTAAAAAAAGGTGAAGTCTTGATGCACATGAATTTGTGTGAGAGCTGGAGCTGGCACTGTGCTCTCAAGGTTTGGAGCTGCATGCTAGCACAGAGCAGTGGAGGAGGAGCAAGTGTGGAGTTGGCCAAGAAGAGGGCTCATGGAGACTTGGTCAGTAGCACCCTCCTTTGATAGAAAGGGCAGAAGGCTGAATAATAACTGACTGCTGACCTACACCACTTGGAAAAGTATTGGTTGTTACTGCAGTCCTCGTGACTAAGTGTATACAATAGAAGCACAAATACAAAAAAGTAATGGCAAGGATAGTAAAGACATGCCAATAAGCTGCCTGATTGAAATCGTTGGAGAACCCTGAAAATACTTTAATGTTTACACAGGGCCTATATATTTGCATAATTACCTTTCCATGATCCCAAGACGTTTTACACTGGAATGGTTTCAGGCTCTAAGAAATTATATTTTCTGATATGTATGAAAACTACAGGCTCAGCTTCTCTATTGCTACACTTTTTCTATGAACAATTAAAGCTGCTTTACCCCCCACCCCGAATATGAGAAATACGAGGCAAGTTCTACCAAGGTTATATGCTGATTATGATCACAGCGTGCTAAGAAAAGCATGTTTTGAATTTACAAGTGAATGTCATACTGTAAATTATCAGATAGATGCAGCTACATGATCTGCTTTTAATATATTTCAGAAGCAGTGAGAGAAATGGCTTTCCTGTAGTGAGATTTTTAAGAGGAACAAACGTATAAGAAGTTTGAAAGACTTGTTTAGTGCAGTTTGTCAAAACGTTAGGGAGAAAATTTTGAGACACAAGCAGGTGGATTAAATATAGTGAGTGTTGAAGCAACTGTCCCATTCCTCTGGTTTCTGTCACAAGGCCTTTCTCTTACCTCTCCAAAGCAAGGTACCTGTTAGAGTGGAAACAAGACTTTATGGGGTTGGTTGGTAAACCTACTGCAAGTATTTGCCATGCTGTGGCAGTGGATGGGAACTTAATTTGGGGTTCTGCTTCTTGTTGTAAAGTCCATTGTGAATCAGCCCTTTTATGTCAAAGCATCATTACTGAGTGTAACACAGATCCCTTCAGATAACGGAGAAGTCTTTCTACGGATGTCTTAGTTGCTGCTGCAGCGTGCCTGATGTTGAGGAGAGGGATAACAAATCCACCCTGACTTTTGGTGTGTTTTCCAATTTTGGAGAGTCCCGTGAAACCAAAAGAAGTGACTTCTGCACACTTTTCGCTGAAGCGGCATCTGGAACTAATCGTCTGTGTTTCACAGCTCGCTGGTGGGCAGCGAGAGAGCGACTCTGGCTCCTACAAGACCTTATGTAAAACATGCACGTAGCAACTTCCAGCTGTGGGAAACTTGCAACAGCTTCTGCTGGCCCAGTGAGAAGGAGACTGACTTCCTTTTGGTTCACCTGGGAGGATGGGCTGCCTATATGTGTACTACTGCAGCCTTCAGATGTGGTAGTGCAGGTGCAGGGCACACACACACGCACACAAAGGAATCCCATCCAGCCATCGGATGAGGTATTCCACTAATTGGTTAAGTCTGCTCTGGTGTCTGGCTGCCATCTGGCAGATACTGACAGTTTCTGCTTGAAACCAGCCAACCCTACTGGAAAGCCAGCTGTGATGGCAGAACAACCGATCTCATGAAGATGTCATTGAACAACTGCTTGAACTCATTCAAGAAATGGTGGATCTGACTCAAAGCAGGCTGAAGTCCCCTGAGAGTCTTTTCTGGGTCTGGGAACACAGACATTCATTTATGTTTGAGTTATACCTCAGTGTTCGTGAGTTACATAAGGATATGATCTTTGTTCTTGTGCTGGGGTCTGCTTCCGAGTCCATTTTAAGCTGTTCATGTGTCATTTTCTGTTCCTGTGAGTTTGCTACACCCTCATAAATAGCTTGTCATAGTGGTTGTCATGATGGAAAGAGTTATTCATTTGCAAAGAAGAAACAGATGGCACAAAATACTTTAATGAATTTCAGCATATTTGACAAATTCAATACCCTTTAAAAATAATATCAATTTTAAGCGGCTGTTAAATGCTATTTCACATTTCAGTCGCAAGGGAGGCTTGTTCTTCAATGCACTAAGTGTGCACAGAGCCAAAGGAGAAGTAAGGCAAAAAAACGGCACAGAATGGAGTAGTTTTATAAAAAGCTATAAAGCCAAGTGCATAGTTTTCTTAGCTGCTACCTGTTAACACGTGTGTTTGTGACAGTAGGTGAATGGGAGGTGAAAGCAAAAAGCAAATGGAAAGACCATGAGGAAGCTGAGTCTTGGTGCTGGGGATAAGGAAGGAGAGAAAAAAAGCAAGTCAGAAACACAAAATCCCTTCCCAGAATTTTAGGTGCATATACTGATCTGTTTTGTTATAAATATGCTGTCAGGTGCAGAGAGATCACCACTCATTTTCTGGAAGAACAGATAATTAATATCGGCATTCATGATCTTGTTTTTAATTGGAATGTAAGTACACGCATATTCTCCACTTGCAGTGGTGAATCCTTGCCGTAAGTCATAACCTATGACAAAATATGTGCTGCACATGAATGGTACTTAGAGAGCAGTGGAGTCAGTTAAATAAATATATTTTTAAAAAATGATGAATATATGTAGAAAGTTGTAGCTTACAGTATTTTTATGAAAAATTAATTATGATTCCCAGTCAGCGTGTGACATAAGAAGCGTTCTAGTTTTGTTTTAGAAATGAGAATGCAGAAGTCTGAGAGATTAAATGCCATTCCCAAGGCATTTGATTATACAGTGGGAAGGAGAAGTGTTTTTGCTTGAAATTCTGGTCATAGGTGTCAAAAAACTCTATTTACTGGACTGAGAACAGGGTGTAATCTGTCTCTCCAGATACTCAGTATTATATTTTAATAACTGACAACACTTTTCCACTAGGAAGTGCCTAATTCTTGGTGGGACTGAGCAATTTGAAATATTTTTAATATTTTCCATATTACTTTAGTTTACTTGTTTTGTAGTCTATTAGACATAAATCTTTGCATCTCATTTTTTTCAGTAAAAGGTCATCTGATAATGTGTCTGATTATTAAAACAAGTATTGCTGCCACTGCTCATTCCCAAACTTTAAAGCCAACATTTTTTATATACCAGTCAGTTCTTTCTTGGACCAGGGAGAGTGGAAAAGTTAAGGTGGCTGGTACAGTGCATGAGGGTGGAGGCCCTGAAAGAAGCTTTTATAAAAACTGTCTCATAGGAGCTTTCCTCTCTTCTTTCCAGTTTGGATTAGGTTTTTTGGCATACATTTGCGAGAAACTCATCATGTCATTGCATTCAAACTGCAAGAGCCAGCTTAGTGTTTTGTGAATTTGCCTTAGAAATTGCTAAGCAATGATATATCCAGAGAGCATGCATTTCCTCATTTATCTGTTTATCACGAGATATTTATTTTAGTGCTCAATATACTTGCATCTTTCATTTCTGTAGAAGTGTGTTTGGAACATTTATTTGAATTTAAATAGCTTGTACTGGTGTCATTTTGAGAAACTACTTTCTTTGCCTTTGGTTGGTTATAATGCCAGGGGAGATGGGTTTAACAAAATCTTAACACTTCTTTCTTTTTTTTTTTCTCTTTTAGGAAAAGATTCCTACAGGCTGATAATGAGTTGGAAAACACTACAACAGCTGAATCATTCCCATTGTGAATGCAGTAATATTGAGTAGTATGTCCACCATGGGTAACCTGTTAGCCACCAAGATAGCTCCTCTGTCTTTGGATCTTTCTCTCTGTGTACGTTTATACACACAAGTGTTCTCTCCAGAGCTGGATAGGCATTGCTTGCAGGGCTCCTCCTTTCCTGACCATTCAGTTGAGCAGCCTCTTTGGGAGCGTGCTTACTCCCGGCCCCATGAAAGCCTGAGTGCTGCAGCATCCCCTGTGTCTCAGAGAACCCAGTTGAGGGTTTGAATCCTCCATGGCTGAGGTGAGAATCCATTTTGTATCTCCCAGGTTTCCACCAAGCGCAGTCTTCTACTGGTCATGTCTGTTGAATGCTTCTTTTAAATCGCCGTGGTGCAGTGCCTTGTGATGGACTCACAGTGCTGCCAATACACATGTAAGGGCTGAAAACAGGTGCGTGCCAGGCAGCTGCTTGTTTGTTCTGAGGCATTTCCACACATATTGCTAATCAGGTGGGGAAATGCACAGTTCTGAATACAAACACCAAGTGAGTTTAGATGCCTTCTAAATATTTTTGTTTGTGTGGAAGAAGTAAGCAGGCACTCTCAATAGCTGTGAATATTTAGATGCCTGTACTTCTCTTAATGCTGACATGTCTAAGGCAGGCTGCCAGCTAGAATTCGTAAATTTGTTATTGGATTTGCATTGTGAAAACTAAGTCAAGAACGATGATCTTTATATTTTTACCTATGGTTCCACAAATGGTGCACTGAGACCACAGTTTTAAAGCTTCTATTTGAGTAATTCCAGCCACTCACATGATCCTTTACCTGCTTTTCCTGAGGTCTCATGCACAACCTAATTCATTTTTTTAAAGCTAAATACCCTTGTATAAACAGCTACATCTATGCAAAGTGAATAGGAGTTACTATTTTTCTAACTTGGTAGTATTTTTTTTCTGACAGTGCTGGTGGGAAAAACTTTGTAAGGGATAAAGGAACAGAGAGGCAAAATCTTGGCAACCCTCCCCCACCACCCCCCCAAACACTCGGCATATCCCCCCCACTGCATTCTATCTCTTTCCCAAAACACAAAGACTTTCTTATCTTTCCTTTATTTCTTTTTTGTTCTGCAATTTTTGAAGCATTAGAGAGAGAAAGTTTCCCAGCAGATTATGAGACCATGTGGAAATCCATTTGTCTTTAGTGTACAGTAGTTGCTAAACACATTCAGCTTTCAAATTCTCTCTGGGAAATAAGTGACAGAGATGTTCGGCTAACCCAAACAACACATTTCATAGTAAGTGCTGTGCTATCAAAAGGCCTTTAGAGTGGATAGCTAAATGCCCCTTCCTTTAAGGGTATTGAGGGAGCCAGGACCAGGGGATGCTGGGAAGCTTGTTGTCTTACAGTCAATATAAATATTTGTAGATATGCTAAACGGAGACTGAACTCTGCCAGAGTTTTGGCTCCTGATTTGATTAGAAGAATTTCTCACTCAGTTTAGTGTTCAACTAAAATAGAAACAGCGAGGAGACTGCCATGCAAAATTCCACTGAAAATTGATTTTAAATTTATGTAATTAAATGAAAGCGCATCACTGTTAGGCATGTGTTTCCATCAGTTTTGTTGGTCTAATTTAACTTTAAATCAGTTCAAATGTGTCTGTTTCAGGGGTTACAACTGAGTGGAGCAAATCAATTTTAAAATTAGTTTAATTTAAGTGGCATCCTTTTCCAGTGTAGGGAGGTTTTATGGAACTTTTTGTTTCCTTATATTGATCTCAACAGCATTGTGTGAGCATACTTAAAGGACATTTTTTTACTTGCAAAACTACTGAATTCAGTCATCTGCACATGATTAACATTTCTGTAGTACATATAAACTATTCTATTATACACTGAGATCAATATTGGCATGTAATTTTCGGATAAGCTTTTTCATAGTTGGCTTTTACTAAATGTGTTGTTGAAAGGAAAATTGGTGGGCTTGTGACAAGTATGTAGAAACTTTTTTTATAACTTTTTAAGAAAAAAAATCTGGATATAAAACTAAGCAATTTCCTGCAACGTTGTGCTTTTATTCACAATGGGATTTCTTTAAAGATGATAGAATGAAAGAAAACTAATATAAATAAACAAACAGTATTTATAATGTAGTAGCAGCTACAGGGCTTCTTAGCAGTGTGGCTGGTTCTCTAGAATAAAAATTAGGAAATAGATCTGTTTAGTTTTTCTGGTGAAATGAAGTATATTGAAAAAAAGAACTCCTCGTCTCAGAAAATGAACAAATAGTAGGAGCTAGAGCTGAATAGTTCTAATACTTGAGGGTGTTTATGACACAAGTAAGTAATTTTACTCACCCCTAACCCGATAATGTTCCCTTAAACTAATCAGACCAACCCTCTCAGTTGTTCAGACTCCTGACAATGCTCCTATGAAAAATCACCACAAGCATTAAGCAAACTGCAAAACATTGCATCTTGTATAAATAGTTCCCTCCTGAGAGCTATTTATACAAGATGCGATGACCAGGCATGGCAATAAAACAATGGTTTACAAGAAGCCCAAATAAAACCTAGAGCTGTTCTGAGCAGGACAGCGTGTGGCGAGTCGATGGGTAAACATTCTCAGTGCAGAAAGAGGAGGACAAGAGCAACAGCTAAAAAAGCTGAGGGCAAGTCTGTGAATAAATCCAAGCAAGCAGCACTGCCTATGTTCTCATGCACCTTGGTCCTTCGAGTGTGTTTGTGAGTTAGGATTATGCTTCTTTCTCACCCTCTTTGAGTCCTTTTAATAATTTGAAACTTGTGTAAAATATAGAGTAAACCTTATTTGAAGAAAAGTTCTCTTGTGCTGAGTGTTGTCTAAGGAAACCTCCATGTTATGATGAGGTCTGTTATGGTTAGATCCTTAACAATTTGTTTCAGTAGGAAAACTTCCATTGGATTTAATAGTAACAGGGCCTGAACTACGTTTCCATGAATCATTTCAAGACAGTTTACTATTCAGAGATACTGGCTTCTTACCAAATGATTGTCTTATTTAGGTCATAAGGCAGATTATCTTCGTTCCATGTTATATCCAGTTTCATGGATGAGATCTTGTAAGAAACCTGTCACTTGGATATCATAACGTTAGTGAAATAGTCTTAATACTCTAACATGTTGTACTACTATAGTGAATTACATTTTGGTGGACAGTTCTGTGCCTCTCCTTGAGGTAAATCTAATTGTTTAAGAAAGATCTACTTGGTAAAATTGAAATGCAAATACCTCTCATTATTCCATATAAAAAGGCATTTTAAAAATGATAAATGAAATATTCTTGCTTGAAATTGCATTGTGAAACCGAGGGCTTTGTTGCATAAACACAAGTGTGCAGCAGCAACGGCACTCGCCAACTAAGCAAAGCACCCTTGGGAGGCATTTGGGAAGGCTTGTAGTTACGTGTGCAGGAGAATGGACCCACCAATGGTACGGATCCTGCCCACAGGGGCTGATGCCTGGGCATGGTGTACATATGCTGTTTAACTGGCCTGTGGGCAGTACTACTACCTAGAGGGCTGTGACCATGGCTCAGGCAGCTGGCATGGCTGTTGTTTGGCAGGTGCATATGTAGGTGCTGGGGATGTTTTTTAGGCGCCTGTTCACTGTTAGTACTCTCCTGTCAATTTCCTTTGCCCTCTGGCTCTTGGCTGCTGCTGGGAAGGCTGATTCTGGTAAAGGCATGTTGGGCACCCATTTAACAGCAGCCTGACCACCCAGATACACAGAAGGAGGGGCCCCAGGAGATGATGGTAGGTTGTGGTTGGCAAATGGATACTGCTGTGATGGGGAAGACTGGAGACCTGTGACTCCTGACAGTAAGAAAATGGTTCCTTCTCCACTTTCACATCTGCAGCTGCAGAGTGGATTTAGTGGTCTGGTAGCAGATGAGTAGGGACACATGATTTAGTGCCAGCAGCCATAAGTAACACACTCAATGCCTTCTTTGTTGCGCTGTCTACCAACAAGGACTCCCACATCTCTGAATTTAGTTTTAGGGATTCAAGGAGAACTACCACAATAGCTGAGGCCTGAGTGAAGGATTACTTCTGAGAACTTGAGCCATAGAAGTGTATGAGAGCAGATAAGCTCCATCCAAGGATACTGAGAGAGTTATCTGATGTCTTTCACTTTTGAAAGGTTGCAGAGATTGAAGAAGATCCCCAATGATGGCAGAAAGGCATGTGTTCCACCTATGTTCAACAAAGACCAAAAGTTCAGCCTAGAAAACTACGGGTCAATCAGCCTCACTTTAGTCACTGGGAAAATCATGAAGTGAATCCTCTTGGAGCAGGTTTCTGGGCACTTGAAGGAGAAGGTGGGTATTTGGAACAGTCAGCATGGATTGACCAAAGGTAAACCATGCCTGACTGATGCCTTCCATGCAGAAACGTTTTGGTTTGTGGATGAGGGAAAAGAAGTGGTTGTCATTTACCTTGACTTTAGCAAGACTTTTGATGCTGTCTTGTATCATGTTCTTGTGTCAAAAATAAGACATTACAGTTCAGAGACTGAACAACCCAATGGTAAAGTAATGGGTTGGCTTCTTGGCCTTTAGAGGGTGGTGGTTAATAGATTGTATACTGCCTGGAGCCCTAACAAGTGTTGCAGGCTTTTTCCCTGGACCTGGCCTGTTTAACATCTTTATAAATGATTTGGAGGAGGCAACAGACTGCACTTTCATCAAACTTGCAGATGATGTCAGACTGGGATGGCTGGAGCTGGACTACTTGTGCTGTGAGGCTGCAGGACTGGAGCTTCTTCAATCTGGAGATGACGAGGCATTGGAGGCACCTAACAGTGTGCCACCGCCCTCCACACCCTCCCAGCCCGTATCTGTTGGAGAAGATGGAGCCATGATCTTCACAATGATGCATAGTGGGAGTAAATGAAACAACAGACACAAGCTGAAACAAGAGATGCTCATATTAGGTATGAGGAACTATCTTTTTACTGTGAAAACAGCGTGACCATGGCACAGGCTGCCCAAGGTGGTTGTGCAGCCTTAATCGTTGGAGGTTTTCAAGACACAACTGGAGAAAGGCCGAAGCACCTAGTTAGAGCTCATGGCTGAGTCTACCTTGAGCAGGAGCTTGGACTAGAGAACTGCTGAAGTCCTTTCTGACTTGAGCGTTCCTTGAGTCTTATGATACTGTAGATGTAGTTCCAGTTAGGCTTAGTGTTTTGCTGAGAAGCAATATATTGGTAAAGGCTTTCTTTAGCCAATTCTATTTAAAGATGCCTTGGCCTTGTAAAGTCTTTCTTTCGTAAAAAGACTCTTATGCTTGCCTGTCTCCTTCCTGCCAAAAGGAAGTTATTCTTTACAGCAACAGACAGAAGATTAATTGAAAGAAATTTCACTGACAATGAGCAGTGAATCAGTGCCAGTCCTTAGTCTGTTCTTAAATCTGAAAAAGCTGACCGATGACAACACAAGGTCTATAGTTACTGTAGACAATACAGACACTTTATAATCCTAGACAAAGCCAAGATCACAGAACCATGTAACGAGCTATTGGTCACTTTTATACAAATGACTGTTTTGACAAAACCTAAGGATGTTTCATGGACTTCTACAGTAATGTGGAACCTTTACTTTCCGTGCAATCAAGCAAAACTGTAAATCTGTGAAGATGGAAAACTTACGTAGTGCTAAGAAATAGACTAGAAATTGCTGGAATGTAATAGTGTTCACATTGCTCTTATTTAAAATTCATTTGAGGGTCGCACGTATTTCATGTAATTCAGGAAGTAGCTATTATCATTAATCATGTTTTCACATTGTGCCCACTGTGCAGCACTTTTAATAGTAATACAGTATATGGTATTTATAGACAAAGCTTAAGCAAGGCAAATACATATTTTTTTTTTTTTAATCTGGCCAGTGGAGATGGAAAAGAAGCAGAGGATCAACAGGAATTATTCTTTCAGTAAAACAAAATTTCTTTGGTGGAGTGTTCTACCCAGCAAACAGCGACAGCAGCACAGTTCTTTTTCTGAGCAGCATCTGTGCTTCCCCTTGAGTTCCATTACTGGTACTGCATCAATTTGTAGCACTCAGTGAGATTAAGAATTAAAAAAAACATTTATTTGGGATTTTTAGGTTTTGTTTTCACTAAATTCTGAATGATAAATTCTACACCAGCCATTTTGATTTGCTACTGCTTGTTTTAACTCAGAAGCAAAATGCAGTTCAGAGAGGCTCATTTTTCCATAAGTTGGTGTTCTGGTTCCTTGAAACAGCGATCTGTAATAAGATGATGTTCCAAATTTTCATTGCTTGCAGTCGATTTCATATAACTAGGGATGGGTATGATGTGATTTGACACATGTAAGTTCTTTTTCAGGATTCTTTTGAACCAATCCCATTTTAGAAGAAACTTGTTTCACAGCAGTGTAGGTGCCATGTATGCAGTACATTGTCTTCTCAGTTCAGTTACTTCTAGGCAGGTAGTCACATCACAAACCATCAGAGTAACTTCAAAAAATAACCTTGTGTCTCTTAGGAGAGAGGACAGTAATTAACAGCATATGGAAAGAGTTGCTTTTACCACAGGGATGAAAGGTACATTGGTAAACCAGGATGTGGGCAAATTTATGCTCCAGTTGTCTCTGTGGTTTGTGTCGGCCTGTGTCTGAACAGGAGATTCTAGCTTGTGGTATGTCCAGATGACAGTCAAAATAATTAATGTGTTTCTTTGAAAATAAAAAGATAGAAACCAAGCTTAAAATTAGAGCAGTTCGTTGACTTTCCAGTTGTCAGAATCTGACCTACTGTAATTCCATAAAAAAATTACTGCTGAATTTTGCAGAATGTACCTTTATTTTTCATTTCACCCTACTAACAGAAATAGTGAGTTTTCAATTTTGTAAGTTTGTATATCCTGAATCTTTGCCTAGAACCTAAAAAGTGGAAAATTGGTATTTGATTTGTAAGGTAACTTTGATGGGGCTGTCATCTGTCTTCCACCACTGCAAAAAAAGTATTGCAATGATAAACATAAGCCTGAATTTATCCAAAATTATTAACTTTAAACTATTTAATATCAGCCAGAATTCCAGAGCTTTTCAGCTCAGATTAAAAAATCTTTTGTTGATGTGAAAAGTCATACAAACTGATGAGTCTTACAATATCCAGTCCAGGAGGACCATGTCATGCATATGGTTGAATTTATCACGTATCTCACACAAAGAAAGGTGTTGCTTGATAAGCAGTTTTATTGGGTAATTATATTTTTTACATTTGCAAATAAAGCAGATTCATTTCCATCTTGAAGTAATTTACTAACAAATTCTAAACTCAGTATGCCTCATTTCCTGTTTACTAAATAATCATTTGGCTGTCTCCTTTGTATTTTTCAGGTTGAACCTGGAATTGTTCTGTGCCAGGGATGTCATAGAGCCTGGGATTAGAGTCCTTCACTTGGATGAAAACATTGCCTCCTTGGCTCAGCTTCTTGCAAGTACAGGCCATGGCGGATTCCCAGTGGTTTGCAGGTGCAAGCCAGACCATGCAGAGGTGTTCCAGGGAGCTATTAAAAGGTAAAAATGCTATCAAATTGATGTCATGTGGTATTCCTGGCCATTTATCAGAATTTCTTTTCTTTAAGCATCTCTTGGTGAAGATAATTTGAAGTGATGTCATGGTTTAATCTACAGACAGCCAAACAACACACAACCATTCGCTTCATTTCCCTGCCCTGCAGTGGGACAGAAGTAGAATTCATGGGTTGAGATAAAAACAGTTTGATAGGACAACGAAGGAAGAGGAAATAATAGTAAAAGACTGTACAAAAGAAGTGGTGTACAATTGCTCACCACCCACTGGCTGACTGATGCCTAACATGTTCCTAAGCTTTGGTCCTGCCTGGAGCCAACTCCCCTCCCTTTCCCCCCAGCCCAGTGTTACATACTGAGCATGACATTATATGGTATGGAATATCCCTTTGGTCAGTTTGAGTCAGTTGTCCTGGCCGTGCTCCCTCTCAGTTTCTTGTGCACCTACTCGCCAGTAGAGCATGGGAAGCTGAAAAGTCCTTGACTTAGTACAAGCGTTACGTAGCAACAACTGAAAACATCTGTGTGTTATCATTCTTATGCTAAATCCAAAACACAGCACTATAGTAACTACTAGGGAGAAAACTAGCTCTGTCCCAGCTGAAACCAGGACAGCTGACTATGAAACTTGTTCCTACTTTCTTTAACAAGAACAACAGATGGCCTTTAAAGAAAGGGCCTAAGTCCTTTCTAGTACAAAGTTATCTATTGCATCAGGGATTTATTGAAACAGCAACAATGAAACAATCTTGTGGGAACTGTAGAAGAAGGGAAAATTGCCCTTCAGAGCCTTAAAGGTTTAGCAAAACAGTAGTTTAAAAGGATGTGAATGTACTTATTCATGAAAAGTCCCATGCCAATTCAAAGCTGGCCTCTTCTTTCTTCACAATTTTTTTCATTTCATTAGTCTATGCTTTTACAGGAAAAGAGTTAATATAAATCGTATCACAGATGAGATAAGCAACAAAGTCACTGGAAGTAATGTGCTAGGGTAAACAAGAATTAGACTAAAGGAATCCTTGCCATATGGAGGACTCTCTAGAGGCATATAAAATCTCTTGATAAATGAAGTATTTGTGGTACTATATTTCATATGACTACAAGAGTGAGTTCATCCTTTCAGGAAGGTATCTTAAGACTGTCCTATGAATTGTGGGTCATAAGTGGGATAGGCAGTTACTTTATTTCCATGTTAAGTATCCTAGAGGAAAGGAGAAGATGCATGTGCAACTCCTACTCCACAGGAGTTCACACAGAAAAGTCCTATGAATTATGCTTTTAAACTCTAATACAAACATGTGGCCAATTTTGTATTGTGATGTCATCATCTTTCATAATTTGCATGATGTCTTTTATCCTGAATGACTGTAGAAGTCTAGCATCTTATACAGAATTTTTTTTAATCTCCTGATTTAACACCTTAACTGCATGACAATTGGGAGCTCTCTGTGAGCAAACAAGGATAAAAATATTTTCTTCTGTTCTGGATGGGGAAAAATGTCATCTGTGCATAATCAGTGAAAGTTTGATTAAGATTTGTCTGCTCATCTGCTTTATAAAAAAAATTCAAGGATGAACTGCTGGCAGCTGGATCACATGAACTTACCTCATAGCAATGTGGTCAGCTGACATTTTGGAGCATGACGATGAGAAGGGAGTGAATATTCAATAAAAATTATGAACTTGCTTCATTGACAAGTGAAAAAGCTTGTATGAACCTTTTAGGAAGAGAACTATCTGCTTGGAATGGGAATGGTACAGTGGAAATCATTTGGGTTGCAGTGGCCTGTAGGAATAATGACATCAATAACATAACAGTAACATATACTTGCATGTGGTATGTATGCTTGTTCCCTCATGGTGATCCTATCATAAACTGTATTAATAAGAAATGTGCCAAGGCACTAAAACCTAAATTTGAGTGGTATTCTACAGTGTGCACCAATCTGAAGATACTATATAGCATAAATTAGTGTCCTTTTAGTTCTCAACTGTCCAAGGCAGTAAAACTAAAAAGCACACTAGCTACTGATATAGCCAAAATTCCTTTTAAATTCGATTTATAGTCTCATAATTTCCTTATTAATTCACCAAATCACTTTGCAGTCAGCCTTCCAGGCTGCTGAGGAGCATACTGAGTTTATGCAAATACTGTTGTGCTTGGTAATGCAGAGCAAAGTGGCTGGGAGAAATAAAAAGGCAGGGATGGAAGGGTCATCTTAGCACATCCCGAAGAGAGGCACCTTTAAAGAGAAGCTGATAATAACTCACAATTCTGGTAGCCTTGTGGTTTGCTTAATCTCCATATGATACATCTGTTACAGCCTTAAAGGGGATGCATGAAAAAGTTTGTTTCCCTGCCACTTTCAGCGTAAATGAGCTGTTGTTAGAATGTTTGAGTAAAACCAATATTATGTGGACAAAGAAGAAGCAAATGGCTTTTTTTGGCTTGTCGTTTGCTCAGCCCAATGAAACCCATGCAGAGAGGTTGTCTGGAGCAACACTGCATTTTGGGGTGCTCTGACAACATCCTTTCTTGCCCCAGTGCGTGCCCAGCAGCCTGAGTACTTGCATGAGGGGTTCTGTGTGCCTTGTCCCCAGAAGAGATTACTGACACCATGGAGTGCTCTGCAGTCATCTTCTGAAACAAGCCTCCAAAAATGTGATATGTCATGGAGTTATTGTATGCATAACCATAAGTAGTTAGGATTCAGGTTTTCCATTTCGCTCATAAAGTTACAACTCTTGTGGCACATAACTGTTAAGACCAAGATGAGAAATGCTGTGAACTCCTTAAAGGAGAAGGATGCTGTTCGACCTCTTACCCTATGAGATCCAGTGCAATCCCATATGGGGATGACATGATCACAGGTCAACAAATTATGTTATTTTTCCATCTTATATATCAATGATGTCAAAGTGGAGGAAATACGGTTTGCCTGACCTGTTTTAAAAAGGTGGCTTGGGGAAGATGCAAGAGTAATTGTCATGAAGTTTTCCTTGGACATTATGACATTATGATTGATGCTCAAATGTGTTTGTTTTGTTTCTTTTTTTTTCTAGAGCAAAAATGTTATTAGGTTAAAAAAGGAGACAACAAGCTAATGAAGGTTCAGAAACATAGAATCTGCTAAGCTTGCGTGAAGGCAGCAACAGCTCATAATTTTTAATGCTGTTCCTCATTTATGTGTTTTTCTGTATCATTTCTTCTCATGAAATAAGCATGGATGAAACACTGTAAATTTGGACCAAAAGTAAAAGTTATTCAGTACCTGCTCACACCTGGAAACTGTAGTGATGAGAGTTGCTGTACAAGGACAAGGTGTTGTTATATTTTGTAACACATACAAACGATTCTGATTCTTTGAAGAAAAAAGATCAATGTCAGCTTTCACAAAAGCAAGGACTGTGGCTGAAACAATGTTGACTGTAACTTGCATGGACCTACAATGCACCTCAGGTCTGGCCTGTAGCAAATACCCAGTTATTCCAATTTTATTAAAAAAAACCCCAACAAACAAACCCCTACCGCAAATCTTCCAGTGGAGCCAAACTTTCCTCATACTTCTGGTGATCTGAATTGTTACCTACTGGGGATTAAGATGAGATCACCAAACACGTTTTTACATGGGTCACCTAAATCTGAAGCTGCTATCTTCCCCAGCTGAGTAAGCAATAGAGACTAAATCAAAAAGCAACTACTAAAGAAAACTCCTTGTCTTTAAAATCATTAAAGAGGAAGGAAACTGTAGCTGAGAAGCAAGTTTCCAAAACAAAGATCTCCTTAGAGTAATACATTTGACACTTTGCCATAGGCAAAGCTCTGTGCGTGCCTGGGAAACCCTTGCAGTATTCAGTTTGAGGAACACGTAGCTAGTGAACTTGATGCATGGAATTGATGAGGATGATCGATTTATTGTTTGCAATGCAGAGGATTGAGGGACTGGCTTCCCTTCTTCACTTCTTCTACAGTAACGGTGATACTTGCACATTAGAATAAAACAAAAGAATAAAATATTCTTTTGCAGTGCAGCTGAAATGTCTCCCTTGTCTCCCCCCAACAACTGCAGAAAGGGAGCTGGGCTGTTTTGAATGTGTCAGCCCAGAGGCTGCTGAGAGCTATAAATGTCATGACCTAAATTGCATGCCCTACTGGCGAGGGAAGCAACTGTACCCCAGGTGGAATTCATTCTTCAGAGAGACCTGAGGATAGGACCGCTGCCTTCCTTCCCAGGAAATATCTGCCAGAGACACTGCGTGAGGCTGTAAATGCTTATTGAACAGTTGTTGGGAGGTCTGCTGGCACTCTATTGTCTTGGCTGCTCTAGTCTATGGCTCCAGATCCTCCTCCAGTGGGAAAAGAGAGAGTTATCCTTCTGCCTAATTTCTGTGAGACCAAAATTGGAAAAAAGAGCTATTTTTTTCACTTCCACATATGTTACAATGTACTGGTATAGAACCATTGTGGGGCAATGAAGTGGTTCTTTGACATGATGAAGAGATTAGACACATCATCACTTGTGTTTTGCTGCTCCGTCGTCTTTGCCAGAGGTTGCTTTATAATGTAAACCACAGTAAAAACAGAAGACATGGAGGATTTGAGGAGGAAAGCTGTAGGGAATGAATTTCTTTTCTCTGGCTGTGGACTTGGCTAGTATATAACATGGAGCGTGATGATGCTTGATGGTCATCAGCAATATTTTGCTGCCATGCTGTGCATCTTCCCATGCACAGTCACTTCCCTCCACATTCATGTGTGACACTGTACTCTCTGATTTCTTCCACCAAAATGGATGACAATGTGATATCTACTTAGGTGCTTTTTTTCTGAGATGCTGCTTATATTATTATACGTGAGTTTCCTGCATACTTGTGACTGATGAATACCATGTTCCTCCCAGGGACTGTTCTGATGTTGGTGGGTTTCCTTGCCTTTGCTTCACTTTTGCCGAGGAAAATGAATGAGAGGGTTTTCCGTACTGCAGTTAAATCCTCCCGGTATTCACTGAAGAAAAGCAGGTGGATGCTGGCGGCTTCTTAGGCCAGGATCTGTCCCCTCCATTTCCTTTCAGGAGAAGTGGTGCAAAGAAGAAGAAGCTGGAGTGCTGCCCGGTAAGCTTAAGTTCTGCCTTGAACACAGCTATGACAAAATTTTCCTGGAGAAACTACTGGGCTGAAAAATACCACTGAGTAACCTGTTTGGGAACTTTACCATAAAAAATAAGCCAATTTTTTCTCAGCTGAACCTCTCAGATCTGCGCTATACATAGCTCTCCTAAGGCAAGGCTGAAGGCTGGGTTCCCTGTTTGTACATTTGCACTCTTACCTACACAGCTGTGAGACATTACTCTGCATTTTGTCTATCCTTTAGCTGAAGGAAACTTTTTTTTTGCTTGATTTAATTTAATTGGGAGCACGTAATTATGCAGAAACCACAATATCTCTGATTGTAAGCAGACTGTACAGAATATGTCTGTCTAAGCAGGAATGGGTAAAACTTGGTTTTCTGCTACTTCTGTACAGGATGTGATATTTCTGGCATTGCGCCTGCATTTTTGTGTGTATTTTTTCACCTAGGAAACCCCATCTCTTCCCACCCATCAAATTTACCAAAACTTCAGCATTTGTGGTTGATGGAAATTGTTATTCTTGGGCCAAAAAGAAATTTCAATAAAAATATCATAGGCAAAGTTGTCAAAAATTTTCATCGTTTACCATGTTCATTTTGTTTGAACTGTTTTATTACACATTTTGATATGCTGCATGGGAATGTATTGACTGTGTAATTGCCTTACTCAAACTAAGTTTGTTTGATATATGTGAACTCTTCCAAGTGCCTAATTCCCATTTTTGGAACATAGTTGGAAATCTAAGATCTTTTCAAAAACAGAACTTCTCTAAATCAGAATAGAAATATATTCAAAAGCTGTGGTCCTCCTGCAGTTGAAAATTACAAAAGCTTTTCAGAAATGTCTTGTCGTTACCAGCAACTGGAAGCATGGCTTCCCATCTGAAGACATTTCAAAAGGTCGAGTACACTGGAAAACAGATTTTATTCATCTTAAAATAAAGCTTAAATACTTCTGAAGATCTTGTTCTGGAAGGTGAGTTAGAGCTTGCTGCTCTGTGTCATCACAAGAATGGCTCTAACTTGTGTGAGCTTTTCTTAAAAATTTGCAGCTGGCTGGAGCCAAGCTGCACGGGCTTGCAGAGCACAGCATCACTGCTGTGACACTGCCCGGGAACCCAGCGGGATTCCATCACTCACACAAAGATAGATGTGGAAACTTACTTCAGTGAGTTGCTGGGAGCACTGACAAAAACACTGAGGGTTGCATCTTTCCACTTCAGAAACTCAGGGGAGATATTAAACATCCGCTTGATCAACAGCAAGCTTCCCACTATAATTCTTGCTCAGAGGATGGCTAATGGAGCTGAACTGCCAGAGAGCTGCACCTGAGAGGAGGAGAACTTCCTCAGGTTAATCCTAGGTCCAGAGTCAGAAGAACTTCCAGTGGAGGGAGCCAAACTACATTTCTATTTGCAATGTTTATTTTGCTGCCGTTCTTGCTGTGCTGCACTTTCTGCTTCCTTTGTGGTAAGAGGAAGCCAGGTACAGCAGAGCGTGTACTCATAAACCTCCTACTCGATGATGCTGCTTTAATCTCCCTGCTAGTAAACTGGTATGGGAAGTGTGATACTCTGATTTCCACAATCAGAAGACGTGGTAGAGCAGCTGTTCCCAGTAACAATAATGACACTATTGCTGAGACAAACATTTTCACGATGATGCATGGGAACACTAAATCCAAACCACATTGTTTAGCTAATGCATGCTTTCATTACACTAAAGGGGAATGTCACATAACTGAAAGTAAATTGAAGAGATCAGAGTTTAGAAAATATGACAAAATTGAAAACTTAAAGCTGTATTACACAGTAATATCCTTCAGAAGAGAAATCATTGATCCAAAGTGGAGTGTGTATGTATATTTTTATGGCAGTTTATTAGTTATGACTTGCCTCTGCGCAGGCCAGTGAACAGAAACTGTTGTGAGTCAGGAATGCTTTCTGCCAAGCACTTCAGTAAAACTGACTGGAGCGTATTGATATGTGCTGTGGGAAAGGAGATCTGGCATTGCAACATATCGTAGATATGTCAGGCTATAGGTATGGCTTCTGGTATTTTTCTTTAATCTGCCCTCCCAGTTGGGACTAATGAAACACTCTTCTCAAGGCGTGTGCCTCTGTACGTGCGCAGAGTCCACACACACTTGTTTAATAAGGCAATACCTTTATTTTTCTTAGCAAGAGGAGAATTATTTGCCTTCAATAAGCAATGTGGTGCAACGGTTTAGGGAAAAATGGAAAGTTAAAGATGAATTGAGGCCCAAAGTATTGAATTTGTGAATTAGTTACTGAGCTTAATGGTATCGACCTTAATATTGAGAGAGCCTTGCTGCTGGCGCTCTTGAAATAACTGATATAGATTTGAAAGCTTCTTGGAGAACCTTTTCCTTCTGGCGCTGTTGTGGAGAGATTGCTAAGTTTAGATCACAGGAATGCAAAGTTACTCAATCAAACATAAGTCTGCAAAGTTCATGCAATAAATGAGATAAGATGAGGTTCAGTTTCTTGCTAGAGGATCATGGACAGCTTTCCTCTTCCAATGGCTTTGCTATAAGTTCTGGGCAATTGTAATTCTACCAAGTCTAATCAAAGCTAGAAACACTGCTGGAAGTAGATTGAAGGCTGCATCTAAACGCAGCCAGCAAATTAAAAAAGGGTAGGAGGGGCGTGTTAGGGACTTTAAAACTATTTTTAGGTGTGCAGACGAGGGAGCTGATATCCAAATGCTTTTTTGATTACTTGGTTTTCATGTTAGACGGTAGGGTCTGTCAGCGCGTTGTTTGTTTTTACTGACTGGACTCCTGCTTTTGAAAAGCTGATCCTGTTAATTTCAGTGATACACTATACAATGTTATACTATAAATAAATGGAATCCAGCACTTTCAACAAAAGCCCATGAGGTTATGATCCTCCCATGTATTGTCAAGGTCCTGGGGCACTCCATCTCATGAATAGCACAGATGGGGGAAGGTTTATAGAGTCTGTGGCAGTGGTTTTATTTCATATCTGAAGTGCAAAATTTTTCTTCCAAAGGAAAACATTATATAATACTTTTAAAGTCAGTAGACCCCTTTGGTCATACAAATAATTGTGCAGGTGCTGTAGGACTTTGTGATGGTACTCTTTGAAGGGAAAACTGGAGTGCTGCAGAGGCTGTGTGCTAACTCAAAAGACCAAATTAAAAACGTATTCAGCCTCACTGCAGCATGTGGGTGGCTTTTAGGCAAGTGCAGAGTGTTGTTAGATGTTGAAATCAAATATAGGCATGGGGAAAACTAGTGTGTGAATGGAAAGACTGATCATGTCCTTGTCCTGTCATTTAGATGTGTGGTAGGTTCATCTGAAATTGAAAATCTGACTGGTAACAAGCCAGCCTGTAGGGAAATACAAATCTGATCCTAAGTCTTCATCCTTTTCTAAACTCTAAGCTTTGTGTAAGTTTGAAATACTAAGTTTGCATTTACAATTTATTTTCAGCTACCATTGCATTTTTATGTTGAGGGTGTAGACGTACTGTCTGCTCATTCACCCTGATGATGATGCTAGTAAAACCAGACAGCTGGCAAATTAAGTAATGAATATTAACCTCAAAACACATCTCTGAGGTGGAAAAAAATCCCTGTTTTGTAGATTTGAAAACCAAAGTCCTGATATTAAATATTTATTCAGCATGCTTTGCAAAGCTGTGGCATGGACAGAATTTGATCTTTGCTATGGAAAACCTCCATCCAGTACTCAATAATGAGCTTTTTATCATCTTGTAGGTAAAATGCAAAAAATTCATGGAAAACTCCTTCTTGGTTTGAAGAGTGAAATATTAAGTAAACAGTAATGATTTGGGTGCCTAACCTGAAACAACCCTGAAGCCATGAGATTTTGCTGTGAAAGATGATGATTTGGTAGATTTTAAAGCAGTTCCTGGTATGTGATGAACTAGTTCTGGTCCTTGTCTACTGTCTTGCTCACCGTATGCAGAGTACTATTTTTTTACCAGTTAAAATAAAGGCAAAATGCTATTTGAAGTCAGGAAAAATGTGTTTTAGCAGCTATCTTACTAAGAACATAAAGGAATAACTACTCTTGCATGGAATTTACATTTTACAGTCCATGAAAAAATTTCTGTCCTTGTGCCCTTTTGGAAGCGTTGCATGCTTATGGTAGAACGTCTGCTGAAGCAGAGCAGATATCAAATCCTGTAAAACTCCTTCTGTTTTGACTGATGTGAAAATTGAAGGTGCAAACCACTAAGCCCTAGCTTAGTAAGTTTTCAAAATCTTGTTGCTATAGTAAAATAATTCACACTAGCCAGGTATCATGATGAGGAAGGACCATGAAGGGTTTCAGGGTGCCATATCTGGTTATTTTAGTGTGTAATGTATTGTTAGTTTTTACTGTTCTTATGTTATCAGTTTTTCAGAATGACTGACATCAATCAAAATTTAATAATTGATGTCACTGGGTTTTAAATATATCTGAGAGAAGCACTGAGACAATAGTTTTTAAGCACATTGAAGGGACATTCGTTTCATTCTTGTTGAAATATGTTAACCACTGGTCCCCACTGATATGGATATAGGCCAAAACATCAGGTATAATCAGCTAAAGAATAAAAACCATGCAGGTACCTTTGGTGGATTATGCAGGACAATAAGCCCAAAGCTTTCTGAAGCAAGGTAAAAATAATGCTTCCGGTTCTCTAATCCTCCCTCCTCCCCTGCCCCATTGTGTATCTATTTTGTCTATTCAATCTGGGAGAGTTCTGCCCTGAATGCTTTTGTTAGTGACATCACCTTTTAATCTTCCGTCTGTTCATTTGCAGCTACTTTGGAGCTGCAGTTCCTTTTAAGTCACTCCCCCAATATTTAGAATTTGTAGTTTCCTCAGATAATTAGCCATCTTGCAAAGAAGACTGACACAATCAGCTGTCAGATACTTTTAATTCCTAGCTTCCAAGCCAAGTCTGATGTGTGGATATTGGGATAATAATGTGTTATCTTAATTAGGTGTATCTTCATGATGCATGCTTTATAACAGATAGAGCATGTGAAACTACTGCAATGCCTTGCCAGGGTATCTTTGAAATGAGATTCCCTACTTAAGGGTTTTCTTCCGTCTTAAATAAATAAAGAGTAAACGAACAATTGCAAAGTCCAAGTCTGAATCCTAACACTTCCTGTTAAACCTCACAAAATAGTGCAAGAAACATGTTTGGTCTGCTTTCTAAAGCTTGATGATGTGATAGGAAGGATGTTGTATGTAACATCAAAGAGTGGTGTTGTTATACCTCTGAAACATCACTTCTGAAAGTCCAAGTGAAATAATGTATGTTCATTTTTCTCCTGAGTATGGCAGTTTTTAATAGGCTTGGATTCTTTTCAGACATGTTCCAACGATTTCCTTCATTGTGTTTGCATGTGCTTTTTTTTTTTTTTTTTTTGATTAGCCAAATTTCTCTCACACTTCCCAGAGCCATGTTAAGTGACTCCCTGCTGGGTTTAGCTAAGAGCTGAGTGAATTGCAAACTGCCAAAACTGACCAACATCACTGGTGATGAGCAAATGTTTCTGCTCTTTTAGCTCATGGTCAATGTTGCTGATTTTTTAATTCCAGCCTATGTTGATCAAGTGGAAAATAGTGAAGCCTGATCTATGGACAAGACTGAACTGTGTTTTGGACCTGAGCACACATACTCTGGCAAAAACCCACGGCTTTTAAAGGTATGTCCGTCAGAAAAGAAAGGTCAAAGAAAGCGTACCTCCCTTGATGAGCAAGACTAACAAACTGGTAACAACGTACGAGGAGAAGGCTGAGGCACTCCACAACTGTTTTGGCTCTGTCTTCTCTAGCAACCTCTCTTCCCAGACTTCTCGAGTGGATGTACCACAGGCCAGGGACTGGGAGAGTAAAGTCCTTCCCACTCTAAGAGAAGATTTGGTTTGTCACGAGTACTTAAGTCGATGGTATGTGACGAAGTGCATCCCAGAATCCTGAGAGAACTGACTGATGTAGTTGCTGAGCCACTCTCCATGATATTTGAAAAGTCATGGCAGTCAGGTGAAGTCCCTGGTGACTGGAAAAAGGAAACATCACACACATTTTTAAAAACGGTAGAAAGGAAGACCCTGGGAACTACCAAACTCTCTGTCTGGGAAGGTTGTGGCACAGATCCTCCTAGAAGCTAAGCTAAGGCACATGGAGGGCAGAGAGATGACTTGAGACAGCCAACATGCCTTCACCAAGGGCAAGACTTGCCTAACCAACCTTGTTGACTTCTATGGTGGAGTGACTACATCAGTGGACAAGGGAAGAGCTACGGATGTCATCTTTCTGGACTTCTGTAAGGCCTTTGATGTGGTCCTGCACAACATTTTTCTCTTTAAATTGGAGAGATAAGGATTTGATGGGTGGACTCTGGTGAAACTGTTTGGATAGTTACATCCAGAGAGGGTAGAGGTCAAGGGCCTGATGTCCAGATGGAGATCAGTGACAAGTGGTATCCCTATGAGGTCTTCATTGGGAGCAGTACAGTTTAATATCTTCATCAATGACATAGCAGGATCGAGTGCCCCCTCAGCAAGTTTACAGACAACACCAAATGGAGTGCCATTCAGAGCAACCTGGACAATCTTGAGAAGTGGCCCATATGAATCTCGTGAGGTTCACCAAAGCCAGCTACAATATCCTGCACCTTGGCCAGGGCAACCCCTGGTATCAATACTGGTTGGGGGATGAAGGGATTGAGAGTAGCCCTGCAGAGGACCTGGGGATACTGGTGGGTGAAAAGCTGGTCATAAGCTGGCAATGTGCGCTTGCAGCCCAGATGGACAACTGTACCCTGGGCTGCATCAAAAGTGTGGCCAGCAGGTTGAGCAAAGTGATTCTGTCCCTCTGCTCTGATGAGACCTCACCTGGAGTGCTGTGTCCAGCTCTGGAGCACTCAGAACAGGAAAGACATGGACCTTTGGAGCAGGTTTAGAGGAGGGCCACAAAAATGATCAGAGGGATGGAATACCTCGCTTGAGAAGAAAGGCTGAGAGAGTTGGGGTTGTTTAGTGTGGGGAAGAGAAGGCTCTCGGTAGACTTTGTTGCGGCCTTTCACTGCATAAAGTGGTTTATAAGAATGATGGGGACAAACTTTTTAGCAGGGATTGTTGTGGCAGGACAAGAGGCAATAGTTTTAAACTAAAAGGTGATAGGTTCAGACTACATATAAGGAAGAAATATTTTACAATGAGGATTATGAAACACTGGAACAGTGTTAAGTCCTTTGCTGTGGAGTGCTAGTCCCAGTTTGAAACAGACTAATCTTTCTTATGAGACATTAAGTTAAAACTAGTAAATTCCTAACAAGTTTTGGTTTGAACAAAACAATATTTTCTAACATGGAAATATAATAGTTATTTGAAATATTCCCAGCTTAAGTTTAGTGTTCCAGTCACAACTTCATTTTTGTTTCTCTGGTGATCTAATGAAGGTTGTGTGTCTGCTCTTCTCTGGGTCACTCAAGGTCATCATTCAGCAGTGTATTGCGTTTCTTTGTACTATTCCTTGCAGCTCCTAGTTGTAATCACAGACCAGGGCTAATATGATATTAAGTATGTTGCAAAACAAAAAGCTTTGTGGTGTTCACTATCTAAATATAAGTCAAGAGGCAGGAAGTGGATAGTGTGGATGGAGTGTGTGTATGTGGAAGCAAGGAAACACTAAGATAGAGAAAGATATTGCTTGTGAAGGCTTTTAGTCTGTGGTGCAGAAGGGGAGAACTCTAAAGAAAGGTTATAAATGATGTACTAATTGATAAAGATATCCATTTCCACATGACTAAGTCAGCAAGAATATTAAATTCCTTAATGAATTATAGAGTGCAGTACTGTGACAGAAGGTTTCACTGATGTTTTGAAATATGACATGAATTTTTGGCAGATCTTGTGTTTCAATGTAGATGTTACTTAAGAAGGATGTGGGAAGAAACAATAGTCTGTCTACTTATATTCAGATAATTGTATTTACTTCTGATGGTAATGTCTTGTTGGGTGCTAACTAGACAGTATGTTAGCTTTTCCTGCTGAACAGGCTCATCCAGGCCAAGAAGAACATGTAGGATAGCGGATGTCCTACAGTCTAATTAGCCAAACCTAAACCAGAAAACACCTGTGTGGTGGCTGCTGTTGCTGATGGAAACATAGGAAGGCGAAAATATGTGGTCAGCCCACTAATGGTCTATCCATCATATATCTGATGGTAGAGCAGGGTGTGCTTACTTTTTAAAATTTGCCCCCCCATAATAATATAGTACTCCTTTCTTCCTCTTTTGGGCCTTTGTTTTTTTGTTAACGTTACATTAAGCTCTGCATGCTGCTGGAGAACTATCTTTGAACCAGAGACAAACAATGAGGCATCCTCCTCTTCTCATCCTCTCTCCTATGAGAAGGTAACCTCTTTTCTTCCAACTTTTGCCTTGTTTAATCAGTATGTATATTGGGTTATTTAGGATGACCTCTTAATGAACAAAGAGGTGATGTAATAGATGTGGTTGAAATAAAGAGGTGGTCAAGTATGATTTAAATTAAAGGATTACTGGAGGCCTTCCAGGGACAGCTGTCATAAACTATTATGCCACTCAGAGTCTGAAAGTTGTGCAAGGCTGCTGGCAAAGAACTTCCTTGCTCTGATGGGTGTTCCAATCTTCTCTCTCTCAAGTTCTCCACGGACAGCAGAATTATTATAATATTTAATTGTGTATGGGATAGCACCTCTCTGAATGATGAGTGTTTATAAAAGCTTTCAAACTCGAAAAACATGTAGCATTCTTCCTTTTGATAGATGACTAAAGGATTTTTAGGAATAGTAAACATTAAGTGTGGTAGAAAAAAATCATGTGTTACCAAGGCAAGACTATTCATGGAAGTTTGAGCAATTTATAGAGGTACAATTGGAAAGTCATCATATATTACTGAAGCTTGGTTTGTACATGGAAATCTGACTGGCAAATCAATGATGAGAAGGAACAGGGCAATTATGTATGGGATGAGGTGCCAGGATTCAAGCAAGTACTCTTATGGAAGAGAGCTGAGGCTCAGCTGATGGCTAATGCCAGTTCTGTTGCATTTTTCTGTACTATGCTATCCTGTAATTACCACTTAAGAGCGTGAATTTTTGCAGTATGAAAACCCTCACCTCTAAGCCAATATAATTGTCTTAATAGAGATGCAATTCCACTAAAGTGAAAAAAATCTTTTTGTAAGTAAAGAGTGTTTTATTTTATATTACTAATTTAAGCTTTATTGGCAAAAGTATTCATGAAGTTCAGACAAGATCTGCCGGTGTAGCTCTGCTAGAAAATTTTCTTTTAAAACTCATGCTGGAAAGCTTTTGAAAGTTGGGTTCTAACACACAGCACAGAAGTTAAGAGAAATGGATTCTTGCCTATTTCAGATAACAGTGGAGAAGCTGCCCAATCCATCGTGCTGAACCATGCTGCTGAATCGCTACACTACAGATCCCCAGTATCAGCAACTCTTCATCAATCTGGTAAGACTGAAGCCAACTCTAAAAACAAACATTTCCTCCATGAACAATGTGTTTGTTATATTTCCTCATTTGTTTATGATGGCTGTGTCAGCCGCACTGATTTACATAAACACTGCCAATCCCGGGACCTTACATTCTCAACAAAAGTAGCTGAGTACAAACAGCATTCCGAAGTTTTAATTCATATTGTATAAACATAACAGATGTTGATAAAATGAGCCAAAAAGAAAATACAACAAAGGAGAACATTTCAAGGGGGCTTTTGATTAAAATACATTCCAGATTGACAAAATGATACAATGTTAATGGAATAGATCATTTAAATGTCATTATTTGGCTCTCATAGTCCTATAAAGCAACACTTTTGAGAATTTTAGGCTCCATTACGGTACAGTGCCTATACATCAACTTATAAATAAAGTTATATTTCTTCCCCTTTCCTTTTTTTTTAATCCCTGCCATGACATTGCCACATTTATTTCCTAAATACTGTGCTAAAACACTGGATCCAAAAGCAATAATGTGTTTTGTATACTGAACAAGGCCTAAAATAAATATGTTAAAATAGATGTAGTTTCTGCCTTGGTGAATTTCCAGCATTGAAACTGAGTTGGGGGACACTGGGAAATCCAGATGAGAGAGCCTAATTCAGATGGGTTTTATTTAAAAATATAAAATCTGCTCCTCTTTACTCATGTGTAATGAAGATGGGACTGCATTTGAAATCTACCTAGTCTGGATTCCTCACTTTGAGAATAGTAAAAGGAAAGAAGAGTTATAAAACACCCTATACTCTTTGTATCCATTATCTAGTTTTTTTTGATATTTTTCTTTCAATAGATGGGGCAGCTGTGGTGGAGAGAGGACATGTGGCTTTCCAAAGTTCAAGAGGAGGTCATACATGGGAGCTGACACCAGCTCAGCTGAGACCCAATCCAATGCTCATGCCACGGGGCCACACAACATTTCTGTTAAGGAAAACCTGTTCCACTCAATTAGGTTTCACTTTGCTGCCTAACGTTTTAGTACCTGATGTGATCCCTGAAGAACACAGTTCTTAGTATCTCTTCCAACAATTTGTTATTATCACTCAGAAAATCTCTGTTTCTGATACCCACAGGAATATTAGTTATGAAGTTCTTGGGTGTAATGAATTCCTGTGACAATGAGTTCCACAGTAAAATTTTATGTGGTTTAGAAAAAGGACACCTTTTTAACCTTAATTAGTTTTCCTCCTTTTGTCTTTGAATGTCTCGTCAGTTCTGTAACGGAAAGAGGGAGAAGAGAAGAGACCCTCTATACTGTGCCTTTATTTATATTATATTTTCTTATCAGGTCTTTAATTTTTCCTCTGTCTGGGAAAGCATACTCTTAGGTAGCATAATATACCTTCCTTGATAGAAACTAAGTCCTAAGATGGATACTCTAGAATTATGTGAAAAGTAAAAACTTAGCAAACACCTATATGAACTATATAACCTTGGTTAAAAATAGAATGATCTTTTGCTCTGTTCCTATCAAGAAATTTTTATAGCTCTCATAGTTTCAGTGACCAGAGTATACTACTTGCAGGCCCTCTTCCTCTCAGAGCCATATGATGTTTTTTGTCCTTTTCCCAGCAGTCTATGTTTCTATGTGAATTGACTTTTATAAGCATTTACGGCAAAATATTACAGGATGTCATAAATGGTTGTGTAATGGGATAGAAGCTATAAAAAAATCTTAAGACTTAAGAAGTATTGGGGTCACTGACGATTTCCAAGTAAAAAGTCAGACCATATCAACGAAGCTCAACTTTGCTTTTCCAGCCTGTGAGATCTGGGTACATTCCAGTTATAATAGTTTATTTAGCGTGAACCTGATGTTTTACCAAAAAAAGAAAGTGTTTTTTTTACTATGGTATTTCCTGATGTTTTAGGTATAATTGGAGATGGGAAACAGAGAGAGAAGAATTAATGTTCTTATTGGCTTGTGTCCCTCAAACCTGCTACCTCTCTCTCCACAGTCTCCTTTCCCTGCCTTTCTTTCCCACCCTTGTGACAAGGAATGTACTCATGCTTTTGTGTTTTTGCAGTGTCTTCTCTCTTTGCTTTACAGGAGCCATGTGTAAATAAATTGGCAATATGAGTTCAAGCTGCTTTCTTGCTGCAGTGCACTTATATCATCTTTTGCAACCTGGGCTGTGCCACCTCACCATTGTTGATCCGCAGAACCGAGTTGTTGGAGTGATCACCGTGATCTGATGCCTTTCCCGCTGGAGGAGACGATCAGGCTTCTGTCAGAGGCACAAAGCCCTGATATGGGTGAGCAGCCCCTGGCTGCAAGGCCATGGATGTGTTCTTAGATTTTATCGCTTCTTTTTGAACCCATGTTCTTCTTCAGAAAAAAATAAGCAGAGCTTTTCCACTTGATGCCTTCTGGAGAAGAGATACTTAAAAACTGTTGTATCTAGACACGTGGCATTGTAGCCCAGAGCTATGTCTCTTCTCCTGTTTGCAATCACAAAACCATTGAGTTAAATGCTTGTGAGACAAAATAGGAATTCATGTGTTTGTGGAAGATGTACATAAAATGAGATGTGAAGGATGGATGCCAAGAATGCTTGTGTCACACTGTGTCTATGCCTTCCAATGAAAAAATTTCATAACCATTAGCAGCAGTTATGTTGGCAAAGCCTTTCAGCGAGGTCTAAATTTTCAAACTGTGAGTATCTGCCTGTTAAAAAGGAGAATGTTTCCATATCAGCGTTTTTACATCAAAATATGTATGTTTAACTGAGAGAAAATACTGCCTTGAGAGAGGTGGGCAGCTGAAAGGAATAAAGGACTGGTCTTTCTTTTTGACCTATATATATTAAAAATTGAAAGGGACAATTGCATGTAAGAGAAAGCTATCAGCTGTGAGGCTTCTGCCAAATTCCCATCACCCTTAGTGAGAGAAACCTGACATGCTTTTCTATTGCCTACAGTTCTTTCTATTTCTGCAACTCGGAGAACAGGCTTTCTTTCCCTCTTTCCACATGATATGATAATATTTTTAGTTAATAGGCAGTGAGCTATGGGGCAAATTCTAATAGTGGGGAAGCAACATGATAAATTGTGGGAGTAGTTTTTGTGTATATAGCAGCATTTTTACAAACTGAGCACATATTAGATATTTCTTCATGCATTTGGAGTCACAATGTTTGGAACCTTGGAAAGTGTTGCTAGTTAATAAATTAATGTGAACAATTTTTTGGACAAAGACACTTTTTGATTTCCTTCTATGATTTTGTAATTGATGTTTAATTTTTTTTCTGTTACATACCAGAGGGATTCCCACATATTTAGATATTAAAATCAAACACGTATGAAGCAATCCACCACTATTAATGTTGTTATAATGAATAGCAAGGAAAACTAGTAATAATTTATTGGTTGTAAAAACTTGAGAAAATTCCTGAAAGTGAATTTCTGGTATTTGGATCATGCAGCTTTGAGTCTCCTATGAATGAAATATTTGTTGGATTTTCTCGTGTTTTCCCTGCTGGGTCTTGTCTTTATTATCAATAATATTGCTTTTGTAGCACCACAGAGAACAGGTCTTAAAAGCTTCAGTGACCAAGTCAAAGCAAATAGCTGGCAGCCCAGAAACTTATGAAGGTACAGGAGAAAGGCTCTTTACATGGCCAGTTAAAATATGTCACATGAAGGGTAAGAAATGCTTTGAAAATCATCCAGCCAAGAGACAGGGAAGTGGGTGTTTATTTAGATCTTGTTACAGTTAGTAATCTTTTGATCATTAGTACTACTAAGGCCATTGTCACTATTGATCCATTGTCACTATTGATCCATGTGAGGTTTTCCTTGAAAGAATTAGGGTTTGTGTGCTAGCAGAACAAGAGATCTAATCGTAAACCTCTAATGATTTCCCCTTAAGGCAGTAGGAATCTCTTCTTCTCTTGATAACCAAATCTGAATAGCCTTGCCATGAATTTTCATTTTTGGTTCAAAGCTCAATTGCTGATTTCCTTTTCCTTGGTTTATTGAGAACACAAAGTATCATCATACTAAGTCCTGAGTAATGTAATTTCTTTTTGCTTACAGTATCTGTGACTAAATAATTCAGCGCAAACTGCGGTTGGGGTGTACTTTGCAGAGTATGAGGGCTCTGGACAGCCAGGATATCTGTAACTCATTACACAATTTGGAACAGGTCACTTAAATGCTTGGCATAACATTTACTCTGGACCCGCTATAGTTACTGTGGAAAGTATATATATGAAAAATATTACAGGAATATAAACTATTTATGCAGGCCAATTGTAAAAAGCAATGGGGGATTGGTCTCTTCCCTCCGTCCCCAGTAACAAGTGTAATTTCTAAGGAAAACTTTACACAATTTACATGTAACTTCTCAAATGATGTTGTGAGCTGGGTGGGAGACAGCATACTGCATTTTCCCCACACCTTATTATCTAGTTCCATAGCTAGATGAGGTTTTTTTTTGTAATAGATGTGAATTCATAATGACACACAAAATAGAATTCCTTCCAGGACTTCCAGACACAAGTAGCTCCCTTATATTTCGGACTGCAGTGACGAATCCATTTCATCACAAACCGCAATAGCATAACACATACAGGATAGTGAAAACAGATGAAATCTGTAGGAAGCTTTTTATCAGTATGTGATTCTCATGATCCTTATGTAGAATCTCTAAGGAATGGTAGTAACAAGTGGACACATCTTTTGGCTCTCTGGCACAAGATACTTTTGTTTTTCTTCTTGTCTGCTTATAGTGAATGGTAAATGTTCTGCTGTTTCTTCGTATGATTTGAAGTAAAGACTAGATAGTTTCAGCCAAGATCCTATTTTATATGGAATACAGTTTCTTTATGAATTTTCATGATTTCTGAATAAAAATCTCTGTAACAGAGGGCTTCACAACAAAATTCAAGTCATTGGCATTATTTTTGGTTTGTACTGTGCATTTTTCATTTTACCCTCCTTTATGATAGTGTTTTGCTAACACTTCTTTCTCTCTTAAACTGAAATACGTCTTAAAACATGCGCAGACTGAACTTTAGATCTAGGTTTGAAGTACAGTGATGCAAAATCCCACCGATTCAATGAGAAGAAAACGCTTCTACATTAGAAACATTAAATCATCTGTGCATTACATATCTCTACAAATGAGCATAAACTATTGTGAAAAGTTTTTTGTGGTATGCAGCTTTAATATATGGTTTTACTTTTACAGATATCCTGTAATGTCTAGTTTTTATGCTATCGTATGTGACATTGGTGGTGTTTTTCCTGTCGTGACACTTTGGAGTTAATTGTGCAGTATTTTTAAACTGTCTGGTTTATCACACTGTAGAGCCTTTTAATATTTTCTTGTTTTCCAGTTGATTCTTGCTTACATTTTCAAATGCGATGTATTTATTTGCTGACCATGAACAGAAAAGCCTAAAGGAGGAAAGACAGATGAAAAAAATTCTTAGTATATATTTTACATATAAATGATGACTTGAAGGACATAGGGACCAATGTTGCTAAAGGATATGGTCTATCTTACTTCAAGGCTGAGATAACATTGAGCCAAAAAGCTAAATGGGAGTGGAAATGTAACAAGCTGTATTCTGCAAGAGTAGCGCCTGGAAAATCACTGATGAGGAAGTGCTGCAAAATGTTACTGTTGTCTCTGCTGCCCCTTTTCACATAGCTTCAGCTAACAGAGCTGTCAGTGTACCTCTGGTGATCATGAAATCATTTAATGAAATGAAGTGTAACCAGTTCTTTGCTAAACTAGTGGTTAATTAAGTGTGACCATCAAGTGATGGGAACTATAGCAGTTTACAAGGGAATGCTTGTTCATTACTGAAAGGCCTATTAAAGTAAGAGGCAATACATGATCAGCACAGTTGTCTGAATGTCTAACGCGGTACGGTGTAGGAATGCCAGCATCAGAGCTCGAACCCGTGAGGAGTTACTGCTGCTTACTTGAGGTACTGAACAAACCAGAATAATATACACTATGTGATTGTAATCAATGCCTAGCACATCTCTGTGGGGCCTAAGCAATGAAATAGTTGACTAACTTGCAGTATCTCATTAGACTTGCAAATCTTACTTGTCTATAGATTGAGTGTGAAGACCCAACATTCTGCCACTGATGGCACTGTTTACTCCATTCCAGCAGAGAAACTGTGAGGAATTACCAGTTTCTGTGTATTTTATTGTGAAGGGGTTAAAGAAAAGAATTTGTATTTTTGTGCAGTTCAAATTTGCAAAGAACTCTATAGATGTGAAGTCCCATGGTTTCTGCAGTGATGGTATTTGTAACCACCTCTTTTGTATTTCTCATGCTCCAACTTGTGTCCACTGCCTATCTTTGCGTACCTACAAGAAGAGTCTGGCTCTGTCTTCTCTGTATCCTAAGGTCAGGTAATTTCAGCAGTCAGGTCTCCTCGAAGCGTCCTCTTCTCCAGGCTAATTGGACTAATTTCTCTTAGTCTCTCCTCATATACCTGTGCTTCAGCCCCCTGACCAGTTTGGACTTGCTCCACTATGTCAATATTCTTTGCTACTGTGGAGCCTTCCCACCACCCCCAAAACAACTTGCAGAGGTGCCATGCTAAACTTCTCTGTATCATTCAAATTTTAGTATATATGCCTCCAAAAAGAACATGAGTTTCTTTAGAAGAAATAAGAAATTAATATTTTAAAAAGAAGAAATTTTGCAACAATAGAAATTAAAGGCTATAAACCCATTTCTGCCTCCTTCTCCATTACCTGCTATGTCCTTATGTTCTGATCTTTTTCTCAGACCACAATTTTCAGTGGCTTCCTGCACTGTAAAAAGTCTTCAGAATCCCCTCCAGGCATCATAGGAGGAGTATTTACATCAGCTTGGGCCTCTAGTTGTGCATGTGTCCTCTGCCTCTCTCAGAGCTCCTCTGACTCTGCTTGTGCTGTAGGCTCCTCCTCCTTGTGTGTTTTTCCACTCTGTCTGACCTGCTGTGCGCTCCAGAAACTTTTCCCCCAAAAAGTTGCTCAGTTGCTCTTGGAAAAGCACAACTTCCTTCGTCTTCCAGAAGATGTCCCCTGACTAAGTGAAGCTGCATTGTTCTCTGCTGTCTCTTGAAATGAGTATAATGGCTGTTAGGACACTAACTTCAAATGAAGAAATTAAATTTATACACTGAATGTGTTAACAGAAACATCCACAACATTGTTTTCAAAAAGTATTGGAGATTACCCAGGGTAGTTTTATAACAGTTGAAGAATGAAAGGTGCTGTGTGTGAGGCTTTGCGCTTCGAACATCTTTTTTCCACAACTCTTTACGTTTGTTAGTGAGAACATACAGCTCTTTGGCTGTAGGACTTGGGTGGGCTGATGGTTGCTGGATGCTGTTATAGGAGGTTCGCGAGACACAGAATGATAAACTTACTTGTCAACAGCCTCTCCAGCTTTCTCTGGAGGACAGACTGAGCTTTGTTCCTCTGTGTCTTGTTTCTCATGTATTCCTCAGTAATATTTCTAATATGGGTTAATTGATTTTGTATTTGTTCACTGTTGGTGTTTTTACGTCTGCCCAACACGGAACTTTTCTCGGCCACAGATTCTAATTTTGTATCTATTATTCCCTGTTTCGTTATGTTGCTTCCCTCAGCCAGAAATAATTCTCCTTATACAGTTTACATGTTGGTGGCAATGGAGATGGAAGACCAAAGAAAATACAGAAGAGATCCACAGTTATGTGTTCAAAATGGGGTCCTTCCACTGTGTGGGAATGGAAAATAAGGCTTCAGGCACCACAAGAGAGATCTCCAAGGGGTGCATCTTCAGCAATGAGAGCCAGAAGACCTTAGAGAGCATCTCAAGAAGAGGAAGACCTTAGAGAGCATCTCAAGAGGAAGTAGACCTATGGTGGCATCTGTGTACAGTAAGGCACTTTCCCCGGAAAGCAAGCTTCTGGCACAGGTGGAGGCCAGGTCAAAGGGCTCCGTAGGTACCTGTTGGCCCCTGCACCTGCATTTTCTTCTTCCAAGACCAAATTGGTTGGTGTCATGGCATGGACTTGGGATATTGTTAAGATAGGTACAGGGACCAGGGAGCTATAGTTTCTATGCTTGGATACTGCAGGCCAGATGCCTTAATGCACTATCAGTTCATAGTTCATTTGTGGCTATTTTCTCTTTGATATTGTGAGAATTTGTTGTTTCTCTCTTCTGCAACATCTTTTTATTGTATTTCTTATTAGTTACATATTAGTATATTGCATTGCAATGCAGTTGTATTAACAGCATTTTTCCACAATAAATTTAACTACTATTTTCGCTCCACATTTTTCCTTTGTTTACTTCTCTTTCTTTTATAGTTTGTTGGGCATTGTTTCTTCATCCTTGCTTCTTCCTCATTGCTTTGCAGGAGAATTCCTTTTTGCAAAAACTCAGGAAATTTTTCTTGCTTTACTTCAGTGCCTGGATATTGCCACAGAAAATGAATCACTTTTGATCTCTTCTTGTTTTATGATGTTACAAAGTAATTTTCCAGACTTGTGCCAGGCTTTGAGTGCTCCTGGTTTTACTTTTAAGGTAGAAGGCTCTGAATTTCCATTGCTTGGCAGTGCAGGTGTGGTCAGAATGGCTTCCTTCTGTGTCCATTTTCTTGCAGCCCAAGCAGACTCAGAATACATGTCCTTAAGGCTACCCAAGGCAAGCTCACATCCCCACTAGCGTGAGATGTCACCTAAGTTAATTTAATTTATTTCATTAGTGTTTTGTACATTTTTGTGAACTTGAGCAAGCCTGTGTGAAAGGTCTCTGCAGAAATAAACATAACAGATCAGGCACTATGTGACATAGGCACTATGTCCTAGTGATTTATATATTTTAAGATTAGAGCTAGCATTTTGCAAAATACTGTTTGAAGTTGTTCATTAGGTTCACCTGAACAGACTAAAATAGACAGAGCTAATTGGTTAAGATTATAGCTAAAAGATCATGACCTCTGACTGTAAAATATCTTGGTATATGTTTTTCTTTAGGTCTGTTCTTCTGGGTTTTTTTTAATGAGGAGGCAGTTAAAGTGTGCACTGTGTCACTGAGATAAAGAGGAATACTTTTTTTTCTTTCGGGAATAGCATCCTTATCTCAAATCCACTGTTCTTAATGGGAGGGGTTTTTTTACTAAATGCTTCTGTGTTCATTTTATTTACATTTTTGACAGGAAGAGCACTATCAAGTGAGTTTTCAACTTTTTGTGAATAAAACCTAAAAGGAAACATTTTCATAGCATCAGAGCATCCATAGGTACAAAACAACTTAAACTCTAACAGTCCATGCAGCTACTGGCAAACCTGAATCATTTTATGAATAATTTTACTGGGACTTTAGTGAGAAAAAAGTTCATATGAACAGTATGAGCAACAAATTTCCAGACAAAAACATGGAGGAGGGAGAGTATGTATAGACACAGACTGTGGGAGCCTGTGGTTTCATCGCACTTTGCACGATAAGAGGGTTCACTTCAGGAGCTGGTAATGGGGATGGAGACATGAAAGGCCAGGCTACAGGAAGTGGGCCTGGTGAGTCAGGAAATGGCAGCTTTCCCTCCGAGTCATCCTTGAATCATTGCCCTGGTGTGCTCATAGTGGGAACTGGATTAGTGGAGATGCTGTTCCTTCAGAAGAGATTTCAAACTTGGGTCGTGACCATTTGATGTCATTAGGCGTTATGTGCCATTTCTTCTCGAGAGCATGGATTTCAGATCCTGCATCTGGTCTGATTTCCCCGCTCCTCTCTGTAGCGTGTGTTAATGCATTGTATCTCTTTTCTTATCTAGATATCCATCCTGGTGCCATGAGCCCTGTTTCACGCCCACCTCGCTTCCTGCTAAAGTCACAGCATGGCCGTCAATCCAGAAGATTCTTGCATAGTTTTTAAATCACTGTAGTTTCCTTTTACATGTATATTATTTTCTATGACATGTGATCAGCTTGCCTGGAAAAGAAGAGATTAGATACTAGGGAAAATTTCTTTGCTGAAAGAGTGGTGAAGCATTGGAACAGGCTGCCCAGGGAAGTGGTGGTGTCACCATCCCTGGAGGTGTTCAAAAAATGCGTAGATGTGGCGCTTCAGGCCATGGTTTAGTAGGCTGGTGGTGTTGGACTTCATGATCTTGGAGGTCTTTTCCAAACTTAATGATTCTGTGATCTCTGTTAGGGGGTTGATAGCGCTATTTGGAGAGTGCGGAGTGCTGGTGAGGAGGGTGTGTGGAGCTGCAACACGTCAGGCAGGCAGCAGCAAGGCTTTGGCTGCTCTTCGTACCACAGCACCTTACGGAGCACCTGGGTCACTTTTAGTTAAAAGGAGCTAAGAACAGCTTGCCCAGGAAAGTCATGGATGCCCCCTCACTGGAAGCGTTTAAGGCCAGGTTGGATGAGGCTTTGATCAGCCTGGGCTGTTGAGAGGCGTCCCTGCCCGCGGCAGGGGGGTTGGAACCGGATGGGCTTTAAGGTTCTATGATTAACTTAAACTTTGTGGTGAATTGTGACCCGAAAGGACACGGGATCGTCCTGGGGGCTGACACCCAGCCCGCTCCCGGCGGGACATCACGGACTGGCAGCAGCCGATGGGGCAGAGAGGCGCCACCTGCTCCTCCCACGCCGCCCGCCCGCCGCCTCGGCCCGGGGCTGCCGCGGGGCTCCCTGCCGGCGGCAGCGACCGTGCCGGCAGCGGCCGGGAGATGGCGCCCTGCCCAACGGCTTGGCGGCGGCGCAGGTTGCTGCGGTGCCTCGAGGCGTTTGCCCGAGGGGGCGCGTTGTTAAGCTTGGCTCCTGCAGATGGAGGGGTTTAGGGCAGCGAAGCTGGTGAAGGGTCTGGAGAATAAGTCTTACGGGGAGCTGCTGAGGGAACTGTGGGTGTTTCATGTGGAGAAAAGGGGGCTGAGGGGGAGACCTTACCGCTTGTGAGTGAGAGGCTGGAGGGCAGCCCTCAGAGAGGCATCTCAGCTTTCTAGTCGCACATGAGCCAACAGTGTTCCCTGGTAGCCAAGTGGGCCAGCCGTGTCCTGGGGTGCATCCAGCACGGCATTGCCAGCTGAGCGAGGGAGGGGATTGTCCCACTCTGCTCTGCACTGGTGCAGCCCCACCTGGGAGTACTGTGTGCAGTTTTGGGTGCCGCAGTATGAAAAGGATCTAAAGCTACTGGAGAGTGTCCGGAGGAGGCCACAAGGCTGGTGAAGGGTCTAGAGAGGATGTTGTATGAGTAACAGTGGCAGTCACTTGGTCTGTTCAGCCTGGAGAAGAGGAGGCTAAGGGGGGAATCTCATAGCTGTTTACTGCTTCCTCACAAGGGAAGGAGGAGGGACAGGTGCTAATCTCTCTGGTGACCAGTGATAGAACTGGAGAGAATGACATGAAGCGTGCCAGGGGAGGTTTAGGTTGGATATTAGGAAAAGGTTCTTCATTCAGAGGGTGGTTGAGCACTGGGGTAGCTCCCCAGGGAAGCAGTCACTATGCCAAGCCTGACAGTATTCAAGAAGCATTTGGACTGCCCTCAGACACAGGTGTGAATGCTGGGATGCAGGGACAGGAGTTAAACTGGTGATCCTTGTTAGTCCCTTCCAACTCACGTGATTCTGTGACTCTCTACAACTATCTGAAAGGAGGCTGTAGCAAGTGAGTGCTGGTCTGTCTGCCAAGTACCAGCTGTGGGAACTGGGCCAGCCCACAGGTGCTGGTCAGGATCAGGCCAGGTGAGGAGAGTCAGGGTTGGACACAGCCCCAGGATGACTGGGCAGGGCAGGGCTAGGCTGGGCCACCTGTCCAAAGCAAGACTGGAAGCTGTGTCAGGGGCTCCAATATATGGTGAAATGGGGCTCCTGAGCCATGGGCAGGGTTGGGGGTGGCCCCCAAATGTACTGGGCAAGGCCACTCAATTCAAGCGCTCAGAGCTCTTGTGCTGGCTGGGGTTCCTCAGACTGCTCCTGTAAATGCAGAACTGCCAGCACAGGGGTCATCCCATGGTGACAGAGGGGTAGGTGTCAGTGACTGAAACTGAGTGCTCTGTTCATTAGAGTGGTTCTCAAATGATCTTTCTTTAAGACAAACTAACATCAAGCAGCCCTTCAATGGGTTAGAGCAAGTAGTTTGGATGTTGAATTCTAGTAGCAATTAACCGTGTTGCCCTTTTGAACCTTGTGTGTTTCAGTTTTCCCTCATTAAGTATTCTCCTTAAAAGAACATATTCATTGACTGCATATGTGTTTTTTTGGGAGCAAATTAATCTGAATAATACAACCCCGTACTGTAAGAGTGGTTGGCTGTGTGCATTCATTGGGAAAAAAGTCAAGAACAGTTATGCCACACTTCAAGACTGGCTCTCAAGGAGGCCAAGGCCACTGAGATTTTGGGATTATTCATATTTCAAAGCCAGTTTGCAATATAAAATTGTTTAGGGCCTAAAGGAATAGAAGCAATTGCCACATGCAGTTGGGTTTTTATTTTGTTTGAGGGAGAGGTTTGTATTACCTAAAAATTGCCCACCACCATTTAGACCCTAAATTAAGGGTCTGCGTGAAATGCTGTATTGTCTGGACTCCTGAGCAGAGCAGATAGCAGAAGTGTAAGCACTTCCTATACGGCTTCTTGGCTGTGACCTGGGCTGACCCCACAAATGGCAAGTAGGGGTGAGCAGGAACAGGCCTGGAAGCTTTCTTCCGTTATCATTGGTGTGTTAACCTAGCAAAACGTCTTGGCTTCTCTGTTGAGCTTGCCACGTAGTTTGTTCTATAATGTAAACATCTGTCTACTAATTACAGTGTAACCACTGTTTCATTTGATGTAGGCTACTGAACAGCTGTCAAATGGGCATAACTTTGGTTATTGTGTGTCTTAACAAATGTCCTAGATGCAAGAGGTTCTGAATACCTTTAGCCTTGCTTGACTTTCCTGTTTTTTTGAACTGGATCCTTCTCAGCTATATGTTTTCAGTCTCTTAGTAGACTTTTAAATAACCCCTAGGAGTGTACTGGATGTTATCCTCCTACAGAGCTCAAGTGGACTAGACAGGATCACTGAGTTCATTGGGTCGCTATAGATCCATTCAGTTCTTCTAGGAATCTCTTATCCATTAGCTTCTCATCTCTAAGAGACTTTACGATATTATTTTTGTCAGGATGCATTTTGTTGTACAAGGTTATGCTTTAAAATCATAAAACTATGAAAGGAGGATTCCCAGGATAGCATTACAAATAGCATTCATTGCAGATGAGCTGACATCTCTTAGAATTCTTTTCTATCAGCATGGGCATGCCTGTTGCTTTCAAGGTGGCAGTAGGCTATAAGTGAGCATACCCGTGCAGCAAAGAACAGATTTGGAAATGTTTGTTTTGGAAAAAGACCTCCATGTATTACTATGCATTTAGCAAGAAAAAGCTGTGTTGAGCACACACCAGACTTTTTGAAGTCAAATGGGAATTTCAAACAACTTAACCCTGCAGAGCAGGCTGTCCATATGTACGAAGGAGCCTTGTGATGTTCATTCTGAAGTTAAAGAAACAGTCTCATTGGAGAGATGCTTATACAGATAGTTAGGCTGCAAGACTTTTGAAATGTGGGATTTATTTGGCTGAATACCCCAAAAGTCATCTTTAATCTCTCTGTGACTCATCCAGGCTGTCTGAACTTCTCAGGCTGAAGAGAAGGAGCAATGAGCAGGTTCACTTATGACAGAGCTTCCTGTTTTGCTTTGAACAGAAGGTATTTAGAAAGACGTTTTTCATTATGTTCTGCTGATCCAAGTTGAGTTCAGTGACTGGGCAAAAACAGGAGAGAAAATGCTGGTTGTGGTATGTTGGTCTTGCCAAACCTTTTCAACCTCCAAGGAAGGCTTATTGTGACAGAATGTTATGCCGTGCTTTTTGGGTTGCTTTTCATCTGGGGAGGCGGACGGGAAAGATGCTCCTCCCCAAGAACTGATCCATTCATTTGAACTGTGGAATTCATTTGAACTTTACCAGGTGTTTGGCTGTAAGACTGTGAGGTCCAATATTTAACAGCTCATATACTTCGCCAATAATATGTGAAGTGTTTCATTATCTTATACGCTGTAGTTGGCACACATCAGGTTGCAGCCAAAGAGCAATGGTTTATGATATTTGTGGATTCCATGTGCTGTTGTAGCCATGAAACAAGGTGTCGTTTATGATAAGACAAATACACAAGAATGAAAGAAGTCATACAGCAAATATAAGATACTTTCAAGCCTGTTATAAATAAAACCGTATGTTGTTAACTAACATTAGTATTTTGAATTTTGTCTCCTCTTATAAATGCCAGGAATAAAAAACAAATAAGAGACTTGCCTTCAGCTCACCCAAGATGTTCAAGGAGTATTTGGGACAGATGAAGAGCTGATTTATTTTGAAGCTGCAGAATAACTGGGCCTTTTTACGGTATTCATCCTAAAGGCCCCTCCTAAAGGGAAGGACTTTTTACAAAGGCAAGTTGTGATAAGACAAGAGGGAATGGCATTAAATTGGAAAGGGGAAGATTTAGATTAGACATTAGGAAGAAATTCTTCACAGTGAAAACGGTGAGACACTGGCACAAGTTGCTCAGGGAAGTTGTGAATGCCCCCTCCCTGGAAGTGTTCAAGACCAGGCTGGATGGGGCCCTGAGCAGCCTGGTCTAGTGGGAGGTGCCCCTGCCCATGGCAGGGGGGATGGAACTAGATAATCCTTAAGGTCCCTTCCAATCCAAACTATTCTGTGATTCTATTGTTCTATGATTTTTCACAAAGCAAAGCTTAGTTTAGGTGTGCAAGCTTACTGGAACAGCTGTCTACTCATACCAGTTCCTAATATCCAGTGAAGTATTTCAGTCAGGATTGAAATAATTACTGCAAGATTCTGGCTAGGTGAAAATGTATTTCTGTGTATTTTTATGGACTTTTTTCCCCTTTGGTGTTTTCTCTGTTTTCTGAGTTCTAATCTTTCCAGAAAAAAAAATTAAAATGCTTGAAACTTTAACCTACTTCTAATAAAATTTCTGACTGAGCAAGTCTTTAATGTGTTGCTTTGCATCATAGCAGTGTGTGTAAGTGTGCACTTCTCTATGTATAAATATTTTGCTGAGGTAGGGTCTAAAGATGAAAACCAACTGAGTATTTACACCAGCAACTCCCCAGGCACTGGAACCTAGTGTATTGCAAGAGTGGCAATATTTGCTGTGGCAGTGCTTGCAGCAGCCTGTGTGGTCTGCCCTCCTGGCCTTAGCAGCCCATCTGGAGAACTGGCAGGATTGAGCTGCCCAGAAGACATTGGTCCCCGGGTGAGCTCTCTAACGCCCCACCAAATAGTCGTGGGCTGTTGCACAGCTGCAGTGAGCAGGGTAGCTCAAGGAGGTCTGCTGTGCATCACCAATTGTCATCCAGAAATAAACAAGCCCCATATTATCATGAAGAGCAAGGAGGAGAAAGTCAGACTCTGAAAATCAGAACCTGGAGCTTCTCGCTTTTTTATCTTCTGCAAGGACTTTGGCAGACTCTAGCACATTTGTAGTGGTTCCGCTGGTGCTTAGAATCTCTGTCAGATGCATTTTCCTTAGAGAGCTTGGGAACTTCTGCATGTGAATAAGAAACCATGTCATTTGTCTGATGATGAATTTTGGTATTTGTGATGGTTTTCCCCTTGAGGTAGTTTAGGAGTATAGAGGATGATTTTAATGCAGTTTTTATTATTTCTAGTGCATATTTTGTGCTGTAAACACTGACTGAATGAAAAGGTCAAAGACAGCCCCATTCCCTGTGGGACCGAAGTCTAGTGCTTAGCTGTGTGACCAAGAAATGATTAGACTATTCAATGGTGAAGACAAGGTGATGAGAGAACATGGTAGGAGTAACATTGTGTATATTTGTATAAATTAGTGATGATACAGGTGAACACCAGTTTCAAATAGCTGTTTCCTTTTCAAGGTATTCCTTCTTTGAGGGGATAAATTGAGAACCACATAATTGAAGTTACCTGCGTTTAGTAGTTTCTCATTGTCAGAGAAATTGACACTTCTAAGAGATGCGTGTTTTCCTTTGTGCTTAAAAGAAGCGAACCCCAAGAAACTTCCAAAGAACCCAAATCTTTTTAAGAAAATAACGAAAATAAAGCTTTGCACTGGATCTGTCTAATTATGCAGGTACTTTTTGTGTTAGTCTCACTTGTAGACACTGCACAGACACCATTCATTCATATTCCTGATGTGATTGTTGTGAAACCATTTCTCTGGCACTGATGGTGTAGTGAGGAGTAAGACCAGAGGCTTATAAGAATGATAGGGTCTGTTGCAATAGGACAAGGTATAATGGTTTAAAACTAAAAGAAATTAGATTCAGTCTAGATATAAGGAAAAGATTGTTTATAATGAGGGTGATGAAACACCAGAACAGGTTTCCCAGAGAGGTGGTAGAAGCCCCATCCCTGGAAACATTCAAGGCCAAGTTGGATGAGGCTCTGAACAGCTTCATCTAGTTGAAAATGTCCCACTTATTGCAGAGGGATTGGTCTAGATGACCTCTAAATGTCCCTTCCAATCCAAACCATTCTATGATCCCAGTATCGACTTTGTGCATTTGCTGCTTAACCTCCTTAACCTCCCTTTTGAAGAAACCACCTTATCTGGTGCAAGTAGCATACACAGGTCCAGATCCGACAATGTTTTTTGGCTGATAGTAATTTGATATGCAATTTTTGTTCTTCCAACTTCCACACTGGAGTTCACTATTTTCTATTTTGTATTGGTTGTCTGGACTCTCCATGCACTGGATAGATAACAACTTCCCACAGACATCAAAAATGATCAGCAGGGTGAAATGGAAATCTGTGTTTAAAACAGGAAGAGATTTAGAGAGGGCTTAAGAGTGTCCTAACTGTTAGTCTGTCATCTATTTTTGATTGTTGGGCAGAAAATAATCCGGTAGTGTCTAGCTTTTAGTGATAATATTTCATGATTAGGATGTTTATGTAGGATAAGTATAGCAGAAAAATTCTGAGAAAGCTTGCACAGTGCATTTTTGAGTGGTCTAACCCCAAGTCTGGATCAATTACTGGTGCCCTCTGAACACAGTGGGAAAACCAAACACATCTGTTTGGGCCATACGAAATGTACTCTAGATAGCCTTTGAGAACATGAGCATGAGATAAATTTTGGTTGTTATTAATGAGCTGGTGTTTGATTATGAACTACGGTTTAAATGAGAGAAGCTTCAGGTTATTAGTTTCTGTCAGTAATCACCTAAATGAAATTCCATTAAAATACTTGTGAATAATTAACAAAATGAAACCACTGATATTTTATCAGATCTTTATCCAAGACCTTAAGATAAAGCTTGTGAAAATATGCAGTTTGCCATGAACTGAAATAAAAAAGCCCGATTCCATCTACCTAAAACATAAACCTGTACAATGCAGAGAAGAAAGTTACATTTCAGGACACCTGAAATTTGAAATGTAATTTCAATATTATTTCATCTTTGTTCTAAGGCATCAGTGCACGTAGATGTAATAAAACACATTCGTATTTCAGTGCACATCACTTTAGTCTAGGAGTGCTGAGTACAAAAATAATTTTTTCTTATGTTGCATTTTAATCAGGATAAAATGACAGTTTTAGAGTCACACAGTGCATACAACAAGATAAGCAGTGCTGCTTCAGCACAACGTGTGTATACTGTTAGAAAGAGGCAGATATTTAGAAAGCAAACAATAGCCCCAAAGTTATGGTGATACTGTAAGGCACTGGCATACGATGATTATCATCTTTTATATCATCCTTACAACCTTGTCACATGCTTGGATTATGCTCAAGAATTTAATTTCTTTAGTATTATATTTCACAATCCTTAAAATCTGACTAATATCCAAGAATGAATATAAGCAATTAAAGAATTAATGAAACTTATTATCTTGAGTAGGGAAATTATTAGACAGCCGAACATTTGTATCAACATTTTATGTACTATGCTATCTATTTGCTCGGTATATACTCACAACTCTCCATTGTTGGTGGGAATTGTAAATGCTGAAGTCAAGCAGAATTAAGCTTTCACAAGCAGATAATTAGATATAGTATCTTTATGCTTTGTAAATTAGATGTTTATCTTAAAGAGGGTTTTCGGAAGCTGTGGTTATGTTTTTCTGCTTAGTGAGATTTCATGTTCTTACATGTTATTTTTTTATCCAGTCTATAGTTTTTGAAAACTTATTCTGAAAATTATTTTGAAAATAATATGCTTTATGGTGACTGATGATTTTTTGTTTAAACTGGTTCAGTACATTGCCATGAAGCATTCTTATATTTCAGTGTAACTTGGAAACATGATCCATTTCTTTAGGTGTAGCTAATAATGCTCTGTAACTCTTGCTCTTGTAATGGTGTTAATTTTTCCCAGTCTCTGCAATGCTGGTCTGGCTTGCGCAAAGAGTTTAAAAAAGGCCAGGAACCTAAGACCACCGGCATTGCAAGGAAATAACATCTGAAATGCTCCCACTCTTACAGTCTGCCCTCCTGCTGGTGAAAAGCAATAGCCGGCCTGATTTGGGTTTATTTGTGAATGACTATTTTCTAAAAAATAACAAATCAAAGAAATAAATCAGTGCAGATCTTATATGACATTTTATCTGCTTTAGTTTGTTGGTTGCTGTAGCATGACTCATAGAAAAGGAAGTACAATTTCTATTTTGCTGCTTAGAGCATGCTTGAGCTTATTTCATTTATTGTGGTACATTTCTGTCATTTTACTTATACATCCAAACACATTCTATTTTTTTTGCTACTTTTTTTTTTTCAAAGCCATAGATTTTATAGTCATCAGTTCCTAGATCAGTTTATTTTCTTTTTTTTTTGTACCTTGGGTCAATCATGCAGTTCTTGTTTAGTCCTTACTTTGGAGAAAAGCCTTAGTGACTTCAACAGGTGGTCTCTTGGAATCAGCTCTTGATTGTGCCCTATCAAATGCATGTCTGAAAGAGAAATAAGGCTGAAATCACTGTACTTTTTTGTCCAGTTAAAATCTGAAATTGTAAACCAAAATCTTTATTACCAGTCAGACCCTACAGAACTGCTCTTTGAATTTACTTTGTTACTGAATTCTCAGTTGAGCTACTTGCATGGTCGCCAGAGCAGCAAAGGGAGACTGCAAAGTCAATACCCTCCTTTCAGAGCCCAAAGACAACAACATGGGAGTATATTTATGACTGTCTTGGCAGACAGGTTCAAAAAAGTCTACTATTGGTTGCCTTGTGTGTTGCTTTAGCAGTTGAAAGGTTCCTTCTTTATTCAAATGATGGACTGAAGTGGAGATGTCCTGTTCACATGTACAAATAATGCATGTGATGTCGGATTGGGTGAAATGAGATCCTGTGTTTGTTTTTATACACAGAATCTGCTCTGTTAAGTTGCCAGGTTCCATACTAGTTTCCTTGAATGCAGAAGCATTTTGCTAAAGTTGTGTTTAATTGTAAAGAACAGGTCTTATCCTGCTTTTTTTATTATTTTTTAATGCTACATTCACTTTTGGAATCATATAAGCAATTATTACTAGCCAAACCTTTAACAGTAAATCAAGGATGTCCATGTTTTTGATTTGAATTTAAGTCTTTGAATAATCTTTTGCTGAGGCATGCAAAACGCTTCTATTGTGTGATTGTTTGAATCATCACTAATGAAGTTGACACACCCATGATTTTGTTTTTGGCTGTGATACCTGGAGGATTTACTGAAGCAGCTGGGGGTTTGATTGTGTTCCACATCTCACAGCATCACGGGATGCTGGGACAGTAGTTGCCTCAGGGAAGAGAACATCAACACTGGCATCATCACCATTCATCTTCACTCCCACTTTGATTCTGCTCTGGCTCCTTTTAGATTCTCACTTCTTTTCCTCAATGCAACAGCAGGAGGCTTGTTCTCCATTTTTTTAAGTATGCATCTGCACAGAAGTAGGTGGTGCTTCAGGGTTAGCAGAGAGGGTTTTCAAAATCTAAATACTGGACATTTAAAGCTAATCAGATTTAACCTGGCAATAAATTGAAAAATAAGATAATCAAGGGTAAATAATTATTGGAAAACTTCTAAGTTATATAGTGGACTATCTGTAGGGAAGTCTTTAAACCAAGATATCTTTCTAAAAGATATGCACTGTAAATCAACCAGAAGTTACAGCCTGGCTGATCAGGAGGCTAATTCAAATAGAGAGGGTGTTTTTTATTGAATTTCTAGGTTGTATCACAGAAAATCAGTAAGGAAGAAGGGACTTGTTGCTGCTTTTAAAGATACCAATACCTCTTGGCTTTTCTGTCAAACAGGCCTTATTAAAAATGGGTTGTATTTTGACAAGAATGATAAGTGTTTAAACTCTATGGGTTTTTACTGCATTTCATTCTTAGCTGAAAAAGTAGGCTCTCTTCAGGAAAAACAGCCATATTAACAACTTCTAATTGTTAAAAATTGTTAAAATCTGCCAGTTTGCAGTGTTGAGAGACTTTGTTTAGTTGTAGGGTAGGAGAGGAAAGCTCTCTCCCTCTCTTTTCTTTAGAGTGTCCAGATCCTGACCTCAGATTCAAGGACTTGCTGTTCAGAAACCAAAGGCTTTGTCCTTTCTCCTCTTGCACTGGCAGTTCAGGAAGTAGGAATAATGGATTTACGGAATGATAGCAATGGTATTAGTATGGATTTAGCTTGTGAAATTGTCTTCCCTTCCAGATAGGAAGGACCTGGCATCATCCGCACTGGTGCCACTGTGACAACTGTTAGGCTAGACCTGGATTCTCTCACTTCGATGCAATGTAGGCAGAGCTGGCACACGGGCTCTCATCAGCCACAAATAAGTGCCCTAGAGTTATTCAGCCCTCTGGAAACATCCTATTGTGTTGAGCATACTTAGAAGCTCATAAATTATATATTGATATAAGTGTGCCAATAGGTAGAAGGAACAAAAGCAGCTATAATATAAGAATAGAAAATATACAGGAATAGCAGAATAGCTTTGCTGATGGAGAAGTGGCAGGATGAATTAAAATTCAGGTTCAAAAAACCTAAATAAATTTACTGTACCACAATATGCCTGTGGATTTCAATTAGAAGGAAAATTGTAGTGTCATGGTTACAATATTGATCCTTGGTTGGGCAGCTAACAATGAACATGATACACTAAGAGTAAAAAGTCACAATGGAAAACTGTTTCTATCAAGAGAGTGTAAACTCATATGGACATTCGAGATGGAGCCTCTTTTAAATTTAATTTTTCTTGACACCATGAATGACATTTTAGAGTAAATGGTCAAAGAACAAAAAAGCGGATAAATTAGGCCTGATTTACTGTGCCAGACATGGCCCAAAAGGTAACTATCGGAGTCAGTACAGTAGCTATCGTCATGTACTGAAACATAACATCCTTGTGGGAGTAAAAGAGCTACAGAGGTGTTAGATAAAACTGAGAAAACCACTCTGAAAGGGAATCCAAACAGCCAAAATGTTAAGTTTCTTGAACTGCTATGAAGGGCTGGTTTTACGGTCTTTTTGATAAGTCATGTGCATTTTCTCTCTAAAAATTAGTTTCTAAACAGACTAAAAAGGATAAAGGAAATAAAAATACATAATTGAATACATGGAAGTAATTTCAAATAAACAGAACAAACTTTCACAAGACGTCTGTCAAACCATAATACAGTATGCCAAAATGATTTTGAAGAAAATTGCAAAAGACTTGAAAGTAAAAAAAATAACTCCTCTATTTCAAACACATTGGAAGTTGAAACTCTACTGGTGTATCTCTAAATCGGTATATGAAAGAAATGTGAAAGAGCTATAGTAACATTATACTTAAATTTAGTATAGAGGAGCTTACAGGTGCTATAACTTTTTTTCAGGAGATGAGGCAAGGAAATATATTCAAATTGAGGCAGAATGGTTTTAGGCTGAGCATGACATAATTTTTACAAAATTCTGAGGACAGATGCTGCTTACCCAGGAGTTTAAATACCTAGTAGATGGTGGAAAGTGGCTGCTTGTGTTGCCAGTCTAGAGTGTTTGACATTGTGGTGGGCAGACTGTGAGAAACTAAGTAATGAAGATTAGGTGAGGGGGCAGAGTGGTATTTGCCATTATGGTTTTGTAGCTCTACTTTACTCTTCTGCCGATTTTTCTGACGGAGTGAACATAGGGTGGTTGGATGCTATGTGTTGCCTCCCCAAGAAGCATGATCTGCCACCGTCACCATTTAATATTATAGTGGTGTTCGGTATCTGGGAAAATTTCCTTATGAGAAGGATATGAGAAGTAAAAGGTAAAGGAATTTTTCCACTAGGGTCTTGCTAGCTTAGTTCGTGTACATGGGCCTATTGACTTATTTATGAGAGGATGAGGGACAAGGCTGGTTTATTCAAGCAGGAAAGTCCTTTGCAGGGCAGTAGAAAGAGGTCATAACACTTAATGACTGAAAGATAAAGTGGCAGGTGGAATTCTATATTAATAAGCGAAAAATAATCCATTTAGGGAGGAAACCCAGCTGTGACTGTATGTTATTCAATGCTGGACTCCACATTAGCTCTGAACCATTCAGGGAAGAGACCTTGAAAGAGTTGCAGGCAGATCTATGCGAAATTTAGCTCACAGCCAGTCAAAAGATAAATAAATTTTAGGAATGAATAGAAAGGGGAAAGACAACTAAACAGAAACCATCCCTGACTTAGCTTACATACAGGATAGATTTCTTGTTATTTGTAACAGACCAAGTAGATAGACGTTCATTTACTTAAGAACTGACTGATATCATAGGAAGCCAATCCGATTTAAAAAGAACAAGCTCAAAAGGTGATAAAAGCATCAACATGTCTGAATGAATCTTTTCCCCTCAGAAATTAAGTTTTTCAAATTCACTTTGCAAATTTCTCTCCAAGCCCTTGCAGCTGTGGGATTCACAGATGCCGTAAGTTGGCTATGCTTAAAAAGTGTCATGATTGATGTGTCATACCATAACTACCAAGAAACATCAGGCTGTTAGGAAAACAATCTACTGAGCAGCTGATAATATTTAGGGAGCCATTTCAATGTCTCTTAGTATGTGAAATTATCTGTGATCATTGAATGGGAATGGGAAAACATTCTCAGGACTTTTGACAAGTGATGATATGGGGTGATATTTAATAATGTTTTATCTTAGAGGTTACATGCTAACTCTAAAAATAAATTTGTAGCAAATGACACTTCATGTGCAAATCATTAGTTTAAAGACAGAGTATGCCAATGTTAATTTTTATTAGGGATCAAAGAAAAAGAAGATGCTAGGTGAAATATAGAGGTAATATTTGTGAGGGGAACAGAAGTATCTAGTCACGCAAATGTCATGCATATGAGCCAGAAATTCATTAACAGTTATCTTAGCTTTCTTTTCTCATTCCCATGCTCTCTGGGATTTGAAGAGGGAGGGTCACGTCTCCCCCTCCTTCCTGTGCAATAAATAGTTAACAGCATGAGCATTTTCAATGTCCTGGGGCAGTCCTTGGAGTTAATGATTAACACAGGAGAGACACCCTGACAGTTTTTGTTCCAACCTCTCTTTCTGCAGATTCTGATTAATGTTTGGCGATTTCATGCTCAGAAGGATTTCTGTTAGCTAAAGGGACTATGGTATCATTCCCTTAATGTCAGTGTAGATTTTCTAGGCTCTGGCAGAAACAATGAGGACAATTTGCCTTCTCTGTGTTTGAGATCTGACTGTTACACAAATTTATTTCTTAACAGTATCTATCGGTTAAACTAAATAAATATCTATAATGTATCTATGTATTCGTATAGATACAATGAAACCTGCAACGCTTCTTTTTTATTCCTGGACTACTAAAAGTTTTGGAAATGCTTAATGATTTCTGTTGCCTTAGCAGAAGTTGCAGTAACTCTGTTTACTTAGCATTATTTTTTTGGATGGGCATATTGACTGCTGTGACATCAAACTCAGGCTGAAAGTTTCCAAACTGAGATGAGCTCTGCCAAAAGAGAAAGAATTCTGTTTTTGTTGAACTCTAGATGCCTAACATGCAACTCTCAAACAGCAGTGCTGTGTTTTGGGAAATAGTGATCAACTGGGACCCAGAGGCAGGCATCAAGAAGGCATTACTGGCTCCAAAATGGCAAATTCTCTTCTCTGAAAGGGCAAAATGAAAGGAGGTAAGGGATGTTTACAGAGAGTGCTTGTTATTCCTCCTTCCTTATGCACTTCTAAATATGCAGTTTAGAAAGGGTTTCTCAGCTAGGTAAGACTTGTTTCTTTCAGATGACCAGACTAGAGGAAAATAAGGAGAAGAATAATGTCAGCATGGCTAGTAAGAATGAGAGTGGTTATAGAGCATACGGTCCAACTTTGATGATATTTTGCAATTTACTGTAGATATTACGATAGTTTCATGTTTTTGGGGGAATTCTTTGAACTTTTGCTCAACTGACTTCCATGGGAATTTATATGAAGAATGACCTCAGGATTATTGATGTGGAAACACCCTCCTACTGGATGCTACCTAGTTAGCCTGTATAGTACACACACAGATTTCTGTGTGTGCTAAGGCAGGCCACGCCTTGAGAAGTGAAGCTTCATCAGGCTGCTTTGCTTTTCCTCTAACCTAAGGACTGCATATTTTCAGCAAGTGCAGATATCACTCTTAGACCTGAGAAAAACTGACCAAATCACTCACCTTTTTTTTTTCTTCTGTGTCCTCTTTTTTTCTGATTAACATCTTAGATGTGTTGTTCATTCATTCTTTTTGGTGTCTCTTGATATCACTTCTTGGAATAAAAATCTACAAAGAAAAATAGCTGCCTACTTGCATCAAAATGGCTGTATTTCCAATAAATACTTGTTTGCTTCCTTTGCTCATTTCTGTTTATTTAAGGAATTACCGAGGTGTTGTAAAGGGTAACTCATAATTGGGAGTCTGGGGATGTGCAATTTGGCATGATGACATTGTCCGCTCTGAGATACGAATAGCATAGGCTTTGCTGCTGGCACCGTGCTAATTGGTAGGGCAACACTTCTTGTGGGAGGACAGGCAAGGCTGGCAAATAGAAGTGGACAGATACTGAGCACTGCAGTTTTGGTAATGGCAATGGTTGTAGGGCACCTATGCTCCCAGTCTTGCCTTCAAGGGCATTAAAACTCACATGTATCTTGTCAAAAACCAGACATGTATCAATAAAATAAAGCCAGAGTGGAATTAAACAATAAAACATGACAAACACTGCATTTCTAGGGAATTACAACATGACTTGGGTGGAGTTACAAGGCATGAGGCCAAAGACTGGATGGTTTTAATCACCCAAGACACACTGAAAACCCCTAATGCCTACAGTGCTAGAGAAAGGAAGAGTAGGATGGTGTGGGCAGTCTTTCTGCATGCAGTTTTGGAAACCAAGTTTTAACTTTATCCTATTGGAGTACAGAACTGCCTGCATCGCCTGCAGCCCTTTGGTGTGTATGGCCTCAACTGGTTAACCTAAGACTGCAGAATGCTGGCATGTCCAACCAACTGGTCACTTTTTCAGCACCTAAGTAGATCTAAGGTGTGGAGCAGAAAGTTTTACCCTGGATTAAGGCAGGTTTTTTTTCCAGTCTTTGTGCCTGGCCTGGGATTTCTATGAGTAGAGCTCAAGAGCATTGAGAGCAGCTGTTAAGTCTGGTATGGGGAACAAGGTACTGGGAGAATGAAAGGATCCCTGTGTTGCTATAAGCTGGACTGCCAAGGGGTCTGTGCTGAGGCTAAGGCTGGGACCCTTAAGGTGACATATCTGGGGTGATCATTGACTTGGCTAGAGAGGCCCAGAAGATGATCTGGAAGCCAGAGTTGCATTGTCTAGGGAGGTGGATGAGTGAGACCATTTCAATGCTTTCAGTGTGGATGATTGAAATATAATTGTGATACCACCAGGTGTCCTGCTGGCTACTATTGTACTCCTGTACAGTGGACTGTGAGATTTCAAGGAATTGGGGGTAGGATGGGCAGCTTCTTCCTCTTCTTGCTGATCTTCTCCAAGTGACCTTTCTAAGGATCTGAAGCTTTACCTAAGAGGTAGGTAAGAGGTGATGCTTGTAGATGCAGTGTTTCTCTTACCGTGTGTTCTTCCTTTCTCTTATCTTCTGGCATGTGGCTGGAGAGATAGAAGACTTCTGCAGAGACAGAAGACTTCTGCTGAGAACTGCAGCTGGCAGCAGGATGTCATCTCTCAGGGAGGGGCAGAAACCCATCGTACTCGCCACAGTGGCAGCTCCCAGGAGAGCGTTAGAGTAACAGGCTCTTGGGAAGAGGTCTTGTGAGGTGAGACCCTTTGTGTCATGCTGGTAATAAAGTGTTCAAAGACAGAACATGCTGACTCAAAGAAATTGAGACTGTTTGTGGGAAAGGGTTGGCTTTCACAAGTATCTTGACTTGGAAAGCTATTGTGGAAATAAAGTTTTGGAACTGTCAGAATGTTTTGGTAGTTTCTAACTGCATGGCTTTCTCATTCAAAATTTCTTTCTGTTTTGAAAATTCACCATAATAGCATATTTAAGAAGTTGCATTGAGATATATGTTTTGAAATTGTCAAAGCAAAATGTTGGCGTAAACTGCAGGGTTTTTTTCTTTGCTCTATGTCTTTAGCTTTGAAAATTATAATAATTTAAACATTTCCTCCCACTTTGAAGTGTGGAAAAAATATTGATATCTAGAAAACTGTTTATAGAAAAACTGTTTTTCTCTCAACTTAACATAATGGACTGTGCCACTTTAGCATGGAGTAGTCCCATTTAAAAACAACAAGCTTTTAATAAATTCACTTAAAAAAATAAATAACAGAATTCTATTGGTACATAAGCCACCTTTTACTACCACAATTAGTCTCCCACAAGTACAACCAGGTTTTCTGATTTTAGGCTTAAAATGATTACTGATGATTGTAATGCACTCAAAAGAAACCAAATACAGATGGTTAAGTTTGAACAATGTTTTTCTCACACAGTATTTAACGTTCAAGAAGGTCATAAAACAAAGAAGTCCCAATTCAGTACTGCGCAGCATGTCCTGCTGATGTGTTTATTTCTGTTGCCTGGATTTTAATCACTGGGATGTGCTCACTTCAAATGTGATGCTAAACATTGCCCGTTATTATAATGCATTTCCCAGGAAAGTGCATTCTGACTAGCATGCAAAGCACAGGAGAAAAACATAGGGGGATTATTATATTTTTTTTTAAAACATGGCCTTAAGAAAAACAATGGTTCATTCTTTCAAGCCCTGGATCCTGAGTCTAATTTATACTGTTACCAGTTTAGCAAAGGGAAAGGGCCTTCCAAGTGAGTGTGAATTGCAGTTGTACCTACAGCCTCGCAGGGCCAGTGGACCAGGGTCTTAAGTGTGAATTCAGCTCCTCACAACTCACTGTCATACTTTCTGCCACCAGCATTCCCAGAGGCTTCATGGTGTGGCTCACAGCCTTACCAATGTGCTTAGTCAAGCTTGCAGGGCCGGACTCCCAGTCCTCATCTGCTCTGTGCAGACATTAAAGATGCTGCTGTGCCTTCTCCTAAGAATAGTGGTTTGTTGCAGAGTTCTTGACTATAATTATGTCCCACAGTAACCATTGTGCAGCAAGACATGAGTCAGTTGACGACTTCCAGTCCAGCAGTGGTTGCATTTTGGCGTTGATAATACAGATTTCTGGAGCAGTGGTTGAGTTAGTTATATAGTGAAGCGTTGTTGCTGATGTTGTTAGGTTAGCTGGGCTCACTGGTTTTGCTTCTGTGCTACAAGCACTTCTCATCACAGTGGCATCAGGGTGCCATGGCGACATAAGGTGTATAGAAGAGATAGGATTACTTTCTTTTTATTTGTAACATTGTGGAAATCTTTATAATACTACGCATAGTTTCAATCTATTGCATTAAAATAATGGTAGATGGTGAAGCTGAGTGGAAGGTAAAGCAGAATAGCTATGGGGGAAAGGTGGCAGCTTTCCAGTTCACCCATATTATTGAAACAAAGTCAAAACTTTTCTTTTTTTTTTTTACTAGGTCTAGCTAGAACCTCAGCACACCGACTCTGAATCTGTCAAGCATAAAAACTGTTTCTTCTGTGACTCTCCCCACTTTTAAAGCCTGTCAGGTATTTTTACCTGGAAAACTTTATGACAGTAGTATCTTGCAACATAAAACATTATTGTCCTACACTGTCCCTCGGGACTTTATCATTAAAAACAGCAGGCTGGAAGATTGGGTGGGGACCTTGTTGGGTGCCTCCATGTCATTAGTCCATGTTACATGTGTTAGTTAGTGAGCTCAGTGCTCACTGCTTAGCAAGGAAGTACAGAGAAAGAGAAGAAGCGCTGCTGGCAGACATCACCAGCTAGTTGTTCTTGTCTGCGATTTTATGATGTTTAAGGCACAGTGGAGCTTTTTTCTCATTAGTCAGAGTCAGAATGCAGGAAACAGATCTCTCGAAGTGCTGGTGTACTGTGTCACCCTGTTCCATCTTCATTTCAGCATCACCCACTCCCGCCTTGCCTGAAAAGTTGCACACTCTGCAGGGTGCCTTGGGAAGACGGATTGTTTTCATTTGCAGAGAGTTTGCAGCAGAGCACTTTCAAAATGACAGTGTAAGAAATTGCTACAGTGCAAGACCTGCTCTGACTTTTATTTATATAAAAAGAGATCAGGGTTAGGATTTCTAGTTGGAAGCAACCCATGATTTTACTAGGATAGGGAGGCACATTCTTCTCTCTTGGCTCTCTGCGATCTATTTAAGAGGCAATAAAGGTGGTAATAAAGTGGCAATCAAAAACAATGCTTCGGTAGTCCTGAGCTGCAGTTTGTGGGATTTCATTTGGAACTTATTTACCTAACCCCCTCCAACACAGCTGTCTGTCTTAGGCACCTACACAAGTCTCCTCTTTGGAGTACCTTGGGCTATCAGAATCTTAAATTTAGTTCTCTCTCACAGCAGGTCAGAAGGCTTTATTGTTGGGAAGGGGAAGTGCAAAGAGGTAAGGGTGTATGGGCAGTACAAGTATGGAGTACAGAGATGGTAGTAATGACTGTGGAGCCAGGAGCACTGTATTTACATCTGTGCCACATTATACCAGGTTAACTGACCCTCCTGAGAAGAAACCCACATTTATCAGGGATGTACTGGGGTGGGGCACTGTCCTGCCACCAGATCTGAGTGAGAGCTTCTCCATATCTTTGCACCACACTGCACTGCACCCAACACAGTGCTCATGGGATTAGAGCTGTCAGTGTGTTGCTGCTCTGAAGCACAAAGTAGATACATCTGAGTGACTTCGAATCATAGAGTATTTCAAAATGGAAGGGATCCATAAAGATCAAGTCCAACTCTCTGCTCGTTGCAGGACCGCCTAAAACTAAACCATATGACTAAAAGCATCATCCAGATGCTCCTTGATCTCTGACAGGCTGTGACCACTTCCCCGGGGAGCCTGTTCCAGTGACTGACCACCCTCTCAGTGAAGAACCTTTTCCTAATGTCAAGTCTGAACTTCCCCTAATGAAGCTTTGTTCCATTTCCTCATGTCCTATTGCTGGTCGCCCAAGAGAGATCAGCGCCTTCGCCTCTGCTGTCCCCATTGAGGAAGTTGTAAGCTGTGATGAGTTCACCTCTCAGCCTTTTCTTCTCCAAGCTGAATAAACCAAGTGAACTTATCTGCGCCTTTTAAGTCTTGCCCTTAAGGCCTTTCACCATCTTGGTTGATCTTCTCTGGACACACTCTAACAGCTTGTTGTCTTTCTTATATTGAAATGCCCCAAATTGCAAAGAGTACTTGAGGTGGGGCTGCCACCTGTGCAGTGTAGAGTGGAGCAATCACTTTCCTTGAGCTGCTAGCTATGCCGTGTTTGGTGAACCTCAGGACAAGGTTGGCCTACTTGGCTGCCAGGCCACACAGTTGCCTGATACTCAATTTGTCATCGATGCAGCCCCCTAGATCTTTCCACAAGGCCTCTCATTCCCCATTTCCTGTGTATAGCCAGACTTACCTCACAGCAGCTGAACATACCTCCTGAGGTTCTTTCCAATCTGCGTGCCTGTATGATCCTGTGATCCTACATTTCATAAATCCAGACCTATTGCTGTAACTGCTAGGCAGTCCTTTCCCTTACCCTTCAGCCTTGGTTAGTTGGCTACACCAACAGTGAGAGAGTAGCTGACACTGACAGCAGTGATTCTCACCTGGTAGTACAGCTAAGCAAATATTTCAGCATGAAGTTGATGTATTATCTTTTGTTGACAGGCGTATAATAAAAGCAAGATATCTATGAAGTGTCCACAATTTTCTTATATTCAGTATTTTACATAGTTTAGAAAATTGTCTTTCACAGATCTTTTCTCTATGTGTTGGTTATGAACCCTTTTATGAGCATCACTGGACTTCTTAAATGCTACTTTGTCCTATATGGGGCAAGCTCACAGCATTGCTGTCTTTCATAATCCGGAGTGGAAAGATTAGATGCTTTCTTTTATTCTTCAGGATGAGAAGACTGACATATACTTTCTGCAGGTTTTCATGGCAATAGGTATTAACCTAGATGTGGTGAAGGAAGACTGAAGAGAGGACTGAATGACCTTAAAATTTAAAATTATATGCACAGAAGTGACTTGTTTCTCAGTTTCCTCTGTTTTACATTACTGCCCTGGAAGTCCTTTTCCTTTCCCCTGTCTGTATTTTTGCCCCTGTCTTCTGTTGGGCAAGAACATGTTTAAAGGGTAGAGTGCTAGTAATGTTATGTGGTTTTTATATGCGTAAGTACACTACTGCCTCTGCTGACTAATAGATTTAAGGTCCTAGACTAAATGTTATATACACAAATGATGGAAAATTTGGACACATGATTATGAACTTGTGCAGAGCATGTCCTTCAGTATTCACTCTTTCAGAATAAGAGTGAGATTCTGTGTTCCTTGCTCAAGCAAAATGCTGCTGTGCAGATGAGTTGAGCTAATGTTTTTTTGCCTGAATGAAGACTGCAACCAAGATTTTCTACTCTTTATTAACTTTCTTTCTTGTGGAATTTGAGGACACCCCAGCCCCAAGCTTTAATACATTTCTCTTCGTAGCACAATTTGTCATGGAGGAAAATGTTATTATCACAAATCTGCTTGTAGGGAATTGACATGGGGAGACAAAAAACACTTTAAATGATTCAGATTTCCAGCAGTACAGATGGGATCTTACTCAGGTGCCTCGCTCTTATAGCTGGTAGCTGGGTATTTTTGAAAACACCCCTAGAGATGTCTCTCTGAAAACTATCAACGTTCCAGAGCAAGGATTTGAACTCACCTCGGTATCCCAGATGCTTAGTTAGTGCTGCAAATGCTGGTTTATCCTTCCTGTCCTAACTGTGTACTTAGCTCTGTCACTGCTGCCTTTGATTTAGAAGGGCCGCTCTGAATAGAAAGACTGTACTTAGGGTGAGTAATGATGGTGAAATTAGTCTGTCTTTTTAGTAGCTGATTTTTAAGCCTGGAAATTCTGGCATCTTCACAAATTGTGAATCAGTGCATCCAGCTACAGATATTACGCTCTGCAAATTGAGGAGCCTGTATGCAGCCGTACTGCTGTTGAACTACAGAAAGACTATCTGAATGTGATTCCTATTTCTATAGCAGCCAGAAGATACTTGCTTTCTCTTTGTAGAAAGAAAAGATCAGAGAAGGTAAAAAGCAAACTAGAGTAACACAAAGGAAGGGGAAAAAAATGTGTTCAAAAGACCTCTGCCTCTCCCCAGCTTCCTGCTCCCTGCCCCCGCCTCCTCTTCCTTCTGTCTCTAAGGGTTAAATATGCAGAGGGAAAAAATTGCTAGACTTTATGTCTGTGCTTGGTGGGAACTATTAAATTACGGCTGGATGTTTTTAATTATGCCACACATAAATGCCTGAACACAACAGCGTTTTAATCCAAATGTGAGCCTCATTTATGTGTGTTCTGTGTTTGCTCTGAAATGCACTGGCTGGCACTTGTTTGTTGTGGCCCCTTTGTGGCACTGTAACAGTGTGGGGTTTCCCCCCCCTCTTTTTTTTTTTCCCCAAGTACGAGGATGGGAGCTAGTGCTGGGGAGAGGGAAAGGAAATGGGTAATAAAACAGAGAGCTAAGCGGCTCACTGGAGCCAGCGATGCTGGGATCTGGTTAATTGCTCTGAAATGAAAAAGATTCGGGGGTTTTCATGAAATCCCATAGGTGCATTTGCCAAGCCTCAAATATTAGATTGAATTACAGTTTCTAATTCCTCCCCCCTTTTACCCACAGCCATGTGTCTTATTTCTTCCTAAGACTTGTCCGCTTTTCAGAGCAATGAATGTAAGAGGGAAGCTGAGTAAAGGCTGCCTGTCTGCTTGTTTTACACCTTCCCCACCTACGTCTTTTCCTAAATCCTACCTTTTATTAAAAAGAAGAAATCTGTCTCTCTCTCCTCCAGTGTATCCTGATCTGTTTGTGGATTTGAGGTTGAAATGTTTCCTACATGTTCTGCCTCACAAGGGGCTGTGGGGAGGGTGTACAGAGGAAGACTGTCTCTGTCCCTTGTTCTCTACACCCACACACTAGCTAAGCATAATATAATCCCTTTCTGCATAGCCACCAAGATTTGTTTTTTTAAAGGGGCTTTGACCTGTCCCTCTCATTTTCAGGAATAATTTCACATTGGCAGTTAGTTGTGCCAGCATTTTTACTATCCCACAAAGGGATTTCAGCACCTGATTTGTGGGTGTAAGGGGACTTCACTGGGAAATTACGTCAGTGGCGTGGCTCGGAGGAGTAGCTGTCTCTGAGATCAAATCCTTAAATGGTAGGATTGGCACCCACAAAACTGAAGCTGGAACTGAGACTCTCCTGCGTTTAATTTATATCCACAAATCAAGATGCAAGCCCCTTTTCTGACAGTTATTGTGTTTTGTTAACCAGTGGACAATGTATATTTTCTCAGTCTTGACATTTCAAGATTACAGAAAGTGCACCTTGGTTTTTAGGCTGGTATCTGATCCAAGTGTTGTTTCTCTTCTTGTGAGGAACTGGAAATCTTTCCTCTTTCTTCCACCCTGGAGCTGTGAAGGCCCTGTGAGTCACCTAGATCTGTCACAGCCTTGGAACAGACCTTTCTGGCTGAAAATTTTTCTGGCATGTGTTTCTGAGCTGACTGCTCTGGTGCTCTCAGCATCTTCCCTCAGGCAGATAATTCTGATGCACTTCTTCAGGGCCTTTTGGTTGGGTATTTTTTTTTGTCTTTTGCTTTTGTTTTGACCTTTTTTTTGTGTGTTTTGGGTAAAGATGTTCCTACATGTCAGCCATTTTCAATCTTCCTGTGTTATTTCCCACCTTCCTCATACCATTTATCAGTGGAAACTCTCCTGGACCTGAGTGTTTGAAATGTTCCTTCAAAGTTTGCAGGTACATTAGCAATTAAATGTAACTTCCTACTTTCAGTCTGCTGTGATGTTTCAAATAATTAAAAATTAAAATCCCTATTTCCCACTCAAAGGCAATAAGGATTTGAGCCACCATTTAGCTGGCAATGTCTACCTAGCTCCTCACACAGCCTCTGCCTTAGGAGCCAGTTTGAGCTGCCTAGCTTAAGAGAGCAGAGCAACTAAGGGCATGCTCTAGTAAGGCATGCTTTGATGCTTCTGCTGTTTCCTTGTACGTGATCTCACGATGCATTGCTGTGGGGAGATCTAACTGTTCTGCCAACTTGTTTTCAAGAACTGTTTTCAAAGAGAATGGTTTTAAATTGCTCACTTGGGGGGTCATTTATTGTCTATTTTTTTAGTGCTCAGTCCTCAGGGTGAAATCTCTATTGTTCACCCCACCTCCAAAATGATCAGAAATCACGGATTTTTATTTAGCCACCCACTGTCTTTTGACCTGAATACTTCAATTTTTATTACCCACCCAGTCCCTTCCTAATGTTAGCCACAGTCTTCCCATCTTGCTCTTTCCCTGTAGGGTAAGGAAATGTGGTTTCATCCATGAATGACATTAATGCCATTGTGTGAATCATTAGTGGATCCAGCATCACAAACCCTAGGGGATCAAATACTTGCAAACCACTAGAGAGAAATTCTAATATCAAATACGTGGCAAGAATAATCCTAGCTCGAAGAAAACAAAACAACTCTATTTAATACCCAGAGAAGGTTGTGGTGCTTAGAGAGAGCAGGAGATCTTGTGTAATGGCCTTGAGCAGGCCAGTAGCAACCATTCTGCTTCTCCCTCCTGTCTGCAGCCCCTATCCCCTCCCCTCTGCCCTAAGTGGCTCCCTTTCCAACTGACTAACCAGTTCTTTCCCATTTGTGGCATTTAATGGTAGTATTTGAAGCTTAGACCAGTTTGTTGTCTTGTTCTTCCTCAAAACAAACAAACAAGAAGTCAAGATGAAGCATGACTTAACTCAGAAAAAAATTACTAAAGACAGAAACTGAGCTTTTGTGGTGGGGTAGGAGAGAAAGAGATGAACACCTGCTGCTCTGCTGCAGTGCCATCCTGATTGTCCTGGAGGCTGTTGTTAATTCAGCCTTTGCTGGCCTTTGTGCAAGTGTTTCTGCTTTGCCTAAGCCCTGGGTAGAAGAGAGCACAAGGTTGTCTCACAGCCCAAGAAAGAGTGTAATCTGGTGAGGGGTGTGAAGTACAAGCCTTAGAAGGAGTAGCTGAGGTTACTGGAGTTGTTCAGTCTGGAGAAAAGGAGGCTGAGGGGAGACTTTATTGCTCTCTACAACTACCTGAAAGGAGGTTGTAGCGAAATGGGTACTGGTCTCTTCTCCCAAATAGCAAGTGGTAGGACAGGAAGAAATAGCCTCAATTTTTGTTAGAGGATATTTAGATTGGATATCAGGAAAAATTACTTCACTGAAAAGGATGTTAAGCACTGGAACAGGCTGCCCAGGGAAGTGGTTGAGTCACCATCCCCGGAGGTATTCAAAAAACGTGTGGATGTGGCACTTAGGGATATGGTTTAGTGATGGACTTGGCAGTGCTAGGATTATGATTGGACTCTATGGTCTTGAAAGTCTTTTCCAAACTAAACAATTCTGTGATTCTGTAAGATGTAACCTGGTGATTGCTTGCTTTTTGGTCTGATGGCAGGTGCTCACCTTTGAAAACTTTTGCCAAGCATCTGCTGGATGTAAACACAAAAGGCATATTTGGCTTTTGTCTCCTGCAGTATTCATTACCTGTGTAAGAGCAGGAATACTGTACAAAAGCAGAGAAAGCAGATGGGAGTGCTCTGTTATGCATAACAGGACACAGACTTCCTTTAGCGACCTCATCCTGCTAACCTTGAAAAGAAAATTCAAAGGTACTGCAAAAGTTTTTTCTGTGGAAACAATTATTCCCAAATATGAAGCATCAATACTTAACATTCACAGTAAAAATATGGTGGTTAATACACACACATAGTCTGTCCAAGTACATAACTGGCATAGCTAAATCCTGCTCTGGTGCAAGTGGCAAGCCTAGAGATGCATAAAACATCTTAAAATAGCTGTTGAAATATTTGTGTAAAATTATATTTTTTTCCAAGAACCTACATTTCATTTCTGTTCTGTTGTGCACTGTGAATTAAAGTATTGGAATATCCAGTCCCAGAGGGTGGTGGTGGGAGGGTTAGTTAATTTTATTAAGTATACAGAGCAAGCTTGAAAGTATTTGAAATCAGTTCCAGGTCTGAAATTTTTACAAAGTAAACCTGGTCTTGGAGTTCATACACTCCGTCTCCAGAGCTAACAGAGGTGACAAAGCAGTGGGGAATGGAAAGTTAAAGTCAATATTCTGAGAAATATCAGGTAACACTCTGAATTTTCAAACTCTTCGATGCTGATATCTGTAAACAGAGACTTGGTGAGTTTACTTTTTGAAGCTTATTACGGTAGTGAACTTGTTAGTTCTCTGTTAACTATGAAGGTTTTGCCAGCAGTGATGTCAGACTCAGAATTAAAAGTATGTGTGGAGCAGATAAGATGAAAGGTGCCTTTTTTCTTCTTTGAACATTGAGAGTTTTCTGGTTGTAGTTTCTTGAACTTGTTGAAGTTAATACGTGATAACAAACTATTCTGGGACAGGAAAAATAATCCTTCAGGCACAACAACAAAATAATGAAACAAAGAGAAAGCACCTCCTACCCAGACCCTAAATTTATGGAAGATTGATTGTGTGCATGATTAAATGTCTTAATTTATTAAGCAAAGACTTACTGAATAAAAGATAAAAATAATGTTTAATCCACACATGTGGCTACTACAGCGTCTTTTTGAATAATGGATCTTTTTCTGCACATCAGTGTTATTACAAAACTGGAAAAGCATCAAAGGAATCTTTTGCTTACTGCATGAGCCTTGGGATTTTAAGTACTGAGACAAGGCTAGGTTATGCTTTCCCAATCTGTGAAACTTAGATAAAAATGGACCTGAAAGTGGTTGTAAAAGGGAATATATAGGTACAAGCCCTCACTGTCGAAAATTCTCATCAGAATCAGCAAGGTTCTGTTACTTATCAAGAGCTTGGAAAAGCTATGATGTTTTAAAAATTTAAGTAGATACTGTCTCTAAATGGATACCTCATCTAAATATTGTGTCTTTTGCTATTTCTACAGTAACTTATATGGTATAAGTAGAGAAAATATAAACAGTAGACAAGACAAGAAGTGATAACTTCTATTAACAAGGTAAAACATAGATTTCAAGATCTATGAGCATTCCTTATCAAACAGAAGCTTATATGATAACTAAATAGTTTCATGGTTTCTAAAAGCTGTTTAAATCGTTGGACTTAAAGCAACTCCTGTCAAATTCAGAGGGAATTTTACCAGTGGAAACAGAATTAAGCCCAAAAGAGATCATTTTTTCAGCACCTTTGCAATATTTCATCTGGCACCATTAGAGCCAATGGAAAGGGTTTCATTGACTTTGGTGTGTAAAAGGATGTTAGGTGTGTAACTCAAGATATCTTGTGTGTGCCAAAGAATAAACGAAATTTAGAGTGAGACCAGCTTTGCTGTAATGGTGATGATATAATACTCAAGAGCAAACAACTAATAACCTCTTCTTAAAACTAGAATCCATCATGAATGCTCTAAGACCAAAGGGAAAATTTGCCTCTGGCCTTGGGATTCCCTGTTGGGCAATGAAAAGAGGAGCTATATCATGCAGAAAATGATGAGGAAAGAGGACAAGCCCTCAGGAGCCTCTTTCCTCCCCCTCTTCCCCGCCTCCTCTCCTGGCATAGCTATCTTTACTGCTTGTGCACAATTCCATTGAGAAAAAGCAGCTCACGATAGAACAAACTGAGAAAGTGCTAGTTCAGATGGCCTCTTCTTTCCTTTCATGGACTAATGGCAACTGAAAATGAAAGGATTATTTAAGGCCACTTGGGCAATATTAAGTACTGCCTATTGTGTGAGTCTAGGATCACACTTAGCCTGGAAACCAAAGGCAGCAAACCACATTAGGTTAGTGTAGGTGGACACCTAAGTTATGAAAGAGGGAGTTCTTGGATTTGCTTGTCAGTAGTTTGAGAATTGCCTCTTTTGAAGATGGAAATTAAATAAATGGTGGTTTGTGATCAGCCTTCCTGAATCCCGTAGGAATAGCCATGTTACCTTGTCCTCTAGAAAATAATGTCTAAGTGATCATTCTCAGTGATGACTTTTTTCTGGAACTTCTGCTGAAGGTACAAGAAGTCAAAGTTAAATGAAGTTCACTTTTCATTGTGTGTACTAATATGGGGCCAATCTGGGTACTGTAAATTCTTCAAAAATTGTAGCCTGTGTTTGTTAATTCGTTTCAGATCATCAGGAAAACTTTTTTCACCAAATCCATTCTCCTGTGTTTTCCTGCATGTTCATTAAAGCCTATGAGTAAAATACAGTTTTCATGTTTTTGGTGGGAAATGCATTTCATAGCCTGGCAGAACCTGAGAGAAAGAAGAACTTTTGTGACCGTACCCTGGTGTATATTGTTGCCTGTGCTGGGACAGGAGCTGCCTTTTGAGTACCTGACGTTGGCTTTTGCCTCTCTCTGTATCAGCTAAAAGCTCTAGCTGCTTTGTATCTGAACCAGTGTAGATGTGTCAGTGTCACTTCATCTTTGCTGTGAGAAAACTAAATTGGAGAAACGAGCTTTATAATGAGAGACACGTTTATTCTGTTACCACATAGATGTGATTTGCATAGATGGAAGCTTGCTGTCAGACTTCTTGATGTTCTTAGATTTTTTACCTGACAATTTTGTTGTGCCAAAGGAGGTTTACGCCTGTGGGCAGTCATGGCTGTAAGAAAGGGCAGAAGTATGAAAGTGCATATCGCTAATGTAAAACTGAACAGACATCCCTGAACCATCATCAGATGAGCTAGCTCTGTATCTGAAAGGTTTAGTTTAGCTCTGCAGAGAGTGGGGGGAAGCATGCAGGCATAGTTTGCATTGGTGCCATACAGTACTAACATGACTACTGCTGTAGGGTCTGAGCTAGTGAGGGTGCACAGAGCTGTGTCGCAATGAGGCTGGCAAAACTTTGCTTGGAATTAGATCCTGAACTCTCTTTGTGTTAGATGTAGTGTTGTATGAACTGACATTTTTTTGGATGAATTGAGTGAAAGGATTTAATGTAAGTCTTAGAACTTCCAATTTTAACATTTTTTTTTGGGAGGCCAAATAGTCTTGTAGTACTCTGTAGAGAAAGAAACTTCTCTGATACTGTCTGGAAAATGAATGAAATCAGTAGCAGAACACCACTGCATTTTGTTTGAATTTGAGGGAGTGTGTTGGTAGATGGTCCCCATCCCAAATTGAACTAATTCTGCAGTTTGTGTACCCCTGTTCATCAGGAACCTGTTTGCCAGTGATCCTATGTAAGAGCTTTCATTAGGGATGGATGTGCCACAATGTTGATGTCATAAGGGACTTGTGACTCTCTTCTTGCATAGACTAGGTATTCTTTGCTTGTGTAGAAGGTCAGGGTCAAATCACAGAACCTTCCCAAACATACTTGCCACATTACACTGCATGCTCTCCAGTTACAAGTCCCCATTCTTGACAGTTTAGAACTGAGCTTGCCAAACGTACACAGAAATGATTTAAACAAGCCACGGGGAGTAGGAAGAATGTACCTCTGAACAGAATACTTTGTCTGTGTCTTCTCACCCACTTCTTTGTCTTTGGTAAACCCTTGCTGCATCTTTATTCCCTGTTTGTTACAGTTTTGGATGTCTTGCTGAATTTCCTATTCTGGATATTTTGAGTCTCACTAAGAACAGAAAAAGAATGGGTGGAGAGAGGGCTTCTGTGATTTTCATGTACAGATGTTCTTGTAGGGTTCCTCGTGTTTAGATGTTAATTAACAAAAAAGCCTCTGAATACCAGTCCATGACTTTTCAAACGGGCCCAGACTCACTCTCTCCTTTTATCTGACCTTTATTCTTTCAGGCTAGGAGACATTCTTTCCTATGTGTTAAGGAGTGATTGGTTTCCTTCCCAGTCTGGATCTACAGCAGTCTCCTGAGTTATTTTGTCTAAGCTCCTTGTAAAGAGAAGTGGGAACATTTGTTCCTCCTCTCTCACACAGAAGTGAGAGTCTTGTTCTTATTGTCTTTGCTTTGAGCAGTGGGAAGGAGAAATTCCTTCCTGAAAGCTCAAAGGACAGACAATTCAGAAATATTAATATGTAAATGGTGTGTGTGTGTCATTATATCACACTCGTGTAAATCAGCAGTGGGGTCAAAGTAATATATGTTGCATCACTTACTGGGGAATCTACTTGCCCTCAAACTCATCTTTTCTCACAGGAGTTTGCTCAGTTATGTCCCAAATTCTTGTTGAACTGCTCTTCTCATGCAAGAGTGTTCTTTGGAAGGAAACCCAGGCCAAAATGAAGCAGTGGCACGCTTGAGCAGGTTCCACAAGCATCAGGAGACACACAACAGAGACAAGTGCTGTGGAGAGCCCTACCCCAAGGTCTGGGCACAGGGGACACCAGACCCAAGTCTGTAGTGTCTTTACAAATGGAAAAGGGATAGCCATTTAACTGGCTGTGCTAAACATTACACAGCTAGTGCTATCTGTAATATACTCTGAAAACTCTAACAAATTTTGGCTGGATTTATGAGTTGTAGGACAGGAGCCAAGGTAGCTCTTACTCAATCTTGATGTGTTTGGAGCGATCTCATCTCTATATGTCTGGAACTTTGTTTTTCTGACTTGGTTTCTTTCTTCTTCAGTAGTTTTTATCAAACTCTAACAATGACATTCTTTCTCTAACTTGGCTTAGGGTCAGAAGAGTGGCTTTTAATCATACACATTTTGTTTAACAGGCTTTTCTTTTAATTTTATTATTCAATTAACAAAGATTCTCTAGTCTTTACAATTTGCAATTACCTTTTTTCAGGCTAGTCAGAAAGTGCTTGTCTTCTGGTTTTTTTTTTCAGAGGAATTATATCTTTTCCATTAATTAGGTAGCTGTGATAGCACTTGCCGTCTCTGACACACACACACACATGCACTCACCCACCCACTCATATACAATAGTATCTTTAGAGAGGGGCTATAATATCTCCATAAAGGTAAAGCTGATAGCAATAGGTACAACAGGAGCCACCTCAACTCTCGTGTAAGTCACAGCTCTCAATTTTTCATAACTTTGCCCAATCTCCATTTAGAAATCTTCTGTCTGTATCAAGTTGACTTTTACACATGGAAGGTTTCAGTGAAATTGGTTTAACCCTTATCAAGAAAGGGGTAAAGGGTAACAGTAAGTAACTTTGGCCCATGACAGTATTATTTTCTCTTTCTTTGTTTCTTCCCCTGTTACTGTTTTTCTGTCTCTGTATCTCCTCCCATTTCTTTTCCTGAGCAACGTTACATTTAGCTGTCCTATCCAAAAGTCTACACAAATCTAACTGACATGACCAAATTATCTTTATACCTGCTTTTTGGATCACATCAGATGTCTGCTGCTAAAGTTCCTGAATGTTCTTTGTACACATCACGCAGCTGGCTATGGTTCAGTTAAAGTTTACAAAGTTAGCTAAGGATGATTTCCTGTATTAAAGGCACTGGTCTAAAATACTGTTAGAACTGTGATACATCACAGCCTTCATATCTGATAGGTGTAAAAGTGACCTTAAGGAATATAGCGAAGATTACATATTATTTCTATAAATTCAGACCTCACTAAAACATTGTTTCTAGGAGATAAGTGAATATTACTACCACACTTAGTGATTATTTTGTAATTTTAGTTATCAGTAACTTCACTAAAAGCAATGATTATGCCCTATGATAAGATTATACACCCACCCGCTCCATATTTTTATTGGGCATTTTGCTATTTCTTGGCTGACAAAAAAATCAATGAGAATTTTTTAAAGATATGTGAGTTCTCCATGCTTTCAGTTATGAATTAAAGGCATAAGTAAGGTTTAGATGCTCTGAAGATGCGTAGCCTCACTGAAATGATATCTTTTTGTATCATATTATTATATATTATAAGTAATTATCAGGGACTTGATTCAGGATGAATACTCATTTCTGGGTTTTGATTTCTGGAGCACATTTTATGCTAAGCGATGATGCATGTTCTTTATTGTAACTCTTTATAACTGCAAGTGGTTTTTTTTGTGAATATATGCACCTGCAGCTGTGTCTGTAGAGAATACATGTATATCCAACAAAAGGCAAACCAAAGTGTGTGATGTAAATACGTACATACCTAGCACATGTATATGATAGGTATGTGATTTTTGCAGTGTCTAGCTGTATGTATTGTACCTGAGGAACAAGGTGAAAGATCCTGGTAACTACAGACCTTCATTCACTGTTGCACTGTGATCGCTCTGTAGTGCTTTGGTCATGCAAAGTAGTTGTAAACCTGACTTTACTGGGCACTTAAAGTGGGTTTACAGCTGTCTTCTGTCAGGAAGCTGAGTGAAGCAGACAATGAATCCAGCACTGGACTCCTGCTGCTTCAGTGTGGTGAAGTAGCTCACCAGGCAGCCTTTCTATTGAGCTATCTCACCAAGAGCAGAGCAGGGTGATGGTTGGGGCAATTTCTATTTCCACAGTACAATACAATGAGATCATTTGAGACTTTCAGTGAACCTCAGCTTGGCCAAATTTGATTGTGGGAGCAGTCCTGCATGCTTACAAGTCTAATCCTACTCAGCAGGAGTGAGTATCACCACTCTGCCTCTGCTCCGTGTGGAACAGTGTGGGCTGCGGTGGGTTTCTGTGCTTCACTACAGGAGTGGCTGCTTTACCGTGATACCTACCAAAGTATTTACATCATATTTGCAGTACAGAATGGGTCTGTGGACTCTCTACAAGGGAGAGAGAACAAAGCAGGTAGAAATACTCCCGCCGACATTGCTTTAGAGCATAAGTTCAGAAGAGCAGTGCTTTTCCTTTTAAAGGGTAGCACTAGGGGGAAATTGGTACTTTTGTGCCTGATAACTCTTCCTTAGTCCTGCTCGGCTGTTCCTCCATCACTGCTGCCAAATAAAGGCTGAGCTGCACTACACTCAACCTGGGTCGTCCAAGCTCTCAAATTCAGAGGCTTGCTGAATTTTTTTTTTTAAAAAAGGAATAAAATAAAATAGGAAAAATATTACATAAAATATATTACATAAATGCAAAATAAAAATACACACACGAGACTCTCTGGACACAATAGCTGGAAAGCAGGAGTGCAGCCGTGTTTTCCTCTGTCAGTGGGTCAGTGTGTTCTGTAAGCACTTCCATCCTGTCGAGTCCCTGCTTGGTCTCCACCTGCTAGCCGGCTCACTCCAGAGGCAGCGCTGACCTGGCCGCTCCCTCATTTTGCTGGCGCCAGCGGCTTGATGGGCCTTGCACTTTGATTATTTGTGTTAACAGTTAATTTAGCACTATGGACACGTGTGCCAAAGCTGCCTCCACTTCCTGCAGCCTTACAACAAATGGGACTTTTATGAGATGCCTTTCACAGCTCCCCCGCCTCCTCCAGTTCAATTCCTTTGCCTCTCTTCCCCCCCACCCCTCCCCTGCTTTCCCTCTCCACCCCGGCGTCTCAATCTCAGCTGTAATCTTTTCTACATCTTGCAGGAAAAGAGCTATTTCTGGCAGCTCTGTCTCTAACACTCGCCCCACTCAAACTGATTTAATGGAGATTTATAGACGCAAGGCTAGGCAGCTCTGAGGCGCTTTCCTGAAAACTTTTTCTGTGCCTGTGTTACGTATGGAATTTATTTATTTAATGTTTGGTATTGCAGCTACACTGTCAACTGTTAGCGTGACATATTCCACATACTTTTATACTTTTAAAATTTTTTCTTTTTCAGAAGGATTCCGGTGAAATCCTGTTACACAGCACATTTCTGGTCCAATTCATCCCTGCTGCTAACCTTAGCAAGCTAAAATCTGACATCCAGGTCCAATTTCATTAAACCCCAGTCAGCATGGTTCTTTGTGATAATACTGAGGCTCGTCTAAGGCAATATGTATTTTGGCTCACAGCTACAAATAAATCCTATCGTTAAGTACCTTCTTCCTAGCATGCAGCACACTGCAACAGTCCAAAAAAAAAGCAGCTTCTGTAAGAAGTTGCAGAGAAGAGAGACTATTATAATTTATCATGATTTTCGAAATAATCTTTCTGCTATCTTAAGAAATTATGTTCTCTAAAAATAAATGAGAACTGTAGTTGTACATAATGACAAAACTGCTGTTCCTGCTGTTATTCCTGCTTTGATTGATGCAGAGAAACCCAAGCTGGTATGTAGGGGGTTATATATTTACAGTCCAATACATATAAGATGTTTATTGTTTTACCCCTTCCCAGCTGCCCAAGTATTAAAATCACCGTTAAATATTCAGAACAGAGCCAGGTAAAGAAAAGGAAATGTATTGCTGAAACTCCCATTTCATCTCCATTATTGGAGGGTGTTTTGCATAAGAGCTGAAGAAGATATATGCTAGTGGTGGTATTTCTCCAGCAGGCCAGCATCCCAGCCAGCCCCACTTAACCTCCACGTGAGACCTGGCTTTTGTGTGGCCTCTCAGCCTGAGCAGTTGTTTCACTTGATTTCTTTCCCTCTCCCTGAGTGGTGACACACTGTCTGCTCGAAGGGGCAGGAACCCGGATGTCCCTCATCCTGCCAAGCGCTCCAGGTGGCTGCATCTCTGCTGGTTTCAGGTGTAGGAGTCTCCTGATCCGAGCTGCTCACAGGAGCTGGGGCATAAAGCTGTTTCTCAGCAGCTCCCCTGAGTGAATACTCATTTCTTTTGTAAATTAAACCAAATGAGCTAAGCGTAACCTGTGAAGAGGTCGAGCACAAATCCTGTGCTCTCTTCGTCTTCAAAACAAACACCATGCGAGCCATGATCCTGCCTGCTTTGCTGCCTCCTGCTTGTATAACAAATGGTATTTTGAAATAATGCCACGGTGTATTTTTAAATATCAAATTTTGCTGTGTTTTTAAATTGCAGCTTCCCTTTAGTTGAGAAGGTTTTATCCCTGTGTTTAATGTTTTGTTATTACGGTCTCTGCTAAGATCCAGGACTTCACATTTTGCAGGTCACTCATGAGCATTCTTTGCTTAAGCTGAGGAAGACTTTACTGTTGGATTTTTTGTGACACCAAGGAAAATCTTAACAAGTTGGAAGAATAAAGATGTTACCATGCTGGATTAGACCAGTCCTGCCTCAAGACCCATATCTTGGCATAAAAGCATCTAATCCTGGGGGGCAGGTTTTTTACTAATAATTTGAGAATGATTATCATGTATAAGGGCAGCAGGAAAAAGTTCTTCACTGAAAGGGTGATTGGTCATTGGAATGCGCTGCCCAGGGAGGTGGTGGAGTCGCAGACCCTGGTAGTGTTTAAGGGGAGATTGGATGAGACACTGAGTGCCCTGGTTTAGATGATGGTGTTAGTGTTGGTGTTAGTGTTGAGTTATAGGTTGATCTCAGAGGTCCTTTCCAACCTTATGATACTGTGATACAGTGATACAGTGCTGGAAATTAAATGGGTTTTCCATTCTGTGCTATTGTATAGCACATTGCTTTAGACTTTTTTGGGAATTTACATTTGTTCTGGTCAGTTATGGGGTTTTACAAAAGACCTAGGAAGTGTTGAAACTGCAAGATCGTGTTGGACCAAGTGTTGCAGTAACATAGTGTTTCAACACTGTGTACGTCATGAACCTGTAATTTCAACACTTTCTAAGAGTCACCAGAGTGTCTCAGGCTGAACTATAACATAACTAAATGTTCCCTTCTGAACACTCAACTGCTTTTTGTTGTTTTATTTTTTTCTTGGAAAATATAATTTGAAACACCATTTGGCTGACATTAAAGAGTTTTAAATTGTTTTAATAACAATGAGAGAAAGACAAAGTAAAGGATTACTGTAAATAGAGAAACTTGCTGACTCAAGTGGTAACGGGAGTGAGTCCTGCTGGATAAGTACAATGGACTATACTGCAGTTTTAATTATGGATTCACTTGCAAGGGACAAAGTCGAAGTTTTACAGGCTGTCTGTGGTCATGTTTCTGCCTTATGTCATTACACAGTGGTTCTTATATCAAGTGTTAAACTCCTGCAAATGAATCTGCTATGACTTTTGCCTCTGGGCTGCATCTCCTGCAGGCTCAGCCAGAATGGGGAAGAGAGATTCTGCATGTCTTTGGGCACAGTTTCAAGCAGCCTGGTTGCCCTGTAAAGTCCGCAGCAACAGTCCTGAGACTCACACATTACAGACGTGCTGTCCTTCACTAGCCTCTCCCCTTAAATCCTCCAGAAAAACACTCGGGATGCAACCTCTCTTTTAAAGACATCTACTAAAGCTGGAGAAGGCAGGGCTCCCACAGCCAAATAGTCAGAGCTGCAATAGTAAGAATGGGCAATACTGCGTTGCCTTGTAGGCATCATGGCTTTGTTTCCCCCACTGGCAGGCTATGCACTGAGTGACTGGGTATTCCCATTCAGTGAGAAAAATGCCACTTCTATACAGTAAGTCAAAGTATTGCAAAAGTTGAGCAGCATCCCTTTATTAGATTGAGAAAATGAGGTACAGACAAACCAAAGTGATTGCTGAAAGTCACCAATTAGGGTTGCAGAAGGCAGAGATGCAGTAGCTAAGTTTTTATTCAGTAGCCTATTCACTTGGAGACATTGACTCCATAGCACTTGACTTTCTAGCCATCCTGTGATACATGGCAAGTAGGTGTAAGATAAGTTGTTGATGCGAAAGCTGGGCTATGTGTTTTGTGGTTTTCCTTATGTGGTTGACCAAGTTACTTCTACCTCACATCAGTAACCTTTCAGAAGAGTCCTTCTTCCTCTCATATCCCTTGATATTTCCCTTAAGATCTAAATGACCAATGCTTTCTCTGAGCCTAGTATTTTTTTCTTTTTGTATTTATGAGATGAATTGGGAAACTGCCTCTACCATCCCTGGGAAACTGGACAACAAGCAGTACAGGAACTCCTGCATTAACATAGCTTGTATTAAACATGCACTGGTGCGATCGTATCTGAGGGTGGGAGAGGAACTACTGGGAATGGCCAGGATTGCTCCCTGCTGCAGGCAATGCTGCTGAGAAAGCACAAACCAGCCACAGTGGTGAAGTCATGCAAATGCAATGCTCTCAAAGGCCACAGGAATTGTGGAAAGATTTGTGTAAATATCTCATGCATTCTTATGCTCTAAGGTTTATGGAAACAAAAACCACAGTCACAGAACCAATGCCACATTTGCTTGTCCCTTCCCCCTTCTGTTTCTTCGCTACAGAAAGGTTGTAGAAGAGTTTGTGAGCCGCCAAGAAACTGAGTTTTTTCTCTCTTTTTTTTGTGCTAATAATGTAAGAAAAAGTGGAAAAGATGGTAAGCATAAATAAGGTTAAGCAGAGTACAAAGGAAAAGATGGCTGATTTCTGAGTACCATGTGAACCTCTTCCTTTGCTGTAGGCATGCCTGGAAAAATAAATGCCACATACATGTTCCCCAAGTCATTTCAGACTGCGCAATATCTCTGTTGCCCACCAACTAGATCCCCCCCTTTCCCTGCACCAGTTTATTCCGTGGATTGTCCACATGGTTTTCTTACCCTCACAGGGAAGATACTGTATGTTTATCTGCCTGTTTCATTTTTGAGGTTTTATCATACTTTCTTGAAAGGCTTACAATATCTAGGCCTAGACAAAAGCAGCCCTGTTTATTTCACATCCTGGCATCATTCCTCTCGGTTATTGAATGCACCAGGGACACTCTCCGTTTCTTCAGATGCTTTGTATCATTTTGGATAGTGGTATCATACTAGAGATTGCTCAGGGGAGTGCACTTGATGTCAGGGAGTATGTGGGTCTGTCCTACTGCTATTACTTGGTATGAGCTCCTAGGAGCTGGTGAGTGACTACACAACACTATAAGGATGGGGAAGACTCTGTATCAGATGCTCTTTTTTTCAGGTCTTAGCTACTTGCAGTCCCATACTGGCAAGGGAGAGGATGGAAAAAAAGGCAAAAGGAGTTGGTTAAAAGTTGGTTCATTAGCCTGTTGCAATTAACTGCCCCCTTTTAAGTATGAGGAAGCTTTACCAGCATATTTTTTCAATGGATCAACAGTTTAGAATGTGGGGAGCAGGGAAGTGAAGGCCTCCAGCAGGGGCTGGAAGCTGTGAAATTACTGAGAAAGAAAAAGAACAAGTTGTATTGTTTCAGGGTAATAACCAGCCCAGCTGATGGTACAGAGGCTGCTGTGACCCAAAGCTTTGCTGAAAGGCACGCATCTTCTTATGTCACAAAATCCGATCCCTTGCTGCCTTCCCACAGTGCCAGAGAACCCTCTGTACCCCCTGCATCTGCCAAGGTGCTTTTTTTTTTTTTTTTTTAAGGGGAGATTGTTAACACATAGGAAATGGACAGGACAAGCCAGTGCTAATATCAGGCTGGCTGCAACTGCTACGGAATCAGGCCTTCCTCAGCCTCCTGGAGGGATGTTGGATGCTGCCCTGAGCAGCCTTGGTGGTTCAGCAGGTGGCACTGTGAGTCCTGCTCACCTACTGTGGGGCTTTTCTGCTTCAGAGGGTATTTTTCTATTGGATAAGAAAGAAAGCTGAGGTACTGTCCACTTGTGCTCATTCAAAATGCCACAGAATTTTTCAAAATACAGGGCTGCTGGCCTAAGCATCCCAGCCAAACTGGAGCCTGGGTAGCGTCTCACCAGTCCAGAGCTCCACTGGTGATTCCACTGGGATGTGATTTATTTCTTCATTTCCTGCCCTAATGGAACACCCACACAGTTGTGGAAGTCGTGCACACAGAGTACGCTGGGATATCTGATGCAAAAGAGACTGCACTGATTAGTAGGTGTGGGTTAGTAATTGCTGTTATTTCTGGAGTGGATCTTCAGATCAGAAGCGAACAGGAAAGAAATATTAATAGCGAAGCAGTTCCTAGTCAAGGCCACTTTTCTGGGTGTTGCTGATATAAACACAAATGAAAAAGGGGAAAAAATACTCCAACATGTCAGCTGTAAAACATTTTTTAAGTTAACAAGTCTCCGTTGACCAATAACACCATCCACAGTGTTTGTTCCTGCAGCCACTTATGGGTGCAGGCTTTAGTCTTGCTTTAACTGAAGTGTAAGGAAAGTGGTGCTAGTTATCCCACACTGGGCTATTCCAGTCACCTAACCAGCAAAACTCAGTAGCATTTGCTTACATTCATTTGCTTCTATCAGTTGCCTCAGCTATGGGATCAAAAGACAATTATTTTATTTTATTACATCATCAGGGTTTTGTTCGGATAGAAGATTTTATGGTTTAGATTCTAGTGGAGAGCGTCATCATTTTTTTTTTTCAAGAGGGAGTCCCTCACCCACAGTGCAAGATTTAGAAAACTATGGAGCGTTTTCCTACCTGCTTCCAGTTCACTCCAGCTTTTCTGCCCCCTTCCCTGCCATGAGTGCTCCATGCAGGGCACAGCACTCCTGACCCTAGCAGAGTGCTATTTTCTTCTTTTATCTCTGAAAACAAAACAATTTTCTCTGCGTTTTGTTCTATTTCCTACATGATAGAATCTTTTGTTTTCACTTGCAACCTTTGCAGCTTCCAAGAATTTTTACTCCTTGTGGTTTGTCGAGACACGCAGGGTTCAATAGTCTGCCACCAGGCCCTGGCCCAAGGTCGAGGATTCCCTCCTTTTCCTTCCCAGTATTGTCCTGCATCCTGCAAGGCCCTTCTCCTTACATTGCTGCGGCTGTTGTTACAAAGGGGACTGGCACCAGGCACACTCCTGCTGCCACGGTGACAGCTGCTGAGCACTCGCCAAGCTCTAATGACAATAGCATGACCTCAGATACTTTATTAAGAAAGAAAAACTTGAAAGGGAGGGTACACTTAAAAGCAGACAATAACACCTCGTCCCAGTGCAACGCATTGTTTTTGCAAGCTTGGGATGGAAACAATTCAGAACAATCTTGGCCTATTCTCTCTTAGCCTCCCTCCCCATTTTATGCACAGGTTCACCTACATCCACACTGGACTCAAGTTCGCAATAGTAGCTTTGAATCTAAACGTGTGAATAGATGTTACTGACTGTAGGACTTCATATTGGGACTAGACATCAGGAGTGGGAGTCTACTTTTAATGCTGCTGTGACACTCCCGAACAGGTTGTTTCTCTATGCTTCAGTTTCTCTGGCTCTAAAATGGGTGTAATGGTACTTTAGTCACTATGACAAAACCTCCTGAGCTACGCAGGTCTGGATGGAGAGGGAGGCTGTGCTGCTTTGTGGTGCTGCTGTCCTGTGGGGACGTGGGAGGGGAGGGCCCCAATGGGTGCTTGCGTTCAGCTGTGCCTACAGACCCTTGAGCACAGAAAAGGTTTCCCAGCAGAAAACCTTTGCCTGGAGCTACATAGAAAGTTTTAGAATTAGTAAATAGACTTGGCAGAAGGAGGAAGTCAAGCTGGTCAGAAAAATTCTGACTAAACAAGTTTTCGTTGGAATTTACCAATTCATCAACATCAAAGCATTTTGTGGAGAGGGTCCAATTTTGACAAAGTTCCTTCCAAAACCAGGCAGGGCTTGAAAACTGCCTGCCAGGCACATTTTAGAAACCTGGCTACTTTTATGCTGATGTAAACCATTGGTTCTGTAGCAGTTCACCAACTGGCTATTAAGAAGTGTGTGTTTCCAGGTGCAATGACTCTGAAGCATCCCATCAAGTGACTCTTCAAATGAGGAATCCTGTGGTGGTCAGTGTCATTAACCCTGGCTTGGTTCACCCAGAGCTGCAAGAGTTCATGCAGTCTGTAAAACTGAGAGCTCAAAGATATTGACTCAGCATAATGCTATCAATTTTTATCAGAAGCTCCTTCTTGAATAGAGAAATTGTCTGACCTAAGAGTTGCTGCTTTTGATTCTAGGACCTTTTACTTTGAATCTGGAAACAAAATGCCTGAACTTTCTCTTTTATGCACATGCTCAAATAGCTCCATTTATTTAAGTGGAATTACTACTCAGCTGAATTTGTCTAAATTGGAGAAGTTCAATGAATTACATTTGAAATGTAATGAAACCCACAAAAATGCCTAGTTATTGCTCATCTCCAGTTGGAGTAAACAATTTTCTTTTGTTTCTTATGGATGATACTGGTGGTAAACCTTCAACCAAAAAAAAAGAGAGGAAGAAGAGGAAGAAAAAAAATATGCTGGACCTGGTTCTTCTCAATGTACAATTCCTCCTTTTTATCCTTTGCAGCTGGGTTTGTGTGTGTGAGTATGTGTGTGCATGTGTGTGTGAGAGAGAGGAAGGGCTATTTCACATTTCCCATGATAAGTTTTGTTTACGGTTGTGATAGCTTGATTCATTGTGCATAATCTGCAGACCTTTACAGGGCTTTTCTTGAACTTCTCTTCATGGAAGGAAAAATAGCTGGTTTTTGTTTTTCTCTTTTCCACAAAAGTCTTTTCCAGAGTCCAGTGTGAACATACAGTACTGGACAAGCATAGAAATATGCCATTGCTTTCAGACTTGCCCATGTCCAGATGTGCATCCCAAGATGTGCTAGCTTTGGGGAACATAAAGCAAACAACTGAAAGGAAGAGGATTTTACTGAAACAAACAGGATTCCACTAAAACAAGCAGACCAATAAAAACTGTACAGAGAACATTTTCTTTCATAGTACCCGTTACTATGCAATTGTGCTAATGCACTGTAGTTCACAGTGTGCCTCTCTTATGGCAGATTCTTTTCCTTTTAAATGTATGCTAGGTTTTTTTTTTTCAGTTAGACATGAGATAAACTTCTAAGTAATGTGTTTATTTAGTTTTGTTTTTCCCACTCCCCTAGCTCTGCTAGGATCTCTCTGTTATCTTTTATGCCAATGACATCAGTTGCTGTAAGGTCAGGATCAGAATTCATTGTGGGGGGCAACAGTGCTCTAAGGGCTTGACGTGAGATCAGAAGTAATGCTGCAGTGAATTTTTTTTAAAAAAAAACCAAAAAAACAAAACTAACAAGGCTTATGGTGCTGAAACCTCTGGGTTTCCCATCCAGACACCATCTGTGAAGCACTTGAGGACAGTGCCTACTGTCTGAGTCATCATGTTTCGCAGTCATTTCGAGTCTGTTTCCCTGGGGGGAGTATTCATTGGGGGAGAAAGAAAGAAAGAATATAAACTGCCCTTTAGCCCCATGATTTATATTTGGTCGGAGTACCTCTGTTCTATTTTCTTTTACTTGGAATGTATCTTGGACATGTTGTTTCAATATGAGACAATCAGCTGGGCTCTCAAAGGAATGTCCCTGGAGACTCGAAACAGCCTCCCAGTAGGGTAATATGTTCAGCAGAATTCTAAGATGTATTCTTCAACATCTGCAGTCTATTTGTGCCTCCAGAATATTTCCCATCAGCATTTGGGGAATCAAAAGGCGCTTTGAGAGATGGTCACCAATTCTCCACACTGCATGATAACTTGTAAAATGTTTACTTCTTTAAACATCTACTGAGCTGATGGTTTCTCTCTTTTTCTTTCTTTCTTTTCTTTCTCTCTTTCTTTCTCCCTTTCTTTCTCTCTCTCTCTCTTTCTCTTTTTTTCTCTCTTTTTTATTTTTTATAAAGAAAGTAAAAACAGAAGGTCATGGAAACATACTTTAAATTATTCTTTCTTATGAATGGATTATGAATAATTAAGCTCCTGGGAAACAAGAAGACCCAGGAGTCTTCACGAACAACATAGGGAATGGCAGGGTCTAGACCACAAGCCTTATGAGGAGTGCCTGTGGGAACTGAGGTTGTTTAATCTGGAGAAAAGGATGCTGAGAGGAGACCTTACTGCTCTCTACATCTACCTGAAAGGAAGTTGTAGTGAAGTGGGTGTTGGTTTCTTCTTCCAAGTAACAAGTGGTAGGACAAGAGGAAATGGCCTCAAGTTGTTGTACCAGGGGAGGTTTAGACTGGATGTTAGGAAAAATTACTTCACTGGAAGAGTTGTCAAGAATTGGAACAGGCTGCCCAGGAAAGTGGTGGAGTCACTGTCCCTGGAAGTATTTAAGAGACATGTAGATGTGGTGCTTAGAGGCATGGTTTAGTGGTGGAGTTGGTGGTGCTACATTTATGGTTGGTCTTTTCCAACCTGAAGAATTCTGAGATTCTTTGAATGTCTGTTCTGGGTGTGTGAGAAAAAATGACTTATTAGAAGGCACATTAGAAGTGACTAGACCATTGCATGGAGAGTATTACATGTTGCGTTTGAGATGCTATGTCCTCCTTTTGATAACTGGTTTCAGTAAACCCATATGAAAAAAAGACAGAAACAGAACTAGAGACAAACTACAGGCAGAGTGAAAAATCAGAGAACCACAGAGAACATGCTTCTTGTAGGAAGAACCTGAAAAGGTTAGGGTTATTTACTCAGGAAATTAAAAACAAGAGAATATATAGCACGTGTTACACTAGAAATAATAGATAGTAGACAGAAAGCCAACTTAAAACTCCTTTCTAGCCTTCCCAGTGATACAGAAACTAGGAATGTTCAGATGCAAAAGGAAATAATAATTGTCATAATGTGTAGTTGATTTCTGGGTATTGGTTTTGCAGGATATAATTTGTACAAATAAGAAAGTTGGCTGAAAGGCTGAGAAAAATATCGGACAAAAGTATTAAGTGAAAATGTCATCCAGGTAAGGTAAAAAGAAATTAATCTAGCTTTATTGAGCAGGGCATATAAAGATGAGCACATCACTGTGACAATGGGAGTACAACTTTTCTTGTGGCAGAGTGTCTCTTGGTGACCTGTTGGTATTGGTGGGTATCTGTGACCGGGACCACTTAACAAATGGATTGAATTATTTTCCATTGTTACTTTTCCTCAACGACAGGTTAGTAGCAGGTGATTAGAAGATTTCATATGGATGAGAGGAGGCATTCATCCATGAAACAGTGACAGTGAAGAAATTAGGGATAGTTTTGCTCTAACACTACTCATCAGCTGTGTGCGGAGACAAACCAGTAATAGGTATATTATGACATTCTTCAGTCTCAAGGTAAAAGAAGAAAGCTGTGGTGCCACATACTTAGCACATAAACTCACATCAAACCAAAAAGAAAACATCTAAGGTTTTGATTTCATTAATCTTTTTTTTTCTGAGCTCCTTTTTCTGTTTCTGTCCTGTGAAAGCCAAATAAAAGCAACAAATACAAATAATAAAAAAATCCCAAAACAAACAGATGGGACTTTGACTTGCGAAACGGTATTTGCATGTTTGTTCGGAAGATGTTCCCATAGCCTGGCTCTGACTTTTATCTATCCCCACAGGATGTACTCCTACACTTTTTCTTCCAGGGTCCCATGCTTCCTGTGGGTGTTGCCACAGCTGCCAATTTGGAGAGCTTGAGTCGGGAATAGGCTTTGCACAACCCTGAAGATGCTATTCTCTCACTAAGTCAAGTGATTCCACACAAAAATGTGGCAGATGTTTAGCATCAGGAATCAAAACAGCATTTTCGCACCACACAGCACATTCTTCTCTTCCTGATACCTTTCATTTCCTCTCTACAGGATATGGAGCAATTTTCCTCTTTTGCTGCTGTTCATGTGAACCTAGGAATCTGTGAATTATACCAGGACATTTGAGTTCCCATGTAATCTTCTCTGAGTTGTAAAGGGGCTTGACTCACTGATGTCTCATGCTTATTTTTTTCCTGCCCAAAAGACAAATACGGTGTGTGAAGCGAGATTACTTCTTGTCTTTGATTTTTAGCTTCTCCTATGATTTTTAATGCCTGAAAACCAAGCGCTTCTGAATGCAATCTCTATGAAGAAAAGGTCATTTTTCTTCCAGAATGGGTGCTGTAACCACAGGCTAGAAACGTCAAAAATGGTATTAAATGTTTCTGCAGAGGGGTCTGCAGGTCTTGGAGCTAAAGAAAGCCAGATTCATCAATGCTGGAGATGAATATTCCTAATGACGTCAATGGGTAGATTCAAACTCAGATTCCAACTGCCTGTGGCCTTGGATTATCCTGTGGCATTTTCTTGAGGTGATCTAGCACCCTTTAGGTGGTCTGATTGAACTCTGCATGTGGTCGTCATCTCCAGATTTTTAGACTGCAAAGAGAAAATCAAATCAGACCACCTGATTGTTGTGCTGAACCTAGCTCAAAGTATTCGCCACCTTGCTTCTGGAGTCCTTCTGTACAGTGCAGTGCAAGTGTTGCTGCAATACTGTATTGGCTGCATGAAAATTCCTAAATATGCTTTATGTAGTTCAGGGTAAAAAAAAAAAATGAGAAAAGCTGTGCCCAAAAGTTCTGATCCCAAAAGCAAATCATAGAAAAATAGAATGATTTGGGTTGGAAAGGAATTTAGGGATTATCTAGTTCTAACCCTCCTGCCACGGGCAGGGACACCTCCCACAAAACCAGGCTTCTCAAGGCCCCATCCAACCTGGCCTTGAACACTTCCAGGGAGGAGGCATCCACAGCTTCCCTGAGCAACCTGTGCCGGTGTTTTATCACCTCCATTGTGAAGAATTTCTTCCTAATGTCTGATTTAAAGCTTTCCAATTTAAAGCTATTGCCCCTTGTTCTATAACTGCATGCCCTCATCAGAAGTCCCTCCCCAGCTTTCCTGTAGCCCCTTCAGGTGCTGGAAGGCTGCTATAAGGTCTGCCTGGAGCCTTCTCTTCTCCAGGCTGAACAATTCTAACTCTCTCAGCCAGTCCTCATAGGAGAGGTGCTCCAGTCCTGTAATCATCTTCGTGGCCCTCCTCTGGACTCATGCCAACAGTTTCAAATCCTTCTTATGCTGGGGATTCCAGAACTGGTGGGATCTCACAGTAGCAGTGTAGAGGGGCGGAATCGCCTCCCTTGCCCTGCTGGCCATGATTCTTTTGATGCAGCCCAGAATATGGTTAGCCTTCTGGGCTCCAAGTGCATGTTGCCAGCTCATGTCAAGTTTCTCATCAACCAGCACCCCCAAGTCCTTCTCCACAGGGCTGCCCTCAGTCATGCTGTCCCACAGCCGGTGTTGAAACCACAGATTACCCCAAGGTGTAGGAACTTATATTTGGCCTTGTTGAACTTCATGAGGTTCACACAGGCCCACTTTTTCAGTTTGTCCAGGTCCCTCTGGATGACATCCCATTCTTCTGGCAGGACAGCTTCACTACTCAACTTGGTGTCATCTGCAATCTTGCTGCGGGTGCACTCAATCTTGATGTCTATATATTCATTCATTTGCAGTATGATTTTCTCTCTCAAAGACCCTGGATCTTCTGTACATCTTAGGTTTAGCAATATGACACACTGTGTTAAAGCATTAGACAAAGCATTAGACATAAAAAGATGAACATATCATGTAACAGAGGATAAAAGAACTGCATGATTGTCAGATGAATTCTTTGAACCAGTCATTAAATTACATTCTTTGCTCCACATTCACTAAATTACTTCACCAAGAAATTACAAGCTCTTTTTCTTCTCCTGCTGGATCTCACACCAAAATAAATCTGAGGTACTTTACAAATTCATCAGTGTGTGTGATGCTGTTATTAATCCTCAGTTCTACTAAGAATTTACACTAAAATGCCTGCGTTACGCAAGCCTTTAAGGGAACCTATAGCCATTGGAAGCTGCAAAATTAATGTGGAGTTTCCCTCTTCAGTTTTTAGTCAAGTTTAGTGATAAGAATTATCTGAATGCTTTCAAACTCAGTGTTTTTAACAATGTAACTTTTTTCCCAGAAAAATGCCTGAAAATATTCAATTTTGGTTTAAAAGAGACCATAGGTTTAAAAAGCTTTACAGAAATACCTGGTCTCTTGCCAGTTTCTGAAAAGGGGGTTGGGGGAGACATTTTCAGACAGCTACGCAAAATAAGCCACATTTACATCAAACTCTTAACATAAACATATCAAGCACAAGTTAGCAGCTGCATAGAAGTGAACAGAGAAAATGGAGAGACATTTGAACTTGTATTGCCAAATTGGACAGATCTGCAATGTTAGTATGGGTGGCGGATGAAAGATAGACAAGACTAAGCATATTATAGAGGTTTGTAACACTGTCTTGTATGTCTCCAACTTCTGGAGCTGAAGGAGGGGTGCTACACAAACCTGTATGGCAGATCTCCTACACAGGGCTTTCCATACATGATGGGCAGCCTAACCAGCCTTTATGTTGCTGTAACCCTCCAGGGAAGAATAACTACAGTTTTTATCAAGCAAACTAACAAAAGGACAGCAATGATGTGGGAAGAAAAGGTTCAGTGCTTGGCCTGAATCTTGCACAGAACCCTGCATATTTTACCAGGCACTTGTTGCATTCCTTCAGGCTTCTCAGGAATGCTTCTAGCAGCAGTGCTGCGGACAGTGTGTCACATAGTGCAAGCATCCTGCAAGAGAATGTAGGTTCTGTTCTCTATGATTTCCTCTGCACAGCTCCCTTTTTATCTTCCTGCTTCTCAGAAAAAAAGTCTGTGAAAAGTGGTTTGAATTTTAAAAGCTGAACCACTAACCTCAAATTCCAACAGCAGCACCAGCACCTTGATTGAAAAGTGTGTTTTTAACACCCGAGATCCCATACAAGCAGGGAAGTATGTATGTTAAATTCTGTGTAATTAGTCTGTGCTCCTGCTGATATTCTCTGTAGTGTTTCTGCATTTGCACATGAGTTCTAGATGTAGCATTTCTTCATTTATTACATTCTTATTCTTTCATTTACTGGAAAATTACTGCATTTGCATTGATCTTCCTACATAAAGAGTGATTATTCAATAATCACTTTGCCATGGTAGAACTGATCTCATAGATAAAGAGGAGACTTTCATCATCAGGACAAGGTTATCAAGGAGTGCAGAAATTCCTCAGATGTGAAGATTGCAGATGACCCCAAGCAGAGGAGAAATACAAAGCTTTTGAGGTACCTACATGGCATCATGTGGAGCTTTGGCAGGTTTGAGACATGTCTGTTCTGATTTGAAATATGGAAGGAGTTTCCTGTCAAAATAAACAGTGTATAGCATGTACTATTACAGACACAGTTCTGGCCTTGGTAAAAATTAAATGTGCGTATTTCAAATCAGTTTTTCTTTCATTATGGACTTCCCAGGATGTGAAGAAATACAAACTATATTCTTAATTTGTCAATATTCTCAACAAGATGATTTCTCAACAGTCAGTAGACAACGTAAGTGTAGCCCCTTAAATGGATTAATTAATTCAACTCTTCTGGACAGTCATTAATTTTAATATTTATATACAGTGAAAAAAAAACCAATTCACATGACATTCTACCTTTGGGGTCAGGATAAAAGTACCTTCAGTCTTCTCTCTAATATAAATACTGCAGCTGGATCTTTTCTGCTCCTCTCTAAACAAAGGCATTAACTTGTTGATGAACATTGGCACTTCAGCTAGTCTTCATGTTTTTTGTGAGTGGGCATGAGGAATAGAATAGAACTTTATCTGGCCTAGACCATATAGCAGTTACAATAATGTCTAGTTTAAGTAGGCAGTACTATTGTGAATAGGTTCTCCAGCAATAAACTCAGCTGGTTGTTTGGTCAACAGAAGTACTATACTGGCTGCTAATTACAACCCTATGTTGGCTATGGTGCCAAGTACATGTTCTCAATATTAGCCCAGAAGGCACCGGTTTTCAAAAGAGAAAAGCTCTTCCAGAAAATTCAGTTGTGAGACTGGTGCCTGAGACTAAAGACACCAGACAACATTTTAAAAAGCTGTGGTAGATCCTCTTCCTTCCTAATCCTTTGGATGTCTTTCTTCTTAAGGAGCATTAGTGGGTATTGACTAATATACTTGGAAGAAAGTATGTCAGAGGCCACAGACTCTGTGAACTGCTTTTTGAATCTGAGTTGATCTACATGGGGATCAGCCACAAACTAGCAATGCAACAGGGTCACACATTTTACAAGATGAGAAAAAAACTAAATATTACTAAACAGCTATTGAAAGGGAAAAAGGTTATGAAAATGATTAGCTTGAGGGAAGAGTCATGTATAGAGAAGGATGGAAATACTTGGGTAATGTGTGGGGCATTCTGTGGCTGTGATATCAGCTTCCCAATATCAGCTATCTTCCCTTCACTGAACTCTTCAGAAAATACCCAAATTTCCCATAAATAAAAAGGAAAAGGTGGGAAATGGGAGAAGTTTTTGTTCTCAAGAATAGCACCACTGTTCAGTTGCATGGAAACATCCTAATCAGTGCAGGTTAATATTTAAAGCCCCCCCAAAATATTCCTGTTTTTTTGTTTTGACTGTTTGAATACATTTTTCTCTGGTATTTTGTCTAGACCAAACAAGAAGGCATATGCTGCTCTAAGATAGAGGAATGCAACCTCCATGACTTAATTTATGTCCTGTTTACTGCCAACTATGAGTTTTATTGTCTATTTTTAATCACCAAATTCCTCAATACTCTCTATTTTAAGGAAAAGATCTTGTAGCTTTATTTAGTAGATCTGTTCTGGTTGGGTGTGTGTCTGCTTGGGTTAGTTCTGAGGCCTTTTTCATACAGTGTGTACTACTAAATATACTGCTGTATCTATCTGGCTGCTCCGAATCTTGATATGTAACCCTACCAGCAGATCTTGGACATTGCAGTTCCCTTTGTGTCCCTTGTCTCTTCTGAACTACAGTCCTCTTGTAGGAGCCTTGTGAAGAACTGCCCTACTTACTAAGTAGAAACAAGAGATTTTGCAAACTGTCATTTTTAGTTATAGTATGCATGTTTGAATGAATTTTTCTTGGATAGCATTATCATCTAGTGAAAGGTTTATAGAATGTGGTCTGTCTACTGTAAGCCTTCCATATAGTGTGAAAAGTTGTAGGTAGAACGTCTTCAAAGAGGCAGCCTTTGATGTCCCAACTGTCATCGCGTAAATCCATTCCTGTCCCATTTAAGTGTGTACAGAAAGAAGCATGTGAAAATGTTAAAAATGTTTTTGAATTTCATGCATTTATGTAGGTTGGAAGTGCTGGTCTGTTAGCATGGATGGGCATGCTGTGACTCTGTTTACTCTCTAAGAATAAGGTGCTTCACCTTATAGTCATTTATCCTGTTTAATCAATGCCAGTTCTTAACAGTTTTACAAAGCTTTATATCCGAAAGTCATCAGTACTGCTCCTGCAGTTACCTGCTGCCTGGCGTGGCAATGAGATCAGCTGTCTAATCCCCCAGACCCTGCAGCTTGTTGGGTCAGACAGCTGCAGAGAGAATTCCTCTTCAGGCAGTCCAGCAGTGCAGGCTGCCAAGGTTAATCTCCTGTGTGCTAACCTACAGGGCCTCTGCATGTGAGAAACACAAAAGCGCGACCACTTTCCAATGAGTGATCTAAGGAAAATGACATAAATGAAAATACAGCGGAGTCTGGTCATCTGTAGTTATAAATAACTTCTGTTGTTTGGTCAGCTGGAATCTCACAACACGCTATTGTTAGGACTTGCAAATGTATACATACAGATTTTGAAATGGAACTAATGTAGAAAACAAAAGGGGTAATTAACCAGAGAAATGCTTAGCTCCAACAGATAGGCCTACAGTGCTATCAGTATCTTGAACTTAGGTCTTCATGAGACTCCCAGCTTTGCCAGTGGGAAGTGCTGCTTGGCTGACTGACTTGCTACAGAAAAGCATCAAACTAAAACTTCTGCAAAAGGCAAGCACAATTCTTCCCCTTTAGAGGTAGGAGTTGGACTATGGTAGGGGGAGTGGGGTGGCGAAGAGTGGGAACAACAGAAATCATCCTTACAGGTGAAAGAGGAAACTAAAAGAGCTCTACAGCTCAGGTCAGCTTTTCTCTATGCTTCCCCCACCCTTCTTGTGAACAATAAGTCAGTTTGCTATCTCCTTTTCCTTCCTTCCCTTTCCCTCCCTGCAATACTTGGCCTGGGAACAGGGTGAAGGGGGTTGTTTGTAGTAATACCCACAACATGCAAGAAGATGAAGGTCCTTTGTAGCCTTGACTAGGGAAGTGATTGGATGACACTGCCTATAGCCACCTGCTTTCTAGTCTGGAAGGTGTGGAGTTGGGAGTGTCTCTGAGATACCACAGAATGGAAGAGGAGTTAAGCAAGCACTGGAAAGTCAAGGACATGAGTTAAAACTGTGTAGCTGGGACAAGCTGATAACTGGGTGAGGGAATCACTAGACTGAATGATAGACAGGCCTGAGGTGCAGGCTCTACAATAATCACTTATCTAAATTGTGACCGACTTTTGATCTAGGGGGATGTCACCTAATACAATTCGATTTTTTCAAACATTGCTATTCAGGACTTCTCAGATGTGCTGCACTGTTATGCTTTATGCTCTAATAGAACATGTTGCCTTCACCTCACCTTGCCGCAGCCTTGTGTACCTAAAGTCAAAGAAGTCTCATCCTAAAAATTGCTAGAGAGAAAGAGCTGGATGCTGAAAGTAACTGGGAAACTTAACAAGAACCTGAGGAAACATGAAGGCAACCTTTTTGGAGGGAAGGTCAAGACAGAGAGAATAAGCAGATCTGGCCCTAGGCAATTTCTATTTGTTGCTTTTTGCTTCTGCTTTGTGCAAATATTGCTCTGCTTTCTTAATTTTTGGCCTTTCTGCTCTTGCCGTGTGGAGTGGGAAGTCAAGCAGGCAGCCCAGAGGCACCACAGCTAGAAGAGAAACAGGAGGAGGATGTGGGAATAATTGGAAATCCCTGGGTTCCAGAAAGTCAGCAGAGAACATGCCAGCACCCTTAAGCTAGGGAGGGACCTGGGAGAGAGTGCAGTTTGCATATTTGGAAGGAGAGAGGGAAGTGTGTGTTAGTAAGACAGCGTGAAGGTCTGTGAACTGCAGGAGAGGCATTCTAGGTAACCACACCCTATCTCTAATTCCCTCATCTAATCTGGCTGCAGCAGAAGCCCAAACAGAAATTATTTTTCAATACCCTTTACTGTCATCTGGCTCCACACTGCTTTTGGGCTCTGCAAATGGCCAAAAGACAAAGAATGGGTGATTGGTGTGTGATGTGTTTCATGTCAGGTTATAAAGCTTTGAAGTTGAAAACCTGTTCTTAAAATGAAATTTCCTCATATTGTGAAGACTAAAGCAGCAAATTTACTCCCTGAAACAGCCCTCTTATCAGTAAATTATCAAGCTTATTGGAGTAATTTGGGAAAAAACCCTCACCACTTCTTAAGAAACAGGCTATACATTTAAAAGATTTGTATTCTACTCCCTCGAGAACAGTGGACAGGAAATAGGGATGTTCCCAGATCTGCTGCCTGACGGCTTTTGTCATGCTCTGACAGTGGTGGTGAAACATGCTGTAGGCTGAGAAGAGTTTTAGCTTGCTCTCCAGGGCACTTGATTGGAGCAGGGAAGCTCCTACTCAGCCCACGACTTCAACAGGTTATTTGATATGTCAGTTCAGCCAGTCTAGAGTGGGAATCACCCCCATATGCCCTTTCCTGGAAAGTCCTCTGAAAGGGGGGACTTCCCAGCTTTAGAGAAGTGCCAAAACATCCTAATTCTCCAAACTCTTCCAGAAGCAATACACTGTAGGACTGTGCACAGTTCCTCGGGATAATCATATGGGAAAAAATTACAATAATTTTCTTAACCAGGCATTGTGGCTGGGACAAGGAGAACCAGGCAGCCACATAATTCTTTTTTTCACGTATTTGCCTGGCTCTCCTTTGTGACTCTGTAGGATGGAGGAAACCACCCTCTACTAATGTGCCACTGTAGGCTTAGACAGAGCCCAATGAACCATTCTTTTTGCCCTCAGGCTCCTTCAGCTCGCTTGAAAGCAAGCAGCAAAGCCACATTTCTCTTGTCTCCTGCATGGAAGCCGCTCAGCAGGAGAAACAGGGAAGAGGTAGCAGCTGCTTAGAGCTCTTCCTGTTTGCGTCCAAGCTGCTCACTGGCTCTGAGGTGCAGGGAGGGGGAAAGGGTGATGGAAGGCAGCTGGAGAATGTGATGCCCTCTACATCCTTCCTGTAGTGACAAGCCTTATTCAAACACTTCAGTTTAAAAAGCTCAGAGTGCAGCTCCAGTTCTTTCAATTTGTAATCAAATATGGGGCAATAACAGATGGATAAAACAAACAAATGTGGGGGAGGATGAGGTACATACTCAAACACTCTGGAGTGTATTCTGGGAAGAAGACACCCACTTTCTACGTGTTATTTCTCATTCAAGGAAATCTATGGGCAGGTGAACTTTTGGACCTTCTTCACTGTGCTCAGAAAAGGCATTGCAGGAGAAAAAGACCTCCCTTTTTTTTTTTTTTTTTTTTTAGTATGGAAATAGTTCTAATATCCTATCCCTGGTGTATTATTCCTCTCCTGACATGAGGAAACTGAGCAAGTAGCTTGGCTTTCTGACCAGCACTAATACTACCCTGTCACTTTGCCAGGAGATGCAGCCTGTTGAGTGGAGCACTGGCACAGCAACCCCAACGTACATTACCACTCTGCGGGCCTCATTGTATTACGCTCCTCATGATCGCGGCTCTGCAGGCTCTGCATGGGGCTGTTCTCTCTGTTTGTGCACTGTGTTACCACTGTGCCTGCAGCCAACTCCATTGTTTTGCTGGTGATGATAATACATAGGCTTTTCCAGCAAAGAAAGCCTCCAGGCAAGCTGGGAGGCTTCCCAAAGCACAACGGGTTGGTTGCCAGACAAAGAGCAGAATGCTTGAGGAGTCTGTAACGATTTATCCTCTTGATGTGCCTGTTTTTTTGTTGCTCAGGACTGCACGCAAGATATAAACCTGCAGTAGACATCAGGTCATTGATAATGCAAAAGCCCTGCATGGAGGACCTGAGGAAATTTTTTAAAGTGAACTTTCTCAGTGCAATCTTGTTGATAAGTACAGGGTTAATGAACAGAGCAGTAGGATCACTGCAGTTGGTAGGTCTGTGTAGTAACAGTGACCAGTAAAGCTCAAAGTTGTCCTGAAATTCATGTTTTAACTTCACAGGGAAATGGCATGTGTTTTAATAGAATTTCCCTTCTACTGCCTGTGCATTCAGATTTCTGACCTTTAATTTATCTTCAAATGTGATCAGTTTCTGCCACCTGCCAGTCAGTCAAGGCTGCAGTATCATAGCAGCAGTGAGGTAAGGGACAGAGGGAAGTGCAGTTGTTTTGAGTAAATGGTAATACAGATTTCCAATCAACAGCAGTAGTTCAATTCTAGAAACCACGACAAAACGCTTTTTATTTTTTCCCCCGAGTTCAGTTTTGGAGCCTTGTTTTGAAAGCAGAACATTTTCTTGGCACGCCTCTGCTTATTTATTAAATGTGCCAGTGGGGGAATCATCATGCTTCTGTGTCTTCAGCTACTTTGTAATAAGATCCAGTTAAACAACTAAAGACATTAAAAATTCATTAGAGAATTCAGTGTTGCAGTCAATGAAACCTGTTGTTTATCAAAGCATTTCCAGCCAAATAAAATGCCTTTTTTTTTAGAGCATATAGTGAAAAACATTTGTTCAGAGTCCTTTGTATATAATTGATTTTATATTAATATGTAAATCGTTTTCACACTTCTCTAACACTGCAGTAGGCAAAGTTAGGTCACAGGGCAGATCTGTGAGAATACACCTCATCTTCATCTGCCAAAATTACCAAGGTCAAATGGCCCCAGTGAATTACATCACAGTACAGAGGAGGTACTCAGGAAGAAAATATTTGCAAATGCTTCATTATTATGTTATTGTGAAGTATTTTTAGGGCACCTAGAGGTTTACAAGTGAAAATACAGTGAGCCAAATTCTGCTCTGTGTATCAAAAAGAAGAACTTGGGTGATCATATAAACTACTACAGCAAAAATTATTCTGGTGCTTACTTTTTACGCTAATAGAAAAGTGGAACCTTTGGATAAATTGAGATTGTATTGTCAAGGCAAATTGTGCCACAAGAAAATAGCATGTCAAGTCTCATTTGTAATACACTGAATTATGTTCTCTCTAGATTTCAGGAGCAGAAGCAGGTTAACTGGTATTTAATTCCTGTTCAGCTGAATGGAATGTAACCAAAACAAGTGCTGAAATAGCTGATGTAGTTTCTCATCATCCAGAAAAATCGCACAAATTTAACTTCAAAAGCTGCTATCATGGAAAAAGCTCTGTAACTGTTCAGTGTGATTTCAGTTCTACCTCTGAGGTTGGTTGCTGAGAATGCTAGCTGGGAATCTGAAGTTAACTACAATGTCTTGCTACAGTAAAAGTTGAACCACTGAGTTAGATCTGTATAACCTTTAACAAGAGTCTAGATTGGAGGTAATGGAAAACCTGACAATTGAGTTAAGACTCGTGTTGGTGAGGAAAAATCATATGAGGCTTGCTGTGATTCCCGTCAATCTAAATGTGGGGTCTGATATTCTTATTTGAAGGATTATGCTATTTTTCTAAACTGTTTTGAAAAGGAAATGGGCGTTTATACTTAGAAGACTGGGGACCCATTTGAATTTATGAGATTTCAGTATTTTAAGATTTAAATGAGGATTTAAAAGGTATTCTTATCTGATGATATAAAATCTGTGGTTAAACTTAGAACTAAATATTTCTCCAGATGTTTACATACATGAACCAAAACGAGAAGATGACAGTCAAATAATTTGATACCCAGCTTGGGAGAAAAACCTGGTTGAAATCTTTCCTGAACTGTGAATCTTTAAAAAGAGTGATCTTAAGTGTGTATTATTTTTCAAGAGAAGTCTGAAAAGACCTTATAGTCTTTCAAGGACATACTTTATATGCTCTTATTAAATATGTCTTCTTAAACTTTCTAAGAAAGATACATAAAGTCAGAGTACTACTTTCAATAACGTGATTTATCCCCAGCAGAACGTGCTCAGTTCTCTACTTTTCTTGCATTCAGAAAGTTATTCTTGTCAAAGTTCAGAAGCTTCAAAGCTTCCTTTTCTTGTAAAGATGTGCCTGACCTTATCTTCTATAATAGGCTCTGTTTTGGCTAATGCTCTATTTACATAGGAATGAAAGCATAGTTAAATGCTGACAGCAAGAGGTCTATTTGGGTGGAATGTGAATGAATATCTTATAGCAATGTGGTTAACAAACCTTATAAAAATGAAAAGAGAAGCTGTGCCCTCACACACTGGGCAGTTTTAGTAGAGGAAGGTTATAATGTCCTGGAGTGGAGGTATGTAAATAAAGAGGTGGCAGTGTTAGGTCTGTGGTAAGCTAGACTTGACAGCAACATAAACAGCATAAAGAAGCCTTCTAAACAGAATCTCCAGCTGATCAGTGGAGCTGACCCACCACAGGCTTTCAGAGCTGCTGAGAAGGCGAGATGCATTTCTAGAAGATGCCTGTGTGTTCTCATCAGTAGGGAAGGCAGGGAAGATGTATTGAAAAGTAATGTTCAGCCGTGAACAGGTGTGACCCTCAAAGGCAGGATGGACCTGGAAGCTGTAGAGGGCTGGTGCATCAAAGCGTTGTTAGCAGCACCAAGTCTTTTACTGTCCCAAATGCCCGAAAATGGAGAATTGGTCCCATTAAGAAGTTAATTTAGCAAAATATTAGAGTGAAATCCTGACCTTTTTGATATCGGCAAGGATGTTGTAGTTAATGTTGGAGAATGGGAAAATACTAGATTATTGACTGCAAACTACCTATGCTTTTTGTTAAGTCCCTCTAGCCCAAGCTATTTGTGTGGATTTTGAGGGTACAGAAGAGGATAGATATCTGTCTTTCTCCTTTTCTAAATTCTCCCCATGCATGTTCTGAGTCAAAAACCAATTTGTGTTCTTGAAGTCACACATAGATGCTTAAGAGCAGTGCTACATGAAGGCAGTACTGATTTGTGCGGTGTTGTGCATCTTCTTAAGAAAGGAGAGTGGCCCTTGTTACCTGCCTTTTTGTGTCATGGGCCATGAAAACGGTGAGATGCACTGTCCTGAACACAGGCAGCTGTGGTGTTTGGTTGTGATGAGTCTTAGAAAATCATGTCCTATCTTACCTTAAGAATGTGTTCATTGGTTGAAATGCTACACCTGAATCTAGCGTTTTATACTGGTAAGCTTAAATAGGGAGTATTTATACTTATTTATAGCAAATACTTAAATAGGCAGTTATTTTTGCTTTTGCTCTTGTTAATATACTTATTCACTGTTGTCAGTGTTTTAAAATCTATCTATCCACGTAACGTTGAGCATTTAAATCCTTGTTGCAATTTACAAAGAAGTGATCTCATTTTCCAAAGTACTGAGGGACTAAGACACTGCTTGAAAAATAATTGTGTGACCATCAAGTGAGGTGCTGACATGATTGCACACAGATAGATGTGATCTCCTCTGTTGTAAAAGGAGAAATGAGATCCATTGCATACTCCAATCCAGAAACTATGTAGGTACATTGATGCAGTGCTGAGGTGAACCCATTAAGATATGATTTTTAACTACACAACTATCTTCATAGAAGTGTCTTCATATAGCATTGGGGCTTACGTACATTGAGATATATGCATTGGAGAATCTAGCTTTGTCTCACATATTTAAAAATATTGATCTCAGTCCTGAATTAAGTGTGGTGCAGGCAAAATGCAGGCAAATCTCTCACGCACAACTAAAAGTCTAAAAGCTATTGTGCTGCGTCTCTGCAGCAATAGCTTGTTCGTGAGTGACACCTTGGTCAAGAGCAGAAGATGCAGAAACTATTTTCAGAAAATACTTAGGTATTTAATGTTTCTTTCTAGCTGCAATTACACATACTAAATATTTAGTGGAGTATTTAATAGCATATTTTGTATCATTGACTTTATTTGGATTGTAGTGCAGTGGATTAAATTTAGGAGACTATACAATTTTGTTGTTTCTTTGTAGTTGACTGATAGGAGTAATTTGTCACTGTTTCCATCACAGGCCACATGATTAAGATCAGAGTCAAGGAACTCAACTGTGCAGATCTCAGCCACTGGGACCATTGCTGTGCACTGAGATAACCAAAAAAGGTAGAGACTGAAAGAAGACAGTGTAATTTGAAATTAATCAAGATGTAGCAACTCCGTTTTGTAGGCTGTGGTTGGGAATTCTCAGCTGAGTTGAGTGTGCCAATGGCTGAATCACAGTTGCTGGCCTGTTCACCCTCTGACCTAACGCTGTTCTCTTCTCACAGCTGCTGAGTTGCTGATAAATCCTCTGCAGCCTAAAACCTTGGGTTGCCTGAGGTTAGCAAAGCACTGACAGTTTGCACCAGTTGAAGACTTGTCCCTGGGTGTCTGAACCCTACAGGGAGCGTTCTTTTCTAATGAGCAAGATGTTTGGGGGAACTGCAGGGCTGTGATCTGAGGATACCGGGGTGAAATGAGAACCAAGACCCAAATGCTAATTTCTTTGGTAGCAGCTAGCACATTTCCTGACTGCTGTGTTGTCCATGTAACTTGAAAAGAATTTTGAATGTGTCTGTGTCAGAATAAACTAGTTAATGAGATCATGGGAGAGGACTTATTTTCCTTGATGATCAACCATTGTCTTGGCTGGTGGTAATGCATACACGACAGCCACAAGTAGTGAAACAGCTTGTCATTGCCGACATTTAACTGAGTCCCAGGCTTTCCTTTTCCATGGCCCTGGGAAGTGCCAAGGCCACACTGTAGTTCAGAGAAGGAGTAGTCAGGCTGAAAGGAAACTATTGTTTCTTCCTTCCCACTTGGACTTTCGCAGTGTTTCTGAAAACATTTTAAATTCTCTGCAGAGTATTTCAGTTAAACCTTAGAGAGCTATAATAAAGCTCTAGGAAAAGTACATAAAGGAAAAGATAGGAACTTTTCAGTCAGGATGGCTGTACTTGGTAGGAAGATCTGCTTCTGATTAACATGCCAAGAAAATACTTAGGTTGAAAGAGAATTTTACTAGACACTTTTAAAGGAAACTGTTTAGAAAAATGTCATGTACTGACCTCTGAGAAAGATCTGCAGAATCATTATTTCCTTCCAGTTCACTCTGAGGTTTCTACCTTTCTTCTCTGTCATGCACTCAATAGGAATAATAATAGCAGCAATACTTTCAGTGCTGCAACACTCTCTACTTCAAAGCACTTCACAAACACTGGACTAGGTTCAGTCTGGTCTTCTACAGATATAAACTTTTTGTGAAATCCTGGCTCCATTATAGTGAATGGCAGATTTCCCACTGACTTCAATGGGGCTGCGATTTCCCTCACTCCTTGTCAAAGAATTTGGGCAGAGCAAGCCTTCTGAAAGAGTGAATGTGATAGCTGAAAGAAGATGAAACATCCTGTCATTGCAGCGGAACACATAAATTCTCAAAATGGAGGACAAGCAGATCCAGACTGTAAGGGAATAACAGAGGGAAGAAAGCCTAACCTATTAATCTCCCAGTGTGCTTCCCTTTCCTGTTTCTTTTCTCCTAGGTCAAGCCTTAGTTCCATTCTCTGCTTTTGCTGTGCCCTCAAATTTATAAGTCTCTTATATTTATGTAACTATGGAAAAGAAGCTGCTTGACTCACTAGTTTGGCTTATTCGTTGATAACCTTAGTTTTCCAGTATTTTCACTTAGCATTATCATTTGCTGTTGTTCGCATGAGAATGGTAGGGGGATTTTCCCCTTTACACAGGGAGTCAGGAGTCAGACCCTTGCTCATTTTTGTAATCAAATGTGCTTTACTTTTTATTACCTAAACCACTGCAAGTATATTGAATATTCTTAGTCCTTTTGTAACATCTCTGAGTGAAGACAGCCTCTAAAGTCTTTTGGGCCCCAAATAAATGTTGTATATTTCAGTGAAGTGTGTTTAGAGATTGCAAGATGTTAAGTGCTTGTTTTGTATGAATAAACACAGGTTTAATGATTTATGATCTCTAATCATATAAAAGGCTAAAGAGAAGGCATAGCACTGAATACCAGAACTGAATAATGAGGAAGACATTGAGAAATATATATTGCTTTAAAAATGAGTTGAAACACTGATTGATGTCAGCCAAGTATATTCACTCATTCTAATCATGGCTCTGTACCTGAAATCTTTATTCAAGGCAGAACTCGTATCATGTTGCCATCCACCTTTGCTTTTGACTGATCCAACTGAACCTTTCTTCCCTCCTGGGTATATAAACCCCATCTGTCCAACGGTGTCCGTTACTTGAGCTGCTCTCTTTTTCAACTTCCAGTTGGTATCTCCTGAACATGCGAAAGACAAGTCATCTTGGGCCTGGTTTTTTTTCTGCTCTTCCATGTGTGTATCTTATTACATGGAAATATGTTGAGAAGTAATTTGCTGTGTAAAAATTAGATGAAAACTGAAGAAGGACTTAAGGTTTTGGCCACAGTTCTATTTTTTCACTGTGTATAGGGCTTTGTGGCATGGTCAGGAAAGAATGTGGAAACAGCTGAAAAGTAAGCTGCTCTTTTCCTTCTTAGGTCTAAATTCATAATTTCTCTGAATTTTGAAAAAGCTGCTTTCCAAATTTGAGTCTCACAAACTTTACTGTGGCCTTATATTTGCCTTCTGTGCCTCATCACTAGGAGCAGCTGAACTAGTTTAAATTCTCAACAGCAGTGAGAAATTCACCAGAGACGATAAATCATAGACATCATGAACTTATGACTAGTGTGAAGTCATTCAGAAATATATTTCCCAGCAGATCTCTGCAGTCTGTGGTATTCCCATCAGGTGATTAATCCTCTGTCAGGGTGCAAAATGTATTGTAATACAGAAAGAGAAGGAAATAAGGCAGATAAGGAACACAACACGACTTATGTTTCCAACGTCTTTGGGTGGTAGAAAGAGACTGCAATTAGTTGCAATATGTTGCACCGCATGCCTTTTAAAAATTCTGAACTATGACTGAGGTGATAAAATACTCTAAAGTGTAGATGTGTGAACACAAGAAGGTGTCTGTATGTGCAAAGAATAAAAATTAAAACCACTGCATACATTTCCTGACTGGCTTAAAATACATATTTTTTGATAGTTCTAAATTTTTCAGTTTTTATTTTCTTTTATGTTAATTTTTAGGCTGGGAAAAGTGTCTCTGTTGTGTAAGAGGAAGGTATGATATTTCAAATTGTCTGTTATAGTGATTACTATCACTGTTGCACTTGCTTGCTTGCTCTCAATAGGAAAACTTGGCAGCATTCGACATTACCAGATGACCAAAGATTATGAGTTTATGGTTAAAACTGGAGAGGAACACAGGTGTATAAACCTAGGAGAAGAGAACAACTCAATGAACAGGAATTAGGAAAAAGAAGAAAGAAGAGTGGTTTGGTAGTGTTAGGGTTAAAGCTGCAGTTATTCTACTGCAAAGCTTGAATAGATGTTGACTGAAATCAGGAATCTAAAACAAAAGTGTGAACCACCTTAAATACCTTTCCCTTGAACAACTCCAAATGTTGTGGTGACTGCTTTTTGATCTGACTAGCACTGTCTGAATGGGCAGGGAGATGTGGGGAATGAAGTTCAGAGCTGCTGATACAATAGGAAAGGATGCTGATTGAAACACTATGTGCCTCAAAGAAGCAGGAAATGGAAGGTAAGAGAGCTTTTGCCTTCAGTCCTTGTCACTTCTTGCAGGGTTAATAGGAAGAGTGCTGCGCAATCAGAGGTGAAATGTCATTAAAGGCATTGCACAGATTTAATGGCTCTCATTTACACCTGTGCAAATTTGGATTTGGTCCATGAAGACTAACTGTACGCTGGTGGAACTGAACTTGGTGTCTCATGCGTGCTCACTGAGTCTGGCAGCAGTAGCTGGAGAGATGCTATCAGGAAAAGGGGTGTGTGTTTTTGTCCTTAGATCTGTATGCTAAGTGCTAGGCCTGGCCTGACAGATGTTACAGTGCCTCTGAGTAAACAGGGAAATTATATACAAAAGTTTCCTATTACAGTTGGAATAAACAATTTCTTAAGGTTTGTGTATACTTGTCTTTCAGGGAGGCACAGCGCTCTCACCCTGTGTAATGCTGCTGATTGATTGCCACAGTGTTATGGATCCCAGGTCCTCTGGAACCCAGGAGAAACTAATTTTCATAATGCTACACTGACTTCTCAATAAGAGTTAAAGTGCTTCATAAGCATAAATTAATTCAGCCAAATAGCATTTCTGTGATGTGGGAAAATCTGTGATGCCTAGCTGATACCACCTACTTGACTTGCTTAATATTACGAACTGCATCAGTGATGCAGATAAGAAACAAACTCGGGATTCATATTTCTGAACCCCTTGCTTTGTACAGTAAATGCAGACAAGGGAAACGCCTAACACTCTACAGAAGTAGCTGAATTGTGGCTGGTGCACCTTTGCATAATAGTGCAAAAGAAGTTCTTTTTATGAATTCCTCCTACCCCTTCAAAACTAGTTTTAATGAGACAGAAACACTCTAAAAACTCACTTTTATAAATGTAGCACAGCTGCTTTTCTGCTCTTAATTTCTTTCATAGTAGTGAGTGGCTTCATTTAAGATTCAGAATCTGGATTCTGACTTAAGCGCCTGGGTTAGCTGCGCATCCCTTAGATTTGGTTCCCTCTGGAGTCAACAGACAGGTGTGTATCTAGGAGGTTCTTCCAGAGGATGATTCCAGAGGATGAGTCAGAGCAGAATTCTAAGTCAGGTGCTCAAATTTGCACTGTTTGAGTGCCCAAAGCCTTGACAAACTCTTATTCCCTGATTGCAACAGGTGGAACTGGGGTCAATCTGACAATACTGTATAAAAATAGTGAAATACATAAGAGAGAAAAGACTGAGAGTTCATTATCCCTACTACGAAGGCTCTAAGCAGTATGAATAAATGTATAGAGGAGACATCTATGTTACAACCAACCTCTGGTTCATGTCCCCACCCTGAGCAGAATTCAGAAACTAGTTTTTGAGGGTTGATTAAAATTGTCAGCTTTGCATTAATAATGGGACAATCTGTTGTCCTTTGCTCTCCCCTCCCCTCCTCCCCCCTTACACAAAAACTGCTGCCAAACAGTAAATTTGCAAGTCAGGAAGGCTAAATGCATGTGAAAATTATCCGAGGTATCTTGAATATCTTTTCTAAAGACAAGACAATGACATTTCTCTACAAGTTCAAACATGACTTTTTCCTGTGTTGCAAAGAACTGTCAAATTGAATAACAGGTACAGTGAAAGCACTTCTTTCCCAAACTATTCAAATCAGCTTCACCTTAAATAAACAGAACCTGGCTAAGGGTTCCATGAAAGATTTGCCATAGCAAGAAGTAATATTTGAATGATAATATCTCTTAATTTATTCATTATTTAAAGCTACTCTTTTAAATAGACCTAGAGGAGTCTTTCCCAGGTAACCCCTGAGATAAAGTTATCAGACTCTGGCTCTCATCTTCACAGCATCCTACCATAAATAATGCCTTTGCACATGGTATGTCCTACCAGTGGTGATTGCAGTAACTCTTTGGCTCCCAGCAGAAGTAGCTGGGGGTGTGGTAAAGTCAGGATGCAGTGAACATGATTCATACACAAAACCTCAGACCTTGGACTGGTTGTAAGGGATTCCCACGTTTATTATGTGGGAAAGTGTTGAACATATTGTATAAATTATACAATGGAGCTGAAAGATTGGGATTTCCCTGTGTTAGTCAGTTAGTTACTACACGGGATTTAGACCATCATTAGAAGAAAATAAAAGTCTTTCTTATTATAGACAGCAAGAACACTTTTTAATTAAGAGAATCCCAGAGAAATTAGAAAGCGATGAAGAAAGTGGTGCAACACTTGATTTGCTTTTGCAAATAACCACAACTTCTACGGCAAAATGACTTGATCCTTTTTTTTTTTTTTTTTATTGAAAGCAGAGTCTTTCTAGCAATTCATTTATACTGACGGAAGACATGACCTTTTTTTTTTGGTATTCAGGGTATTTATGTGATATGACTGAGACTACTTTTACCATCTGTTAAGGTGCAGTTTGGAGGAAGCCAGATTCCCCATATAGCCAATGGAGAGAAGGCAGGCATTATTCAGAGAAGCCAAACTAAATGCCTAAAGCACTTTGAACGAGATGGTGTGAATACCACCTATGTTTCTACTCTGATCCTCATTTTTCAGTAATTTGTAGATTTACTGTAAGATTTCTCTTGGAGCTCAAGATTTGCACACATGAAGTCGGAGAACCTTGTAACAGCCACCAATTTGTAACAGCTGAGGATCTGGCCCAGGATCTGTAATTTTGTTTTTAATAGCTATTTGGAAGAGATTATTTTACTACTTGTTCTAATATGTACATTCCCAGTAGACTGTTCAGGTAATTACTTGGGCTGCAGTTCAAATATTCCACAGTTCAAAAGATACTGCAGAAAAATATATTTTTCTGTGTACAGAGCATATAGAACAGTCACTTCTTTGACACACGTAGCTATTCCTTTCCAAATAAATCCAAGGTTTTAGGTATACAAATGAGTAAGCAATCATGTGTATTTAGGAATATATCTGGAAATTCATATCTGTATGCAGCAAAAATTTGGTACACGGCAAGACACTAGAGTATACAGAATAAAAAATGAAGAAATGATCATGTGAAAGAAGTATAACAATGGAGAAAAGTCTTATATGCCCTCTTGAGTGCTACTGACTCTCTCATTGGCATATATAAAGATACTATTTTTTATCTGTGACTTTCTGTTATGTTCACAATTTAGTTTAAAGTACCATGCAATATTTGCCTATAGATTTATATTATATACCTCCATGATTAATAGAAAATCAAAGATTTCTGAGCTGCAACAAATTAAAATTATATTTTAAATAAGGCGTTCAAGGCTGATAATTTGGTGCTTTAAATCTCCTCCTTGCATAAATGTGAAATCATTCTGAACTGCGCACAGTGGATGCATAGGACAGCTTCATAAGTTAATTTTCCCAAGTCAGAGTCTTGACACACTGCCTCTGTTTGTATTGTGAAATGTATTTGCTGGGTGTATTTCTCAGTGCTGCTCCTGATTTCCCATGGAACCCTGCCCTTTATATTAGAGGTGAATAATTAGATCACTGGGTTTAATGTTATTATGCAGCTTACCAAGGTTTGGTACACTATCACTTGCTGGAAGGTGTTCTCGGTCACCCTGACAATTCTAAGACAGGACCAAGTCTTTATTTTCCCTTGGGAATCAACCTCAGGGTGGCGTCACTCAGTCAAAGCATGACTTTTCTTTCAGGGTTTAACAAGCCTCACCAAAGACTAAATGGCGTATTGTAAAACCAGACCTGCAAAATCTCACACACCTAACAAATGGGTCCCCCTCCTTTTTGCTTAAGGAAAAATTGAAACAAAGCAAAGAAAAGAAAAGTTCTTGCCTAAAGGGATTTCTCAGTGCTATGAGGAAAAAAATCAAGTCAAACAAATCCTCTTTCTCATACCTAGAGACTCAGTGACATTATCTTTTGCATGACACCATAACTGTGCTTTGGTGGTAGTGATTAAATAGGGTTCAACAGGCTAAGCCCTGCCTGAGAAGTTCTGTGTTTAAGAAGAAGGACTTTGTGAAGGATGAGTTATTTTTCTTGCTAGGAGTTTCAAAAAACTGAATAAAAGGAGGTTGGATAAGATTTTGAGGATGATTTTTTTACTATTTGAGAAATAATTTCAAGAAAATTTAAAATTAAAATTTTCTTTAATCCAGGAATCAAAATGTTTCACATTGAAACATTATTAAGATGCTTAAATAGTGTTGATACTTAAAATGCTTTAGAATATATATGTATGCCCTCTTCACAAAGGAGTTGGGCAAAAAGGCTGCATATCACACAGCATATTTCAACACATACATTCTGAAAAGGGACTGTGACTGCAAATTTTGCCTAGCTCCAGTTAGAATGACCTGAGATTGATACTGTCTCAGAAGGCAAGCTGGGAATAGATTTTTTTGTGCATTTTGTGCTTTTACATGCTATAAGGCACACATGAGTGCTCTAGAGAGACACCTAAATTGGCACTAAAGAAACTCACAGTGATACCAGGAGCCCCTTTGAAGTGAATGGCTGCTGCAAGTTACAATATCAGTGCTTTGTCTTTATTCCACCTGCACATTCATGTAGACTATATAATGAATATCCTCCTAACCTGAAATATTTAACCTCTAAGAACTCTTTGTATATACAGCATTACCTTTTCACTTCACACACGTAAACTTTTTCTCCCTAATTAGATCATCCCCTTTCCTCCCAATCCCCCACAACCTGTATGGGGGCATCCACTTTTAAATAATAAGACACATAATTAGCCATTATTACACTTAATGTTAATGAGTACGTATAATCTTATTAACCTAATGGAAGTTACAGGTGTAACTTGTAGGCAGCCCTAGGCTCCCAAAGAGTAAAAAGAAATTATTGCTATCTTTAAATAAAAGTTAAATAAACATGATTCATATCTCATTTTTCTTCACATAACTTGGCATTCCAGAAAAGTTTTATGATTTTGGCTGGGATGATTAGGTGCTCTAAGCAAAATGCTAGGAGGTTTGTACTATCTGAAATTTCTACCGAAGCCGATGCTGTTGATAGAATTTTCCCGTCCCTCAGACATTATGCCTATTTATTTTTGTTTCCTAATAATTCGATCGGAAAATAAAAATTGGAAAAATATCTATAAATTTATAATTCAAATTCATGGGGGCAGTTGTCACTGTGTTTTAGTGCACTAGTAAACATAGGTGGATGTGACTTTCTGCGGAATGTTGTGTATGGTAGTTGTGATCAAAATATATAATGTGTATCACATTGCAGTTAGTTGCTATGATCTCAGGGACCACTTGACTGTACCCCGATGTGGTTTGGAGTCAGCACTTTCTTTTGCTTTACAATGCAGTTATTTACATCCAAAAATATGAGTGTTAATGAAAAACTGTCCATTTATAATTGCAATTAACTAGTGAGCTTCTACCTGAGAGTGACCTCAGACACAAACATTACCCATACAAGGTACTTAGTCTTTATATATGAGGCATATAGTTTTTTCATGCTTATTTAAAAAAAAATTTCCTTGCAGTTACGTAAGTAATTTGATTGCATTAATTGATCAGAATATTTCCCTGTGATAGCCAAAGGCACAGTATGTTTCTATGTTCGTTAACTTCCATTAATTAATTAAATAAATTTCATTAACAGATTATTGAGTGAGGGGTTTGCTTTATATTAGAAAGGGATTCTTAGTCCTATGTTTCTGTTCATAGAATGCCTCAGAGCTTTTTTTTAAATTATCATTAAATGCTCCTTCATTGGCAATTATAATTTTTATCACGAAAGTGTTCTGCGTTTACCAGATTTTTCAATAGCATCTCACTTTTTGAAGAACAAGTGCATAATGTACCATGCTACACCTTTGATGTTCTCTGGAAATTGAATAGTGACTGGAGGGCAACTCCATCTAACTATGGGTTACTCAGGTCTCGTGGGAGAAAAGTTGAGTCCTACTCTGTCTGCTACCAGCTGGGAACCTACTGCTTCCCTCTGTCTGCCTTCTCAGCATGTTTCACTTGTTCCCTTGCTAATCCTTGTCTCTTCAGAGAGGCTGTGGAGCAGCAGATAGGAGGTGGAGCAGTGCAACAGTGAGAGGAGATAGAGGTTTTCTGGCAAGATTCTCTGAATTGCTCTGAGCAGTGAAGCTGGCAAGGGGTGAAGGTGAAGCAGGTGAAAGGGTGTAGTCACTTAAAAAAAAGAAAGGATGGGTGGAGAACAGGAGTGGGAAAAGGGGTGAATACAATTTATCAGGGATGGTTAGAGAGATGGTATTAACAAGAACAAGTATATTCTCTGCCTTCAAGCTTAATTGCTCAATGATGAAGATACCTGTCCTTGATTCCCTTGAGTGCTCTGACAGTTTTAGCTAAAGTTTGCCAGAGATTTCTCTTCAGTCAGTAACTGCTAGGACTGCTAGAATCCTCTTTCTTGTACCTCCTTTGCTCTGTGTTTTGTTTGGTGTTCAAATGTCACTGTTTAGGCACAACAAAGTAGAATAAATGTTTTCTGTCCTTACCACTGATTTTTTTTTTTTTCAAAGGTACATATAAATCTATTGCCTAGTGTAGTACATAATTGGTATACCTATTTCACAACTAAAGAAGCAAAAGAGTTAAAAGCTGTGTTTTCAAACGTGACCTCAATATCTAAAGAGCTAGGTTTCCAGTCAAATTGAGAAAACAGAGAGAGCTATCTGGTGCAGTGATGTCAATGGGCGTTTTCCAAAGACTACAGGAATATAAGACTGGAAGAGACTTCTAGGACAACAGTTCTCATTTGTCACAGGCAACCACACCACAGAGCATTTTCATGAACCTATCTAGCTCCACCTAAAAGTCACAATGGAAGTGTTGCTTTTCCTATTGAAAGATTGTACCTGAACTTTCCTCCCATGATTCTCACAATATACTACCTTCAGAGGGATCATAGCTTTTCCTTTAGGTTATCGTTTTCAGAGGGGATGTGCACCTGCACTTTAATTGATGACATTTCCAATGAGCTGACAAAATGAGAAGTAAATCCTGTCATGTTCATTATCAATAGATTGAACTAAAAACTGTTGAGGTCAGGAAGGAACCCATGTTAGAAATTGTATTGCATTTTTTATGTCTTTTATGCCTTAATACAATTTCAAACTCCTTAATATTATAGTCTTAAAATTGACAGGCATCATGCATATGTAATTTTGACCAGTACGGGCCTATGTTGTTTACATTATCTTTCGGTAAAATGTGCTGAGTTGAGGGAGATGAATGCATTGTGCAATGCGTGAGAATTATCTCTTACTAATTAATGCCTCTTTGTTCGTAATCTCATGAGAAATATTTTTTTCAAGGATGGCTGGAAGGAGCATATGAGTGTATCCTTAAGGCTGCCTTATTTTTTTCCTAGTCTTTCTTTTTTTTTTCGTTTAAGGCCTTAAACTGAATTTTCCAGGTACATTTTTTTTTTGGTCTGTAATCTTAAATCATTGTAACCTAAAACCTGGGTGAATATTAAACAGAAATACCCTTCTAGCTAAAAATAGGGCTAATTAACTTCCATAGTTAGAAGCCTAGTTTGTGTCCCTTGGCTTTCTTCCTCCATGAATGCTGGCTTTGCAGTCTCAGCTGATTTATGTACCGCCTCAGATTCAGCTTAGACTTTTTCTAACTTCACTTTTTTATTGGGTTTGTTGTTTAGTATTAGCAGCTCTATAAATAAGCCATTATTGGGTTCTAATCATGAAAATAACTTGATGCAGGTAAGTAATTTTGATGCATTAGTGTTTGCACAGTCAGACCTCTGCGATCACTAAACTCAGCTAGAAACATCAGGATGGTGCATACTCATGAATTTCTCTCAATTAAAAGGCTTGATTCTCATTTTCCTTGAGGGTTTCTTGCATATTCTTAGACAAAGTATGAAGGAAAAGAAAATCTTTAGTCCATTGTACTACTGCTTTATTACTACTACTGTAATAAAGATGAAATTTAAAATTTATTCTTGCCTGCAGGTTTTAGTCAAAAGAAACTTGATCAATGCTCCCTTTCTACAACAACTTTTCTCAACCATTACCATTGCCTTATTTTTTTTAAACCTATAATATGGTACAAGAGACAGACAGGGCTGTCTCTAAAGGCTGTCTAAGTATATTTCCTGCTCAGAGATCTTTCTCTGAAAAATTTCCTCAAAGTTAGGATTTGGCATAGCAAGTTCCTTCTTATCTGACAGGAGCTGAGTGTTCTCAGTCCTTTCCTGGAGGCAGACAGCCCTTCAAGTTGCTGGTCCACAAGCAGAATAGTTGTCTCAGGACCTGGTATGTTATCACCAAAATGAACATTGCTTAGTTTTATTTTCTTGTCAAATGATCCAGTGAAAGTCAACCATAGGTTTTCCACAAGAAAATTACTAGTTTTCTCATCAGTCTGTATTAGATTTCATTACAGATGCAAAAGAGTATAGTGTCAAAAAGGAGACGTTTCTTTTAATTAATAAAACTGACAGTGGTTAGGTAGGTTAGAACTGATTAATAGAAGGAACTCTGGAAGAAATAATTTAGTTACGTGCAATATGCAAAAAGAAAAGTATTACCACACATTTTCAGTGGTTATAGATCTACTTTTCTCTTAGACCATCAATGTTGTTAATCTGAGTGTCTTTCAACATCTCTATAAGACATGAATTTGTTTTTACTATCATGATTACTGAAAGGAAAGCCAAGGTAGAAGGAAGCCAAGCCTCCTATTTTCAAAATGGTCTTTAATTTTGGTTCACACAATTTCAGTTCACTAGCTACAGACTTGATTATCAGTACTACTGAAGAAAGTCTGCCTGAAATGTGGGAAACAAGAAGGGAAACTACAGAACTTTGAGACATATTTTATTCTGTCCCTAACTCCAAAAAATAAGTCACTAAAATTGGCATGTGTAGTCCCGTTTCTACTCTTTCCTTCTCGCCAACAATACCAAAACAGAATTTTAATTAAGATATAGTACAGTATGTTTAGTCACCCTAATTTTTAAATTTTTCTGGTGGATATTTCTTACATTGGTTTTGAGAAATTTGGCTATGGACTGTTTTTCTGTCCAAAATAATGATTTGCAACAAACCTTTCTTCTAGTGTAATATGTGTAGTATTTTGCAGAAAGTTAGAAGTTTCTCTCTGAACAATAGGAAGACTGTGTCTTAGAAAGCTCTGGAAAGGATTTAGAGGTCAAAGAAGACAAGTCACTCAACATGAGTTCCCAGTGAGATGTTCTGGGAAAAGACTGATGTGGCCCTTTGATATATAAGAAGGGAGTTGTGAGTAGCATAAGGAGGTGTTTTTACTTCTATTTGACACTGGGGAGATTAACACTGAAAAAATGGCATACTGTTCCTGTCTCTTAGCAATGTTGTTGTAACTGTGTTGGTCTAAGGATACAAGGAGGATTTGTAGGAAGGGATTTTTTATTGGACCGGCTAATATACTTGGAAGAGTATAGCAAAATTTTTGGGTATATGGGTCCTTCTTCACATCATGATATCTGCATTAGGAAAAAATGGCAATAGTACAGAGAAGAGAAATAAAAATACTTCCAATCTGGGACAAAATACAATAAGGTAATAAGGAGAGCTAAAGGTGCTCATCATATTAAAAAGGATAATGAGTGCACTAATGTCATCAGTATAGAGCAAATTCTGGGTGCTAGTGTGCACTGATTTGGAGATGAAAGGCATACTGAGGAGGAAAAAAAGACATAGTGAGGAAGACAGCAACAGATGCAAATAAATAAGAAATAAGGCACAGTTATTTGGAAAAAAATATGCAAGTAACCGTGCCATGGGTATGTGTGTGGACATGTACATGCACAGGTGCCTCCAATAACTTTTGAACTTGTTTCTCTGCAGCCACTCTTGACTGGGTGGGAGGGGGAGGGAAAGGCCTGGAAAGCAATTATGCTTCTACAGGTTTCATGAAAGTATGTGGTCAAGAACAGGTGAAACCTCTCTTAGAAGAATCCTGACAGAGACCTATAATGATCTGAGGTACCTTCAGGGCTATAATGTGAGTTGTCACATTAGTAAGACACAGAGGATCCACAAGGAGTTGGGGCAAAGGCCTTAAAAATGTCCTGTGTATGGGAAGAAACTTTAATCAGAGCTCACAGCTTGTTAAGCATTGGAGTCAATCAACCATGAAACATGAATCCATAGGGGACTAAGCTTTATTAGTGCCAAGCCTACATTAGTTGTGTAATACTTAGGGTGATTAGCTGTTGGGATAAACTTCCAAGGGAAAAGTGGGTTTGCCATCTTTTGAAGTGTTTGGATGTCTTTTTTTGGAAGACGGTGAAATACAAGTAATTGGTTTAACAACAGAAGTAGGTGAATGCAATTGTACGGCCTTTATAATAGAGAAAGGGAGGCCAGATGATCTGATAATTTCTTCTGGCCATAAAAATGTATGAATCCCTGAATTATAAACGCAAAGCACCTTAGATGAGCCTTCTGAGGAATTGTTACAATGTGATCCACCTAATTAACTACATAGCTACTTGCCAAAAGTTTGTGTATGACCAGGTGAAAGCACCCTAGCTTGGCTACTGCATCCACATGCTCTGCTCTTAACGTCTTTCATTGTTGACAGTGGAATGTTAATAGATGGCGGCAGCACAACAGGGGTGAGGACTGACAACTGGGAAAAGTTTAAGATAATGTCATCAGAACTGAGTGCTGTCACAATATAATGGTCTCCTGCTGGTACCTAAATACAGAGGAACTCAGGGAAAATTAAACATCAAGGCATGTTCATTTGCAAAGCTGAAGATACAGATCCTGTGGCAATCTCCCGTTACAATGGGCTTATTTCTGCTTCACTAAATGGACACAGAAACAATGGACTAATATTTGTAATTCTTTTCTATGTAGCCAGAAGTGAAGTGTACTTTATTGCGTATTTCATTTATATGGCAGAACCTTCACCCATTAAAATAAAGGTTAAAAATTGTTGTTTCTGAATGGATTCTGATTCTGCTATTAATTCTACTCCTGGTTATGATCTCCTTTAGCTAGTGGGCTAGGGACACTTTTGATGTCAGATGCACAATAGGCACTCTACTTTGAAAGTACCTCACAGTTTGGACACAGTGGGAGCATCCCCCAGCCAGTTGCTACTACTTACTTGATAGATAATAGCTTTTTGAGATGGAGTATCCCATGTATTGTGCCAAAAATTAATGAAAATAAACCTGGAGTTTCTCTGTCGGTTTGAAAGGAAGTAGGACAAGGCCCTGAATTTCCCTTTGCGTACAGAAAATGTATAGTACTTTATTGTGAGAATTTATTAGGAAATGCTGAAAGAACATACGGAGAAAGGTGAGAATTGTATATATCCACATGACTCTAGCAACTAATACTTCAAGAAAAATCTTGGTTATTAAGAGCCAAACACAGGACAACCATGCCGTGAGAGTTGGCAAGGCTCCTTCACAAATAACAATATATAACAGGACCACTAACTAGCAACAGCTATTCTTTTCTTAGCTTTGAATCCACGTTACATTTGGATTTGGTTTCCATAAATATCTGTTTGTAGCTATCTGTATCTAGGATTTTGGCTTGGATTCAGTTGTAATTTGGATGTTACCTGAGTAGCTGAAGACTTTTTAATCTGCATCTTCTAATACAGAGCAGCTACCTAGCATAAATACTGCTGTGTTACTGCTGGAAATTAGGTAAAGCATTTTTAATCCCTAAATACTTTTCAAGACTTGCCTATACTCATTCTTTAATAGGTTTACCTTAAGACAGCAATTTCAACAAACTTTTTGTAGAGGTTTTCTAAGGAAAATACTTTTCTCTTTTAATAGGTTTTTAACTTCCTTATAATCAACACTGAATGATTTACCAAAGTTGTCACAAGTATGATCACCTCTGGGAGGTAATATAGGATTAATGTCTCTGACATATATTTTTTTCACCCTTTCCGTAAATTTTAGCTTATTTCCTGCATTGGTAAGAATGACAAATTGATGAGAGTGTAGTTTTCACATTTTCTAGGTGTTTTTTGTTGTGTTCCTCCCTACCCTCTCTGGGTTTTCTGCTGGGCGTGGGGGAGTTTCATGGAACAGTAGTCCTTCAGTGTGACACATCATATGCAATCTTTCAGTATTGTCCTTTGTCCTGCAGCAGCTGACAGAAAGAGTACCTGCACAGCAGATGATGTTTTCCAGACACCAGTGAAAGCCTGATGTTATTTCTTAAGAATGCAGCAGCTACACCACACATTGCAACAGCACTGCTCTAAATCTAATGCTTCCATTGGTTTCCCACCTGTCTTGTGGCAGAAATAGTGGCCCCTGTTGATTGCAGTGAAAACACTTTTTAAATTGACTACTAAAAATAGCTGCAGCTTTTCCACTTGCATAAATAGTGACGATAGAAGATGTGATCCTCAATGTGGAAGGATTATTTAGGAAAATGCTACGCTGATAATGCTAATTACATAGACAGAAAGATCATAGTGCTGGAGGTGAGCTTGACTCTGCAGAGGTGTGCTCATTCATAAAAATGAGAGGAACCTTTCACATCATGCACAGTAGTATTTCCTATTGAAGGCAGTGGGAATCATTCTGTTGTTATCCTGTCATATCCAGCAACACTGAACAGGACAGGACTGGCTTGGTGTCAGAGGCTGAAGGTTCTTGGAAAACACTTAAAATATAGCAAGAAGTACTTGCAGTACAAATCTTTCAGGTTTGAGAGATGAATTTATCAGATTTCCTGTACTTCTTCCTTTTCTCTTGTCCTGGTAACATAAATTACTGTCATGCTTTATCAAGATATAGACAACATGACGAAATCATCATTATGTCTGTACTAGCCCTCCTGGGAGGGCATAGAGGACAGAGCTTAAAATGGTACTAGTAGAGCTTCTGATTCCTGGATGAATATTGTACTGAGCTTTTGACAGCATATTTCTTGAAGTATAGGGTTATTAACCCTTTTTTCTTGGCAGAACGCCTCTTTCAATAATTCTATTAGCCCATCTAAAATCCCCCTCCGCCACTTCATTTGAAAACAGAATGCTATTTGACTTTCTCCCCTGATACACTATATAATTCTTTGTTCCAATCCAGAAAAAAAATCTACGTTTTGGTGATGGTGGAATAATTCTCAGACAGAAATAGAACTTTAAGAAAGAGTTACGGGAAAACACTTTGGGTATTTCAAGATTTATTCTTATAAAAGCCCCTCTCCCTATTTTGATTGTATACTTCAGTACTGTTGACTTCAGGAGGATATGGACACATATCTAAAGCTCAAATATGTTAGCTGCTCTCCTGAGTACTAATGTGTTCCCAGTGCAGGACCTAAGCTTATAAATTGCAATGGGATTCTTAGAGATAAAAGAACTGTTGTTCATGTTTCATTGCACCTTCTCCTTTAGGAAAAAAAGCCACATTACTGAATAATATGTAACAATAATATAGAAATCCAAAAATTTATGTGGGCATGTTAGGATATATGAGTTCCAACAAAACGAAAAGATTAATGAAAATTTGGAAATGATGTGGAAAACATATCAGAGATGGGTTTGTATCCTATACAGCTGGTCTGCCACACTGGGAAAATTGCATACATTTTGGAAGTGCTATTACATGTATTTTCAAAAAGCTTATTTAAATCACCCTCTACCACAAAAAAAAACACCCCAAACTGAAATCCTTCAAGGCAAAGCTTTGAAATTGGACAAATCATTCTCACTGCCCCCATCAATAAAGCAGTGTTCTGGCTCTGCTTTAAGCAGACAAAGTGCAGGAAGTTTAGAGCAGGAGCTGTGAGCTAAGGCCCTGTGACATGGGGAGGTGTTGCAGCTGATCTGTATCAGGCACTGCAGGAAAGCCAGCGCCTTCAGGTCCTGTGCCAGCGCCCCATTAGTAGGAGGTGGGGGAGCAAACTGCAAATACACATTTGCCCTTCTGCTTGGGCATTTTGGCTTTCTGTGGCTGTTATGGCCACAGCCTTGCCAGCAACCTGCAAGGGCAGTGCCCTGTAGCGGAGGAGCAGGTGGTGGCAATGGGAGTGCTGCAGCAGAAGCCCTGCTGCACTCTGCCACGACAGCAGCATTGGGGCAGGCTGCGGCACTTCTGCCAAGCAAGGCATTGATAGAAAGTTGAAAGCATTTAATAGCCCTGTGCTAGAGACCAATATCATTACAGGAAGACTGCAAAAATAAATAGAAGAACTTAACCCAAATTACCTCATAAAATGGAAGAAAACAGAGCACTTGCTTTGCCTTGTTTGAAGTTCTGGAGGAAGCCCAAGGACCTGGCTTTTCCCTCACACACAGAAGGGCTGCTGGAGCCGGTAGTGTTACAATCCTAGAATCAAAGAATGGTTTGGGTCAGAAGGGACCTTAAAGATCATCCAGTTCCACAACCCCCTGCCATGGACAGGGACATCTCCTGCTAGACCAGGCTGCTCAAGATCGCATCCAACCTGGCCTTGAACACTGCCAGGGGTATGGGGATGGGGTATCCACAGATTCCCATTAGGCCGATTTAAAGGTAATGAGAAAACAGACAGGGCTTTTACTGGGAGTGGACACAACTGAGTTAAATTAATCTTGCGTGCTACTGCAAGGATTGCAAGGGGATGAACCTCTGAACCATTCAGGCCATTTGACAGCCATGGGGGGCTGAGCGCTGCAGGGTGGACAGATGCGATGGCTTGTGCTGACCCGAGCTCGCCAGGCTGGGCTGGGCCAAATGCCTCGGCGCAGTTGGGCTGGATCACGCCTGACACGGGGAGAGAGGGAGCAGCTGCGGCTCCAGCCTGTCGGGCTGCTCGGCAGGTTGATGGATGTGCTGGGCGGCCAGCGCTCACCACCCCGGCCAGTTCAGCTCATCCACAATGAGTTACAGTTTCCCGGTCTCCCTCCCGGCACCTCCTCCCCCTCTTCCTCTCCACTGCCGCCCGCTGCTTGGCCTGGAAAGCCCTGTCCTCGTTTGGCGGTGCCCACTGGGGCAGGCTGCCATCGCCATGCTGTAGAGCCCTGGGCGAGGGAGCAGCATTAGGACGTCCTTCTGCTTTCCGACTGGGAGGCATTTTCCTCCCTGTTTGAAAGTGATAACTAAAGAGGGGACAATGCAATGGCGTCACCAGGGGCCTGGCTGGGGAGTGGGACCTGTTCCCAGCCTGGCTCTTGCCTCTCCAGTCTGTGGTGGCTGCGCCCTTCCACCCGGGAATCTGTCCACAGGGGAGCCATTTGCCCGAGGGATGTCCCAAGGAAGCACACAGCGCGGCCCTCTCCCAGGGAAAATGTACTCCAGCCCTGCCGTGTTCCCATCAGCTTCTTCTTTCCTCTCCACGCATCTGTTTTCATTTTCTTCACGTTTATACTTTAAAGATGATGTTCGCCCCTCCACATCCCTCCCCTCCCAGGAAGATGAATTTCATCTGGGCCTCGAAATGAGGCAAGAAACAATAAATATTTATGGGTACCAGGGGAAGGTTGAACTGTAAACCACCACTTATCCCCATGTCTCTTATGAAAGGAATTAGCATTGCAAAATTTACATTAGGGGAAAAAGAAAGAAGACGAGAGAGAAGCGTTTCTATGATGTGAAAATGCTGTGCCTCATACCTATTTAAACTGGAGCAAACTACCTCTTCACAGGGCCAAATCTGGGGCATGGTATTTTCACTGTAAAGGACAAATTAAAACAAATGGCCAAAATTAAACACTCCAGCCCTTGCTGAATATGAAAGCGATGAGGAAATATGCATGTAGCAGATCACTTTTGTACAGTTTTATCTGAATGAAGTCTTAGTGTGTTTTTTTGAAACAATTTTAAACATATTAAGAGATACAGTACAGATAAAGATATGTAAGAACAAAAAAATACCAGTGTATGCAGCCAAGCAAACAGCTTATAAGCTTCTAAATCCAGAAGGGGCCATAATAACAGAGTGTTCAGTATGGGTTGTTAGAAGCCCAGGCAAAGATAAAACTCCAATAAAAAGTACAGTCTTTTATGTTCAGTGTTAAAGGAAAGGCAATGTAAAATGAGGATTTATGTTTGTGGGAGCAGGCAGAAGAATACAGGTCTTTTAATAACCTGGTTCTGCGGGAGCAAGATCTCTGAGGCAGCAGAAAGAGCCTGAGAGACCCTGGCTCTTCTGGAGCAAGGCTGAAGGCTCAGAGTTGGGCAAGGGATGCTCGGCAGATTGCTTGGCTTCCTAGTAAATCTTGGTATGGCAGCTAGGCGTAAAGAATTAATTTTTTTCATTATTCATCATCCTTGTCAAAGCCAGTTTTGGAGTATGCTTCTGGGGACATTTGCCCTCTGTCTTTTTTTTGAGCCTTGTCTTTTTTTTTTTCCCCCAAAGGGCCTGTACGCCAAAATAAAGTTACCATTGCCTTCAGTGCACGCAAGGTCATGTTCTAAAATTGCCCATTCTGGTATTACTGTAGACCTGCAATAGCTGGTTCAAGTGGCTGGAAGTACTTAGCTGGTGTAAGGGGAGTAAAAATGGCTTTTTCTTCTCAATGTTGGTATCCCCAGAGGAGTGATACATAACTGTTACGGATGGAGCATTTGGTATTCTAGTAAACTTGGGCTGATGGATCCTAACAGATAACTGAGACTGAAACTTAAATTTTCTCTGAGTATGAAAGGTTTCTTTTTCTGCTGATTCCTCAGAAGAGGTAGAAATGGAAGAAATCTCAGTTACTTGGTAACTTTTGCCTTCTGTTTATTCATCATACTTATCCATAAGAAGCTCTCAAAGATCTTATTACATTCTTGTTTTTTTATTTTAATACTTTCAGGTACTGTTTTCTTGCTTCTGTGAAAGGCCAACTGAACAGAAACAGACACTGAATAAGTAAAATCTCGTTGTCTCAATATAAGATCGATAACAGCATTTACAGAGGAGAATGATTCATGAGGAACTGCTGGCAAGGGTGTGAGTCTTGAATAACATCATCCTAAAAAACATGGTGTGATAAAGTTTTTTTGTTCCTTCACTTCTCTCCCAGAGACAATCAGACTTGTCATTTGTTCAATGAGATTACTAAATTAGTTTTCCCCCGAGTAAGAAAGCTACTGGTAAAATACATTCTTACACAGAGTCTCTGTAAATCTTTTGGAGGATGGAAGAGAAGAAGAGGTTTCTTGTTTTCTGTCTTGACACCAGCATTTTTATACAGGTCATTTCTTGTGTACAATAGGCTTCAACAAACTTTTTAAAGTGGAGCTTCTGAAAATTAAGTCCATAATAGGGAGCTGAAGCTGATATGGATATTAACAAAAATCATGAATGACAAGAAAATGTCAGAATAGCTGTCCTACACTTTAGAGTACTCTGAAGGCTGTAATCAAGTTTTATTAGCAAAGGTTTATGCTCAGAGCCCTTAGAAAATTTCTGATTGTCTACTGAAACATTTGAAAACAGTTTTCCTGAATTCAGGGCAGAAAGGTGTTGGACAACCCACTCACATGTTGGTTTACTTCTATTTTTTTCCTATCAGTAATTTTCATGAATTTACAAGGACAATAACTTTAGAGGTGATGTTTCTAAATTCAGCAGCAGAGGGAGAAGAGGGTCTGACTAAAGAGGTGTAGGTATGATCTACCAACATCCCTCTGCGTAGTGACTTTTTTAAAAAGCGCGTGTCATAAGAGGTTTTCTGTGGTTTCTATGAGCGATGATAATCCGTTACATGATGTATCTTGAAGTTCAAATGACTCCACTGATCTCAGTCTGTCACTAGTATCACCTGGTAGCCTGTAAGTAAAATAGGGATAGAGCTTTGATGTTTTTCCAGGATCGTTGCACTGTGTGTGGTGCTCACCCAAAACTTTGTGCTGTGATCCTGACCTGTATTTCTGTATGGGAGATGCTGGCAAGATATCCACAAAATGAAACAGATTTTATGTGGCACATGGAAATTCTTCCCAATACTCTTTTCTTTGGGGCACAATGATTCAGAGAAAGACAGTTTAAAGAATGGACAGCTTTTTCCAGCTACATGGCATCATTTCTGTGGATAGTTTGATAGTTTTTGGGTTGTCATTCCTATACTATACCCAGGCTTTTGAAGATTTTGAAGGTTAGCTGTATGTTTTTAAAAATTCAGCTCTAACTATTTCCAAATACTCTGAAGCTACCTTTAAGAGTGTGGAATAAAAGCAATAAAATCAATGAATTGGCTCTCTCTGGATTCAAAGATCTTTGAATCAAGACCTGGCAGACTTATCTTGAAGTATCTAAATAGTCTTGAGTTTCAGGGTGGTTGAAATTTTATTGCAGATATATTCATGTGGTGTCTTATATGCTTAATAAGAAGGAACTTTTTTCATTTATTTCTAATAAATAATAATAGATTTCTAATAAATAGTATGTAGGAATTTTAACTGGTGTGTTTAGTATAAAAACAACCAATTTCTTGTGCACAACCATACTCTGGAAAATTGAAAAGAAAAAACATAAAGAAGAAATTTAGGATATAAGTTACATTTCAGAAAAAAAACCAGGAATCTCATGGTGCTAATGACAAATACTAGAAAATGAAATGGATTTAATATTTCAAATATTTTTATCAAGATTAGGGAAGGGCATGGAGGTTAAAGGAAAATAATTGGTGAAAAAGAATGTAGTTCATTTATGCAAGGTATAAAATATAATAGCAGTTCAAAGTTCCACGCATGAGAAATGGAGACTGTTAGCAACTAAGTGCCTCTGCTCACATTTTGAGATGTGTGGGACTAAAGGAGAAAAAGGTCCCAGGCAGCTTGATATTGAGAAGGGAGAGGATCTTGTAAAGTGCCTTGTGTAAGAGGCTCCTGCTACCTGGCACCATTCTGACACCTAGTTGGGGCTGGGGTAGTTATTGCAGCCCTCAAGTGCTGCCATCAGCAGTACTTGGTTCCTCTGTAGGTGGCATATCCTACCTGAGTCAGTAGTCCTGTCTCAATAGGACATAGGGAACACTGCTGATGCAGGTAGTATTTTTCGGAAAAGATATTAAAAAGTTGCTTCACAATTAATGGTCTTTAATGTAATCATTTCTCTGGCAGTAGAGTTAATTTACTTCAAGTGCCCTAATCCCAGTTCCACCTGGGATCTTTCTGTTCACCTAATTCCCTTTGAACTTGCAAGCTGGATGGGGTATTTTCCTCGTTTTCCTGCACTAATCTGTTGGGTCATGTTGCTGCACACGCTTACACATACACTGCTATTTGTTGCAAAGAGGCTCTGTTTCATGAGTTGAGTCTTAATTAGAGTTCACCAAAATGTTTTTTCAGCCTTGGAAAGAAAAGTGCTAAATTATTACTATAATAATATTTACTATTTAATTACATTTCAGTAACGTCTGTAATGTTTTGGGTATGTTTTAGGCACTCACATTCTTGGGAATGAAATCCCTGTAGCCTTCAATGTGATTTAGATCCTTGGTAGATTAATAGTTATAGATGTGAGCCCCAGTCCTTCCTGCCTCGTTAGACATTGATCCAGCCCACTCTGTAGGTGTTTATTAAGCCACACAAACCCCTAGAGAAGCAGAGAACTCTTCTACGTACATTAGATTAAAGGGTGATATATAAGCACAAGTTGTGTGATTTGTTCAAATTTGTCCAGCAATTCAGTGGCAGAGGTGGAAGCAGAACCCAGGTGTTGCGTTCTGGCTCTTATGGCATGCCTGCACAGATAGGGCTGGAGTGTCCTAAAGCATTGCAGAGTGGCATCCATGGGTGACTTTTAAGAGATTCACTACAGGTGACTAAAAATGCCAGTGTGGGTACACAAATGTGACAGGGAATGAAATGATAAATGTTCACAAGGTTGGAAACTATTGGGAATGAGTTGTTAAATGAGCTACCTTGGATATTGGTAGCACTATAGTCATAGTGGCGTAGAGGTCAACACAAAAAAACTAACTGGTATACCTGTGCTGGCGTGCTTCACTCCTGTGCCACCAAGGTAGGCAGAGCTCAGCTAGGGCCGGAACATGAAGTGCATGGCAAACACTGAACAAAATTGTCACCATGCCATACTGTGTTTTTTAATAAAGCAAGTTTTGAAAGCAGATTCCGTGGATAAAGGGAAAATCTTTTCAAGTGTTTTTGATAAGAACCACAACATGAAATCTGGGTGGAAGTTAGTCACATCCTCACCTGATAAGGAAGCTTTCTTCAGTAAACGAGTTGTGAAAGCCTGCTTGCAATTAGGTGGAACAACTCCAGGTTCTACAATAAATTTTCTGGGCCCTGATTTGTTGTTACCAGTTTTGATCAACGCCCCTCTAAGCACAGCAGCCAGGTAGGGATTGGATCCAAAGCACATGCTGAGGGCTTTTAGTTCTGGATAACATCAAGTGTATTGGACTGAGATACTTCTGAGAAAAGGCTTGATATCCAGATAGGAGAGGTCATAAAAGCTATATGAAGGGAAAAAAGCCAGAGGATTGAGCTGGCTTGCAAGTGAGTTTCCAAGGTCAGAGCACTTTATTTAAAAAGCAATTACAAAACTTGTTACAAATGCTGAGGGACCTAGGAAGGGATTAAGCAATCTTGTTAGCTGTACAAAACCCTCTTATGAAAGCAAATCTACCCATAAGCTAATAACACTTGTGCGATCGTAATATCTGAGCAGAGTGCAGAGTGACTCTTCCCCTGCAAACAATGATAGGAAAAATGCTTCTTGGCTTTGAAGAGAGGCCCATTGTGTTCAGTCAGACGCAAAGACATCTTGTTTAGATTCTCGAAGGAAGAGTCTCAGGCTAGGAGGCTGGCTGGGAGTCTGGGCAAAAAACAGTGGGGGAGGAGGCTAAGGGTGCAGACCAAGGCAAATATCATTAATGGTGGAAGCAGTAAAAGGAAGGGGGACAAGAAAAGAAAGAGACATAAAGGTAGTTACATTTTCAGGAATATATTCATGGATATGTGTGTATGCCATGAACATGCATGTGCTATACTCTGCCCGGAAGAAGTACAATGCTGTTGAATTATTCAAAGTAGGTCTCTAAATTGCCTTAGTTTAAGAAATCACAGCTACACATATATATCTTGGGTGCTTGCACACATGATTAAATTTGTCTTTCCTCCCCTGTGTCCATCGTTTACCTTGGTAATAGGCCACGGCACTACCATAATTTTCACTACATCTCACTTTTACTGTTGCTCATCATTTTCCAAATTGCTGTTATTTGTTTTCACTTTTCCCATAATTGATCTTGGCTAAAAAGTGATTATTTAGATAACTTGAAAAGTACACCACAGGACTGTATGTGTATTTTGATGTGTATTTTGATCTGTACGTACATCTTTTTATCAGTCTACATGTTTATGTTTCTTTCTTTATGGTGATAGAGAACAGAATGGAGGCAAATAAATAAAAAGAAACATGACGTTGCTGATACAAATGACCAGGCTATTGCTTCAGTGTCAGAATGCAATTAGATCTGACCTGGGACTGGAATTCACTTCTCAGCATGCCTGCTTAATGATTAGTTTTATTGTTTCTTCATCACCCCTACTGGGGGGTTCATTTTTACTAGTAGTGGAAAAAAGACTGTTGCCTCTGGATAAAAAGCTGGTCATGAAAGACAAAGGGCTGATTGAGGACTGCTAGGCTTTTCAGCCCGCATACCACCTCTTCTTTTGCTGTCCTGGCTGACAGCAGGAAAAACCATGAAAGGGGTCAAGTCTTAAAAGGCCTTCAGGGTTAGGAGCATCACGCTGCACACAGAAATTAGCTGGAGAGGCTTTTACAGCTTAGAGCAGTTCTGATCACTGTTGTAATACAAATTGAATAAGAAATTTGCAGCAAGATATTTCAGGTACCAAATATTGGTAGGATGATTAGTATCGAGTCTGAGACAGTATGCACAGGTAGCAATATGACTGCGGTTTGCAAACACCTGCTCACACTCCCAATCCCAGCATGCAGGTACAAGTACCCTTATAACAATAGCTAGAAATTTCCCAACAACTGCAACAGGTAAAGACTAGTTTAAATCCTTGGCAAAACTTGTTTGCCGGCTGCTACCTGTTCGGAAGTGTTTCCAAAAGGGTTTATTATAAGCCCTCGCATAAATAAGAAGAATACAAATAGTTCCTGTTTGTTTGCTTTAGTTCACTGGGTAAATGAAACATGTAGTGTGACTCACAAAGTTGCAGGCTGAGTCTGAAGTAGAATTACAGACCTTGTGCTATCTGATATTATGAGATGTAACAGGTGCCTGTGAAAGCATTATCCCCATCTGGAAACAGTGCTTGGGGGAATTTATGCTGCTGGTGGAGGAAAGGCTGGTTGGTTTATCCTGGTGATGATAGGTGAGCTACCAGAGGACTGGAATTAGTGGTTTCTTCAGCTGACCATCTATAGGCTGAGGTGTGTATTGAAACAACACTAACTAAATGTCTGACTTCGCAGAATCTTGACTGGAAGCTTCATGAAAACAGATACAAAGCTGAGAGAATCTTGCCAAGGAGTGATGACACTGCTCCCTTACCCCATCCCAGTTCAGCCAAACACAAATAGAAACAAAGTTTTCAAAATATTTTGATACTATATGTACAAGACTACTCATGAAAATTACTGATCATTCAAGGACTTCAGTGCAGCTATGCCGATCACATAAACTGTAGAACTAGCTTTTAATGTTTAATATTGTAATAAATCACTTAATAATGAAGATTCTTTTCTTTTGTAATAGAATATATGACAGAGCAAGTCAAGATGGAGTTAAAATTACACAGTATACATGCAAAGAAAAGGTGATCATCTGTGAACCTCAGACTTACTCTCTCAAATGAACTGGAAATAGCAACGGCCTTTAAATTTGACTAAATTCTGAAATGAATTAGAAGCATAGAACCTGAAAACAAGGGACACCAGTGTCTGCAGCATCTGTATTCACTTGAGAATTGGCTCCTCAGAAAAACATGCTCTCCTAATCTATTCAAGTGGATAATTATGCCCCAAAATTTTCTGATTTGTACAGATAGTCATTCAGCTCTTACCGGTAATTATCATGGTGTCAGTTAGGGACCAAACAATGTACACAGTGTCACATCCACATCACTTGGTATCCCTAGGCTTTGTGAAATTCACCTCTTCAGCCTCCTGACAAATTTCAAATAATCAGATTTGGAGTGAAACAGCTGGGAGGGCTGGCGGAAGCTGGAGACTGGTGTTGAGCCTTCTGTTAAATTCTCTACAGCCCTTCTGCAGTGTCTTCTATGTTCTGCAGGCAGCACCACAGCCACTATGGTAGCTCCCCTGTGCAAGGTGTTGGAGCAAACAAATCCCCACAAGGCAGGACAGAGTAGGGCATCCTTTTTTTTCCTTCATCTTCTTTCAGGAGATGAACTTTAGGAGGACCTCTCTGCTATTCCCTGCAAGTCATCTGCCCAGTAGTCTGGATGGTTGCTCCTTGCTTTTGATTTGGAGTTTGCCTAGGAAGAATAGAGAGCACGTGTCCTTCTTGAGTGGATTGTGCAAGATTTAAAGCCAAATGCTGTTGGCACAGACATTTGACAAGACATCTGTGTAGAGCCATGGCCAAAGAGACTTCTCTTGATGTTTCCTATCTTTTGTAAAGCTGACATACACACACATAGAATCACACACACACAGAATCATCTTGGTTGGAAGAGACCTCTAAGATCATCAAGTCCAACCCTTAATCCAACACTATCATGATTACTAGATCATGGCACTAAGTGCCACATCCAGTCTTATTTTAAAAACCTCCAGGGATAGTGAATCCACCACCTCTCTGGGCAGGACATTCCAATGCCTGATTACTTGTTCTATGAGGAACTTTTTTCTGATATCCAGCCTAAACCTTCCCTGGCAGAGTCTAAACTCGTGCCCTCTTGTTCTGTTGCTGGTTGCCTGGGAGAAGAGTCTGACCCCCAACTGTCTACAACTTCCTTTCAGATAGCTGTAGAAAGTGATGAGGTCACCCCTGAGCCTCCTTTCCTCCAGGCTGAGCAACCCCAGCTCTCTCAGCCTCTCTTCATAGGACTTGTGCTCAAGTCCCTTCACCAGTTTTGTTGCTCTTCTCTGGACCTGTTCCAGCCCCTCAATATCTTTCTTGAACTGAGGGACCCAAAACTGAACACAATATTCAAGGTGTGGCCTTACCGACGCCTAGGACAGGGGAAAGATTTTAGCATAAGCGAGACTCCCTGTGAGCTGCCTGGTTGCAAAGCATGTCAGAGTGGCCTAGAAGGCTCTTTCGCTTGTCTATTGCTTTGTGTGACTTACAGAGGCAAGATCATCACTCCCAATCACCCATACATACGCACACATAATACTCTGAGCAAGTTCTCCATTGCTCTCCCTCTCCATCTGGGTTTTGCTATGTGCATGGGTTCTGGTGAGTCCTCCTGATCCTGCCTAGCCCTCTAGGCTCCCTACACGGAGTGGACATTCAAGCCTTTGAGACTAAATCAAGGAAAGAAGGTAAATACCTGTAGGCACTTTTCGTGTAACCCAATACAGAGACTTTGGGAAAGGACAGCCCTTTTCCATGCAGACATTAAGGCATATGAAGCCTATGGAGGCAGGTATTGCCTCTTCTCCTATGTGAGCTACATGGTAGGGGTATCATTAGGCTGGAGTGGGTATCTGGAAGGTGACTAACCCACACTTTCCCTTGGCTCACACTTTCCCTTCATGCACTCTGCGTCCCCTGTGCTTCAGGGCTACAAAATAGTGGTGTGAGTCAGGTAGTGCTGTGTGTTAGGGCTGTGAAGTACGCAGGGTGCAGATAGGATGGGCATAGTGCAAAGCACTACAAAGAGATTATCGAAGATGTCAACCCGTTTTATGGGACTGATGTTGTGCCTAAGGCTGCTGTAGATGATTGTTCAATGGTGCACTCCACCATCACTGGAGTGACCTCAAAAAGCATCTTTTATGTAGCTGAAGAAACTAAGGACAGTCTCCAAATATATTTTCACTTTTAATAATAAATAGATTTTGCTCTTTAAGTAGGAAATAGTGCTATATATGTTTTTTTGGCCAACCTCACAGAGAATAAAATATCTGTGCAATAACTGGAGGTTAAGCTCTGGTCTTCAGCATCTTGAATGACTGAAGTCTCATCCTTCCTTGTTTGCAACAGTTCATTTCCCGGGGTCCTGGTTTCTTGGGGATGAAAAGAAGTAGTAGCAGAAGGAGAGTTATGGATGCTGCCAGATTGGAAGGAAAAGCTGTTGTTTTGCAGATCTCTAGGCTGGTGAATGCAGTTAGTCCTGGCCTTCCACAAAAGGATGAAGGCAGTGAATATAAACAGTGCCTGTCTTCTCATTTGGCTAAATTACGCACTAAAGTAATTTATAACAAAGGGGAAAAGGTGTATTGTTAGCAATTGTTATGTTAAGGAGTGAACCTAACTTACTGATTTAGCATCCATTTCCTTTTATAAAAAGCTCAGAAAATGACATTGGAGGGTGGGGAGACTTGGTTGGAGGGTGGGGAGACTTGGCAGGGAGCAGTATAGATGGTAGGAGCATTTCAGAATCACTTCTGCTAGGTTTGGTGCCTGCATTATCTCATCTTTTTTTTTTCTTAGTTGGAGTGGCAGGCCCAACACACCCAGCAGGGACACCACATTAATTCACCGTAGAGCACAGTGTCAAGCTCAGGGATGGAGGACAGTAAGGCCTCTATGGAGTATTTGCTGAAAAGCGTGATGGAAGCTGAAGCAGAACTATTGAGGATGTTAGGAAATATTCAAATACAAGATCAAAGTGGGTGACCTTAATTTCCTAAACTTCGTTAAATTAGTTGCTGTTTGGTCACTGAATCTTGTATTTTATGATTATTGATGGCTTGCCCTCTAGCTTCCTTTCCTCTGGTTTGTGCACAGACTGCACTGTCAGAATTTTTGAGCCTGGTTTGATGAAAATTATGTTCAGCTCTGCAACCCTGAAAATCACATGCAGGTAACTCTGCCTGAGTGGCAACTTCCTCCATGGAGCTGATGGCATTTCTGAGTTTATGGGCACACATGCTGGTTTTACAAGACCCTGCAAAAACCAGATGTGGTTGTTGGTGATTCAGAATGTCAGCGTCATGCTGGCCTGCCGTGTAAATCTCTTGTTGACGTACATGAGGACCGTCATACTAATAAAACGGAGGATGCTAATAACGTGCCGTTCCAATACCTTTTCATCATGAAAAGAGTCAGTCAGAAATCAAGGCAAATGTAAAGGGGTGCCTACTGCTCCAGAACAGTTTGTCTGTAGCTGTTGCATCTTTAATTAATGCTATGTCTGATGAACTCGGGAATCTTCTCACCAGATGGGAAACCATCAGTCTAAGAACACTAGACTGTACACCAAAAAAAGTGGTGATTCAGAAGGATGAGTTGGAAAACCCTCACACTGAATAACCAGCTGTCTGGAGCTAGCTGGGAGGGAACACTGAACTTTAGCTAGGATGTGCTGAAGTCATAGCCCTTGCCAAGCCCCAGTAGGGTTTGCCGGAAGATTTCTCTATCTAGTTGTGATCCAGAGTGCAGCAATCTCTTTTAAGTGTGCAAAAGCAAGCAGTCAACTCTCTTCCAAAGTGTAACCAGATGGAAATCTTGCAGGCTGGAGTGCCTGTCTGGAGGGAGGAGATGTGGGCTCTGTCTTCCCCTTAGTCTGTATAGAAGGGGAAGGAGGAATCATATCCTTCTCTTAGACTCTTCCCCCTAAAACTGTGTCCTTCTACCAGATGCAAGACAGGGCGACCTGGAGTAGTTTCTTGTTTTGTGCCACTACCAGCTCCTTGCAAAGACCAGGAGATTCATTGAAACAGAGGGAGCAAAACGCAGTGTGGCTTTGTTGTTTAGTTCTTAGGGATTCTGTTGGGAGGAAGGAATCCTGCTTCCAGGCCCTCGTCTGTATATTATTAACCTGGTGTTGAATGAGAAGTGCAAAGATGTCAATGAAACAAATTCCTCTTCCTGTTCCATAGAAATGAGGCTGTGAAGAGTATAGGTGTTTGATGTATCACAGTATCACAGTATCACAAGGTTGGAAAGGACCTCTGAGATCATCAAGTCCAACCTATAACTTAACACTAACACCAACACTAACACCAACCATCATCTAAACCATGGCACTCAGTGCCTCATCCAGTCTCCCTTTAAACACCTCCAGGGTCGGTGACTCCACCACCTCCCTGGGCAGCCCATTCCAATGGCCAATCACCCTTTCAGTGAAGAATTTTTTCCTCATATCAAGTCTAAACTTTCCCTGACGAAGCTTAAGTCCATGCCCTCTGGTTCTGCCACTGGTCACCTGAGAGAAGAGACCAATCCCTGCCCGACTACAACCTCCTTTTAGGTAGTTGTAGAGAGAAATGAGGTCTCCCCTGAGCCTCCTCTTCTCCAGACTAAACAGCCCCAACTCCCTCAGTCGCTCCTCATAGGGCTTGTGCTCCAGCCCCTTCACCATCTTCGTTGCCCTCCTCTGAACACATTCCAGTATCCTAACACCCTTCCCAAATTGGGGGGCCCAGAACTGGACACAGTATTCAAGGTGAGGCCTGACCAGTGCCGAGTACAGGGGGACGATAACTTCTCTGGTCCTGCTTACTACACTATTCCTGATGCAGGCCAGGATGCCATTGGCCTTCTTGGCCACCTGGGCACACTGCTGGCTCATGTTGAGCTTCCTGTCCACCAGCACTCCCAGGTCCTTTTCTGCCTGACTACTCTCCAGCCACTCTGTCCCCAGTCTGTAGCTCTGCATGGGATTGTTGTGTCCAAAATGAAGTATCTGACATTTGGATTTATTAAACATCATCCCATTAGAATCAGCCCAGCTCTCCAGTCTGTCCAGGTCCCTCTGTAGGGCCATCCTAACCTCTAACAGATCAACCCTTCCTCCCAGCTTGGTATCATCTGCAAATTTGCTGATGATGGACTCAATCCTCTCATCCAGATCGTCAATAAAGATATTAAACAGGACTGGACCCAACACCGATCCCTGAGGGACACCACTGGTGACCGGCCGCCAACTGGATGAAACACCATTCACCACCACTCTTTGGGCTCGGCCATCCAGCCAATTCCTAACCCAGCACAGAGTGCTCCCATCTAGGCCACGGGCTGCCAGCTTCCCTAGGAGTCTACTGTGGGAGACAGTGTCAAAGGCCTTGCTGAAGTCCAGGTATACCACATCCACAGCTTTCCTCTCATCCACCAGGCGAGTCACATGGTCGTAAAAGGAGATCAGGTTGGTCAGGCAGGACCTACCCCTCCTAAATCCATGCTGGCTGGGCCTGATTTCTTGACCGTTCTGCAGGTGGCGCATGATTTCACCCAGGATTATCTTCTCCATGATTTTACCTGGGACCGAGGTCAGGCTGACAGGTCTGTAATTACCTGGATCATCCTTACGGCCCTTCTTATGGATGGGCGTCACATTGGCCAACTTCCAGTCTTCCGGGACCTCTCCAGTGAGCCAGGACTGCTGAAAGATGATGGAGAGCGGCTTAGCAAGCTCATCCGCCAGCTCTCTCAGCACCCTAGGATGGATCCCATCCGGCCCCATAGACTTATGAGGGTCCAAGCGGCTCAGCAGGTCTCTAACCTCCTCCTCATGGATTGCAGGAGGGCCATATTTCACCCTGCCCCCATCAACCACTTCAGAGGGCCAAATGTCAAGCGAGCTGACATCCTTGCTGTTGAAAACTGAGGCAAAGAAGGCATTAAGTACCTCGTACCATTAAGTAGCTGCGAACCCAGAAATACCACAGAAACAGCTCTTCCAATTGTTACCTGAACCTCTAACATCAGCTAGAACTTGCCATCAGCTGTTTAAAATCCTGTATTTTGAATTTCAAGAAAAATATGTTGTCAATTTTGAATTCCATAGTTGAGGCTATATTTTTTCTAAAGTCAAAAGAGCTTCCTGCCCTTTGTTAGAATATGGTCATGTAAAAATGGTCTTTTACTTTTCACTGATACTGGTAAGAATTTTTGTGTTCTTATTCCTTTCATACACTTATTTAAAATAATAGTAATAATAATAAAAAACACCCACAAGGTTAAATGATCTGTACACAGAAATGTGAATAGAATGTTCTAAATGACTCTTATTTTCCAAAAATCATGTAATTCATTGACTGACTCATGTTTTATGGCAGCTTAGGCATTGCAAGCTGATGGCTGGCAGGTGTCAGTAAGCTGGAAGCTTAGAAGTTGTCTCTTTAAGTAGTCCCAATCAAATTAATTTGTCACTGTGAGCAAGGGTGGTTTCTGGTCCTGTGTTTGCTAAGACACTCTTGCTTGAGGCTCTTACGATACTACTGGTGTCTGGCTCTACCTCCTGTGGTACATTTTTCCCTGCCATGGGCTGGAAAAAGTGGTTAGAGGTAAGACTAAGAGGGGGTTCCAGAGAGTCAGTGAGTCTGAGGCCTTGTCTAAACAAAAAAAATTATGCCAGTTTAACTGAAACTATTTTGAAACAGAGGTTGCTGAATTAATGCCACTCTTTTTTTTTTTTTTTTTGCTACAGCAAAGTCTGAGGAGAAACATTATTCATGCCAGTACAATTTATACTGTTACTAATGGCTTTATTTTCCCCTTTGTACTGTCAACAGCACTTGTTTTGTAACTCTTCTGTGTGTATTCCAGCATATTCCTGGATGGTAAACCAGAAACTGGGTCCCAGAAGCTTTTGCTTCTTCATTTCTTCCTTTGTATGTTATTTCCTAACCCTTCTAGTGGTAGTCTAGATATTAGGTACAACTTGGTTAGTGTTTGTTTCTAAGGACATGTTTGCATATTCTCTGATAAGCTTTTTAGAAAGATTTTTCAAATAATTTCTTCTAATTTGTTGTGCAGTGTAGTGCATTAAGTGGGGAATGGGAGAAACTTTGCGGCTGTAGAAAGACCCTACCAGACTTAAAATTTACCACATCAAATGGCGAAATAGCTGTTTTTTTACACAGAATCATTTCTCATATGTAGATATTGCCATAACTGACATTGGCTCATGACTGACAGTAGGAAAAATCTTGTCATATAGTACAGACAATTTGTGACAATATATTCCACATAAGTCAAAAGAGATAGAAGGAGGGATCCAAGTAGAAAAACGTATCTTTAAGTTCAATTTTTTTTGTTGTTGACAGAAGCATTCCCGGCACCTCCAGAGAGTCTTGATGATAAGCACTGGTAGAGAAGTACTCAAGAAGTGTCCCTTGTGAGCAGGATTGCATGTTAGACCACATGACTTCCAGGTATCAAAGGAGTAACTTCAAAATGGAGAAGCTGGAAGAATGATTTTTTTCCCCCTTTGTAATAATAATGTCAGAGTTGTTATTACATTTGGCCCAGGGAGCCAATTGGAAGTGTTTCTCAGAAGGGAAGTGCTTCCAGTTCCCTGTCTCTTTCAAGAGCTTCATTCCCATGTACTTGCTGGAAACCTTTCAGGAAACCACATTCCCTTTCCCATCCCTCCTCAGCAATGTGATCCTTCCCAACCAGAGCGCTTACAGACTGCCTCATCAGCTGGGCCTGGGAAAGGAATGTGACAAAGAGGGGCAAAAGTGCTGGCACTTTCAATCCCGTCCTATGTTGTCTTTCAGAACACAACAACACTGTCCCCAATTCCCACCCCGCCTTATGAAAGGCATTCCATAAGCAAGTTTGGAAAGATCTACAGTCTTTTATTTTCCAGTGTGTGGTGGGGGAAGAATGTGATTTTAACTGAAAACAGTCACGTGGACAGATCCTCAGCCTTGTGCAAATCTACCTGATGCTCCTGAGGTCACATTGTGCTGGGCTCATTCACACCAGCCCAGTCTCTTGCTCCCTGAGCTGCTGCTGATTGTGCTAAATGATGGCTGGTGTTTGACAGTATCCGCATGTGACCGAAGCACTATGCAGAGGAAATGCCCTGAAACCTTGTGCTAGTGCCATTTTCCAGACAATCAACAATTCAAAAAGACAGTAGGTGAAGAAATGCTGTTTATATTATGAGTTTCAATAAATAAGATAAAGCGGGTAGGAATAAGAGAATGGATCGTGGAACTGTTAATGACTTAGTGGACAGAATCATATTAGAGACAGAAATGTAAACTTGTTTTGCTATTGCTAAAAGCCCAAGAGATACACATTTAATTCTGCAGAGTAATTCTCCCACCAGTACTTTTTTCTGTCATAGCAGCAGGCAACAGAGCTTGGATCCCAGCCAGCCCTTTTTATCCCCTCTTTAAACTAAACAATTAATTAAAAGAGAACACAAGGCAAGATAATTTAGCCAGCGTTGGTTTAGACGGAATGGGTTATTGGGCAATGCCATCACAGGACAGAACAATCACTCTTTGCTTCTGTGCCACGGGAACTATTAAGCATTCCAACATGGTTTTTTAGCCATTGCTTTTAGGATGATTGTGCTGTTTTCTTATTCTTTATTTCTGTGCTGTTTTATTTTCTCATAATTTTTACTGTTTGTATTGTGTGGTACATGGGTGGTAATGATTAGATAGTGATTCTCAACACAACAGTTTCTCTTGAAGCAGACATTTTCCCACCCTGAAACAATTACTCTCCAAAACTGAAGAAAAAGAATATGGGAGGGAAGTCTTACAGCCATTGAAGTCAAAGAAAAGTCTCTCATTGACCTCAGTCGACAGGAAGACTGGGAGACAGATATTCTTTCCATATTTTGAAAAAAACTTAAAAAACTGAGGCTTGCAAAAATTAGGATAAGTAGGTGAAACTTTTTGGAAGTTGCAGGTGCACAGTAGCTCTAAAAATGACAATGCCTTCTTAGGCATCGGAAATGGCTTCAGGGGACGTGGTTTCAGTGAAGGAGCTTTTTTTTTATCTAAGTGGTTTAGACTGTGGACATTATGGTCGAGTGGGCAAGGGCTGGGAAACGGGATTTTATTTCAGTTCCTGATGCTCATTTAATGTGTCCCTTTGCAGTAGCTCTTAACCCTGTTGTTCTTATAACTCATCTGTAAACTGGGAATAACAGTGTTGCCTATTCAAGTTTTGAGGTCTTACTAAATAATGTTTGTAAGAAACTATGTCAGGCCGAAGTCATTCTAGGGCTAATCAGTTGCAGAGACAAAGCTAACACACAGGACTGTCTATAACTTGACACCATATACATTTCCTTTACAGAAGTGGTTCCCAACCTTCACTGGCCCATGGGAAGCACAGTGCTGCATATAACATATGCTTTACTCTTTTTCAGTGGTCTCCTTTTTAACTCTTGAATTTCTAGCAGCCGCCAGCAACAGAGAGGATTTTAGCAGCACAACAGAGGATTGCTACTTCACCTGGATTTCAGAAGCATAAATGTTAACCCACTTTGCGTGAATTCATAAAGTCATTTAAATAGAAGTTAGGATTTGTTCTTTTTTTGTGTCTCTTCTCCAGTGGGAATGTATTATGCACCAGAGACTCTTTAGAGAAAAATGAAGGATTTATTTTTGTGTTTATGTAAAACATATTGTTTAAAGTATCTCATGACTTTCTGTGTAAAAAAAGAAGTGTCATCACCTTCAGTTCATTCCATTAACTCAACTTGTTTTCAGCTTCAGCTGTGCTGTATTTATCACTCTCTATTGTCATATACTATACAGCTGCATAATGGCAAGATTTTTTTTTAAAAAAAAACAAAACAATAAAAGCCAAACTCAGTCCAAAAGTGAAGCTCCTGGTAGGTGGGAACAGTGCAATGAGTAAAATGTTGCTAAGAAGAAAGTGTTTGCAGAAGAATTGTAATGTCAAAAATTAAAATCAGAGGAAAAGTTTGAAATGTTCAAAGTCTGAAGCTTCAGTAATATTTATTTCCTAGTAGCAGTCATTAAGCTAAATTATGTAGTTGGTTTGTATTAAAGCAACAAAGTCAGAAAGCTTAAAGTGAATTGAAGAGCATGGATTTTCCACCGCTGAATCATGGCATGGACCATCTGGAAGGTCGCTGAACTGTAGGATACGAATGTCACCATCTTATTGCTGCTCCACCATCCACACGCTGTCTTCACTTAAGGTATCATGCTAAATACTTAAAATGACATACTTCAATTTACATCACTCAAGATTAGCAACTATCTCAGATGCTAGATTGTCTTGGCCACAACTGCGACCTTCCTTTTCACCAAGCCATCTTAATAGTAACATGTAGCAGTCAGCTTAGTAAAATGTGACTTTAAACCATCAGGAAAAAATTTGCTTCACAGGTAGTCACAAGTAAATGAATGCATCCATCGCCACACCGAGGCCAGTGGATCTGCTCTGAAGCAGCATCAGCACTGCAGCCGCAGCTCTTCTCCCAGAACTAGGGGACTCCTACCAGCAACATGACCTGCTGGCCAAAGCAAGAATACTCCCACCTAGCACTGCTGTGTGTTGGGGGCGATTTCTCAACTACTAGCGTTTTGGCAGCCTGAAATGTTGTAGGCGTGCAGGCCAAAAGCACTCAACAAGACAATGAAAAGTTGGTGTGTTTTGGTCCTGTCCAATCACGTGTTCCTCTGAAGATGCAGAACCTCCTAGGATGAGAGGTTAATACCAAATCACGTGCAGCAGAAACCACAGAAAGAGGGAAATGTCCGATACTATTTGTCATGAAAATGGATTAATATTCATTACTTTGAATGACTAAAATATCCTTATAGGAATAAGCTTCAAAGTCATTGCCTCTGTCTCAGAAGTAAAGCAATATGCCACTCACACAGCAGAGACACATAGTCATGCTGCAAGTCATGTCTTCCATTAAAGAGCCTGATAACACATTTTTCAAGCTGAAGAGAAGTAATCTGTAGAAAACAGGATTGGTATTCATCTGATGTGAAGTGACTCCCTACCTTGTATTCTTTTTTATATTAACCAACCAGTTTATTCAACAACTTTAGCAGAAACAATGTTTAAATCGCATTTGATTATGATTTGCAAACTTGCCTGCTGACTCAGTGTGTACAGAATCTGCGCTGCTGTGTGTTTGTTTTTAAATACATTGAACTCTTTTTCTCCTTGTGATCCTTCCTGATTCTCTGACTCTTCCCTTAATAGTCTGCGTATGAGCAAAGGCACATTCATATTTTAGTGTCAGCAGTTGTGCATTAGATGTAACAAACAAGCCCTGCATTCCTGGACTTCAGAGGTAAGCCTTCAGAACTCTCCATCTCCCATTCTCATTAAGCAAAATCCCTGAAATTTGTGCTCTGTTACTGCCTTCCAGTATGAGGAAGTGGTGTAGTGGATGACGCACAGACTGGCCTCCAGGGGAGCTGAGTACTATTCCCAACTCTGCTGTTTGCTGGGTAATATCCTGCAACTCATTTAACATTTTTGTGTCTCAGTTTCTCCAACTGTGAAAATGAGGAGAGTGGGCCAGCATTTCTCACTGAAATCAATAATAGATTCCTATTGAGTTCAGTGGCACTTCAGTGCTTTGAGATCCGTGGGGGAAAAAAAGCTAATTGTTGCTTTTAATACATTTTCCTTGGTTGTCATTCACCAGTTCTACCTCACATGATCATGGTTCAGATTTATTCTTCGCCTCCTCCTTCAACGGTATGGAGCAACCTCTTATACAAAGTTTTATTAGCATTTTCGGAATCCCCAGTTCTGCTCAATTATTTTCTAATGTTTTGTAAATATTTCCCCCCCTTACATTTTTACAGCACAATGCAAAAATACTTCCTTACTCCCATGTAATGTAATACAAATGGAAGACACAAGACAGTATTATTCAAAAATTCTCAGCTTATGAAATAATATGTATTGCTTGACATGTCCCAGAGAGCTACGACTGACCAGCTGCTCTGGGTGAAACAAGTAAATAGAAAAATCTTTTATTAATGATGTACTCTGCAGAAGATGGTATCTGGGGAATTCTGTAGAAGTGAACTCTTTCTCATCCCTTCCCTATAAATGGAATAAGGATCATACTGAGTTCCTAGAGGTTTGGTAGGCACATATACAGTGCACAAATGCATAAGGAATGGCCATATTCAGTGAGGATTTAAGCTTTGTTGACTACTACATCTTACCTTTTCTTTGCCTTCCTTTAGTCAGCTAAAGGCTGTGGATGAGACTTTCCAAATCCAGACAACCAAAAGTCTGACCAAAAATACACACATTCTCAGGAGTGGATTAAAGCCTGGATCTGGGCCTTGGGTTTGAAGAGGGCCTGTAAAACCACAATGTTTGGATTGAAGCATCCGGCAGTTTGGGCTCTAGTGTTAGATAGGGCTGTGGAAGTGGGAGGCAGAGCTGACAGGCTGTGGGGGCGGTTGAGTCATGGGAATTTTTGCTGTATGTTTGGGTGGATTTGGTTGGTTTATTGCCCTGCTAAGGCTTGCTTAAGGCATGATACATGGCTTGAATCCAGGTCTTCTTTAGTCTTGCTCTGACCCAGAAGTGGGTCGTTTTGTCACACAGATTGTAAACTCGCGGAGAATGCACTTACTCTGTTTCTGATGTGAGATGAAAGACCAGTTAACTGTGAAAACAGATGAACTTCTGTGTACTCATCGAATAGTTTAGGTTGGAGGGTACCTTTGGAGGTCCTCTAGTGCAATCACCTGCTCAAATAATCACTAACTTCACAGTTAGAGCATATCACCGAGGATCTTTCCTATCAAGTACAGAATCTCTCTATGCATGGAGCATCCATAGCCTCTCTAGGCAGCCTTTTCCAGTTTTTGGTCAATCTCATTGCAATTTCTCCGCTCTCCATCCCTTGTATGTAGATGGAATTTGCCTTACTTTACATACATCCATTACCACTTAACCTTTTGATGTGCACTTCCAAGAACTGTCTGTGACCACCTATTAGGTAGGTGACAGTAGTGGTGAGACCCTCTCCTTCAGCTCTCCCTTTTCCAGGCCAAACCAACCCAGCTTGTTCAGCTGTCCTCTCAAGTCACGCGCCCCAGCCCTTTGTCTGTCTTGGTGGCCCTCAGCTTTCCTTCAGTTTGTCAGTGTACCAGGACTGGATGCAGTCCTCCAGATGTGGTCTCACAAATGCTGAACAGAGGGGAATAATCACTTCCTTGACTTGTTGGCTATTTTCTTAATAAAACAGCCCAGTATGAGGTTAGCTTTTAACACTGCAAAAGCACACTGCTGACTTATGTTCAGTTTATTCTCCAGGAGTCTCATGTCCTTCTTGCAAAGTTGTTTTCTAATCAATTGGCCTATAGACTATCCCAGATGCAGGACTGAGTATTTGCTTTTGCTGAACATCGTGAAATCATGTATACTTTTAGGTACAGATGCTTGTTTTGCACACACGATGCATATTTGCTAATATAATGACCTGCTTGCACACTTATCCACCCGGTTTATAGACGTATTTTGATAGCTTTTTGTTGACATTCTCATTGTTTCCAGAGAACAACAAAAGAGCAAAATTCCTAAAGTTCATATATAGGTATTTATACATATATGCAGGGAGCTTTTTCTGGATGCATTTAGAACACTTCTAATGGTAAACTTCTCCATTAGGTAGGGTTCTGTTTTGTTTTTAATTGCTCTCCTTGACTTTTCCCATTCTTAGATAAGGGCAGTGAGAACCGCATGAGGTATATTGGCATAATCGGTAACATAGACTTGTCTGGACCTCAGGAGATAAGTCTGCACTGTATCAGCAGACGGCACGTAAGAACGCTCTTCAAAGAAAAAAGTTTCCTCTATCTTTCAAAGGGAGCTTCCTTCTGTTGTCTCTATTGGAGGTCAGATTGTTGATTGGCCTCCTCCAGAGTTTTAGAAATTCCTCTGAAGACCCCTTAAGTTGCACTTCAATTATACTGGAGGCTATACTAACAGGACTATTTTATTTCCAAGTTGCCCTGTGGCTTCTCAGAGATGATGTAGTTTTGGAATCTCCATTGCAGGTAAAAAAGAAAACCCTCTTCTGGCAGACTCAAACAGAAAATGTGACTGAAAAGGCATATCTAATTGATTTACAGAGAATCAAGTGCTCTCTGTAAATAATGTTTGCACAGTGTAAATCTCTCACAAATTAGGCATCCAGAGGAATGTGTTAATCAGCAAGGAGTTACAGGGCAACATCAATCTTTAGTGGCCAGTAACTACAAAAGACAAAACATTCAGAATAATTTGATTGTACAGACTTAAAATGCTCTAAGTTCTATTTCACAAATTACAGAAAAAAAAATATTCTGATTTTTGAGTGCTGTTAAGAATTTGAAAATCAGCTGCTTTAATGGGAACCTAATTAAGATATTTTGAGCTTAGCCTCCTTTAAAAATAAAGCAGCTAATAAGATAGAATGAGATGGACTGAAAATACTCCACTTATTGTTCAAATGACAGACTCCAGTCTGGGTTCAGGCCATGTGTAAATTTTGTTTGGTCTTTCCCAGGTCCATGAGAGATGAAGTCCCTAGCATTCTTGTGGGAGACCCTCTATTTCACTCTGTTTTGTCATTCTTTCAGAGATCTGGAATTTGTCCACTACTTCCTGCAAAAAAACCTGGGGAAAAATCACTCAGAGGACCATAGTAAAGCGAACTGCATTTTGGTAAAAATTCCTTGATAAGTCTTGATCCAGCAATTTAATAAAGGCAGCAAGTTATATCTTTATTGATTCTAGCTTATTTCCTCTATATAAAATAGGACGTTTCGCTGTCCTTGATAAACATTTACTAAACTCTTACTACTGTTGTTTGTAGAAGCCCTTACAGTGTATAACTGTTAGTGCAAGAATTAAAAGTTTTGGGCAAAAAAAAACGAGAGAAAGATCTGAGTGGAAGCTAGCTTTTGTTAACTGTAATCAATATATAAGAAAACACAAAATGTTTGGTTTTCAGTTTCCTATCACATTGTCCATCTGGTCTCTGCAAAGCTTTTAAACTTCCACTTCCTCTGTGCAGTTCTGCAATATTCTTATTCAGAGGAAGTAAGAGGAAGAGCTTTATGAGGGATATGTTACAAACAGACTAAATGTAGATGTTTGGACAAAATAGCTGGGCTCAAATCTGATCTAGTATAAACTGAAGATTCTTCAATGGAAGTGTGAAATTCAGCTTGTTTGTCATCTGGTGCTTCATTCTGTGGCACTGATTATTTTTTTTGTACAAATTACAGTTTTTTTTCCTAGTGCTTTTCATCTGTGATCTTAAAGTACCTTATTAAGCAGTAATGAAGGTTTTTACAGTTTTCAAACTTGATAACTGTAAATATTATCAGTGTCTAAGAAAAGCATCTGTGACAAAGGCCAGGAGTTGGTAGCAGACTTCACTTATGTGCTCAGCTGGGTCCCTTTATTCCCAGTCCAGAACACTATGAATATGTTGCTTCCCAGTGAAAACGAGCATTTCATAAACAGAATGAAAAACAGTAAAGCTCTCAACACCTTGTGAAAATAAGAATACATTGATCAATTATAGCTTTGAGTCTTGATTGCAAAGAGATTAGTCACAGGACTCATGAATGTGACAAGAACATAAAGGTACTGGTGGACTCCATTGTTCTGCTCAGATTTCCTTCAACAACAGGAATCCCAGATCCCAGTTAGGAGAGGACCTATTACTCATGTAGTCTGGTAAAGCAACACTGAGGATCTTACAATGTGCATATTATATTCTGAGGCTGTAGAAGGTTACATAAAGCCATTTTTTTTCTTTTCTTTGTTCCTCTATATTTTCTTTCAGCACTAAATCCAGCTAGAACATTCTAGCATGAAATCTGAGAGGAGACCCAAGCTTCCTCTCCTCTAAACATTCCAAAAGATTGATGAGTTCAAAATCTGCATCAGGATCAACATCCAGATTTTGTAAATGGCAGCTATCTTACTAATTAGGTGATCCAAACCTTCAGATTCTCAGACATTAAATATAAATGTTCCATGACTTTAATCTATCTCCAGTCAGGATGCCTATTCTCTTATTCACTTCTGACAAATTTCACTTTTTACTAGTTTCACTTTTCAGAAAAGTAAATAAATTTTCATGAAAGCAGAGTGGCTGAAGTTGTCCCATTTTCCTCCTGAAAGCTTGAAACCATTCATTCACAAAGCTTTCCTCAGTCTTGTGCTGTCTCCTGCCTCCCCTTTCCCAGCCCAAAGGTAAAACAAAACAACCTTGCAAGATGAACCTTACAAAGTCCATGAACACAAATTTGTAAATCTGGCACTTGAACAAGCTCTATTATTTTTAACTGCTTTTGTGTAAGACAAGAGGCTATGTAAAGAACAGGATGTTTTGAACATTGAACTCTGGTGCATTACTTAATAGTGCTGCTACAGATTTGATGTAATTTCTCTGCAGGTGTCAAAGGCATCATAAAGCGTGTGCTACTGGGATGTTAAACATTTGACATATATAAGGCCGGTGGACTTGCTGATAATTCTTTTATGAACTGAAATGCCAAGTTTGCAGTTTATGTTCTAGACAACTTCAATTACAACACAGCATATTTTTGCAGTCCTTTCAGACTTTATTTTTAAATGCCTCTAGACAAGATACTTAACAAGCTTTCATTAACATCTACTTTTTTAGTAGATGTGTGATGTCAGCCACCTTCATCTTTCCTGGATCGTGGGACTGCTGCACCTTTCTTAAGTAGGCAAGCATATTTGCATTGCTATCCATTCTGCAGGAACGCTCTACAGCCAGGTTCTTAGTTGCTCATCTTGTCTCAGTCCCTAGGGGAGGTTAACTGATATAGAAAGTAATCCTTCCAAATAATGCAGGTGTCAGAGGTCTGTGTAAGAGGGAGGTTTGGCAGAATCTTTGTGGAAATTTGCACAACATCTGCCCACACAATGGTTGGACAGCGATGTCCTTCCTTCAGTTGTCAGGTGCATTGGAATGTGTATAGAAGAAAAAAACAAAAAATAGATCCAAGATTCTAATGCACATTTAAAAGGTAATTGTCATCGGAAATACAAAGCATCATTTCTTTCACAGGCGATTTTTCTTGAGTTGTTGGCACCTTCCCTCTTGAAGGAGGGCACATTGCATTAGTTGAACCGACGAAGAAAGAGAACATCATATTTTGGTGAGATAAGATATTAATTTCATCTTTCTTTTTTCACTTGTCAGGGAAATTGTCCTTTTGACCATACACATGATAAATCTGAGGTTAAGTGGACGCACTCATAATATACATACAAACAAGTACTTGACTGTGCATTGTAAAAACCTGGGTAAAACTAGAATGGAAGGGCGCTGTTGCTGTGAGTTAGGGGCATGGTATTGAGAGGGGCTTCTCTGAAGAGAGACTGCAGAATTTGCTCTGCTGTTCCTATCTCTCTCAGTGATTCATTTTCAACACCCTCTTCATGCTTCACTCAGTTTGTGTCCTGGCTTCTAGATATATTCCTTCATTGTCACTTACCATTGTCTGATGTCATCTTTCCATCATACACGGTTGTTTACAGACAACTATTATCAGCTTTATGGTCACTTATTCTCAAATTAGTGCCATTATTGTGGTGGATGAGCTAAGAACTGTGCTGCTCTTGGTGTCCTCTAAGTATCACGTTTCCCCTGGACCTCTCATTCAACATTGGTGGGAAAAGTCACATTCCTCACTAAACTTGGCTACTGTCTAATGAGAGCTGTCTGTGTTGTCTCTCTACATGGAAATGCCAGCCGTTGAAAACAGCTGTTTGATCATTCAGTTCAGATTTCTGTCAGTGTAAGGGAAGTCCCTGTTGTACATTTACCAATGCTTCAGCCAACCTAATTTTAAACAGTCAGTGTTTGAGGTAATTTTGACCCTAATCTTGCCATCTTTATTCAATATGCTTGTTTTATGTCCATTTTGTCCCACTGTAAATGACAGTACAAGGCATAAAGCAGGGGAGAACTCTCTGTGGGGGCATTCTAGGGTATGGACTATACACTGAGATGAAAGGAAGAAGTGGGAAGCAGCATGCCTCCTCCTGGTTGAAGAAGAGCTCGTAATGTAACACATAATCTTTGTCCTGTTTTTGGCAGATGCTGCTTGCTTGCTGAGCGCTTGTTGAGATTCCCTGTTGCCCTGTATCTACAGTAATGATGTCAGTGCCTCCAGTGTCTGAAAACTCAGTAAGATATTTATGCATAAGAATAATCACATTTACTTAAATTCTTTAATTGTGTATGATTGTGTATGTTCTTTGCAGTTAGAATCAGAGCACTGTAGGATGGATTTGACCTAAAGGGAAGACATCTTACTATCATGTCAACCAAATGCTAAGGAAAATCCAGTCCCATATACTACTATTTGTTTTATTGCCAAGACTTATGGCTTTATTTCAAATCTAATGATATTTGACGTTTTCAAACCTTCATTCCTTAAATCATGGGATGATGTAAGAATTTGAGCATTCCTTTTAAAAAAGTAGCTTTCATAGTCTTAGAGTGTGTTTGGAAGGTTTGAAAACTCACAAATTAGGAGACAAGACAGGATGCTGCATATACCGTTTGGAAAATCTTATGACATTTTTCCTGCAGCCTCATGATTTTTTTTTGGCTTTGATTCACCATTTTTGAAGATTTGGAACAACTGACAGGATTTCTGTCCATTTAAGGTGCTACCACTTAACACAGATGGTACCCAGAGGATAACCTTTTTGGTAAAGGAGATTCTTTAAAATGCATAGCTTGTCTTTTACAGTGTATGGCGCAATGGGACTGAGAGCATTTGCTGAGAATTACAGGCACAACCACAGTAAAAATAATAAATAAATGAAGCATCTCATTCTACCCAGAGATGCTGTATAGAGCTGCTGCTAAAGTGCACTATTGCAAATAAAAGCAGCCTAAATTTAACTATGATTCAATTACACTAAATCTGGCCCATTTTTGTTCTGTGTTTCAATTTAGCGCTTATTTACATTCTTAGACTTGGCGCTGTTGAAAGAGAAGGGAGGGGGAGAAGGCATTTTGGTCCTCAGAATTGCTATAAAAAACGGTGATTAGGAAAACACAGCTACAGTCAGCTTGAAGCTGGGTAGCTCATTTGAACCCACAATAAAAGAAAAGATCATTTTCTCATCCTATTAAAACTCAGTTAGCAATGGCTGTGTAGGCGGTAGGAGTTCAGAAGTGAACGTCCAACTTGGAGTTTGTACAACTGGGGTCGGGTCCAAAGCAAACTGCCTGATTAGTGAAACAATTTGTATTTTACAATGACAGCAAATAGGTGAATCTTGCAAGTGTCAGGAAATCCTGGAGGATTTTGAATGGGAGCACTGACTGGTTTGCAGGTTGTACTTAGATTAGAAGGCGTCATTGCCTCTGCTTTTTTGTGCTTATGTTGCAGGGACATAAACAAGAGGTTCTCAATTTGCTAAGGGTATTTATTTCTCTGTCTGTGTCTCTGTCTGTGTCTGTGTCTCTGTCTCTCTGTCTCTCTCTTGTTTTTACAATCTACATGTAATGACTAATTGGCTGTGTTTTCCCTGCTATGTGTTTTCCCTGTTTCTCTTATCCTGGTTACAAGTCGTACTAAACCAGTATGTCCACAGGGACCTATAGACAGCCAACACTGCCAAATGATACACAGCATTCCCCTTTCTCTCCAAGTGTAAAACATTTACAAGTAAATTTACAAATGCATTAAGAACATTTCCCCTGTTAGCTGTTAGTGTTTATTTCTTCCCCTTCTCCTCCTGAGAGTGGACACCTTCGAGCCCCTCACCTTTCACACACTGCTCTCCTGTTATTTGCCTCCTTCCCTCCCCGCCGCCCCTTTCCCTCCTCTCCCTCCTCTTCTCCATCTTCTCCTTTTCCAGTTCAGCGGCGCAAATTTCTGTTTGTGCCAGTGGGGCGGCCTGGTGAGACCGCAATTGCTCTACCCCACAGATTGACGAGCCCTCAGATGCCGATTTACTGTACATGGCAGCCACGCTGGAGCCGAGGCACATCTGGAGTGGAGTAAGCTTACTCAGAAACAGGGGCCAGCTCCAGCCAGAGCCAGCGGAGCTGAGCGCGGCGCTGAAAGGCAGCCCTCCTGCCTCCCCTTCCCTCCTCCCCGGGTACATTTCCTAATGTAAACAGAGGCCAGGGGGGAAGGACACAGTAACTCTTTGCTGCGTGTTTGTCATTTTGTGTTCTTTATCTGCTTGAGGTCAAACTGGAGTTCTGGAAAAACAGAAGCTTTGCTTTTATTCTAAATAGCTGAAAGCCAGCACTGCTGAAGGGGGTGAAGAAAAAAAAAAGTTTGATTTTGTATTTGTTTGTTCCACTTTATGGTAATTTGGGGGGTAATTTCATTATCTGCTGCCAAACTGAGAACAAGCTGTTGTCTATGCTAATGATACCAGAGTATTATTTTATGTACAGTAGGCATGGAGCACTTTAAACCACAAGTGGACTGAATTTCTGCTTACAGCTGTAATGCTTTAACTTTTTTTTATTGTGGCAAAACGAGACTTTCCTTTTATTATCTGGAAACGAAAAAGATTATGGATGGATGCTTTGTTTTACAAAAATAGTGAATACCTTTCATGGCCTAGTGCCAGCCTGCTGCCCTGCAAATACATTTTAGCTAAGTAAATATAAAAAAAAAGCATGTTCGTTTTGGGGCAGATATGCTTTTTTTTATAGTCTACAGATTTTATAGTCTAGTTCACTGGATTGCTGAACTTTAGTCTCTCTAAAGAAGTGAGAGATATTTTTGATGCATTTACTGACTGTCAGCAAACTGAACAGCTACTCTGCAATTCTTTGCAAGTTTTGCATAGTTTTTATTTCTTCTTTCTAATAGCAAAATGATAAAGTTTGTAGATTAGTTGTTCAAATGACATTAAAATGGTAAACATGAAATTTAAAATGTCTTTTCCCAGTCAGCATTCCTTGCAACTCAATAGATTTTGCAGTGAATAAAGGAGAGAAAACAAACTGCAGAAGATGTTGCTGTTGATAACATATTGATGCATGCTATGTTGATTTAGCTGTCTAAAGACTGTAGTAAAATTCTCATTCAGATGAAAGCAGTGGGGTACCCAGCATGGAGATTGTTGAAAAGTCTTGCTCAGTAAATCTATGAATAAACCACTACTGGTCAGTCCTCAAAACATTTTTGTCTAAAGGAGTAGAAAATCTTTGATCACCATTAGGTTCTTCTAGTGTTGTCGGTTCATTGTCTCCCTTAGTTTGCAAGCCGTGCTTGGTGTTTTAGCCTTTTGGTGAATTAAATTGCACCCTTCCAGATGAGTAGGTGGCTTTCATGACTCTCAATGGACACTGGTCTATCTATCACATAGGAAACTTTGGCAGGGACAGCAAGTGTGGGTGAGCAGTAGCTCTTGCACTATGGTAGTGCAAGTTTCAGTAGTGTATCCACCCATGGGGCTCTTTCAATTGCTACTGTATGTTCTGTGTTCATACGCCATAGCATTTGGACAAGAGATAGCAATACGGGTTGCATACTTCTCTATTACTGGTTTTTAATGGATAATGTTTCAGTTGATTTTAGTAATGTCTTCGCCGTTATATTTTCTCTTACTTTCCTGGCAATCCATATCCCAGTAGGAAAGGACCAGAATCCCTCATGAACCACCTTGGCCAGGTCTCAGTCTTTTCACCCGGGTAAGCACTGGTTATTGTCTCCCTATATCTGCTTAAAACCACTTGACATGAAATTTGGTAAGTAGGGAACTAGCTGTGTAGCAGAGGTTTTGGTCAGCTTGGAAAGACTGAACTGCACATAACCTTTCTGTGTGTGAAGCCGGAAGCAGCATCATGGGTCCAGGGACGAATCTAGGGATGGTACACCATTTTGCATGATCTAGTTGATTACTGAGGTAGGTAAAATGGTTTGTTTGAGGTGAAATGATTTATCTGGAAAAAAAAACCAAACCAAAACTTTTCTACACAGAACAGCTGATGGAAGCAATCTCAAAAATAAAGCTGTTTGGCAAACTTTAGAGAGACCTTGGCAGTTGACTGAAATCTAAACTTTTTACAGGGACAGTTGGATTTTGGCTACGTTTTTCTGGAAGCCTGCAGGGCTCTGGAGGACTCCTGCATGGCTGGCAGACCATTGCTCAACCCTCTGACGGCCAGCATAGAGGATTGATGGTTTGTCATTACAGGATGGCCCACCAAGTAGTCAACCTTTGAAGCAGAGACCTCAGGGCTTCCAGGTTTCGAAACTGGGACAACACTTGTTTTGAAGCTTTGTTGATATGTTTTGATATGCATTGAAAATATTTTGATTTGAATGAATTACCAAATCCTGACCCTAAAAAAATTCCATAGAAGTGTTTTGAGCAGATCTATTCCAGTGTAAGTTTAGTGACCCTGAAAGAAAACAAATTGATTTCTACATGAAAAAGTATAAAGAAACCAGAATCTAGTTAATGAGTCTGAAGCAAGGTTCCTCTGACCCTCCTTACTGGACTTCTCTGCCTATAATCTCACAGGTGTCCTTGGACCTTCAGTAGACTAGTCTGGGCTCAGTTACACAGTCGTCATCTTAATTTTAAATGTAATACCGCAATAGTAATTGTTTAACTGTTTATTTTTTTCTTTTCATTTAGCGCACATTTGAAGTTGATTCAACTTCTTGTTTTGCACTAATGCCAAAAGTGTCCATGAAGTTTCAAAATGAAATCTTCTTGGTAGATGACTGCACGTCCTGCTGGTTATGCTATTGTGATTATATTAATAGCACATTCTCAAACTTAAGCAAAGTGCAGGTGCAAAACTCTCATTCAGCAGTACATAACTCTTTCATCTGCCGTTTCTTGCCAGTAGATTTCCTGTCCGTATGAATGTTTCTTGTGAAATTTCTGGAGAATAGCTGCTGGGATTTTGCCAGTTGTAAGAAAACAAATACACAAACAACCCCCTGCCATAACTCCCCCTTCCCCTATCCTCTCTTTTGGAAACTACTACTTCGTAGTAGAAATTCTACGTATAACAAAATAGACCAGTTGTGAAAAAATTTACATTGTGGATTACTGTAGCAAAGGCAAAAGTAAAAAATTGACTAGAGCTGAGTGATGCCAATAATCTCACCAGAGCCAATATCTGTATTGGTGTGTCCCTTTGGCTTCTGTGGGTGTCTTGCTTCTTTAAATATGTGCCCATGCCTATCCTTACTCAGTCACTCACTCCCTTATGCTTCTTTTGAATCCTGTCCAGTTATATTAGGTTTAAAAGAGAATTGGCTGTGACAAATAATAATCCATTTTTAAATAGGCCTTAAAACAGTAGGGTTTTTTTAAGCAAGTGCAAATTTGAGACCTACATTTAAGCTCAAACAGCAGCAAAAAATGTGGAGCCTGCATTCACAAACTGTATTTATTCCAGTACGTTCTGTGAGCATCATCCAGAAATGAAAAGACAAGAGCACTTTGAGAATCAGAGGAACTTTAAGGGTTTGGAAAGTGTATCAGCAGGTGTTAGTCTGCAAAAACACGTGTGGGAAAAGAGCAGTTAAACTAACCCAGCTATTAATACTGTACTTTAAAGAGCAATAGATTTCTAACATCTAAATAAACTGAGAAATCTGCCTAGAAGTGAAAAAGGAATTTCCAGTTTCAAGTGTGTTATTTCCTCTCAATGTGATTATTTACAGTATAGTTGTTCCATTCTTTTTTTTTGAAAATATGTTATTGGCATTTAAAGGGTATTTCAGCATAAGATTATGACAGATGTGAAACACTCAAACACCAACATTCACAATATTTTTGACCCCAGGACAAACTGTTGTGCTTTAAAATATTATGCTATTGTACTTCTTCTGTCTGCTTTTAGTGTTTTGTTTTGATAAAGCAGTAGAGGATTCATTGAGCTGGAGCCTGCCATTTGTTATTGGCATTTCTCAGAAGAACAAGAACAGTCGTCAATTAAATATTTCTCCAACAAAAACATATACTCAGCATATAAAACTTGGATTGTGATTCCACCCCAAATATACATGTATCCTAAAAGTAATCCACAATAAACGTTAGACTAAGCAAAAATGAAGACCAGCAAAAGAATGAAGTAGAAGAAAAAGGGAGGAAAAATGTAGAAAGAAAACCACAACAATAAAAATGCAAGCATTAAGTAATGCAGTGGATGTGAAATAAAAGAGTCTAAAGATGAAGTTAAGACAGAGAGCAAGGAAATTACCCACAAAATTATTGCAAAAGCTTAATTTATTATCACCAGGCAGGTGAAATTCCAATCACAGTTGTTGCAGTCAAGTCAGGTGTCCTGAAGCACAATAAATAAAACACAAGATCTTTTAAATTCCCGAGATTAAAGAATGATTCCAAGGATATTTATGATCATCAAATCATGATTTAATAATTGTGTCAGACCGGACTTTTTTCACCATAAAACTTAAATTGAGTTATACCACTAAGAATTGCAATTTAGTCAAGAATTATTCCTTTCTTGGGGTTTTTTTGAAGGAAGAAATGCAACTTGGAAGCTCTATGTTTGTGAGGGAAGAATCTAATTAGATTGGCATCGGGTTTGCGTTTTGAATCTCTAAAAAATGATACATTTTGGCTGGGTCTTCAAGCCAGACCCATCTTCAATTCTGTTGCCCACCAACTAAGAAAATTTAATGGACCTCTTATGCAGAACATGACTGGAACATATGAGTCTAAATTATTCATATAAATTAATTTTAACATATTTGATGCTTTTTAGTGGATTCAGTGCAACCACAGGACTCAATTGTATCTTTAGATAAGCTTGAACAGGTCTTGTTAATCACAAAGAATTGCAGAAGTGCAAAAGTGGACAGAGCTGTGCTCGCTATTTTTCATTAAGTTTTTAAAGTGCAGCCCAGCCATGGTGTAAGTATGTTCCTTGTTAGTAATAGCACTACTATATTACTTTTCCAACAAAACTTGCAAAATATTACACTACTTTTTGGTCCACTGAACTACTGAACTGCCTGATCTTAACAGATAAGAGCTGTAACTGAATCGCTAGTAAAAGGGGCAGGAAATTAGATAAAAAGTCAAAACTAGTTTTACATGTCTAAATGAAAAGGTGTTAGTTTTAAATATATAGCCTTTCAATATATTTTGCAAGTCTTCAAAAGTGCCTTACTTTCATAGTTGAAATGCTGCACTGAATTAACTGACAATGTTGCACCACTCTAATGTGTTGTAACAGCTTAGTGCATGCGGTCTAAGAACAAGATGAAAATTTCATATGTCCTGATAGACACCATGGTGTCTTTGAAAAATAAAAATCTTACATAATAGCAGGATCGTTATTGGATAGACTAAGATTTCTTTTCTCATCACTGTGTAACAAGACATTGTTTGGAGGAAGGTAGCAGTGTAACCGGAAAAATATCATTGTTCATTATGTTTGGAAAACTATGGTAGGAACAGATTTTGAAACCCATATAACAAAAGTTGTGGAGAGAAGAACCTTTTGAACCTTCATTCTGGTAGGGAGGAGTGGTTATGAAAGCATGAGAACATGTAAAGTTGAATGGGAATCATCCCACCTAACTTTAGCCATCTATGTTGAGAGTACTTATTTTAGGTTTCCTTTACAATCAGTGAAGGATGAGAGAGCACCAGAAGGTGAGCCCTGTTTTGGTTCTTTGAGTTGTCAGCTGCTGGAGTGTGTGTGTCTTTTTCTCTCTGTTGACTGTAAAGGGCATTTAGAGGTCTTACAGCCCATGGGTAGCTGCCTCCATTTGGTGCTCATAGTTAGGTGGGATGAAACTGGGGCTTCCAGTATACACTGTAAATTTAGAAGGTGGAATTATAGAGCTAACAAATGCAATTATTTTTCAGTCTAGGAAACACCAAGTTGAACTTCTCTAGGTTAACACCAAGTCAAACTTCACTGCTAGGACAGGAGGCAAAAGAGGAAAGAGGATGAACCCTGGGAGAAGAAATAAAACATTTTCTCAGATGCTTACTCAACAGTATTGTGCTTCGGGCTCAGGATATTGCTTCACAGTCAAATGGCTGATCTTTCCTTGTCATGCTTTCCTATTGTTCTCCATTCCTTAAATAATCCTGGCTTTCAGCTGCATTTTTCATCCATTTAGTTCATTTTCAACCCCCCTGAAAAACAGAGATTAGTTTAGCAGATCAGGAATGAATTAGAAAAAATGTTACATAATGGACCTATTTAAATTACACAGTTGCTACTTGCCTTAGTGTAGCAATAAAGATGCAGTTACTAGCTTCCACTTTATTTAGCTGTTAAATTCTCCTTTGTTTCAGAGATCAGCTCCACTGGAATAACTACATTGTTCGTTGCTCATTAATCATTATTATTTGCTCTCCTTTGAACTGTTGTGAAGTTTCAGAACATGAGCAGACCTCTGGCAGACAGATGAACATGTTGGTCTATTAGACCTTTTGTTCCATTATTTAGATGGAGTATTACCATTTTAATGGATTAAATACATCAGTGGCTCGTCTTAGGGCTTCACTGTGCTGCCCATGATATCACAGCAGCTTTTAGGCAGAAACTCAAATGATGTAATTTTTTCTATGCAAAAAGGTATAAGAACAGCATAGTGCTAGCTGTAATACCGTCAATCTCTCAGTAGTTTCCAGACCACTATATTTGCAGTTAAATCAGAAAATAAGTAGAAGAGTACAATGAACGTCTGAGGTTAATTTTACTTTTTTTTTTAATACATATTTGTGTTTATACCTTATATGCCCTGATGACACTATGCAGTGGAGATTATTGCCGCAAACTTACTCTTTCAACTGGAGCCTTACATCATTACAAGGTCTGCCAGCAGGAGACATGGAAATGGTTGTAGACATGCTGCAGTGTTCTCCAGCAGAAGAGCAGTCCAGTGCCACAGTTATACTAATACAGATGGAAGTGTTAGAGCAGATGATTCTATCATCGATATTTATATACATATTACAATTTATAGCAAAAAAAAGCAGCACTTTTTTTTTCCTCACATTTTTAATAAAATATTGCAGTTAATATCTTGTTAAACGTGAGAAAAATCACCCAAGTAATTTCTTTTACTTAGACCCCATAATCAATAAATTCCTGTGGAGCAAAATCTTTATCTAAACATCACCAGTTAGATTCCCTGCAACGCAGTTTCCTATCACCCTTTTTTACTAAGTGTACATGCTACATCTGCTGTTGAGTGATCACAGCTATAATCTCTCTCTCTTTATCTCTTTAATCTGCATTTTCCAATGACAGAGCAGCTCCTGCCACTACATATTTTCTATTTCAGAATCTCTCCATTTTTGTCAAGTGTATTTGCTGTGTTTGCTCTCCTACCTTTAGAATGGCAAAGAACAGGAAAGAAAAACATCATGATGTGACTTCGTTGAGGTCCTACATAGAAAATATAACAGAAGAATGTCTGTTATTAATTAGTCCTGGATTCATTAACAGGACTCTTTGCAATAAAATTGCCTATAGCATTTACATACCTCTCAAAACACAGAAATTGAGGTGGGTGCAAGACTTATTTCTGCGACCTGTTGCATTTACTGAGTAGCTCTCAGACCACCTGGAAACCTGTGACAGACTGTGGTGTCCCACTGAGGCTGTACTGAGCCTCTTTGTCCAGGGAATTTGGACCAGCCAACAGAAGTCCAGAAATCCAATTGTTTAATACCCAAAGGTGTAGTCTGCTTTTCAATGCTGTGGCCACTGGGCACCATCAAGTGAAACTAACTTACCTAGTCTGATTATCTCAGCCTCTGTGTGTTTATGTGAATTTGTAAGGTGCTTCCTGAAGAAAAGCTTTTATGAGGGGTCAGTGTACGTTGAATGGTTCAGAGGCCTCGCAACGATTCTCTTACAGATTCATACTTTGCTGTCTCTGAATGCTCAGGAGAACGCACCCAACTACTTGACCACTTGTGAGTGAACTCTGTAACTGCACAAGAATTAATTCTTATTTAATTAAAAAATTTAGGAGAGCATTGATGATAAATATTTGATTGTTCTCCCATCTTCAGTCACTGTTCTGCCTGTATCTTTGGTTTAGAATAGCAGTTCAGACTTGCATAATAAATAATCTACAGTCATTGAATGTAGGTTGTCACTGTGGAGAGTTTACTTGGTTTTCTCAGCATTTAGAAACAGTATTTCTCACCTCCTCCACATAAGAGTTTCCACTACCCTGACAGCTTCTTGAAGGGAAAAATAACTTCATTCAGTTTTGAGGTGTTTCAAAAGTTAGGTGAGAAGAAGCTTAGCTGTTTTTTTTTTTTTTTTTCCAGCAATATTAGCTCAGATATGCACCTCACTTCCGAACAAGCTACATTTCAGGAAGCATTTCAGTAATCTCTTTACAGTGAGAATGTTCAGAAACACCCACATTTGAAAATACTGCTGTACCAGTAGATCTTGATATCTACATCCAAAAAGCTTTTGCCATGCTTGGAGCAGAATTTATTTTAGCATCTAAAAGAAGTTATATGTTTAGCTATCTTAGTTTTCTGAAGTCCTTCTACATTCAACAGTGTGCAAGTGAGAGATTCTTTCACTGAAGATGCCTATGGAGATGTCTGTCTCTGCTGATTATAGAAGAAGCACCTGTAATTTAAGCATCTTCCGGTAGATGTTTAACTTTAAGGCTTAGGAAGTTAGGTGAGATGAATCCTTCCATTTACATTTACATATAAAGCTTCTGAAAGGTGGATTCCCAGAACTCAATCTTTCAAGCTTAACTTCAACCAGTGACTGAAGCCAGACTGCATGGCATTTCCCACTGTGCTGCCTGGGAGCGAAAAGGCGCAAAGAGTCACATCCAGAACAAGAACATCTACTTACGATGCTGTGTTCATGTGGACATCAACACTGCAAATCAGCATTATGTAAACAAACTCTTCTCCTTAAAAGAATCACTTAATGTTACTACTTCCTAGGCTTGTGTATCTTCAGCTTTTCACCTATTGGAAGCTGTTCTTTGTTGGTAAAAAATGCAAATTTCATTTGCCTTCTCTCCACAGAGAAGTCCACAAATGACTCTAGTCATTACAGTCAATGATGAACTGCTGAAAGAGAAACAAAGATAGTAAATAAATTTTCATAGCTCAGCATCATGCCAATACCTTCACTACAGGAATATCAAGTTCGCTGTGCAGTCCACTCTTGAGTTTATTTATCCTGGATTTGATATTCAGAGTTGGATAATTTTGTTCAGGAGAAACACAGATATTGCAAAACACCTATAAACTGAGTAATGAACAGAACTACTTTCTGAAAAACAGATTTCTGTAGAACACAAGAGCAGAGATGGGAAAGGCTTAGTGTTTCTGAGTTATACAAAGTATAGTACCGTACCAAAGCAGCAATGTTAGCGGCACATAAAAAATGACCAGTTTACAGTCCCAATAATGCTCCACAAATAATAGGAAAAATTTGTGCATGAGCAGAATTTTGGAAGTGATATGAATATGAAAATTACCACATTTGACTCAAACCCGGTCTTGATGAACATCTTGTCTTTGGCACTTCCTGTTCTCTTTCTTTGTGATTCTACTTGCATCTCAGTTATGTCCAGAATTCCTAGTAAACTCAAGGCTCTACTGCCTAAGCATACGGTCAAAGCCATTCTCTGCCTCAAAGAATTTACACTCTAAAACTGAGAGAATCTCCAAACTGTTGGGGCTTACCCTTATTGCCAGAAAATGATCTATCTCAAAAGTTCACTCTGGCAAAATATCCCAAGCATCTACTCAAGTGGTGCTGAGTGACCTCATTTAAACCAATCCTTAGGATTAGGCGCAATGTTTGTTTAAAGTATTTTGAGATCCTGAGATATAAGAAGCTTTGGAAGTGCAAAGATTTTTTAACTGGCTTAATATGTTTTTGTGTTTATTTGTAGATGTAGAACTAACGCAGTATAAAATTTGACAGCTACGATTGGTCATAAAATTTCTCCAGGAAAATAAAAACCTGTTAACAATTTGCTGACATTCATGAAAACCCTTAAATGCGTTCAAATCTGCTTCCAGGTATTCATATGCAAGAATTTACACTCTTTTGCATTGCAAATATTAGCAAATGCTTTTTAAATGATGCTCGTTTTTCACACACCATTTACATGAGAGCTTTCGGAGCAGCAGCAAATTGTAGTCCTATTAAATTTCAGTTCACCTTCTGCTGACACTTGTGCCAAAAATATTTTTTGGGGGTATTTTATAGACAATCCAAGAGTACATGTCAATCATTAAGGACCTGAATATAAGGTTACAAATAAGAAAATATGCTATAATCATGATGAGAGAAAATTCTGTCTGTTTTACCCATGTGATCCATTCAGTCAGTTTACTAATCAATTTATTTGAACAGAGGAGACTCTGTATACCATTTCACTGCCTTTTGAATGTCTCTATTTCTGTGTGAGAAGTATAGCAAATAGAAAGGAAGCAAACAATTCACTTTGGAGTCTTGGGTTAATTATCAAATTTGGATAATATTCTGTTTAAGGCAGCCATTGAGTTTTTTAAGGAATATTTTTTTTTAAGACAGCAGCTTTTAATTTTGAAATCCTAATACTTCTCTAGGGTATTCATCCTAGTTTAAATTCAGCCATCTGGAAAGTGTAAGCACAAGTGGGAGATTGAGAGAAAATGTTACCTTTTTCCATTCTCTTGTATATAGCAACTTTGTAAAGTCTATCCTGGTGAGTCATGTCCAGCAGTTTCAATAATTTAGTCTCATTATTCATTAATTCACTTGCGATTATAATATTTTTTGATCATTTACAGTTTTACTTCTTAATAGTTCTGCTGCCTTACCCTAAGGAGTGCAGAACTGGGCCAGGAAGGGAAATAGGAACATTTGCAGTTCAGTAATATATAATGAATTCATCTGGAAGACTGGCTGTTTCTCCTTATTTCCTCTCATTATTACCGCTTTCACTCCATCTTCCCCATCGCCTCCTTCTGAAGTCCAGCTCCTGCTTATATGGGTTTCGTAAATGTGTGCATCCCTGAGATATTCAGTAAGGAGAAGGAGCAGCCCCAGCACCCCTGCATACAGCTGGAATGAGATCCAGCTCCTGCATCCTTTTGGCCTCTTTTGGGGCAGAAAAGGTGGCAATCAAAGCCACCAGAACCAGAATGCACTGTGCAAATGTCTCCTGATGGGTTATTTTTCATGCTTTCTTAAAAGATTTACCTTAGTTTGAAGCAGCCTAAGTACTTAAAGTTTAGCTTCACTCCTCTGGCTCTGGCTCTTTCTCTCCCATGCACCCCTAGGATCTACCTTCCTATTGGAAATTTCCAGGAGGAATATGATAGTAGGAGTTGCCTATACTCTGCGTAAGCACATAAACTGTGCCTTCATGTTACCATAGGCTCAAAATGAAGGCTGTTGACTGCTTTGATTGGTGCTTCTTTCACCTTCAGAGGGAGTGAGGCTTCTGCTGAATCTGAACCTACTGCAGTTTTGTGTTATCTGTGGCCACCTTTTGATCTGCTCTAAGCCCAGTTTTTTGAAGAAATCCAGTTGTGCCAAACAACTCCCCCAAATGAACTGTGGAGAGCAAGGAAATAGAAAGAAAATCTCCTCTGCTACTACCTTGCAGAACCTCTTTCACCTGCCCTCCTCATTTCTATTATACATACAATTTTCAATGAGGAAAGTGGGAGTTTGATGTGGAGAGTGAGAAGCTCAGAGGAGGTGAGGGAGACTGGGAATGGCAAGAGCCTGGGAGCAAACTGGAGCCTGAGGGAGACTAGCTCTGTCTGGAAAAATAAAGAGTACAGAGCTGCCTGTGACTGAAGAGGTGTTGTTGCTGCCAGTGGTCTTGGTGGCCCAGGCTGCCTTGCCAAAAACTGAGTGCATACAATTGCCTAAGGAACATTGTTAAACCAGTCTGACAATTTTCTCCATTTGCCCGAGGTATCTGTTTTTTCTCTGTATTTCATATCCAATGGTCTCTTTTATGAGGGGCTGAAGGACACCTTAATTAACAGCAGCAGTAACGGATGGTAGGTAGGTAGCGGCACGTGTCACCTTTCCTAGTCTGCCATTTCTTCAGTCAAGGAAGTCACTTGTGCTTTCTTTCATCATTCCTCCTCCTCTCTCCCTCCTCCACGTCCTGACTCCCTGCCCTGATTCAAGAGCGTGAAGGTCTGCTGGTGGTAGCCGTGGTGGCTGCAGGGAGGAGGGAATGGGGGAAAAGGCAGAGGGAGTAAAATAAGTGTCAAGGAATTCATTGTCTGTTCTCCACCTGTTGTTATTCTGGTCCCAATCAACCTGCTAGCCAGGCTGGAGCCAGTGGCCATCTGGAAACACTGCTCTGTTTATAAACTTGGCATGAAGCAGCACTCCCGGGCCCTGACCTCCCACACAAATCTGGAAACAATTAGAGCAGGATGATAGGCAGGCAGGGAGAGGAGGGGAGAGAAAAAGGAGTGCGTGAGAGAGGAGGCTGTAGAGAAAGGAAAAAACAGATAGAGAGAAGGGGAGCAAGGAGAAGGTGGCAAATGTTTCTGAGATGCAAATATTTATACCTGCCTCAAATGACTGCTGGCTCATTAGTTATTGCCCTTGCCAAAACAGCTTTTTTTTCTGTGAAGGCTAAGGCATGCCTTTTTTGCCTCCCCCAGCAACACAGGTTTTCCAAATTATATTTTATGCTGCTAAAAGTTTGCCTTTACAACTCTTAGGAAATTAAGGTCTGTTAGGTCCACACGCTCAGACCCATGTAGGTTCTATACTTGGTGGTGTTGAAAACATTGTCCAAATATTGCAACTACCGCCCATCTCTACCAGGAATGGTGTCTTTCTCTGCTACTCGCACACCCCAGCATGCTGCTTTCCAGAAAGGATGGCTCGCTGTCTCCATCTGTTTGGAGTGTGGGAGTCATTTGGGCTCAATTCTCTCAAGCCTTCTCTTGCCCCACCCAACCCACCCACTCTTGTTGTAACTCATCATCATCTTACAAGGAAGGCTGCACTTTTCCTGGCCAAACCAGACCTTCAGTCACCAGATTACTCCCTAGTGCCTCTCTGGATTTGGACCTTTTCCCATCCCTGCTCATGTCATGCAGGTAGGCACCCTTCCCATCACCAGCCTGCCTCAATGGAACCTAGAAGAGAGAAAGGAAGATCTACAGCTCACCACGGAACAAAACCACGCATTTCCCTTTCTGGCTAAGCGGTATGGGCAATCCTGCTCATGAATTTGGTGGTTTAAACATAGCTAATACAGATGCCAGTGTGTTAATTCACTTCGCATTATGTTGCTTTTCAGTGTAAGAACTGCAAGAGCGAGCTCTGACGTTCATTTCTGTTGGCCTGCCTAAGGGGAGGATCCCTTTTGGCTCACCCGACAAATCTGTTGCTTACATGTCCTGAGAAACCAAGTGTTGTGTTTCAGGTACAATAAAACACAGCTCCTTCACGGCACGTGGAAGTAAGTGCTGATGGTGATGATTTTCTCTCAGAGTGCATCTGAACAGATCCCTCTACTGCACTAGCTATGACCCTAAACGGCCACTTTCAGAGATGCTGCTGGGACAGTGGGACCCAAGCTAGTGTAACTGAGCATGCAGCATAACCCACATCTTTTTGTTTCCTTGATTTTATTCACCCACCAGCCTTAGTCCTGGACCAGTGTGCCTGGCTCATGAGGTTCATTAAAGGTTTATTTGCTCTGTAGTTCAGCCATAAATACTGTCTCAAAACACCCAAGTTTTTTTTTGCTCTAGACATCGGCTTCAATGGACTCGCCTCTGGTGCATACTCAGAGCAACCTTTGGCCCATCTGCTCTCAGCAAAGTGAATGGTTTACCTCAGCTACTATGGACTGGCCACAATACAAGAATGACCCAAGTAAGACAAAGACAACCGATAATGCTTGTAAGCTGTGCAGAAACAGGAAGATCTGCTGTAAGATGAGGGCTGTTTGAGTTTTACAGCTCCTAAGAAGTGGTGTGTTATGTAAAGGTGGTTGTGATTTGATGGGGGAACTGTTCTGCGTGCTACAGGAGGCAAAGAGAATCCAGTGTGTTTGTGTCATCCTGTGTAATAGCATCTCAATTATCTAATGCTCTTTTCCCTCAAATGATGAGCTATATTGGATACATGCTTACATTATCTGTGGTCTAGTTCTTTGGGGTGCTGGAAATCTTCTGAAAAGTGCTTAGAAGGACTTCTACTCTCTAAGGGTGTTCAGTGGTTCAGACACGTTAATCTCAATGAAATATTGCTATCATAATTACCGCTAATTGACAGGTTTGTTTGCAGCCTCATCAGAGCCAGTGATTAGTGAAATATAAATGCGTGACTATTCTATAGATAAATAAAAGACCTTATGGTCAATTACTGCTAAATCAGCACTTTTCAGAGCACTATGTTTGTGTTCCTTCACTTACTAGAAGTTTGTGTTTCACAACAGCTGGTTACTTTTCTCAAATTTGCAATAAGTATCAAGTTATTACGTTAATGTCTGGTGTGGCTATTCCTATGCTGACCCACTCAGGAATGCATTTTGTTTTGACATGACCTTGGAAACTTAAAGGAATACAAAATGCACTACATGTAGGCGTGTAAAAATAAATACAGGGAACCCGCTAGACATGAGCAGCAAGGAGGCTAGAAGCAATTCAGCCATAGGGCTAAGAAACAAATGGTTTCTTTATGAGGTTCTGGCTGTTCAGTAGCTGTAGTTCAGAGCAATGTAATGAGTTTTAATGTTCATAAAAATGTTAAATCTGGTAAACCAATTTTTAGACTCTTATACAGTCTTGTTGAAATTGGATTCATTTGAACTGTAATATGAAATATTATGTTTACTTAACCCTTGTAAACTGATCTCCTTTGTCTTCACAAACTTACTGGGCAGTTAAGGACCTAACATTCCTTCCACAGTTAATAAAATTTTGCATTTTTCTCTCTATTCATAAGCGTAATTACAGTCAGACCTGGTTAATCAACATTAAACTGTTTTAACTCTCATTCTTCTAGATAGCTTTTGGTTGAAAAACAAATAGGAAGGTCATGCTTGAGGCTTTGTATATTTTTAAAATTCCTGAAGTCTGCTTAGATTTCTTCTGTGTGCAGCCCTGCAGATAGTGCAGCATGCATAGACTGAGGGCTGATTGTAGCTATGATGCAAGTTTTAAATCACGTCAGAGACTTTGCTCTTTATAAAAGGTGATAATCCATTTCTGTCCCCATTTTTGACTCAAAGTTCTGCTGATGTGAATGGCAGTTCAACATTCAAAGCTGTGCCTCTGTTCCCCTTGCTATCCGTTTCCTGAATTTTCATTTGTCTCACACCAGCCCCCCGGAGATACTGCATACGGGTATTTCTATGTTACTTACAAGTGGGCAAGAATAAACTACATTCCATATGGCTATTAGGTAGCCTTTTTGTTACATGTACATTGAGTTTCCCAAGGCACTCAGGATTTACCAAAGTCCTTAAGTGGTACAGTTGATGTTGATCAAAGAGTCTATAACTCAAGAATTTATGAAAAAAGATTTTGAAGTTTTCTATCTGAAATTTTGCAGGGAACAGAGTGGCTGGAATAGTGTTGATAAATCCTAAACCTTTTTCTGGAGGTAGTTGTTAGGTAGGAGTGAAATCCCTTTAAAGGCTTAAAAGATGATATCATATGATTTAACAATGAACACTTGGCACTCAGTTTGAATGGCTTGTCAAGCTCCTGGGGACCATTTCACCCCACTCTTGGTGTGTGAAATATTAAACAAAGTGCTACATTAGAATTTTAACTAAAAACGAATAGTGAAAGGACATAGCATGTTTTAACTTCAGCTTTCACCTAAGAACTGATTAATGACTGCAGAAGATAAATGTAAAAGGTCAAACCCATCAATTTTAAAACAAGGAGCAATAACATACCTGCCATTTCTTAAGTCCAAGCTTCCTGCTACTTTTAAGTCTTGCTTGCAACAGCTCACACTGAGTGCTCACTAAGGTTTATGAGCGCACTTTGCATAAAGCTAAATTTTATCAGGGCTACTTTTCAACTGTGGATCAGATATGCCTTTGTGTATAAGTTTAATATTCTGATACTACTCGGATGAATGTGAAGCAGTGCAGAATTTTAGCAAAGCAGTAACAAAAATAAGGCAAGAAAGTGTAAGACCCTTTTGTGTGCATATCTCTGTGCATGTTATTTAAGGAAGATAGCTTAATCTCCGACAAAGCATCTATATTTCATTGGGGTGCTGCTTTTCTTCCCATTTTTTTATGACATGACTAATCGCAGCACTGGGAGATCAAGTACCTTGCTCAAGGTCAAAGATCAGTTTGGTGGTTCTGTCTCAAACCTAGATTTCAGCATGACTCTGACTTTGTGATAAGACAGCCTCTGCGAACTCCAAAACTAAAGGCAATACTGCATATAGTATAACCAGTACAAAGATTTTGTTGTTGATGTTCTTTAATGTTCTCTTTTAAAACAATATGTGGAGAGAGAGTACCTGAAGAGGGACTAGATAGGGAATAATAAAGGAAAACACTGTGTTCTGTTTTCATAGAACACTAACAAGGATTTTTACAAACTGCATTCATACTCAGACCACGAACACACAGCTTGCATGTTTCAAAGTCTTTTCTACAGAGTGCCTTGTAATCACTATCCTCAGCATCCTGTTTAAGAGAAGCTATTAACTACTTGCAGTACTTTCCTTCTATTTTTCGGTAAGATAATATGAGGCAAAGGCCAAGAACTAACGTCAGGATCTGTCCAAAGCACTATTTTTTTTTTTTTAAGAGGTCTGTTAGTCGATATTTTTGAAGTGGCAGAAAGGAAGCACCGGGGCAGTGTCCTTCCTGGCTCTGCACAGCTTCCTGCGCGCTTCCCTGCCGAAGCGTTAGTCAGAGCCCTGCAACAATTCATACTCAGCCTCCCACGCCATCGTCTGCCTGGCTTTGATTTTCTGAACTTGTACAATCGACCGGCCAGTCTGTTCTCTGACTTAATGATGAGTGTACAGGTGGCAGAGCAAAGAGCCAGCAGAGACATCGCCGTGATTCAGAGATTGTGAATGATCTCTGCGTGCACGTCCCTGAATACACCTGCCTGTTAATGCTGGAGTAGACAGGGTTGCGTAACGTACCCAGATTAAAGCCTATAGGGCTCTTGGAAAACCTGTTGTGGTTAAAAAAAATAAAATTAGAGGTGACTGATTGCTGACTAAACTGTTTTCATGAGCACATTTCTCATATCCCCTGTGATGAACTCTCTCCAAACTTCTTCCCACCTGTTTATAGCTTGGCTCTCTTGGCCAGGTACTGTTCCCATTGGCACAAGTGCAAATCCAGTTACCTGATGTAAATTAAAACCAGTTGGGCTACTCAGGCTTCACATCACTGTAGTCATTGTGGAGCCACGATTTGTGAATGGAGTGATGCCTAGCACCGTGATTTGCTGCAAATGGTGAACAAGAATGGAGAGGCTGATTTCGCCTCTAGCTGCAGCTGCTGAGAAAGGGAGGAGAAAAACCTGTGCATGAACAAGAGGAGATAACAAAAGCAGTGTACAGGGAAGAGTAAGTCAAAGGACCCTGATTACCTTTGGCTAAGGATTTGCAGGCTTTTGATTTTCAACCATTTGTGGGGGTATCTTCCATCACATTACCTTTTTTTAAAAAATATAATCAGTCTTTTTCTTCTCTCCTTTCTATTCCAACAGTACAACTTTCAGAAGCTTCATCTTGAGAGCCAGTGTAGTAATGCAGTCCAATATTTGTCTGTTCTCTCTCTCCACCTTTTAAAAGTCATTGATATAATTTTGTGTTAAAAACTATGCTGTCTCCTCAGAGAGGGCTCTACTGTTATTATTCTTGTTGTCATTGCAATGAGAAATTGGTTTTCACCTCCTCATTGCCTAATGCAGCAAGGCAAATGTTTAGTGAGAAACCAGATTTTGAAGCAAGAGAGTTGAAATGTTATGAGGACAAAAGGGTTCTGCTGTTATCAGAAACACCAGCCAGGGTTCAGCCAGGGTCAAAAAATCCACCTATGTTCTTCCTGCCACATATTTATGAAATATAATTCGAATAAAAAGACTCAGCAGCTTATAAGTGATCAGAGCTTTTTGTATCTTCTCTACTACCCTATTTTTAGCTTTCCTTGCTGCTTACAAGTCAGCCTGTATTTGTGCACTGCAGTGGGAACGGCTTTGTAAGAGAGTTGTGTAGGTGACTTGTAGTTTTGTGAGAATTAACCACGCTGTGACAGGAAAATATTAAGAGAGGAGCGCACAGTTCGATATACTCAATGATTTAAAATTATTAACCTATTTGCCATGCTGCTGTTAAACTGATTTTGTTGCTTTTTAAATAAAATTTTGTTCAGTTCCTTATTTTCTTGTTAGTTTTGATTCAGCCAGAAAACTGCCCACATTGTTTTTATACTTGGAATAGTTTATTGTGTGTTCAGTGTATTCCCAATGCAGCCTAAATGTTTGTTGTATTATAGTAGCTCTGACATGTTCCCAAATAACATTAGCTGGGATTTGATGACTGACTACTGTTAATGTAATGCAAACATGACTTGTTAAAAAAGAAAGTTTCTTCCAGTCCTGTCTAACACTAAAGCTTGTTTGATACATCAATTTGCTTTCATAGTTTGCAGCTGCTTTAATAGCAGACATAGAATACATCTTAATAAAGTGAAGTGACTGTCCGTTCTGGTCTTCTTCAACTGGGCCTAAAGCTTCACATTGTGTCCCCTAAATTTTTTCTAGGACACCTCAGCTGCTTTATTTCTACTTCATCTACAAAAGTGAGAATGTCTAAGACATATGACCCTGTCAAGCTACATTTGCTGTTAGTTTAGAAGAAATCTGTGAACCTTGTGAAAACCAACGAAGAAAAAAATTACTGTGAATAGTATCTGTTTTATTGCTTTGTTCACAATTATGTTATGTTGCCTTTAGACGGTTGATTGTAACTGTCAAGAAATCAAAGCTGTTTTTTTTTAATCATCGTATATATTCATTTTTCAATGTTTCATGATCAAATTCTTCAGTATCCTAAGGTAGTGACAGCATTTATAACTTCCAAAGTACACATATGTCTTTTATATTACTATTTCATAGTCCTAAAAATGTTAACACAAGGTTTCTTGGAATATTTATTAAAAAAATAGTCACTCTCCAGTACCTACATGGCTGTGTTTAATGATGGTGAAGAACTTCCATATAACCCAGTGAAGAAAAAGGGTAGAAAAATAGAACTAGGAGGGAACTGATCTCCTTCAGCCCCCTGACCCCAAGGCTTCTCATCTTGAATATTTCTGACAGATGCCTGTGGAAGTCCTTGAGCTATTTGGTTCCTCACAGTAGGACTTCCTGAGTTTTGCAGTCTGTGCTAGTTTAGAGAGACATCCCTGCTACCTTTTCGATTAAGTTGCCCTCTGTTTGTGAAGGCCCTGGTGCAAATTCTTGTTCTCAAGGCTTCTCACTCTTGTGTGCTGCGGCTCAGATGTGCTGCACTGTAGTAAGCTGCTGTCTGCTATTGCTGCTTTAAGCACTGTGTTGATTGAAACTTTTGAGGTACTCTGTTTTAGTGACAGGACCTGTTAGTTTGTGTCTTGACACACAGTGCTGTCAGTGCTGGAGTAACTGAGCTGAGGTTGGCCATACTGAGAAGTTCGCTCAGACATAACGTAAGCACAGCACTTTCCTACAGCTTTTCAGAAACGAATAGGTATATAGGGCTTTTTTTTTTTTTCCCCAACCTACTTTTTGATTTATTTTGCTGTTGCAAGATAGCAAAACTTTGTTTTTTCTGCTTTGGTGTTCATAGGTTTCCGCAATGATATAAAAGTGGTGGTTTTTATAAAGGTAACAGTTGTCATGCTTGTAAATCAGAATAATAAATCATGGAGCTTTTTTTTGGTGGGCTATTTCTGCCTGAGATTTGCATTCCCTGTACACTAGAAAGAACATGTTTCCTGACCTCTAAACACCTTTTCCGCTTCATGTAAGTTGACACTTGTGTTTGCAGCACCAGAAAAAGTGAAATCAACCAAAAGAAGTCAGATCTTGTTTTTCAAATGGTCTGCAGGGCACAGATAATTTATGCATCATCATCATCAGATTACATGAGAGTTTTGTTTCTTTTAGCACAAACCAATTTCTTGAATGCCTAAATAAAATCCCTGTTTCCAGCAATACCCAGGTCTTTCCATTTTGCTGGTACTGCCTCAGGAGATCCTTCTTCATGGAGAACTAATTTCAGGAGACACATTTTCCATGAGTTTTCTGCTGCCTTACACTGCTTTCATCCATCCTCTTTAAACACACATTCATTTATAGGTGGTCTGTTATTTATTTCTCAGGCCATAAAAGACTTTATCGTAGATGAGGTTCTGCTGCAGGACTCTCAGATATATAGAGGGTTGTATTTTACGCCATTCTTTCACTCATTAAAATTAAAAAAATTACAGTGAAGTTGTGTGATGAATGACAGCAAAAGTTATTCCCTTTCTGCTACCTGTTTTGCCATCCCCAGGGCAATTCACCCTCAGCTCCATCTTCCCAACACTGGAACCTAAAGGCACGAAAGAAGTAACCCTGGGCTGTAATACTGGAAGAAGCGGGGAGAAGAAATGTTTCAGGAAAAAGAAATTACTTCATCAAACCCATATTTGTGAGCTCTTAAACTATTTGTGTTCGAGTCAGAGCTTGCTCCTTCACAAACCAGATTCTCCCCTGGCTTAGTGCTGCAGTGAAATCATACTTCTGTTCTTCTGACACTGCAGGCTGTTGCCAATGCAGAAATGATTTTGATAGCATGAATCCACCAGGGATGGGCAAACTACTTCAATAAAAATAGCAACTGCCATGAACCTCAGCCCAAATTTTGAACTCTCTTCCCCCATCATTTTTTTTATAAAGCTAATGTGGTTTCAATAAGTACCTCCCTGAAATGAATCATGTGGACTCTACGGTCTTGGCTGTCTTCGCTGATCCAGCTGCTGTCCTCAAATCCGACAATTTCCAATGCTTCCCTTGGGTTAGAGGGAGTGAGTACATTTTGGGGTATACATTTGACCTGCGGAATGCATGGGATGGGAAGACAGCAGCCAGCTGAGCCCAGAAGAAAACAGGTCAAAACTGTGACTCCCCTGATAAAATATAGCTTGGACAAGGGAGCCCTTGGAAGATAGAGGGAAGGTACTGCTTTCGGGGACGTGAGGGGGGCATGGACGGATGGACACGGGGTGGATATGAAGTGGGGATCGAAAGACTCTAATCATGTTAGAAGGAATAATATCAGAATAGAAGAGATTTCAGAAGATTTCCATAAGCTGTGGAGAAACCAAGCAACACCGCCAGATTGTCTCAGTGGGAAGCCTCAGTCCTTAGGGTGAGAGTGAACAGAGCATTTCCCTATCACTTCACACACTTTATGCAGAAGTGAAAGAAAACAGCACTGTGGTTTGCAAAGGTAATATATCTTCTGTGTACACCCATGGTGGGAAGTTGTTCTAGAGCGTATAGAAATTGGTGAATGAATATTGCATGACCAATCTCTCGTGGGCTCCAGTGCAAGGGGGGAGGCTGAGCACTCCTGGGGGAATGGATTTCAGTCAGTTTGCCAATGGAGCATGCAGCTCAAGTGCCCTTCATAGATAAGGACCTTGAGAAATTCCTTCTGCTTATGCCATATGTTAGGCTCAAGAGATATGGGCTTGCTTTCCTGGGCTGGTCAGGAAGGGCAGTGAGCACATGACAGACTTCTTCTGGCACAGTCCTGGGCTTACAGAGCCATGTGGCTTTTGGGATGCAACGGACTCCTGCCTAGCTTGGTGGAGTAAGGGCAGAGAAGCAACGATCTGTCTCATTATGTTAATGTACCCTATAAGTGAAATGCAGCCCCTGTTCCTGCAGTTATCTGTGAAAACTCAGCTGAGGAGACAAAACGGGCTTGCAGTCGAAAGCAGTTTTTTTTTGAAGATAACTAATGAGTGTAATTAGCACCTCTGAGGAGACTAATGAAGAGAAGCACAAAGGTGGTGAAGGAAATTTGCAGATAGTGCCTTTGCTCTGGTGAGTGTTCCAGAGCATGGAAGTTTCTCTTTAAGCCACGTACATGCTGCAGAGCAGGCGTGTGGGAAAGGTTACAGTGAATTTGCCCTCACATGAGAATCACTTTAGAGCAAGTAACAGTCCCAACATGAGAAAATTATTTTCAAGCCATGAGAAGTTGAAACATTGTTTCAATGGACTTGTCAGATGTTTTCTGCATTTCTTTTTTCATATGTTTAGCTTAGGTAATATTTACAGATTTAGGCATTCAATTTATTGGCCACAGTGTTCACTTTAATCAAACTATCGGACACTGTATGTGCCTTGCTGTGGTCTGTATTGCATGTAATTAGGGGGTGGCTGTACAGTGCTCTCCCATCATGAAATGTGCTGGCCTCTAGAAATTATGCTTCTTCACGACTCTGGTGTTTAGTTCCATGCCAAGTGTGAAAATGAATCTGTTCCGTATAAAAAATAATGGTATATATACAGTGCCATTGATCTCTCATTTCAAAATATGGTTACAAGCTACACCGAATGAATCCATAGCAAGTACTCCTGAATGTTTTTTCTCTGACTAATGGAAGGTTTGATTGTCCCTGACAGCACAGAGGGTGTTGCCAAGACAGTGGGGGAGAAAGGAGGTAGGAGCCCAGAGTAGTTCCCATGGGTCTGGCGATAAAGGGAGCCTAAAACTCCTTTTCAATCCTGGCAGCCTCCTGCTCAGTGCCAGCAACCTCTGTGCTGCTCAGGGAAACTGCCCCATCTTTTTGAGCTCTTCGTGACTCTTTGCACCACTCAGGGTCTGGAGTGGGGTTTAGTATGACTGACAAGAGCAAGGAATGGGCAGAGAAGGAAGGTGTCGATGGGCACAAGAGGCTGGGTATTTTGATAGCTGTGGACCCACTGTTCTGCAGGTACGTTCTGGCCTCCCTGAAGATGGTGCATCTGCTGGACTTGGCTAGCTGGTGTCAGCCACATCTTCAGGGCTGTTTTGTCCCTCTCAGGTCCCTGGAGCAGCCCTGATGCTGCAGTCACAGCGTTCTGGGTCTGCGACTGTGTGAAAAGCTGGGAGTAAGGACTCTTCCCTTCTCTTCCCTCCTTGTCAACCGCAGCCAAGATTAGCTGTGAGAAGATGGTCATTGGACACAGGCAGTTTTCAGGGAGCCTGGGCAGCTTTCACAGACAGATGTGATGAGAACTTGTTTGGGCATCAATTTTTCCATTCTGAAGAGTGTCTTTCTCCTAAATAGGTGTGTGCTCACAGAGTGCTGTCAAGGCTCCATGAACACTAAAAAAGAGAATTAATTTCCAACTGTGAAACTACAGTCTTGTCTAATTTTATCCATGTTTCTCTTTTTCCCTTTATGCCTGAATACTCTTAAGTAAGGCTCAGGTGCTCAGTAACCATTTTTCAAGGGGTGGAGAGAGGCCAGCACGTTTCAGCTTTCTTAACCGTGTGTGTGAAATTTGTGGATGCTAAACTGTTAGAAGCACACTGTAAGAGCAGTCATTTGTACCTGTAGAGGAGGAGTATGGAGTTTTAACCTTAGTTTATCCATTACATTAGGACATTGGACAGTAGACTGTAGTTCTGCTTGCGGCAATTTCAGAATTAGGTCATGGTGGGATCAGTTCTGGACCTCTTTCTCACAACTTAGTCGTTTCCATGTTTAAATAGCATCTTAGTAAATCCAAGTGGATGTTAATTGCGGTTGCAGTATCCATTATTGCCTTTGCGTTATGCCATTATAGCAGATGTATAAACTGGAGATGCTAAAGCTCAGGCACCTGTTCCCCACTGGCAGCTCTGCTCTGCAGAAGACCATGATCAAGAGGAATGTTAGAGACAACTGAAGCCAGTAACACACGCCTCTATGCAAGACCTGGCAGAGCAAATTGCTGACACTTTTTGAACTCCACTGTCTTGAGCAATTACCCAGTACCCTGTATAGTTTGGCTAGTGCTATCCTGAATTCAAAATGTTCTCCACAAGACAACACATGCATTTATGCATCGGTGAAATTGAGCACTTCAAGTTATAATCCTCCTGGATGCATAGCACATGAGTTTTAATGCAGAATTGTGACAAAGAAATTAAGGGCAAACTATGACGTACTGTGCTGTTTAACTAGATCTCTCCTGATAAAACATTAATCTGGTCATGAACTCTGTATGCTTTGTTAACTTTAAAAATCACACAAAATTCTCCTTCTTAATGCTTACTGATCTCTACTGATGTCTACACTCAAGCATGATCTGCAGGTGACAAACACTTCCAGTCCTGGGTGTGGAGCTTGACTCTTCTGGGACGTCTGTATGACTACATCTCTCTCCGCTTTTCCAGAGGTCTGTAATTCATCTGAAAGGCGTTCAGTGCTCCATTACTTACTCATCTTGCTTTTGCTTTTTTCTTTTCTATTAGAATTTCTACTGTGTTTTATTTCAGAGACTAAGGGTGCAGATTTTGAAATCAAATTTTTTTTTTGTGTATTTCTTTTAGTGGTGTTGAAAGCTTGAGTGCGTCAGAAAGATGACTGAATTGCTGAATGGCTTTGGCACCTGAAGCTTTTAATAAATCCTGTTAACAAAGGACTAGGGTGGAGAGACTTGAGAAGAAAGAGATACAGAGGAGACTGAATAAATGTGTGCACAATGTCAGCTTCCAAGGCCTGCCTAATTTTCTCGTCATGTAGTTTGAAGGGGAGAGGGAAAAATCACCTCTGAAATTTTCTAGGCCTAAGACTACTTTGTGCTGGGTTGTTCCCTTAGAGAACAGCTGCTGAATCTGTGTTGGTTACCAGTATGGTGAGGTAGCAAGGATGGTGGCCAACTATGTAGGAGCTACTCCCCAATGCCTTGCACAAAAGATACCTCCTGCTGTGGTGCTAAGGAACGCAACGTCTCACCTTCCTAACAGTTAGACCCTACACTACTCTGGCATTGCTGGCCAAATCTCCCTTGAACAGTGAAGCAGCATCTGCTGGGAAAACAGCCATGCTGTATAGATGCAATGCAGAAGCTCCCACTAAATGGTTTGCCTTCCTGATTTCAGTAGAACTTCTTTTTGGATCAAAAAATATTGTGAAATGTAGAAAAGTGGGTAAGTTTACTGGTAGGGTTTTCTAGGCTGGATTCACTATTATCCAAAGGAGAAATAGGTAAACTGTGTTTGTTCAAGTTTCTATTTTTACACAGCTCACTGGACTCAATTTTTGTACTATGCATGTAGTCCTCAACTACATCATTGACAAATTTGGCAAAACTTAGCACAAAGTAATACAAAATATAGTGTAAATGTTGTCAATAGAATTTAGCTATAAATCCAACCCATAGTGACAACCTCCATTTTGAGCCTTTTCTATATTTTCTCTCATTTACAAATGAGTCACTATTACCAGCAATACTATAAAGAAAATCTAAATTGGGTACAATTATTTTACCTGTTTTGTAGGTCCAAAAGTTGACCTGAAACTTGGATTTTGACTCCATCACGGTGGGTTAAGGATTCCCTGAGGCAGAAAGTAGGTGTTAGCTTATGGGCCTTTGCAAAACTATTTCTTGTTAGTAAATGTAATTCAATTTGTCTATAACTTTCTTTCTTTGGCTTTGAATGAAGGTTAGTGGATCAAGTAAACGTTAATAGAATATACCTGGACTTGTGTAAGCCATTTGACATGGGAATACATAGTACAGTGATTGTTAATATGATAGGCTGATTTAAAACTAGTGTGTCATACGTGAAATAGATGAAGACTTCATAAAGCCATAGGGTTCAGATATAAACTGAAATGGCAAATCATCACTGGGTGCTACTGTTCCTGTGGAAGTTCATTGATGTTAACAATTTCGTCAATGGTTTGCAAAGAGCCCTATGAATTTGATGACAAAAAACATGAGAATGATGAGTTAAGATAAATCACATTTTTTCAGTGTAACTGTATTTAGTGTTATATATAAAGAAACATGTCACCCCTGCAGAAAGGCACTGTGGTTGAGTGTGCTTTCTTGGGAAGAAAGAAAATTGTAAAATAAGGGTTTTTTCTTGTGGCCGTGAGTTCTTATTTTAGTACTTGAGTACAAGAGACAAAACAAAATATATGAATGCTGGTATATGATTGGGAACTGAGAAGTTGCATTACCTCTATGTTTGATGGAGGAGTGCTATGACAGCAATACTGTGTCCAGTTCTGTGCTATGACAGCAATACTGTGTCACAATTCAAGAAGGCTGAAGATAAACTGGATGATCACAGAAGAAATTTTATACCAAAAAGGTGCAGAGATTAATTTATTTCCAAAACAAAGGTTAGAAGGTCACTTGATGACATTCTGAAATATGGGAATTGTCAATAGCAGACTCTACAGTCTTGTGGAGAAAGCTATAATAATATCCAACAGCTCAAAGCTAAAGTCAAACACATATCAAGTGGAAATAAGACCTGTGTTTTAACTGTGGATATCTGTCATTAAGGTTGCAATATATTTTTGCCTTCCCTATCAGAAGATGACTTGATTGACATGATTAAGATGACGAGTGTTTTTCTAAAGTTAATTCCTAGTCAAACAGCGCTTGGTCTTAAAGCCTTACATTTTGAAAACTTGTAGCCAGGATTAGGGAAGAGATGAGACTTAAAGAATTTTTTTCTCTTCTTAAAAATTTATACTTGCATCACTTGCGTGTTTTCTATACTTGGAGATCAAGAATAAGTAAAAGTACAAACCCATGTGAATCATTGCTTGGAACTATGCTGGAGAGAGTTAGTTATTGGCAATCTTTGAGGTTTTACTTGGTTGCACCTGCTTTTCACACAGATGAAGCAGGGCTGTAACGAAGTACCACTAGATGTTTGAAATCAACTCAAGAGAAAGAAATTTTGCCATTGGAGATAGGAAACAGATTCTGTGAAATGCAAAACATTCGACATTGTCCCTCACGACATTCTTGTCTCTAAATTGGAGAATCACGGGTTTGATGGATAGACCACTCGTATAGGAATTGGCTGGATGGTTGCACTCAGAGAGTTGTGGCCAATAGCAATGTCAAAGCGGGTATTGGTGATGAGTGGCATTCTACAGAGATTGATGTTGGGAATGGTGTTGTTTAACATCTTTGTTGGCAACATGAACAGTGTGATTGAGGGCACCCTCAGCAAGTTTGCTGATGACACCAAACTGTGTGGTGCAGTCACACTGGAGGGAAGGGATGCCTTTCAGATGGACATAGACAGGCTTGAGAGTTGGGCCTGCGCGAACCTCATGAAGCTCAACAAGGACAAATACAAAGTCTTACACCTGGCTTGGGGCAATCCCGAGCACAAATACAGGCTGGGTTGAGAATGAATTAAGAGCAGCCATAAAGAGAAGGACTTGGGGTGTTGGCGGATGAGAAGCTCAACATGAACTGACAATATGTGCACTTGCATCCCAGAAGACCAACTATACCTTGGGCCGCATCAAAAGAAGTGTGACCAGCAGATCGAGGGAGGTGATTCTCACACTTTACACCCAGAGTATGGCATTCAATTCTGGAGTCCTCAGCACACAAAGGACATGGATCTGTGAGAGAGAGCCTAGAGGAGGACCAGACTGGAACACCTCTGCTATGAGGACAGGCTGAGAGAGTTGGGTTGTTCAGCCTCGAGAAGAAAAGGCTTAGAGGAGACCTTATAGCAGCCTTCCAGTACCTGAGGGGGGGCCTGCATAAAAGATGGGGAGGGACTCTTTGTCAGGGAGTGTAGTGATAGGATGAGGGATAATGGTTTTAAGCTAAAAGAGGACAGGTTTAGATTACATACTAGGAAGAAATTTTTAATGTGAGGGTGGTAAGGTGTTGGAGTATGTTGCCCAGAGAAGTTGTCGAAGCTTCATCACTGAACTTCTTTGAGCATCCTGGTCTAGTGGGAGATGTCCCTGCCTGTGGCAGGGGCATTGAAAGTAGATAATATTTAAGGTCTCTTCCAATCCAAATAATTCTGTGATTCTTAGCAGTTGGAGTGATTTTTGGTACGATGAAGTTCAGAGAAGCTTGGCTAAGATTTTTTTATAAGTGTTTGAGTTTTTTTCTTTTTTTTTTCCAAGCTGTTGCTTAAGAAATAAACTTTCTAATGAAATTGCAACTAAAAATGACAAAATATACTTTACAAAATGTGCGCTTAAGCTGAACTTACTGTAATGAGGGGAAACACACTGTCACTGTATGTGTTAGTAGAAAGTTCAACAGTAATGAACGGTAGAAAACATAGTGGCAGGTGGATTTTTCTTACTTTTCAGAGGAGTAGTATCTCACGAGAGTGAGATTATCTAAATGACTTCCTGACAATAAGATGCATCTTCTTGTATGGAGAACATCCATTGAATAATTAAATTTCTCTCCTGTCCTAAAAATATTATTTTCAGAGAAAGTCTAGGAATGTGGCTATATAATCCTGAGTTCCTATTTCATGTTAAGCAGACTATGGAATTTTTTATGCTATTGTCTGCCTTTTATCCTTTCTAAGATTCCATGGCAATGATTGCTACAGAATACATAAAAGGTAAAAGAATTTTTGTATATGATGAATCTTAAAATACCCTCATGTTTCTCTGTGTTTTTTAGCATCCAAAATGTTGTACAGTCTTTCAGCATCAGAAGATGACCTGGTTCTAGCAGAGAAGCCAGTGTAGTCAAGTTGAGGATGTGATTCACTTCATGCATTTACTTTAAATTAAATAAATGTTTTCTTCTACAAATACAGGATATACCAGAATGTGTATAAAATATTTATACTTTCCCGGGCCTGCCCACCGATATCAATAGAAGTTCTGTGTATACATGTTGGGGTTCATATTCTTCAGTGAACCTCCAGACTTGTACATGTAGAAAATGCTGTGTTCTGAATCACATTCACAGTAGGTGTGAATATTCATTGAGTTCCTTAGTGTTTTTCTGATGTACAGCAGCAGAAAATTTGGTCTCCTTGTTATTAAGTTCTGTTATTTAGAAGGTGGTAGCAATGTTCAGTGTATGGATCTGACCAAACAACTAGTTTGATGAACACACAAATTTATCAGGTCTGCTTTTTAAGGCATCTGTACCTTGCTGTTGACTTTAACTGAAGTATCCTAAGGCTGAAGCATAAATTTCTCCCTTATTAGAGACCAGAGAAACAAGACAGGAAAGAGGCATATGAATTTCCTCAGCATGTGAAAATTTTGACCTAGAATCTGTGATGAAGCTGAATTGACCTAGATAGTGTGCTCAGCAATTTAAAGAAAGCAACTAGCTGCTTCCTTATTTTACAAAATGCAGGGGATTTGCTATTTAATTTATAATAATAGACTTGTATCAGCATTGTACCCGAGATAGTCTTGTACCATCATGGTACTAAAGGTAGCACCCCATAAAGAATGGAGGGATGTGGAGAGAGAGGCACAGACAGGTCCTGCCTGGGTAAGGTGAATCCTGATGGCTTACCCAGGTCATGCAGAGGACTTCTAGTATAGTAGGGAGTCCTTCAAAGGAGTCTTCTGATCCCAGATGGCCAGGTGAGCATTTCTTCGGAAGATTATGCCTGCTCAGTGAGACAATAGCGAACGTTCGTCATCATGGCAAGCAAATACAAAATTCAAGCATGCAAAATTCGTGACAGTGTCCAGTGAATTGTGGCTGGTGAATCCTCTCATACTGTTGCATTACAGGAGATCTCTTTTGGCTGTTGTTGAGAGGTAGTAACTTCTCGAATTTTCTCCCATTGGTTATTTGCCATGTGAGTACTCCTACTCTGCCTTAGGGCAAAGTCAAAAAGGGAAGCATAAATTCTTGCTAGAAATGACCACATGATGTGGTGAGTCCCTGAATGAGCTCCTATAGCCTCTTTTCTTGTGCTGGATGTCAGGATCAGGACATGCAGGAGTCTACTCTGTGTAAGTTTAATACAGACCAGTGCAGGAGCACAGTCCTGGCTCCTCATGTAGATCTTCTGTGAATAAACAGCTTCAGTTTCTTCCTTAAAATAATTCATAAACATTGTTTTATGATCTCAACAAGTTTCACTGACTGTTGCTACCATTTAGATTTGTTTCACTGTAGACCAGAACTATAAATGGATCCTGGATCCATTGCTTGTCAAGAGAAAAAAATTAAAGGATTTATCAAAGAGAAGCAAAATTTCATTTATAACGATTAGAATTAGTCAGCTTGGAGCTTAAACCTCCATACCTTGCTATTACAACTGGAACTTAGTAAAAATGGGCCTGGGATCATTTATTTACTAATTAACCGTTGTCATGGAGCGTACCTTGCCAACTATACATTGCCACATCACCATTCTTGAAAGTCACACAGAAGGGAGCATGTGAAAGTGCTCTGCATTAAGAAACACAACAACATTATTTCCAAACCTGCTAAACTGGCATTATATCCCCTACATTATTATATTTGGCTACTGTTTAGGGATGGAAGAATCAGGAACCTATAATTTAAAACCTTGTAGAATACCATGGTATAAAGACTTTTAGCTCATTTAAAGGTTTTATTCCATTTTGGAAAGTGTTAGACAAAGAGAGAATGTTTTTTTCCTATGAGAACTATTTTTGGCTAAAACGATATTCAAAGTACAAATTTTTTATAGTTTCTGGGAACCCCCAAATTTCTTCCCTTCCATCTTCTAAAGTCATCTGGTTTTCTGCATAGCAGAAACTAATCTCATTGTAGAGGGCCCCACTTAATACTATGCATAAATATGGATTAGGTGGTGTATACAGTCTTTTGCAGGATCAAGACCGAAATTCATCCTCCAACTAAAAATTATAGGAGTGCATTCAGTGATTAGTAGTATCAGATAGAAGAGCTGACATCAGCCTTTGGCTGCCCCTTACTTGAGGATATTCATTGCAAATAACACTTTGGTTCTGCATAATACTGCCAACATGCATTTGAAGGCTCTGATTTTCAAATAGTATCAAAATTTCTACTGTTGTTGTAAAATCCCTGGAGCTAAGAAAATACTAAGAACTTTTGGAAATCTTACTGTGATTGTTGCAGCCTCACTCACGAAGACTTGCACTTCACTGTGAAATCAGTCAAATTCGTTTTGGTGGACTAATTTGAAATAATTCTTCCACTCCATCTTTCTTCTCTCAAGGCCTCAACTGGAGAATTGTGACTATTTTGGGTACTGCATGTCAAGAAAGACATAAAACAGTTGAGAAGGATTCAGACTAGGCTAGGAAGTCTGAGGTATGGGAAAGACTGGAAACACTGAGTTTGTTTGTTTGTAAAATGATGCTGAGGAGACAAAATAACAGTATTTAAACACACAAAAGGTACCTAGAAGGGGAAAAGTATAAACTGTACTCCACGGGGATTTAAGTAATACCTTCAGAAAAAGCTCCCAGTTGTAAAGATAACTGAGGACTTCAATATATTGAGGAAGTCTGCAGAATTGCTATACTGGAGATGTTTAAGAATAGGTTGCACAAACATCCTATCAGGATTAGCTCAGATGAAATTGATTCCAGCTTGTGTTGGGGATAAAAGTTTTGGGATTTTTTTTGATATCTCTTCAAATGATCTTTTGACATCTCTTCTAACCTATTTCCTATCATGCTACAATTTTCTTTGTTGACAGAAAAAAGCATGGCAGAACAGGGTCTTCAATTTCACATGAAGAATGGCTTCCAGAAATAGTGTTTTTTCGCTGATTGTGGTATTTGGATAAAATCTCGACCCTTGCAGCAAAGGAATTCAACATGCACTGTGTGCTTTCTAACGGCTCACAGTTTGTCTGTAGCTGCATGCTACAGTGTTGTGCAGAAAGCTGGACTGGGGAGTGGCTGAGCTGTGTGCTCCACCTCAGGCTGTGCAAGAGGAACGAAGAAGGGGACAACCTGGAGTGAGTGACTTGTCTGTCTCATTCAGACAGCAACAATGATGACAGAGAGAGGGAGCTGAGTCTAGAGAGGCTGAGGGGAGGTTACCAAAAGCGTAAGATGTCAGAGGATGGAAAACTCTGTAGAATTCATGGAAAATGAACGGAGAGTTGAGAAGGGCCTCCAAGGGGAGAGGTGAAAGTCAATAAAAGGTAGGTATGTATTGTTCTGCTTATGTGAAGTTACTAGGACAGAAATTTGTGTTACATAAGCTTGTCTGGCCATCATACACGTCTTTCTCAGCAAGACTGCTCTTGCTGTTGAGTCACAAGTAATGGATAGTCTCGCTTTTTCTTTCTCACCAGCTCTTGTGTATTTTCTTTCCTGGACTGTCCAATGTCCCTGCTTTCAGAGGTATGAATAATATTGGGCTTCAAGCTTGGAAGAAAATAGGAAGAGGGCCTGCTGCTCAGGTTCTTGTGTATAAGAAGGGCTGTGCTGATGCTTCTTCCAGCTGTGTTTCAACAGAAACCCTACGCCTGTCATGGACAAAGAGTCATAAACTGTGGGTGCCTAGTGCAAGAAATCAAAGACGAATTGCCCACAGGTCCCTAATTTAGTGTTTTAGATTGAGGATAGAGGCAGGATGGCAGACATGCTCCCTCTTTCCTTAACGTATGTTGTCTCCAGGGGTGTCACTGCTGCTGCCCTGTGAACCTTGCTCTGTTGCTCATTGTCCTGCTTACGGTGGGAAAGACTTAAGGCAGTTAACTCAGACTTGTCACTGTGGTGTGTTTAACCTTGGCCCAAAAGGTAGCTATGGCAAAAGGAAGAGTCCCTATACCTACACTCACTGTGGTTTTAGCTCCAGATGATACCTAATTGTAAATAGCCAGCTGACTTAACTACTCTACGATATGGAAATATTTACCTTGCTTCCTTTTCATGGCTGTTCCTATTTATGAATTGTTACTCATATTCAAATGTTATTTTTTATCTTTTGTTGTTTTGAACTTTAATTAAATTTTAATAAATATATTCAGCTTTTTGAAAATGCAAACTAAGCAGCTGACTAGCTTAGCATTTTGATTCATGTAATTGTTCTTCATCTCAAATTCACTGAAGTGCCCTAAATATTAATAGATAATTACAATGAGGGTGGCTGAATTAATCCTTCTCTTCTCTTTTTTTTCTCATCCCAGGGATGTATTCTACACCCTACTCTATTCTTTGACTCCCAAAGTAACAAATGACTGACTTGAAATTAATATTACATTTTTATGATAAAAAGAATTATTTTGGGTGATCCAAGAGAGTATAAGTACTGTACTGGGACAGAAACATTTCTTAACTGTGAGAGTTATTATTAGAATAATTAAACTTGCTAACTAACTCTATAGAGGCAGATCAAACAAAACTCAGTGTGTGTCATTGTATGCCCTGAAATACACATCTAATGAGGAAATAAAATGCTCTAGAGATCAAGTAGGGAACAATGCTCATTTGAAAATTTCAGTGAAAACTAACCCAAAAGTTAATGACTGATTTACTGAGAACCAGACACATTATGAAACCTTCTCAACCCACATCGTGTTCAAGGTACTATGTGAGATGAAACTTGGAATACGCTAAAGCTATGTGCCTTTAAGATGTCCCTGGTGTAACAATATTAATAGGCTTTTTGTTGTGCTACTTCTGGTTTAATTTGTTCTGGACTTTATTAAACTCTTTTAAAACATAAGCTTTATTAATCTCCATTTATAACAGACACCTGAGCATATGCCAGACTATTCCTGGAAGACTGAAAGGCGGGGTAAGTAGAAAAAGTAATTTATTAAACAAGAGGTAATCATGTTTTGTTTTGGTTTCAGTTTGTTTTTTTTTTTTCTGGAAGGAGTTTTATTCTAGAAAGGTATACATCGGCATCATTGTTTTGAGGATTTTAAGGTAATATACTCTGAGATATATAGTCTTGCTTCTCAAACGCTGGTTATAGAAATAGTTATAGAAATACTCATATATAGAAAAGAAAGTTTTTCCCCTTTAGTAACTTTTTTTGTATTTTCAAACAAGGGATTTAGACGCACCGAGAACTTTTGGGACTCTGCAGAACCTGTTTAGAGAAGTAACCAGGGAGACTTAGGAGCTAATCCTGCCATCTTTTGCTCTCCAGGTCCTTCACCCAAGGCCTCCAATTGCAGAGTAGCAAGATTGCACTGATACATCGAAAGGCCTTCCATGACCTTGAGAATGACAAGGTTTCTAAGGTACTGAAACCAAACTTTTCACAGATTTTCAAATCTCATGATGCCTATCACTTGTAGCATCTGGAAAAACATCTGAAATGGAAATTAGGTCATGCTTTAATGATATTACATTCTACCTCACCATTTCTCACCACTGATAATGTCACTGATAATGTCACTAGTGGGCCTAGTTGCTGTAAATTGAGTATCTTCTGCATTTTTTTAAAAAATGTGTGTTTTTTCTGATAAACAGGCAGCATGAATATTCGAAGAGACCACATAATGAAACTGTGTATACTTTGTTTGCATTTCTATCTCCATCTGATTTAGACTGTGTACCATATGTGAAATTCGGAAAGAAAAATTCTCCATGAGAAGCTCTGACATGTGGCACTCATTTAGACAAAGAATTTATCCAGAGACATAGAAAGGTCTTTTTGGTTTCTCATTTCTATTATGAAATATGCCATTTTTGTTAAGCAATTTCATGCTTGGAGAATCTCCTTCTTTTTTGTCTAACTTAGTCTTTTCCAAAGTGAAGACATCTTTCTCCAGAGTACGTGAAGAAAGGAGGCATTCATGTCTGAATGAGGTGTAAGGAACATGGGACAAATGTATTTTACTCAGTGAAGAAATTAAAAAAAAACGTATTCCATTCTGCAAAAATGACCCACCCTATCAGGTATTAAGTGTGAAATTATTTTTCCTCTATCCCATTTTCTTCACCTCCACCCCCTGAAACTTCTAGTTCCAGATCATTAAAAGGAAGTTCATGCTTCATGGAAATTCAGAGGAAAAAAAGAAAATGAAAAAAGGGAAATATTAGGGAGGTCACCAGTCTAACCCTCTTATTGATATAAATGTGAACACTAAAGGAAAGTTCTGCGCTTGTAACCCAGCCTTTTATGTCACTTCTTCAGAAAGAATTGTGATTTTTTTTTAAAAAATGTTTTTTCTAAATTAAAGAAAGATTTTGAAGTACATGCTTATTAGACTGGCATCGTTGTTCAGCTCATTAAGAGCTATACCAAAAATAACAGAAGACAACCTCATCAGAGAGTAATGAAATCCAATTGAAACTGTTACTTTTGGCATTTCGCTTAATCGCTTATGCATGCGTGTGATGTCAAAGCTTCTGGATTTGTGAAAAAAAAAAAAAACAGATTTTTTTTTTACCTTTTTGGGAACAGCCTCTATGTTCTAACATGCATGTTTATGCATCGTGTCCTTAAGTCTTTCCGATGTAATTTTAGGAACAAGCACTGCATGGTAGTTACTAATCATAAAAGCATGAAACTAGATTTCGCAACATTCTGTATTGAGGAAAAGTCTCTCCTGCAGATTAAAAAACTTCTGCCACCTTTTCTTTTTGTAGTCAAGAACCTACTTTGGAGCCTCCCTTGATGGATATCAATGGGTCTCCTGATGCGGGACGAGAGTTGGGACCAGTGTGGGTGCTGGGGAGCAGCTGGGTCTGGGGCTGGGAGTGCACAGGCTTCGCATCTACCAAGTACCCCAAGTGGTTTGAATTCAACTGACAGGTGTTATCTGCTTCCTTGCTGGCAGCATCAGCACCCTTACAGCAAATCGAACACAAATATGAGTTTTTAAGGCAGTGTTTCATGGCACAATCTGCCTGCTTGTTCCCACGAGCTGCCATTGTGCAATGCTGGAAGTGCTCACATGGCACCACACGCTGCCCTGGTGGAAAAATGAGGTGTACTTTGGCTTTTTGTTCCACTTCTTCATCTGTCTTCAGTACCTCGGCACGAGGAAGTTCAGTGTGCTGCTTGATTCTGTGTATAGTTATATACTCATATTGTGAAAGCAATCCTGAAAACTAATGGCATGACAATCTTACCCCTTTTTAAGTGCTTATAAAACAGAATAGAAGGATGCAGCAGAAAAAAAGGCTGTACATATTTGTACTTAAACAGAGATGTGAAGTTGATAATGTTGTTAAATCCTGTATTAGCCATTCTGGAGAAGAGACCATCCCCACAGAGGAAATCAGATGACTGCTTCATCCTAAATATATGGGAAGTAGGTACTGAGATCCCCTGCTTGGTCCAGAGTGAATAAAGTCTTGAGATCTTGCAAAAATGTGCTATATACAGGGGTCTGGCTACGGCTGCTTGTTCCCTTAAACTTCTCACAGTTGTCAACAGTGGTGGTCTATCTCTCTGCTGAACATTTCTGGCTCTGGGGAAACAAGTGTGGCTGCAAACTCCAGGGACAGCTTTAATCCCAGTAGCCTTGCCTTCTTGTGCCAAAACAACTGAGATGCAAAGTGTTTGGTCTCTTTGCCCTCTGGATTGTGTTAATAGACATACAGATCCCTGTATTGGGATGTATTACAGATATTCTTGTTTAAGTCTATGCTGTCCTTAGTCTGAGGTTTGCTTTTCTCTTTTGACTTTACAGCAGCTTTTTTTTTGTGGGTTTTTTTTTTATTTGTTTTGTTTTGTGTAAGGCAGAATGTGATCCTGAACTGAGAACAAGCCTTTCAGTGATCAGGCCTAAGGATGTGCGAGTTTAGCTTTGTGCTATAATAACGAGTTGTAACAGATAAGCTTTGGGAGAATGTAGCATTGTCTCAAGACTACTAAATGATTACATTTCATGAAGTTGGTTGTTTATGTGTACCCATAAACACTATGCAATCTACAGACTCTTCTTAAAATAAGAAGATTATATTTTTGAATACTACTTTGATCTCAACATAGCAGCTTCACTACCAAGCCTTAAATGAGGCATAGTATATGGTGATCTTACATGTAAAATATGTGATAAGGACTTGTCTTATTGTCTATCTTAAAGAGGATTATATGAACTAGACCCTGTCCTGTAGTTTCTCATACAGACTTTAGAAATTGCGTAAATGGTAGAAATAGTCTTTATCTAATATTTTGTTTTAAAATACCAGGCTATGTCGGAGACAAATAAAGATATAATCTTCACAGTCTTCTACCACTGAGCTACTTTCTAGAGCCATAGTTTTGAGAAGCTGGGAATTAGGCAACAAGAAAAATTCTGATAAACTGAAATGACACCTGAAAATTGCAATTTACCATCTCAGAAAAATGAGAAATTTAACTTAGAGATGGACTTTAATATAGAGGGAAATCAGCCCTTGTGTCTACCAGTAACAAAAGTCTGAGAAAATGTGGTTACTAATTGCTATAAGGAATTGTTAATTGCTTATGTCAATTTGCACCTATGCAATCTATGCAAGTGCAATCTGTACATGGGTTTGCTGAAGGTAGTACAAGGGCTCAAACTCTTTCCGTACTTATGTTTGAGTAGGACTACTCGAGTGTAATTCCTTGGGAATTCTCATCTGAACAAAGTTACTTGCGTGCTTAGGTGTTCATAGGGTGAAGGGCTAATGTGACATTCAGCACAATTTGAAGAGCATGGTTTTCCCTTTGCATTTACACTGCAGTGTTAGTTGAAGATGACTTAGATGTGGATGATCCAACCCTAGAAGGATGGATTGAAGTTTTAGGATGTCTCTTCTGCATCTCTATCGCTTAGGACAACAGCCATAAAACCCACATGTGCCATAGAAAGTTATACTGTAGTGGGGTGCAGAGGAGGAGAGATGCTTCCCACCCCAGGGGGACCAGAAAAGAGGAGAGGACTCAGATGCTACTCTGACCTCTTCGTTCATTCCCTCCAGCTCTCTGGGCCATGCTGTTGGCTGGCACAGGGAGAGGAGTTTATGTGCTGGGTTAGTGTCTGATGAAGGAGAAGCTGATCCCTGACTCTCCTGGCTGGTGGGCCAGATTTGGGCTGTGACTCAGTGAAACTTTAAGCAGCAAGCCCTGTGAGTGTCTTAAGTCCTGTACAGGTGCAGCTGAGTGGTCCCAGTGCACATGTATTTTTAATTGGTAGAATATAGACCAAATGTCCAAATTAAGGGCTTTGGCGTGAGTGAGTTTTAAAGAGAAGGTGTGTCGATGGTATGCCATAGAACTAGGAAATGGGCCATTTCTGCCTGTTGCACTCATGATCCAGATTTGGTTCTGCAGGAAAAAATAGCAAACCAGTTGCCTGATGGCCTACCACTCTCTTAGCCAGGTCCTGCAGAGACTAGTTTGGGTGACTAATGTCACTCCTGAGGCAGTATGCTGATGTCATTCTTGCCCTCCTTCAGCCCATCTCCATTAGGCACGTGTGACAATATGTGTGTATGCAGGTGTGACCATGTATATTGCATCCTCATCTTGTAAGATAGGACTGCAACTGTCAAACTGCTTGTGTACCCAGCATATCGCTTTATGCCACATATCTGGACATATGCCTATCAAGTGTCAGGGGGAGCATAGCACGTTGACAGTAAAATGCATGTATTCCCTCTCCATACTAATTATTGCACAGCTCATATTGTCTATATATTTCCCTTTTGTGCGCACAAAGGAACTGTGGCTGCCCAGCTGGTTCTCCAGGGCCAGTAATTCAGCAGGTGGAAGCCCTGGCAGCTCTTCCAGGGGTTTATCTGATAAACACCATTTGTTCAGATAAATGGCCATGACTGAACTGTCTGCACTTCCTGCCTTTGCAAAAGCAGAGCAAGGTAATGTGAGAAGACCCTTTGTGTTTTTTTTTTTTTAATTTCTCTTTCCAGTCCTGGACAGAAAGAGAAAAAAGTCCTATCTTTTTTTTTATGGAAACCCACAGTCCATATTTTTTATTCTTCCTAAAGAGAAAAATTAGGCCTGGGTTTTCTTAGGCTTTTGGATCAAGATTTATAGTGTTTCTTCATTTATTTGCTAGATCTTACTTTAGAAGCAGCAAAATGACGCTGTAATTCTGCTCACTTATTCAACAGATATTTGCAGGAAAAAAAAGATCTTTGTTTAAATAAAATAAAGGTTGTGACACAGGCTGAAGAAGTCAGGAAATCCACACTTAAGGCTGACACTAATACTTATGTGGAAAATAAAAGGCACAGTGACTTGCATTCAGCAGGGAATGCCAACCATAACTCTGAATTTCCAGGCTTTGTGTCAGGTTCTGTCAGTACAATATTATTTAAAGGGAGTTTTATGCCTGTGAATTCACTTGTATTTTAATGGCGAGATAATTTTATAATAGAAAAAAAAATCTTGTTAGAAAACATTGCTTGTAAAATACCTGTTCTTATATATGGCAGGCCAGAATGATTAATCTTGTACCAAAGCCATACTTAGGCACTGGGCTATAATTTGCTTCAATTCCTGACCTTGACCAGACGTTTCCTGTGTGATCTTAGTCATTTTATTCACCTGTACCCCAGTTTCAAAATCTGCAAAATATGGGGAATAGAATTGATCTCCTTCCTTAGTGCTTCATAAAGCTGCTGAAGAAAAGTGCTGTATCTGACCTAGGTCTTAACAGAGCAGCGCAGTCTGTGTGTGGGAATAAATATACCTCACACCTCTAGTGAGATATATTTCATCCCTGTTCTTTTGCCACATGCATTTGTACCTAACTTCTGTGGCCACTAACGGACCCCTGGCTCTGGCAGGACTCCCACCTGGAGGTCACCAGCCAGTGTCAGCTGCAACATGTGATTCATCACTCATTCCATAAACCTGCAGGTCGCAGCAGCCCTGACACCTGTGCATACTCCGAGAGGGCTGGAGGCAGCCAGCATAGATGCCCTGATGCAGTTGAATGATTTATTTCTCTCCAGCTGTTCTTTCAGAGGACCTCCTCTTATCCTTTCCTTTTTCTTCCCATTTCGTGGTCTCCTCTTTTACACTTCAGCTGAGTCTTGTGCCTTTCAGAAGGCATTTGTGAGGTCTGGATAAACTAATAATATTTCTGCCAATTTCAGATGGAATGATGGAGACTGAAGTTTCTCGGTTTGTAGTGGAAATCCCTGTGTATCCCTGTACATTGAACTCTCATTAGAATTTGGTGTGGATGATACCAGTTAAGAAATTGCCCAGGTACTTTTTCTCCTGTTGAAGCTCGATTATTCTTTTCTAATGCAAAGGAGATTTGATAGGGGAGCAAGGTCACAGTGTGCTGATCTGGCCATAGTGATTTCTAGGAAGATCCATCATAACAGGCAACAGGAAATAAAAACCTTTGAAAAGAAATTCCTCTACGATGATCCAGGAATTGAATGGAAAGACTCTTGTTACCAGTGAAAGAGAGATCAGAAAAGATACCAAGTGGGTAAGGCAGAACAATCTTGACACCATAGAACAAGTGAAAGAATGAAAATGATAGAGCGGAGCTGCTGGTTCCCACTTCGCATACCAGGGTTGCTATAAGGAAAACACCTGTAAGGTTAATGTAGCAAAGACTCCCATAGGAAAAGAAGGATGGTTACAGAATAATTGTGAAAAAAACAGCAAACCTGAGCTTTTTAACAGTGTCCAAAGCAGCTGTCCATAGTCAAATAATAACACTTATGCTCTTAATAGCTTGGCAAGGTTTCTACTTGTCAATAAGCTGACTAAACAAGCTCCTCTTTAGGTACTATGTAGCTGCATAAAGACTTTCCCCCCGAAATTTCTCTGGGGGGATTTTCTCCTCGTAGGCATGCTAAAATTAAGAGGGAAGAGGATATAGGAAGGCAGAGGCCAACTGTGAAAAACAAGAACTGGAGAAATTGGTGATACAGCTTATGAAGGGAATTAGGTTTGGGAATAAGTAAACAATGGGAAAGGTAAATCTGGTTCCTCCATCCTGCTTGTCTGTTGCCTCAGTGTGCATTCACCTGAAAGATATTTTTGCCTAAGCAACCATTTGTTTTCTCCCTTATGAAATGCACCTGGGAAACTCACAGCTCCTGGGGAGGGAGTATAAAAATGAGTCATGTGGTTTTACTGAGGCTTGAAATTGGGAGTAGTGAGGTCTACTGTGTTCAGGGACGATATAGGATAGGATATTGAGTAATGAGGTAGGGAAAGTTCTGTAATGAGAATGAGTTGTCAAGAAAGCATAGAACTCACGGAAATCATTATATGAAGATGGAGCAATCAGAAAGCTGTTGGACTGAGATGCTGTTACAGCTTTCACTAGAATTTCAAGCTTTTGGGAAATAAGAATATGTTAGGAGGCAATGGCACTATGTCAAGTCAACAAGAATTATAGGGAGACAAATGTAAGCTATAGATTCCATCCTTTCAGCTATTACATATGATACTAAATTCCCTAAGCTCATCTAAACACAGTGGGATTTGGCTAATACTGAAGATCCAAGTTAGCTGTCGTTGGCATGAGTTTTTGCTGGAGTAGCAAACATCTTGCTGAGTCCTGCTTAATGTAAAAGTTTTTAATAAAATGTCACAGAGGTTTTTAATTGCTTTATCTGGACTACTGAATGGGAGACAGAAGCAGTTCTAAGATTCTGTATACAAGGTAAGTTCTCTGCAATTTCCATGCTGAAGTGCTTCAAGTCAGAAGTCTGTGCCTCTTTTATAAGGCAACACAACTTCCACAGACTTGGATGAGAGGTACAAGTGTGTATATGCACACACTTGAAGTGCATCTGGCTTCTGCTGGCTAGATTTGACAAAATACTTTGCTTGTATTGCTTTGATAATATAGAACTTCGAAATGATCAAAGGTGTGGACAGTAATATTCCTGTTCCTTTCCTCTGGTACATTGCAATAGTGATTCTTAGGTTTTTTGCTAGATTGAAAGTTTCTTAAAGTGTTAGAGATTCTGGATTAACCCTATTACTAACTGCCTAAGATTGAAAGAGACCTCTTTGTCCTTTCCAGTCCTCCTTATGTATTCCTTTATCCGTGTATTAATACCTATCTAAATGTATCTAATAATTTCTCTAACACTGATACTATTGAGATCCATGCAGCCTAAAGCATCCTGTACCTTTATATGTGACAATTTGGTTTAAGGATCCAAAACCTACTGGGTGGTTTTGCACTCTGAAGTCTGTAATCTTCACCCTTTTCCTTGCTCTCTGGCCCCAGATGGGCTTAGCTCCTGGAGTAAACTTAGTAACACCTAAAGTGATGTGTCTCACGATTCTCACTTAATTACATCAAAATGAAGTTTACATGGAGTGTGCTGTATGTCCTGTCTATTGAGACTTTTTTGTAGTCTGTAGGAAGGCATATTTTTCTCCCATGAGACAAATGTCCCCTGCCAGACAATGCAAAGCAGCCTCTCACCTTCCCCTCCAGTTGCAGAAAGGAAGCAGGAGGGTTGCCAGCTAGAGTAGGGAAGGATAAACATACCATGTTATTTTAACCTTAATGAATCAAAAAAAAAAAAGGAAAAAAAAAGATTTTTGCAATATAGTTTGTGTTTAATCCCATGGTTTTACAAGAAAGAGTTGATTTCATTGTTGACATATTGAATTCTTAACGCACATTCATTCTAAATGTCAGATTTTTTCTAAATTAACCGAAATCCTAAATAAAGGAAAAAAAGAAGGGGATGAGCAGCACAAATGCCCTTGTGATAAAGAATCTCTTTACTCACTTCTGGTCAGAGTGAAAGGGGTTTTTGAAAGTCTGATACTCAGTCCTTAATCTATATCTCTTGTTGCCATAATGCTGTAATATTAGTGAGCATTACTCTTTCATTTGAGAGAATAATGCAGTTATGAATGTGAATTAGTTTTGTTAAAAGAAATAGAACATAGATGAAGAGAGTTAAATTTCATATGCTTATGTTTGCATCCACTTTGTGCCACATTGACTACAAGGGTGTTCTATGTTTCATTGAAGAAGAAAAAGGGTTTATATTAATCGTTGAAATATTCTGTGTTATTAGATCAGGAGTTTGGCTTTTCCCATTCCATTATGTTAATAGAGATAGAAGCAAGATAGATAGACTGAGTATCGAACTGGATCCAAACATCCTTCACATTTGGTTTGGGCCAATAGTTAGATCTAGCTTCCTCCAGGTGCATCCTATCCCAAATTAATTTACTTCTTATTTTCCCAAAATAATTTTTTTTTCTTTTGCCCTGGGCTTTTGGAGTTAACAGGATTTTGTGACTGTTTATTACCTACAATTAGACTGTGCTTGTTTGATAAGTTCATTGTTTTATCCCAGTAAAAATCTCTATTCCCCACAATAATATTTAAGTTAGGCAATCTGTCCCTCTTAAAATTCATATTGTGAGGCATTAAAAATACCAGTGGAGCAGCAGAGTGTGGTAATGGTATCCAAACATGGAAGTTTATAGCTGAATAATGCATGTGTATTGGGTGACCAGGTGATTTCTGGTGTTCTTGATTTTCTCTCTAAACACGGTTGTATTATTGTTATAATTAGTAGTACAAGGAAATGCTGTTGTATGTATTGGAAGAGTATTAACTCCATATTAGGAGTTAATCCATTTCTGCTCAGAATCACAGAGAATGTTCAGTGAGTTGTTTACTTTCGTTGCCCTCAAACAATCCCATTCACTCTCCTGCACTGCTCTTAATGGACTTTTTTCTTTCGTCTTCAATATAAGGTCCTTAAATTGAACTTTTAAAAGGGAGGCCCTGACAAAGAACAGGTCAAAGAAAGTTAAGAGAAGCCTCTGTGGCTAACTTTTAAGAAAAATTGGACACTGAAAGAGTTAAAAAATGAGTATGTGAACAAGGTACTCTGATCCAAGCAATGAGGTATTTTATGTGGAATTTCTTGTAACTAATTGTAAGCAGGTGCATTTGAACTGCCGGATGCCAACCTGCTGAAACGTGTCATGGTTCTAAAACCTAGCCAGATCCTAATGTGTGGTGAGGTCTGTCTGGTTCTGGTGACCTGAAGACTTTCCGAGTTATTGCTCACAGTGTCCACATTGGACCACGTTGGGTGTTACAGAGACATCTGTGACCACTGCCTGGCAGCAGCAGGAAATTCCAGGAGTTCTTTCCTTTTCTTTGAGTACACCTTAAGTTTGATACCCATAGATGCTGAAGGGCGTGAGGATTCATTCTCCATCAACAGAAGTGATTGTTTGCAGTGGTTTTATTCTGTATATGAACTTCTTCATCAATGCTGCTGTAAAGCAGCTCCTGAAGCACACAACCAAAGCTGTGTAGGAAAACACTTTGTCTTGAGTCAGTCTCATCGTATGTGAGACCTCTTCAGTGTACAAAAGACTGGCTGACAAATCAACTGGACTACCTAAAAATACACAGTCATAACATTTATTTTATTAGTAATAAGTAATTAGAAGCATGAAATGGTTTATGAGTGCTGAGCTTGCTTGGAGGTGTTGGGTTGGCTGCCCTTGATGTCACAGCCCTGCCGATAACGTCCAGTAAATCTCTGGGGCTGTTTCCTTACTGTGTATAAATTCCATTTCATGAAAGCAATAATACTTTCCAGGCAGTGCATTTCAGGGTGATAATTATACATCTTGGGTGGTTAAAGTTACTCCACCTTACTTGTATGAAAATAAAAAAGTAGCACCATACCACTGGCAAAAATGGGAGAATTTCCTGGTTTCCATGAGTTTAAAAAAAGAAAAAGCGGTACATGTGAGTGTGTGTGGTTTTGGATTTTTTTTGGTGTTTTCTTTTTTTTCCATATTTCAGTGAGTTTCTGGCTCAACAAAGGTGAGATGTAAAATGAGTTCAGACTTTAAGGTAGGGCCTGTGCCAGTATTTCCAAGCTCTTTCAGCTACTGGGCACTGCCAAACCACATTTTTTTTTTCGTGGACCACTGTTTGCCCGTACCATTTTATTTGACAACTCTACTACAAAGCTGCACTGTTTCATAGCGGTCTAGAGACCATGACCTCAGAGCCAGTCAGTTTTCTGTGGACTGTGGTCTCATAGGATGACAGGAGTAAAGAGGAATTTAAAATGATTGACAAAAACATGACAGTGTCAGCCATGTCTGTATCATGATTTACACATTTTTGATTACTTTTTAAGAATATTTCATAGTGATGAGTCCACAGTCTCCTCATGTGTTTGCTCCAGATCTTTGCTGTTCATATTATCAGGAAGCCTTTGCTAATCCCTTATCTAAATCTTTCCATTAATCTAGACTAAGGGCATAGAAAACCTGTTCTTTCTCTTCGCAGCTTTCTTTTGCATATTTTAAGACCGTTATCATGTCCCCTCCACTCTCTTTTCGGTAAGCAAACAGCCTCAAATTTTTACATCTTCCCTCTAAGTTGTGTTTTCTAGGCTTTTAATCTGTAGTTCTCCTGTGGGTTCTTCAATGCTTCTCATTTTTACTGAGATGCAGTAGCTGAGACCTGGCAAGCTCTGAAAGCGGAAGGAGGAGGATCTTGTCTCTTGTAGACTGTGCATCTCTTTTTACAAGCTACTTCTGCATGTCATTGGAACAACGGTATCATCCACCCTACGATCCACTCCATAACCCTTAGTTCTTTCCTACCTAAATACTAATACTTCTTAGGTACCTGATGTCTATCTGTTGTTCATACAGAAGTCTCTGTTCCTGTACAGAGGCAATAAATACTCCTCTGTGAGCAGTGCCCTATGGCTTTCTGACTTTTAACAGCAGTATAGGTGGATTATGGTGTTTTTTCTGTCCTCTGGTGCATTAAGGATGTACTTGGTGTAATCTTCAAATTTTATGAACAAGTTGAGTTTTATATTCAATAAATACTTGTTTTTTCTTCTTTTCTGGATCATTAGTGAAAATATTGAGTAGTACTTGATGTAGGAAAGACGCTTTAACCATTGATTGGTCCCTCCTGAAGAGAGATTTATATTTTCCTTTCATCTAGTCCACCCTTTCACAGATTTACCCAAAGCACATAATGTCATACTATCTAGTATATTCTTAAAATGAGCTATATAACAACTATGATTTCTTTATCCACAAGTTCTGTTACGTGGTGGTTGGAATTACTTTGGTTTTTCACAATTTGTTCTGGCAAGTGTTAAGTGGCTCATGCTTATTGTGTTGTCTATTTTCTAGGTATTTACTGATGGTTTGTTAATTATTTGTTCTAGCATTTCTCCGGCAACCTAGAACTGTAGCTTAAAAATTGCCCTTTTCCTCTTCTGCCTCTTTTTTAAAGATGGACACTGTTGTCTTCCTTTCTTGGTCTTCTTTTGACTGACCTCAGAGACATCTTTTTGATTATATCAGTCAGTGGTTCCAAGATGTAATTAGTCAATTTGTGATGTATTTTAAAAGTTTTATGTATCTTATTATCTTACATGATCTAATATGAGTGCATTAGCCCCAACTTTTTTTTAGCATGGAAATCATCCAAAATTTTGCTATCTTCTTCTTGTTTTATTTGAAGCTTATGCATGATGTTTTTGTAGGAATTAGTAGTCTGAATTTTATGGGGGAAAGTGGTTGAATAAAAAAAGAAAAAAGTTTACCTATGGTTATCTAGGTAGAATTGTTGTACATTTGTAAGGAAACGGATATTTCCATGTAACCATATATCTCTTAGGTCTGACCTAGGAGAGAGAGTGTACTATGAAGAAACAGTCTGGGTATGAAGGGAAAATTAATAGAAATTGGTTTCTTATTATTTTCTGATAGAACAAAAGCAAGAATCATATGTATTGGCTATATTTAGATTTTATTTACTGTATGGCCTAAACATTGTTTGGAACATGAGGAAACCAGTGCATGAAACACTCACATTCCAAAGATTTTAACAGAATACCTCCTAATCTGGGGTCTGTTTGTCACTGCTTTGTTTCTGAGAAATCCTCTGAGAACTTGCTAGCTGACTGAAAAGCAGCCAGTGGGTTACAGCAAAATTCAGAACATGCAATGGACTTTGCAAAGCTGTGAAATTAAGGAACTGTTGATCTTGAGCCCATTTAAGCCTTGTGGGATCTTCCTGTGTACATATGCTGAGGGAGTTGTACGCTGGATCCAGGGCATGTCCATTGCTATTTTGCAGAACGTACTTATTCATGCATTCAGAAAAATCAGGGCAAATTCTGCTTGATGTGACACCTCTTTGAAAACCAAACATGTATCAAATAGAAATAGGACCTCCCCTCCCATCCTTTAAGATGAAAATAATACCAAACAGATAATATTTCTGACACAACCAGAAACCATGAAGTAGTGTTCTAGTACCATAGATGATCTTATTCCCTGAATTATTAAGATTGTATCACAAGTATCACTGTAATTGTTAAATTTTACCTTCCTTAAAATCATAGAATCATAAGGTTGGAGAAGACTTCTGAAATCATCAAGTCCAACTGTAAAAATCTTTTATCCTACTCTAGTTTCAGAGGCTGCATACCTAATATTGCGAGTCTGAAGAAAACTACAACACAAGATTCCTTAGGCTTAAACTACTACATTATAGAATTATCTCCAGGTTAGTGTATATGAGAAATTATTTGGGGGCACTTATTACTTCCAAGTTCCCTGTTATCGTAGTTTCTGTTGTGAAAGGGCATAATTCTCTGAGTCAAATTTGAGAGCACTTGGGCCTCATGTCTAACCTTGCCCAAGGATTGTGCCATCCCACAGGATGGTACTCTTTTTGGTGAAACAGTACTGATAAATAATTGCCAGAAAAGTGTGTATCAATTTATCTCACAACATCTCTCTCCAACATCAGTGCTTAAATGCAATAAGTGGTCATAGTAACTATAGTTAGAAAATACTTCTCCTGAAGAACTTTATTAGAGTTTGGCATCTTCCCAAAAATGAGTTTTGTTTGCTAGGAATCTTAGAAAGCCAGTGCCAAAAATGTATTTTGTAATCTCTTAGAGCCAAACTGGGATTAAAGAGCAGTTAGGGAATTATGCCTCTAAACAGGAAGCTGGGTACAAGTTGACAAGGAGAGCACTGCTTGTCTGATTTTTAGACAGGCACATCCAAGGACAATATTTTCTCTGATGCCTTCCCCATCATGCAGAGCTGCTGAATGAGTGTGTCAGAAACAGAACAACAGCATTGCGGTGCTATTGATTTCTAACTGGCCACAGGCAAGCCTACGTCTCCAGGTGCTGCCTTGGAGATAAGGTTGTATCCACATCCAGCTGGCCCTAGCTTTTACCTGTGCCCTTGCTACAGCTACACCTAGGTCCCTGTGGTGTAGGGAGGAAAAATTAAATGATGAAGGAAGGAAATCTGAAGAAAAACTGAAAGTAGGCAAGGAAAGGTAGTTGAAGAAAGGAAATGGGACAGTCTGGAAAGAGGCCAGGGCAAGGAAGGCAATGTGAGCAGGAGCTCGTTCTACTCAAGGTTTAGTCATGTTATAGTGGCACCTTGGGATGTAATAGTATGGATACAGAGGAGAGGGTTGTCACTTCATAGCTTCTGTAGCTTCCTCAGTAGGCATGTGTTGTTTGTGAAAGCAAGCAAACAAATCAGTCTTTGCATATCATCAGCATAACAAGCTCCATTGGCAGGAGTAAGTTAGCAGATACAAAAGTCCATAGTTTTAAACTGGGATCCACAGCTGATTTTCAGCAGCTGGGAATCAGGCCCATCTGCTGAGGCTATGGGACATTGGTAATTCTGTTTACAGGAGGATAAATATTTTCAAGATATATTTCTGTCCAGGCTGAGGCTACAATGAGGGGCATGCTGGTCCCACACTGCATGACAGCTAATCTCTCTCTATAGAACCCATCTGATTCTTAAAGCAGTTCAATTTGCAAACCTGGTTGTGTCATTTTTTTTCTATCACTCAAGGTCATAATCTGCCTTAAAATTCAAATTTTCCCTCATAAAAGAAGAATGAGTAGGACAAGTTGCTTAAATTATAGTTTTCCTGTTCCTGGGAAAATGAAGGTTCGGAAGTTATAGTGTGCAGGTGGAGACTTTCGTGTTTTTTTTATCTACAAGTCAGTAATTAACACCTTTGCTTCATGTTAGCCTTCTGCATGTCGACATTATTGATTCATCAAGTGTCTGAAGGCCCAGCTGGTTTTCATCAGCTGAACACCACTATTTGACAATGAGGAGAAAAAAAAGCAAGATTTGCTAGCAGCAATAGCCAGTTTTCCTTGCCCTCACTTCTTTCCCCAGCCTTGACCTCTCCAGCAGCCATCTTCTCCTCCTCACACTTCCCAAAGACAATAATGTGTATGAGTCTAATAACTTGCATATTAACTAAAAACATTCTGGTGTCATAGGAGAATAATGAGAATGATAAATGTTGACCGCAGAGACTACCTTAGCTTCTCCAAGTGGATTTGTGGGTATAGGTGAGAGAATCATTTTAGGAGAAGTGAGGGTACTGCATGTAAGAATAGTTTGTGAGCTCTTTATCTGACTTCTCTTCAAGGCTTCTGAAGTGATCCTATTCCTTAGGCATCTTCTTAATGCAGAAACTGTCTTTCTTAGGACTTGGATTGTGGTTTTATCATTTGTTAAACAGAAACATATTCTGAACAGCCAATATACAGCCACAGACACTGTGCTGGTCTGCGGAGCCTTCTAATAAGGGACTTTGGGACTTTCAGTAATTACCTATGAATGTCCTCCGTGTTCTTGTGGTAACACTCATGCTAAAGATATCAAGTCTGTCTCCTCACAAGATCAGTGCTCCCCAGCAGCTGGATCAGGCCCATCATATATTCCACGCTGAAGAAAATGGTTCTCAGGTGGTTTGCACACACGGTTATGACTTCTTTTTACCCTCCTCCCCTGTACCCTACTAAGTCAAACACTGAGCGTGATTAATGATAACATAGATTACTGTGAGCATAAAGTTCAAGAGCTGAGCTGTTTATTTGTTTAAGAAAGTTGTTTTCTGAGTGTTTCTCTATATATCTAGCCACATGCTTAGACTGAAATATCCCAGCCCAGTCACTGGTTTGTATGAATATTGTTTTGACAGCAGAGAATGCTTGTAAACATCCAGGATGGGGAGGGGAAATAGTGTCTAGGTTTCATTCCATTTCCATGTGGTCTGTTCTCCTATCACTGGTATGGGAGTAAATGCCTGTTAAATAATCATAGAACCATAGAATCTTCCAGTCAGAAAAGACCTTCGAGATCATTGAGTCTAACCATACCCATCTTCTGCTAAACCATGTCCTTGAAAAACTCATCTACCCATTTTTTAAACACCTCCAGGGATGGTGAAGATCTGATACTAATATTGAAGAGATACCATGTGTGAAAGTACAATGGATCAGGTGAGTAGTGACAGAACAGACGCAGGAGTAAAGAGGCAACTTTTTGTCCATCAACAAATAAACATTAAAGCAAAACTAAATTCAAACCTTTCGGTTCTAGGAATAAAACCGGGTTCTTCAAGTTCAAAGCATATGACAGGGGATGGCTGTATTGCCCAGGAACACTGCCTAACGCCATTGATGACAAGCCAAGTTGTGGATTTACACACCTGCCTGCATGTATCTGTCATCCTGTTTCTCAAAAAATTGGGGTTGACTTTCTCAAGAATGAAATTTGCTTGAACTTTGCTTCATCTTCTAACACCTAGGACCAAAGTTATTCTTTAACTAGGTACCTACAGTTCCCACTGATCTTTCAATGACATACGTGTCTGAGGTCAATATTTGAATCATGGGCTGTATGAGCAGAGCTTTTGATTATATCATAGGTACTGGGAAGGCAAAATGAGTCTCCATAGTTCAGCATCCCCCCTGGCTAGCCACTCTCTTTTACTAAGTTTTACTCAGTATCTTAGATCTGCTTATAACTGAAATACATTTTAGCTATTACTCGAAATAAATCAGCAAGGGAGGGAAAACAAAACCTGCTCAAATTACTTTCAGGTGAATCTAACTGCCTTTCTAAACACCTCTACATTCGATTATTCTGTTACAAATTTGCAGTAAAGGTTCTGGGAAAAGGAATAGTGTTTAAATTATTGCTTCCTTTTTAAAGTTATCCCCATGATACATGCATCATTTTTTGATGAGAACAGTTCCTTTGAAAATTATCTTTTTGTGTTTTCTTTCTTTTAAAATTTATTCTAATTGAGAATAAACTGATTTTTCATCATGACGCTCTTTTCTCCAGAGAATAGCATTGTTTTTATTTTATTGTTGTCTGGTTCGGGCCACTTAAGCCGTGCTCCTCCTCCACTTCTTTACTCCTAAGCAGAGTCAGGGTTAGTTAAGGAAAGTTGTGTCCAATTTTGAGCTTCTGACTCAAAAAACCCCACCCTTAAAAACTCACCCTTGATTTCTTGTTGGTAATGGATTGATTGCCAGATTATTTCTTTAAAATTATAGCACTTGTTTCCTGTTTTCAAAGGCTAAAACGAGCCACTTAAGCATGACAAAAAAAACCCTAAAGCAGGCTGCCTAAATTAGTTTGCATAGTTAGAGCAATAAGAACTTTGTCAGACTGCAGGTGTCACAATCCCCCCACACACACATAAAGAAAACTTGAAAACAGGAGGCAGTCTTACTGAACCCAAAGGAATCTTTTTTAGCAGAGTTCATGTTTCTTAGCTCATGAGGTCAGGGTATAGAAAAGTAGCTGACACTATGATATTGAAGGCTCCAGTGGTTTTCCTGTAGTAATAGATGGATGACCTGGTTGTTTTATATTGCTGACTTTGTCCATTAAAACAGCAGACTAAAAACTGTTTTTCCTAATGTGGGTTTCTTCTTAATGAAATTTATTCCTTGTCATCAAACCTATTTGTATGTTTTTTCCCCTTGGCCTCCTGTTTCTTAATAGTCTCTGAATTTCCTGACTTCCTGATTTTGGCTGTCAGGATACAGGTCATCCAAGGCTAAAGTACTCTGACACAATCCATACCAAAAATAAGAGGAAAATGAAACAATTTATTAGACTTTATATCTATGTCTTATTTAGCGCAGTGTTTAATTCCTATTTGGGTTCCCTACATTTGGAAGAATCAGGGAAGATCAGAAAAGTTTTCAGATAATAAAATATTGATGCCAGCTTTAGTGACTCAGTTCTGAGGTGTTTTGTGGTAAGTTCCACTTAGGTCACTCCCTAGAATTTAATGTAAATATTTTGAGACAGGAATCACAACTCATGTATATATTTTCAGAACAATCTTAATACAATTCCTCCCACATATGGGTTACACTTGGTCATCCATAATATATTTTTTCCCCACAGGTGACTCTGTGAATGCGTCCTCAGAATTATCATGGTTAGAAATATAGACATTCATAGAAATATAGACAATCATTTTCTCAGTGTTATGATTGGATCAGTAACTCAATTCATCAAATAATTTAAGCATAGCTTGAGTCTACTATTTCCCAGTCTTTCTTCAGCCTTATCACGTCATGTATGTGCAGGCTGAAGAGCTTACTTGTCAAAAACTAAATCCTTTATTTGAGAAAGCAAAAGCTTAGAAAGAATAAAGTGCAACAGGAAAGAATATTTTCAGAGAGCTTTTGTTATGTGGGAGTAGCTTCTTTGAAAAAGTTGTTTCACTTTTTTTATGACCTGTTTATGACTGCAGACAAAAAATGCTGACCAGCACACTATTTTCCTGATCTGTCTCCTGATAAGAGAGACCACATCAACATCCGATGGACCAGAGAAGCTGTTTTCTACAAAAATCCATGCAAGAGTCATTTACCTGACTTACATAATTCCTATATACTTGTATATTATGCTCTAGATATTACTTTCTTACTTAAAGGTCTTTTTTTTCCCAAATACTTCCTTTTTACAGGCTAAATACATATCATAATTCTGAGTAGATTAATTTCTGAATTATCTAAGTGTTCAAATAGATAAAAACACCCAACTGAAATATTTCTTAGCCAGGGTAAAAAAGGAAGCTGAAATGTAAAACTTAATTGGCACTCCTGACTAGAATTAGGCGGCATATTTGTATCTTTACATGTTCAGTTTTTATTGTTTAAGAGTAGGAAGAGATCTATCTTAAATGCTACTTGAAATGTGGCTAAAATCTTACGAGAAAGATTATTTCATTAAAGTTCTACTATTTCAGGTTTGAATGCTATTTCATTATTCTTTAAGCTCACTTGAAGCCAGACTGCTTCTCAGTTTGACTTTGACTTCCAAACCTGTTCGGTTTTGATGCAAACCCAACCCAAATGCAGCTAAGAACATTCTGGTCTGTGTTCACTAAAAGCTCTGGTGACTTTGAATTGAGCTAAATCCTTGTACAAGGGAACCTTTGTTGCTTTGAGTTAGATGTTTTTGAGTAGTTTTTCACCTGCAGGCCACATCTGTCTAACCCATCAGAAGATATGGGCATACCTGTGCCCAGGACCAAACTGCTTTGAGATACTAGGAAATCCCTGTCGCTCCCTATTACGATTAAGCAATCACTTTCCCTGGGAACCTACTTTTGCTGGAGCAGACAAGCTGTCAGCTCTGCAAGTGGTCTTTTGTTTATGTATCTTTTCTGTTCCTCTGTTTACTTAAACAGACAGAATTGTCAGCTCTTGTAAGGCTGGGCTGTGTAACTCATGGCCTGTCCACCTCAGACTTGCATTTTTTTATTTTTACTTTTTTTTAAAAAAGGAATGATCTTATCCAAACATGAGTGAAATGGGCAGATTTATGAAAGCAAAGAAGAGCAAAGTGGAAAAGGAAGTTTATGTTTTTTTGTAGAGACTCGCTGCTGTGTAAATGCACTGAAAGAATCTCTTGGTTGTTTGGGCTTTTGCATAACAGCTAGAGATCCAGAGCAATTAGGTTTTCTAAGTATAAGCAAGAGAATCTGTTTTGTTTATGCAGAAAAGTCCCCCAGAAGAGAGGCAGGAGCAGAGACATAAGTAATAAGCTCATATGTTTGGAAAGAGTATAATGTACTTATAAATATTATAGTGGCGTCGCTATAGTTAAGGGTCTGGCAAGATTTTTATTGTAAACCCTTCTTGTCAGAAGTTCAGGATGGAGCTGTAAAACTCCCAGGCTGCAGCTTGGCATGTGAGGGCTCAAGGCAGGAGCACAGGTTTCTCTCCTGCCCCCTCAATAAATTGGCACAAACCTGATTGTTCACAGGGAAGTGATACTAGGCAGAGCCCTTATATTTCTCTTTGAAAAGCAGATGGTTTGTATTCTTGTCTTGTCAGAAAGCTGGGGCACTGAAAATGCACTGCAACGTTGGCTTGTGGTGCAGAAAGGAATAGTAGTGTGTTGAGTTATGGTAGATAGAAACCGTGCAGATAAGTAAATCCATTTGTGTTTGAATCCAGTCTACATGTCTCTGGATGTTTGATTTCCCAAAAAGAAGTTAATACAATTTTTGTAGGAAGTTGCCTTTCTAGGCAAATGCTGCTAGGGAAATGAAGGCAAATTAATGATCTTAGAGCTGAACTTTTCTTGAGTCGATTCATGGTTTACTGGTTACGTTTTGCTAGTAATTGAAATTAATGACAAAAGGAAGCACCAGGATCTGTTCTTGATCCACGGACTGTAAGGCTGTGATGTTTTTGTATATTAACTGGCAAATCTGGCACTGGTAACAAAGACAAACTTAACTAGGAATAAAGAGAAATTAATCTGCAATAAATTTAGACTATCCAAAGAACCAGTGAGAAAAATAGTATTTTACATTTGGTTAGTATGTATGTTTTTTAAATTGAATAAAAAAGTTATCAGAAAAATCCACTATGTTCTACTCAGCCGAATACCTTAGGATTCCTGAACACAGCATCTGAGATCATTGGTCTTTACCAAACAGGAACTGCAAGTCTGCATGCAGAAGACCATCAGAACGCTGAAAGTTTTTATATAGGATATGGTGGATATATATTCACTAAAAATAATGATAGTTGTAATTATACAGGGACTTAGGGACCTAGTTTTGGGGCTAATGTTTCATGTGAATGTCACCTGATATGGTCTGCATGGCTTATGTATATGTTATTTACCATTAAATTATCACTGATACCATTACTTTCTGGTAGTGGCTAAAGAGGAATAAATTCTGCTCAGGTATCAGGTTAATAAGAGCAATGCCACAGGAGACATCTTGAACTGCTAAGGCAAAAGGAAAGATCATCAAGACAATAAATCAGTAAGCTATGCAAAATGTTTCAGCTGTGCCAAAAAAAGATTGTAGACTACAAAACATGTGTTTTTACCATGGTGGCTCCAAAGAGAATTTAAGCTGAAAAATGGAATGCTATTCATTAATTTTACTATAAATTGTTAGTCAGTCAAAAATCTAATTTGCTAAAAGTGCTGTCCCTTCTGCTTCCTTGCCCACTGTATAAGTTCAGTGCCTGTAGGCCAAGTTTTGTACTTGTGTACGTCCCGTGCAACCTCACTTAACTGAGTGATACAGAGTAAAAGGCAGCACTGGAATTATCCCTTAGGGTTTAATCTGACTTCAATGTCACCTGGAGAAGCTACAGTGTCTAGTGAGGTAGTTTCTCATTTTGAAGTGAGGAAGTCAAGGTAATTCACTGTTGGCCTAAATATTCCATTTAAGTGATATTACGAGTCTGACAAATGCAGAAAATTGGAGCCAAGGCTGACTGTCCAATCTATTTTGTACAACAGCAGGACATGTGGAAATAAGTGAAAAGTAGGGTGTAATAAAGCTGTTAATTTTAATGTAGATCCTTATGGATTAGGTGACTTGTTTCTATCTGTAAAAGTGAAATCTCTTGATAGAAAAGTCTGATCTTCACTGCTTTGCAGTAATTCTACTCATTATTTACTCTTTTTCCTTTACCACAAAGAGGAAGGCTTTGAGTCTAAGGTAAGAAAGGCCCTTCATTTTTGGTCTTTAAGTAAAAACTTAATTACTATGTGTAATTACCTACATAGATCAATTGCTTTTTAATTCTGAAAAATAAAGGGAAAAAATAGAAATCTACTGGCTGGAAGCTGAAGCCTTATTAATACAGAGAGGAGATAAGGAATATATTTTTAAGGCGAGGGTAGTTGTCCATTGGAACAAATTAAAGTGGGAATTTGATGGATTCTCCATCCCTTGAAGTCTTTAGTCAAAAGTGAACACCTTTCTAAAACTATGATAGAAGTCAACTTATAGTTATGGGTTTGCAAGAATCACTGAGTGAAATTCAAAGACTGATGTTATGCGGGAGGGTCAGACTTATAACAGACTTGGTCAGGGCTTATAACTGACTGTCTTCTGGCCTTACTAATTCCTATTGCTAGAGGGAGAAGAGGTATTCAAGTTTTTGATTTTGAGCCAATGGCCAGAAGAAGCTACAGTCCCATGACTGAATTTCAAAAATAGAAAATGAAATTTTGGAATAGTAGCTGACTTCACTCTGAAATGCTTTTGTGTAGCTCTATATACATCTTCGATCACAACCCTGGAAAAGATACCAGTGACATTCAGCATGTTTCCCGAGAGATAGCAAGGAAAGATAAATAGATGGAATGTTATTTATTTATGTATTTATTTAAAATCAAAACATCTCTTTGGAACTGCCTGACTTGGCTCTATGCTTTAGTGACAATTATAATTCCAGTAGTAACTACTCATTCCTTTCACCTAGTTTGCTTTGGAGGAGACATTGACCGTATGTAATATTTAAATCGCAAGTAGCTGTAGCCATATAGCTAAACCAGAAATTACACTCTCTAAAATATATATGAAGATATGGAAAAGCGTTTTTGTGTGTGTGTACATTTGTATGCAAGCATGGATGTATGCATGTGAGTGAGGTGTAATTTCAATAAAATAGAGAGAGAGAAACCATGGAAAATCTGATCCAGTACTACTGAATTCCTGGACAGGTAGTCCATGCATCAATCTCTCCTCACTTCACATTCACAGGATAGTTCAATGTGCCTGAGACCTCAGAGGAATTTTTCTCATATGCCTCCAATGTTTTTATAAGTCTGCCTTGGCAGGAAATACATATGTTCTTAATAATGATTAAAAAGAATAATTTCACCTTTCAAAATCAAAGTGCAAATGGCATAGCAGGTGTAATTGAAGCAAATGATTATGGTACTTATCTGTCTTTACAGAAAAAGCTCAAGGGAATTCACTATCTCCACAAGGATGTAATATTTTTAGTAGATCTTGAGTATATGGTTTGCCAAGAATTCAAGGCTGGGTATAAAACATGCCATTCAAGCAATGAATATGAACATTCAACTGGGGTAAAGAACAAGTTTTAAAAAAACAATAAACAAAGTTTGAAATAACACAGGTATAAAATCCATGTGCAAAATCCAATGGGGCCAAGAAATAAAAAGGAATTTTCAGCGTGGGATCTCTGCACTGCAAATACAGGAAGAAAATGGATTTTATTCTTAGATGGCTAGCCTAAGGTCCATCTGATGGTATGCATTTTCACGTGATTAAATCAAGAAGATAAGGAATACACGCTTCTCTTGCAAGACTAAGTAACTTCAGGTAGCACCTAAGTAGCTCTTAGGGTAAATCTTAGGGGTGAGGAACTGTATCTCTGTAAGCCTCAAGCATATTGCTACAATTTTGTGAGAAAACGAAAACCTGGTTCCTAACATTCTCCGAAAGCAGTTTTGAGATCAGAATCTCACCTTGCATCACTTCATCCCTTCCAGCCTGAAATGTGCATCAGATCAGTTATGAAGACAATAAAAGAGGAACGGACGAGTTTAGGCTCAAAGAAGAACGTTTGACTATCTCTTTCCTTCAAACTGGAGTAAAGAGGATGGAAGGAGAAAATAACATGTTGTTCAGATTTCACAACTCCGATTCATGGAATATTTGTTATAATTATTTATTTTATTTGCCTATCACCATGGCAGCTGAGTCCTCCATGTATTAAAAAAAATTAGAAACACATTGGTGCCACATGTCATGATCTCTTGACTGTTATGTTTTAGTGTGTAATTGTTTCTCCTTCATTGACCAGTAATTAAGCTGCAGTATTCCTAGGCTTGCATATCCAGCAAACTTGGAAAACTCTTTCAATTTTTAAAGTTTGTTTGCCAGGTGTTTTTTTTCCTACAAACTTGTCCAACTTTGAAAATTACAACTTAAGTAAAACCAAAAACATAAGTGTCACGGATCCTTGAGGGATTACCTTACCACATTAATATTCAATAATGCCAGCTGCCCTTGTTCAGCACATGAGGGCCCTTATTCAGTAAGATGCTGAAATGTGGCCCAAATGTTTGGTGGAGAGAAAACAGGCTCTTTCTCAGGGAACTGGTCAACATTTTCAAAGACAGCTTTATTTTTTTTACCAAGTGATAGGAAAAATGGTAATGGCTTTCAGCTGAAGGAGGGTAGAATTAGACTAGCTATAAGGAAGAAATTCTACACTATGAGGGTAGTGAGGCACTGGAACAGGTTACCCAGAAAAGGTGTGGATATTGCATTCCTGGAAGTTTTCAAGGCCAAGTTAGATGGTGTCTTGAGCAACCTGGTCTAGTGGAAGGTGTCCTTGCCTGTGGAAGGGGAGTTGGAACTACATGATATTTAAAGTCCCAAACACTTCCATGATTCTATGAAGCACACAGACTGCTTAAAACAGATCCTGGTAAGCAGAAGTTTGGTAATCTTCCCCCAAAATGTTATGATTTTAAAAACTGGAAAAAAAAATCTACCAACCTCCATAATTTTCAAGCCTGTCCAATGGAATTGTTTCCAAAATTTTCTAATTTTTTAATTTTTGCCTCTTTTCTAGCTTCTACTGCCCAAACTTTGCCTTTTTGGTATGTATATTCTAGTAACTACTAAGGCATACAATGCATATGAAGGAGAGAGAAAAGACTGTAAAGTGGGGCACCTTACTATTTGTAAAAGCTTTTTTAGGTCAGGCAGTATTTTGCAACTTGTGCATTTGCCAAACCATGCTCTGGTGATAGACCCCTGGCATGTGATGTTTTTACTTAGCCAAGAGGTTAAGGATGCTGAGGATGAAAACAAGTTTTGCTGTAGCCAGCACGAGGTCTGCAACAAGCCAAGCCAAACTCATCACTGAGGAAAATGGACTTCAGCTCAGAAGTCTTATGTCACTTTAAGCCTGGAACTATAACATATAGCTCCTGTTAATGTATCAAAGTGCAAAAAGAGTGGCCAGCTGCAAGGGAGGCGATGGAGGGCTGCTGAGTTTTCTCTCCTGAAGCCTTCACTTGCTTTCCAGGCTGATTGCTTGTGATTTCATTAAACCCATTTGATCAGAGGTTTGGGGCCCCATACAGCTCCTTGCAGAAGGAGCAGCGGGACTCAGGGCGAGGATTGGCTTCAGGTGGATAGTTTTCCAGTCTTCAGGAAATGAAGATTTAACACTGTAGGCAAGAGGAAAAATCTGTTTTGCCAGAAGCAATGGGAGCCAGGACACTTGCCTACCTGTCTGTTTGCATAGGGTTGAGGAGCAGATGGGCTGAGGGGAGTAGGATGGGGACTGTGCTGGTGGCCTAGCTGTTGCCCCGTGGCTTCTCACCCTCGGTACCTTGGTGCTCCCACAACACACAAGTGTTTCCAGATGAATGGACCTTGTCCAAGTGTTTGCCTTTTGGCTGTCAGTGCTGTGAGAGCAAACAAGTTTTCTCATGGCTAACTAACATCCTTTGATTCCTTCCCCCTGAGAAAGTTGCTTTTTGTTTGTTGCGCCATGACAACATTGCTCCACTATCCAGAGCGAGTGTGTTAATTCAGGAAGGGAGATATTCTGAAAGGCTTGACTGGCAATTTTTAAACTCCAGATGGCTATTCTCCAACTACCTGTTGGCTTGAATAGGAAGTAAGTCTCCTGACAGGCTCTCTTCCTTCCGTTTGCATTGTTTTCAGCAAAAATAGATTTTTAATAACTCCCATAATAATGTTGCTGCAAGGTGCTGCCTACAAACATTAGTCTGAAACAGGACAAACATATTGCAATGTCTGTTGACTTTTCACCTATCAGTGGCCCACCAGCTGTGGCTGATTATTAACAATAAAATAGGAAGTAACCTTAGATTAAATATTACTAAGAAGCACCCAATATCCAGAATTGGGGAGCAGAACTTCAGCTGCTGCAAATTAGCTAAGGATTTGCTCAGAGTGTGTAGGAATGCTGGTGAAATTAATAAAATTAATTTTGTCACTGAACTTCTCTAATTCATCAGATCGTCTTGATTTTGTTTTTCCTCTCAGACATTTCATACCTACTTATTGTGCTTTAGTGTATCATCACAGATGAGAATGTGTGGAGCAGTAGCTGGCTTTTTTTAGTTTGCTTTTAAGATAATTGTGACTTTTCTTCAATGACTGCTCTGTTGTCTTATCACTTATATTTTCTCCCAGTATGTCTATATTATCTTACTTTATGCCAAACTTCAAACTTCCTATCCTATCCTTTCATTGTTGTTTTGCACCATGACCAAGAGAGAATATTTTAAATTACAGTGATGTGATCATACATATTTATTAAACTTTTTGATTTAAATAAGAATGATTTCTTAGGCAGTTATTTCATATAGAGATAAAAAAGTCATATCTGATTCAATACAGAAAACAGACAATTCTGGTTTCAAACCATCAGTCTTACTATTCCTGTACTTTGAATTTTGATAGATGGGACTTGCTATGCTAAACAGAAGCATTACCAAAATTATGATAATCCCCCCTCTTCCCCAAAATTTTTCCACAGTCATGAATCAAATCCAGTACCTTTAATATTTTTGTCCTTCATGCCTTATATATGTACATATATGTAAAAGTTTCAAAACATGTCAAATGTTCCCTACACTGCATTATATTTTTCCACAAGACTAAATCCCAACCAGTAGTAGAACCCAGAAGAAATAGTTCTTTCACATTACAGTAGCCTTCCTATGAGTTAATTGCACTTTTCTACAGCTAGTTGTTTCTTTCTAAAGTCTATGAAGTGTTCCATATGTTCTCACTAGGTCACACTGTAGCTAGGGATTTCATTTTGGTCTATATATAGCAAGCAAATAGTCCAAATATGCTCAGATTTGTTTTGAATACTTTAGTCTGGCTAAAATGAAGGATATGACATTTAGAAGTGAATTTATGAAGCTAGGAACAACAGCAAGGAACAGCTGGGAAGAGATTCAGGGACAGAAGTATTATCTCTTAGCAGCCTACACTTGTGTGGAACTATTACTACTTCAGAAAAAATCCATGCTCATTCAGTTGAACTCAGAGCAAGAAGGATTGAAATAAAAGGGCAATGGTAGATCAGAAGTGTTCGTTTGAGTGCAAATTGCGGAACACATTGCTGGGTATCATTTCTATGAAACCATTCTCTAACACAGCTATGTGTCTGCAAGCTGCTGTAGTAGGGTAAAGCTTGTGGGACAGCTGAAGAGAGGGCAGAGGGGATAATGCAAGGAGAGACACAGGCAAAAAAGTAGGCAGCAGAAGGAAGACAAGACAAAAAGGAGCTGTGCAAAGCAGGACTGTAGAGGTGTGGTAGGGATCCGTATGGGTCAGGATGTGTCACTAGGAGAGAGACTGAGGACGCAAGAGGCTAAACAGAGTGATTTCTTACACATTTAATGAAACTATTGAGGAGTGAGCAGGAGGAGTAACAAACAGGGAACCCTCAGGAGCAGATGAAATGACAAAGTCCCATTTAGAGGCAGACAAAGTTACAGAAGACAGAGATGAGTTTGTATAGGGAACGTATGGCATTACCCAATGGAAGAGCCAGGATGTGTGAGATCACGTCATTACTCCCCGTTCTGTTGTATGTCCTCTCACCTGCAGGTGCCTGCACATGTCTGTGTGTTTGTGCCCTTGTGTTAGGAAAAAGAGTCAGAGAAAAGGTTAGGCGAAGCTGAATCAGGTTGATGATTGAGGACCGGAATCCTGAGAGGCACCAGCTGTCCCACATTCCTGTTTTTGAGGAACTCCCCTTTACGCCTCTTTCTCTAACTGGCAAGGCCCTCTGAGATTTCCAGATTATCTCTGGAGAAACAAAATCTCCCAATCAAATAAATAGATAAATTTAATACCAATAGAAAGGATATGATGGGAAGAAGTTAGTTAGAGAAACTTTAGCTGACATTTGCTGTCATACCTGGCAGCTCAAAAGTGCTTTTTACCTGGTGGGAAGAGCTCAACTACACGTAGCACAAAGTGAGTTTGTAAAACAGTGATGACTGTTTATTTTTTAAAAAAAAAAAGTTTTATTTTTTCATTTTACTAATTCTAAGGCAGATTTTATATGGTGCATGAAGAGTTTGAAAATATGAATTGTAATTGAAGTAGGTTTTATTCTTTAAAACCAACCCAGCTGTATACAAAGAGAGTCCACACTCCTATGTTAGCATCATTGCTACTATGCAGACCAAACTTACACCTCAGTTCCTGACCTGGGCTTTCCTGTCTGTGAGAGCCCCAAAGCTCAGTGCTATCTTCTCATATCTGTTTTATTTACTTATTAACTATGGAGGTGCTCTTACATTAATCTAACTTCATCAACTCACATGTAGTTTCTTCTGGTGCCTTTCAAGGACACAGCTAGCTTTAAACATTGTTGTCTGTCTCCAGAGAATCTTAAACAACATTTAAAAGTTCAATAGGTGTCTCCGAAGCTTTGTAAAAGCATTTTAGTTCTACTTCTGTGGTAGTTTTAAAACATATAAATGGTTCATATTGCAAAGTGTTACAATGGTATTTCAAATTTTCTTTGAATGGTAGATTTGATGATAGTAACATTTTTCAAAAAGTGAATTTTCATATAATACAAATGGTGTTAGTTCAACTACCAAAAAACCAAACCACCTTTAACAAAGCTTTATTGGATTTTAATTTTGAAGCTTCTATTTCAACTAGTGTTAAACCCTCTTCTTTTTCCCTTCCCCATGACTTTTGCACAAGATTTTGTGGCATTTTTTGGTGAGGAGAAAGACTGACTAGTATCAGTTTAGAATCTGATCATCTTACATTTTTAAGTCCCCATAAGAATCTGGAAGTTTGCAGTAATTATAAATGTTCATATGGATGTATGACTAACGTGCGTTTATGTGGCACTCTTAATGTCTTAGTGGCACTTTGGTCTGAATTTAGTTGAATATAGCATCCAAGAAAAAAGGATTGTACCAAAGTAATTATGTAACATTTGCAAAATTAGGTATAGTAAAGAAATGTAAGCAGACAGCCAAAAAACCTCAATTAAAAGCAACTTAACATGGCTGTCAAAACACTCCACCCTTTTGAGCTCAAGTAGGTAAACCTTTTGGGCTATGGGCACAATGGGAAAAGACTAATTAAGTAAATGAGTTAATATTTAAATATGTTATACTAGTGCCATAAAAATTTATTCCATGCCATCCCTATCATATGAAACACTTTGTTTTCCTAGAGTTCCAAATGAGTGTTTCTTCATTGACTTCACTTTTAACTATATACTATCTCTGTGCAATTGTTCAAGTGGGCTCTGGTAAATTGCACAGTGTATATGTGCAGCAGCACATATGTGCGTGCAGTAAGTGTCCATGTGTGTGCATACCTATGGTTCTGTGTAGGGGCAGAGGCTGAAACAGAGGGATCTTTTGGACTGAAAGGGCAGGGGAGAGCCATGCAACTGTGACCCCAACAGGTGATGCATAGTGAGGTTGAAGTGGTTGGTGCTAAGGGGGAAGTCAAAGCCCCTGGTAAACGCCCACATATTTAAATGCATGTGCACACTTCTTACGGCATTTTTCATTTCATAAGTTAGGAAGCGTAAATGATTGGGAACTGGAACTGTAACAAAAGAGATTTTTGTGCTCTAAGTAAGATTAAAACAGTGTATGAAAATGAAAATATGTCATAGATTATCACCTTAAATTTTGCACTTGTAGTTCTTATGGAGAAAGAGAAAGAATATGCTCTTGTATTTTCACTCTCAATGTGGCACATTTCATTGATTTGCACTTCCTGATTCTGACAGTCTATGACACAAATAAAATTGCAGCATCTCTGTGTTTGGGGTTTTAGTAGGGGTGGTTAAGAGGGTTGTCTTTGCTTTGTGATTATTACTTTTGGTGTTATCTTGTCCTTTGTAACAAAGTCTTATTTTTATTTCATTTCCTAGATAACAAAGACTACCATATAATTAAGGTAATTTGACTATAACAAAGAATTCAAAAAAGGTGAGTCATGAGGAATGTGTGATTAATGTACAAATGAAAAAGCAGTCCTACTCTTTTCTTCTCTTATCAGTTTTTAATCCCTCTGACTTACTTAACTGGCTTCAGTTGATGTCACTGGTAGTTTTATGTGGCTGTGGATTTTTCAAGAAGCTTCAAATTCTCTTGAGTTAGAGGGAGAGGAATGAACAGAACTGCAATAAAAGTGCTATCACTAGAATACTAACTGTACAGAGTGTATAATACCTAATGTTCTCAACAGTAGCATTTCATACAGACATAAGATCTGAGAGCCATGAGATGGGGAATGGATTGTCTTAAGAGGATGGCAGCACATAAACCCATGGCAGGATGCAGCTTATGACTCTACAAAGCATAAATGACCAACATATTAAGACTTAGTGGAAGTCAGCAGAAAAGCTGGAGAAAGAATTAGTGAAAAAAAGATGGCATCTGTCACCTGATGTACAGGCAATATGATATCATCACTTCATACATCCTTCCAAAGAATGAGTGGGAAAAATGACCTCATAAGGTCTGTATTACCCTTCTGAGGGATTTTCATGCATTTTGGGGAAAATGCCAAGTACACTGGAAGTGGGGGAGTGCTAGTTTTCTCCAAAGCACCAGAAGGAAATGGAGAAAAGGGATAAATTGGCCCAAACAAACAGACAAAATTATGATTTTGTGGCAGGTCGCTCTAGGTCTCATTGACCTTGGAAGTAACGGAGGGGTCAGTTTTTATGTGAGTAAACTGTCCTTGAATAATTTCTCCAACATCTACAAACAAACTTTTCTTCCACATCAAACATGCTTTTTGTGGTCTCCTTTCCAAAAAATGACAAATAAAAAGGATTTCTTTTTCTTTTGTATACGAGGAAAATCCAGCTTTTATCTATCATTCTTTTACTTAGCTCTCCTTAAAAACATTATCTAGGCACTAGCACATTATGTGCCTCTTTTCTCTATCTTGTGGAAAAAAGATACAATTATGGAGAACAGACAGCTTGAACACTCTGTAAAGAGAAGTTTAGCTTCATTAGTGAGAGAGGAATATGATATTTGAGACTAGACTGAAGTAAGAATACTGTACATTTGGTACAAACACGGATTAAGCCTTTAAAAAATATGAAGAACTTCTAAAGAGATAGTCACCACTTATTGTCCCTGTTTTCTTTCCACCTTACTCCTAGATTTTTCAGACTAGAGACCTATATTTTAGGTACTCTGAATTGCCTTCTGGAAGACTCTCTCTCCTTTGACTGTACAGGACACTGATCTAAATTAAACGCCTACATTAGTGGCTGAAAATGGCAATATCTACTGATTTTCAAAGGAGGAAGTGCACCCTGATTTCCTTTATTCATTTGAAAATTTCCCTTTGAATAGATGTATACATTCAGTAACGAGTGGAATGGGAGACTTGTGTGATCCCTCCTGTTCCATGTAACATTTATTGCCTTAATCTGAGGATCTTGTAGGTAATGGCTACTGGTTGTTACAGTCTTAGTAGTATCCCGGGCTAAAAGACCATCTCCATGATAATTTTAATCTCCAAACTTACATGGACTGAGATATTATGTAAGGAATTATGTCTGTGCTGATTGGCAAGACCATACTGTATAAGCAATTGCTGAAGTTCCCAGATTCCATGGCATAGGAAATGCTGAAGTACTCAACACATTTGTTCCCCCATTTGTCAAAGGCAGAGCCCTCTCCTAGACTTTTGTGAATACTGGGAGTGGTACAAGTTGGAGTGAGAGGAGCAGCCAACAGCAGGGGAGCAAAAATTTAGGGAGAAACCAGTGGGATGTACCTGGAGTTGTTGGTGCAGACATAATTGCGAGATTGTTGTATGTCCTCAGTGAAAAAATATGGTGACTGAGGAAGGTATAACTGGAAAAGATTAACACAATAAGCCCACTTTTACAAAGGGAAGAGGAGGATCTGGGGAGCTACTGGACATCTCCACTTCAGTGTCTGGAAAAATCATGGAGTACATCCTCCTAGACTCCATTTCCAAATACATGAAAGACAAGAATGTAATCAGGAGCAGTAGATACAGAAATACCAAGGGCATCATGCTTCCCTAACTTGGTTCTATGATGAAATGACTGTGACTGAAGCCATTTTTCCACAGCATTTTCAGCAATAGTTTGAGGCAATGTGGTATAGATAGATTATTAGAAGAACTGAAAATTAGCAGGACTGGCAGGCGCCAGTGATGGCTTGAGGTCAGCTTGGGGGCCAGAAACAAGTACAGTACACAAAGGTTTTGTACTAGGACTATTTGTTTAATATCTTTGTTATGACCTGGATTATTTGACAAAAGAAACGCTCTGGACATTTGTAGATGGTAGCATGTCAGGGGGCGTGGTTGACACAGTGCAGCTAAACTGCAGGGGACAAGAGAAACTAGTTTTTGGCCCCCAAAAAGCTGCAAAGTTACAAATTTGTGCATCTGGGATGGGGTAAACCTACGCATCAGTGCTGGCTGGGAAGTGACTGGCTGACTAACTATGCTGTGGAAAAGGACCTGGGCGTTACGACAGCTGCCAAATTGCATATAATGCAGGGATGTGTTCTCGATGTAAATAAGGGAATACATTCTACACTAAGAGGATACTGGACAGCAGATTGATGGATCTATCTCTGCTTGGCATTGATGAGGCTGCACCTGAAATACTGTGCCAGATTTGGTTTCTCCAGCTAAAGACAGATATCGAGAAACTGGATACGGTCCAGTGGTAGGCTATGAAGATATAGAAGGGCTGTGGAGCATGTGGCCTATTAGAGAAGGCCAGAGGATATGAGCTTGTTTCATTTGATATAGAAGAAAAAGCAATGACCAAATGTAGCTTACAGTTTCTGAAAAGAGATTTATAAAGATAGAAGTTCCAAACTCTTTTCAAAGTTAGTTATGAAACAACTAGGCTAGTTACACGAGCAAATATATAAACTTTCAAAAGGAAATGCAAGTTGTGACTAGGGAGGTTCAGACCAGAAATTTTAAAGAGTTTTTACATCAGCAGGTAGTGTGTATCTGCAAAAGCATATATGAAGAAGTAGTGGAATCGCCAAATTACCATCTGTGAAGGCTTTCAACAATCATATAGAAAACTATGGCCGACCTAAGCTACTGTTGGCCACAGTCTCATTCTGGCTGGCCTGAACAACCCCTAGAGGTTTTCCTTCCAACTAGCATTTTTAAGATACTACGACTATAGTCTAATCCAATATAGAAGGGAAGGTGGCTAGCGTTTAATGATTCCCTTTTGCAATCCTGTAGAATCAGTGTTGCTCAAGAATATCTTGAACCTTCTGTAACTAAGGGCAGGACAGGTTTTCTCACAGATGTGCAGGTAGCATAGTGGCAGACAAAGCATCACAGACACTTCTGATGCAGAAATGAAAAACAGTTGGATTAGGCTGAGGAACAGCAAGAATGACTTCTCTTTTTCTGAGAGGTCCAGAATATTTTGGGGGTCTTCTTATCATCATGCTAGAAAGCAATTCTATAAAGTGGACTTGGTACAGTGGATAGACGGCTCAGAGGTATCTTGCCTCTTGTGCCTTCTACCTTATACACTGTAAAATGCATTTTTACCTGTTCATCAGAATGTATCACATATCTTCTTATCTCTCCTCTCCTTCTCCACAAAATGTATTTTCCCCGAAATCATTAGCAGGATATTATTACTTTGTACTCGGTTGTGAATTTTAACTCCTCAATATTTAGCTGCTTTGATTTTTTTCTTTGAAATACCAAAAGGGATTAAATCATAAACTGGATTAACTACTCGTCAAATGCAATTTCGTTAAGTGAAACTGCATTTATGAGGATGGGATGGCTCAGTGGACTGATGATGAGATACCATTCTAGGTCACTTGTTCAAAGTGATGTTAGTCTGGTAGTGACTAAAAATACACCTGGGAGCTTTCTAGCAATGCAGCCATTAAGGAACTAGTTGGAGTTGAGTCCTGAGGCGATCTCCATATTCTAATATATGCACCAAAATGACCAATAGTGCTCCTCCCTTTCACAGGCCTAATGGAAACTTGAAGTGCTAAGAAGGGGTAGAGTGAGATCTGACACAACAGACAATAGTTACAGAGCAACTTCTACGAATCATGCTTGAGACACTTTGGCAAGGTAATATCAGTTAACTTGTTCTGTGGAGTTCATAATCCAGACTTATTGGTCTAATATTTCCTTCAAAAGTTTCTCGCAAAGGTTGGGAAGAGAGAACGAAATGTCTTTTGAGTTGAAAAGAGAGCAAGCTTTTAATGTCATCTGCTTGACAGGAAAAACATTTGAAAAGTAAGGCTATTAGGCTGGGAAATTTCCAGAGAAAGGTAATGGACGTGCCCTTACTTGAATCATGTAAAGGAAAGATGAACTCCTCCCATCACTGTTATCTAATTACAAGGATGAGTAAATAGGTATGGGCAACATTTTCAAACCTGGATTCTGAAAGTTTGACACAATTTCCAAAGGAAGATAAGAAAAAGGCAGGGTGTTTTTCACAAAAACTGTCATTAAGAGTAGTGAAAGCTCAAGGTCTCAGCCCTGATTCTCAGACAAAAATTGATGTTAAGAATGAAAATTAAATTGCCTGGAAGTGTAGGGTAAACCTCCTCCCTGTTCCTTACTGCATCATACTACACATAAAAACTGCCCATTTTTTTATCAAAGTAAGAGAAAAAGGAATTATTACATGGTTGACTGAGAATATACAACCTTTTTTGTTGGAATTCTTGACTGGAGACATGGATTAAAGGACTGTTTCTGGCAAAGAAAGAGTCAGCAGTTGAACAAAAGACATTAGGAACACTGTCACCAAGAAGTCCCAGGAAAGGGAACAGGAATGTCTTTTCCTCTACAGCTTCCCAAGTTGTGAACCAGAACCTAGAGACACTCTCGTTGTAAGTGGGTGAAAAGATCAGGAAGGGAGAGTGTTGATCCAGGCTTAAGCAATTTTGTTCTTCTGAAAGACCAGTACTTTGCTTTTCAAAGCACATGACAGAAGTAAAGGTGAAAGGTGACAGCCAGGTATTCCAAGGGTCCAAGGTTCCTCCCTTCCTGTTCCTGTCAGCCTCAGGGGAAGGACTTTTAGTAAGGTTTTTCCAAAATGCAGGCTAAAGCAGCCCTCCATTGGAGAAGACTGTCTTGTGTCTCCCCACCATAATGATGAAAAGGAAACTGTATCCAAGCACGTGTCTGAGTTCTCCACTGTTTCACCTCCGCTTGCTTTTACTGCCATTACATTCACTTAGAGGAACAGCTGCCAGATTGTACAAGCTTAATTCAGGGTATCATAGTCAGTTGAGGATTTTTGATGTCTCCTCTTGCTTAGAAGCCATTTTTGAGCTCCCTGTCTCTGTCATCCAGTGTCAGAGCACAGTTTGGCTGAAATCAGAAGCGAACGGTGGTGTTGATTCTCACTCAGGTGCTGCCATTCACACACTAAGCTCCTCTGCCTCAAAGGCCTGGACAGGCAGAACTAACAATAAACAAACCGTAATAATTCACAACTGTGGCTGAACCCAGCCCTTAATGACATTGTTCAATACAACTTCAGCACTGTGAAGAGCTTCATTGCTTTGTTCCCATGCTTCTAGGAGCATTTCCAGATTGGCTTTACCAAGGGTGATTCCAACAGCTTATTCTAATTGTTTTGCTCATACAGTAAAGGGAAGTTACCCTGCTGTGAAACCTGATGCTTTCTGCAAGAACAGGTTATTGCAAGGTAACAAGTGGCTTTTACTTTCCAAAGCCTCAACTGACAGTACAGTACCACAGGGGGGCACTCACATTAACGTGTACACCTCCCTGAGCTGCACACCACCTTGCAGGTGTGCACAGCTGTGCAGCAGAGCTCAGAGAGGGTTTTCGGGGAGGCATGGGCTCAGAAGTGAGGCTGAAGCCACCTTTCATCATATGCATCTCCGTGCAGCAAACTGTTGGTTTGTATTTTGCTTTGCCTTTGGGGTAACACAAAGCAAAGGCCAAAAAGAAGGTGAAACTGAAAAAAAAAAAAATAGCAATGTCTGCTAACACTGTTTGCTTTTGATGCATGTGTTAAGGTGTTATGATCCTTGGAAAAAGTTGTCAAAGAAGTCTGAGGGAAGAGTGGTGAAGGCACCATTGCTGATTTCCATCAATAAGAAAAAGACTCACAGAAACTCCTCCTCCTCTCTGATCATGCAGTGTGACAAAGGAAAGTGTGCTGTGGATAGATAGTGCTGGCAAGGCTTGAATAATCGCTGTTTATCTGCCGGTAACTCCTAAAGTGTCTGAGAACACTGGGTGATTCAAAGGACTGCTTTCTGGCAAATCTTTGGCTATTTCAAAGCAAACTGAACTTACAATCAAGATGTTTCTCCTTGTTGCTGCAGATGGTTTGATCAAATGAAGGCATGCACCGCAATGCATGCCATAAAGCCAGAGAAGTCAGAACTTTGCTGTTTGCCTTAATATCTTAATTTTGTTTAAGAGATGCTTTTGGGTTATTAAATCTTGCAGATAAAGGAAGTGCAAAATATAGGATATTTATTTCCCAAAGTTTTGGGAAAATAAAACTGAAGCTCAAAGATGATATCAAAAGAAGCTGAGGGAATGCCACAGAGAGATGTTACCAGCTTCTTAGATATGAATGGTCAAAGGATGAGAACATGAAAAATCCAACTCACACTCTGGCACAGATAACAAGGAAAGATGTCTTTTTTTTTTTTTTTCCCTCCCAGTCATTCCTCTACAGGTACGCCACACAGTCTCAGTCTCTTTCTTGAAAATCCATCTTTTCTCTGAAAGTGTTCTTTTTGTCTGGGTGCATCACATTCTATCAGAAACAGCCAAGTGCATATTGTAACTTGGGAATGAGTAGATTTTGCCAAGATTGTGTAAACTACTTAGCTTCAGCTTCACACTGATCCCACTGTGTAAGTACTTTAGTCTAATATTAGTCTTGTCTGAAAATTTCACCTCTGGAGAGAAGTACCACTAGATGGATAAATGGGAATACGACAGTTATCAAAATCTGTCTGGTCCAGACAGATAAATATCAGGCTAGCTTGAAGGTTTTCACCTCTTTGCTGCCGGGAGTTATATTTTTTTCATGGTAGAACACTGTGGGCTAATTTCATAGCTGGTATAAATCAGCGTTGCACAATATAGCTTGGTGGAACAATGCTGATTTATGCCAGCTAAGAATCTGGCTGCTCGTACTCCTACCAGCACTGCACTGACTTATAAATCTTCCTTATAAAAACCTGTGGATGAACCAGAGAAACTGGTGTTGAGAGCTGCCTGTTTCAAAATTGGCCCGAAGAAAATAGGAAAGCCTCAGTTTCAAAACAGGATAAAAAAATGTAGACACTGAAGTGGGCTTTTTCCTGAAGGTGCTAGTTTTACCTTTGTGGAAGCAAGAATCCTCCAGCATCTGTGAAAAATGGGCTTGGAATCAGAAATTTAGCTGTTTAGATGTGCTCACCTTGTATTCCTCTTAAGTTTTAGTGTGTTTCACATTCTTCCCCATTGAATGCATATTTTTTCTTAATTTGTCCTGTTGCTTAACCACTGCTTCTTCCTTCTTTACTTTCTTTCTTCTTTTTTTTTTTTTTTTATGCACATATATATACCTGACTCCTTGGAGATCACTTTGTCTGTCTCTGTGATTGCTGGAGTCAGCCAGCAACACGACAGGACTTGCTTGTTTACATAGCTCTGAGGGTTATGACAACACATCAGAATGTACAGGTGCCATGTAGAGATGCAGCTTGCAATTAAGATCAGTAAAGCTGACTATTTAATAAAGAATTCCTTCATTTTATAACAACCTGATCTCATTATTATACACACAACAAATCAGCTCCATAAAGCTCTTTTTAGAAAATTTATTCTCTCTTGTTATTAAATATTTGAGCTAAAGTTAAGAATTAACAATTGCAAAACAATTGCATTAATTGAACAGAAAATTAAACCCATAAAGCATGGTTAAATGCAATTTCCTCATAATTGCAGTAAATGTGCTGCCAAGATAATTACAACACAGTTTTTGATACTTTTTTTTTTAGTCCATTTGGTGGCATTTCACCCCTGCAGGAGAGCAATCGGAGACAATCAGATCAGGAGAGCACTCTTCAGATGTCAGTTTGATTTTGCCTTTAGTTAAAGTGTGGCTTCAAGGCCAAACCACTCCTAAGACTGCTCACTTAGCAGAGTGAAGACTTCTTGAAAAACCTTTCCTCAGATTTGAGCAGTAAGCAGCGGAAATTTCAGGAGTAAGCTGCCACTGTCAGTAATAAAATCTTGTCAGAGCAGCTCTTCATAGAAAAATTCCGTCCGTTAAGTTGATTTTGAACAACAGCTTGAGAAAGTCTATTTTTCCTTTTAAACAAAGCTCAGAATACCTGCCACTTCCTACTAACCCAGGATCAGGATGTTCTGATGGCTGTCTACAGCTTGAAAGGGGGAAATACTTTTCTTCTTTGTATTTAATAGGCACAAGGCGCTGCTGCCTTTTGTTAAAAAAAAATATAAGACTGCTCTAGAATCATAGTTTCTGCTGAAAAAATGCAATCATATACTCTATTTTGCCTATAGTAAAGTGGAACGTATGGTCCATTCAGATGTCAGTCCTGGGCTAGAGGATGGGAGATTTCTGATCTGTGGTATGCCATTATCCCAGAGGAAGGCAGCAACACATTAACATGTCACATCTTTATACCCCCCATCCTAGAGAACTGGAAAATACACTGATGACACATCAGATACACACTCCTCTTTTGGGTTTATTCTTTTGGAATCAGCTTTTCCTTTTCCCTTGGGTTTTTTACTTCCAACTGTTTGCCTGAGTTGCTTCTCCTACAGCATAATTAGAACAATTTTCTCTGGAGCTGTTCCTTTCATATATCAGCCAGTTCTTCCACACTGGATGGATTTCCTATTCACTGGAAAAGGGCTGAGTTTATTGACATAAAATAATCCTTGGCCCAAGTGACTGAGTGTGGACAGGCAGGCTGAGAATCTGGATGGGGAACATGCTCTGAGAAGATCTTGGATCACACTGTAGTTTTGAGTCCAGTATATTTTCGCGTCTTCCCTGCCAAGCTATCCTCTGTGCTGGAAAAATCCCCTGTTCACATATTCCTTACTTGGACCAGGCCTCACTGATGCATCATCTTATTTACGCTGTAGAGAGTTCTGTACAAAGGTGATAGGAGACCTTTAGAGTAATGGGCACATTTGTCATCTGCAAACAGGCCTGTTCTCAACTAGTCCATTTCCATAATTTTAAGCTCATGTGCCATTCCCACTAGTTTTATTCCATGTATTTATTTATTATATATATTTTTGGTGGTTTATCAATGTTTTTTGTTTCATACTGCTGACTAACCTCTGTGCAGATAGTAATGAACATAACTTTTTTTTTTATCCCAATAAGGTTAGCTAAATAAAGATGTAATCCCTTGTATTTGTGACTCTGTATTTGAACCTGAAAGCACTGGGCCAATAAGTTATTTCTAAATAGCCTTTAAAACGCTGAGTCTTAGCTACAGTAGGTCAATAGCATTTCTTCAAGTAGACATGACCATAGGCTGTACACCTTTATTCTCATTGTACTTGCCCAAGCTCCTTCCATCCACCGGCTGCTCCTTGCACTGTATTGAATCTCTATTCTCAGGTACAGCCCTTGGCTTATGACAAATGGCCCAAATCCAAGCAGCCACCACAATGACTTCCTAGCCGGCTGGTAGCTATAAGCTTGCAGGCTGTAGAGTTTTGCCATAAGAAGAATGGTACTTTTGATCTCTTTCTCCCTTGGCTATGGTTTATCTGGCTTGCAGAGGGAGACTGATCAGTGAATCATTTCAAAAGACGCACCTGGAGTGGAGAGGAACTTGGGGTGGGAAATGAGGGGAAAAGGATGTCAGGAAGTAGAAGTCAAGATGTGTTTGGGTTTGATGTGGAAAGATCAAGTGTGCTGTGGCCTGCCTCACAAGGAAAGGAGCGTGCCTGGAAGGCTGGTGAACAGCAGGCTAACAGGAAACCACTGCAATAACTATGCCTCTCCCCTGCACACCCTCCACCTGTAGGCACCAAAATTCCTCTATCTGGGGAAGCACTTGGTGATCCATTTGCTTTGGTGGCTGTCACAGAGAGTGAGTTGCTGCTGGAACAGGAGAAGCTGTGTTAAGGAAGGGGTCTCCTACACAAATCTGTTCCTGGCTGTTGTGTGTGAGGGAGGGAGAGAAACAGGTGTGTGTTTGCCTGGGTGGGGATCAGTCACAAAACCAAACAAACAAACAGAACTATGTCCAGGAGGGAATTTTCTTCCTGGCTAAAGCACCTCTGCTATGTGCTTTGCAAGGAGGTTTGCTAGATTGTATTGTCCTCAGCACATGGCAGCTGCTGATGGAAACGACTCATTCAGGCACTTCTGTCCTTTCAGCCTCTGTTTTTCAAAGCTTCCTCTGTTTTCCTGTCTCTTACTCATATCATCAAGGGCTGGGGCTGGAAAAATGCATGCAGGTCAGTGCCTGCTTCTGAGTCTTCAAGGTACTGCTGGGCTTGAGCAATAAGTTATAAATTTGGCTGCTTCTATTTTTCTTTTCCAATGATAGTGAGAGCTTGAACTTGTTTTTAAGTACCTTTCATTTCCAATCCAAATTAGTGATTTCCTTTAAACTCAATCCCCAAAACTTCTTGCTTTCAGTGGGAGTCTCTAACCATTTCAAAAGAAGGCAGTTAGCAGAACAGATATCAATGTGCTATCACAAAGCATGGGTTTGGCCGCACAAATTGGCATCTCTTGACTACTCTGATGTCAAATGAGTTACTTTGCCTGTTTCTATATTTTCTGGCAGCTGTGAGAGGTTCTTCACTTGATGATTCATCAAATCTTAAGTATTTTGCTTTGCAAAAACTTCCATGGCTTCCAGTCTGTCCTTTCATCCTTGCTTTATAGTCACTGATCCAAACAAAAAGTGCCGTCCTGGTGTTTGCTGCATAGCTGCAGTCTTCTGCATGCGCCTGAGAGCTGGGCATGACCAAGTGGAAGGGATGGGTCAGCAGCACATCACATGGTGACACTTGGGCCTGAGCTTTGGGTCCTTGCTCTGGAAATCAAAGGGACTTAGAGGGTCCTTCTGGATGTGATGGGCTCTTCAGTCCCCATAGGAACAATGAGGTATTGAGCTGTTGGGAGGGCTCTGCTGTGGGGGACTGGTTCATGCCACAGGGACTGCAGTGGTTCCTAGGTCGCTTGAACCTTGGTTTGCTCCATGCTCTGGCTTCCCCAGGCAAGGGGGTTTACTTATCCTCTGGAAGGTGAGGGGACCAGGAAGCTGGTGAAACAATGCATGCTGTAAGCTGACAATATGGATACCTGCTGAGAGAAATGGGGGCAAGTGTGTCTCAAAAGCAGCAGGATCTGAGCACCTAATGGCTATGGGAAACCAAGGAAAACAAACCCCTCAGAGTTTTCAAGAGGCAGCTGAGGTGAAGCTGACATTTTTCCTTCAACCCATGAGCAGACAGATATGAGTCAGCCTCAAATATTGTCCTTTCTCTGGTTTATGGCAGACATACTTTAAAGCTCTGCCATATCATCTTCGTCATGAAATCTCCTGATTCAGAGACTTCTCTATACCACTCAAGATTTTTGTGTATGCTCTCCCTCCCCAATTGCTTGGAGCCCTGAAAACCACAGCCTTTGCTGACAGACAATAAAGATACGACCTGAAGTATTCAACAAGGAAAAAAAAAAGAAAGGGTAGGAAAAGGAGAACTGCTGTTGAGGAGGCTTAGAACATGTCCCAACATTTTCTGCAGGTTTTTTCCTTTCTTGAGGCTATCAGAGGACTGCCTAAGTTTTGCACCTGCCATGGGCAAGTGCCTCTGTCTTTTAGTGAAATAACTTTATGCATTTTTAGTGCAAGCCCCGGCCTGCTTCGTATCCTGCTTTACCTGAATGATTATATCTTCTTTACTTCGTTAACTTTTCAATAGGCTGTGAAAACAAAAGCTGTCACTCTGATACTTGCCATTTGATATTCAGCAATGCCTTCAGTAGAAAAAGAGCCCCTCCATCTCCCAACCCCCACCTCCAAGCATCACTTGGCATGATCCTGCTTGTAGCTGTTTGCTGTATCAATACATAAAACCTTTTTCTGTCAGTGTTTAAAAACCAATCCTATATCTGCAAATATAAGCTTTGCAACACTGTTATGAATGAGCTTGATAAAGAAATCAAAGTCTAATATCCAGTGAAATATATGTTTGTGCTGATTGTTAGGGCATCTCAGGGAAACACTTGTTTGGACAGACAGAGCCATAAAGCCCAAGACACCTTCTCTGTGAGCACATAGAAACTGAAATGGTGTAATTTGGTATGCTTGGACTGAGGGATTCTGAGGATTCCCAGAACTATATTTCAGATTTGCAGAGATCATAAAAATTAGTTCCGGGATTAGCTCATGATCTGTGGCAAAAAAAATAAGATTGAAAAGTCTATTTTTCCAAGATATCCGGGCTTTATTTGCCTATATGTCTAAATTATTAATTTGCAAGCCTCTACATCTAGCCATGTTAGTGAAGGAATCCCATTAGACTTTTGCAGTCTAAAGCCAAGCACTTGACTGTTGGTAAAGGCAAGATCTCAGAGGACAGATGGGGGGCTTTGGATGGGTGGGCTACATCATCCTCATTCATTCAAGTAAGCCTTCACTTGAGAGAACCCTTAGATGATGAAAATCTGTCTGGGAAACACAGAGACCATATAGTAGAACAGAGTACAGCTAAACAGGCAGAATGGTAGGTTAAAAATAAACAAAAGTATGTGTGTTTTGTGGAAGGAATATTTTTTGGATGGATTCAAGCTGGAGTACACAAAACGCCACAAATTTCTGAGGACAATAGAAGTTTGCAGATCAAAAGAAGCTCATGTTCCTTTGGGGTGTAATTGCCCTGATGAAGTGATTTGCCAGCACTTCTGAGAAGAGATCAGAGAACCATATTGAGTGTATTTCTGGTGGCCTCTGCTCTGATGATTCAAGGAGCAGCTTCTCCAGTCACTGACTTGTCTTCTACTCTAGGTTCACGCTTGGATGCAGAAACTAGAGAATTGAAAGTCTAGGTTTTCAAATGAAATTAATGCTTCTGGGTATCCCTGTTTAGGGTGAGCAACTCTAACTCCAGACACTTGGAGAGCTGGGATTTGGGGAATGTTGCGCCCATGTCCTCCAAACGTGATTCTTTAACAGCATCTCAGGTTGGGCATTATGACAGAAGAAGTTTTTGATAACCTGTATTCTGGTGCCGAGATAAAATAGTTACGGAAATGTAAATTCAAATGTTTTTAATGTGTCAGATTCCCAGTGATTTAAATGGGAACTAATAGGATCTTGAATTTTGAACATTTCTCAAAATCAGGCAATTTCTATTTAGCAGTTTAGCCATTGATCTAACTTTCAGGATTCCTGCTTCTCTGTTTCCCATGCTTCTCTCTATATTCCATTCTTGCAACTGTCAAAGAAGGCTGCTGGCATAGTAACAACAAACTTCACCAGAGGACACCCAAACCCATGATTTTAATGCAAAAAAAAAAAAAAATCCCATCTTTTTGTTCTTTTCTGGGGGAGTTGGAGGGTCTCTCTGGAGAATTTTGACTTTTCTTGTGGGATTCTGGCCTAACCAGCACCACCTGAGTACCTTCTAAGATAAGCATCAGTGCACCTCTGTACAAATCAATCACTATCACACAACTGGGAATGATGATTTAAATTGTTTTCCGCAAGTAGCCCTTACAGCTACATGCTCTGGGAAGGCTGAAGAACTCTGAAACTGGACTTTTCAAAGCTTATGTTTGGTCCTTGCAAAATGCTGCATAAAATATTAAAATTGTTTTTCATGTTGTTTGTTGGAGTTAACATACTGTAAATGGTTCAGACATGAATCAAGCATCCCCCTTTCCCCTTGGCTTTGAAACTTTCTTCCTGAAATTTGACTGGGTCTGTATAACCAGTGCTATTAATTCCCACTGTAATTTTATGCAGGGCATTTTGTGTGAAGAACCTGGCAGTCTGACAATGAATAATAATTCCAGGTCAAGAAATATGCTCTTAATTATTTCATGATCTCAGGGTCTTCAGGGAGGGCATTGAACAGGCCCTGGAGAAAGGAAATAAAATGTTTCTTAAGTCCAAAATCCCCCTGAATTTATTTTCGGCTTTTGACAGATAGCAGCTACTTTGTTCTTTAAGTTGTCAAACCTGCATTTCTTTGGCCAACTCTGAGCAGAGGCCCACAAAGTAACCAAAAAAATGCTTAATATTATAGAATAGCGTTGACATCTAATAACTCTTCTTGTTAAAGTGGGGAAAATATGGCATATTTCAGGTGCTTCCACTCGAGTTTGGAAGACCAGCTTGTAGCACAAATTTTTTTGAAAATGTGACTAGCATTTCAGGGGAATGTGATTCCAGTTTTCAGGCTCCATTGTCAGAACCTGTTGGAAGCTGGTGGTAAAACTCCTCTTTTGGCCTCCCAAAGAGTGGCCCTACCTACAGTACAAAACATTCCTAGTTCTATCATCTTGGCATTAATTATCCTAATCTCTTTTCTAATGTTCAAGCTGTTAATTTAACCACGCTGTCTAAACTTGCATTGGAAGTGGGGCTGGATTTGTTTCCTTGCATGTGCAGACAGAAAAGCTGAAGGTAACTTATCAAAATAAGTATAAGATAACAGAACTGTAGGTTGGTGGGAAAAAAAAAAGAAAGAATGAAAGAAGATATTTGAAAGCTGTTTTCTCAAATTGCAGAATTCTGTATTTATCCGAAGCTGGCTTTAAAAACAGGTGGAGATGGAAGAAATCTGCCCTTGTCAATAATTTCTCTAAAAAATATGAGGATAATTTCTTAACTCCATCTGTAGGGAATTAAATACAGGGCACTGAGATATAAGCAGGATTCATGAATGTCAGCTTTGTGCATCTTATGCTACCTTTTATGGAGCATGAACTATTGTTCCTGTTCAAATTGAGTTTTCATACAAATCTCAGTTTGCTCACAGACATTTTGCGCATAGCATCAGTGAGATGATAATTTAATCTCCTAACTGACTGGCTAAGGGCTCCAGTACAATACAGACAGAGTAACTTAATCTAAGAAACTGTTAAATCTGCATAAAAATCCTGGTAAACAGGTGGTTGTAACAAGACTCATCACAAGAGATCTCATGGTTTGCCTTAGTAGAGGTGCTAGTGACTATGTGGGATGTAGAGTGACCTGCCCCCTCCCCTCAGAAGATAGCAGATTACCTCTGACACAGCTGTCCTCCAACTACATAAGTGACTTCATTTTTCAGTGCCGACAATTCAACACCTTGCTGAAGCATTAATGTAGAAGACTTGGCTTTTGCGAGTGGGAACTTCAGAGTTATTATTGGTGCAACTGAGGAAATTAGTGTGTGAGAGTGTGAGAGGTCAGACTGGATGGGTACAATGGTCCATTCTAACCTGAGGTGGTGGGAGGAGGATGTGGACTTCCCTCTCCTTGTTTGACAATAAAACGGTATGTACATCTGTAGTCTCATATAAATAATGGCTGGTTCTAGTTGTATGTAAAATATATAGAATGTACCTATGCTACCATGTAGACAATGGCTTGTATGAATAATCATAGTTAAAATATACATGCACATCAAGCTGCTTGTTTTTGTATGTTTTACAGAACATATCTTCTGCCAACAATATTGAACAAAAATGCATGAGGATAGGAAGGAACTTTTCATGTTAACATCCCTGGTATCATTCTCTTCTTTTCCTTTTCTTCTTCCTCTGGCTGAGAGTCAGGGCTCAGGCTCTGCCGTAACGGTCTGTGTCTTAGCAGAGTTTTTTGAACGTGGGTTTTCGCTCCTTCTGTGCACTCCACACTTGGCTGCTGTTCCATCTGACTCCAAAAGAAGTGAGTACAAATTAAAGAAAGAATGCAGCCCTAACGCCTACACCCAGAAGCTTTCAAAACAGAAGGCTGCTACACCTGTGGGGATAGAACAAGTGTATCAGTGTCCTGGGCTCTGCCCTGGCTCGTCTGCCTTTGTTAGCTGGAATGTGCCGATGAAACAATCAGGTGCAGTAGGCGCGTGGCAGCCTGCTTAAAAAACGATTCTTTGGAGACAGGGAGTGGGCTGTGAATCATGCATCCACATAATCTGATGATAACAATTTTAAATGTGGTGATTAGTGTATAATGGAAAGTATTGTGCTATATGGTATGATTTGTCTGCCACTGTACTACCCAGTATTTAAAAGGTCCTGCCTTCTATGCAAGTCCTGATGCACTCTTGTAGCAAATGCATAAGGTAACTTTAGTAGTGTTTGGGTTCCTTGCTCATACAGCACATGCATGCACGTATATATACCCACTATCACCCTTTGGATAATTGTACCAGCCTAAACTCATGGATGTAGTACTGGGCAGCTCACAAAGCAGCATTCCTGGCTGTGGAGATAAGAGGCTGAGTTGTGAATTCAAAGCATGGGCAACACCAGCCCCTTAGCAGTACAAGTGCATCTACCAGTGCAGAGGTACTGTTGAGAATACCAGCTTAGAAATCAAGATGCATCTATCTGTTCAGTTTAGTGAACAGGACCACCAAGATGTAACATGATGACTGGTCCTTTGCTCCACCAGTCTACACCTTCAAGCATATGTCTGCTTCCTGTGAATGCCAGGAGAACATGATTCACCGTCAGTGCAGGGACATCAGTGTTAAAAGCATTAAAAGTAGATTAGGTCTCTCTGGAGTTTGGTAGGAAAAGCGTAAGGCAGCAAGTCTGTGTTGTAATTGTGGCAGTGGTTAAAAGGCACAATAGAATTGTCTTACTTTGGGACTAGAGATCTGTTATGTTTGTTTCTGGTGAGATTCATTTTGTCAGTATCTTGTACTATGAGCTTTCTATTTCAAGTCTTAGCTCACTGGGCATTTATAATCCAAGTAGATTCAGGGCAAATATCTGTTGATAGGGTAGAAAAACAAAGGAAGCAAACAAAAATAGAGAAGAAAAGCCATAGCAAAGCCAGGTGCCCTCATGAAGCCCTCTGACAAGATGAATCATGATTTGGGAGAATTAATAACTGTAGACAGCATTGGATTGGTAAGTTTTTTCTTTTCTTAATCACTGAACCTCCGCATGTCCTTGCAATGAATATATAACAAATAAGATCAGGAAGCGAATTAATAGATCACTTGCTGCTATTTACTTACATAAAGGAGTCCAAAAAGAATAGCTATTTTTCACACAGCTTTAGTGCCAGACCTAGTTCTTGCTTTGGCCAAATTATCCATCATGTATGACATACCTAGGAAACCTGAAAGTTTAATTATTTTTGTTACAATGAACAGATAAATAGAATACATGAATGCAATTTATGTCTACAAATTTCATCTCAGTCTTAACCCCAAACAACGCAAGCTCAGGTGGAAGATCTCCATCCAGCATGGGCATCCTGCTTCTGTTAGACTGATTGATGTGGCTAAAAGGATGTCTCCATAATGAGTCTTTAGATAGCCCACCAAACTGGCTGGCTGGGTGCTCACATGAATCTAATAAAAACTCTAACCAGGTTTGAAATGCTAACGGCCAACTCTTACACAAGTCACTTGGATTGTAGACAGAAATCTTACTTTCCTGCAAGCATTTGCAAAGAAGCAAATCTTCAGCGCGCACACACACACACACAAAAAGAGAAAAATGGGAGAGATTGTGTAAAAAGGGCAGCTGTTGTAGGCTCCACCTGCCTTGCTCGTGCCAGTGTCTTTAAGTACCACCTCCCCTGATATGCTGAATACACATTACTGTCAAACCTGAGCATTAGGTGGATAGATATACAAGCCCACACTAGCAGCCAGCACATTTAGGGGAAGTGTCAACAATTTTCTGCAAACACTGTATGTGGTATCTTGCTGGGAGTTTGCTCAGGAGCACATGCACAGTGTGAAGTAATGTGCTCTTATTTTACAAGCTGCAAGCTGAGCGCCAATCAACTGCACTGCTCGGCAATGGAAAAAGTGATATATGTGGGGGATCTCTGACAGCTAAGGATCACACTGATGACTCTGATGCCAAACAATAATAAATGTACATGTTGAGAAATCTCCCTGGATAACTGAGGTTACACTCTGACCTAAATGATAGAAAAGTGAATAAATTCTTCCGCACACTAATCTCTAAATCCCCAGACCTCATTGCACTAGAATAAACCTGATTTGATAATACCAGCATCTCTCAAGATCCTGTTACCTAGTGAATGTGAGGCTACAGTTGCGCAAATATTTCAAGCAAGCAGAGGTCAGCTCTGCTGCTGGAAGAAACAATCCTCCAGTCCCTTGGCAGTACTCTAGAACAGAGTCCAGGGCATGGCACCTCTGTCTTGCAGAAGGCCTGCAGCTGCTAGCCAGGATCATTAGATATGGCTCAGTCCTGCTTTATTGAATAGATTGTGAGCTGCGGGCCTGGGTGAGTGAAGTTTGTATGTCAGGAGGTGCATCTGACTAGAAGCTTTGCTGGTGAGGGCTTGTGAATGGGACAGAGCACAAAGCACAGCGTTGTGAAGTGAGGCGGGAGTTAACCTCCGTTTGGGACCCAGCAGGAGGGGTAGGGTGGGGCTAAATTGTGATGGGCTTTGAAGATAAGGCCAAGAAATTCGTGCTGGGTACAGCTAAAAAAGGGGAAGGATTTACACTGAAGGCAGAATATAGCCACAAGTAGGAAAGAAGAGGTTAGCAGCAGCATTTAAATTAACTCAAAAGGAACTCTTTTATAGATGTTGATAGCAGAGCACAGTGGATTACAAAAATCTAACAGAAGTTGTCCAAGGCTTGGATTAGAGATCTGCCCTTATAGTTGGGCCTGGAAATCCTTGTCAGTTATGCTTAGCAGGCATTGTAAACATGCAAGGATAGACTTGTTTCTTAGCCTGGGGAGCTTAAACAGATACACAAAAACCCCAACAGCTTTTAAGTGTGGCTCTGCTGTTTGTACTAATCACTGCAGCCCACTCTCACTGTTTCAAAGCTAATAAAATGAGGAAATGAAAATGAAAACTAGCTCTGGTCTATGACTATCTTATCTCCTTGTGGACTACAAGGGTAATCTGGCATTTTAAAACAATAGCTATTTGCTTACAAAGCCCCTTTTAATTAGGGGAACTGGGGAATCTCCCTCAGAACACAGAAATAATGTGAGTAAATTCAGCTGCTCATGATGATTCACAGCTCTCCCAGTTAGGCAGAAGCATACACACTGAATATCAGGGCTCAGTCAAGCCCCAAGTGTAGAAATAAATCCACATCTGTTTCAAACTCCTCTCTGTCCTCTCTGCATATTTGTTTTGCTCTCAGGCAGAAAATCACCTATAGAACAGAGTCGATTTTTTCATTTAGTAACAGTGGTTCTTCTAATAATACTTCCCTTCTATGATACAAAATATCTATCACAAGGGAAATTAGAGTGATATTGTTTTCCCATTCAGTTCCATACAGTCACAGTCCTCTCCACTTTGATGAAGCCACAGAAATGCCACTAGAAACCTACATAATAACTTACAAACATATTTTTGCATAAAATTTTCTCAGATATAAGAGTTATCTAATATTTTTAGCAGTATACTGGGAGTGTAATAAGTTCAGTGTCTGTGATGCTCTAGAGAAATATCTTTCTATTGAGCAAACATTTTTTTTGTGGTAAAATCTGTGTTAAATTTTGTACTTCTACAAAACCATGCAAACTGGCACCAATAGATATGTCAGCTAAGGTGGGAAAATTAATTCTTTATTTGTGCTAGAGTAACTGAAATGGAGAGCTCATACTGAGAAACCCTATAATAAAGAAGCTTAATAAAGATGGTGCTGTTGAGATGTACAGCAAGAAAATTCTCAGGAAAGTCAGACATTAGGGAAAAGTGAATAATGAGCCCAACTTTGCTAGATCTGTGAGAGATGGGATGAGGAGGGCAGAAGTGTCTACATGTTATACAGCATAATGTGGAATACGCACAGGCCTGGCCCCTGGAGTGAAACCTGGAACCCTAAGGTAGTTGCTGAGGCTTCAGAAGGGACATAAAATTTCCAGGGTGCAGGTCTTTTACAGTGTCCCAAGATGGAATACTGAAAACATGATTTTTCTGCCTGGAAATTAATGGGTCATACTTAATGCCCCTCTGAGTCTCTCAGGCTCTTAGACTGTTGGGATAGCTATTATACCCAGAGATACAGGGGACCCCAGCATGATGCAGGCCCCACCACTGCCCTTACCAGAGCCAAGGGGCAGCCAGGTAGTGGCCCTGCATGTAGTGTTTGCAGTGTTGGGCAAATCAGTGTTGTCCACAGGGCAAAAGAAAAAAACTGAGTGAAATGTGTTGATTAGATCCTCTGTTTTCCAGATGTAGCCACTGGTAGCATGTTAAGGCGGATCTACCTTTCTTGAGATGGCTGCAGTTCTGAGATGGTCCTGCCCTCACCTCCCTCTTTCCCACTTCATCAGGTCCATAGCAAGGTGGTGGCTGGCATGAACTCAGAGGCAGCTGCGGACATGCATTCTTGGCCTCTTTCTTTATCTGGGAGAGGCAGAGCTGCTCCTCTGAAGGGCAAGTTGCAGCTCACACGGAAGGGACCAAAGGCCGGGGGACTTTAGTGTGCTGCTTGAACCACTTGCTAGCAAACACCCTTTGGCATATCAGAAAAAAAATGAATACTGTTGTTCTGCTGTCTTTTGAGTCCAAACATGTTGTTTTGAACAATAAACTGTAAGTTGTGCTGTACTTGTTAACAGTTTAGAAGCCTAAACAGAAGTAATATTTACAGGTGGCTATGCAACTGAAGGCCCCGAAGTGCATGTGTGTAATCGTACACAGACTTATGACCCACTAATAAAGAATAGAAAATTAAAATATATTCTCCTCTCCCCTCATGCCAACTCATTGTTACAGTAGAATGACAGTAACAGTCAGGAGGAGCACTCTTGAATCACTTATTGCTGGTATATGACTACACTGTATGCTATTTCTTTGGTTGGGCATGCTAAGTTTCAGAGCCGTATTTTCCTCTTCAAATGGTTTTATGATTTCTTTTGTTATTTTATTTTTCTTTGGTGATTCCCCCACCCCAAGAAAAAAAAAGAAAGAAAGAAAACCCCAAACCCCAGCAAGTTTCAAACACTGCAAATGCTAAATATAAAATTTCATTACACAGGGTCACAAGCAAAGTTCTTTGTTTTGTTTATCTTTATATAGATATACCTTCTCCTTTAATGCATTGTCGTAAATTTTGTTTTCTTTCACACAAAACCATTTGCTCAAAGAAACAAGCTGTTCAATGTATTGTATTTTAGTGAGAGCTGTCTAATTTTGGGTTTGCTGTTTTACTGATTTAGTGCCCTTAGGAAGTATGATACATATCCATTAATGTATCATCTGTAATAACTTGTGGATGTACATCCTAGCCTTTCATTAATGTTAATGATGCCCAACCCCTGAATATACGCTATGTCTCAGCACTCTACAAGCTAACTGAGTTCATGCCATAAACATCTTTTTCTCATTTCTGTAGCACAGTCTAACTTTTTTGGTAGGCAGAAGTCAAGCACAGAAGTGCAGATCGGCTGTCTCACTGGGCACCTGTGAAACTATTTCCAGCTCTTAAGCTGAAGAGTTTCCTGGGGTCTCAAGCATCTGCTATTCTGTGAAGAAAAATGCAATACTGTTTGCTTCATTTTCAAGCATCTTCTTGTAATCTTGTTGAGTTAGCTGATAGCAGGCACATTAGGCATGTTATTTTATTTACAATGCACTGTAATGAATGTTTAGCATCTTCTGCAGAGTGCTGCTGGTACAAGCTCAGGGTTACACTGCCAACTGAAATAGTATATTTAAATTAGACATGGAGATTGCAGTACGAAATACCTAGAGCTGATGAAACCTTGAGAAGTTTTGAGTCACGTGATACATTTTGACAGTTGAAATTTGTGGGTATCTTGGGCTTTTTTCTTAAAAAAACCTCAACCAAACAAAATATTATCAGGCTTATAGAATCTCCCCTGGGATTCATCCAAAAATCAACTATAGTGGCGGTTGCAGGCAGACGTAAGCAGCTGCAGTATCCCAGTATCCCCTATGATGGTGAGCAAGAATCTGATGTGACCATGCCACTGAGAGATGATTTGGCACAGTGCTTGGTTGTGTAATGCAGAACTTCAGCACAGGGTTTCTTTAATGAAATATTGATTCTACAGGGGCAAGATAACTTCCTTGGCTTGATTATCATTGGCCTGATGAGAAATTGGAATACATTTTCCCTAATCCTCCTTCATCTCTGCAGAAATCACTTTTGATTGAGGTCAAACTTTTTCTTTGGCGATTTGTGCAGGCTCTCATTAAGCTCTGATTGCATGCATATGATTGTCCAAAATGCACAGTAGGTGAAGGGTCAAGGATACAAAGGCTGCTGTTGTTTTTTCTTGTTTTTCCCAATGCACCCAGCATGTGGAAAATATTTATCAAGCTTCAGTCTGTGTCCCTGAAGCTTCACAGCTTCCTTTTAGTGTGTTCCCTCCTAGTGTCCCCCAAGGAATGCCTTTACACTTGGATACATACATCCACAAAGTGATATGTGACTAATATTATTTTTAAAATGAAATGGGTGGCAATGTGATGGTGGCTCAGAAAAGCTAAATCTCTTCTTACTGTGATGTGTTTGTTATGGGGTAACCACAGCACATGTGTGTATCTGAAATACATTTAATTGCTGCGAATAGGGATGCTCCTCAGCCACAGACTCTTGTTACTGAGGAGCAAAGTTGTTGACAGCCCCTGTAGGTATTTCAGGACTGAAGCCTCTGTAGATGAGGGTAAAGAAAGAAAATAAGACTCTGTGTTAGTATGTGGGTCCGTGGTATCCACTTTGTTACATTAGCATCAATGGTTGTTACTTACTAAATATGTGACGAAGCCTCAGATGAAACTGTAAAGGTCAACAGAGTATGTTTGGCTTGGCTTGGCCTGGACCCATGAGCTACTGGAAGGAGGAGCTCCCGTGTAGGAGCAAAGGAAGGAGATATTTCTCTGAGAAATTTTAAACTCTACAGCTACAGACACATGCTATACAAGGTGTTAACATCACATCCCGCTAAGAAATAAAATCTTCACCTTTCTCTGACTAGGCTGCTGAAGGAGCTACCATTTAACTTACTCCATATAAGTGTAATTGATTTAAATTGTAACTGTTTAAATGAGGTCTGTTCATTTTCCAAATAGCAACTGTTATTTTTAGAATATTTTAACTTCTGTTTATTGAGGAGAGGAATTAATGCACTTCAGAGCAGCTCTGGAGAATTGACAAACTCAATACAGTACATGGTTGGTGTGGAAAAGAGGAATCCTTCTAGGTGTTAGGGAAAAAAAAATTACCTCAATGCTGCTTCCTTTTCTAGAGGATTTTTTTTGGGCATTGTATCAAAAATGGAGGAGAACTTTTTGTGATCATAAATATGAATATTTCAAACTGAACCAAAATACTTTCAAAACACCTTTTTGGGGTCTGTGTTCTCCTAACAATTCCTGAAAACTCTCATTTAAGAAGAGAATTCCAAAAGGAAATTAAACCATATTTTTTTCCATAAAGGAGATATCTATTCCAGTTGGTTATTCTGTTATTGCTGTCATTTTACTTTTTCTTTCTCCTTTCTTTTATTTTTTTTTAAGATTTTTAATGGAATTTAATAAGTTTTTATTTTGTCTTAAAAACTCAAGGTACTGGCAACAATAGTCATTATGCTTTTTCTCATTTGGAGGAATGCTCCTCTAATTCCTTTAATTCCTATTTGTTGTGTGAATTCCTGTCCCATTTTCCTTTACAGGTCTTATACTTTTGTGTACCATGGATTTGCCCAAACTTTTGAGAGTAATACAGCCTCCCTGTTCCTTTATTCAAGTTGAAGACCCCAGAAACATCTCACTGATAGAGTGATTCAAGCATCACTGTACAGGTAGCCAAGTCTTGCTATAATTTCAAGCAGAAATACAGCCCTGCAGATTTTCTCCCCAATTTCTTTCCACAATATGATTTTGAGGCAAAGTACAGTAATAAAAAAACACACGTGGCAGTGAGTTGGTCCAGTCTTAGCACATGGAGTGCTAGTTGTCATACACGTGTGGTGTAAAGAAGGTTTGGTAGTATCAGACTTATGAGAGTATAGCTCTGCAACTAGTAATGACTCACTCAGTGATACTCAAATGCGATCGCTTGCATTAAATAAATAAGCACCTTCCATTTTTTTGAGTAATTTAAGGTAATTGGAAAGATAACACTTTCTTCCAAAGTAAGATGAGCTGCAGCCTGGATTTTACTCTCAGAAGGAAAATGTCAGTTGTTTCAATGCAGTTCTTTTTGTTAAAGCTTCACATTGATTTGCAGCTAGAAATCTTTGAGTGTCTTTAACTTTGACGGCTATTGACAGGAGTGGAGTGTACTCAAGGTGTCAACCTCCTTTAGACTGCTATGAAGGGTTTGAATGAAGCTGCAAAGCATAAGATGCCATAAAACTTAAGCCAAAGCTCTTTAGCTGGCTGTTTATCTCATAACCTCTGTGGTTCATGCTTTTGAGACTGGGAGGGTTTGTAATGCATACAAACTAGAGGTTTACATGCTCCAAGGCAGTTTATTCAAGTATGTGGGACCACAGCAGCGTGAGTCTGGGTTCGGTCCCAGTTTTCATGTCAGCTGTCATCTTAGTTGACATAGCAGGGACCCTAAGTGAACAGCAGGAGTTTTAGTGCTGGAGTTAAGAGCCAAGGTTCTGCAGGTGGGGACTTTAGCAACACGTATCCAGGGTGGATCTACAAAAGCAGAGAATTTATAACCTATGTTTACTGGCGGTTGCCTGGAGATCCTTGCAAAAGTCCAGTTAGAAAGGAGAGTGAAAATATCCATGTGGAGGATTTTTTAGGTGATTATTATTTTCATATAAAATGATTTCTTAATAGCATAGCATTTTTTCCTCACTATTCAGATTCAGCAAAACAGTTATGCTCATACTTAGCACTAAGTATGATGCTACTTGATAGACAAAGTGAATGGGCTTGAATATGTCTTTTGATGGTGGTTAAAGGATTTCTTTTAGTCAGAACTTTAACTGAGTAAAATTAGCAAGGTGGATTATGTTAGATATCTTTCTCTTATACAATCCATGTGGGATTTCATGTTATAAATTCAATACATAGTGACTATACTTTTGAATGCTATAGGAAAATATGTAAAAAAAAATCACAGCTACCTGACACAAACAGCTAAGTCATGTTCATACATGCTTGACCCCTCTCTCTTTTTTTTAAATCATGAACAAGAGCGTATAATACTGAAACTGATAAGCTATGTGCTGTGTTCCTATTCAGTAGAATCAAAATAAATTAAACACTATGGTGTGTTTAACTAATATAGGCAATAATGTATTTTTTTTCAGTGGAATATCTGCTTTTTAAATTTAATTTCTTGATCTACTTGTATGCAAATACAAGTTGGCAGGCTCTTTAGGTCTGATTCATTTTTACAGAACTAGTTCTTGAATCAAATCTGAATACTTGATCTCTGAATTACTTTGTTTATTTCCATTCACGTCATATTATGATTTATGAGATTGGTTTTACTCAAATGGGATTTTGCATCCTTTTTTAGGGGATTGGCAGCCTCCACTTCAGAGAATCTTAGTAATTCAACCAAGAATTCATCACTTTGTATTCGTTGCTTTTATAGTCTCTGGAGTCACCTGACGCGATCATGGACTAAAGGAGGTAAATTTTCAAAACCATTGCCCATCAGATGGTTCTCCTGGGAAAACACTTGTAGAAATGTCTGAATTGTATCAATGTCATGTCTTATTTTTGTGGCAGTATTACCTAAAAGAGACAGACAGAGAGATGTTATCCAATTACATATTCTGGAATACAAGCCCAGAAATGAAAGGGGCCTCAGCTTTTCTGTGTATGACCACAGTTTATTGTTCTTCTTCTGCTGTCCTCCTTTTACTATCCGCAGATTAATCTGTAAACAAGGTGGACCCAGAGCAAATAGGTCTCTGAGTTTTGATTACAGGCTTCTAATTATGCTCTCTTAAACTCCCCTTCTAGACAGTGTGATTTGACAAATGTAGCTCTCCAACTCTATATTTCTCCTTGATTTAACCTTCTTTTCTTTGAGATCCTTGAATATAGACACATTTTGGATCTGAATTTTTCTTTCAGTGCCAGATATCTTCTGTTGTCCTTCACGCAATGATTAAGCCATCCAACTGAAATCAGACTTATGGCATTATTCATAGCAAATTAACCTTTCTTGAGGTTAATGAAAGTTATATTACTTTCCATGCTGGAACTCTTTCTCTCTATGTATATCTCTTTCTGTCTGGGTTATGTTTGAGTATCGCTTTGTTGAAACACTGCCACAATTCTGGTAGTTCCAGATAATTCCATTCCCAACTGGATGCAACCTTTTCCTGGTTTCACTTTTAACATGTAACGCAAATACAGTTGGTACCCATGTTATGATGGAAGTCTTGAACAACTGTTCTGTTCTCATGCGGATAACACCTCTAAAAGCTGTCAAAAAACATTTGGAGAAAGCAGAGAAATAGGATAAAATGACCTTCTGCTCTATATAGTTGTCTAACTTGAAGAAGAGTTCAATAACTATCCTAAGGAAAAATGTCATTGTCAAATGCAATGGATCAATTTTATTGAACTGAGATAACTTCTGCTGTTCATTTGCTCAAAGTCCACAAATTCAATTTTATGCATGATTAGGGAACGATCAATTGTTTTGGCACTAAAAATATTAACATTTCAGATTTTTACAAGGTAAAAATATATTTCCCAAGTATATTGGCATTTTCTCACAATAATCTTGAGCCTTGCAGACTTCTATGTTTGGTGAGCTGAGTCTGCTGAATTCACTTCCATAAAATCCAAGGGTTCATTGTCGCAGAATTAATTTGTTATCTATGCCAACCAGCAGTATGACTGGTTCTTCTTCACACCAGACTACGTTTGGGTTATGCTATTATTTAGCTGTTGTTTTCTGGGGTTTTGTTTGGTTTGTCTTTCTATTTGTATGAGGAGATATTTGTCTCTTGAAAGAAGCATTCTCTACAAGGTAAGTACCTGCTTTTTGAGTGAAAGATAATGTTTTGCTTGTGTGCATGCCAGACATTACATGTTTTTACTGCACAATATGCATATTTGCTTGTGTGTGCATGCATACTTAACAAAATGTGTACAGACACACATGTACACATAGACATGCACACAAAGTACTCTGTAACCTGAATATCGTGGTTTGAGTCTCAGTCTCACTTACTGTTTGGGGATTATTTCTATTTTTTTTTTTGTTTTAGATTTTTGGCAAAGACATAGCATTTAGCTCTGGCATGAATGAAGCAGATTTCAGACTGTATGAAACGTATGAAATGAGACTTTCAGTAAGAATATATAGGAAATGTGTCACCTAGGAATCTGGTAAGTGTCATACCTATGCATAGGTTAAACCTTACCTCTGTGGGGATCCTCTGACCCTTTCTGCAGACGTGCTAAAAATAATGCATTTTCAGGATATTTTCGAGCTAGGTGTTTGAGAAACCTTTATTTAAACAGTGAGTTTGGAATTTCTGAACAGTGAGCATAATGTGACAGAAAAAGTATGCCCCAAACATAGAGGTATCCAGACTTCTCCAGTAGGCAGCAGACCACCTATGTGGCAAGACTTGAGATTTCTCCAGAACCACTAGTTGAATTTTCTGTGTGTGTGCCAAGGGAAAACCACTGAAAAGGTATTTTCTATGACTACATATTTTGGTCTTCTGCTTGCTGCCCAAAGCAAAGGACTGATGCCCAACAAACAATATTAATTGTGATGCTCAAGAAAATGTTGTTTAGCAGCAGTTTGCCACCAGAATTGTGAATGGTTATGAATTTGTGCACAATGTAACTTTATGTGATACTCTCCCAGAATTTGTACATGGGATTTCAGCCAGGTCCCTAAAACAGCAAGTGATTTTTTTATTTTCCACTTCTCTGTTGCATTTTCCTGTCTGTGCTCCAACTTCATTATTGGTGCATGCAAGAAGAATCTACAAGAGCAAAACAGTAGGCTGTGATCTCCAACTACCTGGTACACTTGCAGAATTTGAAACACGTTTTGAGCTTTGGCATTAGCAGAAAAGAAAACGTAACTTTTTACATATATTAAACATTCCCCCAGACTTGAAAATATGTGTTGCAGTCCATGCCAACTCACCTGAGGGCAAAAGGTCTTTGGAAGTTACCTAATTTTGATAAACACCTCTGTATACCCCTTCACTGTTCAGTGTGTGGATATTACAACAATGTCTTGACCATCGTAGTATAATTTATGATATTAATCTACAAAATAAAGACAATTTTATGTATACATCTGAAATTCAGACTATATGTAACAGCCAATAAACTTGGCTGATATTATTAAAAAGCAAAAAGTATACAGTATGCTAGAATTCACCTAACATTTACAAATCACATACCTTCAAATTATTGTAGTTATAAACATGTGAATTGGTCCAATTAAAACAGGAACCAACTTGGATCCTAAACCTTTTCCTTGAATCAAAATTAATATTTGTTAGGTTCAAAAAAAGTTTGAACCACACAATCTGTTTCCTCAAGCCTTTGACTTGCTCGTCCTGATCCCAGGCATCCACTTTTACACTGCCTTTTAGCAGTGCACTGACTTTGCCCTCCTTTGTGTGATGTCCAATGGGTTTTCCTTGGTTTTCTACTGTAGGAAATTTCCATAGGTTCCTGCTTCCTGGAAAGTTTCTGCAGTTCTCCTCTTGTCATCCTCTTCAGCAACATCCTTGCCTTTGGAGAACCTCATAGATGATAGACCCATCAAGATAACTACTGGTGGTATGTTCTTTCCTTACCCCGCATGTAAAGCTAATAGGCTTTTTTTCTCTGCTTAACCACATACTATAATGCCATATCTACATTAATTGGGAAATCTTGACTATCCATGAAAGCAACTTTGAGGGAAAGACAGATAGGTGAGTGGTGAGCAGCAGGAAGCAAGTCATGTTTTTAAAACCCTACTGGAATGACAGGAAAAGCAAGAGTGAAATGTGTCAAGGAATATCATGCTAATACTCAGAGGTCTCAGATCTACAAGGTTAGATTTTACTAGTATAGGAGGATGCAGCTCTACATTGTGCAGTTATTTACATTTGCATGGTGAATATACGTAGTGTTCTCAGTCTCAAGTGGCACAAGAGGAATGGCTAGATACCTATAACCTAAATAAAGTACATCCCCAACACAATACTCTTCATAAGATTGCAGGAGTTTTGAATCCTATCAGCATACATTTTCATTGACTAGTATCTAGTCACAGATTTTAAAAATCTACTCTACAGGATTTCAGGTGATTTTTTATTTTATTTTACTGTTTTGAGGAAGTTTGTAATTAATAAATAAAAAAATAAGGACTGAATAAAGATGAAACCATGATCCTATGTACAATACACAGAGTCTCTGTGTTTGCGCATACGCATGCACACACAGCGTTGCAGCAGTTCTCAGAAACGATCTTTTAGTGGTAACCACCGGGTAATGTATCCACGTACCCTACTGACCACAGCTAAGGTTTTTACCAAGAAGCTCCTGACTTGATCTAGGAGGTGGGATCTGGAAAGGTGATATAAAGCTGTCTTTGTTTCCTGTGGTGACTATTTGCTAGGTCAGTTCCCCAATTTAAGTTAGAAGACTATGAGTAAACTGTGGCATGGTGTATTTGGCAGAGCCCTGGTGCTAGGAATGAAATAGGAATATCTGCCTAGTGTTCCCATTAAAGCTTTCTCCAGCTATCCTCCAATTCGACAGCCTGGTGTGCTGGTCCCCTCCAGGCCATGGGACTTGGGGTATTTGCAAGGCCTCCACATCCAGACACACATCATTGTGAACTCTGTTGTGTTTTGCTGCTATTTGGAGCTGTAACCTTGACTGCATGAAAAATAATGTTAGGATGTTCACAGTGGCCAATATACCATCTGAGCTCTCCTTATGTGTCTTCTTAACACAGAAGAAACCTACAATTTCAATGAATGCTTTCTCCTATGACTCATGTGAGATTGGGAAATGTGGACTAGGAAGAGAGATCAGTTAACATTAGCCATCTAAAAGTCAGCTATGAGGTCTAAACTATCCATCCAGGCTCACTCTTTAGGCAGAACAAAAGGAGAAAGATATAGGGAGTATCTTTGAAGATAAATGGAGTAACTCTGAAGATAAGGTGGATCACCACCTTGTTTTATCTATAGGAAGCCTAGGTGCCTAGTGTGCCATCTACCTTTCGGACAGTTAAAGCAAGAGGAATTCCTTTCCAAACACTTCAATAAGGTACCTTAGGAAATATGTTAAATCAGGCTAGGCTTCCCAGTACAGAGGCTGGAGCCTTAACTCTCCATCTTATCTATTATATTCACGTGGTCCTTCTCAGGCCATTTTAAGTGCTGTTCTGTGCTAACAATGTAGAACAGCTGCAGAACAGTACTATCTGCTATCAATATCTACCTCAGATTTTGCAAGTAGAAATTATGTACATACACAGACACAAATGTGCATGTACTTGTGGGGCACAAAGGGAAAAGAATTTTAACTCTGCATTTTCTGAGAAGCTATGAAATGACAGAAAAGATATTAAAAACAGAGAGTACTTAGAAAACCTTCTCTTTGCTAGACATTTCATTTATTAATAACTCATTCTGAATCATTGATCTATTCAGATCTTGTTCTGGTGCCCTGCTTTCTGTAACTACATCATGCAGGATTAATATCCTCACTAACTCTTACACATTTGGCAATATGCTCTTGCCCAATTTTTATGGCCCCCCTAAGGAAATAAGAGCACTGTGTATTCTAGGAAAAAAACACACTTTAAAAATATTCATATTTCCATGGTTGTGTGTGTCTGTTGTGTAAGTTTTCCTTGGTGGCAGCGAACAAAGTGCTCTTCTGTGGAGCAGGCTCTCCTGTCTCCTCCAGCAGACTCAGCGTCTGTACAGGGAATTCCTGTTCCTGGCCCAAACCCACAGGCCCTCAGCACTGGAGGACAAGGTCAGCCATCTCACACTCTCTCTTTCTCTTGGCCCGATTGCTGATCTGCATGCTGAAGAAAAGGGGTCTGAAAGACAAAACGAAGGGGCTGAGGAGAAGGAAAGAGAGAGCACATGTGTGCACTTCCAACTTGTCCTGGGAACTTCAGCAAACATTTTCTTCCTGAAGCAGATTTGTTCAACTTTTCCAGAAGTCCTCATAGTCTCTGATTTACTCTGTTCTTGATTTAAATTAATCAGTGACACCTGGCTGTGTTGTTTTACCAGCACTGTGACAGCATCATCCAAACCTCGTTTCACATCTTCCTTCTTCCATCCTGCACATGAAGGCTACTTCTTCTTTTCTTGCAGTGGCAGTGACTGAGCAACAGCACCTACTGCTAAGCAAAAGGCTGCCTACAGAGAGCTTCCTCTGTTTAGACTTTAGTCAAAGGACCCACGGAGCATACTTTGTGGCTACTTATGGTCAGGGAGGTATGCATATTTTTGAAAAGTTGTGCACTTTCAAGACAGGTAATTGTGTAACCTTAGCTGCACTCTGTTTTTTTTTCATCCCTTTCCCCTAAGGCTGGAGTGGCACCTTGCATTCCAGCTGGTGCCGAGAGCATGGTGTAGCTGTGCTGCTGCACAATCAGCTGCAGTCTAGCTCTTGTTCTCCTGTTGTTCATTGAGGAGGACAGTATCAGTCCTTTCAGGCATCTCCTTAGTTGACTGCTCTTTCTTTCATGCACAGTGCAAGAAACTGCGGGGTATAGGGTATGAAGTGCCTTTATTATCCTCTGCAGCTATGCTTTCCATTGAGAGCAAGCGTAATTATTCTATTTCTGTTTCAGTGTCAGGTACCACATGGTTTATGCATTTGCCTCTTCGAAAACATGTTTTGCTTTGATGTTTGCTTTTCTAATGGGACTAGTTTGCATAATACCTCTCCTGCAAAAGAATGCTGAATCTACAGATGAGCTATCACTTCTCAAAATACTGATTGCTATCAGATGGCTTGCCGAAGGCCTTGGCTGTGGCTGTGCCTGCGTGTGTCTGTGCGTGTGTGCAGAGTTGGGGGAGGGAGGGAGGTTAATTTCCTGCGTTTGACCAGTTTTGACATAATGCATGAGCTAAAAGAGCTGGATGCATAAGAACATTAAAATTTACCTGCTTTCCCAAAGCAGCATAGCAAGTTCTCTACCTACAAGGGGATGTTTTTTTGTGGGGAATGAGCAAGATGACTGGGAAAGGGGAAATGAAGCATTTGTGACACTGGATTCTACAGTACCATGTTCCATACAGCATCTATCACTGTCTCTTTAGACAACTTTTACACCTGTGGAGTTTTCTCCAGTGCCCACCTTCAGTAGTAGGATGGCTGAAGTCAAACAGTTAAAGTTTACAAAGCTGTATAGATCCAAGTCAGGTCAGGGGACATGAAACAGAACAGCTGTAGGGAATGCTGTGGGATACATGTATACATACACACATCCATATATATGAATATGTGTGTGTGTGTGAGATTTGCAGTATGTTTCCTCCTTTTCCTGAATGGTACATTACCCCTTGGTCATTCTAGTCTCCCTCAGTAAAATCACTTATCTGCTGTCTACTGTCCTGACCTTGTTGCTTTTCTGTGCTTGAAACTGATGCCTGACTAACTCCTAGCAGGTAATAGAGGTGAGGGAATGGAAAAGACTCCTCCCTTCCTTCTCTCATCAAGGAAATTAAGCCAGAGACCACCTTTCCACTCAAAGTGCTCTGACAAACTAGTGAGCGTATCTCAAAGTATTCCCACTAGCAGCAAACTTTGACTCAAATGTGAATATTTTGGCCTTAGCATTTTGCTTGTTGGACTACTGGGTCTAGAAATTTTTAATAAAATTCAGGGACTATCCTTTCCACAGCAATGTACACTCCTCTAGTTCCAGGATTCATGTAAAACCCCCAAAGATTCAGAGTTTTATTTCAGTAAATATTCCTGCATTCCAGTACCATCTGAATGTATCTGTGTCTACATATCTCTGGCCCAGAAATGGGTCCAATCTCCAGAGAAGATACTTTCTCATAAGATTTTTGGAACTTCTTGGCTTCAGTGAGTAGATATAATTGGAAATACCATGAGAATGATAATAATTAAGAATAATTTGTGCTGACATAATGCCTTCCATCTGTAGATCTGAGAAAGCTTTATGAACGATAATGAATTAGTCCCCTTACTGCTTTTTGAGATGAGTACTATAATTCCAACTTTGTAGAGGGAGTAATGAGAGGACTGTCAGAAATCAAAGGGCCTGATCCATCATTCACTGGAGTCTATGGAAAAATCCCGAGTGTCTTTGCTCGGACCTGGATCAACCTGTCAGTGGATTTCTCAAGGCCACACAGTGAGTGAGCATTAGCTTTGCGAACAGGACCCAGAGCCACCAACTCCTCATCCTGTGCCGTGGCCACAGAACTGCTTGGTCTCTTTCCAGCCCTCAACTTTCTTCGGGTCTTTCGTTACTTTTTTGTCTGGATGAGGTGCCTGAAGTTGAAAGCATAAGGCAACAATATAGAAGGTTCATTTATAGCCTTTCAAGCCTCAGCAGAGAGCTTGGCTCTGCTCTGGTCCGAGGGAGGAATTTCAGCAAGACTCAATTTTTAAAGAATTATTTAAACACTCAATTTCCATTTTTATGGGCAGAAGAGGCTTTAAAGACCTTTGAAAATCAATCTGTTAATAATGATGCTTCTCCCACCAGGTAAAGTAACCCTTGTGCAAGCTCCTGGACAATCTAAGGAAAAAGTCTAGCTGAACCAAACCCTGCAAACAGATCAGCTCCCCAAAGAGTGTCCCCAGCCTGCAGAGCCCTCTTCCCACCAGGGTACACCAGATCAAAGCCACATCTGCTGTTGCTAGGAGACATCTACCTTGCCCAAGGCAGTAGTCTGCTGGCTCCCCCTGCTTGCCCCAGGGTGGTCCCAGCAGTTTCCCTCCAAGGCTCATATCCTCCTCTCCTCTTCCAACATGCCTGCTGGCCCCTTTCCCTTTCAGGCTTCATTCTCCTACCACTTTTTTAAGTCTTTTTGCAGCTGGGTTGCTATTCACCTGCTTCCTGGTTTAACTCCTTCCTTATCATTATAAACCTCTTTGTAGGTGCAAGTAGGTGCATGCAGATGAAACACAGATGTACCAAAGCTGAAGTGAGCACTGCGCATTGCAATGTGACCTTACTAAACACCCCAGTGCAAGTGAATTTCTGATTAGTGGTAAATAGTGTTTTTTTCTTTTAATAGTTTGGGACTGAGCTCACGAGGAGAGACCCCGCAAGGCAGAGGAAGTGATGGTTCACCTGAGACCGATGCTCGCACAGCAACCCTAGACAAGCAATCTAGCATCAGCCCAGATCTGATCCAGTGCAGATCCCATCAGGCACTGTCCCTCTGCCTCTGCTCCACACTTTCCAAGAGCCAGGGCATCCAGGATGTATCCAGGCTGGGTTGTGGGAAACCTAATTTGCCCTTAGCAAAAGCTTGTAAAGATAGTCTTTCCTAATGCACTCCTATTCAGTTGAAACTGCAGAAAAGTTTTTCAGCTATTTCCATGTTGAAAGTTCATATAATGTGGTTTTTTTTAATGAATGAAATTAAAAAGGAATAGCTTAACTTTTGATTTGAGACTGTGAGCTAAAGGCAGAGGTAATGGAATAACCCTGGAGACTCCTTATAATTGAATTCAGTAACAGTCTGAGTAGCTGTTTTTTGAAGGATTGTAACAAAATCGCACTACCCATAGGGCAAGTATTTAGGCAGACTTCACAGTGGTCCCTTTCTGAAGCAATTCATACAAGGGAAACCTGTTTAAGAGTGAGCTATGTTGCTCAGCAACACTATGTAGTTACTTTTTTTTCTTTTTTAACATTTCGTAGCTCATGGGATTTTAGTCACTAAAAGCTAAAGCTCCACTGTAGCTTTCTGAAGTATATTTAACTGTATGAAAACATTTCAAATAAACTATGTAATCTACAAGATATGTATGTTATTTGTGTGCTGCTTCGCTGGTATTTCTACTGAAGTATCATTGGATAGAGCTTGAAGCTGAACTGAGATATCAACTGTTCATTCATTGATTGAAACTACTATTTGGGTCATTTTTACCTCTCCCCCTGCTGCCCACTAAGAGATAAGGAGAACTGTTTACAATTCACGTTGTTAATTATCTTTATATGTTTGATGCAAACAAATAACAAACTGGTTGATAAATGCCCAGGTGAAGGAGTTCTTTGTGGCTCTACAAATATTCAACATGATTGTGAGGACACAGTTAATCCCTCAGCCCCATTTAAATAAATAAGATAGATAAATCCCAAATAATTTGCCACTCTTACATATCATGTTTACGGAATTACAGGAGTTATATGGAAGTATATGTGCCTACGTTCACCTTTGAGCCAAAGGAAAATTAATTCTCAAGGGAATGAGCTCTGGTAAACACTTTTTCTTGAGAGTGACCATTAAGAAGTACAGATAAAGTTTCCAAGAAAAGCTATATATTGGTAAGGTTCCACCCAGCTCCTCCTGCTCTTGGAAAGTTTCTATACCTTCTGGGCTTGTTACCCATGTTTCTAGTTTCCTCATTTACTTGTTCTCATCTACTTCTGGGTAAATTCTGCAAAGCAGTATTCATAACATCTGTTCAAAGGCAGCCCACACTCTAACTGACATGCCTCTTTAATGCGCTGTTTGTGAACAGGAGGAGAAACAAATATTTGTTCACAAAAATCCTGCTGAAAGAGACACATCCATGGGTTACCACTGACACTTGTAATTGCAGAAGGATTGGGGCTTGGGGGTGGAGAGGTGCAGAAGGGTTGATATGATCACTTTGAAAGCACTCGCTGCATTTGATAGGAAGCAAGACCATGGCTATGTGAGATCTTCTGGTTTTCATTCTGCTTAGTCAAATCTCAAAATCCTCTCTTGAGGAAGTAAATCCTGTTCTAGAGAAAAGTGTGAGAGCAATCTGTGGGTGGAAATAAACAGTAATAAAATATCTGATAAATAAATGCTAGTAACAAATGATTCTGTACCAACCCAGGTCTTTCCAGGCTAAGTTACAGGTGGAGTTGGAAGCTTGATAAGACAGTGTTTGACACAGAAAATACATTCACTTCTGTTCCTGTCACTTAGAGAAGTCCCAGCATAATGTCAACTGTAAGCTGGCTGGTACCTCAGTTAAACAATCTCGTATCCCTCATCAGGGGCTACAGCTGGTGAGAAGTTAAAGGAAGATGTGACTGTCACAGGGAGAATAATTTGAAGCAGGTGATAGACACTGCAATGTGGAGATAACTTAAAATGTCTTGTTTTCTGGGGAGCTCAGTATATAGCTAGTATTTATGAAAAAATGAGTGTTAGTTGCTTGAAAAATGGAAGGGTTATCCTTAGTAACTGTGTATTTGCATTTCAAAGTGGTAATTATGGGTATGTGTACACACAATTAAACAGGCTGTTCAGAGTGAAAATAAACAAATAATCAGTGCTATTAGCCAAGCCCTAATGAACATTTTCTGTTACAAGAAAAGAAATGTGTTCTTTGAAAGAACAACAAAATGAAATATTCCTGTTTGAAATTCTCAAGGAATTAACAAATGAGTTACAAAATTAAACCATGTAGCCCTTTGACACCAACACGTCCTTTAAGCATCCAGCAATTGGACCTGGAGAACTACCCTGATGCAAGATTTTTCATTCCCGTTGGTAATACATTCAGCAAGTTCCTCTGAACTCCAGGCAATCAGACACATAGATGGCATACCTAAGGCTTGCTCCAGCAGGCTCCATTGACGTTTGCACTGTTGGAAGCCATTCTAACACAGCTAATTATGAATATGTAACATGCAAACTGGATCTTGCCCAAGCGTTGCTCCAGTTTTAATGACTCTGCTCCTGTTTGCACACACTCACTTTGTAAGCGAGCTAAGCAGATCCAGGAAATGTTAGCCATTTCAACTTTGGGGTTTGGTGACAGGAATTGTATGCAAGCTGCTGTTTCTTGCAAGCATTCCTTACATTTCTGACACACAGAAGGGTGGATACATGTTGTGTAACAGCGTTTAACCTCAGCATTAAACTGGTCAAGTGACAAAATGCTGAAAGAAAACTAGTGTGTTCAAATGGTATTGGCCAATACTTATCTCACATACCAAATAACCACTCTATTTACTGTGACTAGTCCTGAAAAAAAACCCCACTTCTTTTTTAAAAGAAGGGCTTTGTAAAGTCCTGTCTTCACTGTCTCATACTGCCTGAGGACGGCAGCAACATCAATGACCTGCTCCTGCCACATGCCTTAAAGGATTGTCTCAAGAAAATTAGAGTGTAGCTGAGTCTCTGTGCTCATTCAGTCTGTGCCTTCAGCACTGAGAAGAGTCTTGTGTGTAAAATATGCTTTCTCAGTTATCTCTGTCCTGATTTTAAACTGAAACGTAGCAACCAGACAGTTTTACCTTCGCTTGTAAAATATTTTTCAAGGCAGTTTCCTAACCCCTCAATTCTCTTCTGATATTCCCATGCCTTGGTTTGGGGTTCGATGCTGAATTCAAATATGTTCCAAGCTTGTTTGCTAAACCTCACCATTCTCTTGCATTCTCAGCGTGCTATTGTACTGCCTAATCCTTGGTGGTAATCTGCCTTTTCAGATCAGTGCTTGCCTGGTATTATCAGACAGATCAAAAAGAGTTTTCAGCTGGCTGAAGACATCACTTAATTCAGTGAGGATATCTGGACCTGCGTCTACCTATATGTCTGCAGTTTTAAAAACGTGAAAATCCCTTTCGAACAAACTAATAAAAATAAATCAGAGTGGCAGCTCTTAGTGAATACAAAACAAAATAGAAGACATGGAAAACAATTACTCTGTTATTATATTGCTTTCTAGGCAGAACTATATTCTAGACCACCAATTAGTATGTTCATTTCCGACTTCAGATCCCTGCAGAATCTCTGGAGATGGGACCTTCACAATGTGGCTTAATGGGCAAGGTATTTTTTCTGTTGGCTTTGAAAAAATATTATGTAAACATATATATATATATGACATGTAAGTCTGAATAATTTTGCTGCAAAATTTTGAGATTTCCTATCCTTTGGGAAAAAATAAAAACCTTTTTTTACCAAAGGTGCAGTTTTTCTGCTGTTAAAAGGCAGATTCTGGAAAATAATACTTCCAGAACTCTTTGACCTGTTGTGAAGAAGATTCATCTTTTTTTTTGATGTTCTTATAATCTCTATTCTTAACACAACCCTGAGTACACAAACTATCAAAACTGGAAAATAACTGCTCACTAGAGTAGAAATCAACTGCTTTAACCTCTTCAGAAACCAGCTGTGGAATATTAGAAATCTTGCATGGGTTTTAATGTCATTTAGGTTACCTTCCAAAATGATGTTTTCATACCCTTAACCTTAGATTGGCTGTGCAGGTGCTCTGATTTTGTATGCTGTTTTGTCAAGTGGTATCAACTCCACTACCAGATAAAGGTGGAATTTTGTTGTGCAGGGGATAATAGTTTATGTGTGTGTGAGAACAAAACTGACTTTTATCTTTCGCACCACAAGTAGCTCCTGAGGAAGTCAGATGCGGCTTTTACAGTGTCAGCAAGGTAAGGGGCCGTTGGCTACTCAAACTGTCAGGGGAGGCAAAGCTGTGTGTGTATCTTACTGTAGCAATGGTGGGGTCCCTGGTGGCCGTTTGCATGCTTGGCCTGGCTAGCTCAGGGAAACGCCTGTGAAATCATTGCCATGTCACCCCTGCTGCTGCTCCTAGAGCTGCCCTTCCCTTCGGTGCCCCGAGCAAGCTGTGTCATCTCTCCTTGCACTTACAGGTTGTGCAATGCTCTTGGTAGGCAGCTCATACAGTTAAGTGTTGCCATGACTAATGTTGGAGGTCAGCCCTTGCCATAAAGGTTTTGCAGTCCAAAATTCCTGATAAAGTGGTTCTGTATAAAAATGGGAAATATTGGAAGACAAAAGCTGTTCACTAAGCCTTCAGACTGGGATGAGTTTGGCACTATCAACTTGTGTTATGGCTCAAACTCCTGCAGGAGATGACCAGAGCAGAATTTCAGCCTGGCCCAAAAGAGACAAGATTTATGCTTAATAGCATAAACAGAAAATCAGGGGAAGTAAGGGCAAGGACAATATAGCCCAAGTCTGATGTTAAAGCATGATTATCGCTAAGACCACCACATCTACCCCTAGCCGAGACGGCTGCGCTGGAAGGGCCAAGTGAACAAAAGCCGGCAAAACCAATGTAGAATAGAGGGATGAATGCAGGACATGGCCTATCAGTGAGGAAGGTGCTGTTGTCTTCAGGGGGTCTATCAGGATGATGTACTTTGCAGTCAGCCCTTGCTTCTCCTTGTGGTGCGGTACAACCTGTTCGTGAGGTACATGTATATTCTTGTACAAAGTCTGTGAACGTGCATTGAACTCCTCTGCCTTTTCATCTCCTCTGCGGGGTACTTGCAGTGTTGTTTTCAATTTTAATCAATTGCACTTGTTGCTTGGGGGCCTTTACCTTCTTGTTGCTTCACTATGCTGGCTGTCACGTCTATTTCTAGACACCCAACATTATTGCGCTTGGTAGAATATATATTTCAGAATTCCTTTCCAAGCTATTGTGTTGGGTGAAAGTGAGATATCCTAGCATTCCTTCTTACTGCAATAATGATCAATTGCTAGAATGCCACGATAAATATGTGTACACAATTATTCCTGAATTCCTTATATACGTTAAAATGGCCTGGTAATGAATATAATGATTAAAATATCACTCTGTTTTCCAGTTCTTTCCAATGTCTCCTTTGATGTAACATATTCAAGCTAAAAATAGGACAAACAAAATAAATCTCCCCATAATGGTGATATTGCAGCAAGGAAGGAATTGAATTGGCCACTACTGTTGAGAATAAGAGGGAGAGGATTCCTTGCCTGAAGAAGGTAATTATAAGATCTCTTTCAAAGTAAAGTATCTCTAACCAAAAATTACCTACGACTCTGTAGACAGAAGCATAAAAGTCCATTTCTTTCTCAGTAGAGCTAGCTTGAATTTTTTCTTTCCATATGTGGAGTTAAACATCACTATTCCATAAAATGATATGAAATTGACAGTTAAAAAGATGTTTCTTTGAAGCATTATACTTGCTGTGTTAAGTGAATTTCTCTTTGCTAATTATTTTTTTTTTTGTGGGGAGAGGATTACATCACAATTACAGGGTACAGTTACCAGAATATTTCCTCAGTACCTCTGAGAAGAACAAAACTATTATTTGTTTTGGCCACTAGCTGGTTCTGAATGTTCTTCTGAGCCCTTCTGAGCCATTCTCACCCATACCTCTAAAGATCCCTACAAAGGAATGGGCAAGAATTCATTTCTGTAGTTTGTAGAACAAAAAGGAGCAGAAGTGCAAAGTAGTAGTAGGAAGATGTACCCAAGTGATGTGCCTTTGTGTCAAAGTTAGACATAATTTGGCTGAAAAGCCAAATTGTAAGTTGGTGCTACTGCCATGATAGTTACCCAGGAGAAAGCTGACCTGGATTCCTCTTGCATCTCTTATTTCAGTGGTATTTTTGATATTCTGTAAAGGTAAGCCCAAAATGGTACTGAATGCACCCAGCCAACAAACAGTGGTGCTAGGGAACAGGAGGTATATATTGAATTGAAGGGTTGTGTTCAAAAGTCTTCGGCAACCAAGCTAATCTCTTAACTGATATGTCTTCCACCTAGCCATTAGACCTTACATTTCCGAAGTAAAACTAGTTGGATGGTGATTCACTTATTTCCTTAAAAACATCTATAACATTACATTTTCCCATTCTGCATTAACATGAAACCCAGTCCTTAAAATTTTTGTATGCTAGAGTCCTCCTCAGGCTACTTAAGAGTCAATAGAAAAGACACTAGTGTAGGACACTCAGCTTCAAGCCTCTGTTCCAATGAAAACTGATTTTGCACACAGAATGAAACACTGTTAGCACTCCAGACAGTACTCCTGTGGCACAGTTCAGCTAGTGAACATAACACTTACCTGAGATGTGGGAAATATAAGTCCAAGTCCCTGTTCTGAAGCAGCTAGAACTGAAACATGATGCCAAGTTTTCCATGCTCTGGTACATGACCGAACCAAAAGGGCAGTCTTGAACAGAGTTTCCACAGTAGGACCCAGTTATTTGTTTGTCTGTCTTTCTCCCTCTCTGCAGGGTGCCCCCCACCTCCCCTTCAATTTTCACCAAAAATTGATCATTACCCTGTGAAGATTTTCCTAAAACACGTTTAGTGAAAACTCACAGAAACAGTCTTGGTTTCAAGGAATCTGTTCTTTCTCAAAGAAATAACAAGTAAACAAACTCCAAATGTTGAATTGATATATCTTCAACAGACTCTGCTTTGGTGTTCTGTGACTGGGTTATTCAGAAGCAGCATGAAACTGGAAAAGCAGCCTGTGTGATCGCCATGCACGCATGACTTCTACTTTAGTAAGTAATGCACAAAGTTTCATATGCCTGGAGATACACTAGGACTCGCCAAACTACTACAAAATCTTCTCTATAATGAAGCAGAATTCTATCCTTTTTTTCTTCTGTAGCAGTGCACTAAATAGCATATTTGCCTTCTATTTACTTTAGGAAGCTGAGAGAGAAAGAGAAGCTGATAAAATAGCCAGAAAGTTTTCAAAGATGGATCTACTTTCAAGCAGATTGCACAATTAAGAAAACTACATCAGTAATGTGTTTGCAAACCATTTCATTATTCTCATTGTACTGTCAGTATGAAGTATTTTAATGTTTATGGAGATGGTGGCCTTTGAGGTATGAAAATTTCTGAAAAATACTGACGGGTTGCTAAGCTACAAACTTGTATAGATAAAGAAGCTCTGGAAAATAAAGTAAAAAGTATGACCTCCAATCTCGTAATGATGTTGCATACGATCACTATTAAATTATAAATTATGCCTTTGAGTTCATTAAGGTAGTTAAAAGATTCTGACAGTCAGAAACAGGCCACTTCCTAACTTTTGTGCTGCCAAGGAACCAGAGCTTGCTTCCCTGGAAAGCTGAAGTAAAAATAAGATGAAAGGCCCTGAAGAGAAAATGCTGGAAGTCCTCATATTCTGGGAGCTGTGCAAGGTCCCATGTGATGTTTCTGCAGCTCTGCAGAGTGGGCTTGGCCAATCTCTGCCCTGGGAAAAGAGGTTGCATTGAAATCTAAAGAAATACTCCTCCTGACTGTGTACTGCTATTGCTAACATTCATGAGAACTAGAAGCCAATCATGGGATTTCTGGTAGGCTTACAGGGGAGATGACAAAAAGGTATCCCATCATCTGCCATTCATTGCTGTCAGATGTGTGCTGCTCCTGGTTAGAAGTGGTTTCAGTGCATGACTCATGAGGTGCTGTTTTGTTCCATACTTGGTGCAAGATTCCCAGCTTTCTTTGTGACTGAAGTGCAAGTGTGATTCCCACCTAATTTTTTCCCTAATCAGCAGTTTTAATAGTGTGTTGTTCCATCCATTTGTGAATGTCAGAGCAAATATCTTGACCCTCAGTCATTGTTAGCATTTAAACTAAATATAAAGTGGGTGAAAAAATGAAGGGGCTCAGAAAATGTCACTTTGCTCAGTTCTCTTAGGAGACATTTAGCTTTACATCCAAAGAGTCTATGCAAGAAAAATAAATGAAACCTGTTACTAGGATCTGGTAGTACTACTACTACCTCCAGTAATGGTGGTCATATGAGAAGACAGAATGAATATTGTCTTGTCAAAGAGGAAGTATTTGCGTAAAATCAATTGAATATTAAACATATATTTTCTATTCAACTCTTCCAGCTAATTTTGAGCTCAGTGATAGGTGTAAATAATCAGACCCTAAATTTATAGTTATGAAAGACAAGAGGCCAGGGTTTAGACTTGTACATCCAAATTTGAAGATATCTGTCTGTTTCCAGATTGGGGCAAAATCTACAGCTACTTACATATCCTTTTATTGATTATTCCCCAGAGAACATTTAAAATTTAATGAGATTCTAAACAACTGAAAATTTTATTCTGAAAATAGAGAGTTAGTTTTAAGCAATGAATCACAATATTTGTAGTTTGAGTGTTTTATGCCTGAGCTTTTTGTTATCCACCAGACTTCTTCACTAGCTTGCATCCCAGAAGTGAAAGCGTAGTATCTCTTCCTTCTTGTCCCATTTAGTATATTGTATCAGATCTCATCCCAGGAGGCCTTGCTACTGAAAACTGAAAATTATTCCAGATTAATTTTGTTGCAGAATGGTTCTTCTGTCTGATCGCTTGAAAGCTGAGGTTTCCTGAAGACAGGAGAAATTTCAGATGTAGAAATCTTGCTTAACCAAGAATTCTAGTTATCGGCCAGAATGTATTTTAGATGGAAAAGTTTCAGCTAGCTTTTGCTAAATTCTATTTTTATACTGGCAAAACTCCTTATAAGAATGAGGAGAGTGTACATAAAGCAACAGACCTGACCATTAGATAAAAGGGTCTTGTAATGAGTTAAATTAACTTTAAAGTTTGCTTGCCAAATGGAAGGTATAATAAACATATCCCCAAACCAATAGAGAGCTGGCAGGTTTAATTGTAGGGTTACTAGCTGTTTATATTTGGTTATGTCTGCCATTATAGAACAATTTCTGTGTCTGTGGCTAGAGACTCTAGTGCCAGATTGAAAAGTAATAGAGAGAGGAGTGGTGTAGATTGGTTAGACTATTTTTTGTGGCAATTAGATTATCTGCTCATTGGCATTATATCGTTAATGGATATTGGAAGTCATCATAGATAGTTGGCTCAAACTGATCCCCGAATCAGGTTTTCTGCATATGTGAGCAAGACTGGACCTTCTCATTGAAATCTTAGTAGGGCTCTGTGTATAGCCCTATGAAGTCAAAAGAGAGACAGGCAGAAATGAAAGGACAGGAAAAATGAAATTTGGATGAACCAGATATATAATTGGGTAACTCAGCATGTGAGTTGCTTTATGGTTTTCTTCAGCGTTTTTAATGCCTAAGTGAGCCATATAGGTTGCCAGATATCATGTCCTCTGGTACCTCTGTTGTATTCCCACAAGCTAGGAAACAAATTCTCATGAATAAGCCAAATGTTATATTTTGTTAGTGCCATAAAACACCAGAATGCTGCAAGACTACGAAGAAAAAAATCATAACCTCTCCTGTCTTTTCATAGTTATTGCCCTCTTTCACAGGGCACATTTCTAAGAGGCTTTTGGTATAACTCTTTCATGAGACATTTACAAGAGCCCTCATATCAGTCCCCTCTGCTACAGTTTATACTAGGACTTTGCTAAGAAAGCATGTTGCTTCAGTTTCCTAATGTTTTTTTCAGAGATACTAGGATTTCACTAAATCGTTACCCCTAGTAATCTTTGTGAGATGCTTGCTGCTTTTGCGAAGAACCAGTTCATCCCAAATTTAGCTGAGTGAGAAGATTGATTCTGAGTTAGTAGGGCAGTAACAGGGTAGACATTTAGTGTTTTTTTGTGGAGCAAAAAAATAGTATCCTCTGCTGTAGTTGAAAGCGTATCTTCAACGTTCTTTAAAAATGCCAGAGGACTCGTTATTGTTGCTGTTATGGGAGCATGTGGGTCAGTCACACAATATGAGTCCTAACATTCTAAAGAGTCTGCGTTCAGAAGAAATTGGAGTTTAAACAGACAAGCCATGCAAAAAAATGGAGAAGTAAAGGAGTTTGCTATTTCATAGCCAGGGGACAGGCATAGAAAATCTGAATAATTTTCCTCAAGTCTTTCAGAATTAGTTACCAGTAGTCTAAGAAAAATTCTCATGTGTATCATGAGAAGTTGCTTTGCGAAGATTTCTGAGAATTTGGAAATGAGGATTTATCCTGAGTTAGCATATTAATTATTCTTTTACCTATCACAGAAATCTGTACTAAGCCTTGCTGAGTATGTATTGAAAGTCAAACACCGATTCACCCAAATCAGTGAAGCAAAAGTCACTGTGCTTTAAAAGAATCTTGTTATAATTAATTTTCTTTTGCAGTGATAAGGTGAATAAGAAACTTGCAAGAGTGGTTTTCATTGTTATTTTTTTTAAGATATTTAAGCAGGGAAATTAAAGACTTCTTTCAATGGAGCAAACTGTCAATGTTTCATTGATGGCCCCACAAACATGCAAAGATAAACATTGCTATGCTGTTTTCAAAAAAAACATAGCTGGTCTGTATTGTTTATGTATCTAGCATTAAATAACCAAATAACTTGCAATCAGCAACATTTCCTGAACTGCAGTTGTGCTTTACTAGAAGACTAACTTAGCGTTTTTAGGGCTCTGTCTTGCATGGGTGGATTGACATAGAAGCTCACTCATTCTGTGGTAACTGAACATAGATTTCTATTCATTCTCACAATGAACATGGTAGATTTCTACTAAGAACAAAGAAAGTAAAGCAATTTGTGCAAGTTGGTGTGGAAAGTCTATACCAGATGACTAGAAACAGAATTAATGCCTTAATTACAAAATCATGTTGTCTCATGTTGTAGGACCAGAGTAGAACAGTAATCCCTGTGCTCATGTGAAAATCTCCTGCCACAGCCAGTGATTTTAAGAACTGTTTCTAGCAAGCAGTTTTTTACTATTCTATTTGGTGGCAATTATATATGTAAAAAAGTAAATAATTAACACTAAGTACACTTTTTTCTTTTCATAGTCCCTGTTTGTTTTCTGCAGACTTTTATATGCATTTTGTTTTTGTTTCTCACACCTCTTCTTACTCAGTTGAACTTACCTTTGGTGTCTCCAGTGACACTGAATTAGATCATCGTGGTAGCAAGACTTTGGGAGTTGTCAGCTGTGTAAAGAGTAGCAGACAGATAGGAAGCTCACTGCCTTTGTAGTGGTTTATACCTGATCTGTGCCTGTCTGTGTAATTTCCAAGGGAAAGGCAGAGTATGGTATGACAGGCAGGCACGGTCACAACAGGTTACAGTGAGGTATGTCATTTCAGAGCATGCAATTTCCTCTTTGAGTCACTTTTCAAGAAAGGATGAATCACTACATCCTCTTCTGTAGCTGTGGTTCTGCCTCTGCACTTCAATGCTGTGACTGGATTTGAGGTGGATTCACCTTTTCAATGCTAACAGGAGGTGAATGCCACACATTACAGCAGATTATTTGGCACCTTTGCAAAGTTTGGGGAAGAAGGCAAAAGGACAGGTAAAGTGTGTTTGCAACTTCTGCAGCTGATCAGGTGTGGAAGCTGCTAGGCAAAGAGCATAGGATCTTAATAAAGAACAGATAAATGAATGTAAAATTACTAACCTGTTTTGTTTCGCTTTAAATTTGACGTGAAGGGTTGAATAATTTCATCTCTCACCATTGTTCAGGGAACCAGATTCAGATAGCGCTGACCTGCTCTATCAAAGGACAGATTCACAAATATTAACAGCATGATTTTGCATTTTTCAGGCATCCCTGTTCACCAGAAATAGCCCAAATGGTTAGCTCTTACATTTGGTGAGGTTCTTTTTTTGTTTAGATTTTTAATAATTTTCTCTGTCACTAAAATTCTCTCTGGAGCTAGCAGCTTTGACATCTGACATCCCTTTTTCTGCAGCATTTCCACAGAAAGGTAGCAAGCAATTCCCAGTGGTAGCTTCCCAGAGCAGAGGGAATACCTCAGTGGATAGTTCATTTGTTATACAGCATCTGGGTTTCTTTTCAGTGTCTCCAGTTACCGGTCTGATCCAATTCCCATTGACATCAAGTAAAAGATTCCCATGACTTCAGCAGGGACCAGAACTAGATCCTAAACTTCTGTTGACATCAAACATTGGAACAGAAAGTGGACAATGTTGCTGACTTTTGTATAGAACAAAACAGAGCAGAAAAATCTATGTTTATATGCTGTAAAGGACATAAAGAATGCAAATGTCTGGTGTTACTGAGGGTTTTTTTTGCTTTGTTTAATTTATTTTTTACAAGATTTTGTATCTAATAAGATAAGTTTAAAAAGATTTAAGAGTCTCAAGATTGTGAACACTGCATTGTCATACTGTTTTCCTACATGTGAGGCAGGACTATATCTGCTTATATTCTGATGCCTCTATGGTAAACCAATGTCAACAGGAAAAGACAGCTCCATTAGAAACAAATGGTTATAACACAGTGTCTAATGACAGCTATTTGCAGTGCTTTGTAGGCACCATTCCAATCCAATCTGTGATTATACCATGATATTAGCATAACTTGTCACTTGTAGATGGAGACACTGGCATTAAGCAAAAATTGGCATAAAAGGCATTTAGTGTAAGGGCAACCTCAAAGCTGAAGCTGGCTTTTGTTAAGTGCTGTGTTCTAAATGTAAACAGCTATAACCCTGGTGTGTACACAGCTAAAACCCTGCTGCTTACTGGCAATGTACAAAATCATAAGCAGTGGCAGAAATAACCCTCTTTTTAACGTCCTTGGGATAGGAACAATGTGATCATTATAAGACTGTCCATAAGCTTAACACATGCATTATAATTTTGGTTTGATTTATACTATGTAGGAAAATATTATGGGCATAATGGCAGTGAAGTCATACACTACTCGAACAGAGACTGCATGCTCCCACAGGAGTACAGCTGGGTGAAATAATTTGCCCAGAGCCTGTTCTTAAGAAAGGCAGAAGATTTTTGCTGAAGTAGATATTCAGGTTAATTTCAATGTGTTGTTTTCCCCTGAAGAAAATAATCAAAAAAGAGCCTTTCTGTTAGAGCTTCCTTCTTATTTTTTTTTTTTTTTAAAGAATTAGTGTTTTAGAGCCTTGAGAAATGTAACAATCATAACAAAAACGTGGACTTAAAAGTACTACCTCCCAGCTGAGAAATGCAGGAGTGTAAGTTGGGGTTGATCAGGATCTGGTTGTTCTAAACAAAATCCTGGTCATGCTTGCTTAGAAGATGAATTGTGAGAGTTGGGTTGACCCTAAACATGGTTTGGTCAGGTTTTTTTTTTTAGGTATTAGGTTTGATCCATTGAACTGAGAAAGTAATTTTGTGGCCCGGTTCAAACCAGAAGGCATTTTATTTTAGTCAGTCTCTAAAACTCACCTGCTTCACACTATTCTCTGTACTCTGGCTTTGCTCCAAAAGGCAGCGCAGAGAATCAGTCTCTTTTTGTGCCCTTTAGGGCACTTAAGAAGCTTCCTGGTTGCAAGAGTCCCTTCTTCTCCAGAGCACACAATGTGCATTTACGTGGGTACTCTTGCAGGCTGCGCAGTGTGGGAGTAGGTTAGTGTGCTTTTGCTCCCACATTTTGTACTCAAAAATGCAATTAAAAGCTTACATTATTGTATGGAATTCTTTTGGGAAGGTTATAAAGATAGGGACCATCTGCAAAATTCAGGTCCAGGCCTGGCTTCATGTTTCAAACATGTGCTAATTCCAAGGCTGTTTGGAACAAAAATTTTTACTCTGCTCTCTCACTGTTTATTGCCTTTCTCTGTACATGTGGGTGTATGAATACAGCTGGTATGTGCATGCTTATTTATGCCACATCTATGGAAAAGGCCCTCTGTGTACACCTATGCCTTAAAAACAGAGACACAGCAGCATTTAATCTTCCTATCACAGAAGTAGTTGAATTGTCTTTGCTCTATATGCCACTTAGAAGATATATAGGATATCTCAAGACAACAAGGCCTGATCCATGGGCTTTCTTTTAAGCAAATTGTTCTTGCTGTGAAACCAACAGGTAGAAAGTTGGTTCAGACAAAAGAGCTCTTCAGAGGCAGGCCTGATGAGTGCCTGTGAAGCGGAGGAGGCGGTGACATGGCAAGGGGATGAAGTGGGCCCCTGGTGGGCTCCTTCTCCACAGAGGACCAAGTCAGGTGGCACAGCACGGCACACAGACAGTGTTTGTTGAAAAGGCAGGGTGGCTGCTGTTCATCTCTGCTTTCTGTAGCTTGCCTCGGTGGCTGAAACGAAAGCAGGAGGGGATGCAGTGCAGCTGCTTCCCCAAGAGTCACCACTTTCAAATTCCACTTCTTATCTCAGCTCTTCTTCCTTGTTGGTAATTACCACCTACTCCAAGATGTCAAGAACATACTCCCAGGAATAAACTGCTAGATAAACAAGCCCCAGACAAACATCAAAGCTTAAAACAAACTGATAAGTCCCTTTGATTGATTTTAAGGGTTGGTAGGGAGAGGTGTGTTTGGATTGGAAGGTGCAAATGTTGAGCGGAGCAGCACCTGCTGTCTTGTGATCTGACCAAACCATTTGGCTTGAAAAGGCCAGGAGATAGGGAATCAGAAATCCATTTGGGGTTACAAAAGCAGCAGGGGAGGCTTAGATGAACAAAGGGGCTCTCCAGGCAAGCCTGTGTGCTGCTTTTTGTCAGCTTGGTATCACATTCCCTGCCCCAGCGTGACAGACAAATGCCAGGCCAGATGATGTGATACGATCGGCCTTGTTTGGATGAGGTCTGTACCTGTATTATATGATGGCAGCAGATGCCGATTCAATATGGGGGCCAGCACAGAGTAAACCAGAGTCCAAATGGCTCGTCAAAAATTACTTAAAGGTATCTGTGTCAGTGGGTTGAAAGGGTGTTGTTCAGAGTAAGAAGACTTGGAACATCTCTGCATGTGGATTGAGCACTTTTGAAAGATGCTCAGTTGGAGAATAAAATACGTATGCAATAGCAGAGCTCCCAAACTGCTTCCCAGGGTCTCACAGGCTCTCAGTCCCACTCTATGGAGACTGTGCTTACCCTGGTTGACGTAGGAACATGAATCCAGCTAATGCCTATTGAACTGGAGATTAGTGAAGAAAGCCTACAAAGGCCTAAATATACCTAAGATCAAAGTGATATAATTTACTGTGATAAAGTAGGATTTCTTTTCCTCTCTTAAGTCCCAATGCTGCAAAAATACTTCCGTGCTCTTAACTACACACATACAGTGATGACATCATTACTGACGGGCTTCCTGTGTGCTCGGTTAAGCAGGTAAGATCCAAGGATTCATACTCTTATCAGCTAATTTAGAGTACTTATATCTGTGTCTAGAGAGAGCCTAAGGGTGTTTCAAATGCTGCACTGATGGGTTGGGTTAGCTCTGTACCATTCCTGCTTCAGTATTTCCTCTGACAGTAAGTCTCCATTGGCGAGGGCAATTGTGATGGAAAGGAAGATGGTTGGGAATTGTGCTTCAATTGTACTCTACAGTCTTACAAGCGAAAAAATGGAACCTAGAAACAGTTATTTTACTTACTTGCTTTTATGCGTAAAGTGACTTTCAGATTTTATATTACTGATTGTTATTTTGTCCCTTTATTAGTTTGTTTGTCTTCTTTCTTTTCTGTAATAAGAGAAAAAAAAGAAGAGAAAAGTGTGTTTCTTTGGTTCTGAATTTGCCGTAGCCACTGGAAATTTTAATATAAATCTCATGTTTATACCAAGCTCTGAAGCTCTGAGAAAAACTTTTATATTTCCTCCCCCTATTTCTTGAAGTGAAAGCAAAGGAAATGAGGCTAAGAAATGATGGATGGATGAAAAAGAGACAGTTCATGTTACTGCAAATGGAAGTGGGTGGATGTTTCAGAAATGCTCAATCAATGTTTGTGAAAATCAGGAGTAATTTCTAGGAAAGGAAGCTAGCTCCAGAAATAATAGTAGGAAATAAATTTTAAATAAACTACTGAAATTCTCAACTTGCATTTTCACGGTTCAGATGCAATTCTTGGATTATCACTTACCCAGTTACAGATTGGGTTACTCTGTGCTCACTGAAAAACAAACAATAGAGGTTAAATTTCTGCAAATAGGTTTTGAAAATCATATTAATTTTGAAGACAGAATGACTGGTCCAGTCCTATTACTGGCATTGCTTACAATATTTAAATGGTGTTTCAAGATGGATCTCTCCACACAAGATAATGATAGCTAAGTTTCCCAGTCGTGCTTCATTTCCCAGTCACTTTCCTAGAAACCACTTGGAACATCTGCAATGACTTTAAAATGACTGAAGAAATATTGATGTACATTGATGAAATCAAGGAGGAACATGCTTTTCTGACTGTCTACTTAAAAAACCCCAAACAATAAAGCAGCATCACCTCTCTGTACATTAGACTTTCTGTCTACTGAAATGGCACAGAAAGATCTCTGAGGGCTTTCCAGTGCCAATAGGGACGATTTATAACTTCAGCACTATTTGTTTTAATCTTGAAGCAGGGAGAGGAATAGGGAATGGGTACGATGATACATAAAGAATCATTATTTCCCAAAGGCAGATTTTATTTCTTTAACAATTTATAAAGCTCCACAAGTGAAATATCACTATTTTGGGACTGGTGTTATATATCAATGAGTTTAGCAGCTGCCAGGCTTATGCATGTGTTTTGTACCATATGTATGGTGTGAAGCCATGTTGATTTAACTGCTGTAACAGGGTCTTTATTGCCATTGTTGCAGTAGATCACCCAATTTGATCTTAAAAAACAGACTGTGCACTGAGATATGATAAAGGCAAACTTTTATAACAAGCAAAAGGAACTCTACCTCCGCTAATCATCCTACTAACTACTGTATATGACTTATTCATCCTACTAGCACCATTAACTAAGTAGACATATAAATATAACAACATAATGGTTATATTGATTAAAATTTTCTTGGAGTCTAGTGAGAAAAAGTGAATGTGTACATTGGAAAAGGTAGAAAAAAAAATCTTGTGATTCTTACTGTAGTTTTATAAGCTCTATAGCCCCTTATAGGCTATACCTGGATTTACAGGAAAGATATAGAATGCCTTATTTTAGGTAGAAAATTCAGAGACGAGCAGTGGTACCTGTTTTAGTAGAAGACAGATTCTTGAAGCCAAATTCCAATTATTGAGAGGTCTTGAAATGGTAAAATTTCTTGCGTGTGAATCCCAGGTCACTCCATGACCCCAGATGGATATCATAGGCTCTTTCTGCCTGCATACTACAAAATCTAAAAATTAAAAGGAGAAAACGGACAGTTTTTTCTTGAGATTTGACTGAACCTGAGGTAACAAGGTAGATGAGATTTTACTTCTCTTCTGAAAAGAAGATCCACAGGTTTCATTTTGGGGTTTAACAGAGCAGGAAAGAAACTTTCAGAAAGGCTCTGTAACTCCTCTTTAAAAGGGGGTCAGTAGTAACTGCCTGTGTTACCTCTTTTTTCATCCCTGGGAGTGCAGTTGAGGTGAGAAAGGATATAGCTCTATGGAGATATACACTCTGCTCCTCTGTGAGGTTTTTTTCCCCTTTTAACTTATTTTTGCTTGAGTTGGAGAAAAATCTGTTTTTCAGGTCCATGGCTACAGAGCCTTTACTGTCAGCAGAGTCAGTGTATTTTCCCTAGGAAAAGACAAAAGAGACAATAGAAGGACAGTATATACAGCGTGCATTGTTACAGGCTCAGTGGGAACTTCTGGTATGGGACTGATTATGGGGCTACAGAGTAAGGCAGGGCCATATCCTTCTCTGAGAATGTGCTGGGATTACAGAAAGCTGTTGCAGATACTAATGTTTTTTTCAGTGCTTTTATTGGGTGCTAGTTCTCTGGGTTTCGCTAGTTAGTATAGGATGTTTGTGTATTTCTTTGCTCAGAAATAATTTAGTCCAGAGTTTGCTGAAGATTCCACATGACATACAGCCAGATTCAAAAGATGAGAATAAAAAAGTTTTCTTGATATTGATATCATTATTGCTCCAAGGCTTTGAAAATTGCTTGTCGTGGCAATGAAATGGGGAGCAGCTCTACTCCTTTCTGTTGGGAGCTTGCAAAGCAGAAGTCTGCTGATTTTTAAGTTCCTAAGAATGTCAGCATGGTTTGCTAATCCCTGGAAGTGGGGAGTCAGCTTTTAACAACAGCAGGAGGGACTGGACGTTTGGTGTTTGCTAGCTCTGAAACTGGGATTTAGCCAGATTATTCTTCATTTCTTACAAAAAGGGAGTCATGGTGCTTGCTGGATCCAAATGACAGTTGTGGGAACTGAGACTTCCATTTACTACATACAACAGCAAAGCTAAGAGGAAGCCATGGTTGCCAGATGTTTGTTTTACATAATCCAGAGGATACAGATGTCTTTCTTCAGCAGCAGATGTTCTGTGATATTCTTTAAGGGCTGGTACCTAAGGAATTTCCCTAGGTTGTGACCTGGACTATGCAGGTCTGAGTGGAACAGAGCAAGAAATCCTTTCCTCTTTGCAGGTTACCTGAGGAGACAGGTCCTGGAGCAAAAGAATAACTAGGATTTTGTACCTGCTTACTTGTACCCTGGAGGAAAGTCAGTGGGAGAATAGCTTCACCAAACCTGAAGGAAGGAGTACAGGTTGTGAGGAGGAAGAGCTTGAAAGGAGTGTGAGGAAGTCAGCCTTCGTGCTGCTGGTAGGCTATAAATACCTCTGTAGCTTAATAAAGATCCTCTTAAAGATCATGGGCTTTTTTTTTTTTGTATTATTGCCTACTGTGGTATCCTGAGGTTGGTAAGGAAAAAGATGCTAGAACTTGAAGTCAAACAAAGCAGTGTCTGCTTACAGAAAAATTATAAGACCGGCAGATGTTTGGACAGATGTATTTCCAGAAAAAAATTGTCTTTTGCATCACTGGAAGCATTCATGGTCTCTGTAAAGAGCCAAGGAGAGGAGCTAGAAATGGAATAATAAAATACAATGAGTCCTACACAGTTGCTGTAGTGGATACTCGGCATTCAGAGTCACCTGAAGATGATGGCGCACAAGTACTGTGTCCTCAAACTTGATGAAGTGGAAAGAAATCTAGCTGAAATCTAAAAAAACAAAGGAATATAGAATCATAGAATAACTTAGATTGGAAAAGACCTTTAAGATCATCAAATCCAAGAACTAACTTAGCGCTGCCAACTCCACCACTAAATCACGTCCTTAAGTACCACATCTACATGTCTCTTAAATATCTCAAGGGATGAAGACTCAACCAGTTCCCTGGGAAGCCTGTTTCAATACTCGACAACACTTTCAGTGAAGACATTTTTCCTAATATCCAGTCTATGCCTCCCCTGGAACAACCTGAGACCATTTCCTCTTCTATTGGTTGTTACCGGGAAGAAGAGACCAACACCCATCTTGCCACGACCTCCTTTCAGGTAGTTGTAGAGAGCATTGAGGTCTCCCCTCGACCTCCTTTTCTCCAGGCTAAACAGCCCCAGTTCCCTCAGCTGCTCCTCATAAGACTTATTCTCTAGAATGCTGAAAAAGAGAAGCTCTTATTCTACTGAGAACAAAGCTACATCACTGACAATGTGAACAGATTTCTCTGAGTGCTGTAGGCTATGTCTATACCAGTAAACAAAACAAGGTCAAGCCTTGAGCAGTAGCTGATGATTGTTCAAACAGTTCAATTGTTTGAATTGTCTCTGCTAGTGCTCTAGCACTATCAACAAACATTTTCCAGATAATCTCTATGTATGAGTTAGGGGATAGCACAAAGCAGGGATCTACCTGAATAAAAAGTCTGGATGCAGCCACTCTGCTTTGTTGGGAAAATGAGTCTTGCAACCATGCTATTAGACTAATATCCAGCTCTGGGATACCCTAATGTTGCTGACAACTAAAGGCAGCCCTGGTTATAAATTCATTGGTGCTTGCTCTGCAACTGCCTGTTCTCCTATTTTTCCTTCAATGGTTAGAAATATCTTTTTAATTTTATACAGGGCTACGTTATATAGCCAGGCTCAATATCATCCCAATGGCTATGGTAAACGGCAGTATTAGACTGGGGCAACATGACGAAATGTAAGTGGCATACACTAAAATTGTCATGAGTGCATAGGCCATCAATAAGAAACTCATGAAATGAGATTGGAGGTGATAGGAAAACAGAGCTAAAGCAGGGACCCTGTGCTAGAAGAAATGACGGAACCTAGCTGAGGATATATCGCCTAGCACTTATTTATAACAACAGTTGGAAAAATGTACAGTCCCTCCTGCCATTCTGCTTATGAACATTACTTTTAGGCTTGGTCCTTTCCTCACTGCTGGCCATGTGGCAAAGGAAACAAAGACGAATAAATGTCACCAATTGATTGAAGATGGGTGAACTTCTGACTGCATTCAGCTCTGTGCAGAGAAGCTGTTAAGTCAAAAATTTTCTCTTCCCCTTTCTCCAGTTTCCTTGCATGTGCTTCACAAGGATGATCTTGCTCTATCCTTCTCACTCATTCCTTGTATTTTCAGTCAGCATATCCTCATTGAACAGCACTGTGAAAGACCACTGTCAGGTGGTAAAGATGTGACCAAGTGGTGTGGATTTGTATTCTAAGAAAAATAAAGGCACTGAAACTGTTGGTACTTCCTGTTCTCTCTGCTTTTGTACTGAGTGCTTTTGTCTTACCTCATTCTCTAAGAAATAGGATCCTTGGGGTGTCATCCTCTAGCACTGTGTATGTGTGAATGCCTGTGGCTTGATCTTAGGCAATAATCATAATTAGAAAAATAGTTTCAATTAGCTGTTACACGGGAATGATATATGACTTTCTGAGTAGAGAGCTATAGCTAACTCCAAATCTTTGTGAACATTGTTGGACTGTGCTCCAGATCAACATCAAAATGTTCTCAAAGTGAAAAAGGAAAGCCAACAGTCACCCTGGCTTTCTCCCAACATGGAAAGCCAAAGAATGTATGTATTAGAGGAGGATGCTTCATGGTGAGCTGAAGAGAGAAACACATTGGACATGTAGACAGTGAGAATGCAGTTTTGTTACCTCCAGTGAAAGCCAAGCAGAAGGAACTGTCAGTCTTGCAAAGAAGCGGTAATAATACACCTGTTGAAACAAGCACAGAGAACTGGTGAGAAAACTCATGCTTCTTAGATATCTGTTGATTTTTGAGAGACTCCAGCTGCACTTCGAAAAATGTAGAGTGTTTAGGAACTAAAGGGTGGGAAGAAGTTCAGTGATTTATAGGGATGCCTGACTTATCTTTCTAGATTCTGCACATGCTTGTCAGAAGCCTGTGAACTCTTGAGACAGTTAGCACATAGTGGGTGTATGTTGAGGTACCAAGAACCAGGCATTTGAAGGAGTAAAGAAAAATGTAAATGATATATCAGGCTTTAAGGGCTATCAAGCAGAGGAGCCCTGGAACTGTGGTGGCTGTGTCTACATAGACACACCTTTAAACAACTGAGATTGTTCCTAGGGACCAAGAAAGCACCACAAATTCATACTGAAAGAAAAACCCATCCAAATGATACTCTAGTGTCAACAGTCTACTTCCATCTTCCTTAAAAGTCTGCAGTAAATTCTAACAATAGGGAAGATCAAATATGTATCAATAAGTCAATAAAAATCTTTAGGAAAAAAAATTGAGTTAACATGAATGTTTCAGCAAATGGGAGACTGTTTTTCTTCTGTTTTCTGTGCCAACTCAGACTGGAGATAAGGCAGGCTCGGCAGGTATAAGTGAAATCAGATGTGTGTCTGACTGGATTTCAGATGAACAAAATATAGTGATGCCCTTAATTGAGATACAATTGAGATTTGTATCTCAATTAAGTTTTGGATTCACCTGCCAGTAGAAGGAGGGAAGGACTGGACTCTAAGTACAAAAGGCTGCCCAATATTCTTGGAGGGGTAGACTTTCAAATGCTCATCTCTGCCATTGCAGATACAAGAATCCTTGTGCATGTAGGCACAAGATGAATTTAAGCATATTTTAGAACTGAAGAGCAAGACAAGGTGTATGGACAGAGCTCGTGTGGGGTCTTAGAAGGTGGGCTATGAGAAGAAGTAAAGCAAGCAGGCCACAGCAATTGTCACTGGAGCTCTGATACACAGAGAAAGAGGTATGTTCATACTGGAAAGGTTGAAATGGCTGAACATTTGTAATACAGAAATCTAGTTACTTCCCTTTTGAGTGCAACACAAACATGTGATCCCACCACAATCAATTAGAAAGCAATACGAACAAGCTGATACTAAAGACACCAAAGCAACTATCTTATATAAATGAAACTACATTATTGTGAAGGGAATAGTAATGTTTATGAGCATTTCTCGGGGTGACATACACATGCGCAGTATATCCTATTGCATATATAAAGCAGCTGGGACCCTGGAATAGGAGATAAAATCCCCGAGTATGTTACAGTACCTTTCCATCCTTCATGAGACACTCCAGGCAGCTGAAACAAATGTGCTAAAACCAGTGAAATGATTCACACTCAAGCATTAATCCCTTCATAATAAAAGACTACAGGACTTCTTACTGTGTGGTGAGTAGTGACGCTGATGTGCAGCATGCTCTCTTGAATGCAAGAGGACAAGCAGTCATACTGTTGGATTAAGGATAGACTTAAATGTAAATTTTGGTCTTCTAGAGATGAGCCAGGAAGCACACTCAACAGTCAGGCATGAAAGGCATATGAATAACAGTAGACACAGTGTACAGTGCTGGCAGCTGCAGGAGACTACTGTCTAATAACATCTCAGGTGAACACAGTGAAATGTTCAGCTCATACTGAAGAGCAGGAATTATGTTGTTAGAATGAATTATAATCCAGTTTCTGGATTCTCTTTTAGATGGAATCTTTGTCTTAAAGGCCTATATTTTCCACTAGTTATAATGCAGGATTTAAACCAACCAGGAGCCAATGACTGATGGAAAGAGCATAAGCCAGATGACTACTGACTTTCAGCACAAAGAAAGCTGGGCAGAAATGTTGACTCACAGGTGTGTCACTAAATCACTCTGTCAGCCTGGATACTTCCTTGGATGATGCAGTCTGAGCACCACACCTGTCCAAGGGCTGTGCCTGCACAGGCGAAAAAATATGAATCCAATTAGTCCATAAATTGAAAATGATTGTGAGGGGAGATGAATTAATTACTCTCAGTATACATACACATGAAAGAGGGAAGGCCCAGGAAAACAGAAAATCTTATTGAGGTAAAGGACAATACTGGCACAAGCGGTACATGTTCATAAACCAGACATGAGTACATTTAGACTGGAAATTCAAATGAGTTTCTTATGAACAAGGAGTAGCAGGATTAAAAATTAGGCCTAGTGCAGTTCAATAAGAAGTTTAATCAGCTCAGGAAGGGACTACATTGCGTAAGATTGCAGGAGAATATACAAACTGTAACCATCTGTAGGCATTGCTGCCAAGACTGGTCTGTAGTTGGGATATTTATATGTACAAATGACCACTTGCCCGGCTATCTTCTGCTTTGTGCAACCATGTGGCTTGCACATACAGATGTAGTTGTGCACTCAGACATAGCCAGTGCTGTCTGTATGGAGTCTATGCAAGCTGTTAGCTACTTAAAAATATCTCTGAGCGAACAGATTAAAAAGCAGTGTCTGCTATAGCTGTTTGTTTCAGCACTGAATCCAGCATCTGTCAGCATTAGTGTGCGAGATAGACATCAATGAACCTATCTATCTGTAACATACTGGCAGCACAGAGATAAATCTTTAGTGCTTTTTTTTTTTTAAATTTTTCTTTCAACAGACCATTTCTGTGGAAGTTCTCTCCTAAGACTGGTTGCATGGCTTTCTAAAAGAAAATATTTTCCAAAATATCATTGTTTTTTACCCAAAGAGAGAAAATCTTGTGCTATCCTTTGGGGAAATGCAGACTTTGCATGCTGCTTCAGCTAACCCCAAAGTCATTGGGAGTGAAGATCTCCAAAGTCTCATGGGCTGCAGTTCAGCAAAAGACTTTAGCGTATCCTTAACATAAAACATGTGGGCTGTGTCTTTGATGTCAGTAAGTGTACTCACATGCTTTCGTCTGCTGCTGGATTGGGCTTTGGCCACCTGTTTTTTCTCTCAGCAGGACAGAGCATCCAGTCATTCCTGATATTCCCTTACTCACGGCAGTGGTTCCTGAGCAGTGCGTATAAGGCTTATTCAATTCAGAACATGTTAAGCCCACCAGTAACACTGAAATTTTTGTGCTGTTTAGCATTCTACTTAGGCTTTTTTCTTTTGACTGATAATTCTGTTTGAGTCGGGTTGCTCCAGGGATTCCTGTACTCTTCCTTTCCAAAAGCCAGACAGACTAGTTAATAAACATTTATAATTGCAGACAGTTCAAGATGCAAATTAGATTATCCCTTGTAAATTCATTTATTCACTTGCTTGAGTCAAGATGCCATTATTTTGTTTTTCTTATATCTACAGAAGTGATCAGGAGTCAAACCTCTGAGCCCCTCCAGGCTGCATATTCACTACTTTTTCTTCTAAAGTGCCAAAATACTCAATCTGTTTTTTCCTCAGCCTGCAAGGAAATAAGGTAATGGAAAATTAACTCTAGTGAAAAATCAAATGTATACAAGTGCAATCTAATGAAGAGTATTTGTTTTGAGTGTCCAGAGATATGACTCCTAATTTCCTCATCTGAGACCCAGATTCTGAAATTGCCTTTCTCTTGGGGGATTGCTGTATGTGTCTAGCTGGTATTACTTGTTGGTTGTGCCCATTTGCTGCTTATGGCTTCCAGATTTCGCATATTCCTGTATTTACAAACAGTCTTTGACCTACTTTTGGTGTCTAAGATCTGATTTTCCTCTCAGACTGATTTTGAGAACAATATTGTTTTATCTGTTTTATTGCATTTTTTGGAGTAACTACTGCTTCAAAGTGACATATTAAGCATAAAGGAGAGAAGACAAGAAGATCAGTGGAGGTAACAACTAGGATTTCTCTAACAGTGTTTTTGGGTCTGGACACAGTGTTGTTGCTGCTATTGAGTTCCACACTTATTTCTGCCGACTCTTCTGGATATTCACATTGCCTTATAATGTCATTGACAGATGCAATGATACATCCTGACATTGGCAGAGTTAGGTCTAAATTTAGTGCCTAGAAAACATTAGAGAAAAAGGAGTGAATTTTCACAGAAGAACAGATTCAGGATATTGCCATTTCTTCTATGTTTCTGAGAGGAAATGACCATTTTGCCCTGGATCAAATTTGCAGATGCTCCCTGGAACATTGTTCTTGATAAATTTGTAATGACAATGTCTCATTTTCCAAGCCTACATTTTCTTGGAAGAAGTAATATCATCCTGTACTATGGAAAGTAATCTGCCTGAGTGAGAAAAGTAAAAATTATACTTAGACAAAAAAGAGAATAGGGATGTGTACAGAGAGAATCCACTTAAAAAAAGGTATCAGGACCGAGAGTCTTCTCATTTTGAAGTTCTAGTCTATGATATTTTGTTTTCTTGTGGCTAGAAACATTAGCCATCAGATAACATCTTCTTCCAAACAAATTGTAACAGGAAGAGTAAACCTTAGACTATTTTTAGGATTATTTGGTTTAGAAAACAACCATAATGGAAAAAACAGTACTGAAAAAAAATCAGACTTTTGGTGCTCACGTGGCTTTTATTCTATTTTACATTTTAAGGCTCTTCTTAGGGAAAAGTAGCTTTGGAGGAACTCAGAAGTCAACAGGCCCAAGATTTTATGAATTAACTCTGAACATAAATTTTTAGTTAGTTTTAGAAACTAAAAGTCAGCATATTGCATCAATTTAAACAACACACTTACCCAAAATCTGCTTACCCAGTAAGCAGACTTCATCATCACATCTCAAAACTAGTTCAAAACTAGCTACCGTCTCATGTCTTCACCCTTGTGTCAATTACAGTCCTGCTGATTTACATCATCAATACATGAAATACTCCCACCTCATGACAGTCATCTTAATTGACAAAGCAGACACACAAGGATGATACTGGCTCAGGAAAATGGAGACAGACAAGTATAAACTTTCCACTATTTTGGATGCTGGTTATAAATGTTTTTCCTCTTCTGAACTTTGAGTTGCCGTGGTTGGAAAATCATTACAGCAAGTAGCTGCAGATGCCATTCAGTGCATATTACATGACTGTTGGCCTCCTCTTCTATATCCTTCATTAGAATTTGAGGCCAGTCTCTGTAATAATTTCTAGTCTTATAACTTTTGGCTGCAAAAGATGGACTTCAGTGTCCGTCCACTAGAGCTTCCCTGCAGCATAATGGAGACGTACCAAAGTAAAATATACTGCTAGAATCCCTCTAATATTCTTGCCACTTTATTGAGAACATATTTGCTCTCAAGGCAGTTCACTGTTTCTGAAAAGTGCTGGAGTGACAGATCGCCTGATTCAAGTCTTCAATCACATAACAGAAAGAGCATGATTAGCAGCAACAGAGCTACACCACAGCTTTTCTTCCATCCTGTCTGTAAGAAACTTCTAGGGATGAGAGGCAATTCAGTTGCCATACAATTTTCAAATTATCTGTTATGACAGACAAGCAGGATGCTAATTTTGGACTTTGCAGCCTCTCTTTGAACCTGACCTGTGTAGTCTCATGACCCTAGTCTTATTGAATGAGCCTGAAAATGAGCAACATGGAAAGGTTTGCAGCAGAACTGCAGTGCACTCGATTCAGTGGAAATTTGGCCATAGAGGTCAAAGGAGACTGCAGGCTTGTTATGATAAAAAACATAGTACATTTCATTTGAGCAGGCCCATCCACACATTTGTAAATGGTTTGCCAGAGCTGGAAGAGGTCTGTAAAACCTGGACTTTTGCTTTGACACTTCTTAGCTCCTCAAAATCATTTCTCTTCCAATTGCTTCAATCCATCTACACACTACTTCTTTCCATGGTGAGCCATTTGACCAGAGTTACAAATACTAAAAAAAGGAAAGCCTCTAAATTATTGCAACTTTTTTTTGTTGTTGTTGTTCTAATATGTTTAAGTCTCCCTGGATCACATGGACATGGAAAAAAACAAAGGCAATGACAAGAGAGAAAGAAATGGTTCTCTGGTCGGAGATCACCTTCTAACCGTATAGTTTTAGTGGGGAGAGAGGACAGGAGATACTGGGAATGGATTGCAGTACCCAACGGGCTCTGGTTTGTCAGTGTAAGAAGCTGCACAATGGAAGGAAGTTATATCCCTATCTGATATCAGACAGAGATTTGTGAAAAAGGGTGTCTGCTTAGTCATACTGCATGTATCCTGTTTCCCTCTAGGAAACCGACAATAGCTACCATGAATGAGACAGATGCATGACCCAAAGGCCACAAAACACTGTGTGAATATTTTCTAGTCTGCTTTCACTGATTGGTCAAATTACATCACTTCTTCAATGGAGAGTAAGAGACTAATTAACAGGTCTGTCTTGCAAAACATGATAAATCAAAAAGATCACCTGGAAGACCCCAGAGCTAACACGGAACACACAAGTTTTCTGTACAAAGAGAAATGTGTTAAACTGGAAACTAAGAGCAGCTCACAGACAAGGACAACAGCTCAGACACTCAAGGAGATGGCAATTAAAAACCACGTTCACTTGCTTCATGAATGGATCATCACTTGAAACGGTCCTCAGCTTAAATTTGGTGATATTTCATGTGAGACCAAAGCTTACACTTTATTATTAGTATTGAAAATGAACCTTTTCCCCAGTGCTCTCTTATGCTGGTATATATTGGTAAAGTAAAAAGGACTAAACTAAGATCAGACTACTCATATGGAAATGCAATAAGACAAATTGTTGTTTGCTTTCTCAATTCACACGATTTGCTTTTGGAATATTTATTTTCTGAAGGTTATTTCGGTTATTAAATTTCATCAGGAAAAAAAGAGTTACTTCTGCGGTGACCTAAGGACAAAAAATCAAAAATATAGAAGTATCATAGCTGACGATCAGAAAAAAAGTTTGCATCAAAGAAGTACTCAATTTTAGCATTTTGAGTATTTTTAAATAACAATTCATTTAATTTCAATTTTTTTTCCAACTAAACTTATAATTGAAAAAAGTAAAAATCATGCTAGAATTCCTTTTTCTAAAGCCAGATTCATTATCAAGTTATTTTCCTGTCACAATTATTTTCATAGTTAAACTACAATGATTCTTTTCTGTTTATCATATGCATTTCTAAATCATCAATGCTCTCTCTAGAACTAACAGCAGAAGTTAGTGAAATATTCTTTGTAGGATAACTCTTCTTTTTTTTTAAATTGTTATATCTTATGCAAAGCCTATTTGTACACTTCTAGAATTTCTGATTACATTCTCTGTTTTATAAATACATCAAAATGCTCATGCCTAGTCTGCAAAATACATTTCAAAATGGTCAGTGAATATATGTTAGAAGAAATGGAAGTGAAATTGTATGAAAACTCCTAAAAGGAAGAGGTGTCTAATGAGTGTGACCTTTTTATCTGGGGACTAGAAATCATGGAGATTGTAACAATGAGTGATGTTAAAGCCAAAATATATCCAGAAACAGCATTCTCAAGAATCTGAAATATCTGTTTAAGAAATTGCATGGAGTCTTCTTTTAGCATTTAGAGAAGCTGCCTTGTTGCTTCCTGGGGATTATTGACTGCAAGTCTCCAGTGACATGATTGCCATTTGTCTGTATGGTTAATTGAAGATTTGAGTAACTCGTGGTAAAGAGAGGCAACCACAAAGAGCAATTGTCTTGTGATTGTTTTGCGGTGTAGACTTCAAGGGCCATACCCTTGGAATGAGTTAACACCTTGTCCCCAGAGTAAAGAAGGATAAAAATAAAGATCTGAATAGTATTGTTCCAGTTGAGTATAATTAGAAGCTGTTTTTTAACAGCTCTTGCTCTGTAGAGCTATTGTTAGAACTTGTTCACTTGCTGAAGTGTGCTGTACAATGCTACAGTATGTGCTCCCTCCGCAGTGTAAGAGCTCTTTTCTGATAGCTTTCTGGAGCCAAGAATGTGCCATATAAAATGAAGCAACTATTAAAATGTGCATGAAAAAACAATTTGCTTTGTGCCTAGTTATACCTTCAAGGGTAATGGTTATCAATGATTTTAATCTGAGTCTCTGTGTCTAATGAAGCACTAGAACACAAAATAGTTGTAAACACACTAAAACGATGGTGGTAGGAAAGGCAGTGGAGACAATTCAGTGATTTGCTGAAAATGTATGGTGATTGGAAGGGGAAGAGAGGGAGGAAGGAGGAAAAGAGGAGTAGAGAAAAAATGGAAAATAAAGGGTTATCCTGCTGTTCATTTAGTTTGAGTGTGGCTTTTAGCCAGTTGGGTGATCATCCCAAACCTTTTACAAGGAGGCAGGTTTTTTGCACAAAATTTACATGAACTGTAATGCAGACATTGTACTGATAGGAAATAGTTGGGATCCTGAAAGGAGAGCCCAAAAAAGACCCTGCCTCTTGTAAATGATTGGTGGAATGGAGAGATTTCCTCTTCCATCAGTTTTTATTGAAAATGTCATTGGTATTTCTTAATAGACTAGTTATGGTAGAATGAGTCCAAAAGCAGAAATTTCATCCCTATATGCTTATTATTCTGGACCTTGGTTCAAAAATTACTACCATATTTATGTCATTAGCAGATACTGATTTTTTATTAATATTACTGCATATACTATTGTTTCCCTCTTCCTTGCAGATGGGTGGATGGTGCCATGTGTTAGTAAGCTAAAGTGTAAATAAGAGAAAGAGTTAGAAAGGTATAAGAGATCATGCAATCTTGGAAACACAGACAAAACACAGACAAAAATTCTAGGCATGGAAAAAATGTACATCCTCGCAAGAATTTATTCTTATTTCAGTGTGAGAGGGATTTTCATGTCAGTAATTCTATATTGCTGAATGCATTGAGAGAAACTTGTTGATCTAAATAGGCCTCTAGAATCCTCAGAGAAGAAAGAGCAAATATTTGGCGGGCTTGTAGGGAGATAAACTTCACAGTGACATCTGAAAAGAGAAGGAAAACATCTAAATAACACCAACTCTTCCTTTCTCTGATCCTTTCCTTTTCTTTGAACACTTGAAGTGATAATCTGTGGCAGTATGAGGAACTACCAGGAACACAAATTACCTGCAAATTCCACAGAGAGTCAAAACTGCAGACTTCAAAGATGTTTTCTGACCTACTAACATGGCTAAATGAACTCAAATGTCCATTGTGGCATCTGGTTTCAAGACTATGATCAACCTTGCAGGAAACACATTAGCCAGAGTCCCTGTTCAAAAGCGGGATAGGTGGGTGCACCAATAAAATTACGTTCTTCTGCAATGTAGCCCAAATGCAACCTTCCCTTCAGAATACACAGGGAGATCGCGGATCTAGAAGCCCTAGTAGGTGGCCTGAATCACTCTTTGTTTTCTGAAATCTGGGCAGTTGAGCGCACCAAAGGGACTACCATGTTGTGGTGTTGCCTCATAAGCCAAGCCAGGCCTTGATCCTCTGGGCTGTAGAAAAGTCAGTGGAAGAGATGCAGGTAGACAGAACAGTCATTTCCACATAGCCCATTGATTAACACAGTCCTCACTGGAGGACCATGATCTAATTACATGAGTTTCATGAGTTACATCAATAATATATCTCTTTCTGCCTGTAAGACCCTTTAGTTGATTTTGAACTTTCATTATAACAGTTTTTTTTGCAAGTGATAATTAAAACAGTAAGTAACTGTATCTGGATTTAACTTTCATAGAATTATTTTCAGAAAGATACAAATTACATTTCCCTTTTCTAAAAATAACAATTGTGGAGGAACACCTGATATAGCCTCTGTCTAGTATCATAAGGTCTATACAACAAGCTTTGATTTCCTTTACATAGAAGAATAACCTGCCAAAATTCAAGGGAAATGCAGCCACTGACTGGAGGAATTTCTAAGGCATTTGCCTCTCACTTACTGAAATGTGTTAGTCCTTGGACGTGGTTCCTTCTTTGAATGTGGTAATACTTAGAGCTTTATGTTGCCTTTGATCACGTACTTTAATCATAGATATTAGAGATGGAACAGGCATATTCATTTATCTAGTCCATTTCCTGCTGCTGCAGGATTGGTCTGCAGTTTATTTTTGAGGGCTTTCTAGAGCTCACATTTCTCCCTGAGATCAGTGGGAGTTCCTCACAGATCAAGGGCAGTGAATGGCTCATAACTCGTGAAACTCATACTGAATTGTATTTTGTATGATACTGGGTTGTATAAGTGGTGGAAAAAATATTCTTTTCATACAGCGCACAGCAGAGTATCTCCTAGAACACTTGGCTCATTTGTGCAGGTATTTGAGTAGAAAGGAAAGGGTATCTTGATTATTCATCTGTACATTCATAATTCTAAACATAAGTGGCTTCCTATGTGTATCATCTATCTTCTCTGTGCAACATTTTCAGTCAGCTCATCAAATTTCTCCTCACTGATTCTTTAAAAATACAAATGCTAGATTAGTGTTCTCGTAATTAAAATATGTATCACTTTTTTAACCGGAAAGACTGGTAAATTATTGACATGTTAACATTTAAGAAAGGACAGTCATAAAATTTTTCATTGTCTATAGTGGATTTCAAAATTTTGACCTGTGAAGATATTCCTAATAATTTGCCTACCACCTATACTAGGGAAATTAAGATAAAAGTTTTACCTTTGCATTTCTACTAAAACAATATTGTCTAAGGCAATGATCATGCAGTAGGGGCTGTTTACATGGGGTTTTTTTATTACTGAATTTGTTGTAATCCCTGTATATTTCCTCCACCCAATATTCCCCTCATTAATTGTTGTTTCACCTCAGAAGGTTCTGATGATTTGCAATATTCCCCTGGCTTCCATGATACAGTATATCTGGCATTTCCTCTTTAGTACAGTACTCTTCAAAGTAATTAAAATATAAGCCACAACATGAAAAAGCCTGAATTCAGCTGTCAGGCATGTCTGCATAACATGGCACTGGTCCGACCGTAAGCTTCTTAAACGACGCCCTGCCACAGAGTTCCACAAAATGGAAGATTGCCAAGTAGTCTTTAATTCATATAATTTAAGCTCAGTGGTATGAATGACTAACTGCAAAATGCAGAAAAATGTCGAAAAAAATCCAAAGACTTGCTGAACTACAAAATCAAATGTGACTTTTCAGCTTCCTCCGTGGTTTGTAGTTAGTGTTCATTATCACGTAACAAAACATAGCCTCTCTAGTACCTGCTGCTTGTTTAATACAGGTGGAAATGAAGCCCTCAACCTGATCCAGAGCAGTGGCAACACCGCATTTGCTTAAACAACAGAAGGAAAAAAAACATAGTACATAGCAGCAAACATGGAACTGCCTCTGCCCTAAATATATTTTAAGTGGACATCTAATGAGAAGGACCAAAGGAATTCCATGGGGTAGGAAGTCTTAAAATAGTATGGTTGTGAGTTGAGCTGTAGGAGGTATTTGGCTGGCTCTCAGCCCACAGAAGGCAAAATGTCACACAACAGGGTAGTGTTGCTGGGGCAGGTCATTGTTAGTCCCCGCAGGAAAGGGATTAACTAGACAATTGCCTTTCTGCAAAGCAGAAACAAACTTCCCCATTAATCGCTACCAGCCTCTTCCTGCTCCAGTGGGTTACACTAGCTTTTTTCACAGCAAAGCTTTTGCCATCACAGCAGACAGTACTTATGGGCACAGGAGGTGCTTCCCAATTAACTCTTTCCGTCTTTACTCTTCTGCATTGCAACATTTGCCTTTTAGAGATAACAAAAGCACCTTAAGGTTTACCAAGGGGAATCAGTTATTACTATTATGTGTTGCACCTCACTATTTTTGCTGTAATATAGAATAAACTCATGTTCAGCTCCAGTTTACGAAAGAACTGTCTTTCAGCATACTTTTTCAAGGAAAAACCCCAACATTTTCTATGCTATTTGGTTTATTTTTTCCACCTTATCTTGAAATGCAAATTATAGAAATTGCCATCCTGGAGCAGACTACTCAACTAGCTGAAGTGTATTATCTTCCTTCCGTCCAGCTCTAGTCCAGGCTATATGCCTGTGAGACAGTGAGACTGCATGCCTGCAGAAATGTTTGTTTTCTACCTCTTAGCTCATTGGCTACTTAAAGACAGAAGCCTGTGTTTTATCTATGTGCCAAGGCACAAGAATCTTGTAGTTTAGGTTAATACCACATTATTGCTGCTAAAAAGCTGACATCTGGGCAGGGAGAGTTCTTCTATTGTTCCTCAGTTACACAAACTAATGCTGTACTTTCATCTTCATCTGGGGTTTGGAGAAGGGCATAGTCCAGTCTAATCTTATTTTATTTCTTCATTTTTCTCTGTCTTCACTTTTGTATGGTGCAGTACATCTGAAACTGATCTTATTATTGTCATCTTTTGTCTTGCTATTACTTCTAGCAAAACTTCTAATTATTCATAGTGGTACATTAAGAATTTAAGTATTTACCTTTTCTGTCTACTTTCCTGCCTTCTTCAAATACACATACAGCTTTTTTTTGCAAATATTAAGATTTCTTTCTGTATAGATGTGTAAAGATACTGCTATTAAATTCTCCCCTTTATGGATCCAGGGATTTCCTGCATTTTCTGGATTCTCACTGTCATTTGGAACAGGTTTTTGCTGACCACATAACTCTCCTCTCCTGCATGTATATGAGATTCTTATACCATTTTTCATCCTTCATTTTTTTCGCTAAAGTTTATGCTGTCTTACTAATGTTTATGCCCCTTACTTAGTATGCATCAGACTTTGCTCCTTACTTTCATACTGCTCTGTACATCATCTGTGCTCATTCACAGTCTGGTGGAACCGATCTTCTTATTCCAAGGGCTTAAATGATGAGATCTCAATTACACATTTGGGGAAAGTCTCCTGGTTTTGTGTATCAAGCACTTTTCTCATCTCAGAAACACACAACACACACAGGCTCCCAGTGTGATGTTCCCTTCCTACTGATCTAACTACTGGGAAGGACAACAGGAAAAAATCATAGAATCTTAGAATCATCTGGTTGGAAAAGACCTCTGAGATCATTGAGTCCAACTGTACTTGTCCCCTTATTAAACCATGTCCCTAAGAAACTCATCTACCTGCCTTTTAAACACCTCCAGGGATGATGACTCAACAACCTCCCTGAGCAGCCTGTTCCAGTGCCTGAACACCCTTTCAGTGAAAAAATTATTGTTGATGTCTAATCTGAATGTCCCCTGGTGCAACATGTGGTCATTTCCTCTCATCCTATCACCTGTCACTTGTGAGAAGAGACCAGCACCGACCCAATGAAAACCTATAGAAGCTCCTCACTGAAACTCATTGTCCACCATACTCAGGTACAGCAAAGTATGAATTTTTTATCTCAAATATTATTAAAAGGTTCAGTAAAGAACACAAAACCTTGATTGCCTCTTGAAGGTGTTTGCATATGCTGCCCAAATGTGTACACTGAACCTGACACTACAGAGGAGGATGAATATCCCATTTGGGCACATGATCAAATACATACAAATGATCAAATGATACAGTGCTCCAAACATTAGAATATGTATCTTGTTACACTATTATAGATCATTACATTGCACTTCACTCTAGTAGGAATGTATGTCTTGTTTTAAATCAAATAGTTATAAAATATATGCTAATCAGAGTTTAGAAAATGCAATTAATGACTGAAAAGCTGCATGTCTGGATGTCTGATAAAGCTTTGACTCTGTTGTGGCTTTTTTTCCCTCTGAAACGGAAGCTTGCAGAAATTTCTAAGTTTTTTCTTTTCCTACACAAATGTCTAGCATTTTTAGCTCTTTAATTACTTGTGACTGCATGATCTTCTGAATGCTCTCTTTTCTACAGGTATGCTAGCATGAAACATGAGTCCCTATGCAGGGGGAGCATAAACCAATGACTTTGTGAGTTCAGTTTCTGTTCATAACATCTTTATCAGTTAAAGGGACATTATTAGTGCAGAACAAAACTGTGGACCATTAGGAATCTGTTTTTCTTAGTATTATCTTACAGGACCACGTATGGATAATCAAAAAAGCCCTAATGATTTATCTCCTGTAACATTTTTTCTCACTATTCCCAGGACTACCTCTAAATAATGTTATCATTATTTAATTAAAATGGATCTTTGGCTGCTGATATGATTTCCCCTCAAACCATGAATTTGAATTCATTGATTTATTGATTTTAGACATTATTTTTACAAAGAAAAAGAACATGAATACAGCACTGCATTTTCTTATAGGATCTTCAGTGCCAGACTCAGCTATGCATCTTTTCATTCTTTAGTCAAAGTTAAAACAAGTGATGATAACGCAGGTGTGTCAAGAGGCTGCCAATGGCCCTAAGCAGAGACTTTGTTTCTGCTCTGTCCTGAGGAACTATCAGTCTTATTTCTATTACCATGGGTAAAACTCTGTGATGTCCTTTGTTTGTTGAATAGGATATCCTAGTGTTGAAGGCCATAATAGATACATGTGCATATGTATTCATACAGGAATACACATATTTGTATATATACACATCTCTGTGTGTATAAATTTATGTATTGCTGTTGCTGCTGGAGCAATAGAAACATGAAACAGCATGTACTCAAAATGCTTCTTTGGAAAGATCCAAACACCTTGTGTAACTGAAAAAAATCAGAAGAAAGAACTCTTGGCAAAGGTGAGTGTAGTAGACCCTTTTCCTTTTCTCCAGAGCACTGGCTATAATCAATGGGATGGTGAGACAAAGACTATGTTAAAGTGTCTGATTTGCAGGGCAGAATTAGTCTTCAGGCACACATGAAACCACAGAGAAGCCAGTACCCACTCAGGACTCTGTCCTGCTAATTCCAGATGCTGTGCAACATGACAGACTTTTTCTTTTTTTCCCTTGGATCTCAAGAAATCCTTGTGGTCAGGTCTCTGTAACCTTCAACTTGACCATAGCCACCATATGAATGCTTTCCATTGAAGGGAAGTCTGCAGCAGATACCAATTGCCTGGCCGTTCTTTCTAAGTTCTCACAAAAGAGAACCTATCTGTCTGTAAGTGAATGAAAAGACCACAGCAGTTACAAGTGAACTTTTATTAAAGCATTTGATGCACTAGTTCATAAGCCTTTTCAGTAAAGACTAATTGTTATTAGCTTGTATAAGAAAATTATCATGTGGATAACAAACCAGTGGACACCAAAATGCAGCAAAGTTTCTAATTCTGGTAACGAACAGTTTAAAGCCTGGTTTTCACTTTCAGCTGTATTAAAGGATCGGTATAGAGAGTAAAGAGAAACCTGTTAAAATGAATGCTATAGAAAGAACTGCGTGAATGCTACTGAATACAAAGATAGAAAAAACCCCATAAATAAACAAAGGTAAAAAATTTCCTTGAAACAGAATTGATAATTGGGCTATTTAAATTGATTGCTAAAAGGAAGTCAGGAAGGTTTGTTTTTTTTTTGTAAGGAAGGATTTTATTATTATTATGGATAAGATTAAGGGAAAGCTGTGGGGGTAAGCCTCTGTTTTTTCTTTTTTTCTTTCCTCTGAACTGTGGGTGTGGTCCATCAGCTTCTAAGAGCTTTCTCTATCAAATTCACTACTCTTGCAGGGGCCCTAGACATCAGGAAACATTCTAGAAATTGTTTTTCTTCTTTTAAATTGTTTTTAAGTTTGTTAGATGGCAATGAAGTTATTTTATAGCCTGTAGAATAAAGGGAATGGGAAATAGTATCAGCATTCTGTGGACTTCCCTAAATGAAACACCTTGGACTACAGAGGGCAGAATTCAGTGCCCTTTGTGACCCTCACAATTTTACATTCCCGCTGCCAACCCAAGGGTTATCAGTAAAAAGGTCTATTTGCACTGGGTTAAAATGGAAGTGAGATTTCTTTACTGAAGGGAGGCTTTACTGCATTAATTAATCTAACAAATTTATTGTAAGTTTTGTCAAACATTGAAGTGTGTCACAATCTCCTGATTATCTAAACCACAAGCTTCAAAATTAAATAATAGACTTTTGTTCTAATGAAGTCTTAAGGAGAACGGTTCATGACCAACAGGCAGGAATGACCTGTCTTGCTGCAGATCTGAGACAGCTCAGAAAACCCCAGAACTGAGCATATGTTACCACAGCCCTAGAAGAGAAATGTGCCGCATGTTACCTCCGATATCGCAGGGCAGAGCAAGGAAAGAGGGAGGGAAGTGGCAGAAAGAGCACATGGACAATGGCTCTGTTCCTGCTTTGGGAGCTGGAAGGGAGAAACTCTGATCTGAAACTACATTTTGTCCCAGATATATGGTACCAAAAAATAACCTGAGAGAAGATATTGTTGGCTCCTACCTACGTCTTTGATTTGACCCAGCAGGCTCCTAACAGGAGTGCTCTCCTAGACTCTCCAGGATTCACTGTATAGTGTGAGACTCAATAGATACTTGGTACTCATTGCTGTTCATAATTTCTACAACTGTAGTAATCTTTTATCTCTGAATCACAGTATCACAGTATCACAGTATCACAAGGTTGGAAAGGACCTCTGAGATCATCAAGTCCAACCTATAACCTAACACTAACACCAACACTAACACCAACCATCATCTAAACCATGGCACTCAGTGCCTCATCCAGTCTCCCCTTAAACACCTCCAGGGTCGGTGACTCCACCACCTCCCTGGGCAGCCCATTCCAATGGCCAATCACCCTTTCAGTGAAGAACTTTTTCCTCATATCAAGTCTAAACTTTTCCTGACGAAGCTTAAGTCCATTCCCTCTAGTTCTGTCACTGGTCACCTAAGAGAAGAGACCAATCCCTGCCCGACTACAGCCTCCTTTTAGGTAGTTGTAGAGAGAAATGAGGTCTCCCCTGAGCCTCCTCTTCTCCAGACTAAACAGCCCCAACTCCCTCAGTCGCTCCTCACAGGGCTTGTGCTCCAGCCCCTTCACCATCTTCGTTGCCCTCCTCTGAACACATTCCAGTATCCTAACATCCTTCCCAAACTGGGGGGCCCAGAACTGGACACAGTATTCAAGGTGAGGCCTGACCAGTGCCTAGTACAGGGGGACGATAACTTCTCTGGTCCTGCTTACTACACTATTCCTGATGCAGGCCAGGATGCCATTGGCCTTCTTGGCCACCTGGGCACACTGCTGGTTCATGTTGAGCTTCCTGTCCACCAGCACTCCCAGGTCCCTTTCTGCTTGACTACTCTCCAGCCACTCTGTCCCCAGTCTATAGCTCTGCATGGGATTGTTGTGTCCAAAATGAAGTACCCAACATTTGGACTTATTAAACATCATCCCATTAGAATCAACCCAGCTCTCCAATCTGTCCAGGTCCCTCTGTAGGGCCATCCTACCCTCTAACATATCAACTCTTCCTCCCAGCTTGGTATCATCAGCAAACTTCCTGATGATGGACTCAATCCCCTCATCCAGATCGTCAATAAAGATATTAAACAGGACGGGACCCAATACCGATCCCTGAGGGACACCACTGGTGACCGGCCGACAACTGGATGAAACACCATTCACCATCACTCTTTGGGCTCGGCCATCCAGCCAATTCCTAACCCAGCACAGAGTGCTCCCATCTAAGCCACGGGCTGCCAGCTTCCCTAGGAGTCTACTGTGGGAGAAGATTATCTTATAACAGATAATTTAAAATGCCTAGAGGAAATTTAAATTTATAAGGAATAAGCCATATTATATGTATTTTGACAGGACTGAACTTCTAAAGAAACAATAAAAGGATTTGATATAGGTGTTTGAAATTCATCAGCTTGAAACACTTACCCTTCCAATTGTAGTAAGGAATACTAACAATAAATAGCAAGACACACAGCATGCAAATTCCTATTCAGTACTTCAAAGGCAGTAAGCTGTGAGGCATCGTGCCAACAATCAAAGTACAGTGGGTTTTCTGAGTGTGAATTCTTACATCATAATTCATGCTCTGGCATACAATGCAGAATTTGTAAGATCATTAGGCAAATGAGCTATCAAATATTGCTAAATCAAATGCTAGGTTGATAATGTTTTATAGTAGGTTTGTGTTCCTCTTCCCTTTCAATTTATAGCAAAAATATAGGGTGAATTACCATTACCAACAGTACAGCATGATCCTTTTGTGTCTGGACTTACATGGTTTAAGAGGAGATGAGTTTAAGCGAAACCCTCAAGCTGTAGACATTGCTGGAGGACATAAAATTTGGAAGTTGAACCTAAATTCAATAATTTGACATTGTTAACATACAAATCCTATAGGCTTTCAAGGTTGTGTGACAGTGGACAGCTATCTCAGAAGCTTTATAATTTAGTTAAATGCAGTAATATCTGACGGGTATTTAGAGGATCATATTGGTCTTAGGCTCAAAAGTTTTGAAGCCTTTTTGACACCCAAGTAATCTGGCTTTTATGAATGGAAACATGAGCAAGTGGTACCAAACCCACAACTGCTGTCCCATCTTCTTTTTACTCTGATGAAGCAAATTCAGACTCTTAGTATCTTGCACACTTCCAATTGGAAGACAGAAAATGATTAATGACGTCCCACCTAAAGACAAACCATCCACCTATTGCAGATTACATCTGTTTAGGTTGCATAATTTATCTGTGTTTAGACATAAAGAACTAGATCCTTAAAGGTGTTTGTGAGCCTAATTTCTGCACAGTCATGTAATTAATCATAAAATTAGGCACTGGTATTTTAGAGATTAGGTCTCCAAAGTGCTATAAGTGCTGAAACAGGAGCAACGTAATGTTTTGTCTTAGTGTTTTTCTTCTCTGTATCTGAGCTGGCCTGTAAGTGCAGCCTTTCTATTGTGGAAAACATTTTGGAAGTAGATTAAAGATGAACTTCCATCTGAAATCATGGCTCTCAGAGAGGTGGCTATGTAAAAAAGTAGTTTTCAACTGAAAAGAACCTTGTCCTCTGCCTGATCATACTGGTAAGATTTTGTCCACGTTCCTTTGTGTTAACTTTTTTCACTAAGGCAGCCAGCAACTTATACCTCTCTCTGCAAGGCAATTGGCAAGAAATTGAACACAGTGACTGTTTGAAACACAATACACAGGCTCACTGATAAAGACTGGTGTTTCTTGAGTCTGTATGTCCCTGCCCAAGTGAAAGGTGTAGACTGAAGTTTTGAATGCTTGCAGAGTGAAGGGCCAGTTCTCAGAGCTGAGGTGTCTCTGCTTGATTGATTATAAACTTCTGCATGTGGAGAATAAATGGATACATGAAGAAATTTCTTCTATTGTCCTGTTCATCTACCAATTATCTTCTTTCGGAATTTTAGAGACTGGCAGAAATGTTCCTCTTCCGCTCCTATTCAAAGTGTTCACATTTGGCAGTAAAACCAGAATTTGACATTTTACCAGTGTAACTGAGGAAGAAAACGGCAAATTAAAACAAGGCCTGGTTCACTCAGAGGCTACACTGATACTTGAGGGCAAAGAAAATATTTACACATGAGGAAGCTGAAGTACATAGAACAATAAGCCTGAAGTCCCTAACAAAGGCTTCTGGCACTGATAGAGTGTAAATAGTAAAGATTATAAATATAATTAATTAAATTGGACCAGATCTTTCTACCGGACACTCCGAAGTGTTGAGAAATTCTCCACTGTCCCCATTTACAAAGGAGAGACCTTATAGCAGCCTTTCAGTACTTAAATGGGGCTTACAGGAAAGATGGGAAGGGACTCTGTATCAGGGAGTGTAATAACAGAACAAGGGGTAACAGTTTTAAGCTGAAAGAGGGAAGATTTAAATTAGATATTAGGAAGAAATTTTTTACTGTGAGGGTGGTGGGGCACTGGAACAGGTTACCTAGAGAAGTCATGGAAGGCCCATCCCTGGAAGTGTTCAAGGCCAGGTTGAATGGGGCTTTGAGCAACCTGGTCTAGTGGGAGGTGTCCCTGCCCATGGAAGGGGTGTTGGAACTGGATCATCTTTAAGGTACCTTCCAACACAAACCATTCTACGATTCCATGATTCTCTGAAACTGAAGCAGATGCATTTTTTCGGTAATTGGAATAGGAATATAGTCAAGAAGGATAGTTCACTAATAAAGGCATCTTTTAGGGAAAACTGATACCAGACATTCAGATCTTGTAGTCCTACAGCTAGTGGCAAGAAAGTGAGAACAAAATTGTAGGAGTGATTTAGATCACTAAATCATAGTTTCTTGTGGAAATTGTTGCATCTATATTTGGCCATAGTCTTGACAGAAGATCTTTATTTTCTCATCCCAACAGGCCATTTTTTTCCATGTTATACTTGATGTTATTACTCATAAAATTTTGAAAAGTGGTAAATCTGCATTTTATATGTTGCAAGCATAATCTGAAATAGCAGTCACTATAACATTACTGAGTATCTTTTGAAGGTACCAAGAGAAAAGTGATGCCCCAGAGGGCCAGAAGAGAAAGAAATATTGTGTCTGTCTTTACGCAGAGAGAGAAAGGAGACTTAAAAAATTTAGTCCAGCTGGCCTAATATCAATACTGAGAAAGATACTAAAACCATTTACCAAGCAGCTAATTTATAAGTACTGAAGGATGATAAGAGAAAGCCAATATAGATTTATCAGGAAAAAAAATGTCAAGTCATTCTAATTAATTTCTTTGATAAGGTAACTTTCTTTGTGCATAAAGGATGCAGTAGATACAACATATATTAATCTTGCATTTTGATGAGTCATCATCCAACTTTCTCACAAGCGAATTAAAGAAAAATTACCAGAATGAAGAGTCTACAAAGTAGGTGAAAAATCAATGTTTGGGAACAGGTGTGAGTTCACTTTTGAAATGGATAGTTGGTAAACCTATTCTGATCAGTCTTTTAGATAACTATGTAGACTGTTATTACAAAATCTTGTATGCTCTGAGAGTAAGCAAGATTGTAAGTGCTTTCTAAGGCATAACCAAATTAAAAATCATTGTGAAAAACTGGAAGAATAATCTGAAAACACTGAAACGAGATTCAGTAAAGATTAGTGTAAAGAGCTGTTTCTAGGGAGGGACAATCACATACATGGATACAGGCAGCAGTGCTGCAGAGAAGGAGTCGAGGGTTATAGTTGAATATAGACCAAGTGTGAATCGAGAACTTTTTGGAACAGGAAGTTTATCCTGTGATGAATTAAACTAATGCTATGTGTTAGGTAAAGGTAGGAATCCCCTCCTACTTGGCACTTTGAGCTCTCAGCTGGAAAACTCAACCAACTTTGGGCACGACTTTTTCAGAAAGATGTAGACAAATTGGTGAGTGTCCAGAAGAGAGCAATAGGAATGATAAGCGGTTTAGAAAACATGACCTATGAGGAAAGATTGAAGGAATTGGCTTTGTTTAGTCTACAACAGAAAAGTCTGAAAGGGACATGATAACAGTCTTCAAGTATGTAGAAGGTTGTCGTAAAGAGGACAGTAATTAATTATGCTCCAAGTCCACTGAAAAAGCACAGAAAAAGTACTTTGTTTTAATTTGAAATAAAGAAGGTTTAATTTAGATATTTAAAAAATAACCCACAAACCCCAAAATCCCTTTACCACTTTGAAGATAACTGGAGCACTTGAACAAGGTACCTAGGAAGTTTTAAATTTTTTTAAAGAATTGATAAATAAAATAAATACTGGCCAGAGAAAATACAGGTATTTTTAAACTACAGGCATCAACTAGGAAAATTAGTGGAACTTCTTTTACGTCCTGTATCCCCAATTTCTATGAAATATAAAATAATCTGCTTTGCAAATGAGTCATCTAACCCTGAGCTTCAGCAATGTCAGAGTTAACAAGATTCCTAATTTATGCTAGGGTCATTTACTTTATTTGCATGTCTGAATTTGATTTCTGGTTTTGTTTCCAGAAAAGGGGGTACAGTGGGTTAAAGGTATTGCAAGTGCTTATTTAAAAAAAAAAATACAACAACTTTGTGTTTAGTAGAGCCATCACTACCATTGTTATCAGAAGTTTTTATAATGAGACATTTGAAGTCTTAAGTTTATCTCTTAAAGCACAAGGGGTATCAGTGACCTAGTGGGTGTATTTATTTCCCAGAGAGCATTAACTTATTTTTATGTTTCTAATATACAATTACTATGGAATTCTACCTATTTAAGAACAAAGATGAGAAAATCAATCTTGCTATCTTATCTTCCCAACACCTTAGTAAGGAAGATACTAGTGAAGGTAAGGAAAGACTGTTTACTGGGTACTGATAGATAGATATTACATTCTGCTGTTTCTGCTTTGAGAGTGCTAAGTTTCAACAAGAACATGGCAGGACAGAAAAATGTGACAAGGTTAAGCTGCCAAAAGCTTATGGCCGAGTTCTTGTCATAAGTTCAGGCGGTATAGAAAGGTGTTTAATTCTCTTCGGTTGCTAGCTTTACACCATGTGGTACAGTTATTTGTGATTTATAACACTGAGCTTAATTTCAACTCAGGTTAGCTAAGGGAAAGGAGATATGCTTTATTTGCTACAGAGAAATGCCTAAAAATGTACTGAAAGGGACCTCCTGGGTCACAGAAACCATCCCCCTGTTACTGCAAATTTTCAGGTCTTAAGAGACCACATTTTTAATGAGAGCAGTCTTAAAACTCACTATGAACAGTAGTAAGAAGCCGAGCCAATTGCATGTCTAGTATTTCCCCACTGGGTCTCCTAGTCAAAAGCAGGGAAGAAAGTGATAGACACTTAAACGAATGTTTCTCATTTCTAGGCAGTTGCATGAAACTGATGAAACTATTGGAGGGAACCAAGTTAGAGGGATTAGGTAAGCATTTCAATGAACAACAAATAAGGGGCATGAGAAGGAAAGTTTTGTTTATAGCTAAGATGTGGCTGACATTATGTGGCATCATTTGTATTTGTGATTGCATGTAAGTCCATGAAATTACAATTAGAGTGGGTACAATTTTGATTAAAAATGCTTTTCACATTTTTAACATGTTTACATAAATTTTCCATCTGATCTCAGTAGCGTCCTCTTTTATTTACCTTCTTTCATGATTTACCTGCTTAAAATGCACCACTTCCTCTCTCTCTGAGGATTACAAAATTCCCAGTAGATATAGAATCCAGATAGGGTATCACTAACAAAAGTCAGTAATGAAAAGGGGTCTCCAAGCCTGAGCTAGTATAAAGCCTCGCTCCTTTCAATGCCATCCCAAAGGTTTAACCTACTATAACCCTACTTTAACCTACCTATGAGAAATCAGCCATTTAAAAATGATTAACTGGGCAGAGCTATAATTTATCCATAACAAAAGAGCACAATAATATTGCCTGCTCAATTCAGAACCATAGCCTTAGACTTAGTCTATTTCAACCTGCAAACACAGAAACAGTTTTCTTTTACTTTGTGTATTACATTACATTGCAAAACTGCTAGATACGACATTACTGGAGGAGCTGGCTTTTCAATCATGCTTAAGACATTGCACTTACACACTATGATCCCAAAAGCATCCCTCAGATACTTTCAATGGAGAAAGTGTCCTGGTGGACTTTCAGCTCTCATCTTTCTGATCCTGCTTAAAACCTCTCACTGGTCCATGCATTTCAGTTCCTTTCATTGTCTGCTCCTTGGCCAGTATTCCTCGGTTACCTTTCTCCACATGTCTTTATCCACATTTTCCCTTGACAGCCTCCCAAGAGTGTACTTTGTTCTGCTAATTTAGCACATTATTCCTTCTCTCCACACGGACTGCAAAACACTTCTCCTTTGTAAAGTGACAACACCATATCCCATAGCCAGATCTGTCAGACCTCAATGAACAATGTAGTAAAGGTATAGGTATCACTGTTATTTATGATATTTTCCTTTTACATGGTGTTTGGTGTAAAGTCCTCCTCTCCAAGAAGTCATACTCTGAAGGTCTTCAAATACCCAAGATGTTATAGCTACGTTTATGCTGATAAATATGTCAGGGACAGGGACTCTTCTTTTGTCCCTGTCATACAGCATGTGGTGCTATGTCTCCTCTGAGCATATAGTTTCCCAGTGGATCTAAGATACAACTATTACTTTAAGTGTATTATTTTCAGATGTCCAGTAAGGTGGGGGCTATGTTTCTGCCCATCAGAATCAGGAGTTCATACTGCAAAAACTGTGGGCTTGTGTTGCATGCCTTGGTGCAAAGGTGTATAGAGAGTTTTGACTGCAAAAAGCCTGTATAGATAATATTAGAGAACAGTACAGACTCTAATATGTTGTAGTCTTACCCACATTATCTGCTGGGAATACTTCCTGTCACATGTACTCTCCCATTAGTCATACCCAGGCATTATTATTGAAAGCTGGTAGCTGGCACAGGCCAAAACTGTGCCAGAAGAAGTATGGATAAATAAGTAAAATCAATGATCACAGTCCAGTCATCAAATTCACTCCCTGGCCCAGTTTATTTTAGCAGCATAGATACAGTCTATGTTTTGGACATGCTGAACAAAGCTGTTTCTCTTTTATTTTTGCTGTGATATACGAAGACAATGTGTAACATATCAGACATGAACATTTTCTGAGATATTTTCAGCCACCAGATTTTTTTAATGAAAAAACCAGCAATAATAAAGGAATGAGCGCCAAAATGTAGCTCTTGTTTTGCATATTCTCCAAATCAGGCAAATGTCCTGTGCTAGGAAATAAGAACGAAAGGGTAGCAAAGTTCATGGACAGTAACTCTTGCTTTGAGCTGGAGACCTCTCCAGACTTGTTTGTTATCATTGTGTGCTGCTTCAACTGCAGGTTTAGCAGCAAAATAAAAACCTGTCTGGTTTAAAAGAAGGTGTAACTCAATTTTATGAACAAGAATTGCAAACAGCTGCTTCCATTTGTTACTGCTATTGGGACAAATTCTTTGTTAAATGGCATCTTTGATTAAATTGTGTAATGAAAATAAACAACGAAAGTGTGAGATGATTGAGGAGAAAAGTGACCCACTCTAGGAGAAAATACACTTTGTTTCAGCTGGTGATGAATCTGCATGACTCAGACAGAGTGTTCTAACATTGGCTATCACTGCATTCTGCACTATTTTGACATGGAATATAAATGCCTGTGATAAGGGGTAAAAGGCACATTGGTCCATCTGTGCTATGTTCTTTGAACCTGTTCGTCCAACTTTACTTTCACAGTATCACAGTATCACAAGGTTGGAAAGGACCTCTGAGATCATCAAGTCCAACCTATAACCTAACACTAACACCAACACTAACACCAACCATCATCTAAACCATGGCACTCAGTGCCTCATCCAGTCTCCCTTTAAACACCTCCAGGGTCGGTGACTCCACCACCTCCCTGGGCAGCCCATTCCAATGGCCAATCACCCTTTCAGTGAAGAACTTCTTCCTCATATCAAGTCTAAACTTTTCCTGACGAAGCTTAAGTCCATGCCCTCTGGTTCTGCCACTGGTCACCTAAGAGAAGAGACCAATCCCTGCCCGACTACAACCTCCTTTTAGGTAGTTGTAGAAAGCAATGAGGTCTCCCCTGAACCTCCTCTTCTCCAGACTAAACAGCCCCAACTCCCTCAGTCGCTCCTCACAGGGCTTGTGCTCCAGCCCCTTCACCATCTTCGTTGCCCTCCTCTGAACACATTCCAGTATCCTAACATCCTTCCCAAATTGGGGGGCCCAGAACTGGACACAGTATTCAAGGTGAGGCCTGACCAGTGCCAAGTACAGGGGGACGATAACTTCTCTGGTCCTGCTTACTACACTATTCCTGATGCAGGCCAGGATGCCATTGGCCTTCTTGGCCACCTGGGCACACTGCTGGCTCATGTTGAGCTTCCTGTCCACCAGCACTCCCAGGTCCCTTTCTGCCTGACTACTCTCCAGCCACTCTGTCCCCAGTCTGTAGCTCTGCATGGGATTGTTGTGTCCAAAATGAAGTACCCAACATTTGGACTTATTAAACTTTGGGATGTTCTAACTTTTTTTTTTTTTAAAGTGATTTTTTACACGTTTTGGACATCCTTTTGCTTTCTGTAGTATCTGTATTAGAAAATACTTTAAGTCCTCTGTTTGCCAGATTGAAGTAGAATTCGCAAAGGTGTCATCATGTTCTCTTTGAAGTTGAAGGGAGATGCATCTGCCTTGAATGAGAGCAGGATTAAATCACCTAAGCAAATGGTTGACTATTCAGATAGTCCCAAGGAATCTAAGTATGGTTTGAGGCTTAATTTTTAATGATATATTCCCTTCGTAACAGCTGCAGTGTGTATATCCTGCCATTATTCTCATGCCCCCAGATTTACTCTTAGTCTAATGCATTTTTCTTCTCTAACAAATCTATAGAGAAAAGTGAGATTGCAAAGGCTTTGGAGGGTTGTCTAGTTCTTACAGTCTCCTCCTAGTAACCTCTGAGCACCTGCTCCTTGCTAGACTTTCATAATATTGTCTCTTTATGAGTTTCTATACCTTGCTTCAAAGGGTTTTGAACACAGCCTATGGAATCATATGTCTGGCATATAATGTGCTATCACTTATAGATCTTTAAATTGCTTTTATATGCACATCTTTTACACAGGAAAAAGTATGTTTCAAGACAGTTGTTTGAAAATTAATTGAAGGAGGTGTGGGAAGGCTAGTGTATGATTACAGATGCTTGTCCACAAACTTACCTGGGCCAGTTAAATAAGTTCCAGGATTTTTTTTCCAGACCTTTTAAAAAAATAATTAAGTTTGCTTTTGCATTATTTATTTGCAATATTTTCATGTTATAAAGAATATTTTTTTACTTTGACAGGTATATGTTTACTTTTGTTATAGATGGATGGGAAATCTTGAAAAAATGAGCCACCTACTGACAATGCAGATAGGCTAAAATAATAACTCTCATGGGTTTGAGTTCCCATTTCAGCATCAGGCTGATTCCTGCTGCTGGGCCCATCTCAGCACAGTACACTGGTTGGTTTTGTCAGGTCCCACCCAACCCTGCTTTTCTATGGATACAGGGTTTCAGAAAAGCCTATAGTCACATGTCGCTGGATTACATGAAACCCCTCCTTGGGTGTGTTACAGTCACTACTCTGTGATCATTTAGCCTTAGTCAAAGTATTCCATGTTTTTTAAGATGATCAAAAGTGGCATATTTGTTATTGCAGGTTATATCATCTACTATCTTCTATTTTGCCAGATTTTTGTTCTTAATCATGTCTGTCTTTCAGTATGCCATTTCCATGCAATCAAATGCATGTTGTTTACACTCTATCTGAATTAAGAACATACATTTCAGTTTTGTACTATACAAGAAAATTGAGCAAAGGAGAACCCAAATATTAGTAACTATTGCTTTTTTGTCTTATATGGAAGATTTATCTTGATACACAATGTTGTGCTGGTTAAACAGCAAAGTGACATTTTAAAAAAATCCACTTTGGGGATGTTATTGAGAGAACTTAAATGCATGTTATGATTAGCTTGCCAAAGCTACTAGAAGTAAACACATCCTTAATGTAGACTAGAACTTCTTCACATAAAACTCTTTCCCACATCCCCCTCCCTCCCCTTCACCTCCCAAGTTTCATCCTCGCCTAAGGCATAAAATCTGTAGAGTGAAGGTTTCCTTAAACACATTGTATATGAGAGTATTTGACTTATCATCTCTGTGCCTCATTTACAGTGAGCCTTAGCAGCTGCTTCACAACCATGTGATACATTGAGCTTTGTATAATAGTTCACTTGAAGGTCTTTGCACAGTTCGGGCATGTCAGCTGAGTACCCTCAAGCAGCGCAGGGACTTGTAATTAGATTGGCCCGAGGCTGCTCGCCTTTCTGAGAGGCTTTGTCTTCCCCGCGATCCCAGTGGCATCCTGTTTCCAGAGGCTTGCCATCTGAGCACTCCAGCACTGGCTCTGCTGGTGTTGGGGGGATCCGAGGTATGTCAGGAACTGAAAACAGGTATGAGAATTCAAGCCTAGACAAAGGTCTTGTTAGTCATTTGAACACAAAGCATGCAACACCTTGCCTCTCTGCTGCATCCCGCAGCAAGAACCACCCTGTGCTTTACCTCAGAGGAGTTATGCCCTGATCCCTTTCCAAAATAAACAATCCACTGTGTTTATCTATAATGACTTTTGTCACTTTAAGCAAGCTGGCTGATGTAGACATTCTTGGGAGGATGTCAAAGGAAGAAACATGCTGTTTTCTAAGTCAGCCTTTTAAATGACTACATCACTTCCGCAAGACTCTCACTGCTTTATACCCTGCTTGCAAGTTCCCATGCATTTTTCCCTGAGCATTCTTGGAAGCAGAGATTGAGCAATTTGGAAGGGATAGGCCTGAACTTCCTATTTCTTCCTTTCTATTTCTGTCATGCCCTAAGACAGAGAGAAAAATAATAAAGAAAAAAACAAACCTGATATTTTTAGAGGGAAGACTACACTTTTGGCAAGGGCACGTTGAAGCCCAGAGGATTCAAAAGAGCAAATCAACAAGATAATGCTAAAACAGCTGCTCTAGGAAACAAACAATTTGGTTTTACCTTGCAGAAGTGTTAAATTTTGATGGCTGCGGTAAGAGGAGACGTTCCTAACAAGTATAAACTGGCAAACTATTTTCGTCTGTTACTCTCCTGCACTGTCTCTGTCACAAGTACAAATGAAGAAATGACAGGTCTGACGGTAAGGAACATGTCTACCTACTTTTGTACCTCTCTCTCACGGCTCACTGAGGAAGAAATATTTCTGTTGCCTACACTCACCTTTAGATGAGCAAATGGGCTTTTTCCACAGAGGTGCAGAGAATCAGTAGCTGTTGGGCTGGCACTCATAAGGCACAACAGCCTTCCTTTCCCACCACTTCCTGTACAGTCACTGTCTGCTGTGCGCGGCTGTGCCCTCCCATCACCTTCAGAGGGGTGGGAGCGTGGTGAGAGCTCACAAAAATGACTGAGGGTGGCACAGAAGTGACTCAATTTTTAAATAAATCTTCACTGGCATTTTTTTATAAATGAAGACATAAGTCCCCTGTCAAGTGCTACCAGGACATACGTGGCTCTCCTTCTGCTTCCCTGCAAGAACAGGGCTTATATCCACTACAGCATATAGTAGCCCTTGTTGCTACCTTTGTCCCTCTTAAAAAATAGAGGACCATGGGCCACCCTCTGGCCCCAAGCCTCCTCAGAGCAGGAGGCTCTGGTGGACCACGGCTCTATGAGTAGATAGGATGGTTGAATTAAAGAGGAGTGTCTTGGATGCAGCGCTGCTCAGTGATGCTGGTGCTTGACTCTGAGCAGCTCCCACCAACACTGTAACACAGTTGTCAGAAATGGTCTAGAGGTCATCATGTCCTTGAGAACTTTCCTAGTAGGCCAGCTGGGCACAGCCTCCTTCTTCTGGTGAGAATGTGGTGGTAGTTCTCTTGGTTGCCAGCTGGTCTTAAAGTCAGAAACCATACCAGTATGCATAGCTTCAGTTTGCACACCTGCAGCTCAGAGAGGACCTTTGGGTTTCCTCTGGTCTGTGGGGTGTTCCTGTGACCCTAAGACATAATTACCATGTCACTTTTACTTATTCAGTTCAAAGCAGCTGAAATACTTGAGGGCTATGTCATAAGCAAAAAGCAGTGTTTTTGTAGCACAGATTGAATGTACGTGCTGCATACCCAGGGATGTGCCAGGACGGCATGGTGAGAGCTTCAGAGTGTGGTGTCTACTGGGATAGTGTTGGAGGCATGGAGAATATGAAGGGAGACAAATGTGGTGTCATCTTAGCCACATTGCCTCTTGGAAGTGGTCTCTGGGGGGAACTGTCTGCTTATTTCCTCCAACACATGCACTATGATCTGCTGCTGATTGCGCTACACCAGCTTCGTGGTCATTGCTTTTCCTGATGTTGCCTCTGCCACTGCTGCCCTGACTTTGCTGCAGCCTCCAGGAACAGGCACTAGTGGACACACAGACATGCTGCAGACACATAGGGCTTCCTCCAGTTTTCCTTGTGGTTATGCAAGCTCAATCCATGAGCTGGGCTTGCTGGGCGACACAAGCCTGACATCAGGTTTATGTTGCTGGCACTCCGAGTAACAGCTGGGTTTGCTTCCAGCCCTAAGCTCCTTGCAGCCGTGTGTGAATTGCTTGCTAGAATAAAGCTGGCTAATTTAGTACTAATTTTGGAGTGACTACATTGTTTTTTTGTCATGGCAGTCTAAACAGACATGAGAAACATTCAACAAGCTTGCCTGAGCTTTTTTTCTGCCTCTAGAAACAGCAGACTAGAAACAACCCAAACCATCAGGACTGTTTAGATCAATCTGGGGTTTGGATACTGTACTCACACACAGTAATATTGTTATTTATATCCACCAATAATACTCTAATATTAAATAGATTTTTGGTCTGGTAGATCCCCTGACTATTCAAAAATAGGGAAGCCAGATGAAAAGATATCCCTTCCTATCCCTCTGGGTTTATAAATAAAAGTTTTGACTTCAGGCTGTGTATTCTCTCTACAATTTTTAAATCTATATCTCCTTTTATTAATCTGAATGTTCTGGAGCTTATCTAATTACCTATGACATAAGAATACTGTCACTTGGCCAATTTTCCTCTTAGAGATAATATTTTATGAAGTTCTACATAAGCATTTTTGAATTGCTTCATGTTTTTTGGTGCCCTTAGAAATAAGCATTGCTATCAAATCCATCACAAAATTAAACTTGCAGGTTCCCAGGCAGAGAGCTCATCTAGGAAAGCTGCATCCAGCTTGTTTTATTTTAACACTGAACATGTTTGTGATTGTGCTCTGGCTGCTGTCAGTGACAAAATCCCATTGATTTAAAGGAAAGTAGGATGGGGCTCAAAATGCTAATTCTGTTGACTTAATGGGCTTCAGTTTAACCCTACAAATTTATCCCTCCATCTCAATACTCCAAGTTTACATGACTCCCTTTTTCATCCTATCAACAAAGAATTATGCTGAATTACGGCTTTGTTACTAAATGGGAATTGTGTGTTTGAGGTATATTTTTCACAAGGCATTTTGGCCAAGTGGATGAGGTATTAATATGAGAAACTATAAACAAATCTTGGTTTTCTAAACTGCAGATAGAGCGATTGGCTTAATTTGTTTCTATACACTGCCATCTTGAAAACTAAACTGAAGCATCCAAATTAAACAGGAGATGTAAATATTAGCCAGATGTTCCCTGGTGTCAGAACTCTCTTTTGTTTCTTTTTTTTCTATTAAATGGGTGCACTTTTTTACATCTAACACAATGACCTATGTTTTAGATTTTGATCCTGGCCTAATGGCTTTTTATCATATGATTATGATATCATCCAATCATGTAAGCGTCATGAGATACTGTTCAGCTTTACTGAAGCACATGAGTGTCAAACTGCTTAGTTTAGGCTGAACCATTTGTCTGACTGTCTTAATGTGGGGAGTGAATGTGCTGTTAATTTAGGAAATGCCAGCTGAGACTGAGGGTTTAGTGAGCCAAGCAAAACAGAGCACTGACCACATATTGAAACGTTAGAGAGTTCCTTAATGGTTCTGTCAAAAAGAAATATAACACTTTTTTTTTCACCCTACCAAAGTTGCAATAGTCTTCCTCTGCAAGTAGCAACCGGTAGGGTTTTAGCATTGATAAACATAGATGGAAAAGACAGCCACTTGACTTAGCTTTTGATTAATGCTTTCTCCTAAAGACGTTTGTTTGAGTTTGATGATAGTGAAGCTTTTGGTACAATTTGTCACATTTAATATTACCGGGCAAATGACGGCAGCTACTGGTAAATCAGGGTTTAGCAGATACCAACAGAAGATTTTCAAAATAATTAAAATTGTAACACTGACTAGGGGTTTAATACAAATGAGGAAAACAAAATAGCATCTCTTTATTTTTTTTTTCCTGTTACCTCAATAGTCTTGCTCAGAAATGTGGTCTTTTTAAACTTCCCTCAGTGTAGGTTTGGATTTGTGAGATACGGAGAACACTTGAAGAGCCTTGAATCCCCCGTGAAGTGCTGAGAATTAAACCTCCATGAATTTGTCCCTAGAGCTTGAACAGTCATGGGTTCTGATGAGAGGGTTTGCTACAACAGTCCTTAATGTGGCACACTTTTGTTTCTGAGCAGCGCATCTCCTAGGGCCCTTGTCCTCTGTCTTTTGTTTCAGTTTTAGGTTTTGTTTACTGATTTCTTCAAAACATTGCTGGGACAAGAAATTGTTTTATAATGTCTGCTTAGCACCCTAAGGACTTTGGTGGGTGAAAGAGAAAAAGCTTAAAAAATATAATTATTATTATTGTTCTTTATCTATCTGAAGCTTTGTTAGAGGAAAGAGACTTGCCTGTGAACTCTGCTCTGCAGAAATTCTCATCACTTAAGCCATTTAAAAATAGATTGGACAAAGCACTTGGGAACATGCTGCAGAAGGCAAGTCTGCACTGTTAGTGAGAGGGACTAGATGACTTTCCCATATCTATGTTTTTTGTTATAGCAAGGTAATATGCTACCACTGTGTCCTCTAAAGCAATGAAACAGAGGGAATTAATCCCAAATGCACATCTGCCCTGAAATTTCCACTACAGTCAAGCAACTATGTAAAAAATTTAATAGGGACATAACCAATTAAGAATATTGCTATTAGTGAATTGCAAGATGTTTTTCGCAGTAAGGAACACCAGTATTTGAAAACAAGGCCTTGCAGGTCCTTGCAGCTTGTGGGAAAGCATTTTCCAAATGATTCTTGTGAAAATAATGTAATTTTTTTTTTCCCCATTCTCTGACAGAAGGTATGAATTGCCTCCGTTGGCAGTGTCTCCATCAGTGTTGCTGCTATACCGAGTACCCAGCTCTGTAAGACAAAGGAGGTGGAGGCCACTTCCACTCCGAAAAGGCTCTCACTACATTGCAGTATCAGGCTTTATTTTAGTTTATTAATTTATTGGCTGGGGAATGTGAAAGAGATCAGACCGTGTTTCTCCTAGAGGAAAGGATATATCTGTTGAAACAAGTGCAACAGAATGAATGGATCAAAATCCAGAGAAGCCTTTCATTCCAGTTACTGAAGCCACTTTATGTTCTATAAAGCAAGTTTTATACCAGCTAAAAATAATCCCAGAGTGATCCATTAATATTTTCATGTTTGTTTGGCTTCATACAAAAGGCCATCAGTGGGTTTGCACTTCGAGAGGCCCCTACTACAGCTGACTGAAAATATAGGACTTCACTTCATACAGATGAATTAACCATTCCGAACAATCCCAAACATGCAAACAATGGGAGCTGAATTAGCAAATGTGCAGGTGCTACAGATGAGTAACTGGTCAGACTTCTCACCACCTCCCTGTCTCCTTTCTCATAATATCTCTTTATTTCATGTCTAAAATTGTATTTCAAGATCTTAATGGCTGGGCCCATCTCTTTATATGCCCAGCAAGATTTGTACAATTTGGACAATTAAGTAGTTGCTCCCAGTCCTCAGTACCCTAAAGAAAAAGCACTCATTAGCTAACCAGAAGTGTGTTTAATTCGTATTTAATCTTTGTTTATACTATCTACAGAATATTTTCTGAGATACCATGTTACATCTAGACCTGTAGGCTCCAATAACCCAAAATACAGCCTCTAGTCAAAATGTGTTTTGTGCCAGTCTTGTTAAAATATTGTGCAGGGAAGGAAATGCTTTATTTCACCTTGCGTATAGAGACAGAATATTTGTTTTGCATTTTATATTTGACAATATCTATGCAACATAATTCTTTTTGTTAAATATTTTATGGTTCCTTAGTCATCCAGAAAGACTTCAAGAGTCTCCTTGCGATTAAATTGAGATGAGACTGTCCCTCTAATAGCCCTTCTATTGTACTATAATTTCTGCAATGGTAATTTAAAAAACGATAGCATTTCTATTATTTCAGGTTTGCAATCACAACAGCTGGATATCAGTGTTTCACTTAAGTGTTATTAGTCAAGAACTGCTGCTATCACCAAACCCCTGTGATAACAGAAACTCTGTTACATTATCACTAGTTCCACATTAAAGCATTTACAAGTCAAAGATAAATCACTCAGTGGAATGCTCTCCCCACTCCCCCCCCCCCCCCCCCCCCCCCCGCCCGAAAGAAGAAAGCAAACAAAACCCCGAAATACATGAGTAATGAAGGTGCAGTGAGAAAAATGGCATAGATATACAATGGACATAACACTGATCCTCATGACAATGACATAACACTTAAGCATATCACCTTGTGTGGCTTCACAAGTGCCCAGAGTGGGAGATGTAAAGCAGTCTCACATATCTCCCAAGGGTGCACTGAAGCTGAACCGAATAATGTCTGGACTATTTTCTGAACTTATCCAAGATAGGAGTTGAAATTCATCCATGTCCAAAAGGCCATAACGACTTCAATCAAGGTTCTCCTGGTAGCACCTTTCCCACACACTCAGAGTGGTTCTGAGGTTGAATGGTTCAACAGAGCCAAAGGCCATGGGAAGGACTGTGAGTTTTTAACTTACTCACATCTTCTAGTTTCAACATGTTGGACGAATGGTTTAAATTATCTATAGGCTGTATTCTGGCCATAAGCTGCATTGCTGCCCAACGCCACAGCCATAACTTGGAGACTGGATTTCAGGGGTTTCTAAGTATTTTGGGGGCAATATTCTGTAACAACCTTCCAAATAGGTGGTGAATAGAAAAGGCTGCAATTCAGGAGCTGAAAATGAAAGCTTGTAAGTAGATGTTTTATTGGTATTCCCAAGGGGATATGTGATTTCTGTTTGTTAATCATTTGTTTTATACCATATTTTTACTTACTTTCTTTGAAGCATCTAGAGGCTGTCCATGACCAGAGACAGGTCAATGGGTGTGATAACAACAACTTCCAGGTGCTTGCACGACCTGTGATCCTCAAAGAACATTAAATTCATGTACCACTTTTTTGTTTTCAAAATCCATTGTCTTCTTCTACCAGGTTGTTCTGGGAATGAATATTCAATGTTTATGTTTTACTTTCCTCTGTGGTGGGTTTAACCCCACAAATCACCTGCTGTGACAAGGACTATGGACGATGGCAATGCCTTTAGTTGACCTTCACATTCTCCTGTCACATTAATCATCATGACTTTTAGACCCTTTCTGTTGGTCTTAAGTTTGCAATAGAATTATAAGAACTCTTTAGAGTTGATCAAAATACAGAGAGGTCTTTTGTTTGGCTGCAGTTTCTGAAGCCACTTTATGCTTAGTGCCCATGAAATCTGTACAAGAAATCCTTATCTTTTGACAATGTCTATCCCTTACAAACTGTATCACGGTATCTCCAAAGAAAGTATAAACCTCTGCCATTTTTAATAAAGGAGACTTCACTGTGCTTGAAAAAAAACCAAAACCATGCAACTATCTGAGAATCTGGACTAGTCAAATAAGGCAGAATGGAGGTATTTTCAATTACTACTACTTCTTTGGCTGTCTTACAAAAATATAGCAAACACCACTGACCTTAATAAAGCCCAAAGGATTTCAGTATCAAATACAGAAAATTATGAAAAATGGAAAATATTTTGTTACATTTTGCAATGCTAAATATCATTGCAAGCCTGCTGTATGATACTGACCATGGTCTCCTAATATTCTCTACCTGGAACTGCAATAAAGTCTGCCCATCTTTGTGAATGGAGGCTGCAAATTCCTTTTTATAAAAGGTGAGTGGAGTATAACTACTGTCATCATCTCACAGAACAGCAAGTTTACATTTACATTTGTCAAATTCATGGAAATCCCTGTAGCAAGGCCATGAAATGATCTTCTGAGCTTCCAAATGCCGTTTGACTGCTACAGATACAAAACTGCACTTTCTGTGACTTAAGCCCATAATTACTTCAAGGATGTGTTTATCAGTGAGAGTTAGTCAAGGCTTTTGTGAGTTTGTGTCTCTGTAACTTCTAACTAACATATACAGAATTTTTGTGGTCAGTTGCTGTTAGGATTTCACAGAAAAACTCAACAGACTTTAAAAAACATGTACGAATAGACACATGTATGCACATTAAAGTAAAAAAAATCTCATTTCAAGAGAGAATTGGTGAGTTTTAATTTATGATAACTGAAAGAATTTGCAATTACTACTGACAGAATTTCCTTATTTAATACGATCACAGTAGTTTAAATAGAGGTGACATATTGCTTCACTGAGAATTATAAAACCCAGGTCTGTCTTATACAGTCATTTGCAGCAGTAATTTGCAGACGGGAAAAGTAGGAGTAAAGCTAGGAGCTGCAGACAACTCTTAATGCCTGCACAAGGCTCCAAGCCTTAAGTTTTAGGAAGTCTATTTTTAAACTTAGTTTCTTTGAAAAACTGAGACCTGAAGCTAACGCTTGTCATTATGGTATAATGATCTAACTTCTTGCCAGAGCATTTGGGGATTATGTTTCTCAGAGATGTAGAGTTATCTGCCAGAAATTATTCCTCTTGTTCATGATCTGTTTTCTCTCTCTTCCTAGTAAAGCCCACAGCCTTCCATAGTTCCTAAGACATTAAAACCAGCTGTGCAAATGTCTTCTCTCTCAGATTTCAATAAATCTGCCTCTGTCCAAACTGACTGCTCCCAGCAGCCTGCTAGGGGAGCTTGGTGTGGCAGGAGCCAGTGTTCTGCTGTTGCTACTCAAGCATCCCCTTACTGGGCAGTTTGCTTAAGACAGGCCAAGCAAAGCTCATTGGAAGTCTGAACCAAATTCAAGAGAAAACTATAGGAAAAAAGGAAAAATATTCCCTATTCAAGGATACTTAACTAGGTACCACTCCCCAAACACCACCACCACTACTAATGGCCTCTGATCAAAGGAAAGGAATCTTCTGTGCTCTGGTTTCATGATCAGCTTTCAGTTTCACCTAGTGCTGGATGGGGAGGGGTTGTTAGCGCGTTTGCATGCATTATATTTATATATGGAATTGTATGCTATGCCATTAGAAGCATATGTATCTTCTGGGATAATAACAGCTCTCCAAACCCTTTTGAACAGACAGCTAAAGAAGCTCTGTGAATGACAAAAGTCCTGTGTGCACAGCACGTGATCTACTTCCTGGGTGTATATTGTGGCAAATGCGTGATCTGCCCATTGGCTATGAAAATACTTGGAAATTTTTTCACATATGGGGCTTAGGCTGATGCATTGCACCATAACCTGGGCACTCAACAGTTTTGGTTGTGATACTCATGTGAATACTAGCTCTGAGGACTAAAATCCTTTCTGTGAGGCAATGTGTCTCTCAAATCCCAGCGAGCCCTCCACTGTGAATCAAATGCCTCACAGTGATGATTCTGTGGGTTTATTTATAAAAAGGAATCTTGTATCCCATGATTTATCTATCTGTTATACAAGCTGGCTGAGAAGGATACTTCATTTACAAGACAAGGACATTCACCAGTCAATTCTTGTCATTCCTGTACAGGTGGGAGAAGTAACATAGCAAAATATAAATGAGAGAAGCAGATTGGTAAGAGCACAACTGTTATGTCTTTGCATCCTTGTAGCATTAGGATCCCAAATACAAATTTTTATGCTCTTATTCAGTCTCTTACTTGACGCACAAAGATTAGCAGCAGCGAAATGGGAGCTAGGGATAAAGAAGCTACATGGAGATAAGGAGAAGACTTCTTTATGATTGAAGCATTGTGGATTTGACCTACCTGTTATCTGCTAGGAAATATAATGAACAGAAAGTTGCATGACAAATTTGAAACGGGGGTCAGACTCCTTCTAATTTACAAAAAACTATTCCAGATTAAATGATCTGTTCAGGTTGAGATATTACATTGGATGGGAAGAACCAGATAAGCACTCTTTAAGTACACTTTCCATGTTGATCTCAGAAAGAAAGCTGCAAATGTGTGTAAAATAAATGTCAAAACACCTTAACAATCTAAATTAAGTGGATATAGCAGTGATATAAAGTAATCACACACAGCAACTGAAAAAAATGCAAGGAAAAGAAAGCATTACTCTTCCTTGTTTTTTCAAGAACGCGTTTTAACAATGTGCTTAATAGTCTGACTACATTTAAGCATGTGATTTAAGTGAATCGGGTCTAAATGAAATAGCTAGCAACAAACTGTGTTTTCAGAAATATATCAACAGTTGTTTAAGATGGTTGCTGTTAGTCACGGCAAGGTGACTCACTGTACTTTTCAGTCGTGTCAATTTATTCTTTATTGCAAATTGATTCTGCAAAAGCCACTGGGATTCTCTACCTGCTTTCAAAAAACCCCAGTTTGTATACATATATGTCCTCCAGATGCAGATCCTCCTGCTCTTGTTCAAATGATGGTTGAAAACTCAAAACAACTGCAATTTCACTCAGTCTTAGTAAATTTTATGGGACTGAGACTAAACCTGCACTTCTGCAGTCAATTGTGGGCATATTAGAGCCATTATCAGTTCAGGCAGTTACAAAAAACACCAAAATAAAGTTTCGTACTGCTTGCCCTGCTGATTTTTTTGCCAGGTCTTTTCTGCATGAATCCAGATATTGGGGGTGCTGTTATCTGGTCATAAAGAAGGAAACCCAAGAGAACAAGAACTAACTCCTTCCGCTCTACCCCACCCTACCCCTAGCTCTCCCTCTCTGATCTTTAGAGAGCTTTTAGACAGGGGTGCAAAGCCAAATTTTCACTGGTGTGTATCTGAATAAATCCACTGCTGTCATGGGAGATATTCTGGTTTTACGCTGTTCTAGGAGATAGTATGTTTTGGCAACAACCTTTATATAGCCATGTTCTGTAGTGTAAACAGCTTGCTTTTATGCAAACAAATTACAAAATTGTGTATAAAGTAAGAGAATTGCTGCTTTTAAGCTGCCTTGCACAGGAAAATGGATTAAGTCATCCAACTTGGATATGTGTAATCCTCTTAAATTCTTTAAACTTATAACTTTCTATTGCTGTGTAAACTTGAGTTCCCCTGTAGAGATGCTGTTCTGATTGTTTGCCTCTTCAGGATATAATTTTAAAAGATCGTAGTGTATCTAGTCATCTGCACCATCTGATGCAATTTAAGGAAAAAAAAAAGACCACTAAATATAGTTAACACAGCTTGGTTCTGTCTTCTTGTAACAGCCCTACAGGCAATGGAAAAGGAGGCCAGAAAACAATTTGTTTATTATAAGCAGGTCGGTCCTCCGGGGTATTCATGGAATCACGCAGTGGAGAGGACAATCACAGCACTGAAATGGTGGGTAATTTTATTTGTTCCACTTGATGGTCACAGTGGCATCATGCTGGCCAATTACTCTTGAGTCAGCAGGTTTCAGAGGTTAAGACCCCCTTGTGGGTTGCAGCACTGCAGGCAAAGTATTCAGGCCAGATTGAAACCGTTTCAACAGCAGAGACGCCAGCCGCCTTCTCCCTTGGAGATCTCCTTTTTCAACTGTGTATGAGACATACATGTGATAAAATAGGCATGTCTCTAACATCGAGACGGCTTAATTATTGAGAGTGGAAAAAATGCCAGCTTCAGATAAAGAAAGGAAGAAAATCAGCCAGAGAGACATGCTATGCTGAGGAGGCATGAAGCGAACAAATATTGCAAACTTTGACTAGAGGTTCCAAAGGAAAGATCATGTCTGGGAATAATCCTCATGCCAATAGCCTACTAGTGTTCCAAGGCTGCTGAGCCTTTAACAATTTCATCACATTTTTCTGCAGTGGAAATGTTTTAAGCTACTTCTTCAGTAATTTGTAATTCTAAGGGGAAAACCAGCAACAAAGCATTTGCTTTACCACTAGAGCCTGCCACAAGTGATTGGGCAGAGGTGGATATGAAATCCAAGCCAGTAGAAATAACGTGTTTGAGTTTGTGTGTGAGGGAATTGGGCAGAAGAGTTGTCCAGAACAGGCAGAAATTCTTCCATTAGGTTTTGCCACAGATGAAATTCATGAAGTGACTCAGGTTTCATTTGGAGAGGGATATGGGAAGCGAGGAAGTGGCGTTTTATCCTCTTAATTATAATACTAGCCTTATGATCTTGGAAACAGGGGAAGCTATTCTCAAGCTTGAGCTCTGTTGTGTATGTGACATTTCAGACTTAAAACATCTCAAGTGTATATTTCCTGTCAGAAATATTATGCTGTGAGAGCTATTCAGTTTCTGAAGGATTCACTGGAGAGTTAAGATCTATGCTTGAATGTTTTTGGCTAGTATCATGCCAGTTTGCACTTTCTGGAAAACATTTCAAGAATCCCAGAACCAAGACATAGATGTATTATTATGGCTAATAGTGGTGCTAATCCATCCAGAGCCTTTTCTTGAGAGACAGAAATGATCAGTGGGACTCTGAAATCTGATGTCTTCTTCTGCAGAACTGGATTCAATGACCTCTTAAACTTAGTATAAATGTCAGGTTATTTGTATTTGCAAAACACAATGAGATGAATTGGAATAAAAGAAAAAAAATCACAATTTAGAAAATAATTTTATTATCAGGAGTAATTTTTCCTTCTTTGAATATGACCTATCCTGCAACTGAATTTTTCAGATCAAACCCCAGGGAGAGAAAGAATCTAAGGGGAAAGTTTTCCTCATCCTCCTTATACATCTATCACCAATTTATAAGAGAGGAACACTGGAAAAGTCTCTCACTGGAAAGCCTTCACTATAGTTAGCATTGATTGTTGGTATTATAGCTGTATCTGTCGCCGTGGCTGGGCATCAAATGTGGAGCAAAGCTCAGCTCTCAGTCTTTTTTAAACCAGGTACCTTTTGCATTGCACAGATTTGAACACTTGCAGAAGGGTAAGTGCATATTTGCTTAACCTGCTTTTCTAAGCTGTGGCCACTGTGAATGTGCATTTGTTGTCACAGATGTCTAATGAATAAACGGCATACAAGACTTCATTTAAAAAAAAATTAGGAAAATAATTTTAAGAGCTTACTAACAATCTTCTTAAAGCCTGGAAATCTATTTATTCTGAAGTTCAGAATATGGAACAGAGTTTGGAGAAAGATGAGAGCTGGTCTCTGTCAGTTAGGTTTAACTGCTTGAACTACATGTTTAGTTTTTCTGCTCAAACAGTTGACAATTAACTCATGCATAACATACAGAGGGAATAAGTATATGCTGTTCAGAGATAGTCCTTTATGGAGCTGCACCGAAAACACTAATCCATCTTCCAGGTTGTAGTGCAGCCTATTTGCCCATCTTGAAGTTCATACTAGGAAAGATCACAGACAAAAAAGAGACAGGGTTGAAGAAACAGCTACAGGAGTAAAAGCTGTGAGGAAACTTGGTTTCTTTTCCCACAGCCATCAATAAAATACCAAATAGAAATATCTACTTTTCATTCTGCAGTCTGGTGGGATGATACTGATAAGAACAATGTAATTTTATTGGTCTAACTGAATACACTGTCTAATTAAATATGTATGTCTGGCATCTCAAGTTTTAGAGATGATTTGCAATGACAGTACAGAGTTTGCGGTGCTTTGAGTGGGAAAAATAAAGTACAATTAACTGTAAATACTTAAATTCATTTTGATGGCTAATAATTTCCATGTTTGCTGATGAAGCTCTTTTTATAGGAGATAAAATCTACTGCAACAAATGATGTATGCGGTAAATTTGTAAATCAATAAATGAAGGAAATAGGATCCATTGCTGTTTGGAAACATACATGCTGCTCCGCTACATCAGGTTTAAACAGATTGTGTCCGAAATTAAAAGAGAAAACAAATGGTGAATTTGCCTGATTGATCAAAATCACCATAAAAAATTTCATTCACCTCTTCTGAAGGTTTTTGCCATAAATAAATAGTAATCCTAAATAAAAAATGAGAATATATTTTTAATGATAGAAGCCTGTATTTCAACATCTGACATGCTGTCTGTTCCCAAGGCTTTTTTAGTAATTTTACTTAATGTTCATATTTTTTTTCCAGGATCTGGAGGATCTTGTGTTAAGAAACATGAAAATGATCAATATAAAGAAGGATATGCAACAGTTTGTGGGATTTCCATTCTTCTCAAAGATGCTTCTCATGAAATATTCTCTAAGATTTTATCATCTGCCTCACGAAAATAAAATAGCATCTGTGTAATTATATACAACAACACTTCATGGAACCATGAAAGTATGTTTCAGAAATGTCTGTCCGAATATCATTGCTTTTCTGAATATGCTGCACAATTTATTAGGGCAAAATCTGTCATGGAGAGTCTCAATAATTTGTCGTAAATCTGTGTCCTTGTGTAGGGATCTTCATCTATGTACATATATATGTTGATAAAGACCTACCAAACTAAATCCTTCAAGAGAAAACAGCTCAGGACTTTAAGAAACTTTGATGAATCTCAGTTGAAAGTTTTTATTTCTGAGAGTTCTTGAAGTCAGGTTGATAACACATGGATTAGTTCATTTTTTACACATCTCAGACAAATCTGCACCTAGTTCCCTCACTAAATATCAGATGTTAGGGACTTCAGCATGATGACAATAAAAAGAAAAAGAAATCATGCCTCACAAATGAAAACCTCTCTGAATAGCTGCCAAAGGAGAAAATACATGATTAATCATTGCTGAAATGCCTCTTCATGTGAGAGGAAAGCACATGATTTCACATCGCAGTCACACTGGTGCCGCACACATCCATCAATGCTTCTATACCTCAACAGAGTGAAAACAAGGCCAGGATTTAGGAGGGTTCAGTAACTGGAATTAAGACCATAACTGAATTTGTAGTTCTGTGGTTAAAACAATAAATACATTTCATCAATCTGATCCAAATACTTTCTTTTTTTTTCTCTAGGGCTTTTTGCTCACATGAAAATATAAAAAATATAAACCCCCTTTCTTTCCTTTTTTCCCTTTAAAAAAAAAAAAGAAGAATTTTTGTGGTTAGGAGGCATATCTGGAGATTGTCTTGTTCAAATCCCTTGCACAAGCATGGTCAACTGGAGTAGGTTGTTTGGGTTTGTGTCCGGTTGGATTTTGAATATCTCCAGGAATGGAGATTCCACAGCCTCCTATTCCAATGCCAATGTTTGATCACTCTCATAGGTTTAGGTTTAATATATGTTATAATTTAATATATTTAATGCATTTCAAGTATATATTTGGAGCTGCCTGCCATGAAAGGTAAGAAAGTATAAGAAAACATCTAACCACCAGTCTGCAAGGTATCCAGGTGTGAAAAGAAAAGAGCAGGATTGACTATGACTCATAGCACAGCAGTCCAGGCTCAGTCCAATGAGACATGTTTAAGCCTGCATTTTACCAGATAAGAGTTTAAACCTGAACTTATAGCAGACTCCTTGGTGGCACTTTTCAAACTTGCCATTCACATAAGCATGGGCAAGACCAGATTTTAAATAGGGCAGCATCTAAGTGTGGGTTTTTTTCTGAAAACTTCTGAAACCCTGTTCCTTTTCTAAATAGCAGTACAGGGGTGAGAAATTTTGCTGTTGAGCCACTAGCTGTGGTTCTACTCAGTTCTACTGTCCTGTGAACTTTCTGTATGCTTGGCAGCATGACATCTACTTGTGGAACAGAGTAGCCTGGAGATCTCCTGCGGTCTTTTCGCTGACACACGTGATGTGTTGCAAACTGCAGCATTTCTAGGATACCTTTGGAAAGAGCTTTCCTGACTTTGACTCTTAGCCTACGGAAAGTATATGTGGTATTAACTGAACACAGTACTCAAGATGTGGCCTCACCAGTGCCGAGTACAGGAGCACAATCACCTCCCTGGTCCTGCTGGCCACGCTGTTTTTGATACAGGCCAAAATGCCATTGGTCTTCTTGGCCACCTGGGCACACTGCTGGCTCATATTCAGCCGTCTGTCAACCAGCGCCCCCAGGTCCTTCTCCTCCAGGCAGCTCTCCAGCCAGTCTTCCCCAAGCCTGTAGGGCTCCATGGGGTTGTTATGCCCCAAGTGCAGGACTCGGCATTTGGTCTTGTTAAACCTCATCCCATTGGTCTCAGCCCATCGATCCAGCCTGTCCAGATCTCTTTGCAGAGCCTCCCTTCCTTCAAGTAGATCAACACTTCCACCCAGTTTAGTGTCATCTGCAAACTTGCTAAGGGTGCACTTGATCCCTTCGTCCAGGTCATTAATAAAGAATTTCATATTACATCTGCCTCTTTATTTCACTCTTATGAGATCGATGAATGTACAGGAGAAACTCAAACCCCAAACCTCAATTGTGAACCAACATAATCTGTGCTGGAGAAAAAGAATAACATAGGGGCATGAGTGGTGTGATAAAACAGCACTGGAATGTTATACTCAAGTGCTGACATTAAACATGCAGGGAAGATTCTGAGTAAAGAACACAAACTCCCTGTCTTCCACAAGCATAAAGAAGATTTCTTAAATAGTATGAAAACTATGTGCTTGAGTCTCCTTTATGGGTGTTGAAAACCGTAGGAAAACGTTGTCTGAGCAAATTAATTGCCTCTAGGTCTTTTAGCCAGCCTGCAGTATATTGGCTACTTGGCTCTGGAAGCTAGTCCATGGACTGGTTCATTGTGCCATGCATTTATGTGGCTCACAAGTAGAAACTGAATGGACAAGGAGGGTAGAAGCAATAGTATTTTTCAAATATTGAGAACCTCAGAAGATGCCACTCCCAGTGGAATTTATTTTTATGAGTGTAATCCAGTAGGATTAATGGGTTTCAGGTACATGTTAGCTTTGAAAGGCCGCTTTGATGAAGTGGAAATCGTGAACTCTCCTTTTACCCGCTAAGCAGTTTGTTTTGTCTTCCTTTTAGTTTGATTTCTGTTGCTTGCAACACCAACTAAAACAAATAAATAAATAAATAAATAAATGAATAAATAATTAATATCTTCACTATGGTGTTCTCTCCTGCTTTCCTTCCATGCTTTGGTCAGCCAGAGAACTGGTTACCTTGCTAACATTTCTCATCACCTTGAAGATTGTCCCCATTGAAGCCTTTCTGAGTGAAGTGGTGCCAATATACTGCCTTGAGTTGTATATCTCTTTGAAACTTTTCTGCCTGTGCAATGTGTTGTTTGGTCACTTAAAGATTTCTACAAGTGTACTGGTTCCACTTGACTACTGTCAAAGTTCTGCATTTTTCTGGGTAGCTATAGGAACAAGAAACTGTAGTTTTTTTAATGCAAATTGAGATTTTGGAATAGAGAGAAGGATGGGAATATGTCACGTATTAATTGTACTGACCAGAAAAATAAAGTATCAGTTAGAGTGTCATTTTACTGTCTCTGCCTAAGTGCAGAAAATGTTTCCATGCATACATTTGTATATACATACTCACATTTATATGTATATGTACATATATAAGTTTAGAAGGACTTGTTTTAATTAAGAAAATGGGAAATACAACATAGCTGGAATAGATTAAATCAGAAGAGTTTTACTGGACCAGAAAAACATATTGCACTGATAAGGATTTTTTGTTTTAAATTCGGTCCTAGCATAAAGTCATTTATTACCCATTGTTTGTTTTTCTAGAAAGGCCAGTGCAGCACCATTTGCTGGCTGATTGACAATGCAACTTTCTTTTTACAACCTGGAATTTAGAAGAGGAAGGCTGCCATTCACATCAGTTAAGGAGTCTCCATTTTAGATCACCTGGAAAAGTTCATCTTTGGCATGAGCAGATGGGAGGTTCAAATGCCTGAACCCAAAATGCAACACTACCAACTCAGCATAGTCCATGCATGTGTAGCTATTTGCAAAAAATCTGAACCAGAAGTAATGAAAGAAATACATTTCATATAATTTCTCCATTTCCACCAACTTCATAATTTCTCCCTCAAAGAGCAACAGAAATGATCATTTTACATTTCTCAACAGAAAGTGCAGCACTACAGACTCTGCAAGCCTGGCTTGCCAGCTGAGTTTTATATACTGAAATCTGCAGCTAATCAGTCCTGGTCCAACCAGAAAAGGTCACAGCAATTCTGCTGAACTGTTACCAAGGTGTTACAAGACATGGGCATTATTCATCCTCACTAAAATCAGGCAAGGAAAAAAGTAAAATGAAAGCAAATGTATTAACTCTAACATATTCTGTTGTCACATCATGAGAAGGACTGTTTGCAGCGCTTCATCTACCACCAAGTATGTATTTTCCCACCCCTCACTCTCATCACAAGTCACCTGAAAATCCTGTCATTTGAACATTAATGTCTGGGCTATACTTTAGGCACAATCCTGAGAGCAAAAAGGTGTGTAAACTGCAATGTCCTGAGACTCAGATCGTGTCTGTGTCAGGAACTTTTGCCAAGAATGAGTGCTGGTTTTTTTTTATCTGCCTTTTTCTTTCCTGTCATTTTTTTTTCCTTGCAGCACTTCTGTACTGACAAAAGCTAAAGTCTAGCTGTAGTTATATTCACTTGCAGTTTGCTCTTGTGCTTGGGCAACCAGGACAAGCACTGCTGGCAAGGCACATTTTCTTAATAGGAGTTGTGTATATGCTAAGAGATTTTGTTGCACTTCAGCAACATCTCCTGGAAGGGTTGTCCTCGGATACCTGAGTGAAACACTGGCCTGCTTTCTTCCCAGCTGCACCAGGTCAGAGCATGGTGGCTCCTAGCAGTGTGTTAGACACCGTGGTGTCTCCTAGTTGGCAGTGTGTTAGGCACCTCTATCAGGACATTAAAGAACATGAGAACAATCACCCCAATATAGTGAATATTAACATAGAATGGCTCTATTTCAAGGGAGAAGACAGTCCTGTTCTTAGACAGTTTGACTTGCTCGTAATCTGTCAGTGAAGGAGAATACAAATGTATGGTTTGACTTCACATGACACTTGGAAACATTACTTCCTCCTTTCAAATTGAGAGATTGCATGGATAGTGGACTATAGTGTTCATCTGTGTAGGTAATAAATGTTGCAGTTTTACTTATGGATCTCCAAAACCAAAAATCTATGTCAGATTCTAAGATCTTTTTTTTTGGAAAACAGTTTGCTTTATATGTAAGAACAAACTAATGTTGTTTCTGAGACTAAGAGGGGACCTCCTCAATGCTTATCAGCATCTAAGGGGCAGATGTCAAGAGGACAGTGTCAAACTCTCTCAGCTGTGCCCAGTGGCAGGACAAGGTGCAATGAGTACAAAGTGGAACACAGGAAGTTCCACCGTAACATGATGGAAATATTTACTGTGAGGGTGATGGAGCCCTGGAACAGGCTGCCCAGAGAGGCTGTGGAATTTCCTTTTCTGGAGATATTAAAAACCCGCATGGACATGTTCCTGTGCAACCTGCTTTAGGTGAACCTGCTTTAGCGGAGGGTGGGGATGGGGGTGTTGTACTAGATCACAGGTGGCAAACACAAGGTGGGTAAGCCAAATCCGACTGTCCACCTTGTTTTACCCAACCTGGCACCTTGTTTCTACCCATTGGCAGCGCTGAGCTCTTTGCCCCTACACTTCTGCCAGTGCACCAGTCACATGTGCAGCATGTGATGCTCGTTACGCTGCAGGAGTAGGCTGATGTGGCCCCGCTGAAAATGAGTTTGACACACCTGGACTAGATGACCTCCAGAGGTCCCCTCCAACCTGTACCAATCTGTGATTCTATAATGTGTGTAAGAGAAGATTATCTGGAATAGAAGACCTAAAAACTATTTCCTGTTTAAAGTGCAAGACCAAAATCACACGTGAATCTAAGTTTTTTTGTTGTTTTTTTGTGAGTGCCATAGAACGTCCTGTTTAATATCTTTATTGATGATCTGGATGAGGGGATTGAGTCCATCATCAGCAAGTTTGCAGATGATACCAAGCTGGGAGGAAGGGTTGATCTGTTAGAGGGTAGGATGGCCCTACAGAGGGACCTGGACAGATTGGAGAGCTGGGCTGATTCTAATGGGATGATGTTTAATAAGTCCAAATGTTGGGTACTTCATTTTGGACACAACAATCCCATGCAGAGCTACAGACTGGGGACAGAGTGGCTGGAGAGTAGTCAGGCAGAAAAGGACCTGGGAGTGCTGGTGGACAGGAAGCTCAACATGAGCCAGCAGTGTGCCCAGGTGGCCAAGAAGGCCAACGGCCTTCTGGCCTGCATCAGGAATAGTGTAGTAAGCAGGACCAGAGAAGTTATCGTCCCCCTGTACTCGGGACTGGTCAGGCCTCATCTTGAATATTGTGTCCAGTTCTGGGCCCCCCAGTTTGGGAAGGATGTTAGGATACTGGAATGTGTTCAGAGGAGGGCAACGAAGATGGTGAAGGGGCTGGAGCACAAGCCCTATGAGGAGCGACTGAGGGAGTTGGGGCTGTTTAGTCTGGAGAAGAGGAGGCTCAGGGGAGACCTCATTTCTCTCTACAACTACCTAAAAGGAGATTGTAGTCAGGCAGGGGTTGGTCTCTTCTCTCAGGTGGCCAGTGGTAGAACTAGAGGGCATGGACTTAAGCTTCGTCAGGGAAAGTTTAGGCTTGATGTGAGGAAAAAGTTCTTCACTGAAAGGGTGATTGGCCATTGGAATGGGCTGCCCAGGGAGGTGGTGGAGTCGCCGACCCTGGAGGTGTTTAAGGGGAGACTGGATGAGGCACTGAGTGCCATGATTTAGATGAGGGGTTGGTGTTAGTGTTGGTGTTAGTGTAGGGTTATAGGTTGGTCCTTTCCAACCTTGTAATACTGTGATACTGTTATACTGTGTGAACAGGTCCTTCCTTTCCATCAGTGACCCAAGATGAAAACAGGCATTTATTTTCTTTAAGAACTGTGGCACTTTTTCTTCTCACCATCTCAACACACAGCAGTAAGCACTGCATGTGCAGAATTTCCCCTCTTGAGTACATTATCTAAAACTGAGAGGAGAATATCTATAATTTCAGGTTGTGTTTAAGAGATGTCTCGTGAAATTTTTACTTTTTGTTTTTAATAGGGCAATATAAACAAGATGGAAAGACATTTACCAAAGATGAATAGAAAAAGTTTATTTTACATATATAGGATCTCAGATTTAATATCATGCTTGCAGTTATCAGAAAATCTGTGAGGAATCATATTTACAAAAAAATTACTGGAACTTGACCTTTATAATAAGTCAATTTTTGTATTCTTTCCATCAGTACATAACAAAAATCAGGGAGAAAAATGTTAAAAATCCTACAAACTTACCACAGAAATTCAGAATTGCAACCTCTTCACTGTAAGAACAGCAATCTGACATGCAAACTCTTAACAATGCAGGAAAAGGCAAGAATCTAGAGTGATGATTTTGTAACCTGCAAGGAGAGGTCACTGGGAAATGAAAGTTTCAGTAATAGGAACTTTTTTTTTTTCTGCCAATAGCTGGAAAAGTGGAGACAGAGAAAAGGAACGGAATGATTTCTTAAAACTACCTAGAAACTGAAACCCATTTTCCAAAAAGAAGCATTTTTTTAGTAAGTTAGGGGTATCTAAAAATCATGACTGTTTTTGAGTATAGATCTTGTTCAGTCAAAACTAGTTAGGATCTGGGGTGAGATGCCAAGTTGTTTCACAAGCACCAGCAAAATGTCCATCATGAGCCACAAGATTCTTTTTTTTAATTTCCTTGGGACATAGCAAGGAAATGGCCTGGTTTCATGTCTTATGGATGAATAGTGAATATTTTGCTATAAATCGTGGTGAACTGTCGCCTGAAATATCTTTTTATAACATTTAAAAATGTAAACAATTATCTTTTACAGAGATAGAGGGTTTTCATTAGCCTTTTTTGCATAATATTATTACTTTAAGTAGTTGATTTTTACTCATTCAGTTTTTGCTGGAGTTACTTAAAAACTGTCAGTTTTTATTCTTCTGGCTCCTTATTTGTTGTCAGCTGTGGATGATCTGCCAACCCACATGACAAGGCAGGTTACATTCAAAGGAATTTACTTTGATTAAGGGACATGTGCAAAATCTGAGCTAATTGCAGTGCAACTTTATACTTTAACTACCTCTTATTAGCGAATTAGCAGATGTCTGTGAGTTTGTACTCAGATGTTCAGTGCTTGTAGAGGAAAACCACAGGATCCAGTGAGATGTAGGCCCTTCTCTGTGAGAGATTTGTTAGACCAAGCTCCTGCATTCCTAGGTCATGCCTTTGGAGAAGATATGAAAAGGAGCCAGTGCCATTTGATGGCCCAGCATGTAACGTGTATGTTGTTTGAGCAATTGTGTAGGTCTGTTTAGAGGACCTGGTAATGCTAGCATCTATCTAGTGATAAAAGATCCCTTGGCTCTGATCCCCCCAGTCTGACACATATGGGATGGAGATGATTCTTATGTAAGGCAGAGAAATCAATAACAGAAGATGCTAAAACGTAAGAAGTGTGGAGAATGAAGAAGCTTAGCAAGGTGAGGAATGGCTTTCTGTAGTCTTCAACTAAGGCAAAAAGCACTGTTTTATAGTATAAGTAATACAAAGATAAACTTCTAAGAAAGTGTTTGGATCAGAATGTGTAGTGTTCTCAGTCCTTCCAGTGCTGAGTGGATGGGCAAAAAACGTGAAGAACATCCTCATTTGCCTTCGTCATGCTAGAAGGTACACCGAGGCTAGCATTTAAACTCACGTTTTAAATTGAGGGATGGCTCTAGCAATGAAATGAGGGATCTCTCTTTGAGTTTTTCTGAAGCAGATCCTGCAAATTAGGGTTGTAGTAAAAAGATTTGCATGTATGAATGTACAAGCTGGTCAGCTGTATGTCGACCTGTGTGAAGAGACCTTGCGAATGTCAGCATGTACCTCAGTTGCTCTTCCAAGCTTACAGGGTGAAAGCTACTAAAAATGTTTGAGGATATGTGAATTTGAGCTGGCATTCATGTGATTGCTGTATTACGTGTCTTCATTTAACAAAATTATGTAAAAATACCTTTGTATAATTGACAGATATGAAAGGGCATTTATTGCCTCTTGGCAAGGGCTACCAAACTGCGATCTTCATCTACCTTACAGCTACTTAGCCTATGCACTAGAATAAACTTCTGGTGGTGCACATAAAGCAGAGAGGAACAAAGACAAGAGATGAACATATGCCCAGGTAAAAGTGAGAGAGGAGAGAGATGTAGCAATAAGCATCTGTTTCATTTTACAATAACTTTTGTCTTACCGAGATGTGGTGAAAATAGAAGAAAGAGGGCTGTGAAGGGCTTGCTTATGTTTTGTACCCAAAATAGTACGTGAACCAGAAGGAGAAAAAACACAAAAAAGTACAGGTTTGGATGTCATTCCTAAAGTATTGAAAAGGTAAGTGAAGAGGAAGAAGGTGACCATACTGCCAAAGAAGTTAAACCAGTGCATTTTATTTTTTTTTAATGCATAGCCTGGTTTGGATATGTGTCCTTTAGAAGAGGTAGCAAGTATGTGATTAGGCTGCACTGTGACCTCAAAGGCTTTGCTAATCCATTTTATACCTTATCTCAAAAAGGATATGCCTCTGCAGCAAGATGTGCACCTATTTAAGAACCCATGTCATGTACTCACGTGAAGCACCCAAATGCTGTGCTCTGCAACAGGATCGGACAACTCTTGCTCTCCTAGGAAAGTGCAGTCCTTTCAAAGTTCCTGAATGACTTTTTATAGGCTTGGAATAAATTAAAATTTTGGGGAAGAAAGGACAGAGCATGGAAGCATATTTGTTTGTACTCTACTGCTATGGCTCATACTGTTTCCACAACTTTTATGCATTCTGTCAGCATCCGATCAGAAACTGAGTGGTGTTTTTACCTCTGCTCAGGAACGGTGAAGCCAATCTGTAGCACTGGGTCCATTTCTGGGCTCACCTGTATAAGGTGGGGATGAGAATACTGGAGTCCAATGAAGGACCACAAAGATAATTAAGAGATTGGAGCATGTCTCATATGGGAGGGACTCAAGACGAAAAAAACTGAGGGGAGTTATAAATATTTGTAAATACCTGATGAGAGGGTGTAAAGAAGACTGTCAGACCCTTAGTGTTTCCTAGAGACAGAGCAAGAGGCTATGCACACCATTTGAAACACAGAAAATTCCATTTAAATGTAAGAAAAAAATTTTTTTTTTTTGTTACTCTGACGGTGACTGAGCAGTGGCAGTGGTTGCCCAGAGAGGTTGTGGAGTCCCCATTCTTGGAGATACTCAAAATACAACTGGACACAGTTTTATGCAAGCTACTCTACTGACCTTGCTTTGAGCAGGTGTATTGGACTGGGCAGTCTCCAGAGATGCCTTCTCATCTCAGCTGTTCTGTGGCTCTGTGATTTCGCTTGCACTGTCCTTACTTCTTGCAGCTGTCATTTAATACTACAAAATACTAAAAAATGTGCTTCTCACATTCTACTCTTTATATTTCTGTGAACCAGAATTATATTTTAACTGTTAAAACACCTGCTTGGAAGAGATGAAACTAGTCACCTGGGACAGGTAGTAAAACCCAATATTTCTGAAGAAATAATGTTCATAGTTGAAAATGTATTATTAAAAAAATAAAAAAAATGTTTTAAGATGAAATATTGATTTGGTTTTGTGGCAGACAAAATAATCTGTAGCACAAGGTGTCAGAATTAAATCTCCAGGTTTCCCATTGTCCTTCTTTTTTTTTAATCTAAATTATAGGATCTTTAGAGCGCTTTTTGTTTTGGTATGATTTTATGGAGCTTAGAGTAATAGGCCCTGAGCTTCCTTTATGATAACAGGAACTATAATAATCCAAATAATAGAGTAAAATACAGAAGACAGATTTCATAGTGCCTTGATCTGAGAGACACTTATTTTAACCCTTTGGTGAGTGCGTAAGGTGCTTTTATGAAACCCATATTAGATGGAAGGATAATTGCAGTTCTTTGAGTGTAAATGTGCACCTTGTTCTGTTTTAATTTCATGTACATCTTTCTTCATTCTGCAGCCTCTGAGGTGAAAAGCACACCCAAAGGAAGCAAGGGAAGAGAAAAGAGAAAACCAAAGAGAAGCCATTATTGCCTTCAGCCTTGAGAAACTCATACTTTTGACACGTGCTGTGGTTGTTCAACTCTCCTCTGCACACTGAAATTGCACTCCAGAGGTGAAAATAAATTGCCAGAACATCCTAAAGAAGGGATCCATCCCTCATTCCCTACAATGGGCTATCACATAACCAAATAGGTATTCATTAAAAGATTTAGAGTAAACTCTGGGCCAAAGTCGTTAAAATCTACTGCTTTTAAACAATTCATTAGTGAAGAGCTAAAAAAAAAAACTATGAATCACATTGTATGTAGATTGTTATCATGCAGGTACCTTTAGAGAAGAAAATGGTGTTTTGATAGATTAACTTTACACTTAAAAAAATTACATTTAACACAGGTGTCAAAAATTCAAGTAAAAAATCAGTGACTGATTTCAGAAGAAAGCAATGAAGCTATTCGGAGCAAGAGGAGCACGTTTTCCCAAGAAAGATTTAAAAGGTTGATAATTTGGATATAGAATGAAAAATGTCTTGTGAGAAATGTAGCAATGACCAAAGTGATTCAATGGGTAGATCTAACATGGAGGGAGTTTTCCATCACTTTTCAAGAACATCAAAGGAGGCATCGACCAGCAGCTCAGAACGGAATTCATTTACGTTGATAAATAGCTTGTGCAGGTACAGAAGGTTATTTCTAGATTAAAGAGATGAAACTGTTGGTGGAAAATGTTTTGGACAAACATCCTGATAGCAAATAGAAAGCAGTCTCACAGGAAAAGCAGAGAAATTCAGCTGCCTGGGAAGTTTATCCTGCAATTGGACAGAGAGGTAGGGATCCATGATAGAGCACTGTTTCAATTAAAGAGACAAGCCTGAAGAGCTTCTAGCCTTTCCCATCTTTGTGTTTTATGAGTACAGGTGTTACAGGCATGCAAAGTAGCATATCTTAATTGTCATCTCCAAATCAGACCAGTTCCACTTGTGTTTGGTTTAGCATACTGTATTTTGATGAAGTTTTCATCTGATTTCCCTTAAGGACAACAGTAACATTTCCACTCATTCAAGAAGTCAAGCTCTTATGCTATTTCATTTACTGGGGGTGTAGAGAATTTTGAGTGTGTATTAAAACAATGGAAAAGCCTTTGTGACATGACACAGGAGAGAAAACCTAGAACTTTAACAATAGAAATAGCTGTTGACTGCCAGAACTTTACTCACACTCTGGAAAGATTTTCCCTGGGAGGAAAAAGCTGCACAAAGAGCTGCTGGAGCCTACGAACTTCAAAGCGAATGACATGGTAGTGCAAATCAATAGAGTAACCACATGAAATTTTCAAGGGTATTTGATGCCTTCATGTGTTCATTTCGAAATGTTACCTAACAAATTCCCACTAACTCTATCAGTCTTGAACTCTCTAGCTATTTCCTGAAAAAAATCTAGCGGATTCTAGGCAATCATTGTTATAACCTTGAGATTTTGACAGAAGATGCTTGGAGAATATAAAAAGTGTGATTTGAGCTGATCTTTTTTCAGCATCGTGCTTCCTGTGGAGAAGAAGTACAAAAATTCTGTCATGTGCTTGCTGCCTGTGTTACTCGAGGGCAGTCCTGCTGAAGCAGTCCTCTGCAGAACTTAAAAGGAGAATACACAAGGTGTGCATGACTTTTTGCATTATTTTGCTGAGATGTACTCTTTGTGTTGTGAAGCTTGCATCTTGTGTTTATCCACCAGTAATATTCTTGTTAAATTGTTGGAATTTTGGTTTTGCTATTGTTTGCTCCTGCTGGTACCCTAATGTAGACATAGCGATCTTTAGGCCGCATGCCAACTAATGCTTATCTGTTTTCTAGCTTTGTGCTTTGTTAAAAGTTGAAAATAGTGTTGTAATAGTCAGTAATGATGAGAAATATTAGTTTTTTGGTGTTGTAACGATTTTTATATAATTCAGATCTTAGAGTTCTTAGTCAAATCATCAGGAGAAAAATAATTATACTTTTTATTACTTAATTCTTTCCTCTGATATATTTGCTGATAGACAGTCGTAATACATTCACTTAGCAGTTTGTATATATAACACATTTTAATAAAAATATTTTTAATCTTTCTGAAATGGCAATATAAAGGATAATATACTGCGACTTGACTACTACTTTAAAAGAGCATCATGCAAGTGTTGCTGAACTCCTGTAAGGCTCTACTGATTTTAATGAAATTTGGATCAGGCCCAGATTTCCTAATGTCAGAGTCTCAGGAAAAGTGCTATAATAATAGCATCCTTTCAACCACTGAAATGCAAGAAAGTGTTTAATTATTTTTGATAAAATATAGTTTGCAAAGTTTTCGTATGGTTATAAGTAGAAAAAGAACAAAAGTGTTTTAAGCAGTGACTCTAGAAAAATGCTGTGTATGGTTTTGAATATTGTAAAGTGAAATGGATATATTCTAATGTTCAATACTTGCAAACTAAAGATTAGCATCTGAAATTCACTTCTATCTTCATTTTGTCACGTAGAGACACTTGAATTTTTCTGCGTTCCAAAGCTTTGATAAACCAGACATGGTTGTTTAATTAGAACAAACAACAGAAATCTTACTTTAAAATGTTTATTGTAAAAAAGTGGCTAGAAAACAACATAAATTTCACTTCACACATTCTTCAAGTTATCTATAGATGCTGCTATAGGCAACAATTCACTTTCATCCATGACACACTCAATCATATAAAAATAAAAATATTTACATTATATCCACATACTTTACAAAATCATCAATAAAAAAGGCACTTGGAGGGGTAATGCTGAAAATATTGCATTTCCTTTGTGCATTAAAAAAAAAATTGTCAAACTCCCATGAATCCCCTCTCTTGCACTTATTCCCGTTTTTTAAAAAAGATTAAAGTTTAGAGGAACTAGTCCATATTAAAAGATGGTCAAGCATGCGCCAGGAATGTTTGAAGATACAGTCTTTTTTTTTTTTTAAAAAAGGCACATGTGGTTAATTTGTGGCTTTTGATTTTTCATACATCTCTTACATTTTTTTTTCCTCTCTTAATTATTCAGTTTTAAAACATTTCAGATCATTAATGAAGGCCTTGGCTTCTAATAAAATAAAATAAAAAACACAGCAATGAATAATATTAAACATTTACTAAGGTAAACTTGGAATACTTTTTAAGGCACCTGAGATAAATGGTGTCTAGAAAAATTCATTTGGGTAGTATTTTTTATTAAAAGTTCCACTTAAAATACTGCTTCTTTGGTTGAAATGGCTTGGCAGGAATGTATTCTTAACTTTGTAGCCTCTTCTAAGCAAGAAAAGACAACATATATTTGGCTTCATCTATAAAGAAAGCTGATAATGTTTTTTCTTGTAAAATACCTGAAATGTCATGCATGATGTCTTTCCCCATTTTTCAGAATTCACACTTAAGAATGTGAATGTGTGACTGAATAGAAACTACTTAAAACTCATTTCTACTGACATTCTAAGGTCTTCCACTATTTTTTTTGTTTGTTTGCTTGTTTGATGGTGTTTTGTTTTGGTTTTTTTTTGACTGAAAAGTAGGCAGGAAAACACCTTTGGATCTCCACTTATCATTTGGAACAGGAGTGGAGAAATATGCATAAAGTCCAGGTAAACATTGACTGCATGACTCAGTGTGCTACGCAGCAGCCAGATTCCTCATGTTTGTGCAGAAGAGACATTCTGGAGAAAGTTTTGGAGCAATTTTTGCACTGGTATTTCTTCACATCCGAGTGGGTCTGCAGATGAGCCCTCAGATTGGATCTATCTGCAAAAGCCCTGTTGCAGTGAGGACAGGAAAACGGCTTCTCTCCTAAAAATGAAACATGAAGGGAAAATAAGATGATGTTTGAAAAAAAGGAAGTACACGTCTAGGACAGGTAGAATCCAAACTTATCCTAAGAAACAAACAAACAAAACCAAGAAAGTGGTTGTTATAATAGTGTGTAACAAAATCAAGCCACAGATACAATAGCTTTCAGCACTGCTGACTGTACTTGCAAGACTCAGACTTTTCTGAATATGTTGCTAAGTGCAGTCTCTGAAGACGAGCTGCTGACACCTTCTGCATCTACAGGTGCAGGCAGCACTTTTAGGCTGGGCTCCTCCCAACATTTTCAAATATTTTCATAGAACTTTTTCTGCTTAGCACTGTATGAACTACTGGGGACAGGGGATTTGACTGACAAACAGCAAAAAGCTGCACAGACATTGCATTGTACTCAGAGTTAAAATTAAGTTTTTGCCTCAAAAGAGAAAAAAGTTTGGTAGTGATATGTTTCTGATTCTTAAGGAGTTGAGAAAGTGCATGCAAAACTTGGCAATTGCTTAAGGAGTCAGAAAGTAGCTTCTCATGCATTGCCTTTCCGTTTTGCTCCTTGATTTTAGTCAGCTGGAGCCTTCTCAAAGTCAGCAATTTCCAAAGCCTAAAAGTTAACATTAAATCCTTAAAGCAAACCTTCAGCTAGTGGAAATGGACTAAACTGTCCTAAAATTTCCAAGGGACCAATCCTGATTTATGACAGCATCTGGCCCGCAGTTATGAGACCATGCTACACTCCTCTCCCATCCACCCACCAAGAGGAAGAATTTAGCCTTTTAATGCAATATTTGAAATTCTGTGTGTGCATTTAAAGATTTGTAAAGAAATACTGCTGTTTTTTCCACCTGCAGAGAAAAAAGAGCAAAAAGGCATCCTGGTGTTATAACTACAAGAAACTGCAGTTGCAATGGTTCTTACCAGTGTGAGTTCTAATGTGTCCTTGAAGTAGCCAGGGTCTAGAGAAAGCCTTGCCACATATCTTGCAGACACAAGGTAGTGTGTGGGTCCTGATGTGCATCTTAAGAGCTCCAAGGCTGACATACTCCTTGTCACAGTACTTGCAGCTGAACGATTTCCTAGACTGGGCATCACAGTGCAGCTGCTTATGTTTGGCCAACCCAGAGAAAGTTGAATAGGTCTTGTTGCATAAACTGCACTGAAACTTTTCAGCTTCGATTGCATGAGGGTCTGAAAGCTTGGACTGGATTCTCTCTTCTTCGTCACTAATGGGACTTTCTGAACCGCTGTGATCTTTGGAGGAGGTATCAGAAGGTGGAGGTGGGCTGACTCTTCCCAAAGATGAGGGGTATCCAGAAAGCGGAGAGAGGTCATTGGGTAATGGAGACGGTAGCAGCCCGGTTGTAGTCCACACAGTAATGGGATTGTAAGCTACTGAGCTCAGGATCTCTGGCTGTGGTATGATAGGGACTGGGTAGCTTTCATACAGGTATGGGGATATAATCACTGGAGAAAGAAGAAAATTTTAAGGTAAGAGAACCAAAAAGTATTTCAAAAGACAGCAAAATTAACATTTTGGAGATTAAAATGCACATAAATAGAACACTCAGTTTGGTCATCTGACTATAAGGAGGATTAAGGAAATACTATTTCATACATAAATTCTGATGGGTAGAGACAGCGCCCTTCAACAAACAAATTACACTTGCGAGAGCGTCTTCAAGGCAGCACACTGTTTCTAAATCTGTGCAGCATGATACAATGAAGCAGTGAAACTTCCTGAAGGATTCGTGTAAAAGTTTCAATTCCACTACCAGCAGGTATAGAACAGGAAAACTCCAAATCCTCTCTAAGCAACAGAGTTCAAGTGGATGAGCAAACTTTATGATTCACTTTAAGCAACACTGGCATATTTCTCAGAACTCCCTCCTTGTAAGCAAAAGAAAAAAAGAAAAAAAAAAATGAGCTCACGGTGAACTAGCACATTCCCCCGAGCCCGAAAAGCAATCCCACCCCTCCTCGTTGCTGCCACACAACGACTGCAACCTCACAAGCCACACAGTGGCAACAGATTTCCTTTTGCTACCTGTATGAGTGTCCAGCTCACTGTAATTGGGCTTCTTGGATGAATTGAAATGTTTCTTGACCAGGAAGGAGCGTGGCATTTTGGATGCAGGGTCTCTCCTTCTTCCAGACTCTCCTCGCGGGTCAGTGTAGCGGTCCCCGGCTGGTGCGCAGCGCACGCTATGACTGCGAGAGCATCGGTCCCTATCGCGCTGCCTGCCCCGCGCAGCCCATCCACTCCGCTCGTGTAGTGGCAGCGCAGAGGCGCCTTGAAAAGTGCTGTAAATACCCACTAGTCAGGTGCAGGGGGGACGGGTTTGCCTGCTCCTCCAATCACTTCAGGATGTTCTCAAGCACTTTTCCAAAGAGGCTGTTTTTTTTTTTTTCTGGGAGGGCCCTCTGGCTGCTGGCAGGAGGGATCCAATCCCTGCTCGGAGGGTTTGGTTCAGGTTTCAGCTCCTCCCGCTGGAGACATCTGTGAACGGAGGAGCAAGCTCTGGTCAGAGCGCGTTATGCTGCTGCAGGGGAGTGCATGTTGTTCTGTAGAATTTCAGTCTAGAAAAATGTGTTGGTCAAAGTGCTTTAAAGAAATAGGTCAGTTTACTGATTCAGCTGAATGATTTTTTTTTTCTTTCTGACACAGTCCTGGATAAGTCATAGACACTGAAATACTTTTTTTTTTTTTTCTGTTTTCTTTTTTTTTATAAAACTAGTCTGGTTTCCAGATGTTTGTTGTAAGAATTACAATGGAACAAACTGTTCATTAAGGGCAGAAGGGGGGGGACACACACATTACAAGATAACAAGTTAGCCAGCAGACCTGATGGAAGCCTTTGAACTGACTGTGTGCCAGCTCCGTTTGGGAACTGCCTTTGAATAGTTGCATTTAGGAAAGTCTGGAGGTGAGCAGCCTGCCTCCCTAATCTGCACCCTTCCAGACAGAAGGGCCAGACAGATACTACAAGTGAATTCAAGGAGAGGGAGAAGCCCTGGAAAAGATGACATTTCAGAGCAGGGTAATAGGTTTTATACAATAAGCATACTGCTTCAGCCTGTTCATGTGAAGAATATCTTCTTTTTTACTTTAAAAATCTGCAAAATGCAAAACCTTGACCTTCATTCCTTGAGTGTAGTTATGTCACTATTTTGCCTATCCTCTTAGAGCACTGCCAAGAAAATTTTCCTAATTATCCAAAGCAGTTAAAAGATGCATGGATAAACAACCCCTCAAAATTATAGACAGGTAATTTAAATGTCTCTTAAACATCTTTCTCCATTAGTCTATTTAGGACATCTTGATTTCCTATGAAGGTAAATCTGTATTATATATTTCATTTAGGATGAAAGATTCTTAAATGCGCCACAAAATTTTCTGATTATCTAGATTGATTAAGAGGAGACATTTAGTCACAGATAGTTTTTTTAATTTTAAAATATTTGCATTCTGAAAATGCAGGCAGCTGAATACTGGTAAATTTCTAACACAAATTGCCCTTTGATTGACTCTTAGTCTGCCCTCCCCACCCCCTCCTTCTGTACGAACTACACCTGCCTGGGCACATACTGGTATGCAGTGCTGGTGTGCTGGTGGAGCCCTATCCCATTGGGAAGAGGCGTGGAGGGGTGTTTTACAGAGACCACCCCAGCCCTTTTTTACAGCAGGTGTTGGAATACACATTAAAAAAAGAAAAAAATCCCTTTGGTTCTGCTAAGACACGTAAAGAGCAAAGTGCTTTGTCAAGCTGCATGACTTCTTAATCTCAGGGATGCCAAAACAAGTGCAGAGAAAGTTAGCCTTTTTCAGGAACTGATCAAGAAGATTCAGCTGTTCAGTGTCTAACTGGTGTCTGTCAGTGAAAGGTGTCGCATAGATTTCGAAGGTGCAGGGAACACACCTGCACTATGGGTGGAAAGGGAAAGTGGCAAGGAAAGGGACTTTCCAGCTACCTGCTTTGCAGCTGGGGTGAAGGAACAGATGCAGCTCTCCCCAGAAGGGAGAGCAGTGCTTGCAGAGACACAAGCTGTTTCTTTCCTCAACTCCATAGAAAAGAAGGAATCCACAAAGCATTTTTAAAAGCTTGCATTTGTGGCCCTGCTCCCCTCTCAGCTCTTTTGCATCTGAAAAGTCCCCATCCCCTACCAACTCTGGGAAAGGATGTGAGGCATCAGTCTGTATCTAAATAGTCTGTTACACGAACTGTGATTCAGACCTTGAGCTGGTTTAAGTTTATGTGTTGAAATGAATGGAGCCATGCAGATTTTCACTGGCTCAGGATCTGTTCTTTTGTATGTTTGTTAAAAGTAAAGGGTCTGATTCACCAGTGAGGTACTCCCTCCCGGGGCATTTTCACCAGCATAACACTGGAATGATGCAGCTTAAATTAATTGCACTTATATAAATCACAGGAGAGTAAGCAGTTAGCCCACTGGCTGAGCTGATTGAGGGATGTTAGGAATTGGATAGAAGGCATGTCATTACATGGTCCTGAAAGGATATTAGCAGCACATACTACCTGAGTGAGGTCTGCTGTCAAAAAAAGGGAGAGTCTGCATGAGGAGTGGGTGAGTCAGAGTAAACAGGTGCTCTGGGTGTTTACCGCAAATGTGGATGAGAGGGCACTTGGAGACAAGCAGCATCCATCCTCGTGCAAGAAAGGCAACACAAAGGTCGAGTGCAGACGACAGGCGATTTCCCGTCCTCAGGGGAGCCAGGGAGGCACAAGGATGCAGAGGGCAGCAGGCTCTGATGGTCACGCCACCTGCGGGCAAAGCCTTGCACCCACGTCTGAAAAATGAGGCCTAGAACTTCCCTCTCACATTTTACAAGTAGTCGGTCTTTTAGGGATTCTTCATGATTTTACTTTGAAAGCTCAAGTAAAGCTGTCTTGTTAATACCACTGTGTTGCTAATTGGTGCTTTGCAAAGGAAATAGGAAAGGATCCAAGCAATTCTGTTGCCTGAAACCTTTGAATGTGCTATGTGCTTTGCACCAACTGAATGATTAGGACCAAAGTTTCAACTCAGCAGCAGCAGAAATTACTTCTCCCGCAACCTGTTGGATTTTTCGTTTTTTTTTTTTTTTTTTTTTTTTTTTTTTTACATCAGGCCACTTGTTCTTGTGGCTAAATAACAACCTGAGATCCTCACTTTAAGTCTCCTCATTTCTGAAAGCTCCACAAAATCCCTTTCTCTTTGTCAGGTTTTCTGAGCAGATAGGAACTTTTTTTTTTTTTACTCAGCTTTCTGGAAATGCTAGGCTGCTAGAACTACGTTTGCTATCAAAGTGGGAAGAAGGACCCAAGCTAAATCATTATCAGCTTAGTTATTCTCATGAAAACATTTGTGTCCTTACCAAGCATCAGATATTACCAACACCATGGATCAGAAATTGTGGATGAGCCACAGCAGAATCAAGAGATACAGTTTCAGAATATTGAATAAGTTATGCTGTTCCCAGAGACCAATATATTTCTTTGGCAGTACTGTCAAACATATTTTGCCTGGACCTGCCATAGAGCCCATGGAAGGCAGCACAGTGTGGTTCAGAGGAAACCCCAAGAGGCACTGAGTCCAGTGGAGCATACAGAAAAGTAGCTCTAGAGGTTTATTTATGCAGGTGACAACTTCATCCTGGAAGGAGTAAAAGCACAAGTAACACACCTACAGTGCAGCTCTTGCAATTCATAAGCCTTCTTACATTTCAAAGGAAAGTGTGAAATAGTTACTATAAGGAAAAAAAAAAAGATTTTTTTTTTTAACCACCAGTTGAATGCAGAATACATCAACCCAGCCTCAGTGTTACCCTGTGATTTTGCATTTCCCCCTTAGTGCCAGCTGGCACATCCTGAGGAAGCACAGAAGTGGTGTATCTTTCTGAAGCAGGATAGGATTAGTAGAGCTAGAGGTGGGGAGTACCTCAGTTGTGGCTAGGTTGGATGTCAGAGAGGAATAAGCCCAAAACTGACAGAGAAGAGGGAAACAAATAGGGAATGTTATTCCTTCCCATTGTCCCAACATATATGCCTTAAGAAATTTTTTGAAACATTTTTAGGATATATTTTCTTTCATGTTTTTCTCATCATCCAAATACTGACCTAAACTACCAGCAGAAATGACAACAAATTTAAAGAAGGAGTGTTAGGAAATCATGTCAAGCTACAATCTTGTAGTATTAAAGTTCAATGAGTCAGACTGAATCTGTGCATTTCGGAAGTTTTTCCCAAGTCATGTAAAAGATCTCCACATATTGAAGGTTTTGCACCAGAAATACAGCTTTTCTAAAATCAGTAACCTTAAGTCAGAGTTACAAAGTACAATTCCATAATAGGATCTAAACTTCTGAGATTCAGAAAGATTATGAAGCAGGTTTGCACCCCGGACATGTTATAGAGCTAAATGTTCCTCCATATTTTGATTAATTCAAATTTCTAGTTCTAGTTTAAACCTATTAAAAGAATGATGATTGAACGACAGAAGTCTGATTTAGTCTTAACTTTCTGATAAGTCAAGAAGCTTTGAAGTCGGTCTCTTAGAGATCTAAGCCTATCTCTAATTTTGATGCATGTATAAAAAAAATGTTCATTGCAAATCCACTTCCAGTTATTAATAAGATACAAAGTGGCTCCTTTTGTATGAAGTAGTTCAAACAAGGCTGGCTTCTATGTGCTCTCTCCTTCACTCTTATGTAACTTCACCAACTTAATAGGGTTCAGCTTAGAGTCAGTTTAGCCCATGATGAAGGAACCTGGTTATAGTTCAATTTTCCTACATTGTTTCTACATTAATATTTTTAAAAAATAGGCCAAATTCCCCTGTAATTCCCATCTGTAGTATCTCTATTGGCTACAGCTGAGCTATTTCACATTTACTCAAGCAGAACTGAGATGTGATTCTAGTCCAATAAATATGACTCTGTTCACGTGTAGTACGAGTGTCCATTAAACAACAGCCCGTTACATACCAGCTAATTCTATTACACTCTGGAAAGCAACGCATTCTCCATCATATTATGTTTTCCTGATCTTCCAGTATGCCACTGGAATTATTCATAAGAAGAACACGAAGTCTGAAAATTCTGACCTTGGGATCCAGGGACTGAAGCGAGGGATTGCACAAGCATTACGTGGTTGGAAAGAGCCATCTGCTGGGCACAGCCACAGACAGGAGGGCGCTGCACTCCGGAGCCAGACCTGGACCAGCCGCCCCACCCTGTGGCCAGCCAGTGAACTGGAGATGCTTGGAATCTGACCGCGGGCAGCTGCCACCGCCGTGATGATGAGGGGACCACGACTTTGCGGAAGAGACTTAGGGGTGAGGGAAATGGTCAAGAAATGGCTAAATACCCTCCCGAATTCTGTAGTATCGTTGAGTTCTATGAACTCTGGGTGTTTTCATCATTATCGTTAGTTGCTTGCAGCCAAGTGAGACATGAAGGCATCATTTGAGAGCTCCTGCTCTGGGGAATGTATGTCTGTGTGTGTATGACAGAAATGTACGCTTGTCATATATTGCATATATATATTTACAGTGTATTTATGTACCTATATATACTTAAATTTTAATATATTCTGAAGTATACAGAATCACAGAATTGTTCAGGTTGGAAAATAAGTTTAAGATCATAAAGTCCAACTGTAAACCTAGCATTACCAAGTTCACTGCTATACCATGTCCCTAAGCACCATACATACACATCTTTTACATACCATGAGGGATGTTGACTCAACTGCTTTCCCTGGGCAGCCTGTTCCAATTCTTGACAACTCTTTCACTGAAGAAATTTTTCCTAATAAGCTAGTTTAATGTTAGCTCTTGTCCTATCACTTATTACTTGGGAGAACAGACCCACCAACCTCCCTATAACATCATTTCAGGTAGTTGTAGGGAGCGATCCCCTCAGTTTCCTTTTCTTCAGATTGAACAACCCCAGAACCCAGTTTCCTCCACCACTTCTCATAAGACTTGTGCTATAGATCATTTACTAGCATTGTTACTCTTCTTTGCACGCACTCAAACACCTCAATATCTTTCTTGTAATGAGGAGTCCACAACTGAACACAGTAACTGAGGTGCAGTATCACCAGTGCCGAGTAAAGGGGGATGATCACTTCCCTACTCCTGCTGGCCATGATTCCTGATACAAGCCAGGATGCTATCAGCCTTCTTGGTCACCTGGGCACACTGCTGGTTTATATTCAGCTGGTTGTCAACCAATACCCGCAGGGCAGGTCTTTTTCCACCGGACAGCTTTCCAGCCATTCATCCCCAAACCTGTGACCCAGGTGCAGGACCCGATGCTTAGTCTTGTTGAACCTCATGCAAGTGGTGTTGGCCCATTGATCCAGCCTGTCCAAATTCCTCTTGAGGGATAATTGTGGCCATATTTCAAACACTGACAATTCCATCACATGACAAATATATATGGGAGAGAAAGTGTCATTATTCCTGTTTTGTTAATTAATAAGTGAAGTGAAAAAGGATTAAGACTTACATTTCAAACTTTAATTCTTAAGTGTATTTTTAATTCAGCCCTCTAGTGTCCTTCTCTCCAACAGCCTATATTCCTGTCTCCAAATGTCACACAAGCTACTTTATCAATCCCCATCTAGCTAACAGTTGCTATTGTATTTATTTACAAAATTTTCTGACAATAAAGGATTATACCAGAGTACAGTTTGTATTATTAAATTATCATTTGTATTGACATGACCTCTACCTACAACCTGCTGTAGCTTCACAGATTTTCACTTTTCATAGATTTTTAAAATACAATAAAAATACTTTGTTGTATTTTTGAAGTTATGTGCTTGACCCTTTGCTGTAGTTGATGGACTATAGCACATGGAATCGGTTGTCTATGTTTTACCTAGGTTTCTCTTCTGATGCTGTCATACCAAATACTTCACACAATGGTTGAAGTACTTTTTCCATTCTGCAGAAGCCCATGGTGTGCTCTACCAACTGTAGGTATGTCAACTGTACCATCAGGTTCCACACCTCTTATGTGTGTTGTTGAGATAGTAGTGATTTCTGACCAGAATCTGAAAAAGTAAACTCTGTCATCATACATTTTCTAATATTAAATTGAACTGGATAGTATCAGCAATTTCCCACCTTTGGACTAGGTTTAATTATCTGTATGACACCTTTTCTTCTTGGCCACTTTCCCTACACATCTACATAACCAGCTATGTTACACTGTTTTTGATTTCCTTCTCTAAAAATAGAGACAGTTGTTTGCTGCCCAGCAGGCAAAACTTTCTCATTTCCCTCACCTTCAAGTGTGTTGGGTGCAGGAAGTGGCAGTAGCCTGTGGCATTCAGTTTTCATGCTGTGGCCAAGCCTGGAATATGAGGTTGCTGCCTGACAGCCATGGCTGTGTCTGAGGCTCTATTGAACAGTGATAAGTGTGTGAGACAGCACTCTGCTTTCTGGGTAATGGCAGAGTCCTTTCCCTCTGCTGCTGAATGCCATACTCAGAAACATAAGTGGCATATCTGCCACAAAATGTAACCTTCTTGGACAGTTAGATTAGTGTATCAGTGTCTCTTTATTTATCAATTGCATATTTATTTTTTTAAAGGATTCAAACTCATGAGGTTTTTTTTCTACACCTATCCAACTCATCATCTCAGTGTTGTGTGCTGTTGTTGCACTGATAAGAGCTGGGACACTCATCTTCGCGCTGCATTGAGTCAGTATCTCTATCTCAGTATAACAGAAAGTGAGGCGTGCTGGGTTTGCTTCAGTGTCATCCTTCTGTTTTATCCTGAGGCATGAGGACCTGCTGTAACCACTCTGCTCAAAATTATAGTAGTGCTACAAGGCTGACTCACCACCTGCATTGCCTTTTCTTCATTCCTTCATTTAGCACTATGTATTACTTGTGCACTGGATCCCAGGCAAAATCTGTGCTTGGCTATTCTTGTCATTTCTTGCATTGACTTCAAGAACATGGTCTTTCCATTTCTTAAGGTCTGTTTGGATGTGCCCAGGGCCTCAGAGATTTCTGCTCTTCTCCTGAGCTCCAGCTCCTTTGCATTTAGACCAGTACTCTGCTTCTGGCCCTGTTACGCTTGATAAAGACATCCTGTGTTATCTTCCCCTATTGCCTTAGACAATAATCGTTGCCAGCTGCAGGCCTGATGTCTGAAAGTCCTGTTCTGTCTTTATCTGTTGTTGCTGGAATAGCTTTGAGGGCAGGCTGATGTCTGGAGACTTTTATTCTTCAGAGTACGAGGCCAAAGGCATAGCACAGACTGTCAGGGGCTGGGTGATTCAGCATACCAGAACCTATTTTCAACATTGCAAACAGAGTCTTTTTTAGTTTCAGACAAATTAAGCAGTATATCTTCAGGATTACCACATAGTCACTCCTTTGCACAGCCTTTTCCCTGATGGGAGGTTTCCTGAACATGCAAGACATTCTTGATGGCTTTTCACCACTGTGAAAATGCTAAAGGTTGCAAAAACGAGGAGACACATCTGGCAACTCTTGTTTCCGTGAGTGTGAGGTTGTCTGGGCTTTCTGCTCTCCCCAGTTCCTTCCCCAGCTGCTCCATCAGGCCTAAGGGATGTCTGCACTTTGGGTTTCTTACTCACTGTTTTGAGAGTTTTCAGCTGACTGCAGCAAGTGCTGTAGGAGTCGATCTCCATACAGTACATCTCTGTGACACTGCTAGAGAGGACACAGAGTGACTATTATTTTTCCTTTCATGGTGGAGACAGTCAGACATCATATTTCAACCAGACTGGTGGCTTCATTTAATAATATTGACTTGCAACGGTACCATCTTTGCAACTACTACTGTACATTTCAAGTGATAGTGGCTTTGGTTGTTTTGTTGTGTTTTATTTTTTCCTAAATTTCTGTGATATCAGCCTATGTCCATCCACTGGCTTCAAAACTATGCATTGCTAGGATTTGGCCACACTTTGCTACCTTCATGTTGTGTTGCCTGTCAGTACCACTGGAAGTAAGCTGCAGCTATCTCTGCACATTGACTAGAATTCAATCTGTCATTGTTCACAAAGTCCCATTATAGCTGTGTTAGCACAGCTGATTTTTGTATCAGCTGAATTTTTGTTGCTCTGTCTCTCTAACTTTATTTTCCATAGTCCTGAATGTTTCCTCTGCACTAATGGCTGTCATTGCTCATGTAATTTTCCTTTTGTTCCTGTTCAGAGACACTTATGCAGGTTTAGTGCTTCTTTCAGTAATCATCTCTGCAATGTTGTATGAAGTGCTTGATGATGACTGTCTCTAGGAAGATAATTATGTCTGCGATGCTACATGAAGATGCTCATGATCTTGGTTTTGCAGTACAAGTATCTAGTTCTGCTTCCTTTTGGAGGATATAAAAGCTCTGTTTCTTTATAGACTTGCTCTGCCACAGAGCTGCAACCTAGTAGTGTGGTCTCACCAGCATCCCACCAACCTTCCCTCCAGAGGCTGTTGAGTCACTGCCTCACTCTGCTCAGACGGTGGTTTGGATCCTTGTCTGTCTGTGCATGTGGGTAGTGTGTATCAAGAAACCTGGCTTCATGCTGTACTGCCTTTTCCTCTAGTTCTTTCTTGTGCTTCAGTTCTTAGTGAATTATATCTTTAAGATTCATTGCTACGAGAGACAGAGAGAAAGACTTTTCCTCTACTGACCACTACCATTAGAGTTTATGGATAATTTACTAGATAATAACACTGAGAAGACTGCATCACCACAGATGAATTGTGTATGTACATATACAGATATGTATATATAGATATTTATGATATGCATGATACTACATGGAAGAGGTTAGAGACTGCCCTGAGGATCAGCATCACAGCTGACTCATGTCTTCAAGTGTATACTGGTGTTTTTCCCTGAAACTGAGTAGCTGCAGTTAAACTGCCTATCAAAAACAGTCTTGTAAAATGCTGAAGAAGACCAAGGCTTTAGCTGGGAGAATGGTAATGCTTACAGGCCAAAGCCATGCTAGGAAAACACTAAAAATGAAGCAGTGTAGACGTTAGTTATCCTGTACCTTGGCTCTATTTCATCTACTAATCCAAGCATAGCTCATATTCCTGAAATCAGGATTATTCTTCATTGAAAGAAATATTTTGCAGGAGGTAGAATGCTGATATTAAAACAGGACAAATATTCTTGCTAGTGCCCCTTCTATAGCCTTCTTCAAAACAGTTCTTTTCCTCCTGAGAAGTTACATGTGTTGTACTGTGTACTATGTCCTGACAAGTAACTGTCCAGCAGAAACAAAAGAAGAAAAAATAGATGTATTTTACTAGTTTGATGTAATTTTATCATATGCAATTTCAAAACTTCTAAATCAGTCAGGGAATTTCTAAAGCTCAGGTCACAGATTTTTCCACTACTACCCCTGCTTTTAAAACTTCATGTCAGCTTCATTTACCCATTATAAAACATCTGTCTCAGTTTATTTTGTATCAGTTTGGTACTAGCCTCTTATCCATTGCTATCCTCTTATCCACACAGCTGTAAAAAAAGCTCTAGGTACTTAGTAAATGACTTCAAGAAGACTTAGATATTCATGACATCTGGGAAACAACTACCTTTGATCCCAAATATCTCACTGTTCCTCCTGGCAGATGTGATAGAGGCAGGTGATAGGATGGAAATGCTGAGTCCCATATTATAAGCATCAACAGGAAGAAGGATCAGTAACCAGTATGACCAGATGACATCTTTTGAAGTGGAAGTAATAAAGACTTGCAAGAAGTGGTGGGCTGCTCTAAAATCACAGTAACATGCATTCTGTGGCTGGTTTTATTTCAGTAAAGTAAACAAAACTTTTGTGGGGAGACTATATATGTGATAAACTATATTGCAAGTGGAGAGGTGTTTGAACCTCTGAAGAGGTTAAATCTTTAAAGATTACCTTACAACATTTTCACTCAAGATAAAGCAGGAGTTCAAATAGCAGGATTTTAAGATGAAAGGCAACTCTATAGGTAAGGATTCATTCACTTCATCCTGAGAAATGTTTCGCATTTCTTCATCCTGAGGAACAAGCCCCAGTTCTGCAGAACAGATGACTACTCTTTGCGTTTCAGCTGCTGTTTCGCATTTCTAAAATGGGGCTTATGGAATTTCCCTATCTTCTAAGAAGGTCTCAGGGCTACTGTTTTAAAGCATAGGAAATATTAATGAGAAGATAAGGAGTGCCTTGGAGTGGATTGAAGTATGGAAGAAAATTCAGAGCTGGAAGGGGCTGATGACAAGGGAAGAGAGGGAGGAGGAGGCTGATGAAGCTGGAATGTGCACCCTAAAATTCTTTTGAAGTTGCATCATTTCCAATCTCAGAAGGAAAAGGTGATGCCACATTACTGTGCACATGTCCTCCCTCCTCAATTCAGCCATTCTGCTCCTGTACGTTTTGTCCATGTGCTTATCATTTTGCAGGGTAAATATCTGAGGTACCATTTTGAGAGACTGTGTGCTGGACAAAAAAGAAATTTCAAGCCAGAGTGGAGCCTTTTCATTTCTCTGCCTCCTAGTGAAGTAGAGATATGAAAGAATCGCTCCTGTCATGTGTTATTGCATAATTCATGAGTTGAAATAACTATGAAATGCTTCACTGAAATTTTAAAGATCAACAGAGAAAATGTACATTGCAAGATCTGGTTTAGAGCATTGACAAACACAGACTATAGAGAGGAGAGGCCTTCAGGGCCTTTGAGAAGACTGCTTTTCACTTTTTTTTTTCCTTGTTTGCAGTTTTGTTTCCTCATTAATTACTTTTAATAAATAAGTCAATATTTATATGGGTGATAATACTGCTTGTACTAGCTGCTATAAATTGTTGATTTTAGGCAATTACCTATGCTATGCTGGACCTTGTTCTCACCAACAAGGGGAGGCTGGTGGTGAATATGAAACTCAAGGCAGCCTTGGCTGCAGTGATCATGAAATGGTGGAGTTCAAGATCCTTAAGGGAGAGAGGAGGGTGCACATTTACGTTACTACCTTGGACTTCAGGAAAGCAGACTTTGGCCTCTTCAGGGACCTACTTGGTAGAGTACCATGGGATGAAGCCCTGGAGGGAAAACTTCTGGTTAGTGTTCAAGGATCACCTTCTCCAAGCTCAGGAACAATGAATTCAACAAAGAGGAAATCAAGCAAAAACGTCAGGAGGCCTGCATGGATGAACAAGGAGTTCCTGGACCAACTCAAACACAAACAAAGAAGCTTACAGAGGGTGAAAGCAAGGACCGGTAGCCTGGGTGGAATACATAGAAATTAGCTGAGCATCTAAGGATCAGGTTAGGAAAGCTAAAGCCCTCATAGAATTAAATCTGGCCAGAAATGTCATGGGCAACAAGAAAATGTTCTATAGTTATGTTGATGATAAAAGGAAGACCGAGGAAAATGTGTGCCCTCTCTGGAAGGAAATGGGAGACCTATTTACCCAGGATATGGAGAAGGCTTATATTCTCCATCACTTTTTTGCCTCAATCTTCACTGGCAGGTGCCCCAGCCACAATGCCCAAACCACAAGCTGCATAAGGCAAAGGCACTGACAGGGAGAATGAAGAACAGCCCACTATAGGTGAAGATCAGGTCTGAGACCATATAAGGAACCAGAGGCGCACAAATCCATGGTACCTGATGAGATGCATCCAGTGGTTCTGAGGGAAATGGCAGATGAAGTTGCTAAGCCACTATCCATCACGTTTGAGAGATAGTTGCAGTCTGGTGAAGTTGCCACTGACTGGAAAAAGTGAAACATAAATCTCACTTTTAAAAATTATAAAAAAGGAAGAGCAGGAGAACTACAGGCTGGTCAGTCTCACCTCTGTGCCCAGCAAAATCACGGAGCATATCCTCCTGGAAAATCTACTAAGGCACAAGGAAAATAAGGAGGGGATTGGTGGCAGCCAACATGGCATCACTAAGCACAAATCATGCCTGACAAATTTGGTGCCTTTCTATGAAGGGGTTACAACATTGGTGGATAAGAGAAGAGTAAATGACATCGTCTACTTGGATTTGTGCAAAGGATTTAACACTGTCCTACATGACATTCTTGTCTCTAAATTGGAGAGACATGGATTTGGTGGATGGGTCATTTGGTGGATAAGGAACTGGCTAGATGGTTGCACTCAGAGAGTTGTGGGCTTGTTTAGCTTGAAGAAGAGAAGGCTCTGGAGAAACCTTATAGCAGCCTTCCAGTACCTAATGGGGGCCTACAAGAAAGCTGGAGAGGGACTTTTTGCAAGGACATATAGTGATCACACCAGGGATAACGACTTTAAACTGAAATAAGGTAGTTTTAGATTATGCACCATGAGAGCAGGGAGGCACTGGAACAGGTTGTGCAGAGGCATTGTGGATGTCTCATTACTAGAAATGTTCAGGTTGGATGGAGCTGGATGGAGCTTTGAGTAACTGGGTCTAGTGGAAGGTTTCCCTACTGATGGCAGGAGCATTGTAACTAGATGATCTTTAAGGTCCCTTCAAATACAAGCGATTTTATGATTCTGAAATTGCCTAATACCCAGTTTACTTATCTACACACAGAGTAGATTGCTTTGACATGGAGTTCAAGCTTTTTTCAGTGACGTAAACAGGCTACAGAGGCTGCTCCTTGAAGAGCTGAAAGGTAACTTTGCGTTAAGTTTAACTTCATCTGTGCCCCATCAGCAGTGACTGGCAAATAACCTACATTCCATGTGGTGATCTTTTTCACTCAATCAATTTTTCCTTATGGTATGAAATGAAGTTCCCAAAAATAACATTGAGGTCTAAAGCATTTTAAAAAAAAAAAAAAACCCTAATAAAATGAGCTAATACAGAAACAGGTTGAAAGCCTACTAAAAGTCAAAATGAATGGTACAGCATGTGAAAGCAAATATCTACTGTCCTCTGCAGTTCTCAGCTTCCACGTGGATTTGATGTGCAGATCAGAGATTGCTTTACAGTTTATTGTTTTTGGACTGCTTGGCTGCTCATGCACCCTTTTTGTTGCGGATTCTTTGTGATATATATAATGATAAGAAAATTTCATGTCAGATAGTCAGAGAAAAAGAGAGAAGCACACGTGAGAAGAAAGAATGAATGAACTGAGTAAATGTCAGGTATTGATTTCTCAGATCATGCAAAACCTTTGAAAACTATAGTCTCTTTCAGACGGTAGAGAAGTCCTTTCAATTCTACTTTTATTGACCTCTATGTGCCACTACAGTGTTGTGGTAGCTGACAGGACTTTTTGCCTCCTGAATTGCTTTAGAAGAGTGTTTCAATTCTTTCGAATTCATCATACTTCTTCAAAAAATCCTTTCTATTCAAGCATCTTTTCTAAGAATTTTCCATAGTTTCTCCATTCTAAACTGTCATATACTTTATTTTTTTGTGCAATTCTGTGCTTTACTTTTTTTTTTTTACAGGAATTGTTACATGTTTTCATGTACAAATTATTAAAACCTACCTTAACAACTTAGGTGGCCCTCCTTTGCCAGAGTAGCCAGGTATATCTGCACTGTAGGGGAGAAGGATGCAGAAGGACAAGTTAGGGCTATTTTGCGTAAGCCTGGCAATAATGTTGATCATGTGCAGAAAATGACTAAAACTGGCATTTCTCAGAAGTATGTTGCATTACCATGCCAGCACAGACCAGCTAATCTGCACGTGCACTGCAGAAAAATTCAGGACTAGCAGCTGTGCAATCTGTCGTTCACCAGCATGGAGGTCACAGATAAATTTAGAGTCCTCACATTTCATACACATAGAGTTTTCTTTTAAGGAAAGAGGCTATATTGAAGAGAAGCCTGTGACATTTGGTAGGCTGGGCTGGGAAATCAGCAACCTCAATTTTAGTGATGGAGTAGTGAGGCACAGGAGAGCTATAAAAAACACGTAAAGCCATAAAAAAGCCCCCAACCTGTGTAGGAGTGGAACAGGTGTATAGAGAAAAAGACTAATTATAGAATAATCTTCTTTCAGTATTATTTTTAAGACATTTCTGTAAGGAGGTGATTCCCTCAGCAGGCCTTTGTTCTGTAAGCAAGGGGAAAAGTCCCCAAGTAGAAAGACAGCTGAGATAGGCAGTGACTGAATAGCACATTCTGCTGTGAAGCACATAATCAGGTTATTTCTTCAGTTATATGCACTGTCAACTCACATTATACATCATGTCTCTTTAAAATCTAGAGAAGCTAGCTACCTGGAGAATTTGAGTAACATTTGAGAAGACATAATATTGCCAAAGATCAAGAGGATACACTGTTAAGTACTGTCAGGGATGTTAACAAAATTACCAGCGAAGAAGAAAAGATAATCAATGATGAATAATCATGTACTATATCAGGTAAGTCAAGCCATTGTCTCTGCAGTAATTAACTGTTCCAATGATATGGGCTGGCAATGTAATAAAGAAGTGGCAGTGAACACGCGCTAATTACATTTGCTTTTAAATTCAACAGAAACTGAACAGTTGTTTGGTGCAGTAGGTAAATTAAGTGCACTAGTCAGATCTGATTTTGAAGTGAATCCTTGATGTCACTCAAGGATTAATGTGTAGGCTGAATGTTTAAGGGCATGATTCAGCTAAAAAATACTGTCACTCTATATCTTACTACCTCTTGCTGCCTTGATCACACCTTCCTTCTACAAAACCCCACATGTATGTGTGTATGTATAGGGGGTAAGGAGGAAGCAGCCAAGGAAAGTGGCTTCTGTGGTTCTCCTTGCAGAGTTTTCTGGTCAGATGCTCTTCTGTGGGGAGCAGAAGGAGACAACAAGATTTGTCCTTTCTTCCTGAGGAATAGATGTGGGGACAGTTTGTAAGATTTGTAGTTATAACCTGTACCTGGATTGGAGTAAACTAGAGCACACATGAGAGGAAAAAACTATTGAATTGTTTTAAAAGGATTTTTAAGGAGGAAAGGAAAATTTTAACTGTATTACGTTAACACATGGTCTCCTCAGGGACTGGCTGACTGCCTCCATGGCCTACACAATTGCATCTTCTTAGCTTTTCGATTAGAGAGCAAACCCCTGTACTAAGGACTGGGACTTTTGTCTGGAATAATAAATTGCGATAATACAAACTTTTCTTGCTGTGCCCTGCTACGTTTGACAAATACATTCTGTATTCTGGTATTGCACACTCTTTCTCGCCAGCTTGTAATGAGACATTGATGGTATTTCATTTTTGCTGATTTATTCCGTGCACCACAAAAAGTCTTGATCTTAGGGTGTGATGTGGAAAGGGTTGGCACTGGTCAGTAAGAGCTAAAGAAACACCACAGCTGCTTATTGTCCATGTAAATGTTGACAAGACAGACGGAAATCAAGAGAAAATATATTTGCTCTGGGCCATGTGCCTTGTTAGGGAGAAACAACCAGGATTCACCTATCTAAGGCCTTTACTTATTTACCTTCAGCTTCTCATAATGTATGAGGGCTATTCCGCTTCTTCTGTTTTTTTGAAACCCGGAGAAAACCCATAGAAAAATATTAAGAGTAACAGACGGGATAATCTATTAACATTATATTATCAATGGGACTTTCCTGATGAGTGACATGTGACAAGACATTGCTTTTTGTAGTCTGAAGCTCAGGTGTTGATGCTTGCGACTCAGCAAGAGCAAGTGCATTTTCTTTATCACTTTACTTCAACCAGTGCTCTGTTCCATCCGACAGTGATAGACTCCCTTTGATCTCTTAAAATATAATTTTTAAAAGGAAAGAAGAATCTGTCTGTTTGATTAATACTGTTTTTGAGAATTAGTTGTGTACAGAGATTCTTGTCTCAGGCCATGTATAAGGAGTTATATTCAACATTCTCATCTGGAAGCTACTTCCCTCAGAGCTCATCAGTAGTCCTGCTCTGAAGCATGCCTTTGATTTAGGTGCATTTGTTATCTGCATATAGATGAGAATTAGTTTTAGGATTACTAATGAGTCTACGAAGACAGAATTGTGGTAGTGAAAGACAGAAAAAAGCCTGTCATCCTCCCTTCAATGAAAGATTGTATGGTTTCCAGAAATGAAGTAACTTGAGTGAGTCATATAATCAGTACTCAGAGGGTTGGATACAAATTTATGGTCCCCAAGTCCTCTCTAAATGTAAGTACTGGGTCTAGAATCAGTATTTTGCTAAAGAATTTGATATAGGCAATTTTAGCATGGTCTGAAATAGGCTTTGATAAAACAATTTTAGTGGAAACAAGCTATATCTTTAAAACTTATCTCCTTGCCATAAAATTATAGTTTCTCTATCTAATGCCATAGGAGCCTAGAAAACCAGGAATAAAGACTCAAAACTTCCTAGATCTCCCTTTTCTGGAAGCACAGCATGAGTACAGAAGAGAAGGTTATACAAACTTGCTCAATAAACCCCATATTTTAGTCAAGATATGAAAATGTGGTCTGATAGGGGACTAAACCAAATCACACCCGTCTCAGAAAATAACTTACATTCACATTGCAGAGCTCCTTAAATGTTAAACTGAAGGTCTACAGAACTGATCATCAAATGTAATCAGACACAGCAAAAGCCAGCAATGACCCCCTCTGTGCTAAAACACAGATACATTGTGGTGAACTGCCTTGTAGAGGTGTTCATATGTAGATATGTTTTTGGGTAGTCAGAGGGAACAGACCTTTCCCAATATATGGATCATGATCCTCAGGTTGGGATTTCCACCTGAAAGTCAATCCTTCACTGAAGAAGAGGAAGAACATACCTCCAGCAACATCTGGCCCTGCCAAAATACACTATTTCTGTCACTTCTAACCTGTGACATAGACACGCTGGCAGTAATACCGGCAAGACAGAGAGCCTAAAGCCAAGAAGAGAGTCTGTGAAAGGTGAAGAGGGACGTCAAAAGGGAGAAGAAGCACCTTCTTTTGCTTCTTTTCCACTTAGATAATTCACTCCATCATTTTTTATTGAAACATCTTTGGATCAGTTACTTTTCAAGTCTGCCTTAAAAATCTTGTATTTTAAGGAATGTTCCACATTCCTCATCATGAAGGAGGCATTCACCTAAATTAGTACAAAGCACATATATCCTATTATACGTTACTCATGTAACTCAATAGTGAGAATGAATAACATCTGTATACCAAAATAGAAGGTTTTACTGACATGTCGAAAATCCTTCAATCCTTCCTTTAAACTGGCCATTTCAGTATTATTCATTAAGAGGAAAAGATTTCATAGAGATCAGGATATAACACCTACAGCTTCACATTGATGTGCTCAGATAAGATGGAGACCTCTAGAAAACAAATAAAACTCAAGGAGAATGCACATAGCATTTTTAAATCAGCAGAAATTCCTGTGCTTAACTTCCTTGTCAAAGGCTATTCTTTTCTTAAGGCAGCTAATACACAATTTGGGAGGCAAAATGGCTGTAACAAATTGTCAATAGAATGGCTATACAATAAACTCTGCTTATGTATATATACACATATTATCCTACTCTCTTCTGTTAAAGACCAGTGACCTATGTTCACCCATTTATATAATGCCTACCTTTTTAATTCTACTAGCAAAACTAATACTAAATCCAACAATTTCTAAATTACACTGTAGATTCTGATTACGTTTGAAATTTATATGCAAATATCAGTATTTTATCTTAAAATACAAGGGAAAGATTAGCTTAATGACAAAAAATCCTTTTAGAAATAGTTAAAGTATTATCACAGATAAATGTATCCTCCCCACCAAAATGCTTTGAGAATTACACTGAAAAAAGCGAATCTGAAAGGAAATGAAAATAGAAACTAGAAAAGAAAGGGTGACACAGAACATAACAATACAAATGAATGGGGGCAAAAACACGCAATGCAAATAAAATTAAAGGAAAATAGAATTTAACAAGATGTCAAATGAAAAATACAGACAAAAACATAAAGGAGACAGAGTGGAATAAGGAGATACTGATTGAAAATGGGGTAATGTAGAAGGGTATAAAAAGGAGCAATGACAAAGTGTAAATGAAAACTAAGGAGCAGGCAAAGAAATTTAAAGAGGCTGAGGTCTCACAGCTCTAAAATGAATGATTTCAATGATGTTAAAAAAATTCATTTCTGTAAACTTCTGGAGAAAAGTAAGTAATGGACATTGCAATAAAATAACTTCAGAATGGTGACCTTCTAATTTGTGTCTTCAGAAAGGCAAATGTAAAGAAATTAAACAGATCTGTAAGTTTTGCTGCTATAAAACTAGTAAAAACTAGTAAAAGGATGATGAAGAGATGAAGCTTTCTAAACTACTCAAGAATACAAAATCCATAATCTGTCAAATATACTTAAAAAGTTTTTTCATCATTCACAATGTAGAGAGATGACTAAAACTTACATTTGCTTTCCATCTGCCTGTCTGACTTTCTGCTTTGATAAAAAAGCAAATCTATCTTCTGCTAATATAATAAACAACAAACACGAAAGAGAAGTGTGCATAATTTTATATTATCAGTGCAATATTATCAAAAACTCTGAAGGAAAAAAAGTTTGTGTAATGCACATGGGTATGCCATAACTACAATATAGTGCAGTATAACTTCTCATACTTTATGTTGCCAGAAACAGTAATTTAAAGCTCAGTGTTTGCTAAACTATTATTTTGCTCTCTCTCAATTTTTTTTTGTAAGCTTCTATTTTGATAGAATGAAATTTAGGTTTGCTGCCAGCTTTTTGTGAGTTCTATCAGTATACCTGTGCATAAGACTGAGGGAATGTGATATAACACACAATCGCCTTTTCTATTTTAAGAGTGATTCTCTTATTTCATATGAGAAGAGGACGACAGGACTCACAGGAAAGGGCCTCACCAATCTGTGCCTTTGAGCATAGATGCAATTTATTTTTGAGACTCCAATTTCATTGGTAATAATGGCAAGTAAAGTGGAATTTGCTATCCATTACTCCTCCCGCTTGCTGCCAGGGGCTCTGAACGGGGTATTATGAAAGGGCTTGGGATAAAGTACATATTGTGGTAACATATTGTTGAAGCCTGAGACTTCCCTTCCAATATTTATAAGAGTATTCTACAAACGTTGTAGTATTTTACAGAGCTTTTTCAATTAAGTCTTCAGGTTGTGTATAGTGGCATCAAAGCAGTACACTACTCTGTCAGCATAGCAGTGTACTCAACTCAGAACTTGGGCTTTGTTTCTTCAGGATTTCTTGCATTGTGATTAAATGTATTTCCTTCTGGTTGCCTCATCTTTCATAAAAACCTTAGATTTTATTCGTGTACTAGCCCACAGATCCTAACTGCATATTTCTGAAACTTTCTTGTTTGAAATGCTAACGAACCTGTTACAACTATTTCATTTTGGTACCAGTGTCTAGATGTTCCTGCCTTTCATAAAGTGGTCTTTTAAAACTATCCCACAAATTTTGGTTTTAACAATGAACTAATGGAACACAAACTCATAAACCCAAGAGGAACTGCAACAAGTGCAGAAAAGTGGTTATATTTTTTAAGCCAATTAGATCAAAATGAAACTTAAACAGCCCCTCTGCAAGGCTTCTGGTAAAAAAATGTTTCACTGCATTAAATATCACAGCTGCTTCAGCATGTGGCAGGAGCAGCTGCTAAACACAACATCAAAATGCTATACAACAAAACAGTGTATTAAAAGAGTTGAAATCTTAGCAGTGTAGGCTTTTATGTGGCTCAACTAATGTAATGCTGACGTTTCAATATACTCATAAATTAATATAGAAGTTTTTTGTAAGGCTTCTCTTAAAAATCTGTCATATTTCTGAATTAATTCACGGCTCTGTTCCAAAAACTTTGTGTATGAATGGTTACATACACGGCAGAATCAAACACATATTCATGCAAATTAAAAATATGTAATCACTGTCATATGCCGAAAAAAAATGCAGAGGATTTAACACTTGAAAAGCATCTTTCATCTGGAAGTTTACGTATGAAGCCTAAACCCATAGCTATTAACATATCAAATTACCACATATTTTTTTAACTTGTTTTTCAACAATTTTTCTGTTAGGGATGGTAGAACAACATACACACATTATTTTAGTTTTATATGTAATTTAAGCTATACTTAACTTTTAAACAAAATCAAAATAAAGGGAAAAGCAAGCTAACAGACATTTCAATGTTATAACTAGTTTACCACTATAATGTCTTCAATGAGAAAACAAGCAGCAACATGGAAAGCAGAAGTGGTTTTTTAGACTTGCTTCCTCTGCTTCATTTGCTGCCATCAATTAAACAAAGAATTCCAATTACAGCATTTCTGTGGTTGGAATCTCATAACAACCCTCTTGGCAATGGTTTTCTAGTTGATTTTGAGAGCTGATGTCAAACTACATTCTCATAGTGACGGTACTAAGAAAACCATCCTCCTCCAACTGGCTAACCTTTTTTTTTTTTTAAAATTTAGAAACTGCACATTAGGAATTGCTCTATCCTTCAAATTTAATACTATATACTATAAGCAAAAATTAAAGGATGTGAAAACTCAAGTGTGCTATGTATACATAAAAGGTGATTGCATAAGGCTTGTCTCTTTGGGAATTATAGCTTGCCAGAAGCATGAAGAATAATTTGAGTGGATTAAGAGAAAAAAATATTAAACTGCCTCATCCGCCCACTTGCTGGTGTTTATATACATATTTTCACAGAGAGCTAAAGATTTGGTCTTAAAATTTCAGCACATTCAAAGATGTCTAAAGTGAACCAGTACGTGTAAGCATGTTTGGTATGTAACATGCCAGGAAATATTTTTAATGATGCTACAAAATGATAACAAGTAAATCATAAAAGAATATTGTGTATTCTTAAATACTGTGTTCAGTTTTCGGCCCCTCAGTGCAAGAAGCACATTGAGTTGCTAGAGCATGCCCAGAAGAGGGCAGCAAAGCTGTTGAAGGGTCTGGGGAACGGATACTACGAGGAGCAGCTGAGGGAACTGGGACTTTTTAGCCTGGTAAAGAGGAGGCTGAGGGGAGACTTTGTCGCTGTCCATAATTGCTTGAAAGGAGATTGTAGTGGGGTTGCTGTTGGTCTCTTCTTCCAATTAACAAGTGATAGGATGAGAAGAAACGGCCTCAAATTGCAACAGGGGACGTTTAGATTGGATATTAAAAAAAATTCTTTACTGAAAGGTCAGTCAAACATTGGAACAGGCTTCATGAAAGTGGTGGAGTCACTACTTGTGTGTTCAAAAAACCTGTAGATGTGACACTTGGGGACATGGTTTAATAGGCATAGTGGTGTCGGACTGATGTTGAACTTGATGATCTTTGAGATCTTTTCCAACCTCAGTGATTCTATGATTCTAAAATATTTTTATATTCTTCACATTCTAGTGGGTTTTTTAACTGATGTAAGCTGATAGAAGGTTGCAGTGTCTTTGAAACAAGCATATCTGCTCCTTAAAAGCAGAAGTTTGGTACTCCAAAGAGATAATAATTGCAAACAAGACTTTTAAGTTTCGTCCTCTGGTTTACATTTAGTAATTTGACTAGTGCCTGTAAAAAAGAAAGTATTTTTACAAGTTAGTTTTCTAAGACACTTATTCACTAACTGTCCAACCGTGATGCTAAAATTACCTATGCAGTGAGACAGAACAGGAATGTCAAAGTTATTTACAAAATCTGAAATATTTGAAGGGCAATCAAAATTTATCAGGAAAAGACAACATCAGGAAGACAAAAGGATTTCTTATCTTGAAATATCCTATCTGAATATTATCTGAAAAAATGAAGCAGGCTTAAATATTACACTTATTATAGTACATTTTACGATTCGTTTGAGTAGCTATTTTCACACTACTAGCAAACCCAGTGAAATGTAAATGAGTAATATTTTTTAAAGAAAAATGCCCAAATCAGTAAGAGATACTAATAAATAATAATTAGGTTTTCAGTTCAATTTTTTCTGACTCTTGATTTGAGTTTTCTTCATTCCTTCTTTCCTTGCTTATATTTTTTCTAATATATTATGAATGAGGTTGAATCTGATAAATTACAAAAATGTTTTGGTCTAATTCAGAGATTCTTCTTCAGTTATGCCTTTGCAGTTATATGTTTTTACTGATCAAAAGAATAACTGAAAATTGCCAACAATACTTTGTTGCTTCCCGTGAATGCCTGGGAATCTGTAAATTTGGAAGACTGTGGGAATTTACCAGGATTATGTAAATATGTGAGTTTTTATGGTGGATATTTAATTAGACAGAAGTGAAGACTTTGGGTGAGATACCATCCTCCTGCAGGTTTAGGCATTTTCTTCCTGAATTTGCTATCCCAATGCAGAGGAGCAGAAGAGGTATTTCCTACCAGTTGATTTGATATTGGTGTGTTCTTGAGCTCATTGACACTTTTTCTTAACCTGCATCTGAGATTAACTAGGCAGTTAATCAATTAGCTTCCACTCTGTAGAGTGGGAGAAAGGAGAGCAATGTGAAGGGCTCAATGGGGCTGTAAAGGGGATGAGGGCATCTCTTGCAGGATGGACCGCAACTGTGCTGTGGTGCATCATGAGGACAGGAGTGTCACCAGAGTGTGGTTCTATGGTAGAGGGTTGCCTACAGCCGTCCTCTGGCTGCCTTGACAACACACCAGTATCCCACCTTACTGCGTGAGGAAATGCCTGTCTGGAAACCTTGCTCAGTGTCCGTTTTAAATGGAGAAGCACAGAGGCAGACCTGGGCTGAGCACATGTTGGCAGGATGAAGCACTTTTCTTCATTCTAGGTGCCTTTTTTTTTTTTTAGCACTAAGCCTCTCCTCTGGGAGATTTGGTAATATATCTGAAAACCTATGAATGACAGAATTAAAAAAAATGCATGCTAAAAATTAATGTTGATTAAAGAAAAACGTCATAATAAACTATTCTTTATATTTGAAGTGTGTTTTTAATAAATGGACAACTGAGGTAACTTGCCTGGTGAAAAAAAAATAAAGAGAACACACACCTCTAAAACATCTGTGATGGCAGATTTTGATGTCTGTGGCATTTTCTGGCAATTTGAGAATGACTTCAGTGGCAAAAAACCTAAGGATATTCTTAGGGTAGTAGAACATTGTTGTATTGTAGATACTTGATCTGGCCACAAGAGAGCATTGTAAATCCAAAGAAGGACAGCTGCAGCAAAGAAGGTCGTAAAATCTGGTGTGTTTCTTTTTCCCCATTACTGTCACAAAGCTCAAGAAATGATAACTACGTTTATTGACGTTAGTACCAGACAGATAATTAATTATTTAGGGTTTTTCCTGAGAAGTGAAAAGGTCACCTTCATTACATGTAACTTTGAAAAATACCGTAATATTTCAGATCATGAAACATTAAAATACAAATAGTCACTGAACATTTCAGAGCCCATGTATTTGTTTAACTTGTATTTTCAGGTTTGAAATGTTTGCTTTTCTGTATTATTGAATAGTGTGTTTTAAGAAAAATATCATTAACAAACACTACCTTGAAAAAGCAAAGGATCTGACTGCAAGGAAGATGAGAAATGCTGAAAAGAACACCTGAGAGAGATAATGCTTTTTTTTCAACATTTAAAAAGAATAGAAACCTAATAAACAAAGGGTCAAGACCAGAGAAGTGGGAAAAAATGGAAATCAGAAAGGAAAAATGAGAAATTAAGCTCTAGGCAAGAAATATTTAAAAGGTAGGCTAGAAGGCAACATAGGCAACCTGATTTCCAGTTACCCACCCTGCCAACTTCTGGGCATGCACAAGACTGACTGTTGCATATCTCTTTCTTTTCATACTTCTCTATTAAACCATGGCCATATTCCACGCCTGTGGATGGGAGGCTGCTGTATCACCTCTAACAGCTTGCCCCTGGTTCAGCCCTAGGAAATACCACACCCCGCTGCGCAGGTTCTGTTGGTGCATGGTGAGGTTGCTGAGAGTCTCACCTTATTTTCTCCCCTTTCTTAGCTGTTATTTCCAGGTATGGGTTTATTTCTTGTGCAAGCTTGAAAAAAAGAGTGACACCCTTTCTCCACATTGCCTTGCAATCCCCTTCACTAATCTTATGGCATCGCACTGCCGCCGTGGAAACCCGTCACCATCTGCAGCATGGGGTTGTTCTCTGGGAGACATAGTGTCTTGCCTGGATTTGCTACTGAGAAGCTGACGTGCAGCAGGGGAAATAGAAACAGAGCACAGTGGGATGAACAGATTTTGTGTCAGAGACACATCAGCTGTTTGAGGTGAGATAAGGTGGCATAACAAGTGGGTTGAAATAATAATAGAATGGATTTAAAAAAGATAAAATCTTAGGCATTATGTCTGCCAGGTTAATAAAAGTCTGTTTTGGAGGGTTAACAGAATGAAATTTCAATAAATATCTGCCAAACATGCCAGCTGCAAGATTTTCCAGCAGTGAATCTAGTAATATTTGAGTGTACAAACAGCTTGATACTTTTACCCAGGCACACACTACACAAACTTCTCAAACTCATTGAAAATAAACAATGAGAGATCAGTGTGAATAAAGGACCGGTTCTATAATGTTTAACAGTTATGTCAATTCAGTAGGGATTATATTTGAGCCATCAAAGAGACCAGATTACAATAGCCTGGAATTTACTTTATATGTTATGCCTCTTCTCTGCTGGCTCCTCTAGCCTTTTGGAAGTATCTTTACAAGGAGAAATATAAAGTGTAAAACCGTAAGACTGGAGCTGAGGCTGAGAGAAACAACTGTAATAATATGACAAAGGCAGGGTTATGCATTATATTTCTTGATAATCTTTGTACCTGAACTGTAAGGAACACAAAATGAAGCTAGTCATGAACTTAAACTTGTCATTCAGAGTTGTTTACACTGAAACTGAAGGATGTGTAGTGGGTGATGAAAAGAGAATTTCTGCTAATAAATCTGCAACATTTCTGCTCAAGTCAGTGCCTGACCTGCTCTGTATGCAAAACCACATTTTTATAACCGTAATTGCAAGATTTGGTGGTGTGATCCTGGTGGCAGTGGCAGACTGGAAGAGGGGCTCAGTAGCATGTGTAGTGACTTGTTTGAGAGACTTTCCCCTACCAGTCAGTTGACTAGATGTATCGTGTATTATATTCATCAACTTCTTCCACAAAAAGAAAGTATAAATAAAGTTTCCCTGTTATGGTTGCAACTAAAAACTAGTTGTGGAGGGAAAGTGTATATTTTGCAGATAAGGACTGAGAAATAGGGCACATGTGGTACTTAAGTTTGCTGGCACTTCTGTTTTAGAGCTGGTATAGATTCCTTTTTACATATCTTTTACATTAGGTAGGAGGCTGACTAAAATTAAGTGGCTGTGGGACGAAGCTTCATAATGAAATATGGAAGGCCCATCATTCATGTCTCAAGGAGGTGGTACCAGAAAAAAATGCATAATATTTTCAGTATTTACAGAAAAGAAGAAAATCAAATACAATTTGAAAGTGGTGCAAGGAGGACTTGTCTATTTTGTCGTCTGGTAGGATGAATACTTTGAAGTATTCTGATACTGTGTTGAAAAGCAGGCTCAGTTGCCAAGTTCATTTTCCCAAACCATAGGGAAGCCTGTAGATATGCAGAGAAAGATGTGAAAACAAATCTGTATCTATACCTCATTTATACCTCTTCTTTTAGATACTCTTAAAATCTTGCTTGGTAATGCATTTGGTTACAAACTGGTCAAAATACATACCAGCTATTCCGTTTATTTTGCTCTTGTTCTTAATAGCCAGTGTGTTATTTACAAATCCTTTATCAAATGTTTTTCAAACCTTGCTTGATAACTACCTTGTGATGTAGAAAACTAATTCAGTAACTCTCTAGGAAAAGTGAAGGCAGTGAGGGAAAGAAGAGAACTTGAGGAGAACATCTAAGGACAGCTGTGAATATTTGGCTGTGGTTTGTTTTTTTTTTTGTTGTTGCTCCTGAATTGCCAAGAAAGTCAAGTCCCAAGAGAGGGTGTAAGCCACATCTGTATGCCTTGCTGAGGACAGGGTGGGGACTCAATGTTCAGATGTGGGATTTGACTCGAGCAGTGAGTACCTGGCATCAATCACCAGCATCAGCACTTTGATAAAGGAAGACTTTGGGCAGCTCTCAGTGTGCAAAACCAGGCCAAAGGATAGGTCAAAATCCGCTTTTGTAACAACAAACTGTGCCAGACTCCTGGATGGTTCCCTGGTTATAGATCTGGTCACTGAAACTGTCAGAAATCCTAGCTGCAACATATTCTTGGGTGAAAACAAACAGCACTTTTAACTTCTTGCAGTTAATCAACCCAGGACAGAAGTGCAGGATTATTTGACTTGCATCTTTTTGCTATTATGTCCCAGACTTTAAATGGTGATTCAGATCCCAGAACACTACACTAATTTGATAATAATCCATGAAAGGTCATTTCTAGCATAACAGTATCCCATAAGAGTAGAACAAGAATATTCAGTGGCATTTTACATATGCTGGGTGCTGTGAAGTTAGCATTTAGTGTCACTATAGATTCTATTCAGTGGTGGATATTAAATCTAAGTCTTTTCTTTCCTTAATTCTATGGCCTGATGCAAATACGAATACAGACTAAGACAAATACAAACTGAAAACACTGAGAGTGTCATAGATGTACTGTGAATGTAACACTAGTCTAAATTTGATCTTTGATGAGGTGCTATCTGATGAGGCAAGAACAGAAGCTCTGGGTCTTGGTAACTGAACCGGGAGGGTTTGTCACGAATGAAAGACTATGAAATTTGGTTCGTCCCCTTAAGAATCTGGAAGAACTACTCAAAGTAGAACTGACAGGGACATTGATTTCACTGAGACATTGATTTCTTTATAGGCCCAAAAATCTCCAGTTTTATGAGAAATGTCAAAAAATGTCAGGTTTGGCCTCATTCAGGTGGTATTTTCATCACCACCTTTTCACTAGATGACTGTGTATTCCCTGATGAGCACAACTTCCAATAGGTGACCAGCAGAAATTGCAGGCAGGATTGAAAACAATTGTTGTTCTCAAGTTCATTACATGCTTGGCATAAAATACTTTACATGAGACATTTTCATAATGCTTGGACCATTATTTGAATGAAAAAGTATAGTCTTTCTTGAATTCTTGTTGAGAGATTGACAGTCATTAAAATGAACAAGTACTTGTTACCTGCAAAGTAAGCCTTGGAGCAAGTCTCTGATTCAAGCATCTGAGTGAAGGAGGAGATGAGAAGGGGAATGGTAATGAGAAACTGGATGGAAGTTAAAAAAGCAGTTGCCTTTGGCATGTTTTTATTAATTTTTGGTTGATATAGGGAAAAAGTTGGTGTGTTTAGTGAAGTTTCAGTGCTTCACAAAGATATGAAGCAAATAGGAGTTAAGTAAATGTTGAAGCAAAAATTGCTCAGGCAATGTTTGTATGAAGAGTGACAAATCAGGCAGAAAATACTTTTCAAAAGCTGCTGCTTTATGTGCTTATCTCAATCATAATAACAATTAATATCCTAGTATTACAGAGCAGCACTTTGGGCTGTTATGTGAGAAAAATATGTTCTCTGGCTATTCAATAAAGTCATTAATAGAACAGAAAAGCCAGTCACTTTGGTTCTTGTTTTTTTCCTAACTTTGTGCTATTGAATGTGAAGAAAAGATATCCTTGTCCTCTGCAGTCTTGCAGTCTCCTTGCCCCAGGCTGTGACTAAAACTTTGAACTTTCCAGTACATGTTAAACCAAAAGACAGTGTTTTGATATTGCAAATGTAGGCGAGATTTTTTTAAGCAAATTTAGTATGTCTGAGCTTTCTTTCACATTTGCCATTGTAATATTCACGTTAGAAGTCTCTATAGCAGGCTTCTGCTATTGCGTGGCAGGAAATCCATTTATGCTTTTTGAGCTAGGGATTCCTTAGAAACATCCATTGAAAGTTTGATTTTGCAGTTTCTGTTGCAACAGCACAAGACCGGAGTTCCTTCAATTCTTTCAGTTTCTAAGACTCTCAACAGGAATTTGAATAACAGCAACATGGTAGTATGAGCACAAACAAACCTGCACAGCTGGTCCCTGAACACCATTCCACTGCATTTCTTTTTTTCTTCAGATGACCGCTTCCTTTGAGTTAGAGGTCCTTTTTTTCCATACTTTTTTATGTATCATCTATCTTTTGCCGGTGCTTGGAAACTCTTGTAAATGGGAATTGCATTGCAATTCTGGCAACCTTTTTTCCAAATAGCAGGTATTGCCTTGGTCTGTGTAGTTACATACTCTGACTCTGTCAATGCCTTTGTGGTTAAGGTATCCTTTTGTTAGCGGTGTAAATTCTTTGCTGTGTTCAGAGGCATGAATTCACAGCTGGAGATGAATAATACGAAAAAAATGCAAAACAAGAACAAAACTGCAATTGCATATTCAATAAGACTACAGATCATCGAATAGAATAAGTCACTTCTTTCAGGACTGTGGGATTTCATTAAAGCCATAAAGGCTTTACATTTTTTTTGCTTATCTGAGGTTTGGATTTGTAATCTATATAAATAACACCCGTTGCAGAGAGCTGGATGTAAATTATAGCAAGGGACTCTTCCTGCATTACAGGACAAAAGGGAGTATACAGACTCCATTCTAGTTCAAATACACGTTGACACTGGATATTATAAATAGATTTGTTTCACATTTTGAATTTTTTAGAAAGGTGAATTTTACAAAGGACAGGACCTCACAAAGAAAAACGTGTTAGAGACTTCAAAATGAACAGCAATCTTTTCAGCTGAAAAATAATCATCAGCATAAAGAAATCATATCTTACCTATCACTTTCATCATAGAAACAGTCTGGTGATATTTTCCTTGTCCTGATTTTTTTTCCTGTTGATTTGGGTGTCTGAAGCTCAGTCTCCCTGTGTGAACATTTATTATTTGTGCCATAAGTAGGTGGGCTGAATTTGCTAGATACATTAAACTCCAGCTGAGCATCTATGAAATATGAGTTCAGTAAGGCATCATTGGCCAGCTGGATCTTTTGTCTAATCTCAAAATTGCACATCAAAGATTCATTAACCTGTTCTCATACTTAATTTAACTATGGTAGGGAGAGTTACTTGAGATTAGTATGTTGACTTCCCTATAAGTTCCCTAGTCAAATTATTGTTGGATTTGGTTTTCAGATTCCTCAGGATGGGAGTTATTGCAATTCTATACTTTAAAATCTTTCATTACTCTCAAGAAATATTTAATGAAATAAGTGACTGATTATAATAAAATTATTATTTATTTTCCTTGAGATTTCTAGGAACTTTTGTCATGGTTTATGTTAATGAAGTCTTCAAAGCCTTTCAGTCAAATGCACCAGTATAGAATCATAGAATCATTTAGATTGAAAAAAACATTTAGATTACTGAGTCCCAACTGTTAACCTAACACTCTCAAGTCTACCATTAAACCATGTTCAGAAGTGCCACAACTACATGACTTTCAAATACCTCCAGGGATGGTTACTCAACCACCTTCCAATGCTTGATAACACTCTTGGTGAAGGTATTTTTCCTAATATCCAAACCCCTGGCTAGCCTGAGGATGTTTTATCTCATCCTATCACTAGTTATTTGGGAAAAGATAGCAACAGCTGCCTGGTTACAATCTCCTTTCAGATAGTTAAAATCATAGAATCATAGAACAGTTTGGGTTGGAAGGGATGTTAAAGGTCATCCAGATTCAAACCCAACACCATGGGCAGGCACATGTCCCACCAGACCAGGCTGCTCAAGACCCTACCCAACCTGGCCTTGAGCACTTCCAGAGAAGGGGCATCCACAGTTGCAGAGATTGATGAGGTCAGCCCTCATCCTCCTTTTCTCCAGACTGGACAACCCCAGTTCCCTCAGCTGTTCCTCCTAGGTGTTGTTCTCTATGTTTCAAATTCATAATAGCATAGTTGATTTTCGAATAAATAAATTCACACTGTAACTGAGATAAATGTAGAGTCATTGGACTTCGAGGCACAACTTAATGAATGAAAAACCTCAATCACGTTTCTTCTTCTTTTCTGTTAACAGCTTTGATGGGGAACAGAGATGATTGTTGATTTTCTATGTTTTATTCTGGTAAGAGCATTGGCATCTCCATTTCTTCACAGGAGCTTCTAGAAGAGATAAATAGGCCTTAGAAACTCCTCAGGAAGCTATAGGAAGTTATGGCATCTCATAGAATTGAGGAGATGAGGCAGATTTCTTCCTTGATGACGATATATGCAGGAAACAGATATCAGCATCTCATGATCTTTGTCTCTGAATCAGCAGAGTAGAAAGAAAATTCTGTTAAAAGGTATGAATACAGGTAAGTTGTAGGCTTACACTAAACTGATCAGTATTTTAAATTTAGGCACAAAGAACCCTTTTCCCCTGGGAATAGAAGCTTTGCTGAATGGTAGAATTTTGATTGTACAGCCTTTTTTCCCACAGACATATCAGTGAGAGGCCTTTTGCTCCCATAATGTGGACCATGCCAGGGAGGAATCAATGCACAAATTTTTTCAGAAAATCTAATTTTTCTATGTCTTATGTTAATTCTAAAGAAAGTTCATATCACTTAATGCTTTAATAAGTTCTTAGCAGAGTCCCAACTGAAGTTTAGCATTTTAAATGTTAGCTGAAACCCATAAATTATAGACAATGAAAAGATTGGGTTCTTGGTTATTCTGGTATAGTCAAGCAGAAACTCAGGTGCTATTACATTTCTTACTGCGGGAGAACGCAGCAGTTATCGATCTAAACTCAATTTAATGGAAAAAAAGCAAAACTCAAAACAAACCTGAAACTTCTGTGACAGTATAATATGAATTTTCTGTAACATAGTATAAAGTTCTGATTCACAAATGGCCTTTGCCCCTGCAAAAATGAATTTGTGAGGATTTAGAGGAATGGTACCAAAACAATCATTACAAATACATAGCTACATACACTGGCTACACTGTGGTAATTTAAACATCATAGGCAGGTTTGTACAGTGTTCTGTTTTCCTGCAGTCTTGTAAGAAGGTTCAAAAGTTTCGGTGAATTGGCAGTATGTTACCTTGATGCTGAGTTCTCTTTCCTCCCATTTAAATACCCAGACTTGGTGTCATAAGGCAAATCTTCTTAACAGATCAATCTATACTAACTTAAAATTATACAACCTTCCCTCAACACTTCCCTGTGTTTTTTTGTTTTGTTTTCCTCCGTCTTTATTTTATGTCAAACATATGCCAGGCCTCATGATAATTAGAATAGAAAATACAGTGAATATCATGGTAGTTAGGTAAATTATAATTTCTTGTCCGGAAAAAATGCTTTAATTCTGTTTAGATGATAAGTAAAATGCTTTTGAATGTTACTGCATTTGTCTGGCTGCTTGTGGCACTCCAGGAGAAATGTTGAGAGCGAGATGAAAAGTAGCAAACGCAACAGGCTGTATATACATTGGCAGGAAAGAGAAGGAACATTTGAACACCAATTTCACTACATTTTCTAGAACTGTCAGTGGCTCTGTTCCATATTTATATTAGTAGCTTTTCTCAATGTCCAAGCAGTCTACAAAAAACCCTCTGTAGAGGGATGCTTTTTGATAACTGTCATATAAAGAAATACATGTAACACCAAAATACACAATTAAAGATAACAAGCAATGTACAAAATGTGAGGGAGGAAAAATATAATCCAGTAGAATAAAAGCGGTACAATTGCTATTAACATCACTTCTAAAAACATCGATTTTATAAAGATACAGAATGGGCATACTCTAGCCTACTTTATCTGCTGACTTCAGTGGAATAGCATGGGGGATAAATCTGGTTGTAATCCTCAAGCAGCAAGCAGCCTCTCTTCATTAAAAATAAAACATTCCTTTTAATAGAAGATATCAATTATCCCATGTTTTGAGTTAAGGGAAAATAAGACGTAACTTAACGGAATCAAGAGAGCGGTACTAGAGTTAAGTTGTTGAGAGAGCTTGCCAGAGCAGATTACTTCCAAAATTTCTAATTCTCAGCATATTTTTACGATCCTTCAATGCAAAATAAATGGGCATAGAAATGAAGTAGGGTATATCACAGTATCACACAGTATCACAGTATCACAAGGTTGGAAAGGACCTCTGAGATCATCAAGTCCAACCTGTAACCTAACACTAACACCAACACTAACGCCACCATCTAAACCATGGCACTCAGTGCCTCATCCAGTCTCCCCTTAAACACCTCCAGGGTCGGTGACTCCACCACCTCCCTGGGCAGCCCATTCCAATGGCCAATCACCCTTTCAGTGAAGAACTTTTTCCTCACATCAAGCCTAAACTTTCCCTGACGAAGCTTAAGTCCATGCCCTCTGGTTCTGCCACTGGTCACCTGAGAAAAGAGACCAATCCCTGCCCGACTACAACCTCCTTTTAGGTAGTTGTAGAGAGCAATGAGGTCTCCCCTGAGCCTCCTCTTCTCCAGACTAAACAGCCCCAACTCCCTCAGTCTCTCCTCATAGGGCTTGTGCTCCAGCCCCTTCACCATCTTCGTTGCCCTCCTCTGAACACATTCCAGTATCCTAACATCCTTCCCAAATTGGGGGGCCCAGAACTGTACACAGTATTCAAGGTGTTATCATTTAGTCTCTATGAAAAAGAAGAAAAGGGCATATGGCATTTCCTAGACTTCATCTCTCTTGTTTTTTGACTAAGAATGTTATAATTTCCATTCTGCCTCATTCCAGTAAAGTTTTTTTTTTTTTTTTGTGTGTGACATTCTTTCATGTAAAAGAAACGTTCTGAATTCTTGGCAAAACCCTAAATATTGCCCATAGTTAGAATCACAAAAGTATTTGCTGAACTGGAGACACTGCCATCTTATTCCAGGTTGGTGCTTAGGAGTGTAAACTTACCAGATGAGCCTTCTTGATGTCAAAGGCTATGATCAAGAACTAATGTACAGAGATATTTTTGCCTTCACTGCTATCTAACAGGTAGCAGGAGTAATAGTTCAGGACTTGAAAGCAATTCTATATTTTATCAAAGTTAAAGTCCTATTAAAAGCCCCATTTTGTTCCTGTGAAGAGCCAGTAAACCTGACAAAAAATCTGATCAGCAGAAAACAATACTCAGGGAGACACCTTACCTAGTTTGTATTTATGAGGGAAGATTTTAATACACAAGTTATTTGACTTAATGCAGATATAATCTGATAAAATTTTTAGGATCATATTATGGAATAAACCAGAACTATAAGATTCCTTACATTCATCTAACCTTATACTCGGAGACACATTTTCTCTGCCAGATTGATATGATACATCTTTCAGGCTGTGTCTCAGGGCCCCGGATCGTTCATTCTAAATTAATCCTATTTTGTCCTGTGGGACAATGGAAGAATTAGATGTTTTTTAGGGATATGGATACGTAGCATGTGAAGTGGAAATCTCTGTGCGCTTTTCCAGCATTTCTTTTGTCCATGAGAGCCCCAAAGGTGCCTTGTGTAAACCACCCACCACAGGAAGTGGTCTCACTTCTTCCAAAGCGGCTATTTTAGCTCTTATTCATTCTCATTATTTTGTGTTTGACTAATTCTCTTCTGTAACATAGAAGGCTTTTATCCAAGAAATCCCCCAAAGCAACCAGAAGAAACCAGCAGAGGGTTTCTAAAAGCATTACAGAGGTGTCTGAGCATTTTGCTGCTTGGCATTATAAATACACAGGACAGTGAAGGTTCAGAAACAAAAGAAGGCAGATGATCTAAGAAAAATCTGTGACAAGAGGAAGCAGTTATTTCATTAGCACGACAAGTTTTGACCACAATGGCACCTTGATACCACTCACTGTCCTCAGCTTTCTGGGCATGAGGCCAGCTGTGGTCAGGTAAGGATATCTTTATACCCTACATACCTCATACCCATTTGTTTCAATGCTGTTTAATAATGGTGTTATAAATTTTTGTGCTTTTCTCATATAGGAGGAGTTGATTGGGTTTCCTAGATGATGAGTACAATAAATATATGCCCATGTTATCGCCATGTGTATTTGAAAGCAGTAAATTGCTCATCATTATCCTATTGCAGGAATGAAATTAGAAGACTTTGCCATTAGCCAAATGATGGCTATCACTTTTTAATCAAAACATATTAATTTAATGGCTTATAAGTTAACTAATGTCTGTGGAGTCTAGTCTGATTCGAGGTTGATACATCAATCATAACACAGGTCTGAGAGAGAATCTTGGCTGATATGACAAAAAATGCAGTTCAAAAATATAGGTGGTGTCTGGCATCAGTAATAGCCATTTTTTACTGTTTCAAGAGGCAGAGAAGAAGACAGGTATATTTATATTTGCACTGTGATGGTGATTCTCCTTAATGTAACCTCCTTTGTCTATAGCTCTCTCCATAAAAAAATGGAGGTGGAGAGATTCAGTTGTAAATGTTTCAAGCATCCATGACTCACCTTTGATACGTCCTGCTGCACAGCCTTGGCTCAGGCTGCTGAGAAAGATGCTAAGTTGAGACAAAGCTGTGAAAAAGTCTGTCAAGTCTTTAAGAATTTTTGAGATGTGGATCATGACAAGCGCAATAATTCAAGAAGAATAATATTGCTATGGCAGGGCATAAAATCTTAAAGGGAAGAAGAGGGCAATGAGGATTTGTCCAGCTGTCAGTGTCACCACTGTGTTGGTACTGATGGAACTGATGGATGATGGTAGCTCAGCAGCAGTCAGCAGCTCTCTTCCAGGGAGCTGTGGAGGTCACCTCTTCTCCTGCTGACTGATCCTCTCTTCACTAGCAAAGTCTCTTTGAATATCTTATTGGGGTGGAGAACCCACCAATGCCTAGCCTAGCACCTTGTGAAATCCTAGCCATCTTCTGTGTGTGTTGGCCAATAAGTTACTGCTTTGTAGTTTTAAGAATACTGCTTACAGATCATCTTTTCACAGCCCAATATACCTAAACAAACTGGCCCCAAAACATAGCAGTAGCTTTATGAACATTTGAAAATAGGCCTGTATTTTTCCCAAGTTTGGATGATATTTTCTGATTTGGAACAATTTTTAACTTGTTTACAAGTTGAGTAGTGGTGTGAAAGGGATGAATTGCCTATAATGCAGAATCAATACAGACATTGAATTGAAATAAGGGAAGAGATTTTATGTTTTGGCAAGTGTCAGATGAATAGATGAATTCAAAGGCAGCTTGGTTGTAAATAACCCGAACAGTATTTTACCTTGTTTATAGAGATGTGTGTAGCATAAGTAGTTTAACTGCTCAATGCGATGAATGGAAGGAATGGTTTGTGCTCTTTTCTACTATATTTCCTCTTTCTTTTCATAACTTTTGATGCTATATGTATTTTCAAGTAAGTTGTACTGTTGCTGAGGTGTATGTCTATTAAAATCTGTAATTAAAATAGCATTGTAGCAGTGTTAGATAATGAGAATGCTGCTTTCCTCCCACAAGGCTGTTTTCTGGATGGTGAGGGCTCCAGGGCACTTGTGCTCCAGAGGACAGTGAATGGATTCTGAACTGGATCGAAATCCAGATTTTACCCTGTGGGAAATTATGACATTCTGTAATGTTTTCATCCTGAATAATGAAACTTAAAGTTTCTCTCAGGAGAGAAATATTTTTCCAGAGAATTTTGATTTGGAAGCACCAAAATGATCATGTAAAAATGCTTTCTTCTCCCTAGTTACCCCCAAATGCATAATTCCAGTAAGCCCTACTGTAACAACACTAACTCCAAATTACCATCTAGACCATGGAATTTAAGACTCCAGATGGAACTGTGGAGAAAAATCAATACTAAACACTGTGTTTTGTGTTTGAATAAGTCTAATAATTTCCCACCAGAAACATATTCAAAATTAACATTTTTGTATTTTGATCAAACAATATTTTGCAATAGACAGCTGTGCTGTAAAAATAAACAACTAAACAGCTCTGTTTGTTATTTCTTAATTTAAATCTCATATTGCATAAGTCAGCACTGTGGAAAGCTGTAATATTTCAGCAGAGGTCAGTAGTAGCTGTTGTCTTTCCTTGTTATTGCATTTTTTTAAAAAAAAAAGAAATTCCAAACCTAAATATAATCAAAACTCAAACTGTCTTTAAAATATGAGAACAACTGCAAACTAATACAGCATGTAAGTCACACAGGCAAACAGAATCACTCCAGGATAGAGTTCACTGTAGCTTACATCTGTCATCGAGCTTAATATCTGTATTATGGTGCTTTTCTGCTCCCAAGGCTCATTTTTATCATAACCTTTTTTATGTTAAGGCTGGTTCATCATAAAAAGAACAACTGCTCTCTGTCACTCTTAATCTTCTCAAGGTGATTTAGATTGTTGTTTGTTTTGGTTTTTTTTTGAAGGAGCATAAGGGACAAATAACTGTCCTATATACCTAGGGACCTGAGATTTTTTTCTCTCCCTTCCGTTCCTGACTGAATTTTCTCCTTGTAACCCTGGCAAGGAATTTCTTCCCTTTCGGAACTGAGCAGGTAAATCAGCCAATTCTCAAATCTCTGCTGGTGTTTATATTGTGTATCATGTCTACAAATGAAACGGAAACAGAGAAGCACACAAACCCATAAGATATTCAGCTTGAAGATAAGGGAGTTGTTGATGAGAATTTCATTAATGCTAATAAGAAGAGTGCAACTGCATTGCCACATGTTGTGTTGAATATGTATGCTTTGGAGGCTAATAACCTTCATTTCAAAACTGATGAGTACAGTACAAGTCTTAGATTGAAACAACGAATATTATTCCATTGCTTAATTTATTTTTTTTACTCCAATTATTTTCATTTTGCCAAAAAGTTTGATAGAAATTAAAAGGGAAAAATACTTTGGAGCCAAAGTTATTAAATGAGAGGGGAATATAGTTCGGGGTTTTTTTTATAAATATTGAAGTGCGAGGACTCTTAACATTAATGGTAGTATGTAAATAATAGCAAATGCAAACTCTTGGCAGCTTTCAGCTGTGATTTCTCAGGAGAAAAGACCTTAAGATCAGATAACCAGCAGTACAATGCAGATTGCACACATTGTTATTGTTTTTTTCATTACACTAAGCAGTATGAGTACAGAAAGCAAACTCTGAAGTATTACAGAGTGACCTCATAGTGACTGACAGACAGTAGTGAAGAATGCCCCTGGGGCCAGCAAACTCTTTACTGTCATGCATCTGCTGGAGATGGCCCTGCTACCCTGGAGGCGTGCTGCTGTGCCAGCTCTGCCTGGTAGAGAGATGACACAGTGAGCACAAGAAAGGGAAGAACTGGGCCATGTAGGAAGGCCATTATGTGGCATTAAATTTTAAAATGCATATGGGCTGGTATTTCAGAAGGCAGCAACTTGCCTTTTATAAGACCCTTAGCTTCACATCCTGCATGTGGGTGCAGTGGGGAATGAAAGCCTTCAGTGTTGAGTAGATATAGAAAGTACATAATATGAAGGCATCAGTTCAACTGCTAATGAAGCATATTGATTTCCTATTTTAAGCCAGTAAACCAATTGCAAAACTTAATTAATTAATTTATTACCCAAGAGCCCTTATAATAATAAAAATACTCAGAAATATTTTGTTTTGCTAAAATGCCATAAAAGAAAGCATATATTATCTGTTGGAATTCAGATACCATACACTCTTGACACTGTCCTGAGTACAAAATGACCTGTGGTACTTGCTTGAAGGTCAGACACTCATTCACAGCTACTGTTGAGTAAATTGCCTAGTTGTAAACTGTTAGGTCCTTGGAACAAGCCTATGTCTTCCTTTTCATTTATATAAGGACGAGTAAATGGAGAGATATAGCCCATACCAGATCTTGCAGACTGAAAATGTTTGTGTCATATTTTTTTAGACTGTTGGTTTGAAATTCCTGTATGCCTGTAAATGCTTTTAGGCTTGGTTCTGTACCCTTAGGTGCATATCCTACTATTGGTATTGATATAGATCCAGATGGAGCGCTTCTCGTGAGAGAAAATGGCAGCAGCAGAATTGCTGCTGTTCCTAAGGTTGAGGGATATTGCCCCTTCTTTACATGTTGTTAATACAAAATTTTGTGTCCCTTCTGGTATTTGTATCTTATGCAGAAACCGGCTCTACAGCTACTCAAGTTAATGTCACAGGACAAGGAAACTAGCTGAAGAATTGTAATATAATTATAGCATGTTGTTGAATTAAATAAAAAAAGTGTAATTACTAGCATGCTTCCAGGGCAACTAGTCTCTCCCATGCAATTCCTGGGTGTGGTGTTGGGTCTGGCACAGACCAAAGTTTCTGTCCACAGATCAGTGTGAATGAGTCAATGTGCTCTGAAAAGAAGACAATATATATGTATATGTTTATAAACTGTGCCAGTGCCATGACTCTTCCCAGAAAACAGACACTGTTCTATTTTACTTATGAGTATAAATGCAGCCTGTGACCTCATTACAGCTCTACTTGCAGGTGTCAGCTGACCTTAAATGACATGTCCTCTTTAATAGGTCATGTATATGAAATAGGCTCTCTCTTCTCCTGCTTGACGTCAAGTGTTATGAGCTGATGAGAACAGGAACTAAGAACCTGATACAAACTTAGGCAAGAGAAGGAGCAAGAACTGGTACTGTCTTGGCTCTAATTTTCTTTGGTCTGCAGTGGGAGAAAGGTGGTAGGGGAAGATTGTTCCAAAACTCAGCAGGTTCCCTGTATTTCAAGAACCAGAAAATGTCTGGTTGTTAGTGAAAAGGTTTCATTCCAATCGGATAAGGTCATGAGGAAAAAGTTAAAGTGATAGTATTTCCATATGGACTAAAATTAATAACTCAGTTAGTGCACATTACACACCAGCCAGTGCAACTCTGCCTGCTTTCCTGTGATTTCAAGAAGAAAATGTTGATAAAAGACTTTCTGAAATTGTGAGAATACAGAAGCACATGCGCATATATCTATTTTAATTTTAACATAAACATTATGGGGATCTACACCAGATGTTTCATAAACAGTTAGGGTTGTTGGGTCACAGTTACTCTTAACAAAGTATCCCTAGCATTGCTCTTTTACAAAGAGCTCACAGTTCATTTTAATGCTTCAAAAGAGAACAGTAGGGACCGGCTTACAGTGAAGGATAGCTGATGTTCTTATATCTCTTAATAGAAAGTATACAAGGATAATTTACGTCCATGAAAATGATAAGAGATTTTGAGCAGAAAACACTATATTATGGTGTCGGCGATTACTTTGTCAACATGTTAGAACTATTCCAGTGGCACACAAGAATGTGCCAGGATATCTTGTTTACAAAACAGCACCTCAATAGCATGCAAAATCTGATTCTTACGGGTTTTGTTTGCATGAAATGTTCTGAGAAAGAACTGCGTAACATAAAAAAGAGTGTATTAAGTGTCTAACACAAGCTAAGTTATGAAAAAGAGAGAAGTTGATACAGGATTGTTAAACAGTCCACAGCAACTGATAATTTCCGTTGAAAAATCCTAATCATCTTTGAAGATGGTAAGAATCAGAGATAGGTAATGAACTGGAGGTGTTTCCTATCATAGAATCATAGAATCTTCCGGTTGGAAAAGACCTTTGAGATCATTGAGTCCAACCGCACCCATTATGCACTAAACCATGTCCCTCAAAAACTCGTCTGTCCTTTTTTGAAAATACCTCCAGGAATGGTGACTCAACCACCTCTGTGGGCAGCCTGTTCCAGTGCCTGACAACCCTTTTCTATGGCAGTATGGATTTTTGCTTTCAAGATATCTTTGGCAACTTTAGAAATTACTATCTTGAAATAGTCTGCCTTTGCCTATTTCACTGAGTAAACAATTTAAGATGACCCACTGAATGCCTGGATTCAGTTTGACACAATTGTGGACATGAAAAACAGGTTTGTGTTTCCCCATTGCCACAATTGATGCACTCCATCATATGTCAGTACATCGTGCAGCCATCACAGAAAACATCTTATGATTTGCTTTTTTTCTGATTTAGCTGTGCTACAGCTTTTTCTTACATTTCAACTTGACTTCTACTTCCAGCTTCAACAAAAAACATGTGAACATGTGTTAGATGATCAGCTCTATACTTCACCTTTAGTGTTTTGACAGATTTGGGCTGAGTCCTGACCTGGCACTCCGGAAGAATTTTGAACTGCAGATTAAAGTGAAAGCTATGGGTGATTGTGCTCCAGTACTGCAGAGTTACAGATGAATAGGAGTACTGTATATGTAGGATGACGAAATGTGCATTAAACTGTCAGAACACTTAATGAAATGGAACTGGTTTCAGGAAAAGTATAAAATATGAGATAAGGGTTGTAACCCTAGCATACAAAGGAAATACAGTATTTAAAAGCATACTTCACATCTACAGAGGTGTCTTACCATAAGGAATTACAGAAAACAGGTCTGGAAGGGATCAGAGGTCAGTTACTCTATCCCTTGCTCCAAGGTAGGGTAAGCTATATATAAATCACCCCTGACAGAGGGCTGTATTATGTCCTAAAAAAAAAACAAACCCCAAAACAGTGAGGAAGACACTATAGTTCCCTGGGCAGTCTACCCCATTACTCAGTGATGTCACCATTACAGAGTTTATCTCTTGCCGCAAGGTAAGCACCTTCTTGTCTTTGCACTACAGAGGAAAAAAAGGTTAATTCCATCTCTCTTTGCAGCAAGCATGTATTACAAAAGACTAGTACACTCTCAAGAGAATGCTCTATATATGGAGAGAGTGATATGACCCATACCCATTTCCCAATTTTAGCAAAGTTGTTGGGCCTATTTTGTAATTAAACTAGTGGAATGACTTATCTGAATGACTTATTTGTGCCATGGTTTAGATGATGGTTGGTGTTAGTGTGGGTGTTGGTGTTAGTGTTGGGTTATAGGTTGGACTTCATGATCTCAGAGGTCCTTTCCAACCTTATGACACTGTGATACTGTGATACTATGATCTATCTATAGAAGTTACTAAGCAGAAAGATAAAGTGTTTATTTAAATCCTGCTAGCAATTCCCACCACCTTTCCATGTATGCCCTTTAAACTATGTCTACATTGCAAACACACACACAAACATGTACTTTGTATTCACTTTGGCCTGGCTTCCGACGGCTTCAGAACAGGACTTTGTGAGCTGTGCATGGTGGATCATGTTAGTAGGACATGGGTATTAATCCTGCTAGCCTGTGGGACACCTTAGAAAGCAATTGGAGAAAACTCATATCCTGCTACAGCTGTCTTTTTTTTTAGTACTAAAAGATTGTTTAGGGAGGTGGCTGTGAGTCAAGCCAGGACATAGACATGGCAGGACACAAGCTGTTCTATAAGAGATGCTGCTGCAGGAGTCATGCACTGAATATTAGGTACAGAGGAGTGGCAGTTGACTAATTAAAAGACCTCTCCCTGTTCTCCGGACCTGATTATGAGGCTCTGTGCATTCGGTGACACGATGGCAGTCAGGCCACTGTGTGCCTTGGGTGACATGAGAAGGCTACAGCATACATGGATGAAATGCAGTACAAGGATGTAAGGGTGCACATGGAGACAGTATGATGCCTAGAGGGGCTTGATAGTTGCAGAGCCTTGCACAGAGGTAAGGCTACTTGCCTGGGCCCCTGAGGAGAGGTAAAGGCTTTTTACAGCTCTAGATCTTGTATATGAGCTGCCACTGGTTAGTGAGTCAATGCATGAGTGAGTTCAGGCGGAATAGGGCCATCAGGACCAGGATATGTGTGATGTGTCTCAGCGTAGGGAAGATACTGTTCTCTAAACTCACACACTCCCTTGCTTCTCCAAAATGTTCTTACTTCTCCCATATGTTAGCCCTAAAAGTACTTCAGCGTGATGTAGCTTACTTGACATTCAGCATGGGGCAAATTATCTCAGTCTTAATGCATAAAATGGAGGAACTGGAACATGACGTAACACAGCAAACTGATTTCCCCATGTAGATGTGCCCACATAAGTAAAAGCAGAATTTAGTACAAACTTGTTCATCTTTCATTTGACATTTTTTCTTTCCTTCTTTCTACTTTTTTTCACTGTATTTCTAACTGACCCCAGTCTCCTTAAAGTGGGGTAAGAATTTAATAGCTTTCACATGTTATTGAAATTAGATAGAGTCCATTCTTCCTTGACACTAAATGTAGAGTAGAAAATTGCAAATCTACACAAATTGAGGTTCTCTAATTTTAATTCATTCTTTACAGCATATATGATTCATAAAACTGTGGACAAGAAAATTTTAGGAAGAAGAAACACTGTTGAGTGGTTGAGTTGTGAATTCTGGTCCCAATAATGAATTTTCTATCTTTAAATCTTGTGTCATTTTAAAACAGAGAACACATTCTGCCAAAGAATCCCCACCTCCACCAACTGAATAAAATAAAAATCCCATAATGAGCTAGGCAGAACTGTGAGATGCACACATATATGTTTATTTCTTTCAGAATCCTTACAGTATTTCCCTTATTTCTATGCATGCATTGATACTGTGAATACATGACACGATAATCAAAATAAAACTGATGGTTTGGAGTAAAATGCTAAATATTCTTAATGAAATTGAAGAAATTCAAGATAACATTTAATTGCATAGTGTGTTTGAACAATGTATTCTGTACTTCTGTTCTTTAACCAGTCTAAAAATAACTCTGTATTGATAGACACAGATACCAAAATGTACTTCCTATTCACAGAAGCAGTCCACCTCAATGCTTTAAACATAACCATTTGAACCTTAGCAAATTATATACTTCTATCAGTCAAAGACTGGATTTTTCTCCCTCAAAACATGTATATTTTATGAATGTAGAAGATTGACATGTTTATAACTAAGAAAAACATTCCTCATGAAAGCTCGACTGAAATTCATCTTTCCTTTCTTTGACATCTGGGCATAAGGCTGGGGAAGAATGGTGGATTTTTTCCCAGTTTCTGTGGCATATTTTGCTTTCCTGTGGCAACTTGCTGATTTCAGTCCTATGGTGAAGTTTTAAAATGTAACTTTCATTTATGAATAATTAAGTTGCATACACATATGTGTGACTTTTTAGCTTTAGGTTTAAGGTGGAAGGTATGTGTAAAAATACATAAAACCAGAGAGACTATATCAAGAGAAAAAATAGAAAAAATACAAAAATCTGATTTTTTAAAGACTTACACATGCATGTAGGCAAAATGGAAACAGAAGAGTTTCTGTACAATACAAAACAAATCAAGGACAGAACTTTCCCTGTGATCATAGCAGCAGATGTGTTCTTTCTCAAGTTTAAATCCAATATCAACAGACTTGGTTAAGCCACTAAAATCCACAGAGGACTGAGATTCTTTGTGTTGCTAGGAATCCCAGAACATACACATGCTTAAACCAATATGTTTTTGAGACATATTCCATCTTGAATTTCTATGAAAAGTAGATTAAAAAGCCTAAAATAGAGAAAAACCCCTAAAACATGGCTTTCAGCCATGAAGACAAAGAACATTGCATAAGGTCCAATGTAATTAGGAATTTGCAGTACATTGATGCTTTATGCCTTCCCAATCTGCAGGCTAATCAGGATTCTGCAGATCATTTATTCTGCAGCCTGATGCAGCCTATTATTGTTACCTTTGGGCAACCTTGTCAAGTCTGCAATGGTTCCTTTTCTTACTGGTCTTTAGGGACGTGGCAGTTGAATAAGGGAATAGTCCTGAATTTTGAAATTGTGACTATGACCTTGACTGTTTGTTTGAGGGTAAATACTGCTTTTAGTCAATTCTACAATGGCTTATTACATTCTGGGTTTTAATATTTATAAAAGCCTTACATAAAAGGTGTTGCACATTGCAAATTACAGTTACAAGACTATACCCTGAAGCCCTTTTTTTCAGTTTGCTTTGTCAGTGGGATTTTAGTTGAATTATGATGTAGCATGTTTATTATTATTAATGCATACAAAGAGAATTATTCTAGCTGTTTTCTCCTATTTTCAGGAGGATTTAGGTTATTCCAAGCTGCATAAGGAAGGCAAAATCAGAGTAATTAATTTTCTTGTACCTGTGTTGAGGTCCTGAAGTATTGTAACTTAATAAACATTAAAATTCCTTGCTTATACAGTAAATCAGAATACAGAGAGTTTACAGGGGATATAAAAAAAAACAGATAGAAAATGCTCTAGATGTGACTTATGATCATGGGTGTTCAGTTCAGAAATCTGAACTCGGGTTGACATAAATGTCAGAGAATGTTGTTTGTACTTAAGATTAAACTTTAAACATTTCCCTTGTGCTGTTTTTGCTGTGCTCCATGGGTTACCTTTGCCCCACAAAAGGCTGTTAGTTACTACACACTGTAGTATACGTGAACAGCAAATTAAAAGCAGAGAAACATGTCTACAGCACAAGAGACTATTTTAGTACCCAGTGAAACTAGGGTAAAGGTTGCAGCTGGTTAACAAATATTTTGGCAGCACATATGAAAGAGTGTAAAAGGAAATCCAGAATGCTGAGGTTTGCACTATCAAAGGCTTTTCAATTTGTATTAATTTTTAAATCCATAAAATGCTTCACTTGAACATACAGGCATAAACCAGCATTCATAATGCTTTTTAATACAAAGGCTTGAAACAAGGAGCTGCTGACATGGGTCTTTTGAAGACAGTTCCAGAACTACATTTCAATGAAGGAAATTTACTTTTGAGCTATTTCATATTTAGGCAGCTGAATACCTTGACTAGAAGTATTAAGTAGGATGAACCAGTTTGTTCCTGTTGCAGTGCTCCTCCTAAATGTGCTTCAACAGAAACAGGATAATCTTTTAGGTTAACTGCACTGCACTGGTCAGCTTAGATTACCACACTTGAACAATACCCACAACGCTTACTTCATGGGAATGTAGAGAGAGCAAAGAGAAAAGCAGAGCTGGTCTGGAGTACAGAAAGTGTCAGTATTAGTAGATGGACCAGATGGGCTCTCCAATTCCTTATAAACATCAGCAGCATGGGAACTGCAAACGATACCACAGTCCCACAGACTAAGCATCGCCTTGTTTATGGCTCAATTTGAACTGGAAAGCTTTGTATGTATGGATGAGTATTCAATTAGACACTGAGCTGGCCTTGTACTGTGAGCTGACACTTCTGCTTAGACAGCATTTTAATCCTGAGTGTTTCTCACAGCTTGGGAAGACCTGCCTTTCCTCCTGCCTACCATGCAAAGTCAGACTTGAGGCAGATCTGAGACTGGCTGCCTGGCTCCTATTCAGTCTGTAGGGTGGGGTAATTGACTGCAAGAGAACTAGGTAAGAATTTACAATAGCTTACAGAAGGTGAACTCGTTACTTTTACATTCACTGGAGACTGTGTTTATGTTAAGTCAAGTTTTCCTTAAAGAGTACTAAAAGGCTGGACAGATAGTGAAACTTTGTTTACCTCCAAAGAACAGCGATTTTCAGGGTAAAGTTAGTGTTGTTTTGTATTTCTCAGAATATCGGTGGACTTTTACCAGCGCAGTATGTAACTTGACACGCTGTCCTATCAGGGCACTCTACTGCATGTTTGCTCTACTTTTTCCAGCAATCCTCTATATCTCACTTGCTTGATGCTGAGAAGAGAGGCAGGACAGTTCACAGCTGAAAAGTACATGATGTTGTTTTGAACGCAATTTTGGAACATGGAGCGATATTCTGGAACTTTCTCAAAGTTCAGTCTCTCTCCCACTGAATCGATGCCAGTGACTGACAGCAGCAGTCCTTGATTCAACAGAAAAACTGCCTGAGGTTTTGTTCCAAATAAAAGAAAAACATTTTCCATGAGAAAATACAAGCTATTTAAAACATACGATTAGACCTACCATATACGAGATAGCTTTACATGAACGTGATATATATATTAGCAGAGGAACCTTTTGACACAAACAGTTGGATAGATAGTTAATCCACCTTCCAAGCAGATTTTCTCATAATTACATCATGTACTTTTCATCCACTCCATCTAACAAAAAGCAATTGCAGAAGGAATTGCAGTGAGAGTCTGAGCAAACATGAACTACAGGCCGAACTACACAAAAGATGTATGCTGTTACAAGGCCTTCACAAAATACTTTAATATGCTTTCAATGGGCATTTTGTTCCACATATATCTCTGAAAGTTACTTCCTTAAAGAGACTTTGCATGGATACAGTACCCAGCTGTTACTATCACCATGCTTTTTACCTTACTTTTCTGATTTGAAAGCATGAGTAGTGAAAATTACTTCTCAACAGCATCCCATGATTGCTTCAGAGCAGGGCATGGCTACAAATGTTTTTATCTGAGATCTATGCACTTGTGGCAGCAAGTCATACAATTGTATTTTTCATTCTTTATATGGTTTTAAATTAACAGATCTAGAAGTTCATGGATTTTGACAGGTGACACTCTGTTCCAGGATTTTCTTTGCACACAGAATAACTCAAAAAAAATTGCTGTTTTCCCTTGAATGTGAAAGAAAATGTAGAATTTCCCCTTGCATCTTTAACAAAAATGAAAATATTTATCAGTAAAAAGGTGCATAAGCAGTTGAACAGAAGACTATGCAAAACATTAGCTACTGCAGTGTCTCTAGCAAGGGATTTTGATTTCTGAGGACTTCAACAAAGTCTTGCTTTTGAAATCATAGTGCTAGAAACAGTACCGGGTAGGTACAAAGGGCCAGATTTCAAAGAATCTGGTTTAAGGGCTCAAAACCTCCATAAGGGCAGTACAAGTTAAACAAGTTAAACCAAATAAAGGTTTACTTGGAGTTTCAGCAGTACAGAGGAGGTGCCACACAGAAGTGTTGTCTCAGTTCACACATACCCTTTCTGAGATGAATCAAATGGCACTAAAGATGCCTTGCTGTGTTGAGCATTAAAATCAGAGAAAAAAATGTACAGGCCGGGCTCCTTCTTGTCCCCTTGGAGTCCTATGTGTACCAGCAGAGGAGAGGAGGGTGCAGCCCCATGTGCCCCAGAAAGTAAAGCCTACAGTGGTACTGGGCTTACTTGCACTGAAGGGAAGAGCGCTCTTGTGGTGTTTCTTTGAAAAGAGCAATCAGATTTTGTCCCTTTGAAATTTTTCATGAAAGTGAATTATGCTTATTCGGTTTTATCAGAACTTGAAGTAAGTAAACTCTGTTAAAAACAGCTGCTGCTGCAGCTGATGGGTTTGTTGCAACAAGAAAGTTTTTTGGGAATCCAGCTCCTTTCTTGTATTTCACCTTTACTACTATTCTACGTGTGCTTAAAAATTAACAGTAGACAAAAGTAAGGAAAGATATAATTTTGGATGACATTGCCTGTAAGATGGAAAACGCAGGCAGATTGGCAAGGGAAGTGCCACAGTCTCTCTGTTTCACTACTTTCAAAGTGAGACTATGTTCCTGAAACATAATTTTCAGCCAGATGTAAGGTTTTGGGTTCAGTGGAGGCCAATATCCTGTGGTCTTTGTTATACAGGAGCCTGGATGAATTTATTTGCTAGCCCTCAAACTCAATGAGTCTTACAAACCCCAGAGAAAGGGCCCTAAGCCAATTGGTATGGGTTGTATGAGCTGAAAGAAAGGCCAGGGAAAGCAAAAAAAGCAACTAGGAGAGGAAAGATATAGAACATTTCCAGTCTTATAAATCAGAAATGAATCCCTTGACACCAATACTCTTACATTAATGTAACAGCAGAACAAAACCTATATGCAGCTATGTTAAAAAGCCTTGCAAGGTGAAAAATAAGACTTCTCAAATTTGAAGCTCTCCAGAGGCTTTGAGGGAAAAAAGACAATAAAAAAAACCACTCATAAAAGACTTCTTAATTTTAATAGTATGTAAAGAAACTTAGTATATTATTTGATGAGTACAGGTAATAGTGTTGCATCTCTGTTTTTCCCCCAGTATCATATGCTCTGTGGGTAAATACATTTATTTCCTGTTGCTGGTAGCTTATGAGACATTGATAGTAATGAGTGAGTAGTGTCATAAGTATTAGGCATTGTAGTTGCATATTGCAAAGAACCAATAAATAACAAACAATGTATGTCTACATGTGAAATTACTGACTGCTCTTCAGCAGTGCTCTAGGAAAACTGTGATTTTCAGATACGATCTGATCAGTCAAATTAAAGTCTGATGACTGCCTCAAGATGTCCATTTATCACCCAAAATAAATCAAACTGAGAGAACAGGTAACAATACATGATTATATTCAAAGGCAACGCATCAGCACCTATGGATAAAATTTCCAGCAGCAGTCAGATAACAGGGGCAGGAAATAAAAGTACAACAATAGATCACATCAGGACAGGATATTATAGAATCTGAACTTGATTCATAAATATAAAATAATGAACTACCGCTTTTGTAGTCTTACCTGCCAAACTGTATTAAAAAACTTGAAAAAATATTATTGTCCCTGTTACATCTGAAGATTTGGTCAAGAAATTAAAGAGATTGTACTGAAACATGCACCCCTGTTTTTTTAATGTATGCAGACCTCTGTTGTGATTCAAGTCAAACTAGAATTATTTTCATGACTCTAACTCAGTCTTGTCTAGGTAATTTCATTTTCTGAAAGCTAACTGCATGTTTTTCAGACAGCTTCTCTCTAGAAGTGATAACACAGTATGCAGAAAGGCCAATGTTTATACTTATTCCCTGAGTAACCAAGGCCACCCTTAAAGTACTGAAAGAGGCTGCACCTGTAGGGAGGAGTGGACAGGACAAGAGATCTCAAACTGACCAACAGAGTGTTCCATCACACATTATACTCAGTATAAAACTGAGAAATCACAAGGGTCTCGCTCTCTTCTGAGATGGCTGAAATCCAGTGAGGACCTCGTTTGTCTGGTTGGTCCTGATTCTGGACCTGTGTATTCCTGAATCCAGTTTCAGAGTTCAGCTCGATCCTAGCTGTGGACCCACTCCCTCGTCTGCTCTACAGCATTTGTAGTGATATACAGTCATTGAGGGGTGGGGTGTGCAATCTCATACATTTGTATATATTTTATTACTTTATTATTATTTTTAATTAATTAAAACTGTTTATTTAGTTTCCAACCTGAGGCCTTTTTCTTCTCATTTTCTTCTCCCTTTCCTCTGGGGTCCAGGGAGGGAGGGAACTGGGATCCCAGATGCACGGTTTTAGCTGCTGAGATTAGCCAGGTCAGGGCTAAACTGTGTCAACCTCATAGCAAGAAAAAGAAAGAAAATTTTTAAACTATGAGTTCCTTTTTCTTTTTTTTTTCTTTTTTTTTTTTTTTTTTAAATTTAGTTAAAAACCTTATAAATCTTTTTGGTGCTCTTTAAATTTGAAAGCCTTACTAGCAAGCCTAAAAGACTCCTCAGAGCTATTTAGTGCCTATGTGAAAAATCAGGAAAAAATTATCTGAAAATCCAGGTAAAAAACTGTGTGGAATTACTATTCTTCTTTTAGCATTAGTTGGAGAATGTGAATAATGGTTGAGCAGAAAGTCTGGCCACCAGATGGAGGATCAAGGTAATTGGAGGTAATGAGGATCAACAGATGGAAGCCTGAGAAATATCTGAAAATAAAACCTTAAGAAAGCTACTTGTTGTACTGAGTACTCTACATTTTCCTTTGTCTTGCAAAATGTGCAAGCGGTAAAGCAAATACTTTCCCAAAGAGGACATGTTAAGTGCCAAGTATTAGAAATGGGAAAAGGACTCCTTTCCTGCACATCAAGCAGTCTCTATGTAAGTTGGTACCGCCCTAAAGGCTGTGCTGCAGCAGAATAAGATAGGTCCTTGAGCCGCAACAGCTCCTCAACCCCTGGTCTGACAAACTCCTACCTCATTCGATTTGAATCACAGCATTATCAGTGCTGAACTTCACAACAGGGGGAGGTCTATACCACTGGGCAGACATCTGTCTATATTTACACAGCCCTATGCCTTGCTGCACTCTAGAACACAAAGCCTAATTTTTTTCCATGTTGCACAGTTTGCGAAATGCTCCTGAGGGTGGACTGAAAGCACCCACTGGAGTAGAAAACTCTTGAGGCACTCCCACACAAAATCTAAGTACTTTATCAGCCGGACCTTCCCCATATACAATGCCTAGGGCTCCTGAATTAAAGGTCTGAAGACTGCAGACAAGAAGGATCAACTGAGTTAGCCATGAACCAAAAAATGCTCACAGATAGGGCTGCACAATGAGGTAGGATGCTTGTGGATGTGCAAGAGAACTAGCTAAATATTTCTACCTCTGCAGCCACTTAGGCTAGAAAACAGCTACCTACCCTAAGCACACAGACTCTGAATTAGTCATTAAATTGCAGTGAATGTGACAGAATTTTCCCTGAAAGGGAATCTCAGGCTTCCTAGAACCTCACTTGGCACTCAGATTTAGCTATGTAGCTGAGCTCCCCATGGACACTGGAGGCACAAGGACGGAGGTGTTTGCAGCTGGCAGAAGAGGACAGGACTATCTGCACCTTGTGGGTAAGCACCTAGACATCACCAGTATCAGTTTCATGGGGGTGAGTGTGTTCTCTCTTTTTAAGAAGAAAGTGCAATAATTCTGAAACATGTAGTATATGTGCCCGTGGCTTACTCATGTGCGTGTGAATTGCCTGTGGGATCTCAGTGACTCTGTACTATGGTGGATCAGCAGCCCATGTCGTTGTATTAAGCACTGGCATGGCCCAGAGAGTATTGGCTAGGGAAAAACTCCATCAGGACAGCCTGTCTAGCACAGTTGGGAGCGCTGTTCCCCCTGAGCACAAGAATGATGTCCAGGATGATGGAGGCTTTCACCGGACAGGAAAAGGGCAGATGGTGGTGGCTTGCAGAATTTCATTACATCCACAGCCACAACAGATTTTCTAACACCAGGTTGCTATCCCATAGATCTAAGGGAGTCTGGCAGAAACAGTTTCCAAGGAGAAATGCCTGCACATTGCTAGACTGGGAAAAGGGAAATGGAAAGAGGTGTGATGCATTTCCAGCACTGAGCAGTTTCTGAGACAGACCCATGAAGTTAAGGTTTTGTATCAAGAAATTAGCAATGTGTGAATGCAAACCACCAGGAGGGATGTATGATGCATAGCCAGAATTATTAAGTCTTGGCAAAACTGAGACTGATGGTGGGATCTGCCATGCTTTTAGTGCATCAGAAAACAGCAGTGATTCAGCTGGTGCTGGCACAACTTTTGAAGAGCGCGGTCTAGGATATCCAATAGCAAATGGACTCCAACAACCATACAGGGTGACGGATTTTACTGTCCTTGAATCTGAAGATACCTGGAACATTTTGCTGCCTCTGTTGTCCTCTGTCAACCTCACAAGCTGTAGCTCATTTTAACGTGTTGAGAACAATGCAGATGCTGTAAGATGGCAGTGAGTAGTGGTCCTACAGAGGTCCTTTAGTCAGTACAGGAGTCAGAGGCATCTTTCAAATTTGAAGATGCATGATTGTAGTCATGGCCTTGAGAATTTCAACCTCAACAAAGCAGGAACATGCTTGTGGCAAACTAAGGGACCTGCAGACACAAACAAGGCACTGTAGCCTGGGCTTTCTTTATTGTGCTTGTCGAATCGGTGGAGACACAGCCTAATTCTGCTTGCTTGCCTTGCAGCAAGTAGGATAAACAGCTGAACAGGCAAATATCTATACATAAGATTTCCACATAGCTGAGATATGTACATATAAAGGGTCAGTCCTAATGGTGTGTTTCCAAGCTTTATTAGAGATTTCTTAAGGTTTGGATACCTGCTTCCGAAAAAGAAAGTAAGAATTTTTAGATGGATGTTAAGATCGTGTGTTTTCCCTCCTACAACCCTAAAATGACAAAAATTGCTATAATCATCCCTTGTCAAGATGCTGCAAAACTGCACAAGATGGAATCTGGAGCAATAATGCAGCCAAGAGATACTCCTTTCCAAGCAGATCCTACTGCCAGTGGAGAGAACAGGATGAGCCAGATTTAATTTAGTACCTGGAATAGGACATGAGGAAAACCACAGAGAGAGTATTTCACCTGATGGGGACACAGCTGCTTCATAGACCCTTTTGTGCTTCTGAGATGCTGCCAGGGCCACCGCGGTAGTCCTTGTGAGTCCTGCTCCTCGAGCAGACACGTGCAACAATTCAGTCTCCTGTGAAGGGTGACAGGACTGAACTACACAATTAGCTAATAATTTCTATGCTTACTCAACTATGATATAAATAAAACGTTTGACACAGAGTGCTTGAGTTTTAACAACTCAATAGAGAAATCCTAAAATAAATGCATCAAGGGAAAACAAGCAATGCTTTCAAAATTAGCAAAGACTATCCATTTCAAAGCTATCAAAGTTCCTATCAATTTCAAAACTGTAAAATAACACTTTGATACAAATTACTGTTAGAACAATATTTCGCAACCATATTTTGTAAGCAAATTGTAAAGTTCCACAAAGAGATTTTCTGATGTTATTTTTGCTCATTGTTTTGTACTTCTGGCTAATTAAAGAAGTCATTATAGTGTAATAAAAAAGGATATGAATTTGCACTGGATTATAAATAAAATGAATGAAGTCAATGAACTGTATCTGAATGACTGTTTTCACACTCAGAAATGCTGTTTGGTTCAGATGATATTTTCTATGTCTATTATAAGTACTACAATATCAGACATCAAAAAATCTAAAACTGTACCTGTGATATATAGACAAAATCACAGTAATCACGTGCATAAAGCCAAGTGTCTGAGCACAGGATTTGTTTGCACTTACTGGTTTTTAATTTATCTCTGACTAGCTAGCCCTGCTTTATGTGCTGTTGAAATTGATGAGCAACCATCCTGTGTACGTTTCCTTGAAATTTACCATTTTGAAAATTGTGTATAAAAGAACATGCTTGAAGATTTATACAACTGAATTTGAACTACTCTCCTTTGTTAATACTTTCTTTAATAAGTTAATTAGAAAACAGCACTTTATTATAATATTACAGGTTTTAAGAGTTAAAATAAAACAGATGGAATTTTGAGAATGAATCTGGCTAACAATATTCAAAAAACAGCTTTCACATCCGGTGTTTGGTGTCTTTGGGTCTCCTAGATGGATTACAGAGACAGAGGTCTGTTGATAAGTTAAAAAGTACCTGTACCCAGATCCTCAGAAGTATTTAGAAATACTCTTCTCGATTTCCTTTCAGGCTCCAGTCCTTCTAAAGGCCAACAATACCAAGCTGCTGACTTATAGAGCAGATGTGTGAGAACTGAAGCCAATGCTGAGTAAAATGACTATTCTGGCAGTCTGCCTAACTTGAACCTCTTGTGTGTGTGTCCCAGCTCCAGCGCCAAAGCTCTTTCAGACACTCAGAACTACCTTTTCCCAAAGGTATCTTATAAAAAACTGTAGGTATAATGACAAGCTGTTCTTTTTGCCAATTATTGTCTTAAACTGCAGGCCAGTACTTTTCTGGCAATCCTGAAAGAACTTAAAGGGGTTTGGTCAAATATAATATGGCAGCAGTTCTCCCTCTCAGCTTGGCAGCAGCGTTAACAAGTGAGGACAGTCTGTGATTAGTGGCTGCACTATCCAGGGAATTGATAACCACCTTAAATTGCTGACAGCAGTTCCTTTCTCCAAGGTGAAGGAATGAATACGAACACTTGTAGCCAATTATAAGCTTTTCTCTCTTGGCTGATATGGAGGAAGCTAAGCTGCAGGAGAGTCTAGCTGAAGAGAAGTGAGAAGAAGCTAAGTGGAAGCGACATTTTCAGGGTACCATAACCCAATTCTAGATATGTCTAGATTCTCTTGCTGAGTTAATATACTCTAGTCTCTGCATTTGTGCTGAAAAAAATTGTGAAATTAATCCAACACTTCTCCTAGCTTCCTTTGCTCCTGCTTCTCTTTGGTCGTACAAGCAATTTGAGCATTACAGAAACAGAAGCAAAGTTGGTTACAAAAACAGAAGGAGAACATAACCAATAATGATGCAGAGATGAACCTTGATCATCTGTTACAGCTTGACACTTTTTGTTTACTAAAGATTTACTGCTTTTGTCAGAGATGGAGATAGATAATACAGGATTTGATTGCATTTCTTTTGTCTTAAATAGGGCTTCACTTCTGCAAGCACAGTATAAGTCAAGACTCTGTATGGCTCATTTGTGGATGACAATGATATCTTTAAGCATTCAATCAGACTTGTAGATAATTGCAGATACCAAAGAACACAATTGTTTGAAAAGCACATTTCTATATCCACATGAAAGTCTTTAATAGCTTTCTTTTCATAGCCAGAGTAAATGGAACATGGATGCTATCAGTGCAAGTTTATTGTGGTTTGTTTTTCTTTATTTGTCTGTTTTTTTTCTAGAGCGATTAGGACTAGTTGTGAAAAGATAGCATCTTCTCATTTCTTTAGTCATTTCCTCAGGTTGTCAAAATAGATCCAGTTAATACCAGTTGCACAGGTGGCTTTTATCTATGAGCATCTACTTCACATAGAAAGAACTGATGACAGTGACTTATTTTATATGTCAACAAGTAATCATTCAGTCATAAATATTATCATCTTTGTAAATGGTAACTTTTACAAAGTGCAAAATACCACGTTTACGAATGGTACATTTTGTCATTTACAAAGGTACATCAGCAACAATTCTATCAATCTTATTGAGCTGACAATATGGAGTCAAAAATTTTCATTCTATTATCAGCCATGCTGTGTTATTAAATAGGCAGTCAATATTTTAATTTCACTGATTGAAAAAATGAAATTCATGTGTAAAAAATCAGAGCTAAAACCCAACTCTCACCCCGTTTTCATCATGCCTAGTACCTGTGTTGCAGAGTATGCACTTCTCTGAGAATTCTGTGTCACAATATTTGTGAATTGTTAATGCTCATCATTGCACAGGATTATGAAAAGACAACAGTTTCAGTCATCGTATGTTTCTGTTCAGGTATGGCCTATATTAAGTTTTAGATAAAATTATGTGAAGAAAACTTCAAAGGTTTGTACAGATAAGTCTAAAGTTTTAAAAGCATTTTTTAAAGTAGATTTTATGTTAGCAAACTGTAAAATAATATTTCTTTATCACAAGGGAGAGCTCATAAAATCTGTTCTGTTAACACCCTGGTTCAATTATACAAACATTAGTACTAATAGTGCAAATTAGTGCTGAAAAAGAAAAATTCTCCCAGATAAATATTTGAAATTATACATAATTTTTCTGAAGGATACTGTGCGATTAGTTATCCTTAAACCACTTCAGTCAGCACTTTTGGTTCAATTTGATTTTCAATTTCCTATAAACTGGTAGAACAATGGCATCATCACACCTTTTGTGCTGATAAGGTAATTCCTGTTTCCTCAGAAGTACCTATATTTCTATGCATTTGTCAGGGTTCACGTGTCACAATGTAAAAGAACAAATTATTAGTCTTTCTGTATAGGGCAGGAGGGAACTCATGCCATCAATTTGTACCACTGTAAACAGAGTAAAATAATAAAATTCCTGCTTATTAAACCAAACCATGGAAAAGGAGAGTCTTGGCCCATCCTTTGTAATTTTGCATTTTGGATAACCAATATTTTTGTTCATCCCAATGTTCCCACAGAAAATGTTTAATTACATCTTTTTAGTTTATAACTGATGTAACCTGTTGAAAACTAGAGCTCTTTCAGGGAAGTGTCTCTTCAGAAGCTCTGTAGTGAAACTAAGGTTTTGGCCATAATTCCTCCAGATGACTATCAGCAAAAGGCAAAGAGTGCCCAACTGACTTTACACATGGGTATGGTCTGGTATCATAGCTTGCCTCAGGCTAATTCTGGAACTAATTTTGGCACGAGTGCAGAGAAATTAGTATTTGCTTTGAGAAGGTCTTCTGATTTATATCTCTTGTACACTAGCCATTTTTGTTTTGCTTTTCATCCTTATTCTCCCTACATGAAGAGCTAGATTAATCCTTGAATTCTTATTTCCTTTGTCTCTGGGCTGGGCTCATGCCCATCACAGTTTGAGGGGTTGTTCATCTTGTTAGTAATCATTTTCCAAGTTTGCTCTAGTAATTTCCTTTATGTTCTTTAAAAATTCAGTCTCTTTTAAGCCATTGAAAATTAGATGATGCCAGGCAACTGCAATAGGTTTAGCAATAGTCTTGTTTGTCTTTGTGTTGTCCTTTTTCCTCAAGGCAGGTAACCTTTGCTTTTCACCCTAAAAGTTCATTCAACACATCTTTTCAATTGCTGGCTCAGGGTTCAAACTGGAGATGTCTTTTGCATTGGGAGATTTCATAATCATGAATTGGTAAATCAGTTTCTCCATAGGAGGAGTGGTCTACAATATTTAGAGGCTTTCAAAAAACTTAATTTCATACCTTGGCTTGGTTTGACTGTCTTTGAGCTCTAAATGCAAATCTGTACATCCTTCAATACAGTTTCCATTCCATTTCCTAGCTCTATCACTTTTAGCCATTCATTATATTTTAATTCTGTAAACGTTACCACAAGACGGACATATGTCCTGTATGATATCCTCTAGGACATTTTCAAATGTTAAAGAATCAGCTAACTGTTTCTGATTTTATTGGAGTAACTGTTTCACTTTGTCTCTCCATTGCATTATAAAGCTTGACATATTCTAAAATACCTTTGGTAGCAATGCTACGTAAATGGATTTGTTGGTCTTCTATAATTCAGAGGTCTTCTATAACTCCTGAGAGGACAGGAAACAGGAGGAAGAGTAGGGGGAAAAATTATCACTAATCCTAATCTGTGATCTCATACATAATAATAAAGTGTACCTTTGAGAAGTACTGCCAATTCCAGCCTTCTGCCAAAAGTCAACTTTCACATAAAGTGTGAAATGTTTTCCCTCTCCAAATTTATAAAAGATCCGTTGGACTTGAACTCACTCCAGAAACTTGCAGTTAACTTAATTTAATTGCATCACAAGCAAAATGGAGGAAAAACTTGCACTTAAGCAGGTTAAAAGAAATGGGCTCTGCACCACCTGTCTGATGAGAATCCTCAAAGCTGAGACTGACCCTTCAAGGCCATTTTACAACTATTGTACCTCAGTGGTATGATGATAAATGAATAAATGCCTACCATCCATCTTACTGGTGAATCAGAAAGTGGCTAAACTCAACCCTTTATACCAGATTTAGTGAAAAGAAGTAGACAGAACACTGATCAAATGAGAATAAATAGGAAAATTTAATTTAGCTCTGTTAAGCTTTGATTACAGTATTGGCTGTATTCTTTAGATCCTTGTCTAAGTTTGTGAGTTCCATATTAGCTTTTACTAAGAAAATCTACTATGAACTTGACCAGTAAAATTATACTACAAATATACCCAAAATTGCAAGGCTGCATAGACCTCAACTCTCATTTGTTAGAGAAAAATGGGTTAAACTTCTGCAAGGCTGAGAATATTTCAAACTGTAAGAACTGAGTGAAGGCCAAAGAGCCAGGAGTTTTGGGTCAAGCAGTGGTATGCAGATTCAAGTCTTCTGGAAGTACGAAGTCCAATCACTCTGAGAAGAGGAAGCTGTAACATCAGCAGAGTGTGGTCAGTCTCCCAGTTACCTCAAGGAGATCCCTCCACCATCAGCACACCAGTCTAAACATCCATTTTGATAATTCTACATCAAATATAATATGATTCAGTGTCACAACAAGCAGGCAAACACCTGTTAGTGCTGATCCTGTCATAAGAGGCAGAGGACTGGAGAAATTATTCGCAAATGAGTTGGTCTTCTTTAGAGTTAATTAGCATCTCTTTAAGATTCTTTATGAAACATAGCTAAGGTAAGAATGGTTCAAGAGTTTTTGTTAGTGCCTTGGTAAAGCATGTCCCACAGATTAAGAAACTCTGGATTAAAGGACTCCTTACCACTCTTTAATTTCCTCTTCTATGTTTCTAGGACTGTAAATGTGCATTTATACTGTTTTAAGCCTATAACTATACTTTAGTAGTGGTGAATATGACCTCAGGATCCTGTCTTGTTATATGCAAACAGTGGATCCTGACACGCACCAGTCATTTGCATCCACATTATACTTTGGTGGGGTGTTTGTGAGTTTCCAATGCAGAACTTGGTAATACGCCTACTGATCCCAGCTTGCCTGCTTTATGCACACTCTGGGATCATAAAGCACATTGGAAAGATGAGACCCTATTCTCTATTGTTACTCTGGATTTGCCAGCAGGAAAGCTAAACCTTACAACTAGGAATTTTTCCTCAAGGTTATCTACACCTCTTGTGAAAGAACTAGGCACACCAAGATTGATGGGTAAATTCCTTCTCCTCCCACTAATATATTTCACCAGGGAGGTATCATAACTTTTTCCTGCTTTGAACAGAAAGAGGGTCATTCTCCCTCTAGTCTGACAAAAGGTTGTGACCTTCAGATCTTGGAGTTTGCCATGGCTGAAGAGGATACCTCCAACTGTTAAAGAAAAATTTCCAGTTCATAAACACAACGTCTATCTGGGACTATATTGCTTTCTCCTTTTCTGAAAGCCTTTCTCCTCCTTTTGGAGTCCCTCTCTGTTCTTCTTACACTGTCCTCTAGTTTTGGATCCTGAACTCCACTGGAGCTGTCTCTGCTGCCTTGAATCAGCTGGAAATGCAAGAGAAGAAGCCCTAGGAGTTCTAGAATTACTTTGAAAAACAAGAGAGGTCAACATACGTTTAACAGTACAAACATGTTTATTCAAATAGGAAAAGAGAAAACTAGATCAAAGTCCGAAAACAAACATAGAAAAGCAAAACAAGGTAGGAAAACAAGACTATGCAGATAAGATGCACAATACATAGCCAAATACAACATGTGATAGCAAATAATACACAAATGATATCAAAAAGCATTCCTAGACATGGACATGAAGGACACGTACACAAGAGTACCTGAAGAAACCCTTCATCTTCTTTCCTCAGCTCCAGAAAACACTGCCAGCTGTGCCTTCATTGCCAGTGAGATGAGTTTGCATTTAGAACAAATTCTGTTGGGATGGTGGGCATTTTTACCTTGAAAGGTTCCCAGCTTATCTACCTTTGCTTTTCCACCGGGCAACTTGAAGTAAAGTGTCTGTAAGTCTTGCATTGTGGGTTAACAACAGTGTCAAGCAGGACTGAGATTGGGACTAATGGTCTCCAAAAATTGCTTGTCTGGCTCATTTCTTTCTGTTTTGCTCCTAAATTGTCACACAAGCAGGGATTGGCAATGCCTATTCTCTACTTTTTCATTACTCACATGTTGCATATTTCAGGCAGAAAGCCCTCCGTAGTTGTCTGACTGTGCACTAGTCCTTGCTGTGCTAGAATAGTTGGCACTGGGGTTGTAGAGGCAGCTTTGCAGCAGCCCAAGAAAAGACTTCCCACCAGCATCGTCTATGGAGATAGAAAAATTGACCACATTAAATTTATTAAGATCTAAAGAAATGCAATAACTGGACCCCAGCTGGCCATCTACACCCTAATGATAAGTTTGTAAATGAATACCTAGGAGATACTGAATGTTTTCAAGCTTATTGAGCTCTGGACTTCTTACACCAGGCACCAGTGACATCACATTAAATTAGCTAACTCTTAAGTTAGTGCCAAGGAACCTTCTCAGGGAACAGAACATGATTGGCTGTGCTATTAAAATGTTAGAAAGGTCCTGCAAACGGCTCAGGGTTTCCTGTGGCTTCAGCCCAAATCACTCCCAGGCAGCATGGAATTTAACACAAGCAAGAGATAATTCTTCACAGATCGTTCTGGATGTAAACCATATTATTGTGCAGTATAAACAGAATGGATATATTCCATTCCATACCATTTTTTTTCAGGGCCGAAGAACAATCCCAAGCATATTTAAACTGCTAGTGCAGACAAATTCTAAGCGTCTGGGAGTTTAGAAAAAGTGGCAGAGTCCCATGTCAGTCCTAATGATGTCTGTACTTCTGATGCCAACTGGTTCGAGTGGGTAAGAAGAAGGAAATAACAAGCATAATGAACTAAGGAACTGGACTGTCGTTGTTGCATGAGAAGTCCTACAGTGCCACTGTTCCTCCACTGTGTCTCTCCAGGCTGGCCTGATTTCTGAGTGAATTAAGACTTCCATGTTTCTCCAGGTGTCCCTGTAGAACACAGAGCAGGTATCTGAGACATATGAAGCAGACCAAGACATATAGGGAGATGTTGTGTGCATTTATTATTCAGTGGCTTTGGAGGAGACAAAAGTGCTTTGAAAGAGAACAAGATGACCGAACAATTAATCATCTACATGGGGCTATTTTGTCCTCCTGATAACATGATTTTACCTAAACCAGTGGACATTTGTGGCTTATGTATAGTTAAGGTAACTGTCGTTTTTCTTGTTCCTAGGTGTGTGCTCCCACTCACTGCAACAGAATAAGATCCTACAGTAGTATGCCTTTAAAAATTTTATTACTTCCCAAAAGGTTAGGTAGGAACAATTTTGTACATATCCTTCAGCATCTGCACGGCAGTTATACAGGCTGGGCTGTAGGTTCTTCTGATGTGACCTGGCAGGCAGACACTTCTCCAGCATCCTAATCACCCTCACTGTATGCAGTATGATGTTAGCACTGGTGTTCAGGAGATGGGGCAGGGGCAAGGGAGATTAGAGTGACACCTCCCTCGAGGAGACCACAGATCACCTGACCACAGGGAATAGCTACCTCACAGGACATAGCCACCTCATCATACAGGGCTCCTACCCGCTTTCATTACATAAGCTGCCCTGATGGTTCTAACCCAGTGGCACAACTATACTGTCTTTGGCTTCTTAAATTCGTAACAGTTCTCCTCTGTGATGTGGTGGATGCTGGCCTGAAACAGTTTCTAGGTTAATGGAAAACCTGAATATGTGTTCACAAGTTCTTTGATTTCTTTCGCACCTCATGCTGCTCCATTCTGAGCATCTGGCCCAATGACAAAACAACTAGCCAAGAAAGTAAGAATGCCAAGGTTGTCATATTTCAGTGCTGAGAATGGTGTCTATACTCTCTGAGGCATGCTAGGCTATAAGCACCTTCTAAGATGCCTTTGCAGAGCTGCAGAGGTGTCAGGTTAGGTGTCGGGTTGTGTTCAATGTGGTGAGGCTCAGCCCATGCTACTTGCAAACACAGAGTGGGTAGAGAAGTAAATCAGAGCAGTCTGTGTGTGAACATCAAAATGCACAGTCCTGTTTACAGCAATTGGAGAAAGTGGATGCTACATAATAAAATATTTAATTGAACTAAAATAAAGGAGGATACTAAAATGCACATGGTTTTGGCCCTGCACCTCTGTACTGGATGTGAAATTCAAAAACAAACCAACTTATCTCTATAGATCAATCAATATCTAGGGATCTATTAAAGGTATATATAAACTTGGCTGTCATTCAATTTCACTTTATTCAATTACATTCCATTCAATTATATATTCTATTTTGTAGAAATATAATTTGTAACGCACATATTTGGTCATGTTGGAACCCCGAGGCTTCTTTGGAACACTTGAGAGATGAAAGTAACAAAGTATTCACATGCCCCCTTAGAAAGATGTAAAAGATGCAGGTTGCTGGAAGTATTTTGTCAAGAGTGTGCAGCTGGCATCTGGATCTGGAGAAAAATATGTTCCAATTAAATGCTAAAATATAGCTAAAATAATGCACATCAAAATGTCTTTGTTTCCTTATGAGTTTAGTGCTACATAGGGCATGGAACTGAATAAAGAGAAACTTGTAACAGCTTTTGAAAACTTGATGTATTTAACTTTAAGTTCACAACGTTGTACTAACAATTTAGCAATGCATATATTTTGGCAGTGCAGTTTATAGGTTGAAATATGTGTTTTCCCTACTTTTACTAACATTTCAGGCAAGTGCATCATTCAGCGGCATGCTGTATGGAATCTAGAGTTCAGCAGTTATCCTTTGATTTCCATGTCATCTCATCTGATATCTTAAATGATCAGGAATAGTAATAAAAAAATGTTTTTTCATTAGACTTTTTTTTTTTTTTTCAGAGTAATCAATTGACATTTGTACTACGGAATAATAATAATAATAATATGCCAGAACTGTCAGTAAACCCTCAGTTCAGCACTAGGAGTGGTCATTACTACGAAGTTGGTGATTTGCAATGGTGCCACACACTGCACTGGTGAAGAGAAAGGCTTTTTCTGTCCCTTCAGTGTTCAGACTCTCTGCAGCAGCTTTATGGCCCTAAGTCTACTTCGCAGGCTACATATAATTTATTTAAATTTCCATTCCCCTGCCACTTTGTACATGGCCATTTAATTCTTCATCAGTTCCTTAAATTCTGTTGGTTATGACAGATCAGCATCACATTCCTGTTGTCTGCCAGGGAGGAATATGTAAAGAATAAAATGAATGAAAAAGGTATGTGAGGTCCTTGGAAGTAGTTAACAAAATAAACAGGTTTTGGTAATTGATTTTTGCATAACAAAGGTTTGTTGTTTTACATATTGAAGCTACTTTAATTTAATTTCTTTACTGGAACCTCTTTTTATAGACTTCTTTGAAAATTTGATGGAACAAGAATTCAAAACAATTTGTTGAGACAATGAATAATTGGCCTTACTGAAAGACAATGAAGAAAACAGTTCTGAAAGTTCTCTGAAGATGTTAATAGAACCATTACAAAATACTATGCAGGGAAGTTCAGTCTTCCTTATGGAGAGTTCTATGGCTAAATTAAGACACGATTCCCTTCAAATAAGAGTGATTTGTACTTTCTGTACCAAATTTGGTTGAAATATTCGTTACAGATGGACAATAAGACTGGGCAATGAAAATGTGTAATATCTATTCTTCCAGAAGCCTGGAAGGAAAGAATACTCTAACCTCATATGCCAAAAATATGCATATGCATGGGGAAACATGTTTTCAGTGAAATTGTTCACATACCTCCAAAACATTAATGTCAGAGTACCCATACAATCCTTTAAAGGACACAGCTATAAAGCAATACTGTACAATTTCCACATTACTTTTCCACAAGAAAAAGTAAAAAAAAATTCACAAAATTCCATGGATGAAAACACCCAAAACATGTCCCCCAAAAGATTGGCATCATGCTCATAGATATTCCAAGAACTGAAAGAGTAGCTAAGTTTATTAAATAAACATTGTCTAGTGAATAAATAACAGGTCAGCTTCAAGATGAGGCTCAATATAGACTGTTCTTTTGTTTTTGTTGTGACTGAGATGTTTGCCTTTTAATGTCAAAAAACAGGTTATACCAGGTAATTCTAGCAGGATGAGGTGGGAAATTCATTCATTTAATGGGTTATATTGATTTTATTTTGAAATTTAAGTTAAACTTTTGTTAAGTATCCACGATTCATGGGATGACATCTAATTCAGTGTTCTATCCATTTTATAGCTATATAAATGCAGATTGTAAATGAACACGTGTTAATGTCACAATATTAGTCAGTCAAAAGTCTATTAATATTCCTTCTGTCAATCCATTTTTATAAAATTTAGGATTACGTATTATTTATTTCACATGTCCCCTGCCTCTTTTGGCTTGAAGCATGGATATGAACTGAGCTTGTGAAGTTATGGCGATTATAGAGTGAATTTTTTAGGGTTACTTCCATGTTTCTGGCAGAAGTTGAGTAGTGAACGTAGCAAGGCTTCCAGGGAGTAAAGAACAGGTCAATGGTTATGGCAATTGTACGCTGTCTTGAAAGCTAAATTATAACCTTGTCCCTGAGTTTGAAATTGATGCTATACAAGTTACTTACATTTATCATAGGTAACCACTAACCAACTTTTCCAGTGTCTGATGAGAATCTGATTTATCAATGTGCTATGTACTTAAATCTGGATCTGAAGTGAAGGAGAGCTATAAGTGAGTAAATGAAGTGTGTCATAGTGCTAAACAGTTTTTTAAAAAATAACATCCTAGACTGTTCTTGTATGAGACACCAGGGAGGTGGCTGAGTCGCCATCTCTGGAGGTGTTTAAAAGGCAGGTAGATGAGTTTCTTAGGGATATGGTTTAGTAAGGGGACTGGTACGATTGGACTTGAGGATCTCAGAGGTGTTTTCCAACCAGATGATTCTATGATTCTAAACATTTTTGGATTACTTTATGTTAACTCCTGTGGAAATCAGCATTCCAACTTCTTAACTGAAGAGAAAAACATGCCCTGGTTTTGCAGCAATGCTTGAAAATAAATTGCTAGTATTTTAGAAGCAGTCTTTCGAAATAACTGTGGAAGAAAAAACACTGGTGAAATCTGCAGTTCTGTTTTCAGAGCATTACTTAAAGAAAATACAATATATAGAACATAATGCCAAGTTGATCGGGGGAAATGATGGACAATTTCTCATTAAATAAGTACTTTCTATTATAGTGCAATGCATGAAACTGTGTTCCAGAAAAATAAAAAAAAGCGGTAAGTGACTATGTACACTAAATGATACAGTAAAATAATATGCATACAGCTATGAAGCAATTTTAAGTTTCACAGACCTGGTGTTCCCCAGTTCCTGAGCATTTTTGTGTGGCTCTAATATGGATGGATATTCACGTGGATTGCAAGAGAAACATTTACAACCAGTTTCCTGCCAAACACAACAACTGGACCACAGGCACTATGTTGGTTTTTTGACAAAGTAATTGCCGTGTGAAAGTTCTAAGTAGATTAAAACAGGATTTTAAAGCTGAAAGAGAATGGTAATGCAATAAAGGATAATGTTAATAGCACTATCTAGGACATAGTGCTATCACTACAAATGCCCACTGTTATGGCCCAAGCAGAGTGCTTCCCGTAACTCTCTGGGCAGAAGCTGTCCTTCTTTCAGGAATGGATCTGACAATGCAGCAAAGTGCCCAGAGGGCATTATGGTTCCAAAAGTAAATGGGCAGTTTATTGCCCCAAGACAGAATAAGCCTCAAAATGGAAAATCATGATTAAGACAGAAAAGAGATGACTGATACAATGAACTAATACTTCAGTTATGTTTAGGTATCCATAATCAAAGAGACTTAACAGTGTAATATTCACACACTGTGAATGGAGTATAAAAATATATGTAAAATTTTCTACTCTTATAGTGCTTTTTTTGCATGACAAGATAAACCTTCGGGGTAACTGGTGGTAATGTTTGGTACTAACCCAGCTGCAAACTATTTTCTGTGCCACTTTTGCAGATTTGACAAAGATTTTACTCAGGAAAGACCATCATGTTGTCAAGACACTTACTGCAGGTCAATAAAAAGGCCCAGGAAAATTCTTATCCATTACAAGTGCTGTATAAGTACTATTTTACAAGTGTTTTCCCTGCAGTGCTTTTTACAACATTACTGATATCCTAGGATCTATCATTAACTATGTTTTTGTAATTTGAGATAGGATGCACTACTCAAGACACCAGACACATAGCAGTAACATGATATCACGCACCACACATGACCGTGTTCTTACCCACAACTCCTGCTGTGGTAAACAATGATTAGACTCTTTCCTTGTGGGACAGGAAAAAATCAAAATAGCCCAAACTGCTGCCTTTTCTGTTGACAGCCCTGAGAGGTGAAGTAACATGCTATAGGACAAGTTTTACAGTAAGACGGTATTACAATAATTTAGAGTTATGCATTTATTTACAGGAAGACAAAAAACTTATTTGGGGATCTGGAACTTAGTATTAAATTTACCAAGACTTCAGATTATCATGGAATCATAGACTCATCAAATGGTTTGGGTTGGAAGGGACATTAAAGATCACCCAATTCCAATGCCCCCTGCCATGGACAGGGACACCTCCCACGAGACCAGGCTGCTTAAGGCCCCATCCAACCTGGCCTTGAACACTTCCAGGGAGGGGGCATCCACAATTTCCCTGCTCAACCTGTTCCAGTGTCTCTCCATCCTCATTGTGAAGAATTTCTTCCTAAGAGGAAGGTTATCAGAGGTTTCACTTCTTACTCTGAGAGTGGAAAGCATTCCTTTGACTTCACATTCTCTAGTGCTTTTACAAGTTTATAAACGCAATACAAATCTCTACTGGAACAGGTGCCTATCTGCATCCTCCTCTTCCCCTTCCCCACAGGGCAGAGAATAACTACGGCCGCGGCTGCCAGTTCCCGCTTAATGCGCTCCAGGAAAGTGCTCAGAGGTGACACCCGGGACCGAGGGGAGCAGCGCGGGCTGTCCCGAGCCGGGGCTGGGTGGCCGTGTGCCAGCGGTTGGCTGTCCCGTCCCACCCCACCGCCCCCGGGGCGGGACGGCCGCCGCGGGACATATAGGGGCGGCCGCAGGCTACCGGCGGCACTCGCTGCGGAGGAGAGTGCAGTCGCATTCCTGCCTCCCGACAGCTGGTGTTCCTGGGCGGCGCAGGTGAGAGCACCCAGGGCAGAGAGCGGGATGCCGTGGGGATCGGTGAGGTGGTGCTGCGGGGCGCTTTCCGCGTGCCACGCCAATGAGCATCGTTCCCCCTGCAGGTTCCTCCCGGAGAGAAGCGGTTTCTCCATCGCGCTGCTGCCATGGCCTCGGTACCCTCTGCCGGCTGCCTCCTGGCCAAGAACCAGTACTACAGAAGTAAGTGTTTGGGGGTTGGCAGGAGCTGCACTGCTTCAAATCCCTTCCCACATAGTCTGGGGCGCGGGGAGGAAGGGGCTCCTCTGGAGGAGGGAGGCGCAGCCCATACTCCCCGAGCTGGCGTTCTAGTTGTTACTGCTCATGAAAAACTCAGGAAGTATTTTAGGTGGCTTCTGGATGAGACAGAGGGAGGTAAAAGGGTGGTTTTGCCTGAGTATTTTTAATTGCCTGGAAAAATTTTTCTTATTATATTAAGGAACTTCATTAGCATCTACTTCTGTTTATTCAACTACTTTTTTTCCTATTTTTAAAAAAGCATTATCCCAGCAAGTCGTGGCTTCTAGCTGTACTTCATATTTATTTTGCAGACAGAACACAAAATCAACACATTTTTGTTTCTGAATATATGAAATAGTCACTAGTTTGAGATTACATTTTGTGTAGTAGGATCCCTTTACACAGTATAGAGACTGTGGCGTGAATATGTCACAATGAAAGTACAGCACAGGTTATTTTGGACTTGAATATTTGAGAATAGATTAATTTGTTTTGATAGTAATGTGTATATAATCATAAGATTTGTCACTGATTTCAGTGGAAGTTGTGCGAACTGATCTCAGTAAGGTATAATTAAAAAGTAAGTAGACTAAGAAATCAACTTATATAAAAGTTTTTACATAACAACAGTTGTAGAATGATGTATAAACTACAGAAGTTATACTTTGTAGTTAAGTAAACTTTGCCTCCTCCAACAGAGCAGCATGGACCTCCTGTACTGTCTCCAAGCATTTTTTTTCATGACATGTCTCTGTTTTCCATGAACAGCAAGACAGAACTCGGAATCCAGTGTTTCCTCCAGCTCCTCCTGCTGTTCTGATACCGTGAACATTACAGACCAGGACAAAGCATTTCATGGTATTGTCCCCTTCTTTTAAACATTGTTCTGGTTTTGCTTGTTGTATTCAGCCAGTATCTAATGGTGTGGGCTTTATTTCCTTTTGTAGGGTTACCTGAAATAATTGATAAATGTTGGTGGATAAAAAGTTTTTTCCATAGTGAACCATCTCCACCAACTGTTGGCAGAAAAACACTATCAGCAAGCAGGTAAATCCTGTTTTTCACAATGATGGGGATGACATACTCATTTAATATTCCTTTTGGCAAAAGCATTACTAAATAAGTCATAATTAGTTAAAACAATCTGGAGTGTGCAATGTTGTTTTGATGAATTAGATAAAAGGTACTGCAAGTGTATGGCCATAGAAGCTTCCCATGTTTTCGTTTTAATAAATTAACTTATGCTACTTCATACTAAGCAGATGCTAATGACTATTACTGTTCTACATTTATAGAGATATTTATTTAATCTTCTACCCATAGCACTTGCACACCCATTTATGCAGTTTAACCATTTTAATTCATGTTAAAAAGCTGATATAAATGCGTTCAAAAGTACATAGGTAGATAAATAACCTTGTGAAAAATATAGTGATAATTGATAATTTTACTCAACCTTTATATTTCTGCAGTACCAACAGTTGAATAGGACAGCATGCTGGCTTTACTGACTGAGATACTACGTACAGACTTGTTTTTCCAAGAGGCTTGGGATCTTCCTGATGTCTGGGTTCAGCTGCAAGAAGAAAACAAAACCTTTAGGAGAGCGAAAAAATGTATTTTCAAAATATTTGTCAGTAGCTTAAATGGTAATGCTTAATGAACATGTCCATGTCCTGCCTTTGAGATGTCTCTCTATGGAAGTTATCTGGATCAAGTATCCTGATGACGACTTGGATAGTTGGAGAGAAATGACAGTAAAAATAAGTTACTGTAGGTTTAGGAGAAATGTATGTGTTAAATGACTTTGCAATAGGTGATACTGTTAAGTTTTACCTTTAAAATATCGGCTCTATAGGCAGGCACACTGATGTAAACAAGATTTGGATATATAGTCCAGAGTAGACTGCTCTATGGTACATGTTTTCTATCGAGTATTTGTGTACTAGTTACAGGGAGTAAGTTTACAAGAATGCTTATTAATAGCTTTGCTTTTAAAAAGCCCAGTTACATGAAACAACGGTGATTAGTTTGGTCTCTCTGTTCCAGCAGAGTGCATAGATCTCAACTTCCAATACCCAGGTACAATTTTTGTTCGTATTTACACCTGTTGGTATTTGAGGAGAGAAAAGATAGACAAGAAACCAGTAATCCTAATGGACACAGACCTCTTCCAAGCAGAAGACCAACTTTTAATCAGGGTTGATTCTCCTAGCTTTATTTTAGATTGCTCTCACATGCTGTCTGTCAGTTTAGTTATGTGCTAGATCTGGCAAAGTTTTTAACTCAAAGTAGTCACATTAATGTTATTAACAAAGTCTACATTTGTCATGTTTCGCGTGCTTGAAAGATACTGTAAGGTAGTTTCATTTGGTCTTCAGCATTACAAAGCAGTATATCAGCTTGTTTATTCTACCAGGTACGACTAAAATGCATCAGAGGTCATAGAAAATAACAACTACTTTTCTGGATTGTATAATTTCTGTAAATTATCTATGCAATTTTTTCCTGTACTGTCTAAACCTGCATGACCTTTGTTCATCACAGAATGAACTAACAATACCAAACCTTGATGTAGCCAACATTTCTCATTATATGTTAATGGTTATCATGGTTATGCATAATTCCAAACTGTATGAAGTGGCTGCTTCAGGAAGCTTACAGTTTTGGTGGAGAGGATAAATACGTAGCACATGACAACAGCAAAGAACACAATTCTGGAAATGTAGTTTTGGGAATCTTTACATTGGCTTTACTGCTGTTGTGTAGTTTCGTCTTCATCCTTTCTCTAAATGTACAGAATGAACTATTCTATTTTTTATATTAAGATTTTTTTATTAATAAAGATTTAATGAGTATTTGGTCTGACTTATTTTTGTCCTCCTAATAACAAAGTGCTATTGAGTGTTGCTTGTGATGTGGTTTGTGGGTGGTTTTGTGTTTTTTTCTTGGGGGATGTGTGTGGGGTTTTTCATGTGATGTATTAGTAAAATTTAAAATTCCTGCAAAGACTTTATGTTGCGTGTGTCACATTCTTCCTTTGTTTACTTTAAAGTCTAATGTGAGGTGAAAAAGCAATGGTGAACTGTAACCTGGGAAAAAAAGCAATGGTGGAACGTAAGCTGGGAAAAAGATCCTAACACCTACTTCTAAAACATCATGCTGTAAGGGAGGGGAAAAAGACTTGCTAGTGATTGTTTGTCTCTCTGAAGATGCTTGAAACCATAAAAGAAAGAAGAGCTGTAGCCCTTATTGCACATGAGAAATACAGGATTCAGAAGCACTTTGGAGAAGTACAATGACAAGCTTCCATAATGCTCACTAAGCTTATCCAGTCAGAAAGTGGGGTACAGGACATGCTGAAAGGCTGTTAAGATCCAGAGGGAAGGCTGGAAAAAGAAGAGGAGGGGAAGTGCATATTGTTTGTATTGATCTGCTTAGGCTCTATGAACTATGGTGATGGAAGACTCTGCTCTGGAGAGGTACCCTTACAGTGTACCATGACATTTTACAGTGATCATCTCAGCAATGGAGCAACACCACCTCCAGCTCCTAGTTATTTGTGCTAGTTCTTCAAAGTACACTTACCATGCAATGAATCAAGTCTAGTAAATAACATCTGATGCTGCTATAACAAACTCCTGATGACGTATGGGTAAATGGGATTTTAAAGTGCTTGATGTTGAAGCGCTGCATTTTGTTATACCACAGTATTAAGGAAATGTCAATTTTGTGACTCAAATGTCAATATAATGAAACTTTGAGGTGGGAGGAGGAAGACAAAATTTAAATGATTTAAAGAAAAGCTGAGAGAAATACGAAGGGGAAACTATATTGCATAGATTAAATAGAGATTAGAATAAAAAAAGCAGGAAAATAATATGTTTTTAATACTTATCTGGGTAATACAGGTACAAATGTTTGATCAAAATTTAATTGTAGTAGGAAAGAAACTTTTTTTCATTCTAGAAATATTATAGGTAATACAAGCCAGTCAGTCTCACCTCTGTCGAGCAAGATCATGGAACATATCCTCCTGGAAACTCTGCTGAGGCACAAGCAAAATAAGGAGGTGATTGGTAACAGCCAACATGACTTCATTAGAGGCTAATCACACCTGACAAATTTAGTGGTCTTCTATGCTGGGGCTACAGTGTTGGTGGATAAGGGAAGAGTAGCTGACGTCATCTACCTGGACCTCTCTAAACCATTCGACACTGTCCCTCACAACATTGTAGTCTCTAAATTGAAGAGATATGGATTTGGTGGATGAACCACTCAGTGGATAAGGAATTGGCTGGATGGTTGCACTCCAAGAGCTGTGGTTAATGGCTTGATGTCCAAGTGGATACCAGTGATAAGTGGTGTTCTGTAGGTGATGGTATTGGGAACGGTGTGGTTCAACATCTTTGTTGGTGACACGGACAGTGGGAATGAGAGCACTCTCAACAAGTTTTCTGATGGCTCTAAGCTGTGTCACACAGTCAACATGCTGGAGGGAAGGGATGCCATCCAGAGGGACCTTGGCAGGCTTGAGAGGTGGGCGCGTATGAGGTTCATACAACCTCATGAAGTTGAACAAGGCCAAGTGTAAAGTCCTGCACCTGGCTTGGGGCAATCCCAAGCACAAATAACTGGACAGAGAATGGATTGAAAGTAGCCATGAAGAAAAGGTTTTGGGCATGTTGGTGGATGAGAAGCTCAATGTGACTTGGAAATATTCACTTGTAGCCAAGAAAGCCAGCTGCATCCTGGGCTGTATCAAAAGAGTTTTGGCCAGGAAATTTTGTTGAAGAAAGTGGTTCTGCTCTTCTACTTTGTTCTTGTGAGACCTCACCTGGAGTACTGTGTTCAGTTCTGGAGTTCTCAGCACAGGAAGGACATGGAGGAGGGCCATGGGGATGATCAGAGGGCTGAAGCATCTCCCATTGGAGGACAGGCTGAGATAGCTAGACCTGTTTAGCCTAGAGAAGTGAATACTCCAGGGGAGACCTTACAGCAACTTTCCAGTACTTAAAGCGGCCCTACATGAAACCTGAGGAGGGGCTCTTTATCAGGGTGTGTAGTGATAGGACGAGGGACAATGGTTTTAAGCTGAAAGAAGGGAGATTTAGACTAGGTATCAGGAACAAAGAATTTTTTTACTGTGAGGGTTGTGAGGCACTGGATCAGGTTGTCCAGAGAAGTAATGGATGTCACATCTCTGGAAGTGTTCAAGGCCATATTGTTTGAGCAATCTGATCTAGATGTAGGTGTCCCTGCCCATGACAGGGGGATTGAAACTAGATGCCCTTTAAGGTCCTTTCCAACCTAAACCTTATATGATTCTACGATATGTAGAGATTTATTTTGGTGATGTTCATCTGTATATTGTTATCTATCTGGAAAAAAATAAGCATCAGAAACAGGACTTGTTCCAGTATCTAAGTCACTGAGTTTGGAATAGAGAGATGGCCTTGAAGTAGATGATTGTTGTTTTTTTTTTTTTTTCTCTAATGCTCATGTAGCAGTGATATTCAATAACGGGCTTCTATTTCTTTCCTAAGAGGAAAACCTAAGTTATAGTCTACTGGTCCTAGTAGAACCCCATTTTAGAAATCTAAATAAAAGATCAATTTTATATTGTTCTAATCCAAGAAGGATGAAATCTTCCCGTTGAGAACATTTAGAGAGATAAAATCATTACCTTGAAGGCATATCTTTTTCACATTTATTGTGTTTTGGAATAGATATCATACAGTTGCATTTCTTTCCAAGGATTTTCTTGCACATATATGAAGTAAGCGATACTACATTTTGCAGATGGTCAACAGTAAAGATTATAGCTACTGCAATGAAAAGAGTTTTTTTTTTTTTTGCAGAACATGCTAGAAGCAGGAATGATAAATGAACCCATTTAAGAAACAGGTTTTTAATATAAGAATGAATAGAAAATCAAACAGCAAATGAAACTCAAAAATTATGTGCTTCCTTTGTAATTTCTCTGGAAGGGTCAATTCTGTTTGTGATATTATGACATCCTGCTATTTAAAGTATTTAAAGTATGAGTTAATCTCTCTTTTTTTTTTCCCATGATTTTAACAAATAACGCATTATTCCAGACTCTCTCTTGTTATCACTTCTTGACCCAAGCAAGGTTCATTCAGCCATTTCCACTAGGATTAATATTGTTTGTGAAATATTTCTAGGAGTATTGCCCTTATAGCCGGTGACTGAAAATTTTGACCATGATTGTCTTTGGTGTTCTGGCTAATTCTTCAGTGACTGAGGGGTTCTGTCACATTTCTCTTGTCATACACTTTGTCATATACCATTTTAAACTGTTTTGGCATTAGCAGATGTGAAATGTACTGTATGCAACCACTGGAAGACAGGTCTTTGTGATAGAAAGGGGATATCACTTACAGGGAAGAGAATCAAATTAGTATATTGGGAAGAATTCAGGGGAAAGAATCTTTTTTTTCCCCACTTCTATCTCTCAGAAACTGTGGAAAGAAGTCACTGTTTTCCAACCATTTGCCAAAACAGAAGATTTAGGTCCCAGTTAAATAATCAATGGTATGTTCAGAGACACTATTGACTTTTCCTCAAAAACAGAATTGTGAATTTCTTGTAGTCATGAAGGGAGGACATGATCTGGACAGAGATATTTTTATTAGGTCAATTTATAACAGAGAAAACAAGGACTTGTACGCTCAAAAAGTTGTTGCTTTTCTTAGTTGTGTTAGCTACTACATCTTGTTAAATGTTTGCCATCTTTAGCTTCAATAAAATGAATTTTCACTTATATCTGTAAAGCAGAACATGTAATCTCACTTTATGTTTAGTTGAGGTAGCAATATTGGGTGAAAGATAAAACTGTTTTGTCCGTTTATGAGATGCACTCAGACACAGCCTCTACTCTAACAGAAGAGGACTGACAGGACTGTTAGGACACCAGTCACCCTACCTGGACAGTCTGAGGCCAAGCTATCCAGGAAAATGCTTCAATACTGAGAATAACTTTAAAAAAAAAGGCATTATTCAGATTTTGTGTTGTTTTGGATTTTTTTTTTTTTTTGCTATTGCTCTTTTTGCAACAAATGAAAAACCATCTCATCATGACTTTGAAGTGAGTCCATAAAACAACCTAGTAAAATTTTAGGTAGTTGATTGCACTCACCTTTTATGATCTTCCTCATTGCTTCCAATTTGAATTTCTCTGTGAACAGCAGTTCAGGGGTTAGTCAGGAGTGTATGACTCATATAAAAAAAACTTTAAAGTGTTGATTCTGTTTCCTCTTTAAGAACCTTGACAGTGATTTCTGAAGAGGTTGTATCATTTTGTTAATCCCCAGCTACATGGACTTCAAGAAGTATTTCAGCACAATAGGAGTGGATCAATAGGGGGAAGCAGCTGGAGATAATACTTTTTTCTTCTGTGAGTCAAAGCTAAAAGCCACGCTCTTAGAATATGTTTCCTACTCTGTAGTTTACTTCATTCAGATTGGGAGAGGATATACAAACTATTGCTAAATAGACCAAATGAGAAGGAAAATGTGATGGTGTGGTTTTGGAATGGAACAAAAAATGTTGACCAACTTGAAATCTTGGGCCCTAAATCATGTGTTTTGACTTGATTCACTTGAAAATGGAATTTAATCAACAGATTCCTTAGTAACCCAAATCATATATGTTTAAAGAGCTCTACCCATTGCAACTAACTACTTGTATGAAATAACACACAAATTCACTTTAAAAAAAATTAAAAATGTTTTTAACCCTCTCATTGATGACATGTATTGCATATTTTTGTGTGTAATGCCATTTTCACATTTTATAAACAGTAGATTCTTAATCTCAAAAAAACCCCACTTTAATTTTGCATAGAATCATAGAATAATTTAGGTTGTAAAAGAGTTTTAAGATCAAATCCAGCTGCCAACCTAACACTACCAAGTTCATCACTAAACTATGTCCCTAAGTTCCACATCTACATGTCTTTTAAATACCTCCAGGGACAGGGTGACTCAATCACTTCCCTAGACAGTCTCTTCCAATGCCTGACAACCCTTTCAGTGAAGTAACCTTTCCTAATAATTTGGTTTAAAACTCCTCTGTTGCAACTTGAGGCCATTTCCTCTCCGCTTACCACTTGTTACTTGGGAGAAGAGACCAACACCCACTTTGCTACAACCTCCTTTCAGGCAGATGTAGAAAGTGATGAGGTCTCTCCTCAGCCTCCTCAAGACTAAGCAACTGCACTTCCCTCAACCCTAAGACTTGTGCTCCAGACCCTGCACCAGCTTGATTGCCCTTCTTCGCACATGCTCCAGTGCCTCAATGTCTTTCTTGTAGTGAGAGGCCTGAAATGAAACACAGTATTCAAGATTCAGCCTCACCAGTCCCAGGAACAGCAGGATTATCCCTTCCTTAGTCCTGGCTTTCTGATACAAGCCAGAATACTATTGGCCTTCTTGGCCACCTGGGCACACTGTTAATTTCATGCTGTCATGAATCCAGCTCGGAATCACCATACGTTAAAGAAGAGGAAAAATTTGGAATTGCTATTGAATCACACTGACAAGACGTGTTATTGGCGAGATAATTTCTCCATGGCAGTAGCAGACTGATTGAAGTCTTGAATGTAAAAGGCAAGGCAAATATATGTTGTATGTAGTAATCCCTCCACTTTATCTCATAATAAAACGCCTGCTGGTAAGTTACACAATCAGTTTGGGGAAAAACCCCAAAAACTCCACCAAAACCCCCTCCTAGTTCACATTCTGTACTTCTCCATACACATAGTTTTCTAGGTAAAGCATTAGTTGCTTTGCATTTCTTTCTAATTTCATTGCAAAGAAATGACAAGCTGAAATGCATTAAGCAAACAGATTGTTACTTTCACTACTTATTTTCCTGATTGTCATAATTATTGTCCTACATTAATCTTATGCCATTATTTCTTAAGATATTTACCAGGAGAGCTGTTTGTTCTCTGTTTATGTGTCACTATACTGTGAATGTAATAGGAGTGTTATCTGGAGGGGGCAGCTTTGTGGTATAAACACTTTGTAAACACCTACATGCTATTTAAACAGAGCTCCTGTGACTAAGGAGATCAGCTCAGACCTGAGATAAATGTGCGTAGAATGCAGCTCTCTCTTGTAAGGACTGATTTTTATTCTGCATATTACAGCATAAGATTGGACAGGAATCTTGAAATGAATCGGCTGCTAGGCATTATAATATTATATGAGGCCTTTATGACTAATTCTGAAAATGAATGTCCTCTTTGGACATTTTTCGAAATTTTTGGACATCAAAGCATCCACAGCTTTTATGTTTTAAAGGAAGACTTGCTAAGAGTAAGGATTACTATTTATTGGTCAAAACATTCCTCAACTGAGAACAGATTTTTTCTGTAAAATAGCAGTCAGATACTATATCTTCCATGTATCTAACCTGCTCAAACTCATAGCATTTAGTTCAGCTCTGAAACAAGAAAGTAATTTTAGTTTTATTTATAATGAAGCAACTCTTCTTCAAAGTTAACTGATGCTCAAATCCACTCAGATCAAAAGTTCTTTTCATAATAAACAAATGTAAATTCGTTGATGGTGGATTTGAAGTAAAAACTCAAAAAATATCACAAAATGAATAGTCATTCATACCTACCTAAAACCCTAATTGTGTTTAGAAATCACTATGGCTCAAAGAGTCACAGGGGCTAATTTTATGGCAGTGCTCGTTCTCTGTCTCTTCTCTCCCAGTTGCTCTACGCAATCATTAAAAAAAAAGAAAACCAAACAAACCACAACAAACACCCATTTAGGACTTACACAGGAAATGAAACAGAAAGAGCAGCCAAGGCAAACAGCAGCCCCTTTAATCCTAGAACACACATCTTTCTGTCTCTGGCTAAAAAAAACCAAAAAAAACCCCCCCAAACAGTAAGAATTTTGCTGCTTCCAGAAAATAATCTAGATCATATTAGAAGCTCAGTAAGACCAGGCACTGGTATAATTTATATTGAGTCAAATCTCAGGTAAGAGGAATGGATTGAAAGTATCCACAGACTTGCTGTAAAACAGAGGGCAGGACTGGAGCACAATCAATAAAATGTTACCTTTTTGGCTGTAAAATAACATACCCGAAATATGACAGGATATGCTTCTCTGATGTCTAGTGGGACTTCTGTTTAAGACCTCTTCTATGGGCAAATCTTCATAGAAATTGCTCTCCCTCTCTCCCCTCCCCCCCCTCCCCCCTTTTAATGTTGTGAATTTTAGGGCAAACATAATTTTAAAAAAATCTGTAGTATTTCAGTGAACTAAGAGAAAAAAAAACATGTCAGGACATTCTAACTGACCATAATAATGATTGTTACAAGGAGATGTGTTGTGAGGAATAAGCTGAATTTAACATTAACATGCAATATCAGAGAGAGGAAGTATTTTACTAATCTCTGAGAAAACAACACTAACTACTGCAGTAAATGTTATATGGGGGCTTGATTCTCCCTTCCTTTCAATAAACAACACTAGCAGTGATGTCTCTGCTTAGACCAGAGCCGTCAAATGGGCAGGCTGCGAGGAGTAAGGAGGATGAATAAACCAAACACTCACTGGATGGTGCAGATTATCAGAAAAAATCTGCAGGCTCATCTGGAGTCTGGACCTAACATGACAAATTTCTTGTCACAGAACTAGTGGAGGTTGTCTACAATTTTACAGTAAAAAAAAGTCAGGCTTTTTTTTTTTTTAACCTGACAAACATTTTTTTTGCTGTAGGGACTGAAATCTCTAACGAGTTGAAAATTCTTGGGCAAAATGCATGCAGAGAGAATAATGTTGTGAGGTTTAAGCTCCTGAGAATTTCTTTCTGAAATCTAGCTACATATGTTATTTTGATGTGCGTTTAGTTTCAAATAAAACACATTCATTAACTGAAGTTACTTTTCATTTACATAATTCACAATATGGAGAATGACTGTCCTGGTTTAACCCCTGCCCTGTCTCAGTTGGCAGCTAAACCCGGCATTTGTATCCCAGTTAGCCCTCATCAGCAAAAGGGAAATGAGAGAGACAGATTTGTGTGTTGGAAATTCAAATTAAAAGAGCTTTAGTGAAACAATAATAATATAAAGGAAAATAAAAATATTAATAATAATAATAAAACATATGCAATTATACAAAGAAAAATCTAACTCCTCTGAAGACCATACACCATGACTTAGTTGATGAGAGTGATGCACTTTCAGAATGAGCAAATGAAAGATACTTTTATGGAGTTTTTTTCAGGATGGAAAAGACTGTTCAGCTGAAAGTAAATTTCAATTAATTAACCTCACTTCCATTTCCCTCGTGTGGAGGAGTGACCTAGAAAGTCCACTGTTTATATTTGGCTACTGAAAGACTGTACTGCAAATACAGGATAAGGAGTTCACCTCTTATAGCTCCCTACTTCCAAGAAATCTGAGTGCCTCTAATATTACATAAGTCACCCAGGACACTAGAGTTGAAGCTGAGGTTTGCTTAGCACTGTTCTATAATTAGTTGGCAAGTCAATTCAATATTTATTTTAAGTGTATGAAGGAGAAGCAGATTCATGAATAGATAATGGAGAAGGCATATATTGTCTGAACATATTAGTTTAAAAAAGTGTTCTTAAAATACTATTTTATTGAAAGCTTGCATTTAAAGATCTTAGATTACTCTGTTTACAAGCCAATACATTATATGCATTACATTTATATTAAATTGTTATGCCTCAGCTAAATAACAGCCCTCATCCGTGATGCTTCATTTTATGAGCCTCCTGTAGTAATGGGTGTAAACTCACATGGGAGAGACTAAGGGAAAGAACTCTTTGTACATCCAATGATTATTGAACAGCACAGTTTTTGGGTCATCACAAAGTGTAGGCACAATTTGAGCAGCAAAAGCATAAGCAAAATCTCTCTTTTGAGAATGTCCTTTTGAGACTTACAAAGATCTCTTTTAGCATTGTCTAATTAGCTCTGCTTTCTGACACAGAAACACACGAAGAATTCTCAACTTGTAGGGTATTGTGGGGCTGTTTCATGAGACGTGCATTAAAAAATCAACACTTTGCAACATGTATAGTCAGTATTTAAAGATATGGAAAGCAAGATGATTTTTTGTCAAAATGAATTTTTCCACATTATAGCTATTCTACTTTTTTCAGTAAAGATTCTCATTGAACAGGAATGGGAATACTTAACATCAGTGACTTGTAATATATGGGATCTAAAAGTCAGAATTAAAACCTGACATTTAAAGGTATGAAGTTTTTATTTCAATAACATATTTTTGCTAAGCCTATATTAAAATAAGGGTAAAACAATAATGCTGTATCATACCAAATGCAAAAAATAATGTTTCTGGAACTGATTCAGAAATTTTATACGTATGTATACCTTATAATGCTCTTTAAACAACATAGTGTCTATTTATTGAACTACAGTAATTTCCAAAAAAATTAGCATTATTATATTATGCAACACAGCATTTAGCATTGCCGTGGAAACACTTGGATACTGTAACATTTTTGACTGTGTAACCTTAAAAGGGTAGTAGCGTCTTTTCTTTCATATAAAATGGACAAATCTGCTTGTATTTCACAAAACAATCTATTTCATTACCTAGTTTCCTGTCTTCAGTCTCATATCAAACCACCAAAGCATCAGTAATGATGCCTTTGCCTAATTAGTGGAGCCTGTACTAGAGTAAGTTTATAATCAAGGACACTGTGTAATGGTGCTTGCCTTTCAGCAGGGAAAATTGTTTCTGAATATGCTGAATTCTTATAAAACAGCTTGCTTTTTTCCTAGCAGATCGCTTCATATCTGTAAAAAGATGCACTTTTGTGCACATTTTGTTTGTACATATAAATGTATATTTAGGAATGGTCATATTTTTTATATTTTAAAATTGCTTTTATTATTAAAATCTAACAGTAAAAATATTAAAAATGTTAATAGTATTTTTATATTCACTATAATGCTTATGCAAGCATTAAAGGATTGTTTAATTAGAGCTGAGCTGCAGTTTGAAATAAAAGATTACATTGGAAAATTTTCCACGTAGTTTCTCTTTTAGGCACTGTAGTTGATGGCACAGTTTTGGTAACAACTGCTACTAAGCCAGTTGAAAAGATACAAAATGTATCATCGCCTGTTTTACTGATCAGGTGGTATATTAAAATAATTGTCCTGATTTACTGCGTGAAGTTTCATGGCCTATATGCAAGATGTCCTCACAGACCCACTGGATTCAGAATCATGAATCTGAGATCAAGTAGGCTATTCTTGTCCTACCTAAGGCATGTTGCTTTAGTTTTTAATGATTAATCAAGCAGGTCTGTGTATATATTATGTCATTCTCCTTTCATGTCTGTCTCAGACTCCCCTGTGGCTGAGGGAACTGTCAACAATTTAAATGATGCCTCAGTAAAATCAAGTAGAATTTGCTAGACCGGAGATATTCCCAATATTCTGCATGACTCTCTGCTAAAACACCCACTGAACACTGTGTTAAAATCTGCAGTGCTACCCACAGAAGCACTAATGATTTTAAGTCACAGAATTATAATTTAGAAAAACTGGTATCTGCGTCAAAGTCACTAGCATCAACTCTGCTGGCCCAAGATGTCCTCTAATTCTCTTATCTGATAGTTATAGCCTGTGTCTTGCAATATAATAAACTTCAGTTATCAAAGATTTTATGAAAAGGCATAAGCAAGAACCAAACGTGACAATTTCAAATACTGCAGGTGTTGCAAATGGAAGTGAGAACAGCAACCAGTTTAAATAATTTCCCCTTGTTAAGCCATCTCCTACCCTAAAAGAACTCTAAGGAACACTTTGCCCTAGAATAAACCGTGTGTTGTTTTCATATGAAGTTCAATTATAAAAAAAATCACTTCTTCAGCGTTGACTAGAAGGGAGAAAAGTAGACTTGAGATATTACTATCCAAACAGGATCTTGGTAAAGAAACAGGCAAACAAATAAAATGGCCTGTCAGCTGTTGATTATGGTCACTCATTTACATACTTTATGCTAGGTACCAACAATGTGCTCAGAGCTGTGAGAAATTTGATTACTGCTTCAAGTTAGGAGTCGAAAAGCATAGGTACTAAGAAGAAAGAATGTTTGTGAAATGCCTAGGGGAAAAAAAAGAAAGATTTATTTTTTGTATTTTAATAACTTGTTTCTGCATTTCTTCAGTGGAACATGTGACATGACCTTTTAATGACTAAAAGTGTTTTATAACCTTTCCAGAAGATGACACTTCTAATCACTTCATGTCTTCACTTGTCTTGATGAACTGAATAATGTGATTTTTTCAGACAGCCATCTCAATTTGTCCAGATGTGATGATAGCTGTCCAGTTTATTCAAGTGTCTACTCAATATGCAGTTTATAGATCACAGTTTCTAATTGTCCTTTCACAGTTCAAAGTATCTACAAAAATACTTATTTTTTTCCATATTTCCTAATAATTTATGCTTCCATACTTGTACAGGAGTGAAATTTACAGACCAAAATTTTGAAGTCCAGCCTGATAGAGCATTGAACCCATGACCCATTAAATGAGACTCCATGGTCCTTGATGTTGGTAGGAAAAAAAAGAAAAAGATATATAAAAAATAGGGAAACAGTATCTCTTCTTAGCACACTTATGTTGGGATTCAGACTGGTGTATGCCAGACTAGTCGCAGTTTGGTTCAACTAAAAAGGCCTGCAATGTTAAAGTAAGACTCTTTCTGTCAGGCAAACTGGAATAAGAGTTACTTCCTCCCTGCCCCTATAAAACCACTTTAATTCAGAGTCTTTGAGAAGCAACATGAGACTAGTGAGGATAAATAAGCAATGTATCTGCTGTCTAGAGTTGTGGTCTGAGGCATTATCTCCTCTTTTTTTTCAAGAACTTCTATGGTTTCCTTCCTGGGAGCTTCATGTCAAAATTTATCAGGATTTATGGCGGTTTATTTTTGCATCTGCCACTTTCTTAAGATATGTGAAAACATGGGAGTGATATTTGGTCTCACTGAAATCTCATCCAAGAATGCATGAAAACTTTTTCCTCAAAATTTTAGGTGAGAAATCTTTATTTCAGGAATGCATGTAAAATGTTTTTTGCGGAAGCAAAGTTCTCTGCTTTTGAGAGGAAATAATATTTCCCTGGACTTATTCAGCATAGTAACCACACATGGCTCCACTAAATTTCCATGCAATGTCTGAGTTGTCATTGAGGATTTGATAGTCAGTTTTGAGGAAGTCACTAATCAAAGGAAAAAATGAAATTTGAACAATGATAAAATAATCACAATTCAAAGAAATGTGAAGAATAAAGCATTAGAATAGTCAAGGCACATTGGAAGGACAAAACTGTGATTATAAATTATTATTACAAGAAAAGAAAAAATATTCACCTTTTAAAAAAAATCAGTTCAGTGATGTTCACACATGATCATAGAATCATAGAATCATAGAATCTTCTGGTTGGAAAAGACCTCTGAGATCATTGAGTCCAACAACTCCCATCATCCGCTAAACCATGTCCCTCAAAAACTCGTTTATCCTTTTTTTAGATACCTCCAGGGATGGTGACTCAACCACATTCCTGGGCAGCCTGTTTCAGTGCCTGACCACCCTTTCGGTAAAGAAATTCTTCCTAATATCCAGTCTGAACCTCCCCGGCACAACTTATGGCCATTTCTTCTTGTCCTATCACCTGCCAGTTGAGAGATCAACACTCACTCTGCCACAGCCTCCTTTCAGGCAGCCGTAGAGAGCAATGAGGTCTCCCCTCAGTCTCCCATAAGGTGTCTCCCATACTTAGTATTTTGACACTTCCAAATCACATACAACGGTACTTAAATCTCTTTCAGCAGTGTGTGATGCCGTATTTTCATCAAAAATTCTCCATCACTTTACTAAATTGTAGTCTACGTAGGAACAGAAAGGATACAGAAAAGCTTAGACTAAAGGACTTTTTTTCTTTCTATGTGATTTTCCCATGTTTGTTGTACACCGTCACTTATATCACCCAAATATACATTTCTATTTCAACTGGTGAATTTGGCCAGCTCTTACCTATAAAAAAAAATTACATTTTGCCAAACATTGACTCCAAACATGACTAAGCTTAGATGTCCTGTCTACCTCTGTGATTTTATAGGGAACCTACGGACATCAGTTTTATAACAAAAGTCACTGAGCAAGGTGCCCCAGGTCTGAGTGGGAGCAGACTACCCATGCACAGCAGCAACAATGTAATCAGGAGAAGTCTCAAAATGGAGATAAAGCTTACAAACATTTTATGTCCAGTTCATATCCAATTTCAAAATGCTTCTAAGCAGTCTACTTAAGCATCTACTTATATCACAGCAGCATTGTAAAACTATTAAATGTCGTTCCATGGGGGTTATTTTGCTTCTTTTTTTTCCCCTTCCTTTCCCTTTTACTGGATATCGTATTTACATAAGAGCAAAGGGAATGTGACATTCTTACTGTTGGCTCTGTATGTTTAGCTGAAAGTTATGCTCTTGATAAATTGGCATGCAAGTCTCTATTTCAAGGTTTACTGGAGAGAATGGGTGGTGGAGATAAACAAGGAATATTTTGGAAATTAGTCTTTTTTAACATAAATATTTACAGGGTACTCTGTTTTTACCATACTCCCATCAGTGGTGTTGTGTCAGGCCATAAGTTCATGTTAAACAAATAATGTTTTAAGGTATATTCAATGAAACAGACATTTCTGAACAAATCTCAGTGGCTGTGAGTGAATACCAGATGACACAGTAAAGGACACGAAGCAGAAAATAGAAGAGCAGCTCAAGTAAGCTGAAATGTTATGGCAGTGTAACAAAATAAACAGAGAAGGATTAAGCAATCTTTATTTCTTTTGTATCTGCAAGACATAGCTGTCATAAAAAATCAGAAAGTCATAGGCAGTCTTTTCAGACCACACTTTGAAGCTCTTGTGGTTTTAACAGCTACCCAGACTGGAGGAGAATAACCTTAAAAATCTATTATCTGTGAGCCATCATTAAATAAGAAACATAAAAGATATAGAGTTTGATAATACTAAGAGAGAAAATGCCTACCTTTTCGTTAAAAACGGTACATATTATCAAGATTACTTGTGGCAACAGTGGACCAAATCCTCTGAGAAATCATTTGAGGCTGTTTTCCAAGGATAAGAATCCCTCAACACAAAGTATATTTATGTGAAGGCTCTTACTTTCATTCATTTTCCCTGAAAGCATTTCCGCTTTTCTAATTGGCTGTTGAAAAAGGAGTAAGTAGATTTCTTGCCTTGTATGCTGTTTCACAGAGAAAAATATGAGTCTTACTAGTCACTGAAGAAAGTAAAACCAGTGAAACAACTGACCTAAGGAGATCTGAAATGAACATCAGCCCTGGTAGATTACTGCAAGTTTCAGCACTTAAATTTAAGAAGCACTAACTCTGTACTGCTGATGTTGAGCCTTGGGAAACAAGAGTCACATAGTTTGGGATACCTCCGACTCAGACTGGAAACAGTTAGTAAATACAGCATTCATATGAGCTTTCTAAAGGTAATGGTCCAGCCTAAGCTCAGGAGAGAACAGGGAAATATGCAGCAGTGACATGAAGACATGATGTCGGAGCAGATACTTCACCAGCCTATGCAAGGGAGAAAGCTAATCACTGTGACAAATCCATGCCTGTTTCTGAGTACCACCTCTTAGGTAAGTATATGAAGGAAGATTTTTCCTAACGTTAATCAGAATTTCTTGAAGTCCTTACTGATACCAAAAGAATACTCTTTTAATTTATTATGAGCTAGGTCAAACTACGTTTCTAATTAAATTACTTTACTTTTTTCCACCTTGACTTGCTGTCTCAAGTAAGCTAATCAAGTAAATTTTTGGAAATATTTTGGCCATTATGTAAATTTTGCTTCAGACTACTTGTCCAGACTCCAGGTTTCAGTATTGTTTAGAACCCTGGGAAAAATCTTCATCATCTGTTCTTTGTCAGAGACTACTAGCATCAACTTAACCTAAAAGTAATTATTACACATTAATTAATTGGAACAAGATCTGCTACCTCAGTGGATGTAGGGGATATCACTCCAAGTGACAGCCAAAGTGCAAAAGTTATTGGTGGGTAGGAAACTACAGCTACTTAGGATTTAAGACTGTTCCACTCAGGAATGGGGTGGAAACAATAGCGGAACTGAAGTGCCCTTACAGCGATGGACGCAGTATGGGCAATGAGCAGGGGGAGCTAGAAGTCATTGTAAGGCAAGAAAACGATATAATTGCCATCATGCAAACATGGTGGGATGATTTACACAACTGGAGTGCTGCCATGGTTGTCTATAAACTCTTCAGGCGGGATAGGCTAGGTAGGTGTGGTAGCCCTCTATGTTAGAGAATGTTTTGATTGCACGGACTTAATAATGGTGATGATAGGGTTAAGTGCTTATGGGTAAAAATCAGTGGAATGCCCAATAAGACAGACATAGTTGTGGGAGTCTGTTATCAGCCGCCCAGCCAGGATGAGGAAACTGATGAGCTCTTCTATGAGCAACTGGGAGAAGTCTCGAGATCACCTCGCTCTTTTCTCGCTGTTCAACCCTCCGGATGTCTGCTGGAAGTATAACATGGCAGATAGGAAACAGTCTAGGAGATTCATTGAGTATATGGAAGATAACTTCCTAACACAACTGGTGAATGAACTGACTAGGGAAGGCGCCCCACTGGATCTGCTGTTTGTGAACAGAGGGGTCCTTGTGGGGGAGGTGACTGTTGGAGGACGCCTTGGGCACAGTGATCATGAAATGATAGAACTCTCAGTTCTAGGAGGATTAAAGAGGGGAGTCAACAGGATCGCCACCCTGGACTTCTGGAAGGCAGATTTTTGGTTCTTTAGAAGGCTGCTTGATAAAGTTCCTTGGAAGGCAGTTCTAAATGACAAAGGAGCCCACAAGGGCTGGATGTTCCTCAAGAAAGAAATCCTGGCAGGGCAAAAGCAGGCCATCCTCAGCTGCCGTAAAATGTGCTGGTGGGAAAAAAAAGCAGCTTGATTATGAGGAGAGTTTTGTATTGATCCCAGAAAGAAGAGGACAGTATATGAGTTTTGGAAGAAGGGCCAGGAATCCCAGGAGGACTACAGGAATGAAGTGAGATCATGTAGAGAGAAAATTAGAAGGGCTAAAACCCAGCTAAAACTTCAATTAGCTAGTTTGGTGAAAGATTAGAAAAAAAGTTTCTACAAATATATTAACAACAATAGAAGGGCCAAGGAGAACCTCCATCCTTTAATGACTGCAGAGGGAACAATAGTGACAATGGATGAGGATAAGGCAGAGGTACTTAAAGCATTCTTTGCCCTGGTCTTTAATAATAAGGTAAGATGTTCTCTGGGTACTCAGCCTCCTGAACCAGAAGATGGAGAGGGAGAGCAGAACAAAACTTCAATGATCCAAGAAGAATTGGTTAGAGACCTGCTTGGCCTGAAGTGTCCCATACCACCCAAGGATATTAACTGCACACCAAATCCCTTGCCATCAACTACCAGCAGTCCTGGCTGACTGGAGAAATGCCACTTGTCTTGAAACTGACAAATGTTACACTCATTGACAAGAAGGGTCAGAGGGAGGATCCAGGGAACTACAGGCCTGTCATTCTGACCTTGGTACTGGGGAAGGTCACGGAGCAGATCATCTTGATTGCTATCATACAGCATTAGCAGGACAACTGGGTGATCAGACCCAGTCAGCATGGGTTTATAAAAGGCAGGTACTGACAGACCAACCTGGTCTTTCATGAAAGGTTACCCATTGGATGAGGGAAAGGCTGTAAATGTGCTGTACTTGGACTTTGATAAAGTGTTTGACACTGTTTCTCACGGTATTCTGATTGAGAAACTGGCTGCCATTGGCCTGGACAGGCACACCCTCTGCTGGGTAAAAAAATGACTGGATGGTTGGGCCTGAAGAGTGGTGCTAAATAGTGTCAAATCCAGTTGGAGGCTGGTTACAAGTGGTGTTCCCAGAGTTCAGTGCCGGATCCAGTCCTGTTCAATATCTTTATCAACAATCTGGACAAGGAGATTGAGTGTACCCTTAGCAAGTTTGCAGATGACACTAAGTTGGGTGGAAATGTTGATCTGCTTGAGGGCAGGGAGACTCTGTAGAGGGATGTGGATAGGCTGGATTGATGAGTTGAGACCAATAGGATGAGGCTCAACAAGGCCAAGCGCTGAGTCCTGCACCTGGGGCACAACAACCCCATACAGTGCTAGAAGCTTGCAAAGAATGGCTGGGAAAGCTGCTCTGGAAGAAGGACCTGCAGGTGTTGGTTGACAGCCGGCTGAATAAGAGCCATCACAGCAGTGTGTCCAAGTGGCGAAGAAAAACAATGACATCTTGGCCTGTATCAGAAAAAGTGTGGCCAGCAGGACCAGGGAAGGGATTGTGCCCCTGTATTCGGCACTGGTGAGGCTGCACCTTAAACACTGTGTTGAGTTTCAGGCCTCTCACTACAAGGAAGATGTTGAGGTGCTGAAGTGTGTCCAGAGAAGGGCAATGAAGCTGGTTGAAGGGGCTGGAGAATAAGTCCTATAAGGAGAGGCTGAGGAAACTGGGGTTGTTTAACCTTGAGAAGAGAAGGCTGAGGGGAGACCTCATCACTGTCTGCAACTACCTGAAAGGAGGTTGTAGTGAGGTGAGTGCTGGCCTCTTATAGCAAGAGACAGGTTGTATGACGAAAGGTAATGACCACAAGATGTGCCAAAGGATGTTCAGACTAGACATTAGGAAAATTTCTTCACTGAAAGGGTGATCAAGCACTGGAATAGGCTTCCCAAGGAGGTGGTTGAGTCACAATCCCTTCAGGTGTTTAAAAGACAGATAGGTGAATTTCTCAGGAATATGGTTTAGTAATGGACAGGTACGGTGGGACTTGATGTTCTCAAAGGTCTTTTCCCACCAGGCGATTCTATGATTCTATGTGTTGCTTTTCCAAAGACTTTAATATTACAAATTTTATTAGAAGTATCAAAACCATTGCTTGTACAGCATTCTACAGGAATTAAAAAACTTCAACAGAAAAATCACATGTTGGATCCAGCTGAAGTTTTCTTATTCATGTACAACCTAGAATTACCTATACTGACATCAGAAAAACGTAACAGAAATTAACTGACTCTTTATGAGTCTTAAAGGTCACGTCCTAGTAAATATTCAAATTGGACAGGTTATAGTATTTTGAGGCTGTTCCATAATATTGGCTTTAAAGTCACTTCTGCTCCTAGTGAACTCATAATTTAAAGCAACAAGCGAGGTTCTAAAAAGTTTTCATAAGTTGAGCATGCTTGATGCTATTTATTGCCTTCAGAAATTTCTGAAACAGTAATCATCACTTAATTAAGACAGAATTTTGCTCAATCATATCTTGTACATACAGAATCACTGTGCAATATTCATTAAGGTTTCTGAAAAACAACATCTAACAGACACATGAAGAAATAACTTGTGAGGATTAAATAAAGCACAGCTCAACACAAGTCAGCGAGATCATTACTGAGCTAGGATATTTACTGAATAAAATGAAAGTTAAATATACTGTGAGGTTTATGCATGTCTTTTATTCAGATAGCTAATCATATAAAAAGTGACCAAAAGTCATTATTAGGAATCTTCAGAGGAAGCAACAGCTATTTTTAAGTTTATATACATAATGATTCCTCTACATGTTGGATGAATTACCTGTGCGAACACATTTGTGTGCATGCCAGAGTGGGTATGTGTGAACATTAAGGTTGTTGGGTGGGAAGAAGCAAAGAAAATGCAGAAAGGAATCTGCCATGGGGAGCACATGTACAATCAAATGGTGATGAACAGACAGATGCACCCTATGGATCCTGTGGAGATGTTGTTTCCTGTAAGCCCAAATGCCACTGGAAGCTGCTGGACTGTGATTTAGTTTGGAGCAACCCGCAAGGGCCCACTGGCTATAAAGAATGTATGTGTTCTCAAAGCATTTTATTTTGATCTGCCAATAGATCAGAAACTTGCCATGTTTGGAAAGCTTTTCTATCTTGTGCTCCTTTTGACATGGTCTCTGTAAGAAAAATAGCAGACAGATTCCTCTTGAGGTTTTGGCTAAATTTAGGTCCTGTCACCAGGTATTTTACTTTTTTTTCCCCCCAGGATGTTATTTACCCTAATTTCAGATGTAGCTATTGTGAGATAGGCAGCCATAAATCACAGGTTCATATTTTCAGTCCTGAATAGTTAAACCCAGACATCCTAAAATACGTGCTGGTTATTGATTTGTCAAATTAGAGATCTTCCAAAAAAATATAATGTCTATTCCTTCAGAGAGATCTCTCTTGTGGTCTTTCTCTTTGTGACTGAAAAGCGTAACTAAGGCACTATTGAAGGTTAAATAAAAGTAATGTCAATAACATCTCCTCCTATAAACGAGTGCTTAGCTTTTTAAATGAGCTTTGGGAGCACTGGAGTATTAGCTATTATGAACTGAATTTACCTTAAATTTCCTCTCAACAACTGCCATGTTAAAGCTAGACTGTCAGAGGGATCGGTGGTTACTCCTTACCCTTCAGAGGAGTGTGTTTAAGGTACAGACATTCTCACAATGTTAGAAATTTGAAATTATTTTTGATTTTTATTATAGAGACTCCACACATCTGTTCTGGATAGGTGCTGTATGGAAAGCGTTCCTGTGCTTGTCTCCTTTGTATCCATGCAGAAAAATACATAATTTAATACTAGACATTTTAATGTTCGGTCTTGATCTGTATTGAGACTATTTTTGGCGGACTTCAAGAGGAGTTGCATACTCCACAGGCAAAACTGTGCCTGGTCTCTGTAATGTCAAAGAAATCAAGTTTATTCAGAAGTTTCATGTGCTGCTAGGAAGTCCTGAGTGATTTAAACCTGAATCTTTAAGAGCAGTCATAGGCATCTGAAACGTATTTTCAGCTGGGTTGATGGGATGTAGGATGCAGCAACTTAAAATGATTTCTGCTTTGATACATATTTTCATATATCCATGTTCCATTGTACCAACTGTTCCAAAAAAGCAATCTTAATCATTAAGGTATTTTCTTTGTATTCCAAAACTGTCCTTGGCAGCCACAATCTGTTATCATCCAAAGCAGGCAAGATAGCGTGTTTTCTCCCCCTTATGAGAGCTAGAAATATAGATACTGTCATAAAAGAAAAAGATGCAGGAAGAATTCAGTAACAAGATAGCTCTAAACAACCATTTCATGACCGAACTCCAGGGACCTAAACTTAGCTTTGCCTGCACTGATCTGTGCTTGTGAAAGGCTACTGCACTCTTTGAGACATCAAGCTATTTTAAGAAATAAACTTACCCAGCTAGGCTTTGTTTATTAACAAGTTTTATATTCTACTTTTAAGCACTACATTTTCTTTTGTTTTAAATAATAGCAACTAATGATACAGACATTATATAAAATACAGGTGCTTTTATAAGTCTCATCAAATTAAAACACAATAAATTACTTTGTTTGCATGTATTCATTTTTTATGACATCTTTTTGAAACAGTTATTGGAACAGAGAAATATGGGCATAAAAAAAGATATAATTGAATTAAGCCTTAAACATGTTTCCACAGGTGCTCAAACTGTTTGGTATACTCCTGAGAATTGCCTTGATCATGTATTCACTGTATGAACATCAGTTAAGAATATTTGTTCCTCATCTTGTTGAAAGCATCTGCTACTCCTGCTGCTAAAAGCATGATTTATTGTTGCTGTAACCAAATGTATTTTAATATGTTAATTTTACTGTTGCATGTGGGCACTCTAAAAATGCATTATTCCTGTGTCTTTAAACTTAGAATTTGATTTATACTGACAACGCTTATTTTCACAAGTAGATTTTATGTCCCAGAATGTTTTAATATCTAGTTTAAAGACTTGTTAGCTGTTAGTGAACCAGAAGCTTTTTCTGACGCTATAAACCTCAAGAAAAAGGTGATAACTTGCTCCTGCAATATTTCTGAATGAGCTAAATAAAGATTTTTCTCTTGAATGCATATAATTATAATATGTAGACATCATTGTGGAAGAGCAGGTTTAGTCCATTAGAATCTGAAAACAGCTCTTTTAATTTGTTGTTTTACCGCAGCAAAAGAATGGGTAGAAAACTATAAATTACCATAGCCATATATCTTTTTATTAAAAATGTTTCAGATTATCATTTCAGAATAGACAATGGTCCAAAAGAGAAATATTTTCAAAATACCAGTAATGTAACAACCTTTCTTTATATTGCAGATAAAAACTGAGAAAAAAAATTGGTAGTGCAGGTACTGCTGCAGTGCCTCTACCCTGTTTTACTTTCTATTGTATACAATGAGATTCAGTTGAAAAACTGGTCCACAGCAAACATTTTTTAACTTGCTTGGGATGCTGATCTTTAATAAAGCACTGTGATCTCTCTAGGACTAACCAAGAGGTTTGTTTGACCGTATACAAGACAGATCACATCTCAGTAACATTTGCATAGTTTTGGTGTTTCTAGGTTTGATTACGAGACAGTCCACGTAAATATGCAAACTACAGCCTTAAGAAAAGTGGAAATAGACCATGATATATAGGTAACTCTGCTAAGAAGATGACTGTAGACATTTTCCCTGCTCATTAGCTGATCTCAGAATGCCTCATAAAGCTTCTAAAGTACTAACAGATTCACGCATGTGAAATGCGAATGAAGCTTCAGTCTTTTTCTTCCTTGTTCCAAGTGCAAAACACTATTCTTAACTGAAGCTATTCTTTTAAAAGGTGTATGTTGAGGCATCAAGACAAAAAGCCCTTTTAAAGAAAGCAACAAACCACAAGAAACTGTTCTATAAGACTCTGCTTCTTCAAGAGATAATTAAGAACCTGATCAACAGTACTCAAAATAAGTACTCTAGAGTTGAAGCACAAAGATACAATATTACATCCTGAATCTGGAGAAATTCTTCTATCATCTAGAGACGACAACAAAATAAATTCTATTCTCCATTTCACTCACGGTATTCAGAAAAAATATGCCAATGAAAGTGCTTTATATATACACAGATATCACTCACGGAGGAAATGCTTTGCACACAGAAAAAAAAGCTGAATTATCATACTGGCAAGACAGGGAAAAGTGATAGACTGCTTTCCATAAAGCAATCAAACAACTGGCACTTGGCAACTGGTGTGCTACAGCAGTATTGATCCAGGAGCCACGTCGCAATCAATCAGACTCTTAGAGGACCATGAAAGGATTACAAATGCTTATGTTAACTAAGCACATAGTAAACAGTTTTATTGAAATAAAAAGTAGCTATTTTCAGCTGCAGATGCCTGCTACATATTTTTTTCTTCTGCTTGCTTGAAAAAGTAATTATGTGAACTTAATAGTTCTTCCAAAATACTGAGATCATAAACTAGCTCAGTTAGGGTGCTCTTCTCTACTACTAATAATATCAAGTCATAACAGAGTAACAAAATGTGCCAGACCAAATCTCGTAAACCGAACCTCTTCTACATTATTTTTACACTGAAAATCAAGGTCATTGATTCTAATCAATAATCATTGGCTACTAATGTAGATGAGCAATATATATGCATATGTGTCTACTCCTCTGCCTCTGTATTACCCATTTACTCTCTGGGCACCATCTCTATTAGTACTGGAACACCCTTTACATGAGTAACATAAAGAACCCCACATTGAGGTGGCTGTAACTCACTAGAAATTCTTGCCATTATCTGTGCCTCTGCCTGGTGCTGTCAGTTCAAGTCTACTTTCTGTTCTTCTCTCCACCTCTCATGTACTCCAATCTTTTTTTTATTACACCAAGAGCAGGCTGGAACATATGCCCCACAGATTGCACTATGCAACAGCCTGCCTCCAAATGGTATTCTGGCAGAGACAAGTCAGTCTTTTGTAAGTGCATTTGAGTCTTTCTTTCTCTCTCTTTTTTTTTTTTCTCCATAATTGGTCTGAGTTTTGTCAAATGGGGATGAGTTGAAGGTCACAGGAAGATAATTTTCTATTAATCCTTCCACATCTGTCTATTCATATGTGCTTTCTCTATTAAAACTCGTGCTACTATTTTTAGCGAAGCATAGATATTTTTGTTTAATAGCTTTCATCAAGATTTACTTTTCAGATGTGAATTTATTAGAAAGAGAAACTCTACTCTAGGTAATGTATATTCCAGACTGCAAGGAACTAAAATTCCAACCACAGTTTCTAAAAGGAAGTTCTATATCTCATCTGTATTCTGTCCTAAAAAAAGGTTATGCAAAATCCTTTCTTGGACATTTTAAAAACTAGATGTTGTCTGAAACAGTGTTGTAAACTAATTTTAAAAGTCCTCTAGAAATAAATTTGCTAATATTGATTTACTCTAGCAAGTTTGTACCATTGTCTAAGATTTCTCCGTACTTAAGTAGGAAAATAGGATGTAGTGAGCCAGTATCATCTCCTGCCTACCAGATCTTTTTAGGTTCTCTAAAGACTTTGAGGTATAGCATGATGCACTAAGTTGTTCCTTCAATGAGAGTAACCCAGAAAACAAACAAAGCAGACAATAAAATCCCATTTTATTTGCTGAAATTATGGGGGGCAGCAGAAGCAGAGTGAACTACAGAGAGGTCAGTTATTTTCTCTAGGTAACCATAACTACATTACATGAAAAAGAACATAAAGCAGTCTCTGGAAAAAATGAAGGATCCACTTGCAGTCTCAGGACTTTGGAACACTATTACTCATCTATTGATAAAGAAACCTAAATGGAAACCTACTGGGAGCTGAATTATGATGGGGTATGTTTTAGATGGTACAGCGATATGACATAGCATAGCACAATATCTATTCCTCATTCAGCAAGAAAGATTTGCTATATTTTCCCTCACAAGTGCAGTTTTTAATGTTTGAAATGCAGATCTGGTGCTCATAACCACAGGAATATTGTTTGCCCCACTGTGTAAACTAACCAGACAAACAAAATGTGCAGTGAACGTGTAGGTAAAGGAAGTTTAAAACGATGATCACACTGTAACACTTGTGGTTTATGTCCAATTTATAAAGATAACATATACCTATTGAAAATCAGTCCCCCTCTCCTCCTGTTATCACCCGACAGAAAGATTAAGCATACAACTTTGCCAGAAGATATTCAAAACTTGGTCATTACCTTTCCTTTAGAAAGCAAAAATGCCCAACTTCAACTCTTATTCAATTATTTTTCCCTGTGTCACCTGACAAACCCATTTCCTTAAACAACTCACCTCCTTTGGTCTTATTCCCTTTTCTCAGATCTCATATTTTCTATTTTAAAAATACAGTTTTATCTGCAAATGTCTGTGACTTTATTAAAGGACTGAACAAAATACAAATCTGAAAGGAAAGAGAAAAACCCCACAGATCAAATATGTTTGTAGTAAGTCTTATCAGCCTTGCCCTCAGGGCCGTTTCACACATTTAATGTGTCTCTGCAACAGGGGAAACGGCTCTTGGCGATGACCTTTTTGAATCTGTGGCATATCTGAAATGTGCAGCAGAGCATAGCATTTCTCACCAGTAACCTTGTTTTTCTACTCTGAAATGGTTCCTTTCACTGTTTTACTCTTTCTTGGGAATACCAGGCACTTCTTGTTACACTCACACTCACACTTCTTGTCACACTCACACTCATACTTCTTGTCACACTCACACTCATACTCACACTCACACAGGCACACACCCCCCTCACACACCCCCACTTTGTAAGAATTACAGATAGGTTTCTGCAAACTCAGGAGCTATCTTCTAACTTGAAATTCACAAGTAAGTACTGAAAATCATTGTTTCCTAGCAAGCTCTCAGCACCTTTTGCACCTCTGTGTATCTCAAGAGAGATAGGACTCCTTCAGGCAGTTCTTCATAAGGATGTCCTCTGATCTTACCCATTCTGGAGAGATGCACACTTCTACATTAACAGTGGCACTGAACATTTTGCTTGTGGTCTATGGCACTGCCTCAAACATTGGGCAAATATGCATGCTCAAGAAACAAATAGAACCTAATTTCTTGGGTAACGGCAACGTTATTTGTAATGGAAATATTCTAAAACACTATGTTATGTCTGCACTCTTAACAAGACACCACAGAAATCCTGAAATGAATCTCAGAATCTTACTAGATGTGTAATATAACCAGAAGCTTCTTCTGTTTCATCTCAGGGAGACGATCTGAGGAATAATTATGTGTGCTACATTGTGATCTACAGTTCTGTTTAAATCAATTTGTTCACTTCAAGTTTGCAAGGTAAGACTGAGAGCCAGTGAAACTGATAACAGTATGTAACACTGACATTTATAAGCCATTTAACTTACCTATTACTTTACTTGAAATAGTCCATTACTTATATTATGGAGTCTCTCAATCTTTTCATAATTTATACATGGAAAATAATACTACATATTCAATCTAGGACAGGAGTGGCAAAGAATTTCAGATTTGTTAAAAGATTGTTCCCTTATAGCGTTTATGACCCTGCCTACAAGGCTGTACTCCTTGACATTTACACTGTGCAATCCCAAGAGTATTTTCAGATGCATCTCTATGATTAAGCAGGAAAACCAGGTGCCCCCTTGGAGGCAGGCTGGGGCATCCTTCCTGGAGTAAATGCATGCCATCACACACCCTGCAGTTGATTGCACAGCGTTTATGGTCCCGTGGACTCATGCCCTGCCAGGTGCTCCACACCACTCCATGTCAATGTCCCTTCAAAGGTGCTGTGGTGTGGCCCTTCTTTCCTTTTTTTTTTTTCTCTCACATCTGGTTTTGCACAGTACCCTAACCATGGTGATCAAGGGTCTGTCTGAATTTACGTCTTTTTGTATTAATAGGGGAAGGATGAGACAGAGAGAGTAGCAGGTCACCTACAATTTAAGAAAAAAAAATGGGTTAATGTAACTGTATTTACCCCAAATAAATTACTATTTCTTTAAACATGACTACCTGGAATAAACAAATGTGTCCTTTTCATGTAGTATTGAGCTGGCCTGAGTTTTAAATTTCAAGAAGTTGTTCAACCCATTGTTGAATTAACAAGCATTTAGCAAACACAGTCTTGAATTTCAAACTCCCGTTGCTATGATAACATCTTGGTCTGTGTTTAGCAGCATTTGGTAATGAAAGTTTTAGTTCCATAGAAGACATGTAGTTCTCATCAGCTGAGTCTTCATGGCATAATGATACAAATTCCAGCTTCTATGTTTAACAGAATTTGGAAATCAGTAAGAGGTTCATATACTAAATAACACAGATACAACAAAACTATGTAGACGATATCTCCAATTTAGCTGAGCCCAGACTCCTGATCACTCACAGCAACAACCTGCTGGCTGGCACCTAACCTCCAGGTTTGGGGCACCAGCTGACTCTCCAGATGGGGAAAACCAGGACTGGTTTCAAGTTGTGCCTCTATAAGAAGGACGGTTGCAACTGACTGTAGGCACTTACCTCTACGACCCTGAGTCACAGAAGATACAGGTGCAGGTAGTAGGAGGAACATTACCAATTAATGTTTTCCTTTTTCTTATGTGAATATGTATACCAGTTGGTTTGTGCCCATCTGTAATACATTATTGATAAGCAGCTGCTATTTTTTCCAACACGAGAATGTCAGACAAGTGCCAGGAGTATCAGTGCTTGCAAGTGTAGATTTACAAACAGATTAGAATTTAATTTTACCTCTGTCTATTGCTTTTCATCAATGCCCATGAAAGTTTCAGATCTATGGAGAGGAAGGCAGATTAAATATACACCAAAGCCAGTGCTAAGTGAGATTGCATCTGCATCCTGATAATACAGAGAACAGATAAAGAAGAAGCGGACTGGTGTAACAAATGATTGGTATTTTGATGAATTTGTAACATAACACAAGCTTGGAATATATGAATAAATACACTAATCAAAAGAGATCTACAGCATCAAATGGAGTATTAAAGCTGAAATTTAGAAACTAGTACAAACTTCTTAAAACAAAACATGCAAACACCTACTGGCAATACTTGGATTTTTTATCTTACTAGGCAAATACAATTAATTTAACTTACCCCTAGAAATTATATATTGATCTTACAAAGAAACTTGAGATAACTTGGAGGCTGATTTTAATGATACTATGTGCTCAACTGAGTTTGAGACAAACATAATAACCATTTTCTATTAAGGAAATGGGGTGAAAAATTACAGACATATACTTTTTATTACTATTCTTTAAATGTGGAGAGTGTTTAAATTAAAGATTGAAAAGAAACATTTTAAAAGACAGAATTCAAAGTAAATTAAAGATGGACTAAAAATCTATAAAACAGAGCATGTTGTACTGTCAGAGTAGAAGAAACATTCCAAATAACATTAATGATTTCTTAAAATGGACTGAAAATTAAGCCTACATTCAACACAATGTTCTGAGGCTTCAGTGCCTACAAGACAGCCTGCAGGGGACTGAAAGAATGATGGACTAAAGGACCTGAGAGACAACAGTACATGGTCTCACTTTGGCCAAGAGCTGAGTACAACGTGGACCACCTCGCTGTGTTGAGCCGTGTAATGGACTGGCAATAGATAAGACGCTGATAGCGGAAACTTCTGGAAAGATAAACTGCAATGTTGCTCTGGGCTGATCTCATTGATATCTGATGCTAGCAACTGGATATGAAGGCCCTCAATTGATAGCGCACACATGTGTACACACGTGTGTGTGCTTTTCCTGACACAACTGATTCCTTGTTTGTCCCATTTTGAAAACTGAACTTCGCTGCGTCAAGTTGTTCCATGTTTGTTTCCTTCCACCACCTGGACACAAGCTAATCTCCTGACATTGAGTAATCTGCTCACTCCCTTCAGAAACAATAAAACATTTTGTCAGTATGTTCACTAGCCCAGGATTTAATCTCTGGTATCTAAGAAGGTAGGCCACTGTGATCTGGCCATTACTGTAATGTAACTATGAGGAAAAAAAGAGGTTTGATATCTATGTTTTTTGAATTAGGGGTTTAAAATTAAATCTTATGTGCAAAGTTTTTAAAACACATGGAAACACTCCATTGGATAATTAGTATTTTTATTAGGAATGGAGAGAATTTTTGCAAAGATGAAGAGTCGCCAAAAAGCAATGCTGTTTGGCAGAACACAGAACAATTTAAGAATTTCCATAATTCAGATATTTGCCATAAGAAATGGCACTTTCATATTTAGTTTAATTTGCCATGTGTAACAGAAATACTGCAGAGGGTACATTGTAGTTAAAAAAAAAAAAAAAGATTAAAAACTATAACTTTCATCTATCCAATTCCAGGATCCTCTATTTTTCCTTCCACTGCTGCCTATTATTACTTTACACACACATACACAAAAACTGGAACACTGGAAAAAGTTGATTTCAATGCGGTGATGAATATAACACATCAATGTCTTTTTTCTCTAAAACAAACCCTGTTGTTCTGTTGGTATGTGGAAAATTTCACATTTATGAAAGTAAACACTTTCTGTGGCTGTATCAGAAAAGAGACAGAATGTAGAGGAGTAAGGCAACTGAACAGTAGATTTACCCATTTAAAGGAAAATATATAAGCAAGCCTGGAAGACATCAAGGTTGTTGTCACATCATAGAAAGTTATTCATTATGAAAAAACTTAAGGTGCTATTTTGCTGTGACATCTATATAGTAGCACCAACTTAAGAATAAAAGCACATAAGAGGAAGAAAGAAAGAAGTGTAACCATATGGGAATCTTAAGGAATATACTTCACTTGCTAAGGCAAGCAGTGGCTTAAAAGTCATGTTTTTGCTATGGCACCCTTTGGAACACCTGGGTCCCAAATCCATTTCCTTCAGAGGCATATGGGACAGTTAGATACGTAAATGATTTTCACAATGAGAGCTGGATGCTTTCTTCCAGTATTCCTCTAGAAATCTACCGCACTGCAAAAGTTCTCTGTTAGCGAACCAAATGCAGACATGAGCTTTGCTGTTCAGGCTTTAAGTCAGTCCTTTGGGCTTCCAAACAAAAGTTGCCAGTTTAAGGTAGGCTGCTGACAGAAGGAGTTTTTTGTTGTGATAGAAATCTTCAAGCTGTAGCTTGCTTATAAAGTGCTCTTGCTATAGTTCCAACTGTAAGACTTCTGAGGATCCTCACGAAGGAATTTTCTTTCTGTTTTTTTCCACAATTGTACAAAAAGCAGTGGAGAGAAATAGAACTTGTACTGACTACTCATTCTTTATAAATAAAATTTACCAGAGTGTAATTTAATTTCCTGTGTTATTCTGAGCCCTGATAGAGGAACCTATCCCTGGTGAGTAAACTACTTAGGTATCCTCCCATTGATTTCAGTCCACCTTGATTAACAGCTAATTATTGAGATATTTGCCTTAAGAGGTAGATGGAAGTATAGGGTTACATTTTTCCTCAATCAGGGCTAGAACCACAGAATCAAAATTTAGGTGGGTACTCCAGGGGTCATCTAGTTGAATTGCCTTTTAAAAACAAGTCTCATTAATTCAAGGTCATACCACATATATGGTTAAAACAAACAAACCAACCACCTAATGTTTGATGAGAATTTACCATACTCTAACTGGTGTCGATTGCCCTATTTCCATACACCTCTAAAAAGCATCTAGCTTCATCTTCTCCATAGCCTCTAATAAAATATTTTAAACAGCAACAGGTCTCCAATTAGCCATTGTTCTCTAGCCATAATAGAAAGAATTTCTAAATCATGGTTATCATGCCCAATGGAATGTCCAGATCCTTCTCTGCAGAGCTGCTCTCCCAACTTTACTGTTGTATGGGGCTATTCCATTGTGTTGGGGCTGACTGTGACTCAATTAACTTTCTGCATAGCAGCCTCTGCTGTGTTGTGCTTTGCATTTACAGATAAATCAGTTTTTACAGAACACCAACTGTTTTAGTTGTTACTGCACAGTGCTTGCACAGCATCTAGGCTCTCTCTTCTTACTTTGTCCCCTCTCACCTCCTCAAGAGTCAACTGGAGGTGGGCAAGAGGAAGGGGCATAGCCAGGACAATTGATCTGAAATGACTAAACAGATATTTTATAATATATAATGTCATGCTCAAGAATAAAAACTCAAGTAGAAGAAGACGGTTGTTTCTTCTTCTTCCCAAACTGGTGATTGTTTGGAAACTGTCTGGGCATCAGTCTGCCTGTGAGTGTTGCTGAGGCATTTCCTATGCTGTCCTTGTTTTTCTAATTTCCTTCACCTATTAAACTGTCTTTATCTAGACTCATGTGTTTTCCAACTTTCATTCTGCCTGTTTTCTCCCCTGTCTTGCTTTAGGGTGGGAAGTGGGAGGTTAGCAAGCTGCTGTGTAGGTGTTTGGCTAATGGCTGGTGTTAATCTACTGTACCATCTCAGGTGCACCTTGCGCTTGCTCTTGTTGAACTTCACACGGAAGTTCATGAGACCCATGTCTGCCCAGGTCTCTCAGACTCACAGCTCTACCCAGTAGCTGTGAATCTCTATGAATAGTTCTAGAGCTCAGGTTAAGATAGATTTGTGTGGTCAAGATATTTTTAACAAGTTTTTGCAAATAAATTTTTCCAAAAGATCAATAAATATACTGAGAGGCACATTAAATGTGTCCAATAAAAGAAAAACATGGAAGTGTTTGAAATCATTGTTGAACAGGTGAGATATATAGTTGAACAATAATGAGAATAACACCTTCCTGGTAATGAACAAATCAATTTTCTTAAAACTATAAATTCTTGACATTAACCACCTTAAACCCACAACTATAAATGTTACCTGAAGTCAAATGAAATAGAAAATGATCCTATAAATTTAATTATTTTAGAGAGTTTTTTCAGGTGAGCCACCTCTTATTTATAAAGGTATCTGAGAATTACTCCTTTAAGCAATTTAATACCTATGCTAAGCACGTCTTGGATTGATGGTTCGCTTCCTACATGCCTTGGGGTGAAAACTGGCACTCTAAAACCTGAAAGAATTAAAAATTCTTTCTGCTTTGAACAGCTACTTGCATGTAGTAGAGGGAAAAACATAAGTCCGTTCTTCAAAATCCTCATTTCTAGTGGGTGACATGATGATTTACAGAACATTTTCACCTAGCATGAACTGAAACCTGGTGTAGCATATGACAGTTGCTTTGGTTGAAAATGCATCCTCTAGTTTTACCATTAATACCATCATTGTTTTGGACCATTCTCTAACAAATGAAACTCAATAATTTCACAAAACCTAGCATAACATGAATTGTGAAACAGCCCACGTGATAATGGGAAGCCTAATGTTGGTTTAACTTTAAAAGAATTTTGACTTTCATGGGTAAAATGGAACAAATTCTGCATGCCTTACACACTCTCAGGCTCAGAAATGCAATTCCTTTGCAGGTCAGGTTACCAGGTTGCAACAAGAACCGCTTGAAGGGAAAAAAAGGATTGCAGCACATGAAAAATTAAACTGATGTTTATTCCAGGACTCTGATGGAGGTAATTTTGCCTGGCTTAGATGATATTAAAATTCTTAGTGGGTTCCTAGCTATTAAACCAGCTCTTAAAAGTGGCCTGTAAAACTGTACTCCCTGCTGCCGCTTCCTTAGAAGAAGCCTCACTACGCATGCTCATGATACTCTTTCTCCAGCCAGAGCTTTTGTCTTGCAACTGGAAGTCACTATGGCTGTAGAAAACTTTCAAACATGCTACAGATAGAGTTGAGAGATGATGTTGGGAATTCTGCACTTTATCTGTAAATGTAGACTGTGATAAAGCTGTCTGGAATACAGAAATACTTGCTCCACCTTCCACTGCACTGCAGCTACACCCTCTAGATATAAATTTTTCAGATCATTACTATGACTTGCAAGAAAAGGTTAATTACAAATAAAAAAATTATTTTCCTTTTACTTGTAAATGGTAATGATTGTCAATGCAGGCTATAAAGATCTACAACTGGTTCAAATACCATCAGAATGATGTTTTGCTATAATCATTGTCTAGAATTTCCACATGCAAAAACCACAACATAGACGCAGTCATCCATCCTTACAGATTAGTATGATCCATGCTCTAGAGTGATCTACCAAAATGTAAGTACTTCTTTAGGCTTTCTTCCCTAGACGTTTAAGGTTTAAAGGCTCAGTCCTGTGTGTATCAGTGAAGTGTGTCTGAGCTGAGATGCAGACACCAGGCCTTCAACTTGCTGCACAAACTACAATCCATGAATAACTGTCATTCATTCATCTTTTTGGATCTATTTAGGTCCTAAACTAGCAAAGTCTCTTTCTTTCCAAACATTGCTGTGTCTGTAATTGAAGCTTGGGTAACTCCTGCTCTGAGCAGCAATGAGGCACCTCAAACATGTACACACACAAATATTTGCACATATTTCAACCTTGGAACAAAATAAATTTCAGAGATAAGAGCAGGGTTGACTGGATTCCTTTATGTTATCTATGCTCTGTTTAGAGAATTAGGACAATTTTTCAGTCTTATAGAAGCTTAGAAGACATAGAAGTTAAAAGATCAATGTTCAGAAAGAAGACAAAGTGAAACTCGAAGTATTTTAATGTTTTACTTGCTTTACTGAAATGGGTCTGTCTGTCTATCTATCTATCTATCTATCTATCTATCTATCTATCTATCTATCTATCTATCTATCTATTTTGCAGGCTGTAAAGGTTTTGGGAGACCCTATAATACGTATAGTTCGTTGTAAAAATCTCAGCAGCATGATACCTACAAGAATCAAGAAATATTTTCAGCTAGAAAGTATTAAAATTATCTTGAGCCACACTTCAATCTTCTATTCAAATTGAGGAAGCATCCCAAAACAAATTTCAGGATTTGAGACACAACACAGAGCATTAATTTTTACCATTTTTAGTAAAATTCTGGGGGAATTCCATGCCGATTCCTATATTAGAAGAATTTGATAAGTTCCTTTCATCATTTTGGATCTTTATTCAGCACTTCATTTTGTGCCAAGGTTGTAAGATAGCAGCCTATTAGCTTTATTCCTCTGTCATAAAAAATCCAGTGTAAGTTTCAAAGAATTCTGAGTCTTCTGACATAATGAAGGAATTTACTTTGTCCTTTACTTTCACAGATGTAAACACCAGCTCCTTTTCAAAATATATTTCATTATGCATAGCTTTTAAAGTCATGAAGTGTTATCAATTAATTTGTTTCCCCCTTTTTCTTCTTTATAAGTACACCAATGTTTGAAATTTTTCCCTTTATTGCAGACTTAGAGGCTTCCTAGACCATTTGATTATTTACTTTTTCCACCATAGTATATCATAAAATATCAAATCAAGTAATCCTTTATGATCTTCCATATATTAGAAGCTTCTAGTAGGCCTGTTATTAAATCTCTGCCGTCTACTTTTTCCAGGAGCAGACCAGCTCTTCATAGTCACTTTAATTAGTACATGATGTAACTGCATAATTAACTCGCTAGCTATATATCCTCCTTAGATCGATGCTATGAAACATATTCATAGATAGATGGTCCTGAAAGATAGTGAGTAGACCTCATAAAATTCACTAAAGAGAGAGTTTAGCATCTCAAAAGCCAATTTTTTTTGGTGCTGTTTTCTATTCTATTTTGCCTGCAAGATGAATCTCCAATGAATCAGTTGAACCTCTCATTCAAGATGACAGCCTCTTGATATTGGAGGGAAAGGCTTGGGTGCTTATGTAAAGAAAGCTACAGAACAGCATACTGATTAACTGAAGGAACATTTGTTATCTGATACTGCAGAATGCATCGTGGGCCTGCTAATTAAAACATCTCACCCATCTTTGCTTTTCTGTTCAAAAAGAAGCCAACATGGAAATCAGATTAGCAAGTCCACTTAGTTTTAAATGAGAAAAGTATAATGGGTTGTTTCACATATCCCTCAGTAAGTTACCACTGTTATCATGGACTTAATTACTTCCTGGTAATTAAGGAAGTTGGAGGCTAGAATAGAGTGGAAATGCACAAAATATTAGCCATGTTGCTTTTACGTATTCTTGCCCTAGAGATATGTATGCAGATGCTGGTGTGGATTCTGCAAGAAGGAGCAGTTTGGAGAAGACTAGAACTATCTCACACACAGAGTGGAAGATGCCACTGAAAAGGTGCCATGTGTCATTAAAAGTAATTTCAAAACTAGGAGAAGAAAAAAGAAGTGAGATTCTGCAGTCTCCTACATGGCTCAACAAGAGAACAGGAATTGAAGTGGAATACTTTAGACATAAGAAAGAAGAAGGTCTGTTGGCCCACTGTAAACATACACAATGCAGACTAGGGAACTCCCTGAACAGTTACTGTAAGGACAAAGACAGTTCAAATGTGAAGTTCTTTTAATGCTATTGCAGATGACCTGGATCAGAGGAGCTTTACTGTTATTTGTGACTGCCAGTTTTTCTCAATGGACTATAAAAGTAGTTCAGATGACAAGCTCAGATAAAGAGGACTACACTACAGACATCTAAAGCAGGCAAAGACAAATTCTATTTGGGATTAATGTAAAGTGGGTTATGATGGAGTTCTATGGACACATCATGGCTACAGTAATATGGTTTCTATAGAGGGTAGAGGAAAATGCACATGTAGGAAAACAAGATTTGTGTTTTGTTTGTGGTAATTATTTTGTATAGATGACATACTAAGATAATACTGAGGACACTTGTTAAACATTATTTTATTAAAATCTAGCAAGTTATTCCTAAGTCATAGAAAATCTAAAACCTAATGAGAATTTACAGTATAAGTTGGCACTTGAGAAGGTTGAAAAAAGGAAAAAAAATAAACACACTTAATTGTAATATATAGTGAATTTATCATATTTCTGAGACTTACAGAAGATGACAAATGTTTCAAGATGAGAGTAGTTTATTCAGGCATTAGCAAGACAAAATAGAAACTGAAAAAGAAGCTAGCATTGTAGACTTTATTTTTTTAAAGAAACAAAAGCTGAGATAGTCGAAATGTCTCTTTAACAATGACAACCAACAAAGGATAAAAACTATGGGAAGCAGAGTACTCTGAGATGGAAAAATATACAATTGCACAAAAAGTTGAAATATCAAATCAAGTAAAATCTTGTAATAGAGAAATAAAAGGCAGCGTAACATAAAAGGTAAAAAAAAGTAAAACTAAGAAACCTCTCTCCCTCAGATATGCCTCACTGAGTTCACTGACTGTCCTCCATACTCAGCAGGTGCTTGGCATTTTATTCATGCCTAAGAGAGGCTGATACTCCATCTACCATGAAACCTCTTAGTATTCTGTTAATATCATGTGTTTTTGTGATTCCAGGCCAAGAAAACAATTACATGTAAGCTGATTACTATAATATATCAACCTAGAGGTCTCATTGAGAAGGGGGGAAGGCATGGAAAAAGAAAGTAATGAAGCTAATTATTTCGTGTATTTGTGTAGATGGAAAATAGCTAGCATGGAGACATTATTTGTAGAAGATTTAGTCATACTTGGTTGTTGGATAAGACTAGAAGCACTACGACTAGTAGCAGTGAAACCTGGTTTTATACTGATGGAATTGAGTTCATGGTCTAAGATTCAGAGTTGAGTTCAACATTGCCCGGATTTAGACACACAAAGTCAGAACAGACTACTTTTTGGAAAATACTACAGTTCGTGCATTGAAAATTGCATAAATATTAGGCTGTGCTCACAAGCTGTAAAAACCGTACCATTCGCTCTGAAAGGAATAAATAAAGATGTTTTTTATAATTGTGGAAAAACTGTAGATATTTTCAGACATTTCTGAAAATTGTCCCTACAAATAATACCTTCCAGAATGATTCCCTCTTCAGTTTAAATGCGTTCTGTTGTTATCCTGACGTTAGGTATACAGAGGTCCATTCAACCTATTGTCTCTGATAACAAATCAAATCCTGAATTCCAAACTATCATAATGTGCTTTTGATTCAGGGTTCTTGCAGTTACATTTGCTTACCAGTTCTAAGCACTTAACATGATTCCCAGATAAAAATGCGAGTACATGACTTTGAAATTACATCAGTTTGAAAATTGTACTTGCTAAATATCTTGGACCATTTATAAGTTATAATAATAAAATGAACTGTTTCATGGAGAGTCCAGCCAGTATGAATAACAGTAATGTCTTTTGAAATGAGCAATGTGACAAACTCACCGATGGATCATCTTTGTTTGCACTACAGTAAACACGTGTAGACTGTTTTGTTAGCAAAAAACTATTAGATTGTCCAGGCTGTAAATTGCAACTCTTAATCAATGGCTCTGAATAATTCATCAAAAATAATGAAAAAAAAGCATAGCCAGGTCAAGCAAGAAGTCTGGTTGTCTCCCAGTTAAGGCGTTACAGGAACATAATGAGAAATAAATCAGTTCCCTCCCATTTATGAAGCCTCAGTGAGTAGCAGCAGCAGAATATCAACTGTCCTTGTCAGGAGGAAAATACCTCCTATGAGATGAGCAATGTTTCTGGCAGGGAAGTATGTATTTGCTGAATTAGTTGCAATAAAAGGACATTTTCATAAATCCATATTAATTTCAGCAGGATGTTTAAAATTTTTGCTTTATCCAATTGACAAAACAAAAATGGTGTTTAATGAAAATGTGTATTGGAGTTGTTATTTAGCCTTGGAATCAGAGTAATATTAACCAAGTTTAACTAAATGTTTCACTTTATTTCACTTTATAAACAGCTCCCTTATAGAATTAGAGTATTGTTAGAGTTAAGGGAACATACATACTACTGTGTTTGAAACCTAAAATCTTTGATTTCTATTGTCATAGTCCTGCCCAAGTATTTCTAATTCCTTGCTAAAAGTTTTCTAGAGATGCTTTTCAATGTTTCTTGAGACAATTTCTGTAGTTGCTCTGAACATTGGCTCCATTTACTAGAAAATTCTTGTTAAAACACAACTCTTGTTAAAATACAACTACACAACTTTGTGGTAGAACTATTTTCTGGAGCAAACAAAATTGCAAGGAGGAAACAGAGCTTAATTTCATAGATTCCATATATAACTTTGTTAGTAGAGAAAGAATTATCTATTCAAGGATGTGCAAAAATAACCAAAAAACCTCTCCAAATGGACTCCTTCCTGCTTTCATCCATTTTCTCACATTTACAGAGCAGGAATCTTCAGCCACAATCAAGGAATCAAATGGTGATTTACAGGTGATAAACAGATGCCTGAAAGAATTCCACATAAAAGCTTTTCCTAAATCAAAACAGAGCTAGTTAATAATCTCCTTCTAATTAACACTTGTGAAAGTTCAGAGCTATAGTGTGTTGAAGAGCAGTCTTGAATACACTTTCTTTTGACTGGTCCTGGCTCCAAAGCTGGCAAGAGACCTACATCAAAATTACAGGCACAAAAGTGTTTTACAGAGTCCTCTCCTAGTCCCACACCTTAGTTTGTGGTAGGGAACCTGTCAGAGGAGGACACTTTGGATTTTCATTCAGAAGAAACTAGGGCATTGGAGAAAAGCAAGAGAAGGTCAAGCAAATCTCAAAGGCAGGATGCTGCACTCCTGGGTCTCATCCCGATGACTAACGAGGATATATCTGGTGTTTATTTCCAGAATTGGAGGCTGGGGAGTGTTCTTAAGTTTAATGGTTACCTAACACATCAAAATATTCTCTGCCCTTTCTAAGCTCTCAGATAATTCCTCCTCCTTACATTGACATTAACATTCCAATGTATGCCTAAAATGCAATAGAGTCACCCAGCAAGAACATCTGGCCTTGATTGTCCAGAACAGAAATAGATCATAACTCAAAGACAAGGCAATAAAAGGCAATTGTTAGCCATGTTCTAACCAGAGCCTCATCTCTGCAACGACTTTTCACAGAATATTCAGAAAGCAAAAAGTCCTTAGCAATGAGGCTAATCTGTCTTTTGTTTTGAGCTCTGAATCCTCCTTTTCACGTCAATCATATCTCAGAATTTCAAGCACTGTTGATGAATATGTCCCCTTTAATGCAGAAATACTGCATATAATCAGTCTATTAAAAAAACAGAGTAAAACCAGTTTCATTGATCTGAAGAAATTATTTTCATGTTTCGCAAAATTACTTTCATACTTTTCACTGTTTCTGCAACAGAAATCTTTCTTTAACAATCCTGAAAAAAATAGATGAAAATTCCCAAGAGTTTAACATTATTATTAGCGTGAGAAAAACTAATGTGGAAAAAATTCTGTATGTTGTGTTACCTATGAAGTGTATTACTATATACTGTATTTCCCAATATGTCAATTAGAATAGAGCCTTCCTGGATGGTAAAGAAAAAGGGACAAGCATAAATGGCCACCTAAGATCCAAATGTGTTGCCTATTAAGGGAAACATCTTGTCATATTTGCAACAATTAAGCTTTGTTTTAGAATAAACACAGTAACCACAAAGAATTCAGTATATTAATACTGATTCTGATAAATATGAAGAATAAATAAATATTTATATTTAAAATTAAGGCATCACAAATGAAAACAACAATTCTGCCTGTTTGAATGGTTATCTTGCTTGTATGAGCTCATGTACTTGGATGCTTAGTGCATTATCATCTATGCAACTATTTATGTATATACTAAAACCATTAATGAAGTTCTGACAATACAGAGTTCCTTGAAAATTCTAAAAAATAGTAATAAGGAAATAAACTACACGAGAGGCATGTAAGTTCATATTACCTTTTCTGATTGTGATGAGTTCGATATATCCATCAATATAAACATCACCAGCTGCCATGAAAGACAAAGAATTTGCAAAAACGAAGAGACACAATTGTTATATTTGCTTTTGCAAAGGCAGATTATTATGTTTTTATACCTCAGGATGTTCTCTTGATGCCAAATACTAGCGTAAATTTTTGAATCGTTTTACTATTTAAGTAGTAGAGCTTGTTAAATATGCTGTTGGTTTGGGAAGCATCAAGCTTCATGCACTTTTATATTCCCCAGTGCAGTATCTTTAGTGTTCTATTTTTCAGACAGTATATCCAGGAAAGATGCGAAGGTAAGTAGTTCAAAATTGCTAGAAGCTACCATAGGAAGGAGAGAACTGGCAAAAAGCTTTTCAAACAATTCCATGTCCTACTTAAGTTCTCAGAATTGCAACAGAGGATCACTAACCAATTGATAAATTATCAACTTTCAGTAAAAACTTATTTATACAATTGTTTTTTGTCCATTGTTCTTGTTGATTTTTCTGTAAACATTCTAGCTTAAAGCATAATATACTATCATCTGAGTGGACTGATCTCCTCTTCTTGCAAAGCAGTGTTAAACACCATATAGATACTATAATCCCAATCTCTCAACATATACGGGTCCAAGAATAGAAACTCCAAGATTAAATAATGTTAGAGGTCAATTTCCTCTTGACATGTGTTAAAAACCACTCACACTTAGCCTGCTACAGGCTTCCTTTGTTTTCCTACCCTAACTGTGGCTACAAAAGAAATATTTAGGTCTCTCAAAACTGACTGAAGAAAATTAAATGTCATCAGAACGTTCAGTATGACAAACTGAGATTTTTATTCATTTATTATTTTTTATTTATTTATTAGTCTGTCTCTCCGATAAGATGCAGTACATAGAAATCCAGAAAACATGAAGAGAACTTACTAATCATGCGCCACTTACAAACATTTTATACCTCTATGCGTCTTCATAAGCTTCTACAGAAAACCATTTGTAGATTCAGATCTGGAAACTGGCTAGTATGTGGAGCAGAAGGCTCACTTTGATGGCTTACTAGTGCACAGCAGTACAACACTCCTGAGAAAGGTTACTACAGGTTTGTATTTTTTTTTCCTTTTTTCAGCAGTGACAATCTAATGTTCTATGGGAACATAGAGGCTTTTCCCTGACTCTTCTTCATACAGATGTGATTCTTTTAAACAGTTCCCTAATGCTTGAAGAATTAACTCTTCTTTATCTCTTGGCATAGCTTTTCTTTCATTAAAACTGGTCAGGAAACACCCTTTTCCTTCAGTGACAAGGCAAGACCTATGGTCCAATGCTCCCATATTAATCCTTTTTTTATTAAGTGCGAGTTCACCACTATTTTAAATATAGTCATTCTAGAGCAGGCTGATAAGACAAATTGAACTTACTATCTCTTATCTACAAGTGGTTGTCAAAGAAATGAAGGTACCCAGTTAAATTTATTTTTAGGTGTGTCTTTATGAAAGGAAGAAAAGAGATTGAACAAAAAAAAAGAAAAAAATGGAATACTAGATGGCAATGATGATAGAGGAGTTTTAAAGAAATAAATTATTTGGGAAATTAAACATTTGTAATGGTATAGAGCAGATTATAGACAAGGAAATGCTCAAATCCAGATGATCAAGGACCCATCATATGCATCAAACAGTTGGGTCAGACAGTATAACAAGACATGTCACTAACAGATGAAAACAATGCTTACCTTTAGATGAATATAGAAGAAAAATACAGATTATAAAACTTTATTGGAATGATGCCACTGATGTTAATTAAGATACCCAAGTTATGAATTTAGGCCCTAGAGATCTGTTTAGGTCATATCTGAAAAAGAGTAAAGTATATCCAAAAATATATCCAAAAAATAATTAAGTTATTTTGAAACTGAGGGCTGGCTAAGGAGATAATAGTAGTTGTTGAACACTTTAAAACAACAGAAACAAAGAAAAAAAATCAATAGAGCTTCACATGAAAGGTGATTTTAAAAAAGAAATTGGTAGGTCATATCTCACTGTAGTAACTGTGACACGATGTTTTTTCTAAGCTACACCTTGAAAAAAATTCTCCAGCCAGGCTAATAAACATCAAACCTACACATTTATTTCTCAAAAAAATCCACTTCTTTTTTTCTATATAGCTTTTCCAAGTGGCCTGCAGCTTGGAAGCTGACCCTCTCTTTTTGCTGCAAATTTTCACCAAAAGCCCAAGGTATTGCCAGTCCTGTCAGTAGCGATGCTGCCAATGGATTTGCGCACCCCCTGATGCTGCCATGTTTCTTCTGTGGGATTCACAATGTCCTGTACACTGGAGAGTTTCATGGCAGCAGCAGACACACTTTCCTCCCTGCTCCTGGGTGCCCATGGCCAGCACCTACCTCTTGATGCTATGAGTAGGCACCCATGAGCCAGGGTGCCTCATAGCAGAAAGCCATGCCTGGGAGCAGCTGATACCTGCTATGAGGCATGCGATATGGGCTACAGTGTGTTTGAGCAGGCTGGTGGCCTTAAGAGAAGGCACCTGGTGGTGGGAGCCAGGTGCCTCCTCCTGGGACTAGGAGCTGTGGGCACTTGAAATATAGAATCACAGAATCATAAAATCATAGAATCATAGAAATTTTTGGGTTGGAAAGGATCTTAAAGAACATCTAGTGCCTTCCTCTAGATCAGGTTACTCATAGTTTCATCCAACCTGTCTTTGACCACCACCAGCATCCATGACTTCTCTGGGCAATTTGTTCCAGCTTTTCACTACCCTCACAAGTAAAAACTTTCTTCCTTTTACCTAGTCTAAATCTCCCTTCTTTCACCTTAAAAACATTGCCTCTTGTCCTGTCACTGCACTCCCTCCTAAAGAGTCTCTCCCCATCTTTCCTGCAGGCCTTCTTTAAGTACTGGAAGGCTGCTATAAGGTTAGCCAGCTTTCTCTGGTCCCTCTACCCTCCAGGGCTTTATCCCATGGTACTGTACAAAGTGGATCCCTGGAGGCCAAAGTCTGCTCTCCTGAAGTCCAGAGTATTGACTTTGCTGTATACCCTCCGTGCTGCCCTAAGGATCTTGAACTCTACCATTTCATGGTTACTGCAGCCAAGGCTTCCCTTGAGCTTCACACTCCCTACCAGCCCTTCCTGATTGGTGAAAACAAGATCCAGCACAACACCTCTTCTTGTTAGCTCTTCTGTCACTTGGAGAAGGAAGTTATAATCAACGCATTCCTGGAACCTCTTGGATTTTTTATGCCCTGCTGTGTTGTTCTTCCAACAGATATCGGAAGATTCCCCCATGAGGACATGGCTTGTGAAGGCTAGGTTGTGCCTATCTGTCTACAGAGGACCTCATCCACTCACTTTTCCTAGTCCAGTGGCCTATAGCAGACTCCACTGTAACATCACCTACTCCTACCCTCCCTTTAATCCTGACCCACAAGCTCTGGGTCGGCTCCTCATCCATCCCCAGGTGAAAGTCCATGCACTGATATTGATATAGAGGGTAACACTCCTTCCTCGTCTCCCCTGCGTGTCGTTCCTAAAGAGCTTGTATTCCTCCGTGCCAACACTCCAGTCCCATAAGATCCATCCCACCATCCCATCATGTCTCTGTGATGACAATAAGATCACAGCTCTACACATGTGCAGATGTCTCAAATTCCTCTTGTTCACTCCCCATGCTATGTGCGTTTGCACAAAGTCTCTTAAGTTGGGCCCCTGATGAAGCTGCCTGACTGGCAGGAGATCCTTTGTGTTTTTTTTCAGGTGGTGGCAGTGTGGTACAAGTAATAGGTCTGCGCATGATCTAAGAAAAGGGCTTGAAGGAGGTATTTGGGCAGGATCACGGTTTTGCAAAAGGGACCCGTCTTTCTTCTGGACGGGAATTTGCATTGCAGTTTGGTATTGTTCCTGACACCTGTATATGTAAAGGAACATCCTAGCTTATGTAATGAATGGATGTTTTAGTAAAGATTTGCAATAGGCATTGTATATCTTTTACTCGTTTTTTTCCCTAAATTTGTGTTTTTCTTTAGGCATTCAGATCTGTAAAAGAGTGAGGATTGCTCTTTCCTACAGGGACTGTGCACAGAGGAGAAGTTGCCAGAGTCAGAAAGGTAAGAGAGGCAAGAGAACCATGCTGAGCTGGGAGTCCACAGCTCATGCTTAAACAAAGTGAAGAGCAGTGAAGAGCAGAGAGCCATATTTCAGTGGTGACTCAGATCTTCCCAGGGCCAGAGGGTACTACAGTTCACTGCAACTCAAAACCACGCTGAGATGCCTGGAAGCAAGGACTCTACTTAGAGGATACAGTGAGCAGGAAAATAGTTGTCTTCAAGACTTCATAATTCTACCCTATCCTACCTATTTTTCCTGAGTCATCTTTCTTGCAGAGTTTAATTTTTAGGCTTAGTTCAGCAATATCAGGCTTGGGTGTTTTTTTTTTTTTGGGTTTTTTTTGTCTTTTTTTTTTTTTTTTTGGTTTAAGAACATTTTTAGAGAGCTCAGAGAGTGGAAGAAGTCAAAATACAACCATTTTGAAACTGCAATTGTTCCAGAGTCTGGCTCCAAAAAGCCCAGGTGTCCAGTGAGAGAAAGGGCTCTGTGGTTCATAAGCAGGGTAGTTACTGTTGACCTCAGCAAAATGAGTCTTGTGCAAAACTCCTGTTGACTTCAGTGGAAGAAATAACAGGAATTCAAAATACCTTGATGCTTTCCATCTTATAGAAAGTGGTGTAAGGCTGATAGCATTGTGGTTTTCTAAGTTCTTTGGGGTTCCAAGTTTTATATGCTATATAGGTATTGCTGACCTCTAATACCACTTTGAAGAATAAAATGAAATATTTATATTTTCCCTGCAGTAGGAAATTAAAAACTTTTTCTTGGAAGCTTTTCTGAGATGCTGAGCATACAGGAGCACACATTGTTCTCACAGGAATGAGGGATAGTAAGGATAAAGAAGTAAGAATATTCCTTTTCCAGTGTAATTCTTTTGGCCTCTGGGTCTCTGTTATCATGTTAAAGCAGGACTGTTAAAGGGAACTGAAATTTGTGTTTTATGCAAGACAGTCCTATCACTCTTCTGCATCCAGTTTAATTCTAGGACCCTGATATATTTGTGATTAAAAAATTTGTCAAATTTGCTTGCCTGAAGTTTTTAAGTTTATTTTGTACAGATTAATTTCATATCATTCTTGTAATGAGATACGATGAATACGATAATTTTGTCATAGAATTTTATTATGCAGTTCTTAAACAGTAGTAATTGCATATCATAGGAACTCTGATAAAATGAATTCATAACAGGTGAATCATGGACTCAAAGTTATGTTATTCGGTTTCAAAAAATATAATGAAAACACTTTTTTGGAAAATTTTAATCACAAGAACAAATTAGTGAATTGCAAACTAGCTTTAATTTGAAAGAATTAAGAAGGGTGCTGCTGTGATGCAAAGAACACTAGAATTTGTTATTTTTTTATGAACTTGCTATAAACACTGAGGGACACCTGAAGCAGCCAGAAGTATTTTTCCTACTACTGCTGCTTCTTCTTCTTCTTCCCATCTTGTTTGTTGGTAAATCTTTCAGTGAAAAATTTCTGCAGTTTCTCATGGAAATGTGTGCTTCTTTATGCCTTCAACAGTTTTCCTATTATTTCTACCTACTTGAATCTCTGTCATTTTTTTTTGTACATTTATTTGACTGTAGGGCTATATTTAAGCTGAGGAAGAAGATCTAAGAGAGGAATATCTTCCATTTGAGTGATTTGGCTGGATGGGAGAGCAAACCAGAACCTGTTGCTTATCAAGACATATTGTTATCTTCTGAATAAAGCCAGGAAAGCCAAAAAAAAAACCCTAAGCAGGTTTTTGGGTTTTTTTTTTCCTCAAAGCAGAAAGCAATCTTTTAAAATATGTTTCAAATGAAAACTCATGTAACAAAGAACATTAATCTAATTTGGTAGGTGATAGTATTTCTCAAGCATAACAAAATATTGGAAAAATTAACCTTGAATTTGTTTTGAGTTAGTAGTTCTAGAAAATGAACAAATGATTGAGCAATGAAGCAAGATCAGCTGAATATGCAATTCAGGGAAGTAATTTTTGTTGTTTGGCTTATCTCCTCCTTCAAAACTTCCTTAATTTTTGCAACATTTCAGTTGCTCTAATAGACACACTAGTCTGGTGCTTCATAATTAAGGAGATTGAATGGTCTCTGATCTTCATTCACATCACACATCACCACCTGCATTATATGAAGTCTGATACAGAACACATTTTATTGCCTCCTTTCATTTGCAGACAAGTGCTCATGACGTTAAAGTCACTGTGCAGATTAACTATGTATATAAGGAAGAGTACTTTTCTCAGTTTTGAAATCGTGTCAATAATTTTTTTTGGTTGTTTTCTAGTAACCGCACAATGAACGATGGAAAACAACTATTCATCATTCAATTTTTCTATGCTACACAAAGTTATTCTACTATATCCCCTCTTATCTGTCTCCTCTCATCTGAAAAATCCTGCTTTGTTTCATTGCTACAATTATGGGAGGTATTTCATACCTGTAATAAGATCTATTGCCAACCCTCATATCTTCCAATTATTTCGGGGAGTGAGTGGAATCAGAAAAGAAGATCATATTTGAAGTATAGCTATGTATTGATTAATTCAGGTTGTTCTCAGAAGGAAATATTCCAAATAAAATAATCCCCAAATTCTATTCAAAAGAATGAAACAGAATTCCCTCTCAATGTGCCTCTTAGTCCTGACGTAATAGTCAATATTTTCTAACACAATAGTTTTATGAAGTAAAACAAAACTCTCCCTTAATTCAAACTTCAAAGTGACTCTTCACGCTCCATAGGTGTCATTTATTAACATGGGTGTTTTCAACTTAATTGTGCTCCTATGTTGGACTGCTACAGTGTGACCAGCAAAGAGCAATGAATTAGACTTCAATAATTTAGAAAATAAGCTCCCAAAATATTTTTACAAATAATTCTCTTTGCCTGCTAATTCTGTTACTATTGGACTAAATTAAAAGTTGATTTTTAAAGAAATGGATTTTGCTGTTCTTTATTGATGACTATAGTGTAAGCTGTTCTTGATTTCCTAGTATTTATGTTCTTTCTCTTTTCCTTTCCATTTTAGAAATATCTCAACTTCTGACTCTCTGCATAAGCCTTCTACTAGAACATGTGGGTCTTTATTTGTTGGCTATAGCAGAGAAGAGCTAGTTAGACCTTAATAACAAGTCAGCGTTGAGTAGTTCAGAAGTGAAGTGCTAATGAGTGTATTTTTTTTTGCAAAACAGAATGTATGTCTGATAAAAACCTTTCAAGGGAGCAGCAGAGAAGTCACTTTTTGTCCTCCCTAATTAAAGCAGAATTTTCCAGCATTTTGAAACCTCTGTTTTAGGGTGGGAGTTCAGGTGTGCATGTGTGTGTGTAGAGCTCCCAAAAGCATAAAAAAAAAACCCATAAAAAAATCCCTGAATTTTCCCACTCATCCAAAAAACTCATAGGTATCTACTCACACAGAAGAGCTGTATCACCAGTTCTTTCCCTGACTGTTAGTATGTCATATCAACATTAAGTCTCCCATACCAGACTTAACTACTTTGCCTCTGAAAGCTAGTGCAGGAGTCTTTGTTGGAAGTAGCCAGTAGTACTAGATTCTCTTCACAATCCAAGATTACTTTTTCCAACCGTGACCTCCTTGTAGATTGGTAGCTTTTTTTTTTTAATCCATTTATACCTCTTTTTTTGGAGCTCCTTTTGCGCTGTTAGTGTGTTAAAATATCTTCTAAGAAACCGGCTGGACCGGAACTATAGTTCTTGTTACACTTCCTGCCACCCTCCCCTTCAAAAGAAGGTGCCTCCAAGGACAAACTACTCTTCAATTTCTCCATCTTTCATAAATGTACTGAACCTGATTGACCAGACTGACTGTGTGGGATTCAGGTGCTGTTCTAAGGTGCCTGTCTTCTTGCTGCTCCCCAGTGAACTTTAGATTAGCACTGGATTTTGTCCAAGTTGATGAAAAGTAAATCTACACAAATAAAACTGTCTTCTCAGTACTATGAGTTTAAGACTGAGAGCCAAGCGTAAGGTCTATTGCTTTTTGGCTTCAGTTTCACAACCTCTAGGATGGTTTAAGGCAGAAGTCTGACATTTATGAAGTCTTTATACTTTTTTGAAGACTACTGAAACAGTAGAAGATAAAAGGAGTGCTTCCGAAGTCATCACCTTTTGCTGAATCCCCAGTGCTTGTTTCTCTCTCTTGAACAGTGTCTGCCTTTCCTCAGTACTGGTGTTTTTCATGTAGAAAAAAGGGCAGTTTTGAAGTATGCCTTGTGCTGTGATATACAATGCAACAAAGTACAATTTAGGTGGGGAAGAAAAACCCCAGAGACTGTGATCCTAAACTATGTATATATTTCTTTATCTATTCCTGCTTTGAGAACGTTTTGAACTAGGCTACAGAAAATGCTCTGGTTAAAGATTGAGAGATTTGCAAAGCTACTGTAAAGGTTGTTGTAAGTTCATTATTAGCTACTTAGACACTAGATTTTTCTGTCCACGAGGGTGGCATCTCATGCATTATATTTGCATAGGTATACTAAGGACATCATATTATAACATGGAAATTAAGTCAAATTCAACTTATTTTTCCCATCTAGATCAGATATGTGATTGTTAACAATGTACTGAATAAAAATGGTTATTCTAGGTGTACAGCAAGAATAATACCCTTGCAAACAATGTACACTATTTAGCAGTTTTTTGAGGCCTCTAAGACTAAAAGGAGGAAGTTTAAAAGTCAAAGAAGTGTTGAAATCCTAGAATAAATTTTCTTCTCTTGTTACTCTGAGTCAGAAAACTTTGTTGTAGAAAACTGTAAATTTTATGAAAGCCTGTGCTTTAGATTTTAGTCTGCTGATGTAAAAAGGTCAGGAAGTTCAAATAAGAAAAAACATGCTAGATATAAAATTAAAGATGATGAAAGTCTCACGTATTTTATTACGAACAATTATATGAAACCTGAACAATTTGGAAAATTAGCCCTTTGTACACAGCAGACTTGAATTCATTGCCAAAATAGTTATTACCTTTGATTTGAAGAGCTCGTGTAACTGTAAGAGTGTGAGCTGTACTCTGCGGGAAGCATTTTTGGAAAACTAGCAGAGATGTTTATGGAATTCATTTGCAGATGTTTTTTGCAGGGGAGTTGAACTGACATTAAGAAACCCAAAATCTACTAACCTGGATTTCAGTCTTTGTAATTCTGACTTCTTTCTTGCTCTCAAAGTTGAAAATAACATGTCACTTGTAAACCGAACATATTTGCTCTGTTTATTTCTGCTAAAGAGAACATTTTGTGTATTTTTAAGAACTACTTGCCAGCTACATAGTTGTTCTTCCTGATAATGTAGAAGTATTACATACTGTAAAAGCTATGCTTCATACATGAAAATCTTCAACACAAGTTTAGGGTCAGGATAGCCTATTTCTAGTCGATTTTCTATTCTTACCAATTTTTACTAAACCTACACTTTTTAGAAATTTTAGTGCTTTTTTTTTTAAAAAAAAAGTAAAATCATTTCATTTTGAAAAATTTTCTAAAGTGTCTCAAATTAGACCTAGTTTCCTGTATGATGAAGAGGGAAAACCTCAAAAAATAAAGGACTTCAATTTTCCTGTGAATAGCGGTTTATGATTTGAAATAAGCACTTATCTGTTCTGGAAGGTGGAATGAGACCATAACACTGAGGTATATTGTTGTAAGGAATACTATAAATGTCCAGAAAAGTCAATCATGTTGCCTTATTATTTCCTTGTAAAAGTTTAGTCAGTCAAGCCCCACTCAGCTTGTTGTCATCTGAAAATTTACTGAGGGTGCACTTGATCAATGAAAATACTAAACAACACTGGTCCCAGTATGGACCCCTGAGCCACACTACTTGTCATGGCTTTCCATCTGGATATTGAGCCATGGACTGCTACTCTCTGAATGCAACCATGCAACCAATTCCTTATCCACTGAACAGTCCACCCATCAAATCCATATCTCTCCAATTTAGAGAGAAGGATGTTGTGGGGGTGGAGCAGTGGTCACACCAGAAGGATGGGGTGTCATCCAGAGGGAGCTGGACAAGCTGGAGAAGTGGGCCTGTGTGAACCTTATGAGGTTCAGCAAGGCCAAGTGCAAGGCCCTACATCTGGGTCGGGACAACCCCCGGTACCAATAAAAGAGGGGTACGATGTGATTGAGAGCAGCCCTGTGGAGAAGGACTTGGGGTGCTGATTGATGAGAATTTGGACATGAGCCAGCAATGTGTGCTTGCAGCCCTGAAGGCCAACCGTTATCCTGGACTCCATCAAAACAAGCGTCCTCCTCTGCTCCACTCCCCTGAGACCTCACCTAGAGCATTGTATCCAGTTGTGGAACCTACAACATAAGAATGATATGGAACTGTTGGAGGGGTTGGAACAGGATGATCTTTAAGGTGCCTTCAAACCCAAACCATTCTATGATTTTATGTTCAAATTCACAAAATAATTCAGTAATTACATTGTTCTAATTAGTAACTTGGAAAGCCTCATTCAGCTGTACAGATTTGGTATAAATACATGTTCAAAATGGATTTCGGTTAGAAATAAAAAATTACTTCCTTTCAGACTTCTAAATGAATCTTCTACAAAATTCATCCATCATTATGCTGAATTTTTTGTCCTCTCCTAATAGCCTGCAAATGGTCTTGTCATTTGAAACCATGCTTAGACAGTTGTATTACAAAAGTGTGGCTTGAAGTATAACTGTTAGAACTGCACATCAATCATAGAATCATAGAATAGTTTGGGTGGGAAGGGACCTTTAAAGGCTATCTAGTTTAAACCTCCTTGCAGTGAGCAAGGACATCTTCAACTAGACCAGGTTGCTCACAGCCCTGTCCAATCTGACCTTGAACGTTTCCAGGGATGGGACACCTACCACCTTTCTGGGCAGCCTGTTCCATTGTTTCATTGCCCCCATTGTAAAGAATTTCTTCCTTATATGTAGTCTGAATTTACCATCTTTTAATTTAAAGCCATCATTTAAGTAATGAAGGTTGCAAAATCCATTAATAAAGAATAAAACACATATTTACATGCGTATACACATCTGTGTGCATGTATTTGCACCTATATGCCCACATACACATTGATGTGTGCGTGCAGGTGTTTACTTATGTGCATGTATACTTATAAATATGCCCATATCTACAGACAAATGTATGTTTACATGCATACACATACATGTGTACATGCTATTTTTGAACAGATATATATTTGCATACAGATGTGCTTGTTTACCCTCACATGCATGGATATTTTGATATTACCAAAGCCAAACAGTATTTTAAGGAGAGAAGAATTATATATTTTGGTGATTAAAAAAATAGGAAGAAAGAAGAAAGATACTTGTTGGGAAATTTGATAGGTGAGTAAGGAATTTTAAAACACAGGAATTGTTAGAAGTAGGACATTAAAATTTAGTAGTAAATGAGAGGGATAAATGTGGTAGAGAGCTCTAAGGAATTCCCAGGCTATGGTCTTTCTGTAGAGAGAATCAGTGCAATATAGCCAAATCAACACGTGAAGACATTTGTTCTCAGGAGCATTTTTAAAAGCCATGGTAGGGTGTGATTATCTTTGCCTAGAAAAAGAGATGATTCAAGAAAGAGAACAACAACAAGTTGAAGATCTAAGCACCTGTTTTGGCTGAGTAGGTCTATAGAAAAGGTTATATTTAAGAAAATTACACAAAAAAAAACCGCACAAAAAAAACCGCACAAAACTCAGCAAGACTTAGATATATCCTGCAGCTGATGACTTATCAGGGTTAAAAAAAAGATGCTTGGTTTTATTTGCCAGAGTGAAAGGCAATACAGCATTTAGTGGGATCTATGGTCTTACAGTGTTGCATTGATGGATTGGAAAATTGGCTAATGGGAGGGAGGGAAGGAATGAAGAGCTTGGTTTTGTAAAATTGTGCATCAGCTAATAACTACACACCTAGGAAAACTTATTGTGAAAAAAGGCCAGAATTTTGGTTAGATTATATTTCTGCACTGAAGTTGACCTTCAGCTACAGAACCTTTTAAAACATGGGTAATTATGAAAGAAAAAAATTTATCTTGTTACACCAGAGGAAGAATACATTAAAAGGTGAATGGGCCATCTCTTTGAAGTAGGGGAAAACAGTAAATATTAAGAAAAAAGGAAAACGGAGCAGAGAAATAAGATAGGAAAACAATGCATCTATGGGACCAGAGAGGGTACGAAATAAGTGGACTACGAAAATGTCAGATGAGTAATTCAATCAGCATTTTTCAATGGTATATTAGTAACAGTGGTCTCATTCTGTACAGAAATAGTGAGATAAAATAAAACTTGCAGACTTGATAGATTTCATGTAACACATCGATTGCAAAGGGAAAAACTGGATTTAAGTCTTATATCTCCCTGTGCTGCAATCTGTCCAAACAGCAGTGCCATGTGAAAAACTATGAAATACAGCAAGCATAAAAAAGTGCGAAAAAGGTGGTTCTTTTTAAGTTAAGATAGGCAGAAGGGATAAAACAGATTGGCACATCAATGAGAAATATTGAAATATGAAAGTAAGAAAAAGTATAATTGCAGTAGTGTCAACTACTGGGCAGCCTATTCCAATGCTCCACGACTCTTCAGTAAGGATTTTTTTCCTAATATCTGATCTAAACCCCCCCTGGTGCAAGTTGAGGTGATTTCCTCTTGTCCTATTACCTGTTACTTGAGAGAAGAGACCATCACATGCCTCAATACAACCTCCTTTCAGGTAGTTGTAGAGTGTGATAAGGTCTTCCCTCAGCCTCCTCCTCTCCAAATAGACAGTTAAGTGTGAATAGAAATAGAAGGTAGAAGCTCTCACTAGAGCTAGGACAGGGGAGAGAAATATAGGCACAGGCTAATAAGAATCTGGAAAGAAAACTCAGTGGAATAATGAATAGTGAAAACTGGAAGTACGATGTTTAACAAATAAATGCAATTAATAAAAAATTCCAGAAAGAGGAATTGATATCTGAGATAATATCTTGCAGAATACTCAAGAGCTGCTTAGGAGGGACCATAAAAAGAATGCAAAAAAAAAGGGGGTAAAAATGCCTGTTTGCAGAGCTAAGCAGTCTTATAACATTTTTTCCTGTGATTTACTTGTGCTTTACTAGAAAGTTGGAATTGTAATTTTGAGGGATATTTTTTAGACTAATTACTGTGTCCATACATATGTTGCCCATCTTTGAAAGTTATTTCCCTTCATATGGGAAGAAATTTCGGAATTCCTGTGATTATTGACTTCCAAGGGAGCTTGAACATTTCCAGTGTTTCCCCTCTTCTGTTATAAAAGGAAGGGAAGATTTAGGGAGAGAAGCTGTCACAGTTTTCAAATGTATTGTTTCATGTGGTTGAAAGCTATTTCCATAGGGAGGAAGCACATAGCTGTAGCTGCTCTAGCTTTTATGTTCTTTTAGTGATTTTGTCTTCATTTACTTTAAAGAAAGCAACATCTATATCTGTGTATAAGAGTAATTTTTAAAAAGAGTGTTTCATAAAATTTGCCATGCTGGATGTGTAACTGGAGACCACACATGTAGTATTAATTGTTGGAAAATAATTGTTTTTAATATAGTTTGACTAGAGGAGGGTTTTCAAAGTGTATAGAGAGAAGTTTTCTGAATGTATGTGTATCAAAACTCCTTCACGTTTTCTGAGTAACGTGATGTTTCAGAAAGTCTTACATTTTGGAATACGCACAACTTTCACTGCCATAAAACCATAGCAAAATGAAGCTTTGAATCTCAGTGGATATTTTTCTGCCTTTTAATTTTGTGTTGGCCACACTAACTGCTAATGAAGAATTAGATAACTACTGTTCTTTCTTAGTGCTTATAAAATGGAGATAATGTTTTAATTACTTTTCTGTCGGTGAATTGAACACAGAGGAGAGATTAAATTAAACTGATTGATTAAAAATGTGGCAAATGTAGCCCTTTAAGCAACCTTCTATTTAGGCTCTTTCTGTTGGTTGTCTTCATAATGCTAATTTTTCTTGGATCTTTTCAATGTCAGACAATTTAAGTGCCTCTTGAGAAGAAAAAGTATTGGAAAACAAGTGGGTAACAACGAGAGAGAACATTAAGGTTGAGACTGTTTTAGGATAACTTGCAGTGAAGAGGATCAGCCAGTTGTAAGAACACTAAGGTTTACCCACAGCTAATGTTAACATGATATTTCCAGAAAAGTGGGAGGAAAATTTCAAGTATATCCAGAATAAAACTCAAGATTTTTCTTTTACTTTCTAGTAGCATTATTATTGCAAGGATAAATTGTGAAATAATGTGTATAAGATTTACTAGCATCTTAGAATACCAAAAAATCAAAAGCAATTTTGAAGATTTCTTGTGATTTTCTTCTAAAGGTGTTATATGCATAAGGTACATAATGTTAATATCAATAGGTTCTAAGGAATCATGTAGTTCAGTATCCCTTTCTCTAAATATGTGATTTGCAAATTCAGTTATATTGATGTTAATATTCAGTGGAAGCAATCTGTGAGATTTCTATACCTGCCAATCTGTCTGCTTCAAGTGCATCTGTTGAATATCCTACAGTTTCTGAAAAGGCACCTAGACATCTGTATTTAGGGTTTTAGCATTTTGCACAAGTGGCCTAATGTTAAGCAAAGCTGAAACAGGTGTGAGAGGCCTTAGAGGCAAGAGTGCAGCGTAAATAGTGCTCTTTGGTTTGAGCATTGTTGCTGTCTCTGGAACTTTTTGTTACTACATTTTATTTTTGTGCTGGAACACCTCCAAATCCAATGCTTAGCAAAGCTGTAACTAAAATGTAGCCTAACAAATCATGCTGAAGTTTGTTGTCTTTAATATTTTTCCTTATTTATTCCATTCAATATTGCCCTCATTACTCTATATGATTCTATGTCTAAATACTGTAGAGCTTTGGGTACTGGTGCTTAACTTGTGTGATAAGCTCTTAAATGTCAACGTGTGAACCACTGGTTTGGTAGCATGAGTCAGTGTTAAGTCATATAAATCACAGAATCATAGAATAGTTTGGGTTGGAAGGGACCTTAAAGATCATCTAGTCCCTACCCCATGCCATGGGCAGAGACATCGCCCACTAGATCAGGTTGCTCAAGGCCTTGCCCAGCCTGGCCTCGAACACCTCCAGGTATCCACATCCATGGCTTCTCTGGGAAACTTTTTCCAGTACCTTACCACCCTCACAGTAAAAAATTTCTTCCTCTACCCTCTTACAGCTTAAACCCATTGTCTTTTGCCCTGTCACTGCATTCCCTGCTAAAGAGTCTCTCCCTGTCATTCCTGTAGCCCCCTTTAAGTACTGGAAGGCTGCTATAAGGTCTTCCTGGACCTTTCTCTTCTCTAGCCTAAACAAGCCCACCTCTCTCAGACTGTCCTTATATAGGAGATACTCCAGCCCTCTGATCATCTTCATCGTCCATGTCCTTCCTGTGCTGAGGAATGACTACTGTTTACTGACTAGCCAGGTATTGATCCTGTCTGTGTCTGCTCAGCCAGAGGGCTATTTTAAAGACAACTTGGCTGCAACAAACAACATCTTGTTTCCAAGAAAGCTACGTTGCCACTGCTTGCAATAGGCAGTCCAAGTGTCCAAGCAACATTTGTGTTTAACAGTGTTTCCAGGGAATACCTGAGGTAAATAAGTTCTAGAGGTGTCCCAGCCTTTTAGACATTTAAGAAGTTAGTCTCTGGTTGTAAGAGCTACAAAATTACCCTGCCACAAATTTCTGTTTCTTTGTCAGCAGAAAGAATTACAAACAGTATTCTTTAGCTAAGAAAAAAAGCATCTGATATTAAGAAAAAATATTTCTAATTATGTCTTCAAAACTAATGTCTGAACTTTTTGAATACACTAATAGCATTTACTGTTATTTATACTTATATTGAGTGATTTTCTGATTGAATGATGTAGATACTTGTCTTGTCCTTAGGGTGCCTCTACATGAGAGTTTTGGCTGAGACAAGGGGTGCACAGCAACAGAGAATTTTTTAGTTATATTATTTTATATGCCAGTTGAGTATCCTGGTGCAATCTCAGAGCACACATACTGAATTCCTTTCAGAAGGACACGAGGTCTGCTCCGGAACTGCATCTTATACAGTTGGAGTTATTAATGGATCTTCGACATCCCAAGCTGGCTTAGCAATCTACAGAAAAAATCCGTGGAGATATGTATAATGGGAATGTTGAGTGATTGTTACCAACTGTTTCACTGAATACATCTAGTCCTGCTGATGCGCTCTGCTTGCTAATACAGACATAGCTCAGTTATCTTGGAGAGTGAAATATTGTAAGGACTTCGTTGCGTGCCTGAAATGACAACTTGTGAAAAGACATCTCCATTAGCTGAAGTGTGCACCTGAGTGTACAGCAAGTAAATGTGGGATTCACGGATACTTACAGTGTAGTTAGGAGGATCAGTCCCATCAACGTTGATCTGTTACTTCACCTGCAGAAAAGGCTGCCTTCCTACGCGCTCTCCACTCATTGCTGCTCCAGATAATGATCTTGCTGCTTGATCATGCCATTTCTGGAGCTGGAATTTAACTTTACTCAGGGCTTGGACCATTTCAGAATGTCTGTGAGAGATGTATTTCTTTATTTGCTTTCATGAACAAGCTAATGGGACTGAAAATAATGTTCAGTCCTGTTGTAATAGAAGTCTTCTGGACACTTCCACTACAAAGGAGCAAATTTCGGCAGGCACATTTTCACTAAAATTTTAAATGAACTGTTGGAGATGAATTGAATTTGCTAGATATTTTGAAAAATCTAATAACTGAATATTTACCTACTTAGTGTTGTATTTCCACCAATCCCAAAAGAAGAGTTTGTGTAAAGTTATAGCCTTGGTTTAAACTGCTGTGGATTATACTATCTTGCTAATAAAAGATGATGAGCAATGTAAAGATAGTTATGTTCATAAACCTCTCAACCCTGAAATGCATAGCTTTGCAGCTTGCTGAATATTTTATCAGCCTCTTTGCAAGCTTTCTTCAGCCACTCTAAGTTGATCATCCTTATGAATTTCCCATCTTTAAAGCAATTTATCTGTAGCTATTTGTCCTCTAGGGACCAGCATTAACCCAGAGCTGTGTATCTGATGCAAAATTTATGCAAATGATTCATCTGTATTTAAATCTAACGATTTAAATTTTCAGTTTTTCTAATTCAATTCTTGTGCTCATAAAACTACTTAGAACAAAAGTGAGTGACTCTTTAAGCAGTCTTTTCAGAAGAAAAGAATCATTTGCTCTCAAATAATGACTAAAAATATTATTTTGTAGTGTTGCCTAAAATGTATTGTGAATCTTTCTTCTACCTCTCTAATATAGACAATTAGGCTGTTCTGGAATGTGTAGTTGCTGTGTACCTTAATAAAATTTTTGTACTCCTTCTGCCTGTGATAAGTTTTTATCTGTACCACGAATGGATTTGTATGTATACCAACTGACTCTGATTGGTCATGTTGTTTCTCCATTGAAGCAAAACTTCCATAAATATTTCTTTAACTATGTGGGAGCCAGTCCTTGGCTTTTCTTTATACTTGTGGGGCATTGGTACATAGAGAACCCAGAACGAATCCAAAGAAGCAGGAGGAGGGGATATAGACTACTGTTGCCTTCAGTGTGAGTGTAACTACCAGAATTGGTGGAAGCATGCTGATGAAGCTAACTGAAGCTCGAAAATTGTAACTGGACTGTAATGAACTCCCATAGCCTCTGAGCAACCCAATGACTGTGCGCCTATCTTCAAAGCTCTTTGTAATTTCATTGAAACAGCTTCCCCATGAATTCACAGAGATCTAACGATCAGACATGCAAGACTGCACTAGTCATCCAAAGTGTTCTTCATAGACAGTAGAGAGAAATGAGCATAAGAATCACATAAGTCTGCTTCATCTTTGATTAGGAGTCTAAAATTAAAAAATAGAAAAATTATGCCTGCTTCTCTGTAAGAGTCTGTGGAGTGACTAACTCAAGATCTGACGTTTAATTTGTAGGTGCATAGAGTAGGTCATCATATATAGTTTTAGATACTGTATTTTCCATACATTTAGTGTATGATAATAACTTTGTTTTGCTCAGCATATCCTGTTTTCTGTTGCATTTCTTTCACAAACTTTGCCCCCCAAAGTGTAACCGAATAAATGTATGCCTTTTAAAAAATATCAAAGGAAGAAACATGTCTCTTTTTGAAATCTGAGAGACTAAAACTTAATGGGGTACAGGAAAGATACTTTCTCAGCTGAGATTTGAATGCAGAATGGAGAATCTTATAGAACAACAGAGGAGATATTGATCCACGGGAAATGTACACTGAAGATGTCTTTTGCCTTTCAAAAGAAGAGATGGAAAACACTAGAAATCGGTGCCAGTGCAGACACACTGGGTTGGTAGTGCTTCTTTAAGCAGTATTCCTTGAAACAGTCAAACATACATATTTTGCCTGAAAACAAAATAGAATATAATATAATGATAATATGTTATTAATTTCTATTCAGCAAGAACTAGCACAAGCAGCATCCCGCTCCTTGTGACTTCTGAATGGGTTTCTGAACATCTTTTATTTTTTCCTCTGAAACAGAAAAAAAATTTATTTTCCCAAAGGATGTTCTTATACATGACTAAATGTAGACTTGCATGATATCATGCAAGTGCTTAAAACACTACCATTACTTGCAGGGTGGTACTTAGTTTTGCTTACAAACCCTTTTAGAGCAGATTTGGTCATTACTTATTTAATGGAACTTGAGAAATGATGCACTAGTTGTCTGCCTTCCACTTGAATAGCAGTTCTTGCTGCTTTGAAATGGTTTGCAAGCTCACCGTTACCATTTCTCCTCCCTTGTAGGCAAAAAGCTCTTCAGGATGTAAAGAAAACTAAAACAGTAAATGTAGCTGGACTGATGGTAAGTTTGAAAATGGGAAAACATTGCATGGACTTCAACTTCGTATTTCTGTGCAGGGAGTGCCTAGAGTTGATGGAAGTGTTTCTGTATAGATACTTAATGTGAGAGTAATGAAGAGAAGCTGACACATTATTTCATGAAAAGGAAATGAGTGTAAATGCTTTATGTCTACCCTGATTTTCACAGGAAAAAAATAAAAAGAGAACTATTCTCTTTCTGTCTGAGGCAGGGTACTTGCATATTCAATTTTTTTTCTGGACATGTCACTAGATTTGCATAAGATAAAACAAGAAGTTTTTCCCTCCATAATCTTTATTGCATAGTGTGAACCTTTACCTTGCGTTTGCCTGTTTAGCTTTTAGAGATCTATATCAGTGAGATGAATCACAGCAGGAGAGGCCAGAGGTCTACAAATGAAAGCACTTCCTTTTGTGATGCTGAGAGCCTCACAGGTTTTTCCACAGTGCTTGAGTTTCCTCCTATCCAATTGCTTTCTACAATGCTCACTGTTCTGTGATTTAGAATCATTTCATGGACTAATTTCAGATGCCTTGGCACTGATTTGGAAAAAAAAAAAGCGCTTATTAGCTTCTGGGTTAAACTTGTTTGTAGATGAGCAAATATCCTCAAGGTATTCTGTCAAACACAGGCTGTAATTATGAATCACTTTGACTTACAGCAGTGGTCCACACACTGTTTGCGAGATACACTTTTGGGAAACATTTGAGGAGAGGAAAGACATTCTGTGAATAAAGCACAGAACTAAGAAATCTGAGTTATCACTGTTCAGTCCTAGCTTTCCCGGGTGATCTTGAGCAAGATTCTTGAAATATATTACTATTCTGAAAAATATCTATATTTAAAACTTGCATGTTGTCCAAAATAATGAAATCCTCTGGCCCCTGGGTATTTTAAGTGTTGTGTGTTGACTCTACTGACAAAAACCCCAGCAACAACACTCATATATGCTCTTTTTTTTTTTGTAATTCTTATTCACACTGAAGACAGATTTTCAGGGAAAGAAGCTGGTCTTCAGCCTTGTAAATCAAGTAAATGGTAACCACAGGGCTCCCCTGCCTTCTATTATGCATCCAGCCTCATCACCAAAGGCTATCATGCCATGTTTCAATTATCTGTGCACAGAAAAGGTCTCTCTTTATTACCAGTATTTTCTGACTTGTTTCTGGTCTTTAATAAGATTGTGCGGTTTTAATGGCCGCCTTCTAATGAGTAAGAGTTGGGCCCAATTAAAAATATTCCCAACTTGCAGAATAAAGGAAGACTTCATAAAAAAACCAGCATTGTATACAAATCCTTATTTAAGTTTACTCAGCAACTGCAATACACAGCTTCTTTAACATATATATTGTGGATATTTCAAAACATAATATTGTAGTTTCATAAAAATATTAACAGAATGATCTCTTATCAAAACTTTTTTTTTGATTTGTCATCCCAGTAACAGCAGAGAAGATGTGAAGGCAGGGATCATACATTACCCACCTGATGTCATCTTGCTGGTCATCCAGACTGTGTGTTCTACTTCTTATTACACTACACAGTGGGAGCCTGATAAGTCCACGGCAGGTGCAAAAAGAAACAGTGTGTTCAAGAGTGAGAGTCTGATAATTGTACTTTTTGTTATGAAAATATCACATAAAGTTTTAGTGGTATTTTTTCAGAAAAACAATGAGAAGATAAGACTGTTGCTCAAAGTACACACACTATGAAAATAAATAGTTCAATAGGTGTTGTCTTTATTTTAGAATTGCTACCTAAGAAAAAAGATCTTTGTTAAATTATGAAGGCATATTTTGCTTGGATATTGAATTTCTTGAATACTGGGGATGATTATATAACTGCATATAATGCAGGAAAATAAGATCTTATGAAGTCTGAATGGTGATAGACTCATAGAGTAAAAAAGTATATTATATTATATTGTGAGCTGAAAAACTACTAAGGATGTCAGAGAAACTGTGTCTCTCTTGTTTGAGTTCTTGAATAGTCTGAAGTTCCAGCACTTATTTTATTTAAATGTTGTGAACCAGATTAAAAGTTGAATCCTAATAGATTTGAATTTAATTACAGTCTTATTTTTTTCATATTCACGCTCTGTTTTGTTTAATAATAAAGAAGAAAGTTTCTGTGTTCCTTTTTGAATGCAGAGTAATTTTAAAAGGAAAATGAAAACCATCAAAATAAAACCTTGGGGTTCTAATGCTTTTTTGTTTGCTTGCTCAGTATAAGTACTTTTCAGTCTGGGGATTCAGTCAGAGATAAAAAAGAATAATCTTTTGCATAGAACTCATTTTGCAAACAAGGAAAGGATCTACTAAAATAAATTTGATGTATATATTGTTGTAGCAACCTGTTTATATGATGTTATTTAAGTCTGATCAGTAAAGTCAATAGTCTAACAATAAGATATTATAAACTTTATAAATTATGGAGAATATTTTAATAATCTGTCGATCCCCTAGCAAGTTTTCTTAGCATGAGATCTGCATATTCTTTGTAGTGTAACGACAGATATGGATGTAAGTTTCAGAGTATCTTTTACCATAATTTTAATAATTTTTCCAAACCGAGGATATGTGTGCCTCTGCCACTTGTCAGAAGTTCTATGGTTTGTTTGAATTCATCTTGTAAGGCATTTTTTTCATAATGTACTCCTCCCCAGGAGACAGCTGTTTTCTTTCACTTGTCTCTTTCTTATTTTCTGTAATTGTTCCCAGGGTTCACATTTCTTCCTCTTCTCAGACTTTCGTCTTCTACAGTAATTTGTTTTATAAACCTGTCAATTCATCAAGGAAGGAAAATATTTGAGTAGAATTTTTTTTTTTTTTTTACACCTTTTACTTGTTCACATATTCTGTCTCATTTTCTTCTGTGACAATATATATTTTACTTTTGGAGGGCCATGCCCTTCTGCCTGAATATCTTCACACTTGTAGAATTTTCAGTGATTTTACCTGAATATCCGGATTATATTTCTTTACTGTTTCATCTTATCTAAGTATCTTACTTAAATATGTTAGTGCTTTGCTGCTTTGTTTAATATTTTCAAACAGAGGGTTTTTTTCCAAAATTTTATTCATTGAGAAATCAAGGTTGGAGTCGGTAATGAACATAGGCACAAAAAGCTATGAATATAAATGTTTCTAGAGTTTTCAGTCAGATATATTTTTGTTATTCTAACACATATCCATGTTATTCATGAGCAAATGTAAATACTTGTGGCTGCAGTCAAGCCTGTGTAATCACCTGTAGTTGTATAAATGTGGTATCCATGTGTTTCTCTGCTGCTGTTTTATGAGGAAAATCAGCTTTTGTTTAATAAATTAATGGGTTTCTGAAGATTATGTGAATTCATTCATGTGATTATGTAAATGATTACAGTAAAATTGACATCCATGCTAATAGGAGATGCCTGGGAAAAACCCAAGAATCCTTCTTAAAAGATCTTTAAGGATCTTAAAGGGTTTAAGCACTCTCCTTAAATCATCATGGATAATTTCAACTAGAAAACAGAGAATTGTTAGAACAGACAAGGGAGTGTGGTTAAAGTGGTTGTTTCTGTCTCTAGGACCTTGTGTATATTTCTTGGTAATGAAGTTATTATGGCAGGCTTCTGATCAGCGGAAAGGAAGAAGAATGAAAGTTATGCATTTAATAAGATAGTAGAGAGAAAAGGCATGGGGGAATGTAATGCCCCTTCATTATATCTGTTTCCTCTTTCTCTGTAATGGTAGTACAGATCACATCTCACTGCTCGTACGTTCGTGAATTAATGAGATAAAATAAGAGGGAATTGAGGAAGGCAGTGACGTTGACCGTGCCTCTCCTTGGTTTCAGCAATATACTTTGAGTTAAAGATCTCAAATAAGAGCAAGGAATATGGTGAAAGGTCTGAAGCATAAATCTTATAAGGAGCTGCTGAGGGAACTGGGGCTGTTTAGCCTGGAGAAAAGGAGGCTGAGGGGAGGCCTTACTGCCCACTACAGCTACCTGAAAGGAGGTTGTAGTGAGGTGGCTGCTGGTCTCTTACCCCAAACAACAAGTGACAGTACAAGAGGAAACGGCCTCAGGTTGTGCCAGGAGAGGTTTAAATTAGGTATTAGGAAATATTACTTTACTGAAAGAGTTGTCAAGTATTGGATGGTATAGGCTGCCTAGGAAAGTGGTTGAGTCACTAATGTGCCAGGATTGTGGCCAGGTTAACTGAGAAAAAGGATGGAACAGACACTGCACTGATGGAGAATAGCTTAGAAAGGCAGCCTGAACAGGTCTTGATGGATACACAGAATTCACAGAACTGTTAAGTAGAAGTATTGCTGTGAGTTTAGGGGAAACAGAGCCTCATTCAGTTTTTGACCAAACTTTCTGATGTCTCTTTCTGTTGGATTTTGTCACTGGCCCTCATATAAAAAATATTCTGTGCACAGCCTTGGAATAAAAAAACCCCGAAAACTATGATATGAAAAGTAGCTTAATTTTGCTATAAGGATGAAGAAAGGGTTTAAGAAAATGATTGTATCTTAAATAACAATTTCCTTGAAAAACAGTGTTTTACTAAGAACCAGTCAAAGGTTATCTTTCATATAAGCCGATTTTTTTTTTTTTAAAGTAGTGCATTGACAGCCCTGGAGAATTAAGCTCTTTGTTTAGAAGTTAGGGTATATTCTAGCACTGATGCTGACAGTTTAGAATAGCAGATGGTACAAAAGATCTTTCTCATGATAGTGGTTTTAGTCGCAGCCTGCACAAACAGGTATACAGTACAGCTTTGAAATAACTTAAGTTCACTTGTTCTCATCTAGTCAAAACACAGCATTTCAATACACCTTTGCTTTTTATGCACTGTACTCAACCTAGAGATATGACAGTACCTGAGAATAAGGAATTTGATATGATTTTCCAGTAAGTTTTAGGAGAAATCCAGAAAATGCACAGAGCTAAATTATTGAGTTTTTGTGTTGTCACATCCATTCCAACAAAAAAATTCATTGTTGAGGGAACAGAGGAAAGAAATTAAGGATCTTTTTTATCACAGTACTTGAATTTGACCTTCAGTGATTTTACTGTCTGTATTCAGTATTAGTCGCAGTCAACTATTAGATAATCTTTATACATAAAATGCAACAATAATCCAGCTGTAAATAGCAGGAGTTCAAGTGATTTGCATTTTTGTCCATTGTATAATGTAAATTCCAATTACAGCTTAGAATGCAAGTGTTTGTTAAACAACTTGTCTCCTAGAAAATCACAGAAAAACATAGAAAATCTTTTCACCCAGAAAACACAGAACCACTCCTGGAAGCACCTGAGGAAGAATACACATGAAGGCAAATGACAAAGGGAAAGAAGGAGAAGGAATTTTATATTTTCAAAGTACTCAGTCTTAATGTGCATTCAGATGCTCTAGTAGACATTTAAGTGTGGAGGGACACATACTGTGTAAATCAATGACTGATAAAGAAAATAAAAGCAATGCCCTTAAAGGGCAAGCTTTCGTAAATGGAAGTTTTAAATCAGACCATAGGTACATGTGCACGCAAAACTAGCATTCTGGGCAATTAATATTTAATGACTTAATATTATAAGAAACTTTGTTGTTATTACTATTTTCTTACAAAGTTTTTGATCTCATAATACTGAGTTCAGATCCAAGAAGTGACACATGAATAAAACAAACACAGTATAAGATGTGTTCCTAGTCCCAAAACTACGCTTTCAAATTTTTCTTGCCATTCGGCTTCAGAATGACTTTTTAATTACCTCAGTCATCTTTGTCCCTCTTGTTTTCTGCCCTTTTTTCTTAAATACACTTACATAGACAGTACATCTTGCATTATTTGATGGGTTTAAAATCTGTTGTTTCTTTTATCTACAGAACTAAATGAAATCACAGCACTGATTGTAACATGTAACAGGGAAAATTATTTCATGCTTTGGGTGCAGTCAAAAATAATCAGGAAGTTACTAATAATGCTGTTTTTTCAAGAAACTGTGCCATCAGTTGTTCTCCTAAAGGTTCAATACAACTGAAAAGTAGAACACTGCAGGTAGGATGTCTAATTGAGTTCAGAATTGTTAAGACGATTATTATCTCCAAACTTTTGCATTAATTCCAGAAATTGCATTTTGAATAATTTCATTTTTTTGCCCGGTAGCTTAGCTTGATTATACAAAAAAAATCTTCCCTATGATGTCTGTTGAATAAAGGTCTTAATTTCTGACAGTTAATCAAACATATAATCTAAGGCAGTGATAAATTTTTTAACTCAGTCAGTCTTACAAGTAATGTCTTCCAACAGGAACAAAAAATACTTTATGGTAAAAAAAACCACTTTGGAACATTACAGTGTTCTCTAATATAAGTAATTCCATCCTAGCTACTTTGGATGCTATCTTGATTTCTGTCTATATACACAGAAAAATGTGAGCGTAAATGGATATTTAAACAAATGGTGTTTTAAGCATTGGAACTTCAATGAACCTGCAGAACTGAATGAGGATCGATAAGTGCTCTAGTCCTTTCTGTTATTTATGCCAGCCAACTGGAAGGCCTATGCAAACACAAAAGGACAACCAAGGTCCTTGTAGTGAAGTATGGCTAAGATAAATAATTTAAGATTAAAAAAATTCTGCAAGAATGTGCAGAACAGATCAGGCCTAAAAGAAAAAGGAAACTGCTGTCAACAATTTCAAGACAAGTAATACAGAACTTAATCTTACTATATAGTTATTTTTTCCTATATTACTGAAAACTAAGACTAATAATATGTGCATGTGCATATCTTCTGTATATTAACAACAAAAAGGTTTTTTACAAACAATGATTCTGGTTCTTATCTAGATGGCTAATACACAGAAACCATTTTTTTCTTATTCTTTTTGTATGGTTTCATACAAAAAACAGAATCACACAAAAGACCAAAGAAATAAATTGGAAAACTTCTAGCAGTTTCAGAATTTTCCACTTGAATTCACTTACACAAGCCTCTGGTTCTTGTGGTGAAAATGTAGATTTTTTTTTACAGGGAGGAATATCTCTCCATACAAGAGCTGATTTTTAAATAACTTCCTAGTGAAAATACAGCCCATTTGGCAGCATTTAAACTTATTCCTGTTGAAAAGAATCTGTCAGATTTTGCACTAACTACAATGAGCACAAGAATGTAACTTCAACACTGAAATTATATCCCATACATTCAATATTAAAATGACATTCCATATCACTGTGAACTGACTACCCTAAAATGCAGTTGTAGCCTACAGGATTCTTCTCCCTGGAGTTTGAGTATCAGCAAATCTTAAAAGATTTTGTCTTCTAAGACCTGTAACTGCCATCTTTAAAACAGTATCCTGTGTCACTACCCAAGGCAACAATTAAGCTGAACCCATTCACCATGTAGTTAAGCTTTTTCCAAGAAATACTGTCCACAGGCAATTATTGTCTTTTCTCATTATTGTGGTATAGCTCAAGTAAAAAAGCAACACAAACACGTTTGAGATAACTATCTAACATTTTATTGCTAAATTTAGAAAGGAGTTAATTTTTTACACAGACTTGACTGTAAAAGCACATTGAATATTTTGTATATATTGTCCTAATTGCAAGAATACATTGTTAAAGTGGTGAATTTTCAGGGACTTTTTCTTGAGTGTTTTTAATAGATCCAACTAGCAGTTTTATGTGAGATTATAAATTACTAGAATCCAATATAGTGTAACGTGATCAAACCTGTTTAGTGAGTAAGGGAGGAAATCGCCAAATGGAAGCCTGGACAGTTTTCTGATCTTCCAGAGTTTACCAAAGCATAGGTGTCTGTGTCTGAATTAATAGAAAACAATACTGATGTTTTAATAGTTTCATACATTTTTAGTATGCACTAACTTTAATCTCTAATCCTGCAAACGATTCACTCTATGCTTGCTGAATAGCAGTCTACATATTAGGGTAAATACATTCAAAGTTTTTACAAGATCAGGGTCACATAAAACACAGTAGCAATTTCACTATGTCAGTTTTGAGAGCTCTTTATATACATTTAGACTGCCACATAAAAACACAGAGAGTAATACAGCTTTGATATTTGAAATTGGTTAGTGACCTTGTGCCAGTGTCTCATTCAAGCATCAGTGTTCTTTTGGATGTTTTTTTCTGAGTTCTAGAGAAGGAATGGTTTGGCCTGGGTCGTATAGCATTTTTGGTGCTCCAGAGAAAGAGAAAAAGTTAGCTGTTCTAATTTTGCTGGCCTTTATGTACATCCTGCCTTCTTATCAACAGTAAGAATATACCCTATGGGAGTGTTTGGCCTTTAGGCAGAGCCTGCCTAGTCTGATCTATATATTATGATTCTCTTCCTTTGATGAGACATTTATTATTCAGCATATGAGGTGGAAGGTTTTGTGTTATTAAATGTTAGTAATGCGTGCTTCTCCTTTTTTCTTTTCTCTTTTTCTTTTGTTATGGAAAAGAAGCTAATACACAAACTAATATTTCCATCTAGTACTTAAATTAGAGGAAATGCTAGGCATACAGATTTTGTGGTAGAAAATATAAGGTTTCAAATTCAGTAATGTCATTTTCTGCAATTGTTTAGTTTTTTGTTTTAACATGGTTGTCACAGTTTATCTCCAATTCATCCCAGCTTGATTGGCAGCCTAATGTGAGCAGTTGTGATTCTTATCCACTCCCCCACAGGGAAAGGTGAAGGGGAAATGAGAGAGACTTGTGGGTTGGAAATGAAAACTAAACCGCCTTTAATAAAGCAATAATAATAATAAAGAAAATGCTATTAATAAGAAAAAAATATGCAAATATAGGAACCCCATCCCCTACTGATGACTGTATCTCACCACTGACACTGCATAGCAGACATCGGGAAAAAGCTCCCAAGCAGGACTCTGAGGCAATTGGTTCCTTTCAGAATTCTTGAAGACTGATGCATATATTTATATCTGAATTGAATTGTGCCCGAGGTCTTTCACCTGAATATCTAAAAAAAAGCAAGAAACATGTTTAAGATTTGGCTTGGTTCTTTTGTCTGTTTCTTTGTTCTTACAACAATGAGGTAGAAAAAAAGAAAATAAGTTCTGTTGTAGAAATAGAGCTGGGTCAAGTGTGTAAGAGTTATGTCTCTTCAGGGAGATTGACAGTATTTACACCTTTGCGACAGAAATAAGCACTCATAGTCTGATAGGAAAGGTAAATGAAAAGGCAACAAGGTACGTCATCAGACTTTGAAGGAAAAACGTTTTCACTACTCAGTTGTACAAAATGAAGGTGCAACTTACTATACAAAATGAAAGCAGGAAGCAGAATTTTAATTCAGGCAGAGTTACCAAATTGTAACCATTTGTACCACGTAATACTCTTGTATTACTTCTCTTCTTAAAATTTTTTGATTGGCTCACTTTTATTAACCTGCAAGAAGTCTTACAGCTGATCATAACAAGGACTTTATGTGCTTTGTATTTTAAGAATTTGTCTGTACGTAAGTATGTAAAATTTATTATCTCTGACTCAACTTATATGTATGAATATTTAGAAAAAATTGTTTATTGACAATACTCTAAGATCTTATCTATTAGATGATAAATAGAATAGCATAGAATACAATAGAGTAGAATAGCTGAGTTGGAAGGGACCTGCAAAGATCATGTAGTTCAACTACCTGACCAATTCAGGGCTGATCAATAGGTAAACTATACTGTTAAGGGCATTGTCCAAATCCCTCTTTAAAACTAATAGAATTGGGGCATCATCCACCTATCTAGGAAGCTTTGTCCAGTGTTTGACCACCCTCTTGATTAAGAAATGCGTCTTGAAATCTAGTTTGAACCTCCCCTTGCATGGATTTCAAGATTTTTTTTTAAAAAATGTTTGAATGCTTTTAGTTTTTATTCAGTTACTATAAGGTAATAGGTGTTCAGGATATTAATGACATAATGGTCATCAAATTACAAAATCCCAGTAGAAAATAGTGCTATTTGCATGATATATATATCAAGGAGGTTATATGAAACTACTTTTGTGATCCAAGTTTAAAAAAGTGAGACTCCTCATTCGTTTCAATACAATAAAATATAATAAATAAAATTCAATTCCGTAACATTCTCTATTATTATTATTATTATTATTTGAATGAAAAAAATTTATTACATGATTTTTAAGGAATTAGTGCTAATAGAATTCTTCTAAAGAATTCTTAGCATGTAACTAGAAAGTCTAAAGTCAATAAAAGATTACAATTAATGTCTGTTAATATTCTATCTTTTTGTCTAACTGCATCTTTTATCAATGTACATGTTGTATTATCTTTTAAAATTCTATTGACCTGATGAACTTGTATGTTAGAAATAAATTTATTTCCTGCAGGAAGTGAAGCAAAGGTACAAATGCCATGGTTTACATAGCAACATACGAATTAGAAATCTCACCCTCAGTGACATATAGCAAGATGATTCAGAACACATAATGCTGTTACTGTAAGATACAATGCCACGTGGAAGATATTGTTCAGCTTGATGAAGAGTAAACCGCTGAATGCCGGCAAATTCTCGATACCGACCATTTTACTCTGCAGAACAGCTCCACTGCAATTCATGACCTTTACTGAGGGTAACTTGTTCATCTGACAGATTCAGTTTGATTGTAACATATAACAATTAATGCTTCTCTTTATTATTACAAAATTTAGTTCAAATTGATGTTCGTTACTAACAGCTTGAATTTCTGTACTAACTTACTTCAAGGGAGATATAAATTTAAATTCACAATCTTTTTTCGTGTTGATTTTTAAATAAAGGAAATCTGAAGAATTGTGACGGATATGTGCAATTTTATGTAAGATTAGTGAGAAAATGAATAGCCAAAATAAATCCTGTTGAAAGTGTGGACAGATTTTTTGTTAGAAAGTGTTAAAAACATAATTAGCTGCATCAAACTGATCATCAGTACTTTCTCTAAAAAAAATCTTGCAGTACTCAGATACACACAGTTGAGTACAGATGCTGTGTTTCCACGCTTTCAAAATGAAGTGTCTAACAGTTTTCCACATTACTTTCTGTGTTTGTGTTGCAGTGACCCCTGTTTTTTTACGATGGCTGTGTTAGTTATTGGGCAACAGAGGTTTCAATTTGTTTGTTACAAATGCAGCTGTAACATGGGTAGCTGAGGTGGTTGTCATTTGTTTGTAACTGCTGTTGACAGTTTCAGTCAAATTATTGGCAATCAGTCCTTATCCTATTACCAGCATATAAGCATGCAAGACAAGGACCAACTTAACAGAAAAGTTAATATTACAGCAGTTTCCTCAGCAACAGAATGTATTACCACAGCCTCACAGTTGGTACTCTACCAGCTTTGTGCCTATGTACTGGACTTCAACACTTAAGGCCAATAAGGTGAATCTTATTGGTGTGAAATTCACATAACTAAAACACACTGCAGTACTGCTCTATATTGCTAGAATCAAAAGAAAAGTACTTGGCTGTAATACTACACACTTTTTTAAGACTTTCCATGCTTGAGAGTATCAGTGGTAACAGATTGTAATTGCCCTGCGTTACAAAGCTGTAAAATACTGTATTCTACGATACTAGCACACAGCTTTGCACAAAATCTTGCTTGATTTTTCCCCATGCAGTTCACAGAATCACTTTTAATTCTTTTCCTAGGGGGAAAACAGGATGGTGTATGAAAGACACATTGCAAATCTAAACCTGCAGTTACTGCCAGTAAATGCTTTTGCTGCTGTAGCAGAAATATTGTCGCATTTTTTTTCAAAGAAAAGAGCCTTTATTTCAGCTATTTCCAAACAAAATTCTTTTTTTTCTTTTTAAAGAACATATTTTTTTCTACTGTTAGAAAAAAATGTAATGAGATGTAATAATATACTTCATATTATAATAACACAATAACTCATTAAACTAAATTATTGTGTTTTTCACCAGTGTGCTTTATAAATGTTTATGGGAATAAAGATGTTGTGCAGTGGCCCAGCATCTGTGACAAAGAACTCTGACCTGGATGTATTCCAGAGATTTTTCCTGAATAATAAATTTTTATTTAAATTTTAAATAAAATTATATTGAAGAGTAATATTATCTCAATATATATTATAAAGCTATTAAGAAAACCAGTTACCTTTTTTTTGATCAGAAATCAAAATACCAGTGACATTTAAAAAAATACATACTTCAGAAGAAGAGACCTTTTGTCCTATATAATCACTCCCCATTCCACACTGTAGTTAAAATTGTGTTTTATGTATCATACGGGAAACGAAATTCTTCCCTGACAACAACTTAGTTGAAACCTGCTCTTAATTATTGTTATTAATTTAAATATTTCCTTGGTCATTGATGTTTCACTGTTTGAGCCAGAAGATTAGTGAATAAAAAATAGAAACTGCAGAAAACAACTGCAGACACGAAAAAGTAGCTGGAGAAAGGAGTATGGAAGAAAGGAGGAAATGTAAAGCCAAATATTGTGAAATATATAACATATTTTTTTTATGTGCTAGAAGAAATCTTGAAAGAGAAAATAAACCTTACTTATCAATTCCTCAGAAGTCAAATGAAATTGAAGGACAAAATCAAAAGGAGAAAACCCAACAATTTTGAGACTTTTTCAACATTGTAAATAAGTAATCTGTCTTCATTTAGAAACCTAGTATGGTCCAGCCAACCTTATTTGATTATGGAATTAGGGAAGAAAGCAACCAGGTGGTTCCTATAAGTCTTTTCAGTAAGTGATCTATCTCAGCTATGACACTTCCCTAGTCTTGGGATGTTCTTGCTGTGTTTTCCTTTTTCCTTGTTTCAGGTGGTTATCTCAGTATTTATGCTCTTATTGAAGGTTTTAGTGCATTGTGCTTTGAGAGCTGGCCAAGCGAAGAGCCTGCTCAAAAGCTGGAGCAGGGAGAGACGGTTGGTTTGCTGGATCTAGTGGATGGCTTTGGGCTATGCTGGGCTGTAAGGGAAGGACTTGAAAGGACCTGCTGAATGAGAGTGCTTAATGGTACTGGTTGCTGTTGGGGAAGGTGCAGCATTTCTTCAAACTGCTTTGCAATGTACTTGCTGTCAGAGGAGTACTGACAAGAAAGGCTACTTTCTTTTCCTCTCTGTACTGGCTGTACTAAGGCAATGGAAGTGCAAAGGGTGCTTCATGGCTGACTGGAACAGGATCTGGCACAGCAAAGTCTAGTTCCTCCTATCAAATGTAGGGAGACCAGAGAGCACTGTCAGGGCTCCTGAAATCTCAGAAGTTGACGTACTGAAAGTGAGAGTGCTGAGCAGGAATCCCCTGTGGGAATGCTGAGGACAGGGAATATATGGTCTGAACTGAACATAGCTGCCTTTGATGCGGTGGAACCTCTACTGAGGATTCATACACCAAAAAGATCATCAGAAGAGAAGTCCCTATGACGTGTCTTTCAAAAGACTTATGCTTTTAACTAAATACAGCTCTTCTCTTTTTTTTCTGGGACTGTTGTTTGTTCCTTTGTTCAGTTTTTTTGTTAGTGTTCTCGCACAATGTGAATGATCAGAATTTCGTTTCCCTTCACTTCAGCTCAGAATCCCAGGAAAATGTTTGAAATATCTGAATATACAAGTGGCATTTGGGGGTTTGTTTGTAGGATTTGTAGAGTTGCTTCAGAAAAATAAGTTACATTTACTAAAATGGGAAGGAAGAGAAGGAATACAGTGTTTTCTGTATGTTGTTATACCTGTTGTCATAAATTATATTTATTTCTCCCTTATTTTAGAGATCCTTTTCAGTATATGTAAGCTTGTGATTTGACTGTATTCTGACACAGTTTAATAGAAGTTTCTTCATTTGTTTTGCAGTAGAGTTTTCTTTTTATACCATGCCCTGCATTTTTTTCCCCCCCCTATACATTTTTTGGTGGTTTAGAATCCTAACTTGCCTAGGGGGACTACTTATTGTTGTATGTGTAATTTCCTGTTCTTAGAGTGCCTCACTTTGATCTCAAATTGCACACAGAAATGTGATCCAGTAAGCTAGTTTATATATGTGCAACCAAATGCTTACATAGAAGAAGGAGCCCCATTCACAGTTCAAGTGTGTATATGTAAATGAGGACAAAGTGTTGTTCTTCGGTTTTTTATGTTTCCTGAGGATTACTTAAGATTTCTTTCTGAACTGTTTCAAGGTTTCTAATATTTCTGGGCTTCTAAGTTTTTCATATGTGGAACTTTGGTATCCAGTTACAGCACATTTGGGGACAACTAGGGGGACAATTGCCTAATCAGTTCTCTTGATTATCTGAATTTAATGTGATAAGCTGAATTATGACTCCACTCTAGAATCAAATGCTTCAAGCCAGCTATAACCATATTGCATTCAGAAAGAACTCAACTTGGGCTTGCTGGCATGCATTTTTGAATACTGTCTTCTAGACTCCCCACCCCCAATTTCTTATGATTCATGGAATGATGCTCTGGTTTACCTCATCTTCTTAAATAAAATTGCAAAGTAAACAAGCTCATTCTGAAGAGCAGGAAACCAAAGTCTAGATCTGGGAATGAGCTGTTCCATATATAGAAGAACTTGAGAGTAAAAGGTCCTTGCCAGAGCTGATGCTTGGTACCAGAGCTGCGATGGCAGTGTGCAAGCTTCATTGTCTCCATCAAGTATTCACTTCTGCCAGTTTGTCTCTCTCAGCCTCTATCCAAAAGTCATCTGCCTGGAGGCAAGCAGCCTGAATGACTTTGTCAGCTGTCATAATACAGGTGTTCAGTGCCATGAGGAGCATGCTGTCTTAGAATGGCAAGCACTGCAGGTGTTGGTGAGAGCTTCATTCAGCACTTTCCTTCCAAATGTGTTGGGGTTGTGTACTGGAATATGAATACCATCTGTTGCTCACTTGAAGTGTGTTCTCTATAAATAATTTAGAAAGGGCTGTCATTCAGCTGCTTTAAACTTAAGAGATTTCAACTGCCTGTAAGACTGTTGTATCTTCAGGAATGTAGGTGTTTTGACCTGGATTCAAAGAGCTTTCTGTTTACGTCTGCAGACAGGAATCTTTATTGATCCCTAAGAGCCAACTGACTGTTTTCCAAGCCTTGTTTCAAATACCTCTAAAGATGGTGACTCAACCACTTCCCTGGGCAGCCTGTTCCGATGCTTGATAACCCTTTTGGTGAGGTAATATTTCCTAATAATCTAGTTTAAACCTCCCCTGGTGCAACTTGAGGCCATTTCCTCTTGTTACTTGGGAGAGGAGACCAATATCTACCTCCCTACAACCTGCTTTCAGGTAGTTATAGAGGTTGACAAGTTCTCCCCTCAGCCACCTCTTCTCCAGACTACACAACTCCAGTACCCTCAGCTGCTCCTCATAAGACTTGTTCTCTAGGTTATTCACCAGCTTCACTGCCGTTCTTTGAACATGCTCCAGGACCTCAATGTCTTCCTTGTGGTGAATAGCCCAAAACTGAACACAATATTTGAGGTATTTCAAGCTTCGTCAGGGAAAGTTTAGACTTGATGTTAAGAAAAAGTTCTTCACTGAAAGGGTGATCGGCCATTGGAATGCGCTGCCCAGAGAGGTGGTGGAGTCGCCGACCCTGGAGGTGTTTAAGGGGAGACTGGATGAGGCACTGAGTGCCATGGTTTAGATGATGGTATTTGTGTTGGTGTTAGTGTTGGGTTATAGGTTGGACTCGATGATCTTGGAGGTCCTTTCCAACCTTATGATACTGTGATACTGTATCTCGTCTTGGATCTGTCATGTTAGAAACTGAAGTGCTGTCACTCGCATCCAATTTCACAATGAGGTGTTATGAGCTACTCAAAACCTATAGTAATTAACCACAGGCACTTAGTTACATATTTTTGTAGGAAGAGAGGTCATACCTGCCATCTGTAAATAAACTTGATGGGAGGGGAGAAAATCCCTTTTATCTTACATACATCTGTCATAAATCGGAGGTTAAAGACTTAAGCAAAAATGTTTGATACTTCTCTTTACTTTTATCATGTTTTGCCAATGAATAATGATAGTGTTTCAGCCAAATGTTTAAAAAAGTTAAACCTCATGGCATGTGCATTTTTTTAAATTACTGCAATGATTGGAAGAATGTGAGGATGATTGTCAGAATATCTGATTGATGGTTATTCAACATTAAAAGATAGGACAAGAGACAGGAAAATTAATACATTATTACCACATGCCAACCCTGAGCAAAAGTTGATCACATAGAAAATGAAAAAATATCAGAAATCTTAGAGCACTGATTGATGGATGGGCTATTGGAGGGATTGCTTAGGCATATCTTTGGAGACATTGAATAAGAACTTCGTAACTGATAAGAAGGGAGGAGGATGCAATACACAAGGATATACCACGTTTCATGGGAAAGAATTAACTTAAAGGACAGTTGAGGGGAATTATGGGACTGTCTTCACCTGAAGACAAGCATATTTCATCTTTACAGCTTTTGGCCAGCAAATAGTTTTACTGTCTTGAGACTTAGTTTTGGTGATAGATGGGCTTATCCAAGTAACTTCTGAACAATGACTTGATTTGTGATGACCTCATTCTTGTGTCTTCTATTTGGAAGAAATAGCATCCTGTTTTAGAGTACACAGTCCTTGACACTGTATAAGCACTATTCAGCAGTAACTAAAGCATCCTTGTATTATCAGCCTTGTTTTCAGTACAATTCCAAACAGAGCCACATACAAGATACAACAAAGAAATTTAACTCTATCAGAGCCAAAACCAGTACACTGAGGTACAGAAAGGAACTGACTTCTGAGAAAGCTTTGTTAAGACAAATCCTTATATTTGTTTGGAGACAATGAAAGACCATACTATCCCTCCAGAAAAATCTGAAGAAGGAATCACATCTGACGTTCACCAGAGCCTCTTTCTGTGACCAAGTATGAATGATCTCCTAAGGCAAATCCATCTCTCTTGTTATTGTGGCTTTTTGTTTGTGTATTGTTTGAGCACTATAAAGATGTATCTTATCTTGGACAAAGTCTTTTGATAAGATGGTAGCTTATATTCTGAAATTTCTGGACTACTGGGAATATGGGAACAACAACAAACAGAAATCTTATCAATTTCAGCAAATGGAATGTGAAATCTTGCCCCTGTCAAAGAATAATCCCCTGCAATGGTAAATGCTGGGTGTCAGCTGGTTGGAAAGCAGTTTTGAGGAAAGTGGTCAAAGGGTGCTGATGATCAACAAGATGAACGTGAATCAGCAATGTGCCTTTGCAGCAAAGGCAGCTAACAGCCTCCTGGGCTCCATTAGTAAGTGTTGCAAGTCGAGGGAAATGATCCTTCCCTTTTACTCAGTGCTGAGGAGGACACATGTGCAGTGCTGTTTCCAGTTCTGGTCTGCCCTGTGTATAATTGACATTTACATATGGGAGCAAGTCCAATATAGGACCACAAACATGAAGCTGTGTTCCATCTCCAGTAATGTTTGCTCATATATAATTGTTTTGCTGTTTATACGGTTTATGGCAAAACACTAATTCTTCAGGCTTATATATGTTCCCTAGATTCGTGTCATTTGAAAGAAGAAAAAGTTGCTAACCTTCCAGCATTAGTTTATTAATTATCTACCTCTTCTCTTTCATTAGAGTGATTAAAGTGAAAATGAGATTAACCTGAATTCAGAAGAACTGGGTAATCTTTGTTCTGATAAGTCTTTCCCAGGCTTTACGGTTGGCCCATTTTGTAACATAATCATACAACCAGCCAAAAAAAACCTTCTCATACTTTCCACCAGTGATGTAAGATTAGTTTTGTGCTGTGATATATGGTAATCTTCATTGTCATTGAAGAAAACCTACAAAACAGGAGGAAGACTCAAGTACAGGTGAGAGATTTTTAAAAAATAATTCAGTGTATAATCACAGTACCTCTTGAAACCAATACCTGAAGAACAGGAGGAACAGTTTAAACTAATAAAGACATAGTCAGGATGGTATAAAACCCAGGGAGTTGTAGTTAGTATCACTTTCAAGGTACCTTTTCTTTTTTGGGATGTTTTTAGTTCAATAATTCTTCCATGCTCTGTTTCCAAATGTAGCTGTTTTTAAACATAAAAATTGGCTCTTAAAAAATTAATTCAGGAATGGGAAAAAAAATTTCAGGGCACAGAATGTCAATGAGCTGAATTCATTACTGTAATTTTTACAGTCCAGTTTTACATCAGTGCAAGTCCATTGAGATTTCCGTTCTAAAACTAGAGCAGTAAGTCGAGTTTCTTGTAGGAAAATAATAAATCCAGTCAGAAACCTCTGGAGGGTCAAAGTTGAATGATCTTTAAATAATTCTTCCCTGGTAGGTTATATAGAACACATTTATAACCCAGGACATCAGGGGTTTCTTTTCTTCTTACTTGACCTCTTTTTTAGGATAAAATGGGGTATTGCAATCAATTCATTGAACAACTAAATCCTGGGATGAAGTTTATGACCTTTTGATAGAACCTACATGTTTTGTTCACCAGAGTGGATTTTTGTGGCAATGACTTTTCGGCAGCTTTCTTTGACATCCTTCCAAACTGAAATCCATGTCTGAAGATTAGATGGTTTCTATCTGCTCATCAGACCTTTTTTTATTCCTTTTCTGAAAAATTTCTTCTTGCAAACCTCCTTTCCACCTGCTCCAGAAGACTACATTTTTCTTCCCTTTTTTTTCCTCTGTGTGTTTACTTTTGTAACGTCCATAGTTCTCCTAAAGGACTGTAACACATGCCAGCTACGCTAACAGGACTAGGCTGTGGGGGGAAGAAAATCAGAAAATCTGAAACATCAAAATTATGACAAAAACTGTCCTCCAAGATACTTCTTGCTGTTGTTTACAAAGGAGTGTTACTGTCAGGCAGGCTAGGATTTAGTTGTATGATGGTACCAGTTTTCTAAACAACTCCAAGCACGAAGGTTTGTGGTGAAGAAAAAGAGGGGAAAGAAAGAAGGGTGTCTGACAGACAAACCACCTCCTTCGCTTTGCTGCTGTGCCTCAAGTTATGCTCACCTTCTCAAAGCAAGATCTAAGCGTCTTAGAAAACCTTAACAGTAACAAGGAGATGTGTTTGCAGCACTGCACTGAGATTAGAAATGGTATTGTTGGAGAGCAGGTGAATGAGGCCAATTGCCTTCTGTAAGGTTGTCATTGCCATCACCATTTTGCTTCTATCTCTAGGCTAATAAGAATGTGACCTGCTCCTGCTGTGTCGACTCATTCCAGTCCTCTCTATTATGATGTCTTAATTCACATGGAGATTAAACCCACCTCTGACTTTACTTTTAGGATACTGTAACTGAAAGACGTTTTCCTTTCAATTTTGACTTTTTTTTTTTTAAATTTGAGAAACACTATTTTGATTTGCCGAGTGACAGTATTTCTGAAAGTTTTTAACAAACTTGAAGCAAAATTGCTCAGTATTATTACATTAGCTATACTTGAGAGGACAAATAGGCTCAGAAGATGATCTCAGCAAGATTTAATCAAAGGCTGTAGATGAATGAAACAGCTATGCTTTATGATTCAATTGCAGATGGCAAACAACTCCAATTAACCTAGTATACACAAACATACCCAACGGATATAATGGATATATAACTAGCTGCAGATGGAGGATTCTATGTGTGATAATAGCATGAGAGTATTAAAAATCTCCAGGCATGTACATTTCTCTTAACTACAGCTAATCAGTAAAGATTGGAGAATTATTTTGGAAGAGACTTTAACTGTCAGAAGACTAAAACAAATAAAAATCATATGACTAGAGGGTCTGTTCTATACTAGCAACAGTAAATGTCGCATTCTTCATTTACCCTTCATGAATATGTTACATAAATAGCTGACCTGTCTTGACTATGCTGTGTTTGTAGTAATTTGGTTTCCATTCAGAAAGTAATTTATCCTGTTGGACTGTGAAATTCTCTAGAGGAAAGATTCTGCTCTTCTTCAGTATATATTTGCCTGTTGCATGTTCTGAAACTAACTGAATATAGATAACTCTAACATTCTGTGTTCCAGGGCTACTATTTTAAGGCTTTATGGTGTTTATGTTTTTGTTTCTGGCACCTAGTAAAATGAATAGCACGATCTTCCATCAGACTGGTCTAAATAAAAGGCCTTCCTTACTTTTATCTTTTGTGTATAGAGCAAATCAGAGGCTGTATACTAGCAACCATGGAAACTGAAATACTTTGACTGTAAAATTGCCTGGGTATTTCCTATACAGGCTTTGACACAAACAGATTGTCAACATGCCTACTCATTCTCTGACCTCAGGGTTGCAAGCAGTAATTTAGATTTCCAACAGCATAATCACGATTCATTCTGTTACACCTCCCTGCTACTCCATTTAATTCATAGAGCATACTTGTCTATTAAGCCTTTTGCTTTGGCAAGTTGGAAATCTACTTACTCTTATAGAACAATATTTTAATCTTTTACTTGATAATGTAAGCTTCAATACTACTTCTTTTTTGATTTCCTAAATTCAGTTCTTGGACACAGCCAGGTTGGTACAAAATCTTTTGCCAAGGGTGAAGGAATTTCCTTGGTTTTCTTAGCAGCATAGGAGAATATAAGGTTTAAACTGATGTTATAATACACATTAGTGATGACTGATGATGTATAGACTTCCAAAATTGTCTTTTAGATGGAAGAAATTCAGTGACTGTTTCACTTCTCTGTTTTTGTGTTTGAAGTTACCTTCTTTCTTTCTGACATTATCAGAAGACTTTGGAATACTGCGCAAATCCTTCTGCAAATCCTCCCTCTGCCTTCTTTTTTTTTATTATTATTCTTCAACAAATTTAACTGTGCATCTTTAATCTAAGCAAAACTTTGATTTTTAAACTGCACTTTCCTTTTTTTCCTCCAGGCACTTGGGTGGTTTATGTGTGTGAGGATCACTAAAAAGCAAAAAACAAAAAGCTAGAACAAGATTGATGGAACATGGAGCATAGTACCCTTCCACTTGAGAGCTCCTGGGTTAAAGCACTCCAATATCTGAAGTCAGAATGCATCTCTAATTCCTCCTTATGCTTCTCAGCCTCTGATTACAAGGCACTTTAGAAAAAAATATTTTTACTCTTTTTTTGTGACAATGTTATGCCTCATGAGAGAAAAAATTCGCTGGAGTAATGACTAGCACTGGAGCTCTCAGTCTTGGAGAATTTTTCTGTCTTCCAGGAATACTTGTTAATTTTGCAGGTAGTGATGGCTTCAGCTGGAAATAAACAACATATCGTGCATGCAATGTCCTTAGTTGGTCTCATTTTAGGATGCTCACTTGAAGGTGAGTACTCAGATCTTGAATTCTGACTTAGCATAAGGAAGAAAGAGACATTCAAAACTTGTGTTAAAGAGGTTTCACAACTAGATTCCAGTTTCTGTTCAATTGTTGTCTCATTGCCAATGTTTCTGCAGCCTGTTGCTGTGGGGAGCAGGTTGGCCACAAATATTCGGGTCAGTGCTTGTCACCTCAGGAATTTAAAAAAAGAAAAGGGAGAAATTTCTGTTGTATCTTACTTGTTTGGCATTCTTTCTTCCAGACTGGATGAAGCTGGTGAGTTAAGTCAAATGCAGCGAAGGAAAGGAGAGCTTTTGAAAACCCATTCTGAGAGTACCGTTTCACTGGGCTGTACAGGCAGCCTGCTAGCAGAAGGGATTTTGTCTTCAGATTCTTGATAGGCAGAGTAATCACTGAGTATGGAGAGGTGGCAGGTGTCTCTCGTACAAGACTACAGGAAAGAAAGAACATTTGTTCTTTTGGGCTTTTGTCTAGAAAATTCAGTGCGTGGGGGTAGTTGATTGTTTGTTTTGGGTTTTTTAATAATACTTCAGCTAATACCAGACTGCATTATTTGTGGATTTAAATGTTGTCCATCCCTAGCTGCTAGTCTACTATCTTGTCTTTCTAGATGTATACATGATCTCAATTTTAAAATAGATGAGACTGGAGAAAAAGGATCCTAACATTCTGTTTCTTCCCATCTGCCTGCTTCTCATCCCTTAGACTGACATCTGAGCTCATATGCAACCTACTACTAACTATGTTAACTTAAGTACATAGCTGCAGTAAAATGGCAATTTAATTAACCTACAGAGAAAGAACTGAGAACATGCAAATGAATCATTATCAGAGTGAATAAAACTGATCACAATACCAATCCATAATAGTCAGTTGAGGATACCTTTTTGTACTTGTGTATATGAAAAATTGAATATGTCCGTGTGAAGAGAGTGAGAAAGTCAAATCACAGATGTAATTCTGAGTTTACTGCTGAACTGTGTCTAGAAGTCAAGCTGATTGGCTGTGTAATCTCTGCAATCAAGAGATGAATAGAACCCACATGTTTTTTCTGATGGGTCGCTCTTGGTTTTGTTTTTCTTGTGTTTGTTTGTTTGTTTTTTTTAAATCGTCATTATTAAAACACACCAGAGCACCAGAACATCAAGACAAGCTGTTTGAAACTTGTCTGGTGATGTAAGACAGTTAAAACTTTCTCTGAAACAAGAACCAGAACAAATATTTGTAACCAGGAGTAATGTAGATGGGCGAATGTAATTTAGTAAACAGTTACTGCACTAAATTAATTAACAAGTAAATGAATATAAAATTACTGTGTTCTTCTATGATTTTATTTATTTTTTTTTTTTTCTGGGAGTGTAATAGAATGGTGAAATAGAAAGGAAGCTCTGAAACCAAAATGAAATCATTGTTTGAGCATAAGCACCCTGAGTTTCACAACTGGGAGAATATATTCTCCCATGCCTACTGTGTAAGGACAGTATATTCCGTGTGAGAACTGAGATTCTCCACACAAGAGTATGAGAGATGATAGGTAATAGATTGTGATACAGTTGTTCCTCCTTTGTCCATGATGCCAGGACTGTGAACTGCTTGCAAGTGGGACGACACATTACAAGTGAGAGTAAAAGGTATTTTTTCCCTGATTTTAGTCTGAATGATGTGCCTAGATGTTAAGCGCTAAGCAAAATTTAGTTTTGAGAGAAATGAAAACAGCACTGCTATTTTCTCCAGAAATGCATGAAGGTGCCCAGGTGCTGGCAGTGGGCGGAAGGACTGTAGGGCAGCCTCTGTGAGGAGAGACCGGGGCTGCTATGGGACAGACACAGCTGTTTCCAGCCAGCCCAAACCGACCCACAGGGCACAGCTGAGCCCATCAGCCACGATAGTGGGGCTGACTGTGATAATGTATTTAAGAAAGGGCACAGCTCTGCACAATGGTGCAAGGAGTGAAGGAAAAAAAAGTGAGACACAGCTCTGCAAGTACCAAGGTCACTGAAGAAGGAGGGCTAGAAGCTGCTCCAGGTGCTGTAAGAGGGATTACCCTGCAGCTCACAGGGAGAGCCATGCTGGAGCAGATATTTGGACTGCAGCCCATAGAGGACACGCACTGGAGGAGTAGAGAACTGTAGGGAGCAAGGAGCAGTAGAGGGAGGCTGTTATGGACTGGCCACAGCGCTCCACTCGTCATCCCATCATACTGCTTAGTGTAGGGAGGTGGAGGAGTCTGGAGTGATGGTCTGAAATTGGGTCTTGGGGGGAGGCTGTTTTAATTTTGTGTTTTGTGTTTTTGTTTCTTACTACCAAACTGTAATTTAATTGGCAATAAGAGAAATTATTTTTCCCCAGATCTGTTTGCCTGTGACAGTAACAGGTAAATTATCTCCCAAACTTTAGCTCAATCAATGCGTTTTTTCATCTTATTACCTTCCCATGTCCCGTTGAGCAGGGGGAATGAGGCTGACAGAGGCTAACACACCACACCTGTTGGTTTACAATGATAGCTGTTCTTTGAGAATCAACATTTCATATACTTATCCTGAGATATGAGGCAAAAAGTCAGAAATGGCCACAAGGTGAGATTAAATGGATGAGAGACCTCCTGATTTTGATCTTGTCTTGAAAATCTTCTAAGGGTACAATGCCATGTTAATTTTTTATCTTGTTCATCAAAAATTTATGTGGAAACAAGTATGCCATTTTAGCTTATGAGCAGAAGCATTGCACAGATGTTAAAAACTCATGTTACCTTCTCAAAATGTGCTCAATTACTTATTTTTCATAAAGTGACCTGGAAATTTCAAAAAAATTGTTTAATAAGACAAAGATGTCTAAGTCCTTGATAATGCATTTACAGAGAAGTATATATCTGAGGTACAGTGATGTCTCAAGGCAAGAGTAGTAAAAGACAGTTTCTCAGACCAGTAACATCAAACATTTATCCTTAGGTAGGGTGGATTGATTTGCTAATTTTAAATTAACCTTCTTTGCCCTGTACATAAATTGTGTGTATGTTGCTTAATTAATGTTGAGTTTGATGAGTGAGAACAAAATTTTAAGCTGTAGTTGCATGAGAGCTTTCCTAGGGCCACACTGGGCATAACAGATAAGGACTTTTAGCTATACCATTGATACGCTGCGCAACAGTCCCAAAAGTTGTCAGTGGAAAAGTATTTGGGATAGGAGTGTTTACTCAGACAGCAAGGAATGAAAAACTGCTTTTAAAGTGCTGAAATGAAGGGATGTTACTCCTTAAAACAATCCTTGATGAAATGCAAGTACTTAAAATTTTGAGCCTGAATGTGGTTGTGGTGTCACCATCACACCTCTCTAATTTGCTTCTCTAAGAAAAGGTACATAATGAAGAGTCAATATCAGAAAACGGTCCTTTCAAAACTGAAAAAACCCCCCCTATTTTATGAGGAGGTTAGTGGTTATGCAGTTGGGTTTAGGATTTTATTATAGCAGTGTCTGACAAAAGTAGTGAGAGCAAAAAGCTTCCATCTTTGTTCATAGTTAAATCTATTTGCTCGTCTTTCTAGATGTAGAATTTTACCCTAAAACAAGTTAATGAATAATATTACGTAGTTTTGGTCTTAATGTATCCCTCTTTTACAAAGATTTAATTTAGAAACCAAAATCAGATGTTGATGCCTGTAGATGTGGAATCACGTAGTGTAGTACATCCTTCTCTATTTTTGCTTTTTGAACTACCGTAATTTTTTGCAAAGCTAATGTAAATTGTCATTATTCCAGCAAAAGGAAAAAAAAAACCCTCCTCTTTTGAAGGCCTTTCATAAATTTTAAATGGTCCTTTACATAACTCTTTTGAAATACATTCTAATACCTGATTTAACATAGTTATTCCACATGTTCTTTCCTTGCTTGGGCAAAGCCTACTGGTGTCAATAACATTTTCTATAAAAGGCAAGAGTTACAAGAACACCAATATTAGGCCTCTGTTTCAGGTGTTCAAAGTCCTAGGGAAATTCATATGTGGAAATTCTACGTGGAACAGGAATTCAGAATCTAATGCATATTATAAAAGCCTAAGAGGTGTTTTATAGTTTTCAATAACTTAGTTGTGTTTGTCTAGGGAGTAGGAAATGTATTTAAATAGAGATGTGGGAACATGGTGGGTTACAAAGTATCACATTACTTCAGTGAACAAAACCTAGCCAAGTAGGCTCTTTCTCTCTTTTTCATACTACACAAATAGAAGGAAACTAGAATTAATCATATGAATGTAAATAAACTACAAAGGCTTCTCAAAAACAAACTGAGAACAGGAGATGTTGTAAGTGAACTAACTCAGTATGCTGCCTACCTAAATCAACAGTTACCACCCACATCCTTTTGGGATTCAGGGCTAAATTTTGTTCTTGAATCTGTGCCTAAGTCAGGTTAATTGCTGTCCTCAAATGTAACAACAGAAAGCTCCTGTTTTTAATTAGAAATAAGTCCTCTAGCCTCTGCGATATAAAGGGAAAGGCTTGGGCTCAAATTCTCTCCTAAGGAAATCAAACCCTCATTTGTTAAGAATATGATCTTATCTGCAAAGCTATAGGACATTTTCTAAAATATTTCTCATTATCACCTTGCAAAGGTTTTTTGTGGTTTTTTTGTCAGTTTGGGATTTTTTTGTAGTGAATAAAATATATTCAATTTTTGTTGAAATAGGCAGTTGTCTGGATGACTTCATGTTTTTTTCTTTCTCACATGAATGCTATAGCCAGTGAGTGACATCTTCTCTTAATGCAGTCAAATGAATATTGCATTATTCCATGAAAAATGAAACAATTTCAGGAGGAAAATGAAAGTCTTAAGTCAGAATAATTCATATCTGGTGGTAGACCCGGTGAATGAATGTCTTCACAGACCCCAATCTCCTACAGCCCAAGTTATTATTGTCAGGTCAAATCTGATGGGCTACTGTTTGCTGACATTTCAGTTGAACTAAAATTGGTTATACCATGTCCTGTCAGTTATGTCCCTTTTTGCGGGATAAGAAGGAAAGCAGTTATTTAACGAAGATCATTGAAGAGAAATGTGATTCATTCAAGGCTTAGTGCAGAAAAAAAAAGGCTAGAACAGTTTACTAACAGAAACACAGGCTTCATCCTTAGACATCTGCAAAAAGAAGTGTGTAACTGCTAATGAGTATCCTAAAGCAAATTTTGTTAAGCAGATGTAATAAAATAAGGTAGATGTGTAGCAAGATAGATAGAATGGACAGGAACCACTACTTAGATATCTCAGATGACATGATTTTGATGTATTTGAGAATTTTTAAAACATTTTTGTAAACAATTAAAATATCCCGAGCTTAAAGGAATACCATTGATTTCTTGCATCAATTATGTAATTTTTTCTTTTTTTACAAGAGAATGATTTTTTTGAAGAATATTTGTAGATAGAATTCTTACTATTAACTAGTTATCTATTACATTAAATCTCGAGACTTGTATACAATACTTAATACAGCCAACTTAATAAGCATGGAAAGTTAGTAATAATACCAATTTAAAAAAAAAGAAAATAAGGTATTTCTAATGAAAAAACCAATATCATACAATTTGTTTGCAAAATCACAGATTTTTTAAAAGACTATCTTTTCGTTATTTTTAAGGCACACTCTTCAGTTCATTTCAGATAGGATTTCAATAAAAATATTTAATTGAAGATACGAGAACCTCTTTAAGAAAGGAAGGTAGATGAATATTTAAACATGGAACCTACCGGTTTCTTAGAAATGAAGTCAACCCAAAACATTGAGCTGTTGAGACAAGTTTCGGGATTCAAGACTCTGTTTATATTTTAATAGAAATATTTCCTGGACAAACATTCCTCATAATGCTTCCCCCCACTCCATAACTGAGGATATCTATTTTTTTCTTCTGGAATTCAAACTACTCTAAAAGCAGTTGGCCATTAATTCCATTTTTGTCTTAGATCTTACCGAGATGATAAGCTTCAAGGCTTTTATGATCTCTGAATTCAAGGAGGCACAAGCAATAGAAATTGAGGTTAAGTGAAAACGGTGTGGTACTGCTAATTAATTGAGAAAGGTTCTGAAGCTATGGCAACATAGGAAGCACAGACTGAATGGAAAAATAGATAGCACTTTTTATGTCTTGATTTTCTGTATCACCAAGGATCCCTTAAGAAACTTAAAATTCTGAATCAGCTGAGTTAGTCGTTTTTGGTTACATATTTTAAAACCAAGGCAAATTTAGGACTAAAATTGGCTTAAAATGCAGGGCTTTGGTTCTGGCTTTCTCTGAATGAAAGGTCAGGCTGCAGGCAAGCAGTTCTGTTTTCTACCTTTTCCCGTTATTCTCTTAGCTGGAGGGTAGCTGGTAGATAGTGCTGGAAAATATCTTGGCTAATCATATTGCTTAGAACCATTTTGTTCAGACTTCCTAGAGGGAAAATGAGTAACTACTGCTGTTCTAGCACACTTGTAACAAACTGTTTATCGAATCATATTTTCTAGGGACTTTAAAAAGTTTTATTCATTAGCACAGCTAGGTGCAGCTTGCACTGATTTACTAATATGTATACACACATAAATGTATTTGGTAATCTGCTAGTAAGGAAACATAGATAACTTGTGCCAGGAAGAATCTAAGCAGAAATTGCATAGGAAGTAGGGTAACCAGAGTCAAAAAGGGATGTACCTGGATATCATAGCAGTCTTATAACTGCATGTGGCAGCATCAGAATACCCAATAAACATCAGGAAAGTAAAGTATAAACATAAGCAAAAGTAAGAACTTAATAAGCACATGGTTCATTTGTCTACTTTGCACTGGCAGCCTCAAGAGGGAAAATTCTGCCATGGATCATCTGTTCATGATTTCTGCAGACAGCTCTCCCGTTGTTATGGAGCATTTGAGAGAGCTCTGTTAAGCACAGCACCAATAGTACATCATCTGGGACTGCAGCTGTTATCCAGAGAGAAGTCAGAAAGGAAGATGAGGGGAGGGAAGGAAAAAATCAAAAGCAGTGTGCCTATGGCACTTATCACACCACGCTTATTTCTCTTTGCTACAAATTTTAACATCTATGGGAATGCAGAGGTTTGACTGAAATGCAAACGTTCCTTACTGATGTTACCACAGGGATATACATTCCAGAGTGTTCAGACTCTCATATTCAGTCATGTCATTCAATTTTGTTGCAGCTCACAGTGTTTTATAATTCTTACAGGATCAATCGAAAACTGTTTGGTTTAGCATGTGGAAACATTTATAAATATGCATTAGGCAAATAGAATTATTATGACCAAGTACTTTAACGCAGAGAAATTCGCATTCTTTCTGATTTCTTCATGTGCCTGCTTACAGGAAGGCAAACTGTTGCCAGTTTCTGCACCTAAATTGTGAAATGGCCTGAAGGTTCACTTGGATATGGACACAGATAGAGCTCAGATGATGAGCTAGTTGAAGGGTTTCCTTTAGAAGCTTCAGAGGTGGATCTTGGTGGCAAAACTATTGACATAGCTTTGATAGAATTGTTTTCAAGATGATCAAGAGTGTGCATAAATTGTGTAAATCTTCTACAGAACTTTCTCTAGTGATGTTTTCTGTGTTCATTCTGTTATAGAACAATTTCTGAATTGTGTTCAGCTCATTGTGATAAACAGAGATTCCTAAATAGTCACACTTTTGACTTCTCAGAGAAGTTTAGAGTAGCAGTGGATGGATACCCACATGCAAACTGGATGTCAAGCCCTATGGAAGCACAGGTGAATTGCTTTCCCATTGTAGTTACTCTTCAAGCTACCACTGATTACACCCAAAACACAGTCATTGAATTATCTAAGTTGCAAGAGGTTATCCGGTGTAATCTGCTCCAAGCAAATCTAGCTAGAGAAGGTTAGTCAGGGCCTGGTATAGTCAAGGCCTCAGTATCTTCAGGAATAGAGATCCTTTGACCCCTCTGAGTAGCCTGCTTCTGTGTTTGACCACATTTGTGGCATTTTTGTTCTTGTATCTTAATTGGAATTTCCCATGTGTCAACTTTTATTTGTTGCCTCTTGCCCTTATGTTCTGCACCTCTAAGAACAGCATGGCTCAATTTCCTCTACATCTTGCGATTGCGTAGTGGCAGGCAGAAGTAAGATCTGTCCTCAGAAAACCAGTTCTCTTGAACTGTCCTTGTAAGTCGAGCACACTGCTGAGTCATGTTTGTATTAGAAAAAACACATCACTACAAACATTGATATCTGTCACAAACACCAAGTCCTTCGTGTATCTTTCATTTGGCTGAGATATTCAATATTGAGATTTCTATTCTATTGGCCATCAGGAAAACTCCCTAGGCATCAGGAGAAGCCCTATGAACAGAAAAAAAAGGTGGAATATATTGATTTTTTTTTTAACTTATCTTATTCAGTACTTGATATATTATTCTTTAGAAAAATAAAACACATTTTAGGATTAGAAATGCAATAAAATCCATCTAACTAATTATAGACTCAAACAGGACCTCATATCTTGAAGAAAGTGTTAAGAAGTTCACTAATCTAGAGATCAGATGATGTTTCAGTGGAAGTCATATTTGACTTATCTCCACAGTGTTTTAAAGAATACCTAATCAAACGTTATATTCATCATTTCTTCAGCATATTTCTTAATAACTTTGGTTGCATGTTGAAGAAGCCAGGTTTTAAAATCCCTTTTAAATTCTCTCGGTGCAATAACGAGTCAACTGAAGTCTTTTCAAGAGCATAACTAATGTATCTAGCCATTTCATGAGTAGCTGCAGGTCTCTGATAGGCTGACTGAGATTCCTAAACCTGTTATTATCTGCCATTTACTGCAGAGAATAAGTATAGTTTAAATGGCTGAAATACAAGATAAACTGCCTAACAGTGACAGAGAATATAGCTGCAAACAGCGAGATATTAGCAAGATGTAGTTTAGTTACATAGTGCTATAAATACGTCCTATTCATGGCAGGGTGGGCTGGAACAGACATGTTGCTTGGAAGCAAGTATCTAGAGATTGTGAAGTATCTCCAAATCAAATGACATTTGGTAAAATAGCGTTCATTAAGTAAACAAAAATATATAAATTTAAATAAGTTATGTCATCTCTAGAAAATTCAGGGAAGCCATTTCAGTTCTCCAAACATGAGAAAAGTTATAAGGGGGAAAAATCTGTATATTAGTTATATGGAAGTAATTACATGATAGGTGTTCTTCACTATGAATTCAATGAACATACCATCATAGTGGTAGCGTCTGAAATTTCTGAGGTTGGTTACGGGGAAATGATGCAAATAATTTTTCTCCTTTTGCTTCTAAAGTGTAAATTTCTGTAGGCCAGAGGAAAGGAACATATATCTCAGATTATTTTGCTGTCTTTTTATATATACTCGTTTGGAAATGTATTATAAGCAAGGAATCTGCCTATGGGTTAGATTTTTCAGGTGTGTTCAGGAAAAGCAAGAATTTTTCCGTTATTTTAAAGGAAATAGAAATGCTTTACATGTCTGACACCATAGCCAGCTTTTCCTTGGTAACAGAAACAATTAGCTTTCCTCTAAACTTTGGCTAAGAGCCTAGGTTAGAAAAGCAAAGCTTTGTTTTATTTGGTGCCCCTAGAGAAGAAATATGAGCTTCAAGGCATGCCTTAGAGGCATAACAAACTTGGGCTCTAGTGGCTTATTGTGGAAAGTGAGTTTGAAAATCATTAAAGCATTCTAACACTACCCACTGCATTGTTGCGTTTAGACTGAGTGATCTCTGACTTAGGTATCTCTAAGGGTCATAACTGTAACGTGAAGTTGTAACTCAAAGAAGTGATGATTCACCCTAATATTCAGGTAACAAAATGCCTTGTGCTCTATTGATTGAATGCAGCTGTGCAATTTTCACCTCTAAGTACATAAAGCGGATCCACGTGATTTATTCAATATTGGAGAGGGAAGAAGCATCCAGAGTCAAAATTTAAAGAAATGAATACTCAAGTAGCTAAATTCTAGCTGTTTCACTCTGATGGATGATGGTTTAATAAAACTGGAAACAAAGAAAGGACAAACCCTTCAGTTCATAACATTAGAACAGATACAAATATATTGAAGTTGAGGGAAGCAGACTATACAGAGGCAACTGTATTTTCCTACAGTTCTATTCTGAATTGCATTTTGTAACTTGGTGTACTGGTTTAGGCTGGGATAAAGTTAATTTTCTTTATAGTAGCTAGCACAGGGTTATGTTTTGGATTTGTGCTGGAAACAGTGTTGGTAACACAGGGATGTTTTAGTTACTGCAGTGCTTAGATGGAGTCAAGGCCTTTTCTTCTTCTCATCCCACCCCACCAGTGAGCAGGCTGGAGTGCACAAGAAGTTGGAAGGGGACATGGCTGTGACAGCTGACTCCAACTGACGAAAAGGATGTACCGTACCATACCGTACGACACAAGCTCAGCATATAAAGCCGGAGGAAGAAGGAAGAGGGACGTGTTTGGAGTTTGTTGGCATTTGTTTTCCTAAATAACTGTTATGCATGACAGAACCCTACTGTCTTGGAGATGGACGAATGCCTGCCTGTCAATGGGAAGTAGTGCATGAATTTCATGCTTTTGCTTCGTTTGCGTGAGTGGGTTTTGATTTACCTATGAAACTGTATTTATCTCAGCCCATGAGTTTTCTCACTTTTACCCTTCTGATCCTCTATCCTGTTCCACTAAGGGGGCATAAGCAAGAAATTGTGTGGTGCTTAGTTGCTGGCTGAAGTTAAAACACAACAGTAGGAAAAGTAGTGTAAAATGAAACAGGGCAATTAGGCAGAACAGACATGCAGGTATTTTCAAAGAATTAAAAATTATTAGAATTGTGATTTACAGACCTAAGTTCTGTCACTTTAACATAGTTCCCTTTTCCTCAGCTACAGATACTTAAACAAATTAATAAATGCAGTGTGGGACAGATATATGCCTTCTCATCTCGGCTACATCAAGGGTCTGTTCGCATGTTTTTGAGGAAGTTATCTATCTGGCAAACTGGATCTTCAATTATTTACTATCAGAAGCTATGGAAAGTAATGTTAATCCAGTTTATTAACACCAAGTTTACAGAAGTGTGATAGAAAAAACAGCTGCCTTAATCATTGTTGCTCCTGCTGTATAACTAAAGCTAGAAGTGGGCATACGACTGCTTCAGTACAATTCCAGCAAAAGAAGTGTGGAACTGTTCACAGTGCTTACTAAATCATCTCTTTGCTTTTATCCCACTGCATGTCAATTCCTTGTACTTTTTTTTCATAGCTATGTGTCTGTATTCATTTTCAATTTTAGATAAATGGAAAGGTTTTTTTCTGGTTTTATCCAGGTGTGATCCTTCTAAAATTGTTCCTTCACTGGCTTTTAATGCAAATTCTTCATTAAATTCACTGGAAGAATGTTACCCTCCCTTCCTCCCCAGTTAGTTCTGTTCCTCCCGGTTCTTTTAATTGACTTCAATGTGATTAACACTGTCAAAACACTCTTCACATTATTACAACTTAATTTAGAAGCACTGACCAGTCAGTTCCAATTTAATGGGCAATGGGAGTTATCCCATCTAGTGTTCGCTATAATGCCTTCCATCATAACTCTCCATAATTACTGATGACTAACTTGGGTTATTCAACCTAAAATATTCAATACAGTGTTTCTTGTTGAACGTGATGTTTCTTGCAAAATTTATGGAAGGAGAAAAAATAAAAGCACTATTTGATGTAGAGTTTCTGCACAAAAGTATCGTAGCTATGTCTTTAGGTTGGTTCATGACCGATATTCAAGACACAAGTAGCTATATTAGTTTTAGTTATAGGAAAGAATTTGCCTTGTAAGTTTTTATTGTGTTCTCTTAATACATATTTTTTTCAATGGTCTATATGTTACTGATGTAATCAATTTAAGAGGAAATTTCCAGATTTCTTCTTTTGATCCTGGCCATGGACAGACTGTATATATAGAATAAGTTGTGGAAGAAAATGAGAAATATAAAATGTTGCGCAATGGCAGGATCAAACTGGATTAATAAGAATTTAAAGAACAAATGTGCTATATTCTACCTGTTATGATGGAAAGTCAGGGTGGAAGCTGCTTAAAAGACACACAAACAGTTAAATGCTACCAGAACTGGTGTAAGTAGGTGTAGCAGTATGGTGGATGGGGAAATCTCACATTTAAATTATCAACAAAGAAACTGAGACCACTTGATGTAGAAGATATTAGTGTTGGCCACAAAACAGAGATCATGGTCTGTCACTGTTTAAAAATTTTACATATGTATTTCCAACATATTAAATTAAAATTACGCTATGTGTTTTATGCCAGTCTGCTTTTGAATTCGCTAATGTGTAACTGATAAATTACAGAGGAAACCATTGCTGAATGAGTAAATAAGAAAAGTATACCTGGTTGAAGCTTGCCCATTTTCCTGCTGGTAGAAACATTGTTTGTCAGCATTTCAATGCCATTTTGTAAAGCATTCTAAGGTCAATTCTGGAATTTTATAAATATTTAAATATTTGAATTTGCCCTCATTCCATTTTGTAGATGTTTTTTGCTGAAGAAAAAAAAGCCCCAGTATCCATACCTCTTTGTTCTGAAGGGATGGTTGACAGCTCCTATGAAAAGAAATCATAACAAGGTCTGAAGACTGCATCATTACCTTGTTGACATTCTGAAGATAATCTGAATAGTTAGTTTTTGCCACACAAAGAGATTTAGTGGAGGTTGAGAAAAAAGTTAGCTCTCTTACGGTTCAGGAACAGAACTCTGCATGAGAATGCTGTAAGTCACGGTTAGCAGAGTTGAAGTTTCCATATGCTATTGTAACTTTGCTATAGGAAAATATCTGTTTTCCCATATTAGATGATATTTTGAAGAAATTTTCTGCTTAGATATCTAGTATGTTACAATCTTTTGTTATTTTTAATATTATTCTAAAGCAACTTGAAGTTTAGTCTGCTGGCTGGGGGTCTTTATTTTTGTTATTAAGTGCCATAGTTCAGAATGACTGATCTTCTAAGTTCACTTCTAAACTGAGATTCTTCTTAAGCAGAAGTGTTATTTTCATTTTCAAAATTAAGTTCACATTCAATTTCTGGAATAAAATATTTAAAATATATTATATTTTAAATAGAGAAGTTGAAGGATTTTATTCTTAAATCCTGTGATATCTTAATGGTCTTTTTGACTTTTTATGCAAATTGAGACAAGTTCACAATTTCAAAGATCTAGGAATTAATGCTGCAGTTTTGCAGACTGGATCAATTGTATTGCTAGTTATGGAATGCTCCAAAATGTGGTTTTCAAAGCTCGTTAATATTGCAAAAATAAAAGTTTCATTAATTCATACACAGTCTCATTCACATGTGTTTTGCCTATTTTTCCTATTTGCTTCTAAAATATTCTGCATACTTGCACTCCATAATAGAAGAATATTAGTAGCAGAGTAGTATTATTTGTATTTTTCTAAAGCATATTCAAAGCACTGTGTAGTAATGTATGTAATTTAAAGCTCATTTAAATTTTCTATTATATGTTCTTCCGTATGTTTTGCCTCCATATTTGATGTCAAATGTCATGAATATATGTTTTAGTGTTTGCTATTAAATGATCTTCATGAATATGTTTCCTGGTGGGAATGTGATTTTCCTTCTTTGTTTATGCTTGTATTTATGGCAATGATGGAATAAAGTACAAAAAATATGTTTGCAGTAAGTGCTTTTAAAGAATTCACCACAGTGTCTTCACTAAACAACCTTTTCCTGTTACAGCACTCTGGAAAAATCCAAAGTGGTAAAGGAGAAGGCAGTTCTGTTAAGTGACATGTCTTGTGTGCTGTATTGAATGCGTCCAGCAGAAGAAATGTAAAGAGAAGACATCTGAAGATTTAGTATATCCATTGTTTAACCTCTACATGAGTCTGCAAGGGTGTAGGTGTTAGGTTTTACACTGTTAGTTTTTTTAATATTGGTATATGTTTTGTGTAGTGAGTTTATAGTTATCTGGAACACAGTATCCAATTTTGTACACCTTAAGGCAAGATAAGTGTTGATAAATTGGAACAGCGTCAGTGGAGGGTTGCCAAGATGATTGGAGATTTGAGTGCCTGCTCAAAAGAAGATGGAATCAGTCTCTTTGTGGTAGCTTTCAGGAAACGGACAACAGACACAAACTGAAATACAAGAAAATCCATTCAAACACAAGAAAATATTTTATCTCTAAGAGTGATCAAAGAGTGGAATAGGTTAGTCGGAGAGATTCTGAAGTCTCCATACTTAGAGATATTCAGTCTGTGACTGACTGATACTGACTGATACTGCTTTGAGCAGTGGGTTGCACTTAGAAAACATCCAGAGGTGCTTTCTAACCTCACATATTCTGTGACTCTCCAGCAATGGTTGCCAGAGGAAATGGCAGTTGTCATGCACAGTGCAGCCAAGTCTGCCATACTAAGACTAGTATGATTCCACCCTTCATCCAGAGAGAAGCTAAAGGGAGTGTTCCCATAAGAACAAGACCAGGCTGAGCTGGAAGAGCAGTGGCTGTTTTTCTGGAATGCTGAAGTAACAACTGAATGTTCAAAACTCAGCTGCCTCATTTCCATAATCTCTGTGGCTAAACATTTCAAAAGCTGACTTTATGCATCAACAAAATATGACCTTTATCATGACCCTCACTTCCCTAATCTCCTTATCCTTTTTTTTTTTTCCTCTAGGAGTGTTGGAAGTAGAGCACTCTGTTCTATACTCCTTTCTCTGAAAAATTCACTTTATGTTGAGATGAGTAATTTCTTCTTTCTTTCATCTGCTAGCACCAGCATCCCTTTCTGTTCCTTTCATTCCTCAGAGATGCCTTCTGCCTCTTATCCTGTGTGAAAAACCACCTACCTCATTCAGTTATTTTCTAATCTAGGAAGAAATAATTTCAGCCTAGACACACTGATAAAACCATGCTTTGCTCATATAAGTAAACTGTCTTGGTGACTGTCTTGCTACTGCAGCTATTATTGATGCTTGCCAACAAGACCTGTATTGATTTTTCTGCCACCTTTTTTTTCTGAGACTCACTTTCTTCTAGTCTGTCTGATAAAAGTAGTAGTCTTAGCATTGTTTTAAAAAGCAGAATGTGGCTTTAGAGTATTCTTACTGTAGGTGTTGTCATATATTTTTAAACAATCACTATTTTTTAAATGAAAATGTGAAATTTGCCCTGTACAGTGCACTTCAGATACTGGGGTTACAGTTTGTGTAAGCAAATTTTTTGAAGAATTTTTTTTCAAGAAGGAAATCCTAGCAGTGCAAGAGCAGGCCATCCCTGTGTGTCGTAAAACGAGTCGGCAGGGAAGAAAACCAGTGTGGCTGAGTAGGGAACTTTGTATTGATCTCAGGAAGAAAAGGAAAGTTTATGAGCTTTGGAAGAGGGGGCAGGCATCTCAGGAGGACTACAAGGGTGAGGTGAGATTGTGTAGAGAGAAAATTAGAAGAGCTAAAGCCCAACTGGAACTTCAACTGGTCAGTTTGGTGAAATACAATAAGAAATGTTTCATCAAGTGTATTAACAACAACGTGAGACCCAAAGAGAATCTCCCTCCTTTAGTGGATGCAGGAGGTACAGTAGTGATGAGGGAGGAGGACAACGCAGAGGTACTTAAAGCCTTCTTTGCCTCGGTCTTTAATAGTAAGGTGAGATGTTCATGGGATGCTCAGCCTCTTCAGCCAGAAGGCGGTGAGAATGAAGCTCCAACGATCCAGGAGGATTTGGTTAGAGACCTGCTTGGCCAATTAGACATACACAAGCCTATGGGGCTGGATGGGATCCACCCAACGGTATTAAGGGAGGTGGAAGAAGTTCTCCCCAAATCCCTTTCCCTCATCTACCACTAGTCCTGGATGACTGGGGAAGTGTCACTTGACTGAAAACTGGCAAAAGTTACATCCATTTACAAGAAGGGTCAGAGGGAGGATCCGGGGAACTACAGGCCTGTCAGTCTGACCTCGGTACTGAGGAAGGTCGTGGAGCAAATTGTCTTGAGTACTATCATACAGTACACACAGGACAACTGGGTAATCAGGCCCAGTCAATGTGGATATATGAAAGGCAGGTCCTACCAGACCAATTTGATCTCCTTCTACAATAGGGTTACCTGTTTAGTGGATGAGGGAAGGGTTGTGGATGTGAGGTACTTGGATTTCCCTAAAGTCTTTGACACCATTTCTCACAGTATTCTGCTTAAGAAACTGACTGCCATTGGCCTGGACAGGCACACCGTCTGCTGGGTGAAAAACTGGCTGGATGGCTGGGCCTAAATTGTTGTAGTAAATGGAGTTAAATCCAGATGGAAATCAGCCACGAGTGGTGTTCCCCAGGGCTCAGTGCTGTTGAATATATTTATCAATGATCCAGATGAAGGGATTGAATGCAGCCTTAGCAAGTTTGCAGAAGACACTAAGCTGGGTGGAAATGTTGACTTGCTTGAAGGCTCTGCAGAGGTATCTGAACAGGCTGAATTAGTGGGCTAAGACCAATGAGATGAGGTTCAACAAGACCAAATGCCAAGTCATGCACTTGGGACACAACAACCCCATGCAGCGTTACAGGCTTGGGGAAGAGTGGCTGGAGAGCTGCCTGGAGGAGAAGGACCTGGGGTTGCTGGTCGACAACCAGTTGAATATGAGCCAGCAGTGTGCCCAGGTGGCCAAGAAGGTAAATGGCATCCTGGTCTGTGTCAGAAACAGCGTGGCCAGGAGGACCAGGGAAGGGATTGTGCCCCTGTACTTGACACTGCTGAGGCCACACCTCTAGTACTGTGTTGAGTTCTGGATCCCTCAGTATTAGAAGGACTTTGAGATGCTGGAGAGCGTTTAGAGAAGGACGACAAGGCTGGTGAAGGGGCTGGAGAACAAGTCCTGTGAGGAGCATCTGAGGGAACTAGGGCTGTTTAGCCTGGAGAAGAGTATACTGAGGGGAGACGTCATCACAGTCTACATCTACCTGAAAGGAGGTTATGGTGAGGTGGGTGCTGTTCTCTTCTCACAAGTGACCAATGACATGACAAGAGGAAATGGCCATAAATTGCACCAGGGGATGTTCAGATTAGATGTCAGGAAAAATGTCTTCACTGAAAGGGTGGTCAGGAATTGGAACAGCTTCCCAGGGAGGTGGTTGAGTCACCATCATTGGAGGTGTTTAAAAGGCAGGTAGATGAGTTTCGTAGGGATATTGTTTAGGAAGGGGATAGGTATGATTGGACTTGATGATCTTAGAGGTCTTTTCTGACCAGATGATTCTATGATTCTATGATAACCTCCTGTATTTTCAGAGGTGAGTACAGAATCTCATACTAAATCTGAAATATGGTTTTAACCCTACAAATGCTGCCTGGTACTTAGAAGCATGCTATTTTGTAGCACTAGGCATCTAGGTTACACTGTCTGACTCTTGTAAATATTCTTGGCGGACACCCACCTGATCAGCTGCAGTTCAAGTCTGGACTCTCTTTTGTCAGTGTCACAGAGCTCGAATGGTTCATTGGCATATAAGAAATCAAACGTCAGCCTTATTTCATTGAATCATAGAATCATAGAAAGGTTTGGGTTGGAAGGGACCTTATAGATCACCCAGTTCTAACCCCTATGCCATGGGCAGGGACAGCTACCACCAGACCAGGCTGCTTAAGACCCCATCCAACCTGGCCTTAAACACTTCCAGGAGGGGGCATCCACAGCTTCCCTGGGCAACTTGTTCCAGCGTCTCACCACCCTCATTGGGAAGAATTTCTTCCTAATGTCTAATCTAAATCTTCCCCCTTCCAGTTTAAAGCCATTCCCCTCATCATATCACTAAAAGTCCTGGTAAAAGTCCCTCCCCAGCTTTCCTGTAGGCCCCTTTCTGGTACTGGAAGGCCTGAATTTCCTCCTGATGGAATGTATAACTCATCTGCTATATGTTCTTTAGATATTCTGAGAAGGGTTGTTTCCAATTCTTAGCTGAAGTCTCAAAGTATTGTTATTTATTCATTTTAGGCCTGAGAGAAGGTGAGCAAACTTGGTTCCTATGGTTTGGTTATCAGGGCAGTTGCCTGGGAGAAATGTAGAATCTGCTGAAGTAAGACAACTTATACAAATTATATTAAAATACATAAATCATGCATTGGGACAATGGATTTTAAAGATAAAAGGAGGTGGTCTGCATTTCTGCTTTATGCACCATGTCTGCGGGTGGTGGTTTCTTTTTTTTTTCTCATTGTCACAGACACAATTAATCCATTTCTCAGTGGTTCACAATTTTCCAGTTTGTATGAACAATTACAGTCAGTCTTAGCAAATTTAGAGTCTTTGAGACTTGATTATCTTCTAGATATTGGAAAACAATATTGCTGTTCTTCAGTAATACTTTAAAGTGCACAGTGATTTTTTTTAAAAAAATTGAAGTAGATATGATTTCATTTCCTTCCTTTTCTTTTTTTTTTTCCTTTCTCCACTCCCCATCAAGTCCCAGTATCAAACCTATTCTGTATTGGTAGTTTTGAGTGGTAGTGCGAGAGCTCTTTATGCTTGGGCAGTGGGGAGTCCAGCTGTTCTTGCCTAATGGCAGTTTCGTTTTGATCATTTCAGTTTCCAGTCCTGCTGTCCTACACACGTCATCTTCTTGGGGTTCTTAATAAATGGCAGGCTCTCTATGGCGTATATAACTGACTGGGCAAAAAGTAGTGTTTTTCACTTCCTGACCTGAGTGTTTTCATCATAAGTCCTCATTCAGCTGGAAAAGAAGGAAAGACATTTAAAACTAATGAAATTATTTTTTTGAAGTACAGGAAAAACAGGGAAAAAAGGACAGTTTTTAAAGTGGTCTCTTTCCACACAGGGAGTCATCATACCCTGGACATGGAAATTGAGTCCTTATGGTCTGATTGGATAAAAAGTGTTTGAAATCTAGTCTAATTCTTAAACTAATTATGTTTCTGATACAATTTTGCTTCACTTTTGAAAGTGCTGAGAGTTTTTATGCTTCTGAATGTTTTTAATGAGCAGATTATCAATTGAGGAGAAGCGGGTTACTTATTGGTGCACAAAAGAAAGTGTTTGTTAGTTTTTCTCATAATTTGTTTCTAAATGCTTATTCTTTTAAAAAGATAGACCCAAATTCCAAGCCTATCTTTTAATAAAATCATACCACTTTAATTCTGTCTGCTGAGCAGCCACAGGAGCTTGTGGGTTGTTTACAGTGAAAGGAGGCTGTCTGTTTAAAAAGAATCTACATAACGATTTACAAAAGAGGAAAATTACAATAAACTGCTTCATTCAAGCTGTTAAAATAATCTCATTAGGAAGAATTTGTATAGATATGTAAGGAAAGAATAGGGAAATTACAGAAATGAAGATGTATATCTAAATGTATTGCATTTTGAAACATTTCAATTTGCATGCAAATTGAATATTAAATTAGAAAAACTTTAAGAAAATTAAAGCATGAATTATTTTATAAATTAAGAAAATATGCAAAAAACCGAAACCCATTTTGTATGCTTGTCTGCTATTCCCCTTGGTATATATGTTGTGATCTTTACTACCACTTTTCTATTAAAGAGGTATAAAAGAGTTTATATTTAATTTCATGAGGACATATACTACAGTACAACACAGTGTTATTGCAAGACAGTTATTAGTATTAATCATTATGTATTTATTCTCCTTGATACATTAACAAAAAAGATGAAGGGAAGAAAACTCATTTGAGGAACGTGGTCAAATAAAATAAAGTAAAATCTGGGTTTGGGAGAAAAAAAGCTGCATAAATGTTAATTGCATTTAGTTTTAAATGTGTCTGCAAATTACAGTAGATAAATTACTTTGCTACTGGAAATTACATAATGACAGCTGTTATGCAATGGAATGACTTTACTACTGAATTAAGAACAATACTGCACTCTGTCTGCTTTCATCTGTCTATCATTCAAATTTATGTCTATTGACCAAGCCATTGTTCATGACAAACTGTCTTATTTTTGGATGAAGTAGTAATTTGTTATCACAAAATGCTGTCCCTCTAATGCACTATGTTAAGTGTATTGGAAATTCTTGCTTACAACGACTGGATAATAACTGAACATGAACATTTGTAAAGAAAATATTGTCTAATATTTCTCCACTAGGGTGCTTATGTGTTTATAGGTTTACGTAAGGTAGTCCTATTAATACCAAGAGGAGGCATGCATGTGAGGAGAAAAAACAGACTTGATTTGATTGGCAATATTACATTATGGGATTTTATTATGAGAATTGCAAGGTTATTGAACAAGCAGACTACCTAAAGTATAAACTAATTTAAGATGTATTAATAGTTGCTTCATTTTTGTAGAAACAATATGGCTATCCTGATATGGTCATCACCTTTTATACAAATGTCCAAATATGTCACTCTTATTTAGGTCTTCAGTCTTTTGTCTGTTGGTTTTAATTAACTTTGGATTGCTGTCTTTCTATCTGCATCACAACTGTAATAAGAAGAAATATATTTGTGATGTTAAGTAAAGGAGAAAAAGTAAGTAAAAAAAAAAAAAGTTACATTTATTAAGACAAGAGTTGTCTTCAAACATGCAGTCAACACTCATTTTACAACAAAACACAGCAGAATTCCAAACAAGGTTATTTTTTTTCTCTCGTTGGGTGTTTGAAGGTTACCAACTAATGTCTGCTGCCTGGCAGCTGGTTTAGAGCCATGCATGGAGCATGGATTCTTACCTAGCAGCCTCCTTAGGAATGACTGGATCTCATTTTGTAGAATCCTGGTAACTTTGATGGTAGATGTATGGAATAACATGAGAGTACTCTTGTAAAAAGCTAGAAAAAGAAAGTTCCAAAGGCAAAGAAATTAAAGTCCTGAGGTTTCCTTGTGAATTAAGGAACTGTCAAGGAAGATCCCAAGAAGACAATGGGCAAGGAGATCAGAAAAATAAATGGTACTGAAAACTACATGTGGCACTTATTTTTCAATATTATATGCATTTTCTTCGCTTAATATTATATTTTCCTGAACATGAAAATGATAAATAGTGGTTGTTTATTAAAAAATTTCGTACTTGGGTATGTACTATGAAGTTTTCACGAGAAGCTTTGCATTTTTTACTGGAACTCTGACACAAACAACCAATTTTTCTATGAAGCTAACAAATCTAGCCGTTAGCATTACTGTAATAAAAATGAATAGCAACTAAAATGCTTGGGCTCTGAAAATACGTAATGAGGAAAGAAAAACTTTAATCCAGAATTATGGGTTGCATAGTACTTTAGAGACTTGAGGGAAGAGTTATCTAATTTGTAAGCATATGGAGAGACATGCTTTTGAATTCCATCAATTATTTTCTAACACTCTTCACTTTTAAAATTCCCTAAATGTCGATCATACTTTTTTTTAAGTGTTAGTGCTTGTAATGGTAGCGTTAGTTTGTATTTAACTTTAAAGATTTTTAAAAGCAGTGAGTACTTAGTAATTACTGTAATATCTTATTGTCAACATTTATCTTGTTTGTGCAGTAAGGAAGAATTTTTGACAATCCAAACAAGATAAGCACTGCTTTACTAAGTAATACAGTTGCCATAACTGTCTTTGTCTTAAATAATTTTCTGTGTTATGAAATCAGACTTTCCTGCATAAAATAGGAACAGAACAAAATAAACGTATTGGTTCACTGTTATGGCAAGATATAAAATACATTACATCCTTAAGTATCATGCAGCAATAGCAGTGTAGAATACAGTATGACATTTGATATTTCCTAGTTATTTGTGTGGGTGCCATTGTTTAAAATCTAACTTAACACCTTTCAACAATATATACAATAAATACTCTTAGCTCTTCTAGTTTGGAATGTGTTTGGAGGCTGTCTATTAGGAATAGTTTTTGAGAGTGATTGACAATGGACTCTGAATGCTAAGGGAAATCAGTAGAACTAGACAAGCCATTACCTTAGTGGAACTAGTCCAACTCCAACGTTTTCACTACCCAGATCTACCCATTTCTTCCCTGTATCGAGAAAACCTACACAGAATCACAAGGCTTATGTTACTGCCTCAGATTGTTCTGTCTTGGAAATTATATGCTGTAAGCAATGGCAATTAAACATGCAAGTCCCTCCTTCAAGTATACAGGACAACGCTGCCCTGTGTGTTGCGTAAGGGGTAATTTTTGATAAATACAGAAAACATGCTATATTTTTTCTATCAGGAATTATGTTTTGTTATTTTTATGTATTTATGAAAATGAATTCAGAAAAGTACCAAGGGCAGAATAGATTGTGAGCCCTTTAGGGAACTTTTATTGTTTGTATTTTTGTGCTTCACAAAAATGTTCTATGGGGCCGGATGGGATCCATCCTAGGGTGTTGAGAGAGCTGGCGGATGAGCTTGCTAAGCCGCTCTCCATCATCTTTCAGCAGTCCTGGCTCACTGGAGAGGTCCTGGAAGACTGGAAGTTGGCCAACGTGACGCCCATCCATAAGAAGGGCCGTAAGGATGATCCAGGTAATTACAGACCTGTCAGCCTGACCTCGGTCCCAGGTAAAATCATGGAACAGATAATACTGGGTGCAATCATGCGGCACTTGCAGAACAGTCAAGAGATCAGGCCCAGCCATCATGGGTTTAGGAGGGGTATGTCCTGCCTGACCAACCTGATCTCCTTTTACGACCATGTGACTCACCTGGTGGATGAGAGGAAGGCTGTGGATGTGGTATACCTGGACTTTAGCAAGGCCTTTGACACTGTCTCCCACAGTAGACTCCTAGGGAAGCTGGCAGCCCGTGGCTTAGATGGGAACACTCTGTGCTGGGTTAGGAATTGGCTGGATGGCCGAGCCCAAAGAGTGGTGGTGAATGGTGTTTCATCCAGTTGGCGGCCAGTCACCAGTGGTGTCCCCCAGGGATCGGTGTTTGGTCCCATCCTGTTTAATATCTTTATTGATGATCTGGATGAGGGGATTGAGTCCATCATCAGCAAGTTTGCAGACGATATCAAGCTGGGAGGAAGGGTTGATCTGTTAGAGGGTAGGATGGCCCTACAGAGGGACCTGGACAGATTGGAGACATGGGCTGATTCTAATGGGATGATGTTTAATAAGTCCAAATGTTGGGTACTTCATTTCGGACACAACAATCCCATGCAGAGCTATAGACTGGGGACAGAGTGGCTGGAGAATAGTCAGGCAGAAAAGGACCTGGGAGTGCTGGTTGACAGGAAGCTCAACATGAGCCAGCAGTGTGCCCAGGTGGCCAAGAAGGCCAATGGCATTCTGGCCTGCATCAGGAATAGTGTAGTGAGCAGGACCAGAGACGTTATTGTCCCCCTGTACTCGGCACTGGTCAGGCCTCATCTTGAATATTGTGTCCAGTTCTGGGCCCCCCAGTTTGGGAAAGATGTTAGGATACTGGAATGTGTTCAGAGGAGGGCAACAAAGATGGTGAGGGGGCTGGAGCACAAGCCCTATGATGAGCGACTGAGGGAGTTGGGGCTGTTAAGTCTAGAGAAGAGGAGGCTCAGGGGAGACCTCATTGCTCTCTACAACTACCTAAAAGGAGGTTATAGTCGAGCAGGGATTGGTCTCTTCTCTCAGGTGGCCAGTGGCAGAACTAGAGGGCATGGACTTAAGCTTTGTCAGGGAAAGTTTAGGCTTGATGTGAGGAAAAAGTTCTTCACTGAAAGGGTGATCGGCCATTGGAATGGGCTGCCCAGGGAGGTGGTGGAGTCGCCGACCCTGGAGGTTTTTAAGGGGAGACTGGATGAGGCACTGAGTGCCATGGTTTAGATGATGGGTTGGTGTTAGTGTAGGGTTATAGGTTGGACTTGATGATCTCAGAGGTTCTTTCCAACCTTGTAATACTGTGATACTGTGATACTGTGAATGTGGCTACAAAACCTAATTGTACTGTAAGTATAGGGGGGTTATATTTTTTTGCCAGTATCTAAATGTTCTAAAATGTGTAATCTTACACCTTTTTTCTTCTCTAACAATAAAATAAATATAAGCAGCAAAATAAGAATTTCTGCCTAAGTCTATGCATCATCAGTGCCTCTATGTGTAAACAGATAATGTATACAAACATGTGAAAAGATCATCAGCAATTTGTAACAAGAAAAGTTATTAAAAAGCAATGGGAAGAAATACATAACTCTACTTTGGAACCTGTTGGTGTGAATTCATCCATAACATGGTGGTGCAGGTTAAATATTTTTGAATATAAACAATTTTTTGTCTTTAAAAATAATATTTGACAGAGCTAATTGATAATAGATCAGAAAATTTTGAAGATTATGTTACTCAGTGACAAATGGTGAGAAGAGAAAATTCTTAAGCAAAATTCTTAAGAAAATTTTCGTTCACTAACACTCATTTTACATTTATTTTATTCTGGGTCACACGTATAGCAACAGGCATAACATCATTTTCAGAGGAGGTTCAGCTCTGCATGAAATAAGTATAGTCATCTGCTCTTTTTTAATTAGAAACGGATAAACTACAGATTTTTTTCATGTGAAAATAGATTTTAAACTATTTATCTCTAAAATCTTGTAAAATCAAGGATTCTATATTCTAGTTCTCCTTCAGTGAATTTCCTCTAGATAACCAGTCACAGATACTAGTGTTTTAGACCATGCAACCTTTACCATATATATTTATTAAATGTGTAGTGACTGTGCTTCAAGCTTCTCTGTGTCCTTCTTTTTAGCTGAAAAAAATCCCTCTCAGTTGCTGGATCTCAAATGCCTAATTAAAGGACAATTTAGCTTGCAGTCTAAAAGTGCTTGGACAACGCTTGATTCACAGTTCCCTGTGTTTCCGAGGTTTAATTTCTTTTGTTATTAGGTTTTTAATCTGATTTTTCTTCAGTATGCTAATTATATTGAGCTCCAACTACTAGTTCAACGCACTTTCTGTTTCTTTCCAGAACAGTTGATATGGCCTATAGATGAAGATACAGTTGATCCCGTCACACTCCTTGGCCCATGACTACTGTGAATCAAACAGTCCATACTCAAAAGGGCACTTCAGATTCTGCCACCAACAGTTACGGTGTATGATGTTGGTGCTTTTGAAGAAGGAGCCCATATGCAACATATTTACCTACTAGAAGACATATGATGTTTCTGCAGGTAAATATACAGCATAATATGATGCAGTAGACATGTACTGTATTCTAGGGTAGCACAAATTTAACAATTTTTCCCTCTGGTGTGTTTTTTCTCGTAGCATTATCTTTTCTATTTTCTTCTAGTAAAGTGTACAAAGAACCCCAAAATACAGTGCACATCAGTTGCAGGGAAGAGGGAGCCTTGCCTGGTACTGTGTCATGGAGGTCTCTGCTTCTATGGCAAAGGCTAATTAATATGCTGGAATCCTGTCAGAATTCTGAATGAAGAAAGGAGCCATTAGTGCACAAAAATGCTATTTCAAAGGCAGAAGGTTTTTCTGTGCATAGGCCTATCTATTAAACAGTGCACATGACTAAAATGGGTCTACATAATTTCACATAATTTCATTTTAGAACGATCCATTACTCTTAAAGTTTAAAAAAGACACTACTCAGTGAAACGAGTGCCATTTTAATACTGTTATGACACAAATAAAAATGTCTGTTTTCATATATTACTTGCAGATGGTTACAAGTTATCTTTGTCAGATCTTTGTCTCTATGTTATAATTACCAAGACAAAGATTCACGCAATACTTGACTTCTCTAAAGATGTTATTGGGAGATAATTATAAAATCCTACTTCTCTGTCCTGGTGACCTAGGTCTTACTCTGAACTTCTCCCTCATTACTTCTGCCCTTTGTTTCTGTCTCTGTCCCTCCTTTATTCCTTCTTTCATTCAGCGGCACTTCCTGTTTTCTTCTTTATGTCTCACATTGGACTGCTCCAGATGATTGTCTCATCTGTCTTAGATTCATCAGACTTGCAAGAAAGAGTTGTATCAACATTTAAAGGTGCCTAAAAGTCTTTTGCTCCCTTCACAGCCGTCAAGATTCTGTTTAAAAAAAAATCCATAAAAAATCCCTTTAATAAAATGAATATTATTGTACTCTTCATGGTAAAATAACAATAGAGCTGTCCTTGTCTCTTGTCAAGGTTTCTTTTCTGGCCTATTAACACTGCAGTGAAATGCATTTAAAAAAACTGCAGAAATACTTTCAAGAGCACTGCAGTTACTTGTGACCTGTGTCTGACTCCTTGGCAACAGTTAAGTATTTAAATAAGTCAGATGAATGAAAGGAATGTTTTTTTCTTTTTCAGGAAGACATTGTGTAGTTTAAAACAAAACTAAGGAGCTTGACACTTCCGATTGTTCTATGGCATAACAAGGAAAAAGACTGCATTTCTGTGTTTCTGTAACAATTAATTGTTTTCTAGTATAGTATTTTTAGGTTTTGTTGTGTTGGGTTTTTTTTTTTCTTTTCTGATTGGTACTCCATCAATGCACCTTTTCAGTTTGTCCTTTTTTTCCAAACCATCTGCCTGCTTTTAATTCTTCTATTTCTTGTAAAGTCTTTAGCTAGGTTAATGATGAGCTGTACCCTTTCATATTCTTCAATGTATTATTGCAACTCTCTTGTCTATTTACTTGTCTTCACCTATTGGTAGAACCCTTGTAGATAATTTTCATGGTTTATGGCTGCTCTAGCTTCTCTGAGTTCATGGTCCTATAAATGGCATTGTAACATCACACAAATAACTCCAGAAACATGCCATTTTTCCATAGTTGAAACCTTTAAGGTCAAGATCACAATGGATCACACATGCAAAAGAGATGCAAAAGAGTTATTTTCTCTTTATTATTGGGCTTGATGCTGGAATTATCAGAATGACTTTCTGTCTCTGAGTCATGCAGAAAAGCCAAACATAAATGACTATCCTAATTCTCCTGAACTTATAAAAATCTGTGATTTTCCTCACAGATCTTAGCTTTTTTTCTGACTGGACATGTCAGATTTTTCTCCATTTTCAGTTTAGGAGTTGGTACCTTGTAGTTAATTTTCCAACTGTGCTTGACAATACTAGTTCATGGGAAAGATTTTTTCAGGTCACTTCCTCCCTTGGAAGTGTTCAAATGTTCAAGACCAGGTTGGATGGGGCCTTGAGCAGGCTGGTCTAGTGGGAGGTACTCCTGCTCATGGCAGGGGAATTGGAACTGGGTGATCTTTAAGGTCCTTTCCAACCCAAACCATTCCTTAATTCTACAGTTCTGTGATTCTATGATTCTATGATTCTCCCACTTTGTGTTAATGTAGTAAGATACTAGTATTTACTGGGTCTGATAATCTTACAGAAATAAATGGGTCTTCTGAAGCAAGAGCTGAAGACTGTGCACTTACTCTAGCATAAACCCATGATTTACATGGCAGGTGTGGTGGCTTGACCCTGAATGGGTGCCAGGTGCCCACCAAAGTTGGTCTGTCACTCTACTAAGCTTAACAGAAGAGAAAGAATATATCACAAAGATCATGGGTCAAGATAAGGCTAGAGAAAGAATATTCACTAACTACTGTCACAGGTAAAACAGACGATTTGTGGAAAATAAATTAAATTCATTACAAATCAAATCAGAATAAGGTAATGAGAACTAAAACCAAACTTTAAAACACCTTCCTCTCACCTCTCCCTTCTTCCCAAGCTCAAAATCACTCTCTATTTTCTCTACCTCCTCCCCCCCTCAGTGGCACAGGGGATGAGGAATCGGAGTTGCAGTCAGTTCATCACACATTGTTTCTGCCACTCCTTCCTCCTCAGGGAAGGACTCCTCACACTCTTCCCCTGCTCCAGTGTGGGGTCACACCCATGGGAGACAGTCCTCCACAACCTTCTCCAACATGAGTCCTTTCTATGAGCTTCAGTTCTTCAGGAACTGCTCCAGCATCAGTCCCTTCCACGGGGTGCAGTCCTGCTAACAACTCTGCTTCAGCACGCACTCCTCTCTCTCCACAGATTCTGACAGGAGCCTTCTCCAGGACGGACTCTCCATGGGGTCACAGCCTTCTTCAGGCATCCACCTGCTCTGGTGTGGGTTCCTCCATGGGTTGCAGGTCAATATCTGTCCTGTTGTTAATTTCTATGGGCTGCAGGGGACAGTCTGACTCATCATTGTCTCCAGTAAGGGCTGCAGGGGAATCTCCAGCCTGGTGCCTTGGAGTACCTCCTCCCTGTCCTTCTTCATTGACCTTTGTGTGTGCAGAGTTGTTATTCTCACATATTCTCACTTCTCTCTCCAGCTACAGTTTTCTCTTGTGTGTTTTTTTGTTTATTTGTTTTTTCTTCTCAGTTATGCTATCCCAGAGGTGCTACCACAGTTGATGAGCCTCGGGCAGTAGCAGGTCCCTCTTGGAATCAGCAGGCATTGGCTCTAGAAATTGAAAGCCAAGGAAATTTTCAAGTCACCTATTGGCACTGTCTGACACCTTTTTGAAACAAGGTGAATTCTAAGATGAAGAGTGATAACAGCTACTGTAAGTATCTCTACTGGTAGATGCCTATACAGTTCTCCAGCTCTTGGGCAGATGTGTAGACAACTGATACTGGTTTGTCTGGATCCTAATATAGGCTGCTGTTAGGCAAAGATCAAATTTCTAAAGCACAGCTGCCTAGAGTTTTCTAGTAGTTACCTTATTTTAAGGACTTGTATACGATCTCCCTCAGCTGATTCTTCATAACTGGGAATTAACTGTAATGGCCTTCATAAGGTGCAAATGTTGCAGAATCCCATGAATGATACTCAGAATGGTTTGCTGAATCAAAAAATAAGTGTTCATATATTCATTCTCTGAGAGTCAGAAACTGCATCCCTGAAGCCAGTTGTAATACTTAAGGTTTTTTTTTCCAAAAACCTGACTTGTAGGATAAAGAAAAAAAAGAACAAATTTTGATGGATTATAGTTTCAGCTCAGTTTAAGTGGATGCTAAATGGTCAATACAAATGAAACCTAAATTATATATTGGCAGATTCAGTTGCTCTGCAAATATTTAAACACATGTTCATGAAGAAAGAAGGCTCATTCTTCCCATTGTTTTTCCTGTTTCCTATTGCATTTTTTTATAAATATTCATATCTAAGAAACCGTTTCCAAACCAAGCTTTTTTTCCTTCTGTTATCTTTTCCTCCTTGCAATAAACACATTCACATTCCCTCTAGATCCCCTCAACCTTCCAAAGTAAAAGTATAACCTCTAGAAGGAACTTCCTTAGACTAGATTTTAATAGTATTTATAAAGGAAAGTTTGTTTCATAATGCAGTTTGACTTCATAATTTTTCCCAATAATTTCAGTGCAGATTTTTTTTTATGGATTTTTTCTTACAGTGTCCTATCGCATGTCATTGCATCATAGAAATAAAAATAACTGCATTCTCCCCAGTATCATTTTGTTACTTTCTTTTCGCCTCTGTTTGTCTTGGGAACTCCAAAGTAGTTTTGTAGGTGATTCTGCAACTCAAAATTCATAAACAGGCTGCTCTTACTCCATGATGAATTATGTTGTACAATGCAGAATCAGGTAAAATACACTGGTATTTAGTCTACAGAGTAAGATAAAAGAGTTTTGTAATAAGAAGTAATTCTCAGAGAGACACGGAATGCACCTAACTGTCTAGCAACTGAAACATATTTGCTGCTGATGGTTTGCAAAGCACAATAGTAAAGGAAAGTTTCTGATCTAACGTAAAAATTCAACTAATGTTTATGTTACAATTGATCTGATTTGAGTTCCTTTACGGTAGCATAATAACTTTTATTTATTTATTCATGAATTTAATCATCCCTTGCAAGTAATTTTTTGACTTTGGCATGTAAATCATGATGATTTGCGAAGCCATAATTTTACAGAAAGAATATTTGAAGGTTGGTACTGCAGTTGCTGGCAATAAACTGAATCACCAATAGAGGGAGGATCACATCGGAACCACTCAGATTACACAGAACTGTGGGTACAGGTGACTGAGATATTTCCCATGTCCTAAAGAAAAGAAAGAAATGACTCGCAAAATAGGTATATATACTATTCATTTGGTTCTCAAATATTAGGTCAAATTTAGGTGAGGTGTCTGACTAAGATAAAGCTCACCGACAATTTCAGGAAGATGTGAAGGAAAGAGCACTGGATTATGAAACAGAAGATTCTTACAGCAGTAAGAGTATACTTATTTGAGAGGACAACTAAAATCCAACCTTAAGTAAGGTTGAAAGGATAAAGGGACATGACGGCTAACATGGCGGTCTTACCCATTTCTATTAATCTAGAATGCTGCTTGCTTTTTGTCCTCTTACATTATAGTGGATTTAGAAGCTTTATTTTTGAAAATTTTCTTCTGGTATACTTTATAGTTCCAAACAATTTTACCATATTCTAATAGAATTTGAGGCTTAACTTCTTGTGCTCTCTTCAGTAGTAAGTAAAAAGAAAATAAAAATAAGACATAAATGTCATCATTTTATCTCAAGGCCATCTGCTACATCATTTCTGTTGAACTCTTTCTTACTGCCATCTCATTTTAAACAGTGTAGCAGATGGTATGGTAACCATCTCATAAAATACCTTAGTCTTCATTTGTTTATAGGTATTCTAAAAAAATCTGTCTATAGATCATTGTTAACAACATACTCTGTAGGAAACCAATAAAGTTAGGTGAGTAGAATTAAGAATTAATGATACACATCCTGATGTTTTCTCGTACTTTAAATTATAGAGCCTCTACCAGAAGGAAATCCTCCCTGAAACAATACCAGAGCACAGAATGATTAAAAAGATTATTAAAGTTTCAGAACTTTCTCTAACAAACTTATTACATTCCCTTTCAGCTTGTTGTGTAAAATGATTATTGTTTTAGAAACAAACACCATTCTTTTATGGAATTGAGTTTTATGTAAGTCTGCATATCTCCTGTGTAAAAGGATCTGCAAATGAATACAGCACCAGGAATGGCTGCTGAAGGAAGGAGTGGTAAAAGACAGTATGGAATATTGATTGCAAATTGTCCTTGGGCCTGTGTCCTCTGATGTTTTAATAGAAAGTTATTGTGCAGTGTGTGTGCTACATAGCCCTTGGCACTTAACTTAAATAGTCTAGTTAGGGAATCATGATCAATTAAGAGAAAGTGAAGGAAAACAAATTAAGTCACAGAGAGATTCAGAGGTCCAAAATTAGTCCCTGATCTTATTCCTTTTTTCCAGGAGCAGCTCATCTTTCTTGACACTAGGTGATCTTCAGAAGATAAACCAGTTAAAGTCAGTGGCTGAAGGTGAGTATCATTAGTCCTGCAGAAGGATTTCTGTTGGGGCAAGAGAGAACTGGAAACAACACTGTATGTCAATTGTGTTTAGGCAAATCTACATCAGCTCAAATTTGAAATCAAATTTTTTCATTGCTTCTGCAATATAATTGGGAGCGCATAATATACAGGGTTAGAACTACAGGAACTATGGTTTAATACTGTTGAATTAAAAATGCAAATCCAGGAAACAGCAGCTTGTCTAAGTGCTAGAATTGAGATCTAAACTCACCTTACTGTTCACTGTGTTTTACTTAAATGTGACTGGTAAAAACAGTTGGGATACCATTCAAATAAGTTTGATAAAGATAGACTTTTTCCCAATCAAAAATATTTTTATGATTTTATTACTAAGGAAAAGACAGTATATATTCTTATACATTCGTGGACAAAAAATCAAATGCTATTCGTTAATTTAAATTATAGGATTCCACACACTAAGAAATTCTACCAAAAATTAGTATTAGTGTGCTGCATCCTGAGCATGTAGAAACATGAGCCTTCAGGAAAAAATGTCCATGGGATGTTTTCAAAGCATTGAACTCTGAGGTTAATGTGTTTGGAAATTTAAAATGTTTATAACGTGTTTTAAAGGAGTGGTTTATTTTTTGCCTTATTGTTTTTGGTTGGGTTTTTTTGAGAAAAAAACAGAAAAGGGTAGAATTTTAAAGCTGTTTGTCGAACTCCAACAGATGATCTGAATGTCCTTGTAACTTTTGTGAAAGCATTGGTCTCAAATACAAAAGTTTGTGATTACTTCCTCCATTTTGACATTGAGAACGAAAACACTACCAAAGACATGTGAAGGAGAAAAATGCCTCTAAAAACCCATGATAAGGGCATAACACATGAACAGTAGGACTTCTATTAAGTGTGCATTGATTTGCTTTCTTAGATCAAGCAAGCTGAGAAATAAAATATAGGCTATAGAACCTGTAAGGTGATTGGTTTCTTTCCTCATGAAAGCTCAAATTAGAAGTTAGAGAGAATTTTGCTGTTGACCTCAAGTACAGACAGAATTTTCTCTATTCTTTTAATTTATGATGTAGAGATGGAAAATCAAGGTATGGTAACATTAAGGAAAGTAGTCAAGTGAAATCTAAGAGGATGATGATGTCCTGAGGACTAGGAAAAATGTCAGATTCATTTAAAGCAATTAAATCTGTTGTAGACTTTGACAAAATTCTATGTTTGTGCCCATGATTTCCTTTAGGAAAATAATTTGAATCTAGTAAGTCAGTCAATCTGAAAAGTTCTGCAAGCAAAAAATCTGCTCACTTATCTCAGAGAAATACCTGAAAATTGAGTCAAATACCTAAAAATTGAGTTAAATACATGAAAATTGCTTAACTCTGCAAACAGTAATTGTCCAGCATTTGTGGTTGAGAACACTGATAGTTACCTGCTTAGCAAATTTGTCATAATAGCTGAAGACAGTGTTTTGTCGTACAGCACATTACCAAAACCCTCCTTTCCCACGTTCCTTTTCTTTTGTCCTCCTGTGGCCTTTTTTTCTTTTATTTACTCTTTCTGCTTGTCATTCTGCTGTTCATTTACTTTTGTAATACTCAGTTTTAGAGACACATGATTAAAACTCTGATTCTTATATAGGCATAATTCCTATACTCCACACAGAAGACAGATAGAAACTGTATTTGACAACTAATAGTATGTCTATATAATCTTGTTATTTTGGAATATGTTACAGCATCCTATTACAGAAAAGGTAATAAAATCGACTGAGTAGAACAGGTTCTTTTAAAATAAACAAAAATGCCTCACAGGAGCTGCTGAAGAGGTGTGGGTATTGCCAAATCACTGGCAACCCCCACCCCTTCATAAAGCAGACCTAGGGAGTTCTGCAACCAGGAGCGCTGTGAGCAGACAGTGGTGAATCAGACAGGGTGTGTCACAGTTTATGTGGCAGTTAGCAAGAAAGAGCACACATGAAGGGCATACTCACCTTAGAAGCCCTAGTGGTGAGTTCATTTAGCAGTCATCATCCTCTCAGACGGAACCCTGCTGTGGTATCCACACGGCAGTTCTGTCCTCTATGCTCACCAATTGGATGTGGCAATACAGGCAGAGCTCCCACAAAGGCATGTAGCTGTTCAGGTCTCAGGATGTAAGGAATGCCAGAGCCTGTCACTGGGCAGTGATGGCAGTTGTGAGAACAAGTGATAGGATGAGAGGAAGTGTCCTCAAGTTGTGCCGTAGGACGTTTAGGCTGGGTATTAAGAAAAATTACTTCACCAAAAGCATTGGAAGAAGCTGCCCAGGGAAGTGGAGCCATCACCATCCCTGGAGGGATTTAAAAGATGTGTAGATGTAGTGCTTAGGGACATGGCTTAGCGCTGGACTTGGTAGTGCTAGGTTTAGAGTTTGATTTGATTATCTTCAAGGTCTTTTTCAACATAAAAAATTCTGTGATTCCCTGATAGTGTAAAATATTCATAGATATTTCTCTTTAGAGCTTCTTTTTCTGCCATATATAAATAGTATTTAATAGTATCTTCATCTGGTATTTACAAAGATTCTTACAACTTTCCTCTAGAAATTAATTACTCTGTATTTCTAGCTTTGGTACTAGCATAGATTTGATTTGAGGTAACCTTGAAGAAACTAGTTTAATGCCTGCTAAGAGTTCAGTCCAATTTTTACTTCAGTTTTTTGGGGTGATTTCCAAAATTAGGAGATTTGACTTTTGTGGCCAGTTATTTTGGTGGCCAAGTCAAGATCTTTGACATGAGTAGAAAACATGCTTCTGGGACAATTAACTTGAAAGGTTTAGCATAGACTACGTGCTGTGAGGTTTCTCACTGAAGAGTGATCTTCCAGACAAGAGCAGAGGAATTGAGCCTTTTTGAATTTGAGCTACATCTTACTATCTGGACCAGGGTGAATAGCAGAGACAAATTAATTTACCATTTTGTCTACTGGCCATGGATGCTAGAGAATATAAAAACAGGACAGAGATGAATTCAGTTCAAAAACTTAGGTGGTACAATTATTTTTTTTAGAATGAGTTAGTATTAATATATATGGAGGCACCCAGTACAAAATATGTAGGAAAACATGCTCCATTCCTTGAGTGCCTGTTTCAGGCAGGAACAGAATAAACTGAAGAAGTTTAGGAAGTATTACCACAGACACAATATCACTTCTTGAATTCCAATGTACCTAAACCCAAATCTTTCAATTTATAACATATTATGGTTCAGAAAAGCTTCATTAAAATCAACATTTTCCAATACTCAGTATGCAAATTATTATCAATTAATATTTTGCAATTCATGATATTTATGATTCTTAAAAAGCATTTTATTTGGGAATCAGATAAAAGCGAGTCTTCAGGAATAACAGTACAGACTCTTCTCTGTATAGTATTGACTTTCATACATTTCAAAACCAAACAAACATAATGTTTGTTTGTAAAGTCTTAAGTCATTTTGACAGCAGGTACATTTCAAAGTTAAAAGAGAACTGGAGAATTGTTAGTAAGAGTAGGTCATCACAGGGGAAAAGAAGAAACTAACAATGACAGATAATTGCTGGAATGCTACCAGGAATAAATGTGACCAGACTTGAATAACTGCTGGGACTCTTGTTGCAATAAAGTGCCATGCACAGGGAATATGGGAAAGGGGGAGGTTCATTGCTTACTTCTTAAAAACCTTAAGTAAAAAAAAAACAAAGAAAACAAACCAACAGCTCTAAAGAAGTTTCTGGTGAATTAGCTATTAACTGTTTCCAGTTTATACATCAAGCAGCAACAAATTTCAGACCTAGAAGATACAGATAGTCCAAAAAGAAAAACCTGCTTCAACACAAATCTCACTTTGAGCACATATACACAGTTTCACACAAAGCAGCCTGATTATGTATAAGAGGAATAAAAGAATAAGTATTAGATGCACATTTGAAGGAAAGGTAAATGTGATAATTGGAGGGAAGTACTATTCAAATTGCAGAGAAGAGCACATCTTTGGATTTCCTTTGTGTTGTATGTGTATAATAGAGGAATATTCTACATCAAGAACTATCAAAACATTTATGTTACAGTTGCTCATATATCACATATATGCCCATAAATGTTATTTGCAAGGATATTATGCTCTATGTAAAACCTCTCTTAGTACTACTTATGTTACTTTTTTTCATACTTATGTTTCCATCTTACTGTAGGTACTAAGCAGGCAGTAAGGGACTTATGGGTATGTTGTGCATCCTGGTGACTTGTATCATCATGCTATATACCAGTCTGTTTCCTGAAGTACTGGTAATAGTGGGGTCATGCTTTTCCTGATCAGCATGGCATTTATGGGATTTTACTGTATGCCAGAATCTTCTTTGAAAGATCCAAATTAAACACCCCATTCTCTCAAATCTGAAATAAGCCGAGATTAGTACTTGTAACTAATAGGGAGTGAAATAATAGGTAAATCAGAGCAACTCTGGAATTTATATGAATTCATGTTCTTGTGTACATTCTTACCATTTTTTTTTTAGTCGAATTATTATTTGATTTAACATTGAAGTAATACACCTAGAACTATATGTAAAAATACAAGTCATGTTTCATTTAATCTGGGATACAGCTAGAATATCTATTTTTTTTTCCAAGAGAGATGTCTGCTGACATCACTGTATAGTAGCTTAGTTTGAAAGGCTCTGATTTACCACACTGAGACTTGTAAGGGAAACAACTAGCTGTAGGGCAGCAAGCAGCAGCAACAAACCGAAACAACTCCCATGAGAATGGAAAGCCATGTCATGGTATTTTTTTCAGTAGATGTTAATTTCCATTCTGTAGTATTTTAATTTTCATTCTGTAATATTTACTAGTTTGTTAGGTAGGCCTAGATTTTTCATGGCTTTGGAATTGCTGAAAACTTATTTAACTTATTAATACATTATATAAAATATATACTTTCCCAAATAGTTTGGTGTATTCATTTACATTCATGCACAACAGAAAATTAATCCTGCAAATTAATGAAAAAATATTGTTTAAAAAGGTGAAACCTAAGACTCCTGAAGCTCCTAGAATGATTATTCTCTGAAGCTGAAATTGCATTTTAGGGACTCAACATGTCCATTGTAGGATTCCTCAGGAACAGGAGTAACAAATTCTCAGCCAACAGTTTTCATTTTGGTCAATATCCTGGGGTTTTTTTTTCTTCAAGGAAGGGTATAATAGATCCTTTATGACAGCCCTTTAGCTGTGTCTGCATCATACCAGAAACACACTTTGGAGTGAAACTCCCAGCACCAGTTATCAAAGTTTAATGTGCTTTGGTTTGTTTGAGTGTGGCATGGGAGTGCACAAACTAGATTTCATCTGGATGAAACTTAACTGGAAACTTTGTTCCAGTTATTGGTGGGTGTTCAGTTCATTAGCTTTGGGCTAGTCCAGTGCTAGCCTTTAGTAGAAATATTTGAAATACCTTTAATATGGTTATCTGATTCTCCGTACAACTATTTGGTGCTACAGACATGTTCTTTTTCAGTATTTTCCCATGCAGACGTAACCATATGATACCTAGATTTCTGCTTGTATTAAGTGGCTGAATTCCATAATATAGTTAAGATTGAAAGATATCATTCCTTGTATTTAGAAAGTCTTTAGTTTCTTACACATTCAATTGTTTAATGTAAGAAAATACTGGAAGGTAGTGATATAAAAGCATGCAATATGAAGACACATATTTATTGATTTCATGTGAAAATATAAATTCTGCATCTTGCCCATCATAGAAAACTGGGTTTTCACACTCATTAAAAATCCACTGAAATACATATTTTAGGAAGTCTGAACCTTTGGGTTCAAAGTAAGGGATGAGGAAGTCTTCACAGGTGATTGGTTTCTAACAACTTGAGCACACAGGTCTTGTTAGAGGGTGTAACTAAAGAAAGTGCTGCTTAGCTCCTACTTACAGAATGATGGAGACCCCAGTTCAGGCTTCTTTTCATCCTCTCTCTGTCCATCAATGAAGGAAAACATGAAAGGGATCATATAGAACTACAATCCTGAATTGTATGAAACCTCCCTCCACTGCACAGCCACTTCACATCTGTGATTTTTTCACTTTGTTCTAAGCATTTTATAGCAGTAGGCTTGATCTATGCCAGCAAAAGTAGCTAGGAACTTTTTAAAGCTTTTCCTTTCTTCTTTTTTCCTTTTTTTTTTTTTTTTGAAGATTGCTTTCATCCACTGATACGTCAGCATGATTCCAATTGGTTGCCAGATCTAACAATGTTTTTCCTCAGAGTGCCCTAATTCAGTTGCAGCATTGGCCATGTAGTGTTGGGAAAAAAAATCTGGCTGAACTCTACTCTACATTAGTTATTGAACTATATGGCTAAGAACATTAACAGTATCTTGACTTAGCCTTTATTGCTTTAGGTACTTTAACAGTAAAATGATGGTGACTGCCTTAATCACACACACACACACACACACACACACACACCCCGCTTTTTAAACCCAAATGGTTTAAAAATAGATCCATTTCCTTTGGGAAGGCAAAAGGACTAGAAAGGTCCTGTTATTAAGACACAATGATCAAAACCTAGTGTTCTTAGCAACTGAGAAAGCCCAACACGTGTAAGTAGTCTCTGTAGAACTCCTAAAGATCTACCAAGATAATGGTGGATCATGAAGTTAGAAAAGTTTCTTGTGTAAAAAGATTTGCCTTTCCCAGAGAGGTGAGTAAAGTGGTCAATTCTCTTCCTGTCCTTAGTTTATTTATCTGTAATCTTATTTTGAAATAAACCCTCCTGTTACTGTAATTTTTTTTTTTTTACTTCCCTTGAATAATAATGCTTTCCTGCAATTTCTGGAGAGTTTCTTCAGGTATTCATATAGACTGTGAAAGACATTTTGTTTGAATTCTGTTGGTTAGTACTGAATGACGGAATTAAAGTAACTATTTAACTTTACTTTGGAATTACATCTAAAGTTCTACCACGAAAGAGCCCCTACCCTGGAAGTGGGTAGCTGAATCCTCAGGGCAGAGGGACATGTCAGGGTTGACGAGATATGACACTGACCACGTTGGTGTTCTTGCATACTGCTGACCAGAGAAACTGTTGTGACAACTGTGTTAGTTGTGTACTCATGGAACAGAACTTGAATTACCACTATTATTTTCTGTGGTTTTGTTGGTGTATCTCATAGTACTGTCAGGTGTTGAGGAGGTTAAATACAAAGCTTGTAGTTACGTTCTTGGTCGAGGAATGAGCATAAGGAATACCATGCCGTGCATCTTTGAGCTCTGATTCAAGTAAAAATCTTAAACACTGACGAAATTTACTAATTCTGTGATGGTTGCTGTTTTGGCTACCATACATATGAGCAAACTAGGAATTGCCTGAGATAAAACACAGGTCTGTTGTTGAAAGAAAAAAGCAGGGTTTCATTTGTGTTCGAGTACTGATATAATAGCAGCAGAGGACTCTTTAGCCTGTCCTTTGCAATTAGCAGTAGTTGATGGTATGAAGCCTCCTGCAAAATGGGTTCTGGAGATATTTATGCTGTCCTTATGCTTCAGACTGTTTGTGGAAGAGGCACATGCAGGAACGCATACGATATACACAAACGGACAAGTTGCTTTTATGTATCTTTTGCAAAGAGAATGCATCAAGGAAGAAAATGGTTAAATTGTGGGCAAGCTTTTAATAGCACAAGTCACCCCAGAGGAATAACCTGGAAAATGTCAACCTGACTTCAATTAAGAACCTATGATTCAATCGTACAGGTCATGACAGTTGCTTTCTCTGTGTACTGTGCAGAGGTTTGGACACAGAAGAACTAATGATGGGTAGATTATACTGGCAGTGACTTCTAACGTGATTTACCTTGTATTTTTCATGTATTTCCTCATATTTACCGTGTATCTTGCTGAATCAGGAAGCAGAATCTATCACCACAAGTGAGGCAAGTTAACAAAATTGCTCAGAAAACTACCTACTTGCCTAAAATAACACGAATCAGGTGTGAGGGTGTTTGGTCTGTTAACCTGCAGAGATAAATGTGTAGAAAAGAGCAAAGTTAGTTCAGTAAAAGGAGGAGATTGAGATATGGACAGCATTTAATTAAATGGGCATTAATATATTTCAATTAGAAATATAAAGACAGTAAAGTACCTAAACCATTTTAAGATAAAAATTGATTTTTTTTTGAACAAGTTGTATATGACAATCCTGCAAGAAAATTACCACAAAGAGTTTTTCTTCTTGTGTGTACCAAAGAGAAAAACTTTCCTCTTAGCGCCAGGAGTTGTTCTTCTGACTCTTAGTTCAGGGCTGTTTCCATAAGTATCAAGTGTATTGCTATGAGGTCATGCTATAGAAACAACTGTTGGCTTCTTGTTGGGTATTTACTACAGGCCATCTAGTCAAGAAAAGGAACTTGATGAAGCATTCTACAGACAGCCAGAAGTAGCCTCATGATAGCAGGCTCTGATTCTCATGGGGGACTCTGCTATTTGCTGGAAAGACAATAGAGCTAAGCACACACTGTCCAAGAGATTCCCGCTGAGCATAGATGATAACTTTCTGATGCAAGTGGTGAACCCAACGAGAAAAGGTGTGCTGCTGGACCTTGTACTAACAAATAAATAAGGTCTGGTTGGGGGTATGAAATCTGGGGGCAGCCTTGGCTGAAGTAACCGTGTGGTAGTGGAGTTCAAGATCCTGCTTGGAAGAAGCAGGGCAATAAGCAAGATTATAGCCCTGTACTTCAGGAGTACTTTAGCTTCTTCAAAGACCTACATGGAAGAATCCCATAGGTCAGGGCCCTAGAAAGTAAGGGGGTTAAAGAGAGCTGGTCAGTATTCAAACATTTCTTTTTTAAGCTCAAGATTTACATTGCTCGGAGTAAGAAATAGTGGAAAGGAGGCAAGATACCTGCATGGATCAGCAAAGAATTTCTGGAAAAAAATCAAAGGAAAAAAGGAAGTTTACAGAATGTAGAAAAAGAGACTAGCCACTTGGGACTAATACAGGAATGTTGTCAGAGTATGCAGGGATACAATGAGGAGGGCTAAGCCTACTTCGAATTAAATCTGGCATGGGATGTTAAGGACAACAAGAAGGGCTTTTTCACAGCACAGGTAGTTCCGCCTGAACAAGAGGAAAAACTTCATTACTGTGGGGGTGACAGAGCACTGGAACAGGCTGCCCAGAGAGGTAGTGGCATCTCCTTCTCTGGAGATATTCAAAACATGCCTGGATGTATCTCTGCGCAATCTGTCGTAGGTGAACCCCCTTTATCAGGAAGGTTGGAATACATGACCTCCAGAGAACCCTTCCAAGTCTGACCATTCTGTGATTCTTGTGCGTTTTTTTTTTCCTTGTTACAAAAAAGAAAATGATTAGACTTGAATCAGACCAAAGGGAGAAAAAAAAAATAAAAAGAAGAGAAAATAGGGAGACATGATCAGAACTTCTAATAAACAGACGTAAAACAGAAAAACTAATATAGCAAGAATAGTAGAAAAATTGAACCCCTTAATCTCAGCATACACTCACAAAATTTCAATACATTTAAGCAGCAATAGGTCGAGATATTTGGATTTCTGTTAGGAGTGCTGCATGTAAGTATACTTGCAGTCTATTTTGAATTGCTGACAGGAATATTAACATTACTTGTCTTCCACTTTGTAATTGAAGAACTAAGTGGGTATACTACATTAATCAGAGAGAGAGTACACTGATCGTGGAGATTTAGGACAATTACAAGGTGTTTAAAACATTAGAAATAGCAAAGCTTTTGTTATTTGAGTGGAATTGTGATGAAATATGTGAGCTCACAGCTACAAAATTACTTTTTAATGTAAAGTAATGTTAAATAGATGATGTTTCGCAAGAAAAGAGCCTGAGGAAGTAAAATAATTTGCTAATAGAAGACTATGTCTTATTACTTATTTCTCAATATGTGATAAGAATTTATAATATCCTAAAGACCTGAAGCTGATAAACTAACTTTATAACTGTTAAAAACATATTCAGGAATAAATATTTAATTGAAAATAATTTACATCATTCTATGAAATAGTTACGTGACTTACTTTCTCTTAAAATTTGTTTGCAATCTGGCTTATGTTTCACAGGCCAGTCATGTGGGCCACTACAAGATTTGTGCTGTTATTTTTCAACAAGATAAAATGAAGAGTTCAGGGAGTTCATTGGCAGGGTGAAATAATGGATTACTAAGTATTTCTTTTCTGTATGAAATATTCAGACTGGGTTATCTCTGTTTCAGTAGGTACTGTGTAGAAGATAAGATGATAAAATTATTTTCCACTGCTTTCTTACCGTCTGAATTAAGCATGATAAAAGAATTGCAGGGGAAAATCCTGGAATTTTGTGCCATATTAAAGGAACAAAAGCAGGAGGAACTTTCTTGCACAAAGCTATTTTGTAAGGACATTGGTGTCGTGGAGAGGGCTTGGAGTAACTGCATATGGACCAATATGATAATCAAGCAGTTCTCACTTTATTACAAATAAACCCCTTGCTTATATACAATAGCTAAGATACTTGTCAACTTGTGATTGGTACATACGTAGTGATCATGCATTTGCACCTTAACATAATTGGATAAAGTAAGCTGTTAACAAGCTCTTCAGGCGCATACCGACTTGCCTTGCCAACATAACAATCTTGTTTCTAACTTTCCTTTTTCTTTTTTTACAACATCTGCAAGTTCCCCAGTCAAGGTCAGTTCATTAGCACTTCCCCTGGACATGGGTCGTTCAGTACGTGTCCATTATCTTGCAAGAATCCTACACATTGGAAGAAAAGACTTGTCATTTGAAAGAGATAATGGCCATATGGATGAATCAGAATCAGTGGACATCCAACAACTTGAAGTATTTATTTATTCTTTTTTTGTGAACATCTTACAGTTAGGAAAGCAAAGTTTACCTGTAGTCAATATATTCTATGCAGATATTCAGGGGAAAAGCTTTAATAGGGAAGGTAGACATCAGGAATACACTTGAGAGAAATACTATCTACATATTTTAAGCCCAGCCTGGTGAGTTGTTTATAAATGCCATGTATCCCGAAGTGACAAGCAACATTGTGAAATGACTCAGTGAGTGATCTGAAGTACAATCATTTTTTTTTCACGTTTGAGCAGCAAGGACAAAACCAATTGAATTCTAAACAGTTTAATTTACAACTTGTATCACAAAAAAGTGACCTGGTTTTCGATTACATTGACTAGGAGAATGCTATGAAACACCGCTTAGAATAACATTTTATCACTTAAGATGCATTCACCCTGTCCTTTATGTCTGTTTAAAGAGACCATTATATTTTAACACAATCCTTTACAAATGTTTTTACACCTAAATGTGATCATGTTTGAAATATATTTTAATAAAGCTAGATTTTGGTCTATGCAAGTAAACTGCTGATGGAAAGGATGCTTACCATTTTTTTATGTAATAATCTTCACTGTGACAGTTTTGTCCATTATGAAAAATAATGAATTGGAATATTCAGATGCAAAAAGACTAACTCTCTGACAGTGTCCTCTGTTTGTAATGTTGTATGTGCCTGTTCTTGGCTTATGTCAATACCAAATGACCTCAATACCAAATTACAACCTTCATCCACAGAGCTGCCTCCATGCTATAAAAATATGAGATCTGGGTTATAAGGACTGTCTTCTATTTCTTATATTTTGTAGCAGAATATGTCTTTCTAGAAACTGGTGTTATGCTTACTAATGGATAATTTGTCTCCTTTGTGGCTTTAAGTATCGATGATATTTTAGAAGCTATGACATGGGATTTTCCTGGAACTGCAAATACCTGACTTCTGCCTCTTGATGCTAGCTAAGTGGGCAAATATTTTCCTAGATAAGAACCTCCTGACAGTAGGTTGTTTGCGCTGGGGATATGTGAAGTTTTGTTGGTTTGTTTGGCCTTCTGAAACATGGAAAAATAGTGAGCTCTTGAACTGAGAAAGCTAAAGAAGATTTTGATGATAGAATAGAGGCTACAGGTACTGCTGAAACATAATCTCTACAGTCACATAGAATTATTTCTTCATGATAAAACTGTTCTGTTCTTAGAAAGTTTGGAGTAAACAGCTATATTAGGAAATCCTAAATCATCGTTATAGCCATATATCACAGAGATTGACTTTGACCAGCTAGATCTTGGGAAAAAAATGCAATTACCTTTGCACTTTATGTGCATTCTGAAGACTGAAAGCAATGTAAAAGTGCCTCCAAAATCACTGAGGGTCAACAGGTGCATTCACATGAATTTGGCTTACCTACAAGCACATTCAAAATTAGAGGCAAGTTTTTCATAGGACATTGCCAGGTTTTCTAAGGAACATACATCAGTAGTAATATTAGCTCAAGGGAGAGAAAGTATTAAATATGACATATGTGCATGCATCTTAGCTATGCAGGAGGATGAGAGGTAGTAACTGACTGCAAATGCTTGTGTACTTTCCTTGATTTTGCTTAATGGTATTTTCATTATGCTTTGTATATTTAGTTAGGAAATAATTAAAATGCTTGGGAGAACAGAACTGTAGTAAGTTTTATGAATATTGTTCCCGGCTTATACTGTTGTCTATAAATGATACAAATTTTCTTGATTTGTATATTGTTTCTTCAGTAACCATATTTAAGCAAGTAATTCTGTCCTTGTGAGTATTGACCCTTGGAAAAATCAGAATTTAATCATGAAATTCATTCGATCCTTAGATATTTTCATAAAACCTTCTTGCACAAAGACCTCTGTGTAATTCAATGTAAGAAATATGACAGCAACTAGGACTGCCTGCAAAAGTAACAACTGATTAAACAATAATCATGAGAAAACAAAATTTGTTTATTCACAAGAGCTTTTGATGCAAATTTTCATGCTTTCGGTTTTTGATGTTTTTGAATGTGATTGGAGACACCAGATAAAATCATTAAATAGAGAAAGAGGGATAAGCATCTTCCACTCCTTAGAACAACCCTTAAGTTAATCACTCTTGTTGTCTGTGGTGCTCCAATTTTTTCTTCTTTCCTTTCCAGTCGGTGCATCCCATGTTGTACATGATGACTTTACAGATGAAAAGAACACATAGGGCATGGTGACCATAAGACTAAAAATAGTTGGATTTGAACTGGGCATTGTATTTCTGTTCAAAAGCAATTTCAGTACAATTTGTTCTGTAGTTGGTGGTCTGTAATTATTGATTCTTACAGGAGGTGGCTCTACAAAGATTGTGAATAGCAATTCTGCCTTACTATGATGCTTCAAACTATAAAGAGAATGACACAATGAACATGTGATTTTATCGTCAAGAATATGTATTTGTCAAATTGGCTCTATATCTACTACAGAGAAGCAGAGCTGTGTTTCAATGAGCTTTGATCAGATTTTGAGTGTTGTCCTAGGAGTGTCTGAATTCACATGGTGTTTCTTCTGCCTCCTCAGTTTTGTTAGATCAGGACTCTCTTTTAATTCAATTTTTCACTGTTCTCTATCCTCGTAATTCACTTTTCTGAAACTTATCGGTGCTTTGCAGAGCTCATTGAGTCAGGGCTTTTACCACCTCATTTTATCACATCTCCTGCAGAGACCCAACAGTCACTTGATGTTTCCTGCTACTTGTTGCAGACTTCATACATTTTAGTGCGTTTTTTTAATGATCACTGAATTGAATCAAAGGCAAGTATCTAATTCTTTATTGCAAAGTGATTTTGTTGTTGTTGTTGTTGGTTTTTTGGGTTTTTTTGGTTGGTTGGTAGGGTTTTTTTTTTTAATTCTTTGACTTTTTCTGGCAATTTTCCTGACTAGATTTTGAGGGGATCTAAAATGCTGTCTGGATAACAATTCCTCCCACTGATTATGTAAAACAGATTGCAACTGGTAATGTGCTGCAAAAGTTTTTAGGAAAAACTGTCTTTTTGGCCTTGGGAGACTGCTGCATAGGATGTTTGATTCATTTTAAGCACTGGAGGCTCGTTTGACCGATCCAACATATAGCTAGTTCTTCATTCTCTAGATAAAACTATGGTGTAAGAACATATCCTCCAGATGTTCTTTGCTCTAGCTGCCTGCTGTGAATATTCCTGTTACTAGACAGAACAGGGGTTAGTTATATATTCAGAGCTGAGGGCAGTACAGAGTGAAATGAACAGATAAAATAATATAAACTGCTATGCATTTTACAAACTAAATGGTTGGGTGCTCACAGGAACCTTGTTACTTCCAGCAATATTTTAGAACAATCCACAGAATAACAAAGTTGTGAAAACTCTAATGTAATCTGAAGAAATTCCATGAACTAATACAAGGAAATACTAAATCACCAGTTCAGAAAAAGTCTATGATATTGATACTGGAAAGATCCAGCAAAGGTGAATGAAGATGATTGAAGGACTGAAACATCTTTCCTATGAGGAAAGGCTGAGAGGGCTGGGGCAACTCCACCTGGAGCAGAGAAGGCTCGTGGGGAATCTCATCAAAATGTATAAATATCAGCAGTGAGACTGCAAAGAAGGAACAGCCAGGCCTTTTTTCTGTGGTGCTGAGAGACAGGACAGGAGGCCGTGAGCACAAACTGGAAAACAGGAGGGTCCCTCTGAACATAAGGAAAAATTATTTTACTCTGAGAGTGACTGAGCATTGGCATAGGTTTCCCAGAGAAGCTGTGGAAACTCTTTCTTTGGAGATCTTTAAAATCTTCCTGGACATCGTCCTGGAAAGTCATGCTAGGTGGCCATGCTTGAGGAAGAAGTTTGAACCAAATGACCTCAAGAGATCCCTTCTAGCCTCAACCATTCTGTGATTTTTTTGACTCTACCTCTAAATATTTTTTTTTCATGAATCATTCATACAGTATTAATATGCACACATTGTCAGTACCTGTGAAATTCTATTCTGACTTTTATTTGTGAACCTCAGCAGACAAGTGATAGGCATTTATTGATCTGGCTAGCACTTTCTTTTAGGATATTTTTTAAGTATCCTCCTAAAGAGTTGTAGCATCACAAGGTAGAAACTGAGGGACTTAATGTATACTTCAGTATGTAGTGTATTTGTGCACAAGTCCTGACGCTCTACCTGTGCAGTAACCACAAAGGGATGATATATATTATGATGATTGTTTTTCCTTTCAAACTAGAAGCATATGACGCTAATTTTTCAGTTGCCTTCATTCAGTCTGATGAACTTTATAAGGTACATACCAGTACAAATGTTGCTATTTTATGAGCAGAGGTATTTTTAACTATTAATTTGCTATATCATTTTTTTTTTTTAGTGTCAAGGTGCTGGAGGGAGGCTACCACATTCTTCATTTCCCTTCTCCCAGTCTGGGAATTAAGGGAGTTATAAATAGAATTTCTGACCTGTTTTCGTGGCAGCTTTATGTTCTATCTCCAAATGATCTTTTGCAGTATTCATTTGTTCATTTTTTCCCCCACTGTTACTTTAAAAAGAAACCCCCACATCTCCATGTGCGACTTATGGAAGATGGAGGTTTTTTTTATTTCAGGCAGATGTTACTTTTCTGTCATTACAAAAAATCACTCAAAAGCATTTACCTCTCAAAATTTGTTGACAAGAGAAGTTTTCTCTGTTAATTGTCTGACTTCCATATCAGTACTGGTAACTATATGGTCAACAATATTTTTGAAATCATGACCCTTGAAGAATATATGATAGAGTCAAAGGATGCATCTGAAACAAAGGCTGCAGCAAACAGTCTTTGACATTTTATTTTTGTTGCTAATTGACTGGTAGTCTTTAGAGCAGGCAAAGACAACCTCTAAAAATGAAGCAGCAGTGATTGATGTTTGCGTGGCTACTGCTGAAGCCTTAGAGATTCTCGTAAATGAAGATTGTACTTTCTCATTTTTCTGTATTTTGAAGGAATATATTCCTTTCAGATGGAGTGAAAAATGTCTTTGACACATACATTTTTCTCTGTTACTCATGCTTCTTCATTCTTTGCCACCAGCAAAGCTGTAGACAGCTGTAAGGTCTTTCAGAATTTTCTGGCATCTTGCTCCTTTTGAAAGGTTCTTTACATGTGTTACCAACAGGAAAAAAAAGAGTGCTATCAGTAACTGTTGCATTTTATCTGAGAGGCTGCATATAACTTCCACAAAATGTTGATTCTCTCCAGGGACAGCTTTGACTTCTTCTGACATAGTGACTATATTACAATGCAGTGACATTTGAACTCTACTATACTGAAGGTGTGAGGAAAATTAGTGTGTAGTTTATAAAACTAATGCTGTTCTTTATGTTTTTCCCTTTCCTTAGTTATTGGTCTTGTTCCTGAATTATAAGATGAAAAAAATAAATCAAAGTATAAATTCATTGCAAGGACAAAAGTGTGTTGCTGCTGCAACTGAAATTTTTTGCATTATGCCAACAAAAATGTGTGTCATATAAATATAGAGATGTCAGTGTTTGAAAAGTGATGTGATACAAGTACAAAGGTCTTTCTAATTTTTCATAAACAAAAGTTGAGGGATGCAAGCCAGACTAAACTTTTGCAGAAGAAAATAAAAGACAAGAATTGCAGATAGTAATGCATACTTACTATCATAGAAGAGCCAACACTATTAAACTGAGTTTTTTGATATATAAAAGTACATTTTGAGTCAAATTATACCAATTTTTGAGCTGTACCATTTGCTGCATGCAGTCCAGCTGTTAGAAAATAAATATATGGTGGAGTAATTTGTACTACAAGTAAGAAAAAGCTTCATAATACAATGTCCACAAAAGAAGCAACGGTCTCCCGTGCTGCCTGAATCAGCAGTATTTATTGCACAGGACAAAATAGATGGAGATATGCTGTTGGCTACATAAGATGTGTATCTTATTCGGGGTTAAACTTTTCTCCTTGGTCATATATATTGCCATAACACAGCAAGAGTAATTGGTAGTGCTGTGGTTCTGGCCAGTAAGAGTTCTATGGCCAACAGATGAATTCACCTTCATCATTGTCAGAGCTACACACTGGCCCTACTTACAGCTTTTTCTCTAGGGGACAGTTTTTCTACAAGTTTTTTATTTTTTAAATAGTTCATAAATGAAGTGAAATCTTTCAGATAACTTGAAGGAGATGAAAGCAGAGAAAAGACTAAAATGTACAAATGAAATAAGCCACATGCTGGCAAAATTGAAAAATGAGTCTTTGTGAAAATAAGACATTGAAGATGAAATTCAGACTTTCCCATTTCTATTTTAATAAAAATTCTGCCAGACTGACTGCTTAAAGAAAGTTCTCTTAAGTGAATAGGATTTGGAAAGAGTCTGCTCCACTGGCAGCCTGGCATTAGGTCTTAGAAATTGTGAAGTCTTACTCCAACTGCCCATAAATTCTAAGTCATTAAATACCTGGGTAAGGTATATAATCCTTACATTAATTTCCAGACCAAGTAAGTACCCCTTAAATTCCACAAGATTGGCAAAAATTGAATGAATGTAAATAATTACAAAAATTCAGGTAAAAGAAATACACTGTCATCCTAAGGCATCCTTTCCACCTCATATATTTGATTCAGAGATAATTAATGCAGTAGTTTTTCATTCTGTTACTATTGTAATCTTTATGAAACTCAGTGTGAAACTTCAGTGTCAGGTCTTGTCCAGTTTTATACTACTTTTTTGCGTATGCATCTGGAAAAGGCATTGACACATTCTCTGACTTGCTGATTTCATCAAGCAGTAAAGGAGAGCTGTGTTCACTGCTCTGAAAGCCACAAATTGCTTTATCTTGAGGAGAGACAGACTCCACTCAATTAACCATTAGCAACTGAACACCACCGTGTTAATTAGATTATTTCATATTGTCCCACTCAATAATATCACTTTGAAAACTCCTCATTCATTTCTTCCTTTTTAAGTCACAGATTTTGCCTTTACTGACCATCCAAACTAAGAGTGGGATTTATCTGTTAAATGACATCTGTCGAAGTCTGTGTACAACTAGTCTGTTCTCTTGATAATAAGTGGAGTAGATGTTTATAAGATATAATTCATACAATCTCTTTTAGATTATTGGTTTAGAATTGCCTTCTAGCAAAACCAGTTTTTCTCCACTGTCTCTAAAAGAACATAGACATCTGGCTGGAATGTAGGTGTTGGAACTTAAGCAAGATGAGTTCTGTCTTTATTTCAAATATAATATGAGTTCATACACATGCATGCTCGCAGGTATTTTCTAAAATGGAAAAAAATATCCTTTCTTCCAGTTTGCTGTCAAATCAGAAATGGAGCTTTTGGTTGCATATACTCCCTATGCAAGTAATCATTATCATTAATGATTACATTGCAGGTAACCATTGTTTATTTCTGTCTTTCCATGTATTTAGTATGAACAGAATAATATTGAAGTTAGACAATAAAAGAATATTTTCTTTAAGGCATGATTCCAGCATGATTTTCTTTGGAACTGTAAAATGTAAATAAAAAACTTATGTGGTCATTGAACTTTTTGCTCTTAGGTATGCAGTTATATATATAAAAAAAAGACCAAATGTTTTTCTTTTAATGGTGCAAAAGAAAAAAATAATCTCTGCTATAGCATCCAAGACATTTCAGGTCTAGATCTTTCATTAGTCCTGAGATTTTGATTTCAGGTATTCTGTGTACAAACCTAACCTATCTGTTTAAAAGTTTGGACAATAAAAATCCTCTTCACAAAAAAGCCTGAACATTGATTCAACAACCTCATCATTAAGTACATATATGCACACACACTTACAAATTTTTTTAGCAGTATTTTCATATATGTATCAATCTAAAAATATCACTGTTTACTAAGATTTATTAATTTTAAAATATTAAAAAATATTTCTTTAGGCTTTATAAAATTCTGGCAACTCCGGGTATATAATAGGAGATAAGGATGCTTCTCAGGCAGAATTTCTGTACAGGGAAATGCTTGAGGATAAGTCTTACTGACAGTGCTGTGACACTTCTGTTTCATTGCATTTTTAAATAGCACTCTTAGAAGCCAACATGGACATTTACCTGCTATTCACCAATCCTCTCCAATTTCCTAAGCTGTTTTCCATAGCTGAATGAGGAAGAATTTAAAAATAAGACAACTTCGGTTTTCAAATGGTGGCTTGTTTGTATCTGTATTATGTAATTAGCAGGAACATTATTCCTGTTTTTTTTTTTCCCACCCCCTCCCCATTCTGCTACTGTTTCATAAGAAGAATTTGCTTGAATTGGGTTTGATTGGAAGCTGTCACTATATGCATCAGTATATCTGTCCCTTGTGTCAGCCTACAAGAAATGGAAATTGTCTTTTATTCCACTTCTTGATTTTTTTTTAATACAGCATTGTACATTTTTTCTACCAAATTATAGTAAAAAATAACATTTCATTTCCAATGTTCTAAGAAGAGATTTGTTTTCACATATTTAGAATAAGACTTCTTGTAAGCTATCATTAGCTATCTATCGGTTATCCACGGGAAATCTCCAACAAGAGTCCTTTTTGATCTTTGGCATCCTTCATTCCTTGGTAGTAGAAAAATGTGACAGTAAATATGCTTCTATAGTGCTTCAGTTCTTGTTGTCTCTTAATTGTTTTTCTGTGCTTTTTTTTGCCAAACACTGTTGCAACAACTGATGGAAAGCCTTAGATCCCTGAAGAGGTAAATGCTTTTCTTTTGCTGGATCTTTCTTAACTGTGCTCATTGTTGGCCCTGGGGCTGTAAGAATATGGTTCCAGTTTGGCTTCGTTTTGCTGCTCATTGCACGGCAAACTGCTTTGTCTTCGAAGAGAGTAAGCAAAGTAGTCTGACCACCTGGGCTATATGTGAGCTGTCTTACTTAAGGCTGTATTTTCCATGGCCTACTATCTATTTCTTGGTTTCTTTTACCCTTGTCTGGAGGTATTTCCTGGTCGTGTATTTCTGACAGTATTTCTTATTCTTTGTGCTCCCTAGCCATTCCTTGTCAAAAGGATTGAATATCCCTTTATCTCTCTCATAATCATTGTGAGATTGGAAAATAGTATTGTACATGAGTGGGCAGGAGGAGAACCTAAAAGGTACTCTGTTACTAACTGCCAAGTTCTGTTTTCATATTTACTTAGTGATTTGCATATTTTATGAAAAAAAACTCTTAAAGATGCTGCAAGTAGTGGAAAGCTCAGAAAAGACTAATTTTTCTTAGGCAATGCATGACATTGCTATTAATAAACTACTGATGTATTTATAGGAGTAGCAATAGGGGCAATTCTTTCAGTGGCCTTCTTGTTACACTGTGCAGCGTGCAGTGTTGTACTGTATCCATTGAATATATTACACTTTCCCAAAGGGTCTAAATGACTTATTTCACAATTGTAAAACAGCAGTTTGAATTTTTTTTACTTCTAAAATCGCAGCATAGTCACAGAAGAGTAATCAGAGTTCATATTTTCCTTATTAGACCAAAGTAATGCTTTCTCATCAGAAATGTAGCTTATTAATGAACTTTAACTTACCTGTTTCTGGAATGTGTTGAATCAGAGAATATTTGTACATTTAATTGCTCTGGATAAATATCCTTGCTTTGAGACAAAGGGTCAAGCAGTTATTTGAGGACAAACATTTTCAGAAATTCTCCTTTCTTGCCTCTTTATGGGGACTTACAACAGAGAATTTCTACCTCCCAAGACTCACCAGCTTTGAAAGAACTGTCAACTTTATATATAGGGCTTGATTACAGTAAGAAAAATAGTCAAAGTAATTAACATTGAGCAAACCTGAAAAAGTAATGTGGGTACCTGCAAGAACAAAGAATGTACAGTTGGTCTCTTCTAGTGTTCCGTTCCTAAGTCCTAGTGAAGAAATAGTTTCCACTTCCAGTGTGGTGATCATGGTTGAAGGGAATCATAGGATCTGCAATGAATTGCTCAATCTCAACGAAATTGCAAACCGTTCTTTGTTCACTTTGTTACTTCAATTGAGTATATTGGGTATTATTGTCTTTCTTGTCAACAAATGAGCATGGCATGTCTAAAGACAGACAACAGTCCCCTGGGCCTGTGTTTGAGGACTGCTCGTTATCCTTCATGGGGCTGAGGAAAATTCACCCCATGAACAGTGTAAGATATACACGTAACAGAGGTACAATTGTTCATATATTTACAAGGAAGTCACGACTTCCTGTGTTATTTGCAACAATGCTGTATTTCTAGCCACAGTCTTATAAATTTTTCTTCCACGGAAGACTGAAAGTACCATCTGCACACTTGAAAGGCCAGTGGCTGCCGAAAGGATGGGAAGCCAGGAGTCCAGCCCCAGGAGCAGAGTAAATGGGAGGGCCCAGAATTTGTTCTAATCTTTTTGTAAACTCGATGGGTTTGAATTATCTCTGTCATAAGTCTAATTAGGCTATACCTCTCAAAAGTGAGGAGGACGTACAACTTATTAAAACTTTCTGCTGTTTCCAGGGAAGGGCACGTGAAATCTTTCATGTCTTGAAAAAACAGGGTTTTTTACCTTTGATTATTTGGAGTTGTTACAGGCTTTTATAGGTTTTACAGTACTAGGAGTCTAGTTTCAATATTAAGTGATGTTAACCACAATAATATTTGGCAAATCTTGTCTCAGTTCTCTCCTCGTTGCTTACCATCCAGCAGCAGTAATGAGGTTCCATTGATATCAGTGGAGAAGTTGCATTATTATTCATGTCACTGTAAAGCCTCACTGTCTGGACTTTAGTCGTAATCATGCTGCCATAAATAATATGTGTGTCTTTGTTACAGTAAGCTAATGATATGGCAAATTAAAGCTGAACCTGTGTTAAGTAATAAAGTGATTACTTATCGTCAGTAAGGTACTTGTTCTACTTAATTCATTATTCAATTAACAAGATATATTCTTCTTTAATTTCTTATACTGAATCAGGTAACAGTTACCAGCAACAGCTATACAGTGGTCAAGGTTATTGCCTGAGTCACAACTTAATGTAAAACTTAACAGAAGAAACAGGAGGGAAACCATGACTGCAAAGTCTATGGTACCTCAAAATTCTGTTTCCCATAATGCAGTACTTTATTACTTCTTAATGAAAACAGTTTTGCAGTTGTAACTAATAAACCAACCAACAAATGAGAACAACAAACCAGTAGAAAAACTTAGCATGCATTTATAAAGATTTTTAAATTTTTATTTTCATATCCTCTCTGAAATCTCCTGGTGCCTGTGCAATGTATTTTGCAACGTATTTTAACTAATTTTTATTATGAGATGATTAAGTCCTTTTTGCTCTGCATTAGGTACAAAGACATTATGCATCTAAAGGCTTATGGAAAACACAAAAGCCATGAAGTGTTATAAATATGCAGTATAATGTATAAGGAAACTTCATAAAGAAGAAGCAGCCATAGAAATATGAAATAATTTTAAAATTTGGAGGTGAGTTTACCAAATTGGTAAAACATATACAAAAGAATTGTAGCTTTTTAAGCTCTCTGTTAAATGTGTGCATATATAAATGTCTACTAAACATTAACAACGTATCTGTAAAGTATCCTTGTAACAATATTATGATTTTATGAAAAGCCTGTGTGTTTCTTATTAGATTTATTAATAACGGTTTATCTATGTCATGATAATATCTCTCACTCCTGTCGACATCACATTTTCTTCTTACAAGTTAAAGATTGCACGCTTAATTAATTTTCATACTAGTGCCAAGTTTTTTAAATTAATCTGTTAATCATAATACCTTTGGCAAAATGTCGTTGGGTACAATTTCACTTACAGAACACAAACATGAAGCATGCAAAAAGTCCAGTTCTTACATACATTTCACTCCTGGTATTGAAAAACATATTGTTTATTAATTTAAGATTAAATATTGATTAAAGTTTCTTTAAAATTCTTTAGAAACTACTCTTTAAAAAGAAAGAACAGGTGAAATATAGTGTGAAAATTTATGTTAGCTTATACCCATCAGTTTTCATCATAGGAAAAGTTTAAGGCTGACTCTGAAAGCTGACCACACTCTCGTTTAGTTGAGGTTTGCAGAGAATTCTTCACAAACCGAAGGCAGCCTGGGAGAAATAACGAGAATGCTTGTTTGAAAATTAACGATTGGACCATTAAGTTTGGCAAAAACAGTAAGCAAAGAAGGAGTTAGCATCACACCTATGAATGCGAGATATTGGATAAAACGGGGCATACCCCTGAGGATGGCAATTGATCAAGAGTAATGTAGCAGAGAAGGAGAAATCAGTGTGGTAGACAAAAGAACTGACACGGTCAGTAATGTTGTGGACTAAGAAAATGTTTTTTATATCAGCATTCTAAAATGACGCAGGCTAAAGGTTTGAATGCAAGGGCAGCTGTCCAAGATTACACAAAAGAAGATAAAGGTGTTCAAATTTTATTTAAATCACTATAGGCAGTTATATTAAATAGAAAACTCAGCAGAATAGAACTCTTAGCATGGATCTTTAATCGCTGTCTTGTACCTTATGAGGATATAAATTTCATCAAACTTCACGAGGACAACGCTTTATGTAATTGCTTGTTCTTTTAGTATATTTGCTGATAGCTTTTTGTGGGTTTAGGAGAAATCTATCTAATGAAGCATTTTTGATTTAAATTCATAGTAGCAGAATAAAAATGCAGCGTTTTGCATTGCATAAACTATTTCTGAAGCTGCTTTTTTTTTTTTTTTTTTTGTAACAGTAACAACATAAGCAACAAGGAAGCTGTACCACAGGAGAAATCACTTGTATTACTTACATTATGTGTGCATTAGAATACATTGGTCCAGTATGCCTGTCCCTCATCACTCAACAGCTGAATGGAAATTTTATTATTCCTAGCAACTTAAACTAGATGATTAAAGACTCAAAACCCACATATCTATATATTATTGGTGAATAAAATTCTGTGAAAGGACAAATCTTGACTGTATAACGCTTTCTGGAATACTGCCAAGGAAAGAAACATCAATAAAAGAACCACTCTGATGATAGCTGTAAGCATATTTTTTCTTAACCTTCAGTGGAAATGTTACTTAAATATCTAGTAGCAGAGATGATCCTTTCACATCAGAGGCTACATGGTGGATTTCTTATATGTGATCTTGAAACATCAGCTGACGACAGGTTCTGAAATTAAATGAAGTAGTTGTTATAAAAGCTTCTTGCAGACCTCTTGAAAACACCCCTAGTAACTCATGTTGAGAAACCATAGGTTAACAAAGTAGTACAATTTATATCTATGATACTTCCCAAAAGCAAAGTTTGACCCTCATATATAGAGATCAATTGATTAAACTTGGCAACACCAAGTTCTAATAATTCTTTCCATTATAAGATATTACATTTCAAGATTCAAATGTGTGCTTTACAACCCACAGTCTGGCAAACACTACTTCTAGGGAAAAACTTGTTTTTTTGTGGTACTGTAATTGTTAAAATGTACATGAAATTTCACGTAATTTTTCCTGGGACTGCTAAAGGAAAACCGCACTAAAATCAAGATTACTCTTTCTGAAAGCCTGTTTTATTTTCCGATAATATCTGCAAAAGACATTCTCTCCTTGGAGCTCAGCAAGAGTGCTAGAATGTAGTTGGCAGTTCTGCCCCATCCCCAAATACACTTTTTGTAGCGTTTCAGGCATGGAGGTGTATTCAACTTACTCTTAAGACGCTCAGCGTCATTTTACATCAACAGCCAAACCTGATGCTTAGTCTTTTCAGGTGAGGAAAATAGGTTATAAAAAAGTGTTTCCTTGGCTTCTTGCTGAATTACAGCTTTCAGTTTCCTTTACCTTTTTTGTTTGGTAGCTTTGAAGGCCCAGTGAAATGCATAGAGTGTTTTGTAACAGAAATAGAACAACTTTACTGATATTAAGTGTTATCATAGTGGCATAAGTAGATGACAAAGATGTAAAAAAAACCTTTGCCATTTTACTTTACACAGTTTTCATGGCAAGACTGGATCTATTTGATTTATGGTTGAGATATTATAAGCTGCACAACCTGGAGGACACTGTGACTGAACTCTGTAAAGGACTATACAAATATGACTGAAAATGAGGACAACTTTTTTTTGTTTGTTTTGTTTGTGGGTTTTATTTTTGGGGGGTTTTTTGATTGTTACTTTGTTTTGGTTGGTTGGTTTCTTTCTTTTTCTGGTCCGTCCTTTTAATTTATTGATACATTATTTTTCTCCTGCCCGGACCCTTACTAACACGTCATTCAAAGCTTCAAAAGATTTGCACTCACAAACTAAGTCTATTACTTGCAATTGCAGGATAATTTCTTCAGCTGCACTTTCTTAGTTCAGCATCAGTCAGTTCCTAATTTGGTAGTGAGATAAACCAATCTTGCCTTAAAAAGGGAGTACTGCTAGAGCTCAACCCACTTTTGGGTGGCATCTGCTTAGTGGTTGGATTTCCCCCTCTGCTCCATCTAGAATTAAGGTCAATTAGAATCAAAGTCAATTTGTACTATTTTGAAATTTCTTAATTGAGCATTTTGGGAAGAAAGATAATTTAATAAAGTAGAAGCTATTAAAATACTAAAGGACTGAGAATCCTAGAAATAATAAAGATCAACAGTCCCCAGAATCCTTTTAGGGAGGCCTAATACTCAAGGACATGGAAGGTAATTTAGAGTCTCTTTCTGATACACATATTTATTTATTCACCACATGTGGTGACTGTTTACCAGCCACCATGTTAAAAAGGTTACTGTTCTTGGAAATTGTAGACTAACCACATATATGTAAAATAACGGATAATATATTAAGTGCTTCTTGTGGTCTGATACTGCATAGAAGCTAGATCTTACTTTTGAACATAATTATGGGTGGCTTTTAAAAACAGGCACCCCATTAATAATATTTATCCCACTAGTATGGGCTTTTAAATATCATAATATATGATTCAGTTGAAAAATTAGAAGTCACAACACTGTTACAAAGGAAGGAAATGAAAGAAGACTAGATCTATTCAATGAATGGAAGAGGAAACAGATTCTTATACTCAAAACTCCTTTGTTGCCATTCTTCCCTCCACATTGATCCTAGAGAGAGGTGGGAATTGTGCAGTTCTTATATTTCTTGTGTTTCCATTAATCACCTTGCTTCCGTGTTCTTTTGTAAATGAGGATACTATGCATGTTAGCTTGCTCACTTTTTATCTTTTCAAAATATCTGATTTTTGCTTCATATGAGACATTTACAGCAAGAACCAGCGCCTTTCTCTTCATCAGAGGAGAACCATCAGCTTTGCCTAGGTCTGCCTGCACAAGGCTGAGTTCTTTAACTTTTTCCACTGAGTGGTTGTGTATTGTGAAATATACTCTGACTAGAATGCTTTTTCCCCTCCATTGCACCTTGTTTACTCCATTGTTTGCTTGCATAGTTTTTCTACACCCTTTGTCTACACCCTTTGTCAGTGTCTACTAAAGAGCAGAATTGCTTCTGGAAACTTCTGCTCTTTTTAATAAAGTATGAAGCTATCTATAACACATTCATTATCACTGCTGCTGTCTCAAAAAAAGTCTATAAAAGAGGGTATCCTGAACCATTTTGCCAAGCGGAGGTGCAGAAGCTTTGAAGTGCTACAGAAGCTTTGAAGTGTTACAGTGTTCAGTCAAAACAAGAGTATATTCTTATGCTCAAGAGACTCAGAATATCTTCTTTTCTCAATCTGTTCAGAGCTGTGAAGTAGAAAATATACTTAGATATTCTTTAAAATAGTTTTGTTGACTTTGTGCAACCTATACAGCAGAGATGTTTCAGAGAAATAAGAACAGTACTGACACAATGAAATTAAAACAAGAGTCCATCCTTTGCCTGGGCAATAAGGAATAACGATATATTTAGGAATTTAAAGCTTTTTTTGGCATGCTCAGGTTATTTCATGCAACACATAAATATTCAGTGAAACATATACCATTACCAAATTGTGAAAAATGTTAACAATACAGAAAAAACCCAACAAACTCTTAAGAGTTAACCTCAGGTTAGACTATGGTGCAGCAGACATAATTTTCCTGCAAAAACACAGGCACTGTCATTTAGAAAGCTTCCACAGAAAGGTGATTTATGGGTTTGATATGTGAAATAAAAAGTCAACTAAGTCCAATTAAACTGAAGAATATTCAGTATGTCTTTGTGGGGAAAAAAATTTAAAGAAAAAAATTGCAGTTATAAAGATCCAACCAGGGAGGACAAAACATGAGGGAGAGGAGAGTGTTGGAATTTAATACATTCATAATCTACCTTGCAGCCATGCAAACCAAAATTGTTTCGTCTATGTATTCTACACAAATATTCACTTATTCAAACTACCTAAAATCATCACAATAGTATATCAAAATCACTAGAGTGAGCAAAAATACAAAGATGCTTATGCAATTTCGTTATCGTACAGATATAATTTGGAAGGGAAAAGAAAGGCTTTCCACATTTAAGCTAGTGGTCTTCTCTAATAGCAGGGAAAATGGGACTGCGAAGCTAACAATACAGGCATTTTATACAGTACTTACTGTATAGCTCAGATTCTGTCTGATACAATAGGTGTCCATGTATATTGCTGAATCATAGTATTTACGTGTAATTAACTGTTGGAGAAAAACAGATCATGCCAAATCTAATAGCGTGAGAGAGGCAGGGCTGTTGCACTACCATGCTCCCAGGTTCAACCAGCAGTAAGGCTGAAGATGTACTCCTGCTATGCATATGCCCACAGATACATCATATATGTATACGTATACGTGACTGGCTACATAGGTCACAAACACACAAGGCATTCCTGCAAACACAGATAGCACCAATGACCTCACCCTGTTCCGCCCTCTGGCTGAGCAGAGTGGAAGTCCCCTAGTAGGAATATATGTAATACATGTGTGCTTAAGTATATCATATACTTATATAGTGTATAAGTATACACTATATAAACGTATGCACAGTGTGGATGCCTCCAGGAGCTGGGCTCAGATACTGCAGCAGTCTGCCCAGCAACTGGCCCTGGATCCCTGTCTCCCCAGTTACTGGCAACTGGACATACAAGCCCATGAGGCTGCAGTCCCACTCCAGCTGCTGGTACATGACCATCTCACTGGTCTATACTATACCACCTGCACATATGCATGCACACACACACATACACAAAGACATACACAGACAAACACCAAACAAACTGAGTTGCTGGCCAGCATCCCCCAGGTCCCATATCCAACCCATAGCTGTTTTTGTACACTGAATTTATAGTCCTAAGTCGCATCAAGATAATACAGTCTGCTGACTAACGGGCACAGATAAAAGATGACTTGATATAGTGAAAGTAGTTTTAAAACTATTGAAATTATTACTGGAGATAAATGAGCTAATGCAACAAAAAATTAATTAACATGATTTATTCAGAACTTTTGGTTATGTTGCTTGCACTCTTCTTAGAACTCTGAATAATGGCACATATTAGACTGTAAATTTAAAAGAAATTTCTCTGAATGGCCATTCTGGCTGGTTTTGTATTCATGTTACGTTGATCTGTGTTCTTTGCATTTTCATAGAAACTTTCTTTACTTGTATTGCTGTTGCAGCAGATCAATGCCTTGTGATGGCTTCTGTTGCATAGCTGCAGTTTCCTATTAATGAGAACATAAACCATTCTCAGTCCCCATAGACATACATTTTGTTAAGTTGAAGAACACTGAAATTCTAGTTTGCCCCAAAACCATAAATGTAGACTGTGTTTCACAAACAGGCACAATAGTTGTATTTCTGCAAGAGGAAGGTGTTGCAGGTTGAAGAGCAATTGTTTTTACGGTGCTTGCTTGCCCTGAACAGGCAAATAGAAGGACAAAGGTGACTTACTTACCTCCTGTAGATCTTTTAGATATTGCAACTCTCTAGGCTGGCATGTTAAATAAGACAGAAACCTGAACCTCAAATTTCATTCTCAGGTCTTCTTCATTGTTCCTTGACCAGAGAAAAAGTGCTGTATAACTGCATGGCACTCCAGTTCTCTTATAATATATGTGCAGCATCAGGAGGATGCACTGGAGGCTCAGAAAATTTAGATATAAGACAGAACTAAAGTGACTGGTCCTCTCCTCCTAAACCTTTCCTCTTTAATCTCTACTCGGGCGTTACATTTCTATTTCTTTTAATTGGCACAGTTCGCAGCAGTCATATCTTGCCCTTTGAAGATGTAACTAGAAGTTCTTCTTCCTGAAATTATCACAATGGTGTCAGTGTCCTGACTCACTCATCCATATTAGCTGTGAGTTCAAAATCGGCCTGGATTGTATTAATGTGATATGACAAACAAAATGAACAAGACCAATCACATAGACAAGTCTCATAGTGCAGGAACCATGCAGGGAGCAGCTATTCTTGATTTTTACTAAGGATTGAATCTGAAAAAGGAAGTAAAAGAAATTAAAAAAAAAGAATAAACAGTTTTTTTTTAATAATATAAGTAGAGCATTACATTGTCATACAACTGTATGTACAATCTTGTTTTCATTTAAAGAAACATGACTGTATTAGGTCTCATAATGCTACTGGGGAGCTGTATGAACAGATGCCTTAGAACATTATGTTGCTATGGAGGAAATTTAGGAATAAAAAAAATAGAAGATATCCTAGAACAAACAGAAAACGTTTTGTCTGAATTTAAGTTCTGAATGCTAGTGAATACTAGAGATGATGTAGAATAGAATCATGTAACGGTTTGGGTTGGAAGGGACCATAGAGATCTAGTTCCAACTCCTCTGCCATGAACAGGGACACATCCTACTAGATCAGGCTGTTCAAGACCCCATCCAGCCTGGCCTTGAACACTTCCAGGGATGGGGTAACTTCCCTGGGCAATCTATTCCAGTGCCTCACCAACCTCATTGTGAAGAATTTCTTCATAATGTCTAATCTAAATCTTCCTCCTTCCAGTTTAAAGCCATTCCCCCTTGTCATATCACTACAAGCCCTTGTAAAAGTCCCTCTTCAGCTTTCCTCTAGGTCCTTCAGGTACCGGAAGACCATTATTAGGTCCCATGGGAGGCTTCTCTTCTCCAGGCTGAACAAGCCCAAGTCTCTCAGCCAATCCTTATAGCAGAGGTGCTCCAGCCCTCTGATCATCTTCGTAGCCTTCCTCTGGACCCTCTCCAACAGTTCCATATCCTTCTTATGCTGGGGATTCCAGAACTGGATGCAATACTCCAGGTGGGGTTTCACAAGAGTGGAGTAGAGGGGTAGAATCACCTTCCTTGACCTGCTGGCAATGCTTCTTTTGATTCAGTCCAGGATGCAGTTGGCCTGTGCTGCAAGTGCACATTGCTGGCTCATGTTGGGCTTCTCATCAGTCAGCACCTGTAAGTCCTTCTCCATAGGACTCAAATAAATCGTCCCCCAACCTGTATTGATACTGGGGGTTTCCCTGACCCAGGTGTAGGTTCTCACAAGGTTCACAAAGGCCTTCTTCTCCAACATTTTCCATATGCTTGTAAACAAGCCTAGATTTGTCTTTGTCAATATGAAGATTATAATTTATTTTGTGAAATGCTGTGCTGATCAAGAGTATCGTATTTATAATATTATATTAGCTCTGATATAGGTAATTTTATTTTACTTTATTTTCTCAATTTTTTTAATTGTTAGTGATGTTAGTGATTGTTATATTCCATCTAAATATGACGTGTTCTTTCCTTTAGTTTCTTTGCCCTTTCCACTTTTCTTCCTTTCCCCTTACCTCTTTGTTTCACTTGGTTTCGCTTTCTGTGCTGACAAAAAAAACCCAGCTTCAACGTTCAAACACAGACTTAATATTTAAACATACCAAATGTAAAATGAGATGATCAGTTAATGCACTGTACAATCTTCTTCCTTTCCAGGAATACAAAACTGGCAATGATGCTCAGTTTTTGAGAACCAGTTTCTCAAGAAAAAGTGAACAAATTATCTTTCTCAATATGCCTCTACGTAATCTCCATAATCTTCATACATAGAATGTTGTGTATTTCTATACCCTATATGAATAATAATACTTATATATTCAAAGCTATATGGAATATCATATCTAAGGTACAAGAAGTTGATGTATATCACATCATAACTGATGCTAAATGCGGTATATAAAAGCAACTATTCTCCATGCAGATATTAAAAAAAAACCAACCAAAACACACAAAAAAACCCCAAACAAAGCAGAAACAAGAGCAAAACTCTGCAGGGAGACAAGTTATTATGACTGAAATTTGAAGCTGTCGTTCACAAAAAAGATTCACAGTGACTCTCTTATAAATGTAGCTAAGCTTTTTTGAAAGCTGTTTTGTTCAATCTGTACATTTAAAACTAAACCAAAATCAAAGGTACAGGAGTTGTTTCTGCATTGCCTACATTTTATATATATTTGATGTATGTAGGAGTGTGTATCTATCTGCATATATATCTATCCATGTTAAATTGTGTGTATGTGGGCAGGTGTGTATATTCACACTACCAGATTATTTATTATATGCATATAAAATGCAAATATTTAATGACTAAATGTTATTAAATTGTTGGAATAAGTTTACTTAACAACTGCTTTTCTAATGATTGTTTGTTTTGATTAAGCTGTGTGGGAATTCTTCATAAAAAATTGGGAAAACTTTTCCAAATGCCTCTAGATTTTCAGTCATGATTTTTACTATGTAGTGAAATATATTGACTATAAGAATAAATTAGTCATGACCGCATGGCATTCAGAAAGCTTTGGGCTCTAAAATTGGCTGTTTCCACCTGAGGACACAAATGAGCAAGGGATGATGCCAGTAAAGAAATATGTGTTGCAGCTGAACAGAAATAGATATAAAAATGGTTTGTGAGCATTAACTGTTTAGGCATGCTGCTACATTCCTCAAGCAGAGTAGTTTATCTTCAAGAGGGAGATCTGAAGAGTGGGTTTACTTGCCCATGTCATACACTTCAGAGAACTTTGCAATTGAGTCCTGAGATACCATCCAGCAGGCCAACTTTGCAGAAAAAAGATTATTTTAAATATTTTCTGATAATGTCATAGAAGAAACAAAAACTCCCATTGCCCAGGATCACAAAGGAAAAAAATGAACACAAACATTTGAATTCCAGTGCTGACCCATATCTATCAAATACAGAGGTTTCTAATATTTCATGTCTCTTCAGTAATACATTTTCTCTAACTGGAAACTGCAGTGCAAATTGTCTAAATATGGATTTATATATTCTATTCTGGTTTTACAATTATTTACAATAAATGCAAAATCTTGTAACAAACATTTCATCATTAATGATGCATTTCAGCCTTTACTAATGGAATAAAACCACTGATCATCTTATCAAAAAGACTTCCTATGTGAAGCTAATTTGTCATCATTTTGAAGAGTCCAAGGAGAGAATTCATGCAAACTAGGACAGGAAATCTTAAAATGTTTTCACATTGGAATTTTTGAACAAGTTTTGTAACAAGAACAGGGTATAGAGTCAAACCTTGTTTGAATCTGATATACATTTGCTTAAATATGTTTTTTTCTTAATCATCCAAGGCTTGGATAAGTTGAATTTTTAATTTTTTTTCCCAAAATATTATCAATGCATACAGAGTATAAACCAGACAACCTGCATAAGCAAGGGAAAGGGGGCTATTTGAATATTACTACTTAATAATTAATCTTATGGACATGACTAATGAGAGAAAGTGACTTTTGCTAATTGCTGTATAAACACAAACTGGTTACTGTATCAGTGTTAGACAATAAATAATAGGATAATGCAAACAGAAGCACATAGAAATCCCTTCTTCTTAACCTTCACTACAGGTTGATTGCATTTCCCATAGATTTAATAGACTCTTTAACACTATGAAGTACATGGGAGATTAAAATTTTGGGAAGTCTTCTGGATATACATTAGCTGCTTTTATTTTTTCTTTTAATTATTTTTAATGCCAAGAACTTAAAGCTATGTTTGTTTAGATTCTGAGTACAGACCAAAAAAAGAGGTCATGGTCTGGTAGTTGCTCCACATGCATCTTTCTGACCCATTGTCAGGAAAAGAACCCTAGATATTAGCTTGGGTACATCATAGTAAATGCATCACTGTATAGAAATCAGTTAAAATATATTTCCATTAAATTAACTATGTGAGACAGCTGCAACTATACCTCAAGATAAATTCAATCCCTTCGGACATTCTTTAAGCAAATGGTTGCAGTGACTCAGGGTTTTTAATGTAAATCTGGACTACCACCAAAACAAAGGATCTTTCTGTACTTCTCACATGATTGTACAGATATATTCACAGAATAATGTGTAAAATATAACATCATGATAAAATGAATACCTTATCTGTTCATTGCTCAGCTTAAGTCGCATTGAGAAGAAAACAGTATTATAAACATGAATCAAAATTGCGTGCTCAAACTGTACACACATTTGCACAGGCATATATGTGTTATAAAATAGTTTACATTCGTAATGATTATACCTCCTGTTAGTGGACATAATATAAATGTTCTGCACTGCTGAGACAATAGAAGGACGTGCCACTAATCCACCAGTCCCTACCCTATTTACCTGTCTTGGTAATATAAAGTATTTTCATCTGAGTATGCTGGGATAACATACTGGCTGAGAAGAGAAATTAATACCAGGTTCTGCAGCAGGTACTCTCAGTCTTTCCATACTTTTTAAATATCTACCATTCCTTCTGTTGAAAATTATCCTTTGCTTTCCCTCAGTCAAATTTCTAGCCAACTTTTTCAACACTGCTGAAGAAGAAGAAAGTATCTGGTTTAGAAACTGAGGTCTAAGTATATAATGGCTAGTTTATGGTTAAATAACAGGAATAAACATGAAACAGATGAGTCTGACAGCATGACAAATGCATTTAGCAATGTGTTTTCAAACTCTTCATAGTGATGACATGCAGTAAAACTCTTCTGAAGAAGAGAAAAAGAAGAAGGATTTTCTCCCTCTCATCTTTTGATTAAAAATACATTCAATAGAGTGCACGCACCATATTTTGGGAAGCTACCAGCTCTCCTCAAGACTTACAACATACTACCTTAAAGTAATTTGAAGACATTAAAGCTAGCTGTGCTAAACATTAGAGCTGTGTTTTATTCAAAATCAGCAAGTATTTATCAGTTGCATTTGCTTAAAAGGTGAATCTCATTAAATAGCAAGTAGGAACAATTTAATCTACTGATTTTTTCTACCTTAGGGATATAGCTATAAAGGACATTTTTCCTATTTATTTATTTATGTATAGCATTCAGATAACCTAGCTGTTGCTGCTACAGCCTGTAGTATGACTGTACTTTCTAATGAATTATGGTTTTCTTTCTCTCTTTTTAAAACTTGTGTTTTTTAATATTTATGAAGAAATCCCCATGTAAAGAGCTCTTTTTTTTTTTTTTTAAAGAGTCAGTATTATTTGTTTCTAGTGTGATTAGTTCTATAAATAACTGAAGTGGAGCAGCTTAGAAAGGGAACTTTTTTATTTTATGAAAAGGAACCTAATATGTCCAGAGGATAGAACTTGTTTCCATTCAAGTATGGTGATTCAAGGAATTGTTGATAAATGGCTGCAGTAAATTTAAAGAGCTGCAAATCTAATTTGATATTTTTATGCCTTTCTCTTTATAGTTTGAAGCCATTATTTAAGATAAAACATAGCTGGCAACTGGGCTGAGAATGTAGTCCCCTTCTAGCTCTGTTGAAACCTGAACAGATTTATTTGTTGGCTTGAATTTATACACAGAAGATTTGTTTAACATATACAAAGTGGTTTGTTTGGGTTTTTTATACTCTTTAGGAAAAGCATAATTGTTATTCCCTCACTCTTTGACAGTTGGAGGGACTTACTTCTACCACACAGACATTCTGGAAAGATTAACAAAACCACAACTGCATACAAATACTTTAGTGAGTTTAGTGGTAGAGATAAAAAAAAACCAAAAAATGTTCTGTAACAAGAACTCAAATCAGGTGCGAAAAAGGCAGCCTAAATGTGCATTTTGTTTTCATACCTCCACGTTAAAACAAGGAAGGAGAAATAATTACAAGAAGTAGGGAATGAAGAGAGGAAATTTAAAACCAGATATTTCAGTAGGGCCAACTATTTTTTCCTAGTTCAGTTTTGTGGTGTTCTTAGATGTAGGAGCTAACAAACATTGTCCATTCAGACTGGAAGACTCTGAGAACTTAAACTCAAGAAAGTTTATTTGTATGCATTTTAAGATCAGTCTGTTTTGGAATAACGAAAATAAATTTAGTTGAAAACTGGAAGCTTAATGGATGACTATGGTTTGCATCAAATATCAAGGCAAAACTGAGTGACCATATTTGCTGTGCATAAAATAACAGAGAAATATCTACTTAAATTAATGGTGACAAGCAGAATAAGTAATATCAGGTGAAATTTGGTTACAAATTATTTTTTACCTGGGAAATTAAATTAAGAATAATATTCTAGTATGGATTGTTCTTGCTTGACTTAATGCTTGGATCTATACAAACTTTTTATGTGTTCACCTTCAAGTTCTACTATTAAACAGACTTTTGAAAAGCAGAGTGGGATCTCTTTCTGTAAAAGCACAACACCAACACATGGGATTAAAAATGAATGTATCAATATTTGAGAATAAGCTCTTTAGAGAATTTAGTCTTTACCATGCAAGTAACTACCACTTTTAGAGCCTGATCGTCTCTGTCTTGTGCAAGTTTTTACATATATGTATACATAACATGTAAACTGTTCATAAAATAAATGTTTTCTCTACCTATAAAATAGTTTTGAGAATGTTATAAGTAATGTTCATTTATATGTAATAATTTTAATACATTATATATTGCACATAATATGTATACTTTAGGTACTGTGTACATGTAATAATTTATAAAATGGATATAATAATGCGTACATATGAAATGTATACAACGTTTGATAATGTGTATATATATAAAATCTAATATATATACAATATGTATTATATTACGATGCATATAATACGCATGCATAAATGTTATATACACACGTATAAATAATATATACACATATATTTTAGACTACATTGATATTCCCCAAATTAGGGTGACTCAAATAAGATTGTCTTATGTAATTAAATTAACTGTGAGAAGTAGTGCCAGCCTTGGCACTGATAAATTTGGTTTGGAGCCAAGAGTCTTTTACAAATATAATTTTAAATGAATAATCAACAAGGCAACTAGTAATAGTAATTCTTAAGACCTGATTTTATTCTCCTGTCACCTGCAATTATATTTACAGCTTCTGAAAACTCTATGACTAGCTCTATGGGAATAATTTTGAAGTATCTGACATAATGTGCCAATATGACTATGTCCTCTTAATAGTCATTTGTTTAAATGGGAAGTAACTGGTTACTGTTTCTGTTGCAGTTCAAGTCTTGAATTTCTGGGCAAAAAATTCCTTTACTGACTACAGTAAATCTGCTTTAAGTGTAAATGCTATTTAATTATATTTTTTTCTTTAGTTATCAGAAATGTACAGTTAATACCCAAGCATAGATTCAGGAATAATGTGAAGAAGGGCAAGAGTTCATATGCATTATATTCATAGGCTTTATATTCTTAGGCATCCATATACATTATGTGCCTAATACTGTGCTATAAAGCTTTTTATCTTGTGACCTTACTGTTCTGTCATATTGAAGGGAGTTATTCTGCATAAGGCAATGGCATTTATTTCTCAGTTTCCTCCAGACTGTCACATTCAGAACACTTCTCCAAACTTCTTGCTTCTGAGTCAGATTATTGATGAATGTTTGCATAAGTGGTTTTGAAGTTAGCATTTCAGTATCCAAAACTATGGGTTTTGTCTCACTTCTAGCCATAATGATGCCAGACAGAGTTGGTATTCTTGTGTGCACTTAGGGCCTGTAGCAGTTGCTTATAAAAACATTTTGCCTCACCTTATGTGAGACGGTAGCCTTGAATTAAATGTTTCTGCAGATAGCTTTACCAGAAATGGTTCTGTTTTTTTTTCTGTGAACTGGATCATTTGAGTAAAGTATTACAATTCTCCGGACACTGGGAAGCTGTAGGAAATTTATACTTTGGACAACAGATTTGAAACAAACCGGATTCTTCTTAAGGACTTATTGCTATATGAGTTCTAAGATTAGAAGAAATTTTCTGTTGTACGTACTGATTAGAGATTGAAAAGAAAACTTGTAAAACAAGTTAAAGGTATTTTATTTGGATGGTTCTGGACAAATATACCCTCTCTTGCATTTGTTGCCCCCTCATTGTACTCAGAAATATTTACAAGCTAAGAGAAAACAACTTTGAAAGGACAAAATATACCATCTCTGAAAGAACGATATGGAAAAAATTGCTTAAATGCCATCACAAAAGATAAGGTTCTATACCTGCATATTATGATGGAAAAGCCTCCTTTATGTCATCACCTGCTTCCTGCAGTTCACAGCCTGTTGGCCTAGTTGGACTCGGGGAAATTTTACATACTTGCAGCTGTGCAAATAAAATCAGTACTTAACCATTATACACTACTCAGTGCTCTGAAATGTAGTTCCAGTTCCTTCAAATAAGTTATGGCCTAAGCTCTCATGCCTAGGTCCTTAAATATATTTTGGTACTGAACAATGAAATAGAACAATACTTAAATTCATTCCTTTCAGAAGGACCTATTCCTTCTATGCCTTTGGATACACACCTGCAAAATGGATATAATCGTGTAACATCATCACATCGTCTCACAAAAGTGCTCAACTGGGAATTTTGGTTTTTTGAGTTAATTTTGCAGGAGAGAGAGTAATAAGACCCAAGGTTTGCAAACTGAAGAGGAGAAAAATTAGTGAAGTTGTTCTAAACTTGGCACTGTCCTTTTGATGTACTGGACTACTGTGGTTATAGAATAAAGTTTGAATCCTAGTGCTTATGCAGAAGGAAATGAGATCAAGACTGTCCTCTGAATAGTTACTTCAGAAAACACAAAGTTTTTTAATTACTATTGTGTGTAAGTTAAGGATAAAATTAATTAAGTAGAAACAGTCTTGGCAATAAAATGTTTTACACTTTGGTTTGAGTTCCAATTTGTCCCCTTTAGATCCACTATGAATAACAGACTCTGCTAATCTCTATGCATTCATAAAGCTCTGCCTCTCTGTAACTAAGTCTTGCCTAATTGTCTGTGTAATGACTGTCATGATCAAAACACATACCAGCTTAAGTAGATATACATGTTGTAAAAGCCCTTAAAAATGAAGATGTTGTTGGGCTATATTTTTATATGAGGTTCTTCCCATTTAGCTACAGGAATTAACAGCCAGCAATAAAATTTCACATAAGGTCTCAGAGTATGTTCAGCTCTCTTTTGAATAAGGCAAAATGTTCAAGGACTCTTAGCTGTGGATATCATTGTCCTTAAAATACAAATTCATTACAGAATTCGAACATTCCATCCTAAAGTGCAGTCGACTACAAGGAAAAGTAACTTCTTAAAAAAATTTACTATGAAACAGTGTCCTTGAGGACTTTTAATTGAGCTTTCGGTACTTAGTACAAGTAAGAACTGCTGCTTTTTCTCCATGTGTCCTCAGGACCTAAAACTTAGACCCATCTAATCCCATTTTCCTGGAACTTCATATTCTAAATTATTCTCCTCTTTGATATAAGAGATAAATGTTGACTCATTACAATTTATTACTATTCCTGACTGAATTCTGAACGTAAATTACAGAAATAGAAACAATTAAAGTTATTAAAAAAAAAAAAAAGTAATGTAGTACCTTCACGGATTCCTAATTGCATGGCACTGACTCTGAGTTTGTCTGTTCTTCAAGCATAGTAGCCAAACTATCTTTGACAGTGCAGAGATGACAGAAGACTTGGGACCATGGAACACCTACTATTTTTTTTGGTGGGATGAGATCCATGGATTTACAAGCTACACGGTAGTTCTGTTTCTTTTGTTTTACTTTCTGTAAGAAAAAGATAATTTAATCACAGAATTACAGAATAGTTTTGATTGGAAAAGACCTTTAAGATCATCAAGTCCAACCATTGATCCAGCCCTGCTAAGTCCACCACTAGACCACGTCCCCAGATACAACACCTACTCATCTTTTAAATACCTCCAGGGATGGTGACCTCCCTGGGCAGCCTGTTCCATTGCTTGACAACCTTTTAAGTAAAGAAGTTCCTTCTAATATCCGACCTAAATCTCCCCATGCACAGCTTGAGGCCGTTTAACCTTGTCCTGTCACTAGCTACCAGAGAGAAGAGACCAACCCTAACCTCACAACAACCTCCTTTTAGGTAGTTGTAGAGAGTGATAAGGTTTCCCCCCAGCCTCCTTTTCTCCAGATTAAACAACCCCATCTCCCTCAGCTGTTCCTTATAAAGCTTGTGTTCTAAGTCCTTCACCAGCCTCATTGCTCTTTTCTGGATACACTTCGGTATCTCAAAGTCCTTCTTGTAGTGAAGGGCCCAAAACTGAACACGGTATTTGAGGTGTGGCCTCACTAGTGCTGAGTACAGCGGAAGGATCACTTCTCTGGTCCTCCTGGCCACACTATTCCTAATGCAGGCTGCCTGGGCACACTGTTGGCTTATATTCAACCAACTATCAATCAACACCCCTACATCCTTCTCCTCCAGGCAGCTCTCCAGCCCTTCGTCTCCAAGCCTGTAGATTTGCATGGGTTGATTGTGACCCAAGTGCAAGATACAGCACTTGGCCTTGTCGAACATCATGAAATTGTCCTCGGCCCATTGATACGGTTTTTCTAGGTCCCTCTGTAGAATCTGCCTACCCTCAAACAGATCAGCATGCCCACTCAACTTAGTGTCATCTGCAAACTCTCTGAGGGCACTTGATTCCCTTGTCCATGTTATTTGTAGAGATATCAAACAGAACTGGCGCCGGTACTGAGCTCTGGGGAACACCACTTGTGACTGGTTACCAACTGAGTTTAACTCGATTCACCACAATCCTTTGTGCCTGGCCATCCAGCCAGTGTTTTACTCAGTGAAGCCTATGCCCATAAAATTGGCCAGTGAAATTTTTATAAGCACGTGCACTACAACCACCAGAATTTTAAGTAAATAAAACTCAGCTACGTTGCTTAGACTGAAAGAAAATGTGTAAAAAACCAACCTCCTCCCCTTGTCCACTATCATTCCAGAGTGCTGTCTTTCTTCTAAGTTTGATCTCACTCTACCATGTGTATCTTACTCTATAACTTCCTGGTTATGTGACATTGTTTTTGATGATGTTACTTTTAGAAAGGCAGTCGGTATTGGTGCGATGGCCAGACAGCTTGCAGGTAACCCTGACATTGATTGAACCTGTGAGTAGTGATACGTTTGCAGCTGAAGCCTCTCCAAATGACCACATGGATTTAACGGAGCTGAGCAAGGAGCATCATTGTCGTTTTTGGCACAGATATTTGAGTTCACTATAGATGTAACCAGAGATGGCTTAAAACAGTTCTGCCAATACCCTCAGCTACTTCTAATGAACAAAATTAATTCTAATCTCAAAAAACTTAAACCTATTTTGTCCTTTCATTGATTCCATAAATACTTTAGAAATCAAGCATCCAATTCTACCTTTACTCAGCTTTCATTATTGAATTAAAATAATAGATTGGATAATTGAGGCCTTAAAGACTAATTTTATCTCTTTCCTTAAGAAAACTTTATTCTCCAGGGCTTCCAAAAAAGAAAGAGCTCTTGTGTACTAATCTGTTGTTTACACCTTCTAAACTACTGCCTTTAAAGGCAATTCAGACAGTCCAACATTACTGCAATAATCCCCACTTTCCTTTTTACATTCCCACACAAACTTCTCAGAAAAAAATACCATAGTGTGGTAAATTATGTACTTAGTATAACAGTGATTAATGCTAACTTTAATTTCTTCATTCTCCATAGACTATACCATTCAGGGAAATTTCCTGTCTTGTCTACAGTCTGATAGGTACAGAGAGTGAGTCAGGTAAACATTTGCATAACTAAAATACATGACTTCTTCAGCCAGAATGTTCTGAGTTTGACTTTTATAGTACATTTACTTGAATATATTTAAAAAAAAATGTATCTTATTTGCTGTTATATGTGAATGTTTAATGCTGATCATATTATATTTAGCCTAAGATTAAAAAGACGTGATGTTATTTTTCTATAAAATATTTCCTTTTCTTCTGGATTTTTGGAGTCTGGCTGTTAATATGTGTCAGGATAGCTTTGGCAGAAACAGATAAAACTTGTCTTACTTCAGAAGAATATATTTTTCCCCTCTATAATTAAAAACAGAAAAAATTTCTTGGAGATGAGGAAACCCAAGTAAACCACGCTTTTTGGGTACTGTTAAAAACTGTCGTGATATTTAGAAAAATCAAGTCAGAATATCTTAGGTCCTCCTACTGCCCCTGTTTTTGTTTTTTAAACCAGCAAGTGCTGAAGAGAGAACTCCTACCAACAAAGGCAAGGTTTTATTAGAACAGAAAGAGGTATGAGTAATAATTCTAAGCTCACTTTTAAAGTATCTACAAAAAGAGAACTCAAGGTGAAAGAGAATAGGAATAAAAGGTTTTGTAAATAAGCTGTGTCCTTCTTTTTTTTGTGATTTCCTTTCCATTTGTTTATTCCCAGTCTTATTGTTTTCTGAGTTGCAATAAACTCCTTTCTTTGTGTCTCAATGAGCTCTTTCTGACTGCTTCTTTGCTGTACACAGGAAAAGTTTTCTAGGGAGTGACCACAAGGGGAAGAAGGTAGTTCTCATCTGCTGCTCGATGGAGGGTGCTGCTTGATATTGGGTATGGGGAAGCTGTCTGTCCATCCACACCACTTACACAATCTTACACAACTCCAAATAAAATTGTAAAAGTCTTACTGCTCATCACAAGGTAAAACTGAAAAACAGGTGGTTTTCTTTTAAATCATCACTGAAATACTTTCCCTGGGGAAAAAAAACCTTTCTGACTTCTGCTTCTCAAATTTAGACCTAACTGAAAGGAAATTTAACAAACTGCTGCAAAGATCAAATCACTTCAGGTGCATTGCTTTTAGCCAACTTTGAACCTGCAGAGCAATTCAAATTACAATATTCACTTCCCTGCCATTTGTTTCACTATCTTCAGTATAGCAAATCTTGCAGTTGAACATCTATATTAATGTAATTTTTATCAAATGCTATTAGATATGTGTTTTTTGAGGATGATGATTTCTAATACTTCAAGTAAATTATCAAGGTGTTTTAGATAAGTCAAATGTTTTACATAATGTTCTATACAGTAATAGGAGGTTGTTGGTATCATTCATACCCCTGCTTCTCTTTCTGCCAGTATTTGAAGATTCAGCACAATGCATTATTCTCTGTGACTCTTAGGACTGCTGCAGAAGAAGATGATGATGTCAATTTTAACCATTTATATATATAATATATCTAATGTTGTAAAATATTCTGATAATCTTTCTCTTTTTCTTCCAGTAGTTTTTTCTCAGTCAAACCTTGCAGGAGAAAGCAATGATGTCAGACAATATCCATGATAGAGGATTTTTCACAATGTGTGAAATTTAAATTTAACTTAAACAAGTGATTTAACTACCTAAAGGGAAAAATCCTTAGCTGTCATTGATCTTATCATAAACCTACAAATTTTTGATTTTTCTCTCAAAGTGGTTGTAAATCCAGCCACACTAGCCACTTTACTGTTCCCTCTCATGCAATCATTTCTCTTTCCTTTTGGATGACACACAGAAAAGGAAATTATAAATCACATATATTTTTTAATGTCCCAAAATTATTTTCAGTTTAGAGATTCTTTTTATTGCTTGCGCATCTAAGTATGATGAATCACAAAAAAAAATTGCTTTAATCACACCTTTGGTTTTATATATTCTCAAAACAAATATTTTGAAAATAATTAATTGTTTGAAATCTATTGCCAAAGTAAACATCCCTTGTTAATCAGTAAGTAAAATAAAATAATATGGATATAACAGGTTGTAGTTGACTAGAGTGTTTGTAAAGGAGTCTGCTCTCTGTCTGAGTAAGAATACGTGGTAATGGACATGTTTTAATCTGTAAGATTTTTGTGGAAATAAACAAGAAATTGCTCATTTACAATCCTTTTGCATTATCAGTTCCTGGAGTTCCTCTCTACCAGTAGACTTCTGCAGACCAATTCAAAATAACCCTTTAAAACATGTTACATATAAAAATAATAAATAAAATAATAATTTAAAAATAAAAAGTAGCTTATTTTTTCAGAATACAGAATATTTGTGTAAAAGTGTGAGAAGTGTTTTTTAGTGTGCTCCATCATAAGACGAATAACCACGCTTTTCTCTCAGTAAATGTTAAACACAATAAGAACTCCAATATTGAACAAGGACACTAGAGAATAATCTCGCAAAATCGGAGATGTTCGTTGACAAATTTCACATAAAATTTGTATCTTTGACCTATTTATCACATACTCTGAAACACTGAAAACCTCAATTCCTTTTTCTATATGTTTACTTACTAGACAAACCTTAATATATAATGCTTTTATTTAATTGGTTATATATTCTACAGAGATTATCTGTTATAAATATCTGCTGCTTCTAAGGTAAGTTTGTTAAATACCCTGAACTGGCTGAACTTCCTTTATTGAGGTTTCTTAGGAGTAATGGAGTTCTGAAAGTCCTTCCCTAAACTGGTTGTCCCTCACAGAGAAGAACAATTCTCTTGATTATAACAGAAACCGCAGTTGACATCCTACTGTTTTCTTTTTTTCTGTGTGTTAAAATATATTGGACTAAAGAACCTAAAAATGTACTTCCAACAAAGATTCCTTTGCAACTTGGATTTTCATTTCCTGTTATTCATTTTGGTCAGTAATTACGAGTATGAATAGGTGAGCTTAAAAGCCTGTGCTAGAATTATTCACTTCCTTACTCTACCTATACAGACAAAACCACAGCAGGAACAGGTGAAGCTATAAGAACCATCAAGTTAACAGCTTCCACTCCAGCTTTCTGCTGTGTCCAGGAATAGTTCCATTAACACTGATTTACGACAATGTCGATAAAATTTGTCCTGATTCTAATCAGGCTTCTTAAGCTGACAAAAAGACCCCAAAACAAACAAACAAACAAAAAAACCAATCCTCACATCATTATAAAAAGTAAAACAACGTTTTTATGATTTTCCTCTACATGTAGTCTGTCTATCTAAAACAACAATTTACAATTTGGTGTTAATAATGTTACATACTTTAGTCCTTTACTAAACTGTAAGTCACCATCGAAATCTACTAGTGTAGCTTGGAGATTTTGCAGAGGTCAATCAGGCAAAATTGTTTTGTAGCATCAGAAACGCTGTGCTCAAGCAGAAATAGGGATTAATTGGTAGCAGAAAAAGAAAAGTCTAAGCATAGCCTTTGACAAAGTTGACTCACCCATTAATCAGGTGGCAAGTACAACTTAACTGTCCAGATAATATCTTTTCTAGCTCATGCAGGTTGGCTTTTCTTGGGAAAGGCTGAGCATTACTTCTAGCATGCTTCACTTTCTTCAGCCATCAACACTGATTTGATAACATTTAATACTGAAGTTGACAGCTTTCAGAGTCAGCCAACACCACAGCTTTTGTAAAATGTTCCTCAAAATAAACACGAAAACAACACAGTATATCTGAAGACTTTTAAAATAGCTTTAAACACGATACTCTACAATCATTAATTTAGGATATTGTGTAACCTTGTCTCTGAATTGCAAGATCTGTCAGTCATATGCAGGAAAAAACCTTAACTCTTCCCAACTGATGTGTAGATAACAGAGGAGGAAAAATACCACCATAGCAAGAAAATACAAATAAACTTATCTTTTAAAACATTACTTTTATCTGTAATTTGTACCAGATCCTTCATGGTACAAATTAAAATCTTGGACTACTGAGACGAACAGAATCACAGAATGACAGAATCATTTATAAAAGACCTTAAAAATCATCAAGTCCAGCCATAAACCTAATACTGCCATGTTCATTCTGCTCTCGCTGTGTGGGCTGTGATCCCTGCACTGGTTACTCTCGCTGTTCTCACTGTGATCCCTGAAGTCACTGCCATCACTGCACTCACTGAAATTGCAGCTCAGGACAGGCTAGTCACCAGTGGTGAGTGGTTGTATTTTAATATGGTCTGTTATTACTTCTATTATTATTATTTTTATTATATTGTTCTATTAAATCAATCTTTATCTCAACCTACAAATTTCCTTTTTCTCTTCCAATTCTCCCCTCCATCCAATTGAGGGAAGTGTGTGAAAGAACAGCTGCATACTATTTAGTTACCAGCTAAGGGCTAAACTGCAACATAAACCCACAATAAAAAAAATCTCGCTGAAAAAATGAGAAACAAAAATATTCAAAATGTTTTACTTTTCTCAGCTTTTGTCTGTATGTCTTAAACATTGTCTTGGTGCAAGGCTATGCGTGCTTTGGGCTTTGTGCAGTTTGGTAACAGCAGAGGTGAGATAAAGAGGCATTGGAGCAGGTGGTGTGCTTCCCAACAACCCAGGCCTGCAGTTGGGCTCCTGGTGTATCGTCCTGTGCTGCTGTGGGAGAGGGATTTGCGCATGCTAAAGAGGTAAGAGCACCCCTGACTGCCCACGTGTGCCCAAAGGGTTATTCTGGCAAGGGTCTGTCGAACTGACAGTGACTTCTGAGGCCCCCCAGCCTCAATTCAAGAACTCTCCCGAAGGAAATTCTGTGCGCGCCCCAGTCTGAAAACCTTCCACACAGGGAAACAGCACAGGGGCAGTGAGACAGCTCCTCATATGCCAATAGGGGACAGAGCTCCTCTATAAATAATACCCTCCAGGAAGAATATCTGAGCAATGGACCACGTTTCTTGAGGAATGCTGCACGGGGTTTCACTGAGGTCGTCATGAATATTTTTATGCTATAGTTCTCTTTTTCCTGCTACTTCTCTTCTTTCTCTGTCTCTTCCTTATTCTACCTCACCTTTTTTTTCCCCGTGTCATTTTTGGGTGAATTTGGTTCTATCGAAGTCTTTGTTGTAAAGTCCTCGTTACTTTGACTGCGTTTAAAGTACAGATTGGAATTTGACATAATTTGACTGATTTCTTTAGAGCTGCAACTTTGTGTTCAGAGTATGGAATCTTGTGTATTCTTGTCATCACTCTAGACTGCTGCGCAAACATACAAAAGAAACTTACTCCCTCCATCCTGCAGCGCAGGTCTGTTGATGTAACACTCAGAAAAAAGAAACAAATAAACAATGCTTTGGAACTATGTTTTTAGTCTAGTAACAATCAAAATCTGTAATAGCTCAGCCTTACTTGTAAGACATTGCACTTGATGTGCTTCAAGATTCAGAGAATAAACTACAGAGCTAGCTAGCAAAGCTTATCCTCTACCTAGTTTTACAGTCTCTCTAATAGAAATTTGTATACATAAGAACAAGGACATCCACTCTATACTTGATGAGTGAGAGTAACTCCTGAAAAGTTTGATAGGAATTATTTACATAGTAAGTTAAAACTACCTCTGTGGAGCAATAAAAAACAGTTTGGCAACCTCAGTGGAGAAGGAAAAGCCAGTTCTTTAGATCTTAAAAAATCTGAATTGTCTGGGAAAAAATATATAATTATCTCTCAATTCTAAAGAATATTGTGAATTTCCGTGTTAATTAATTCAAAGTTTTGTTCCTTTAGCAATGTTTTTCCTCTGCAGTTTCTGTGAAGGAGGCAATTTGTATTTTGACTTTACATCTAAATTCCTACATCACATAAAATAAGGCCATGAATTGTTCAGTGTCATCAATTTTATGTGTATCCTTCTTCTGTGAAGGACTGTCATTTTCCAGTTTCTGGTAAGACATTTACCAGTGCGACAGCAGTAATAAAAATCATAAGTTTTTATTCTATTCTTATATGCCATCTTTTGCCTTCATGTTACATTATGAAGGCAAAATGTTTTACTGAGTACTGTTGGTCATTTTTCAGAGCTTAAGATTTCATTTTAAAAAACTTGAATTAAAACTGGGAAATAGCTTCTAATAAATACAAATGCAGGTATCTTCTGGGTCGTATTGTTTTCTAGTAGAACTATATAATTTGTTTCATTTACTTCAGGGCGCATTTTTTCCCTACTGCTTTCTAAAGCATGGCTTACAGGAATATATGAGACACTGTTTTACAAGACAATTATCTTCTACTTCATTCTAGCCTAATGTTCTAGATTATTTTTACTGCCTCTTTGTGTTTGTGGGTGTTCTTTGTTGGTTTTTTTTTTTTTTGCGTAATTCAACCATACAGCCTGTAGCTGATGAACTATATTTCAGTAACTTTCCCATGAAAGAGAGCCTCCAGATCCCCATTTTCAGGGATGTTTTGCAAGAATAAAATTGCAGGCTGTGTTCTCTATGCTAGATTTCAGAGGATGCAGAACAATGAAGAATGGTGACCGTAAAGTACATCTAAATTACCTGTTCCCATTCTGCATCACAGCCTCATGCAGCTGTTTTTTTTCTCACTGCTTTGGACAGCTCATGAGAGAGAACTTCTGCACGTGTGTAGGTTTTTCAAAGTTCTCAAGCTGAAACTTCTGCATAGCTATTATCTATTTGATTAAAAAAAAATCACAGGAGGTGTTTTCTAGAAACAAAGTATATATGGCTGCAGGATAAGCATGTTGGTGATGTTACCCATTTGGGAGAAGCACTGAGTTGTATGCGCAATGTATCAATGTGAGCAAAGTCCCTTGTCGCTTTTCACAAACTGAGTATCTTTTTGTGGTGAAGAGATAATAGGAAAGGATACCTAACAGCAATTAGCATTTCTTATGCAAGTGACCTTCTTGGAAGGGAATAAGTAAGTACCTCCCTGGAAGAGAACCAGAGAGAACACACAAATTCAATAATGTTCTCCTGAATTTTATCCTGTCGTAAGCTAAACTTTCTGTAGTATTTGCTTAGGCTAAGATGAACAAACAACATAGATCTGAAAGATGATTCCTCAAGGATGAAATCAAGGTACAGACACAATCCTCATGAGTCAGGCAGTTGAGGACACTGCAGCATACAACCAAGGTGCAGCAAGGGCAACCTGCTCCAGAAAGGAAGGTGTATCAGAAGCCGAGGAAAATGACAAAGCAGGCAAGGATGGTGACGAGCTCAGTCCCTGCAGCCCCCTCACCTATGCAAGATGACTATGCTTGAGTAGCCTGGATTCAGTTGGGAGTTCAGAGCACTGCACAGGTCTGTAGCAGAGCACCAGCACCACTGCAGCACAGCTTGGCCAGTACAAGAGAGAGGTAGGCTGGCTGAACATAGGTGCAGAGCAGGAGGGGGCAGGCCCCAGTTCCCACGGTTCTTACTCACACACCTCTTTCAAAACAGCTGTCCGACCTGAAGTCACACAGCTGCACCAAAATCTAGACCTAAATCCAGGCAACCAGACCTTGGGGGAGTGAAAGAAGTTGTGTTCATGACACATCACTTGAAGGCATTTGGATTTTGAGAGCCACAACTGGTAACTCCATCTTTATACAATCTGAAGGTGTTGGCAGTTTTAGGTATTTTGTAATTCTTTTGCTTACCAAGAGATGACAAGAAATGCTGTGAGGGAAAGATGTGCAGCTGTATTTTGAAATGCAGAACAGAAAACTTTTTTTGTAAAGTCATCTCTGCAAGTCAAGCCAAGCCAGAAAATTCTTACACAATGAATGGTAAAAGAGGAAAATCGAAATTTAGCAAGTTAGTAATTGAGAGTAAATTAACCTATTATGAGGAAATCTAGCTTGTCAGATTGCATCATTAGGAGAAAAAGATACATTGTTTTTGCATTTTTCGTGCTTCGAATGAATAGGTACAAAGCAATCACAATAGTTGTCAAAGATACTGATATCTTTGTAATCAAACCCAGATTCAAACAGATTTTATGAAATACGAATTTAGATTAACTTTACTGGCTCAGTGAAATACAATGATCTCTTCAGGACTGCTGGCCTAAGGACCATTTTATTGTGTGACATGACGTTTTTCAAGTTAGAGAAAGATGAGAAATTGTATGTATTGTTTTTGCAAAACAACATATTTGTTTTCAAAAAAATGTGGGAACTTTTGCCAGAGCTTATAATAATAAGGGCACTTGAAATTCAGGTCATCTGCATAACTGTATAAAAAGAACAGCTGATATAATTGAATATGTTTTTCAACTTCTCTGTATTAAAGGATGAAACTGAGTCCAGCCAGCTTCAGCCATAGACTCAGCTATGCACTGCATGCAAATTTCCCAGTAGAGGTTTCGAGAACATTCATGCAATATGAACTTGTTGTTCACACTCCAGTAAATTTATTGCTGAATAACAGATGCTAAAAGGAAATTTAGGTACTGAGGTCCAAGATTGTATTATCAGCTCCCAAAACTGGCCTGTGCTTCAAGAAATGCAACGGTGTTCCTGCCAAGTCAGTGAATGTATGATATGCATTTGGCATGTGCTCAAGTCATACTATGTGAAAGCCAACAATATGTGTCAATCAAAAGACTGATGAATAGGAAAATGGTGTGCAATTTTAATTTGATGAAGAGTTGGAGATGAATTTTGATGTCTCAAATATACATTTGCTGTATTAAGGCAATGTAAAACTATATGAGACTATTAGAAAGAAAAATAAGAAGGTATTTAGGTCATGATATACTCAGAAAACTGACAAGGTTGTACATCTACTAATTTCTTTACGAGCAATAAGAAAATAGAATGTTGTATAACATAAAACTATATTCATACCTAGACTGGGAGAGAAACAGGGTGCTATCACTGAAAATACTATTACCACTGCTAAGCTTCCCATCACTAATATTTTCATATTAGGCACAGAGTTTTGTTTAGATACTGCTATGTCTGAAAATTATTGCTAAAATTTGCCACGTCACATGCCAGATTCTGCCATCTTTATTTAATGACCACTTCTCTGTACCTTTACTACATAGCAGCAGTAGAAAAAAAATCGCACTCCCTTGTGCATTTTCCTACTAACGCTTTTCTTCTTGCTGTCCTCCGGATTGCCTCCTCTGGAATTTATTGCAGAGATGTCCGGGTTGGGAGTACTTACTGTGCTTCTACCATGGAAACTCAATTTTTTTGAGATTTGCAGAGAGTTTTAAGTAAAATATTTTCATTTACATTTAAGCATAAAAAGCGCTAAGAGGTGTCTGTGTATTGCAGCTGGTAGGTTTTTTGGGGTGTGGGTGGGAGCAGAGGGTTATGGTCTTGAAGGTGTGGAGAAAAGAAGAAATCTATTAGGAAACGTAATTTTCTATCCCAGCTGTCTTATAATTATTGTAATGAGCAAAATACCCAAATTATTTTACAGTAGCTTGAAAATAACTACTCATGAAAAAAAACTTCAATGTTTACTACACAAGTAGTAGTCCTACTGAAAATATTTGATAACAGATTTTACAGTAGTTTCAGGAAGACATTAAGTATCTTTTATTTGGCACTTCTTTTCTTCTGGTTCAGCAACAAACCAGCTACCAGCCAAATAATCATAGTACAGTTAATTCACATATCCATATACTCAGGATAGAAGTGTAGAGGTGTCCTGATTTAGCCTCCTCTGGCCTCAGTCAGGTCAACAACTAAACTTGGCAGCTACAGACCAATGCCCCTAAAAAGGGGAAGCAGAAATGTGAGAGAGACTTGTGAGTTAGAAACTAAAACTAAAACAGCTTCAACCAAGCAATAATAAAAAAAAAGTAAAACAATAATATTAATCATAAAATAATATAATATATATACAAGCCTACAAAACCAATTCAAAGTTCCCCAATGACTATATATCATCACTGACACTGCAGGACAGACACTCCTAGACTGTACTCAGCAGCAGGTGTGAGCTGGACTCAGGAACTGGATTCAGGAACATTGCAAGTCAAGTTCAAGGGCTGACAGACAGATAAGATTCTCCCTGAATATAGACCTTCAAAGAAGAGGACATAGACCCTTGTTATCCCTCAGCTCTTTTACCGAATGTGACTTTGTTGATCAGATTTCGGCCACCTGACCTGCCCACCCCTCCCTGCAGGTGTTACTCCCTTCTCCAGCAACTCTGGGATGAAATTAATTTACATAGGAATGAGGCAATATCACTTCCAGAGTCAGCCACTCTGAAAAATATGTGGATAACCTTCAGAAACTGAAGTTACTAAGAGGCTTAGTTCAAACCAGAGTAATAGGGTTAAGCACTTTTTAGGACAGCTCCACCCTAACAACTCTACTGATGTAAATACTACTGTATTTGCATTTTTCAAAGCTAACCATCATTCATGACAGGCAACAAGTAATTAAACTCATCCATTAGGTAGTGTTCTCTTGTTGTGACTTTGAAACAGCCTTAGCTGAAATGTGTTAATGTCTTTAAGATGTGTTCAGCTATTATTGATTAAATGATTTCTTTTAGAGTATTTTAGGGCAAAATCTAATTGATTAGTTTGAGCTATCTACAACCTTTGCAAATTCAGATATATACTTTGTTTTGAACTGGAACTCAGAGCTAGAACTCCACTGGGAATGTACGAATTACAGCTGACTGCTGTTATATCCTCAAAAGAGACAATAACTGAGATACTTAATTCAAATCTCATGTATGTAAAGGCTACATCCAATCAATTAGCATATGATTTGCTGCTATCAAGCTTGACTAGAGAATATTAATTACAGAATGTTAGGCATTTCTTAATGGAAGTACTCATAAAATTCCATGTAAGAAAAAAACCCAAACCAAACCATGAAATATTTGAAAACCTCTCACTGACATAAGAAAAATCCACACAAACCACTTGCTTTAAAATCTCCTTTACTTTATACCATCATTTTTACGTGCAGAGGTACATCCAATCTTTTTTCATACAAGTACAGAAAATTAACTTCCGTATGGATACTTTGTTAGTAGTCTTTATATACCAAATATGCAACAGCTTTTCTAAATCCAAACTATGTGTGGTTATCTTTCTTAAAATCATTTCTCCCAGTGCTCAGATAAAGGATTTAAAGAACAACATGAGTGATCTATTTAAAGAAAAACTCTTGCAAGTAGCCTCACAGTGTAACAGTCAAAAGATGTCCATCTGGGCCAGAAATCATCTACTACAATTCTAAAGAGGTTGCTGCTTTTGTAGCAAGGCAAAACATATTGTAGTTGGGCTTTAAATGTTTTTCATTGAAGAAATATAAATTGGGTGAAAATGTCTCAGATGGACACAGTTCCTCTGTCAGCTAAATTCTAAAATGGAAAAATAAATGTTATCATAGAATCATACAACCTTCCGGTTGGAAAAGACCTTTGAGATCATCAAGTCCAAGTGTACCAATCTTCTGCTAAACCATGTCTTAAACACCTCCAGGGATGGTGACTCCACCACCTCCCTGGGCAGCCTCTGCCAGTGCCTGACCACCCTTTCGGTAAAGAAATTCTTCCTAATATCCTGTCTGAACCTCCCCTGTCGCAACTTATGGCCATTTCCTCGTGTCCTATCACCTGTCACTTGTGAGAGGAGATCAACACTCACTCTGCCACAGCCTCCTTTCAGGCAGCCATAGACAGCAATGAGGTGTTATATCACACTCAGGAGGATATGCTGTATCGATCTGATCTGCTTAGGATAAGAAGTTTGTTAGAAACGTAGTAAAAAGCGAGCAAAACCAAAAAGCATATCTCCAAATTTTGCTTATTTGTAGAAAATACAAATTTAAACTTCCATGTCCTATTTCAATGCAGAATGTAATTTTAATTTCCTGGAAAGAAACCTTACTGTTTATATGTACCATATACTTCTATTATGTTACTCTAGGAAAAAACAATTAATTGCAAACATATTATGAGCTACAGTGAGCTCTTTTATTGGAGAATTAGATACAGTGCACTGAGGTACACTGAAAATAGTCTGAAATAGAACAATAGGAGCTACTAATTTATGTAAGGGAATGTGTTCTTTTTTGAAGATTCCCTATATGAAATACAAAAAAAAATCCCAGGTATCATTTAGGTTAGTACAGTATACCACTCATCATTAGGAGACTGTTTTGTAGCATGATTTTAGTGAGACTTTTTCATTAGCAGTCCTTAGAGCGGGATTATTCAGCTAATCTTCAGGTAATTGACCTCTACTTACCTTTGTAAAGTTCTGCATTGGAACTTGTGGCAAGGAGATGTAGATATTATTTATCTCTAATGACAGAGTATCAGGGGATGAGCTATTGTACAATAAATATTAGGCGTCTTAAATTTATTTATTTCATATTTGGTGAATTAAATTTAAAATTAACTAACAAGAAACAATAGTATAAAGTCAAGTTTTCCAAGAAGTCTGTCCAGACAGCTATTAAAGGATCCATTAAGGATCCTGTAATGCTCTGTGAGCAAAGCTTCTAAATAAAAGCTCTAAATCAGGGGTGTCAAACTCATGGGTCCTGCTATTTTCTGGCTCCTGCAGCATAATGCACATCACACGCTGCACACATGACCAGCACTGGCAGGAGCGCAGGGGTAAGGAGCTCGACTCTGCCAACAGGTAGAAACAAGGTGCCAGGCTGGATAAAACAAAGTGGAGGCCTGGAGTCGGCCTGCAGGCCGTGAGTTTGACATCCCTGCACTAAATGGTACATATTCACAGAAGCAAAATACCTCTGGATTTCCCACTGAGCTCTAAGAACAAGCAAGAGACATATTACAACTTCACAGTATCACAGTATCACAAGGTTGGAAAAGACCTCTGAGACCATCGAGTCCAACCTATGACCCAACACTAGCACCCACTCGTCATTTAAACCATGGCACTAAACGCCTCATCCAATCTGTTTTTAAACACCTCCAGGGATGATGACTCCACCACCTCCCTGGGCAGCGCATTCCATTGGCAAATCACCCTTTCGGTGAAAAATTTTTTCCTAATATCAAGCCTAAACCTCCCCTGACAAAGCTTGAGACCATGTCCTCTTTTTCTGTCACTGGTCGCCTGTGAGAAAAGACCAACTCCTGCCTGCCTACAACCTCCTTTTAGGTAGTTATAGAGGGCAATAAGGTCTCCCCTAATTTGGTAGTTACAACTCTTTGTGATTTACCTGCACTGGACTTTGAATTCCAGGTGAATTCACCATGAATTCCAGGTGATTAGTTGCTTATTTTTATTCTTGGCATTTCAATAGAATATGTTGAGCCTGAAAACATTTTAGACGTAAGATAGACTCGCTCTTAGAGCAAGTCCAGATGAGGGCCATGAAGATGATCAGAGGGCTGGAGCACCTCTCAGAGGAGGATAGACTTAGAGAGTTGGGCTGGTTTAGCCTGTAGAAGAGGAGACGCTGGGGAGAGCCTTACAGCAGCCTTCCAGTATTTAAAGGGGGCCTAAATGAAAACATGAGAAAGAGCTCTTTATCAGGGACTGTAGTGATAGAATGAGTAGTAATGGGTTTCACCTGAAAGAGGGGAGATATAGATTAGGTATCAGGAAGAAATTTTTTACTGTGACGGTGGTGAGGCACTGGTAGAAGTTGTCCAGAGAACTCATGGATGTCCCATTTCTGGAGGTATTCAAAGACCAGCTGGATGAGGCTTTGAGAAACCTGATGTAGTGGAAGGTGTCCCTGCCTCTTGCAAGGGGGCTGGAACTAGATGGTCTTTAAGGCCATTAATAGAGGTCACTCGAACAGCAGTGTACAACCTGTTCTCTCTGACCTTCCTGAAAGGGACCTGTATGGATTTTCTTGGTGATGGTTCTGAACAGGTAAATTATTTTTACAGCTTTCCAATATCTCAGGGAATGTATTAACCCATCTTTCTTGTGTGCTTTTGAATGCTTTTCCACTTCCCTTGATGCAGAGGAGGAGTAGCTGCAGAAGACGGATTCAGGTATTTAAGTGCTATGAGAACTAGGGGTGATTCTCTCCTTGCACAGGCTTCCTTACTGTTTCTGCCCTAAGTCATATGCTAAAACACCCTGTCGGGAAAACAGAGGACACAGGTATCAGAGCTAATGCTATTGCAACATCAATTATTTCTCCCTGGTATTTTTTAATTGCCTGCGTTATTCTGACGATTTTCATCTTGCAGCTATGAAATCCTGTGAGTTACTGTAAGTTTCAAGCACCTTTATTTCACCTTGCCTATATTTGGAAGCCATGATAAGTTGACAAGAAGGGATTTTAAAGCAATCTTATTAAAAACCTGCAAGTCCCTGTGGATGTTTAAGAAAGATTTACAATATTGATTTCAACTTGAATTAAGCTAAGTTGTATTGATATGACCTAGATATAGATTGAATCACAATGTCCATGCAAGGTTTTGTTGTAGTTTAACAATGCATTATGAAGCTAATATAAAAAATAAATTCATTTAGCTTTAATCACACAAGAAATATGGTTTAAAGCCATATATGCCCTGAAATTTAGATTGGATGCCTGAATTCCTTATTAGTTTTCCTCTGTCTATATAGCAACATATTCCTTAAATTGTCTGCTTTGCAAATGATCAAGGAGCAAATGCTTCACTAACAGGTCTTAGTTAGAAATAATTACAGGCACAGAAAGATTTAGAAAAGAACACATAGTAGAAGAACTCTGGAGAAAATATTAAGAATATTTTGGAAGTTAATAGTTTTCCAAATAAATTATTTCATAAACCTCTGTAGTTGGAAAATTAATTCCTTTTTGTCATTTCTCTGTTTTATGGAGTTATATTAAAATCTACAGAAATTCATCAGCCAGCTGAAAATGCCATTTTGAATTAAATATATCCATTATAGAAAAAATATCTTAATGATTTGCAGTATTTGACACAGTGAAGAATTAGCAGCGCTATTTATCTTACAGCACCTTTAGGTCATTTAAAGTTCTAACAGCTAGTTGGCTTTTTTTCTTAGTTCTATCTCTAGCCTCCTTTAAAATCAGAAATTGAATTTTTATACCATTTTAAATTCAGCTAGTCTTGTTCTAAATTAGTTATCTGTGCAAATTAAAACAAACAAGCAAATAAACAATTAACATACACTGAACACATAACTCGTGATTAAAAAGAAGAAAAAAATTAATAAATTTATTTGTTAAGAAAGCCCTGCAATGTGAATCCTTACAAGTATTATAAATAAAAGCAATATAAACCATGTTCCTTAGAGTTCAAGAGCTCCTTGTATGGAGGAAGAGTACCAATATTGCTGGCAAATGTCGAGGGGAGAACACATAATATGAAATTGGTGAAACGACAGCCTCAGTTTTTCACTGCTACCTTCATGTAGCTGCTGAGGCTGTTGGGATCCAGAGAAACCTCTTACACAGCTGGTAAGGTTTTTAATGTGCTTGCACTGCCTTGGATAAAACCAGGCAGAACCTTGAAGGTCAAAACAAGAGCCTTGAGGTGAACTTGCTGTGTCTGTGGGTTCCATGCTGTACATATGGGTGCAAAGTCTCTAGTGCTTAGAATTCTAAGCTCACCACTCTGTGGAAGGAAAATCCTTGTTCTGTTGAGGCTGCCCAAGCTTTATACAGGGTGATTACAAATCTAGAAAACAATGGTCCTTTGGGAGGACCTTATGTTAGGACTGCTCCAAGGGTAAGCATATCTTATTAGCAAGCCACCTTGTGCCGTAGGAGTCTTCAGTCTTGTGCTGTTCAGTGTGGTGTGGTACAAACCCCATTTTTGGGAGGATCTCATGTTGTAAAACAAGCTCATTATTATAGAGAGATGATTTTTCCTTCCTTATCTGCTAGTCCCATCTGAACAACTGATTTAAATATAAAAGATGAATAGATAACATTAATTATCAGAAGGTAGAATTATGCCTTAGTTCTGATTCAGGGATAAGATCTTATGTAATCAGAAAAGAGTGTTCCCGTGATGTAATTTTATTAAATCATTGACCTTTAAAGCATATTGTTAAGACATCACCATTTCTGTGGTTAAGTCTGTTCTTTCCTAGTTGGGGAAGACAGAAGGGCAAGGTTATGTAAATGCAGAATCTCACTAAATCTTCCAAGAAATAGTGAGGCTGCTGGAGTGTGGACTGCTGTTGGGAATCTCATATCCCTTCAGTCAGAGTAATATAGCATGAAAGCAGTAAAACCGTTTTACTGCATGGACTCTAGGTGAGTAGAAAAAGATGATCGCACTGAGAAATTTACTGTCCTGGAAGTAATTTCACTATGAGCAGATAGCTACCTTCAGGAACAAATTATTTTTATAATAGTCAATATCAAAATAATACCTGATTCATAATGCGTTACTGCCACTAATGACAACTCTTAAGAATTTAAGAGTAGTAAAATTATAAATCCTATACAATGACAACTGTAGAATTGTCACCTACTGTCACTGTTGTCTAATCAGACACATTTGTTTGGTTATATTAAGCCATTTTAAATCCATTAAATGTATTGCGGTTGTGCATAATTTAACTAAAACTTGACATTTACCCTACAAATTATGTAACATGTTGTACGGTATACTATAGTATAAATCTACTATGTTAAAAACCAGCTTTTTGAAAAAATGTCTCTAAAACAAGAATAACTGAAAATGGGTACATTTCAGATGTTAGATATTATTACATCTTCCTACTAGGGACAGGAGCTATACAGGATTTGTTCTGGACATGTAAACAGGAAACAACCGAGACCTAAGTGTCCAGAATGTGTTAAACCAAGCAATTACTTAGTATGTTGTGCAAGACAATGCAGCTCTCATTAATTTATCCCCTTTAGCTGAGAGCTAACCTGTAACAGATATGCATCTCTTGTTTTGTCATTTCTCATTTCTTTGCTTTCTCAGACTCCATAACGTTTGATGTTGATCCAGTTAGTTCACTAACATTTTAATCTGAGGAAAAAAAATTAGGTTTCTACCTAAAATCTTTCCTGTGTGTTCAGCTGGGTGCAGCATTAAACAGAAACTTCCTTTCCATATTAGTGGGTAATGCTCTGTGCATTTAAACTTGTTATGTTCTAGCTGTAGCCACATGCAGGTATAGGTTGAGAGATTTTTTCCAAGAAATTTCCTTTTAGCAGAAAAACAAAATAACAGCAGACCAGCTCACCCTGATAATTCAGGTTCTTCTTATATTTCCACTGAAGAAGAACAGTTACATTTCTGAAAAAAAAACCTTGAAATTGAAGTTCTTCCCCATATATACATATATATATTTTTTTCTCATTTTCTTCAGTATGTCTTATTTTTCAAGGGATACCCAGGCAACAGCTACAACTCACTCTCACTGACTGATGTTAATTATAGTTGCAGCTAAACCTGTTGGTTATCTAAAAGAACAGGAAACAAGGAAAACACTCAACTACTGCACTGTGAAAAGTAAAAGGTTCTGCCGTAGTAAATTGGAAAGAAATTATAAAATATGTATGTGAAAGGACTTGATAGGTATCAAAGAATTTATAAACTTCTAGTCTTTGTCCATGTAAATGTATATTTTAAAAAAATATATCTTTTCACAGTCCTGTTGTGATTTATCACTGAGTGATCCAGACTGCTAAATTCTGGCTACTGTCCATACAACATAGTTTGCTGATAGTAAGGTTTGGCTAAGCTTTGCTGTACCCAAAGCTATGTGAGGCTTTCAAGTTCTGCCAGTCACTTTTTTGACTAGGGATTTGTTTGTAGTCTTGTTTTCTTCTAACAGACTAAATAAGCACCTTTCCTTGCAGTCACTCTTCAAATAAAAAGTTAATGATATTTCACATTGCTCCTTCCCTCTCCTAATGCAAGCTGATTAAGAAAGAGGATAGAGACTCCTGTAATAGCAATCCTGTCCTTCTAATGTAGCTGTATGAAAACTAACTCAGTAACTGCTTTGAGTTTCATACTGATGACAAATGAGCTCCTGTCTGAAGTTCACCACCAGTACTTTTTCTTCTGTCTGGTCTGGATCATGAAAGATCCTTGAAATTACAAACTTTCTCATCATATCTGCTACCCCAGAGTTCCTGAATGGGTTCATCAGTGTCTTGCTGAAGTACTGACAGTAAGCATACCACCCTTAAGTCCTTATAAATCACTAGCAAGGATGTATATCTCTGGTATATGCAAGCTTTTCCTGTGATTTCACAATGTCTGAATTGGGGAGGGGAGTGTTTTCTTTCTTTTTTTTTTCCCCAATGGATTCACTAGACACAATTTTGTCATGTGGAAGTATATGGATTTTTTTTATCTTGTGTCTACGTTTCTGCACTGTTTATATTAAAGAATTTGTTATCAATATTGTTTTCGTCTTATGATACCTTATTGACTTCCTTTCACTGTCTAGAGGAAATTCAATAATCCTTGTCACTGTTGAAAACTTAGATTCTTCCAAGTATAGAATTGCACTGAACCAGACAAAGTGAAAGGATAGCTCTATTTTTGACAGCACAGTAAATAAATTTCTTAAGAAAGACTGTATAAAGCATGCAAGAAATTAAAATAGAGCTACTTTTTAGAAGTTGGGTTTTTTTTAAATTACACTTCAGTTTACTAAAACCCAATATCTCTGTCTGTTTCCTGTGCAACCATAGAGGGACAGAATCACTTAAAACTCTTAACAGTGGTATTCTGTATTATTGCATAAGTCTGAAATAACACCGAGAGCAAACATCAAGTTAAACATCACTACAAACAGTGTATGAATTCTTAAGTTAAAAAAAAAAAATCGGAGGAATTTGAGAGCCAGAAAATGAGGAGGTAAAAATCTTAATAATTCCATTTTCTTTTCTGGAGGCATTGGTTGGCTTTCTGCTTGTCCACAGGCATGCTGTGTTACTGGCACTTCAGCAAGAACTCCATGCTCTGCAGTGGCTTACACAAAACACACACAGTACTCTGGCGCAAGTTATTGCTGTGTAATTTATGGTTAAATGTGTATTAACGAACAGAAAGGGAAATGGCCAAATTTTTGTATTTGGGAGATGTGAAGCCCCTCATCTTTCAGCAGAAACTTGGAACTTGAAGTCGTTGTCAACAGCTTACTCTGACTGCCCCTTGCAAAGAACTCAATGACTCAATGAAGCTGAAAATTGTTCTTTCTAATAGTTTAAAACAAACAAAAATCCTTGCCTTTTTGTGAAACCTGGTTCCATCCCCCCTCCCAAAAAAAGGCCATATCTATTCAATGAAAAGTGGCCCAGTATACTAAAACTCTAGTATATATCTGAGATGTTAGGCTAGAAGAAATCAAGGTCCAAGAATGAGACTAAGATCTATCTACTCTTATTTTAAATGTCTGCAATAAACTGATCATAGAAACTGCCTTTATACTCAGTGGAACAAAATGAGCACCCTAAGAGAGGTATGATTCCTGAAGATTTTACACATTACTCTTGGTATGATGTGAACCTCTTCTTGCAAGTTTCTGCTAGTTTCTCTAATGAGACCAAGGTGCCGCTCATCAGCGGTTATATCCTTTCTCCCCATGTTGCCTGTATAGGACATACTGTCATTAGACTGTATGAAAAACTTTGAGCATGCACTCACTGCTTGGAAGAGTGCTCTGAGGTAAAATTTATGATTCCAGATGAAGAGACTGAGCATTAAAGACCCTGCATCAGCCCATATTGTCCCAGCACTAAGACTTTTTGTAAAAATGAAGTAGAAAAAAACCTATTTAACTTCTACCCTTTTTCTATAAATAACAAAAAGCTATTAACAGAATTTAGGGTGAATGATATTACTAAGCAATTTGAAAGGCCAGTAGTGAAGGTGTTAGACTTCTAAAAACTTTAGTATTTAAAAATTAATTTGAATATCTAAAGGTTGAACTGTGAAGTAAAATTCACTGTTTATAGGATGAATCCACTTTTGTATACGTAGTCATTTTTCTCAGGTGTCAGTGAAATCAGCAGTTAAGCAATAAAGAATTCTGCCATGCCTTTCTCTCATTCTTCCCTCTGACATGAATGAAATATTTTAGGAAAAAATGAATTTCAGAAAGAAGGATCCTTTATTCTGGTTGATGGCAAATATAAATGTATAAAAATGGGTTATAGCATTTGCTTAAGGGAATATCTAATTATTTATACAGAATGTAATATGGTGAAGAGGAGATTGAGAGAATCTACACCAGCTCCAGAGTATCTAGTACAACTATCACACTCAAGAGAGGTGTAGATCATGTGTTCACATACTCATAAAGAAGGGACAAATGAACACAGATTTTCTATCTTCTGTATAAGTACTCCTGTACACCAGACTCTCAAATAGAAGAAAACTATTCCAATCTTTGGAAACTTTTTTTCTGATAAAAACTATCATCCTGCAAACATTAACTGAACTCACAATCTTGTGGTTACTAAAGCAATGTTTTTCAACAAAGATGTTATTTAACTACTCAGAAATTAACCTGCCTGTAATAAGTCTCGAAGTAGAACTGTGTCACTCATGGAAAATTCAATTGCAATGAAGTTGATCATAAACAAGATTAGATATTAAACGGTGCAATCATTATCCAAAGTATGCAGCAGACATTACAGAAAGAGGAAAAAATAATAATATGTTAATTGAAGTAATATTATTTAAGATTATTGGTTTAGATATAAGCATTAAGATTTTAGTGAGCTATTCGAGGTATTTTATTATAGTGTCGTTCAAAAGGCATCTTTGAATGTTATTACATTACAGTAATCAAACATGTGAAAGCAGTATGCACAACTAGAAGATAGGATTTAGCCAATTGAGTGGCCATATGATAACATTATGTGTAAATTTAAATTTCATATATTTCTGGGCTAAAACCTTGAATTTACAATGTTGCTAATGAAAGAACTATACACTATAACTTGTACATAATAATTACTTTTCATTAATGTGAATGAGAATCTTGTTAGTTGCTTCCATTAAGCTGCAAATTTGTGAACAACACATTTCAGGTTTCTGTTCTTGCAAACTGTACAATAATTTCTGTGTGACTGGGAATAAATCTTTTCTAAACTTCCTTTATGAAATAATAACTAACAAAAATATTTTTAAAAAAATTATCACCCAGTATTTCTATTATAAAATAAGCTCTCCACATCATGGTACTGCTTTGTGAAATCAAGATAGCTTTCTGTTTAACTGGGAAGTTCATTGGATTCAGTGAGAGTCTGTGTCTCATAAAAGAGGGATGGCTAACTATTTTTAAGGCAAGATCGGTGGAGTCCTAGTCCACTGCCAAGGAAGTCTGTCACAGAAATCCTCAAAGTGGTGGGGTTCTGCCTGTGAGAGAGGAGAGGAACTGTAACAACTGATAACAGGTTTCCATTGAAGTCCTTCTTTCAATGAGTCTGAGTCTTGATGAATATTCCAGGCATGACATCATCTTCATGGACTTAACCAGCTCTGATTGCTGTTTCTATTTTATATCATTCTTGGATGAGCATCCAAGTGTCACGATACTTTTATTCTTAACTACATCTCACTTCAGTGCTTTTTGTTTCTTATAGTATATCATTCTTTTCTTATAGTACAACATCCTATAAAAGGAACTTCACAAGTTTTCATAAAAACGTATGAGAAATTTGATAGCTTGGGATTTGTAATGTGTTACTGCTGTTAATTAATCCATTATGAATAAAAAAAAGTAAGGGAAGGGAGGCTGAATGAACTCCAGGTAACCATTTAAACTGTACATCCTGGAAAAGAATAGCTGGTGATCAGCAGTCACACAGGATATGAAATTAAGTATTATTTGACAAAAAAACTATCCTGTGACCGTTTATAAGTCATTTTGCCCAGGTTTTCTGATTGGAGATGCATGTTCCAGTTCACTTGTAAGGTGAATTGCGAGGTACTGCCTCGCAATTCGAGTGAAGCTAACATAAATATAATAACTACACCATTCACGTGTTAGGTGCTTCAATAGGTTCTTCATTATTTCAACATGAGGACATATAGATGACATGGTAGACAGAACGAATCGTAGTAGGCATAACAAATCATGTTATAGCTGATAATTTATTCATTTAATGCTATTATACGCCATTATTATGAAGAAATAAAAAAAGTCTTTGGTTCCAGCTGTCAGCTACATCAGTAAGGTTTAAAGGCTTCTGTTTAAAAATCCTTTTTTTCTGTTGTTCAACACTCCAGCCAACGCAACCAGCAATTGGGAGACAGTAATTTTTACTTTTTTTTCCAACTGACCAGAATAGTCCTTTCAGGTTTAAAAAATGATGAGATCCTGTAAATTGTATTTCTTGCATTCCTTGACTCCATAATTCTAAAATGAAGACCATAACCCAATACCTCCTATTTTTGTATACCATAAATATATAAAATAATAATAAAATTAAAATTTATAGTGAAATAGCACTAAGAAAATATAAATTTGCAACTAGAATAAATAATATTTGAAGGTTGGACAGTTGCAGTTTTCTCATACTTTCTCCTTGCTTAATCATAAGTCTGCCGCTATCATCCAAGTTATGTGTGTGTTTCTTGGTATAAACAAAATTAATCATATTATGACAGCAGTCATAAATACATTTAACCATACATTAACATGGCTTAAGGAACTGTATTTGTCATTCTCCAGAAGATAGTTTTTCATCTTTAAAAAGTAACATTTTTATTTACATATATTTTGGGCACTTTTAATCAAATGTTATTTACCTTTATTTTCATCAGAAACAGTTCTTGAGGTCTAACTCCCTTCTTGGTTTTAATGTGACTTCTTGTCCATAATTTTCCTGAGCAAAACAAAATCTGCTGAATGTTTCTTCAACCGTGTCTTAGTAGTCATCAGTCTTTGATCTAACCAAGCTATATATTTTTCAATAACTGTTGAATTTAAAATACAAAAATGCCCAGAGTTTAGCTGTGGAAGTTATTTAGTAGTCTGCCTGAGTGACAGTAGGTTGTTTTTCAGCCACATCTCTAATCTTTTGTACTTTTCATGTTTATAATGAGTTTAATATTTAATAGTTTGCAACACAAATTATTTATAGTTTGTAAAACAGTGTATTTTCCACAAAACACTTTTTGGTTCCTAATATGAAAATCACTACTTCCCCTTTTAAAAAGCAAATTTTTTATGGAAAAATTTATATGAGATGACTCACTGCTAAATTTTATCTTTCGTGAGGTGGCGTGCTTTCAAAAAGAAGTAACTAAGAAGGTGCAATTACATATATTTAATTTTCAACCTAATTTCTCCTAATTGGCAACAATTCTCTGCTCTGGGTAAGTACTGTCACTTTTAAACCACAAAGCACATTAGACTTACTAAGGGTTATATTGCACTAACTTTTTGTTTTGTTAGAAATAATCTGTAACTTTGATCTCTTTAGGATCTAAATATTTGAATATTTAATGCAAGGGCTGAAGGAAAAAGCCTTAAACAAATGCTCTGTGAACAATGCAGAAGAATGCTATGCCGCTCTGCCCAAAGGCTAACTTTGTATCCACTGTTTAATTGAAGTGAAATCCTTGGTCTTGAGATTTATTTATATGTGCATTCTAACATCTTTGAGGTTTTATAAAAAAAAGAGAAAATAGTATATGATGAGTCTTTATATTTAAATATAAATCCAGACTTTTGAGGATGTCAGATGTCTTTCATTGGTTGATGATTTGCTTCACATATATCTTGTTTTCATTCACTTTTGGCCCTCCATTTTCACTAATTTCAAGAGCTCCAGCGGCTTTCAAGGGCTGCTAAAACCTACCTCTACGCACAGGTAACTGTGTAAAAATGCAGACCTTCAACCTAAATATTAATGAGCCTGGCTGGGCGGAGTTTTTACTGATGTCCTTTACGAATACATTTGATCTAAATTTATGTGTGCCTTACAGAAGATGTCAGATGAGAGGGTTCCCCAGGATGGACGTTCTAATCAAATCTTACCAACTACTATTGTCTATCAGTAATAATACGGGAAATACTTCCTGGTCCACACATAGTAAATTCTTCTCTTCCTCCAAAGATCTGATAGGATATTAAGCATCTCTAGCAAAAACAAAAACAAAAAGAACAATGGTAATTATTCAATTAATCAACCTCTGTCTTGATTTTTATTTTTTTTAATACTAGGCCATGAGATAACTGAAGTAAAGTGACTTTGGAATTTTCTAGGTCTTTTTGCTTTTCTTGACCTTTTGAATTCCTAAATCTGTAAAAATAATGGTATTTATCTTGATAATGTAGCTGTGCTTTCAAGGGATTTCCCACTGCCTTCAATACAGAATTGTTGCTGATATAGATGTAATTCCTAACAGGTGTCAATAAAGAGGTAATTTTCTGGCTAACCTGTCAGTTATCCCAGAGTATAATCATAACAAATTATTTTGTATCTGTGGGAGAATTTATCAAATTATATGAGACCCAAAGCATCTATAGCAATCTTCAACAATGATGTGTGCTAATAACTGGTGGAGTGCAGCTGCTGAAGTAGTCAAGCAGACTACACCTAAGTCACTAACCTTCAGGAAACAGTATCTTTGCTGTTACCTGAACTTCAGCAATTGTAGCAAATAAATCTTGGCATTTCACAACATTCTGCATGACCTAGGAAGTGTACACACCTGCACTTCTTATTGTACTTGCAAAATACCATGTTATCTTTTCTTACTTACACAGATCTACTCATAATTACTTATGCTGACGACACCTCAAAGTTAGCCTCCTGAAGACCACTCCACTCTGGGCCCTGTTTAGACACCATTTGAAAACAGCAGTGGTTTCAGGGCAGTAATGCGATTTCTGCTCTACTTCATCCCAGAGAAAGCACGCTACACTGTACACACACTGCTGTATATTGTTCCTCATTGTTCACATTTTCCTGTGATTTCAACAGTGTGGAAAACCTCACAAAATCTCATTAATTTGAAAAATATTTTTAAATAAACATCATAGTACAAAAACATGGTAGATATTAAGAAACTGCTCATCTCTCTGTTTGTGTCAGTTTAGTGACTCAAGTACAGACAAAGCTATTAAAGCTGACAGATATTACAGATATTAAAAGCATTACAGTTCTTTCCAGTGTCCATATTTTTGTCTGTTTATCAACCAGAAACAATTAGTTCAAATTCCTGGTTCTTATGTAGAAGCATTGGCGATGTGATTTTTTTGGTTGGAGATGTGATTATATTTCTTATTTTATTGGAAAGACAGTTCTTGTATAAAAGCACATGACTTTGGGCTGATAATACCTGGTAACAGTTGATGAAATGTTACAGTGGCAAGCATGTATTTGGTTAGATCCCCCGAAAGGCCACAAAAATTTGTATGCTTTAAGTATCGGTCTGTTTGTTGAAATACATTGTTTTAACTTACACAAAAATTCTTGTTTAGATGTTCATAACTCATGCTATTAAAAAAAAATAGTTGCATATCAAAATCACCAATTCATGGCCATTCTAAAGGGCTTCACTGTGCAGACATTTGAAAATAAAGTATATTCTCTCTCTCTGATGCTTCAACAGAAATCAAGTTCATGATTCTCAGAATAGCTGTTCTTAGAGATTACTCTCTGGCTCCTGAGTACTTCACAAGGCCATCTGTGGAGTGGAATATTTTGTAAAACCACCATTGAAAGTAGGGACTGAGAGGGAAAATCAAATATACAAATTCTTTTTCATTGAGAGGGACATAACATAAAGGGAAAGAAGATTAAGAGAGTTCAATAAAAAACCCACTCTGTTCTTGAAGCTCCTGTACCTTGATTTCTTTAGTGCAGTTCATTACAATTTGCATCTGGTCAGATATCACAAGCACATGCCGATAACTGGATCATTAGTTTTCTCAAGTTCCTGTTAGAAGGTGGTAGTATTATTAAAAAGGTCACAAAGACAGGAAAAAATTGATCTCTTTGCCAAACCTACTGCTTTATACAGGGAATCTGTTGATCTTAGAAGTCTCTTCCAACCTAAATGATTCTGCGATTCTGTAATATTTAATTTCATGCTTGAGAAAAACTTATTGCAGCAAATGCAAATTCCTCTTAAATTTCTTCACTTAAATTAGTGATCTCACAGTCTTTTGCTATATGCTCAGGACTGTATTATCCAATATTAGTTTTATTTTAGTGTCTTCATGTAATGTAAATATTTGTGTTCTTATGCATGCATATCAGTTTTGTGACTGAGTTTTCTCTTAGGATTTCAGAGTCAGTATGCTATATAAGAACAAAGGGATAGGTTTTTTTGGCCATTTTTTCAGAAAAACATAGACTTTCCATATAATATATAATGCGACGCTTGTTATCACCAATACAGGCTATAAACAGTCATTTGACACTACTTTCTTTGGTGGTGGTTTTATTTTTGTTTTAGTGAGTTTTTATGGTATAGTTATAGAGCAATGTGTGGGTGGAGAATCCAGGGGCAAATATCCCTCAACTCTCTCAATTTGCAAAGTGGTGTTTGTTCAACAGTTCTGAGGCCTTTGGTCCAGGAGTTATCTTTGATTCAATCCCCACTCCCCCCTATTCTTTTCTGCTGGAATAGTTTGAAATAGTCCCTTGTAAAATATGCCATTTCCCTCTACATACATACATACATTCTCCCTCTCTTATTTTCCTTCTTCCTCATGGTAATGCTAAGCTCCCTTCTGAATTCTAGTTTGAGGACCTCCGTTGTGCCATTGAAACCTGAAGGAGCTATACTTAGCCTGTAAAGTACTGTAGGTGCTATGGGTATATAGGTACACTGTACAGATAAATATACGGCTGTTTTCTTTTAATTTTTCCTTACTACTGACCTTTAATCCTTACAAGTTAACCTTAAACTTCTCTCAGGTGTTTATTATTTCAGGGTTGAATTTCTTCTGCATATTATTATGACCTCCTGAACTCTGCTTCCCTGTTTTGCTGCTTGCCTAATGATTCCTGACACGTCACCATCAATTATTTCCAGTCTCCCCTGGCCAGTCTTATTGCTTGCCTCTTGCATCTGCTTGTATCCATAAAGATAGTTCCCTTCCTAATTTTCTGCATTGATCAGCTGCCCATTTCTGCCTCACTAGCCCTCAATGAAATCCCAACTGGCTCTCTCTTTTGTCCTGTGTGTATACACAGGGAGCAGAAAGAAGTATTTTATTCCAGGAAAAGAAGATAGTGGGTTATTTGAACTGATTTTAATATACTGAAAATCAGATTAAATTATCAGTGTGTGTGAATGAGTCAGAACAAATATGGAAACTAGCTCTGAAGTCCTCCAAGTTTCTTAATTCTTCTTGGGGAGTTTGTTGTGGATTTTTTTCTTAATATTTTAAAACATTTGAAGAACAGATCAACAAACCAAAAAATAGTTTCACTTTCTGTTGATGTTTTGTTTTTACATGTTCTTGAAGAAATTCCTATAATATTCAGTAAAAATGAGTTCTCATATTTTCTCAGAGTTGTAGGGTTTATTTACTTTTTTTCCCCCTCCACCATTTGTTATGGGTTGTAGTTCATATATTGTAGTTGTCCATGTGAACTTTGTGGGCAAGGAAAGATAAATTTACATATTAAAAATAAAGTAAATTTAAGTGCTGTGCTCTCTGAAATAAAGGTTCCCTTGCAGAGGAAGAAGCTATAGCTCCACCTTCCCCAACATTCTGGGTTCTCTTTAGTTTGGGAGGTTTAAATAAAAGAAAGTAAATTAATGAAATGTACGAATGTGCTTCTTCATTGGAGGGTGTTATTTTTGGCATGGTTTTCTACTGACAGTGGTATGATTTAATGGCTTAAATTTGAGTTAGGGAAATGGGATTTTCAGCTGATGGCTAATGACTGGTGAAACTTTATGATGTCCCCATGACAATTCTTTGCTTAAACAATTGCTTTGAAAAGATGTTTTAGATCACTGACTGAGGATATGAGCAGAATTTGGTAGACTTCATTTCACGTAAACATCAGGATGGCTGGTTGCACACCTCAGGAGTCTGCTAAATATAAGAGGTATAGCCCAATAATAAAGTTCTGACGAACAAAGATGCTTTCCTACAAATGCTGTTAAGCTGGTTTGGCTTTGGAAAGTCTATGTTTTGTTTGAGGTTCCTGTTCACAACCTATTTGGGAGCTATGCTGTTAGCCTTCTCCAGCAAAGCTCCTACTGCAAATTCTTTAAGAACTGAGAGTCTGTCCACTCTAAAATGTTAAAATTCAAAGTTTCAGGTCAAGTGTGTAAAGCAACTTGTCACTTAAAATTATTGCATTAAGAAATTGCTAAATAATTACCAGGATATGACTATGTTGAATTTTTTAAAAAGCCCACTCACAAACAACAACAGTTCTGTTCTGGTTTTGGTTAGAATTAATTAAAATGTGATAGTTTCCTACTGAACAGCTTAACCCTCACAAAGAAATGCAGAACAACTGCAAGCAGTAGCATGTAAATTTAACAGTCATACAATCTACTAATAAACTATGAAATTACTTCTGAAATTAAAATTCAGTCTATGGAATCTCAAATAAACCAAATAAGACTTAATGTTCATCATCTATCAAACATATTTTTTAAAATTATTGATGACTCCAGGTAATTTGTGAAGGAATTTTTAACAGAAATTATAAAGCAATTAATGTTTCATTGTCCAAGTAAATATTGAGGGGGCAGATGACAAAGGGAACAGACTTTTTTAAGAAATAAGAATTTTCAATTCATCTTTCCTGCTATAATGCATATCACAATACAGTTTTGGAAGTGACGTCTCTATTGCTACGTCTGATACAAGTAAATAGCTCCTAAACCACAAAACGAGCCAAGAGAATAGAAAAGAATGAAATGAGGAGAACTGTTGAGAAAAGGAAGGTACTGCAAACAAGTGATCAATATGTATCTCATGAGGTGCATACAACTCGGTATGACAGTTGTGTCCATCTGAGACTTCCTAGAGAATATCAGTGCAGAGGAAACTACTTCTTCAGCTTCATCAAGGGCCTTCCTGTGGTGATTTTTATGAATATTAAAGGCTGCATGGACGATTTAGATGTCAATTACACTAGAACAAACCCTGAGTAATGAAAGGTTATTTAAATTTTATGTGTGGGAAGCAGTATTTTATGTTTCTATTTGCCACCATTTCTAAAAGCACCAACGCTGACTGAGTAACTGAAGACATGCAGAGATATAAGGCCTGTAAATTAGTGCAGCCAAATTTAGGCTAAATCTATAACTATATATGTAAATTGAGAAATGAGTTCAGGTTTGGTGGAATGGCAGAGTAATAATTATTATTAATAATAATAATAATAATAATAATAATACCTAGATAATTTTCTATCTTAAACTAAACCTAATAATCTGATAGGAAAAAGGCATTCAGCTACCCTGTTTCATACATGGTATCCATAACAGCATAGTCTGCATTTGTAACCTTCTAGACTTTCCAGATAGAAAGGAATAAAAACATTAGAGGAAAGACTATAATAGGAATTTGGTGCAGCAACTGCAATGAGCAAAGGTTCAAGCAATGTAAAATGGAAGGAGAAGCAAAAGACTCTGTTTTCCAAAGTACAATGTTCTTTCCTACTGCAGAAGCAAGTTGAGGAAGAATCACCTGCTTGCCACCAGAAAAGCAGTCTGTTCGTCTGTGTGAAAGGAAGGGATCAGATATGAAGTACTGAATAACTGGAGTATACTAATACTTATTTCTAGCAATTGCTCACAGAACTTTGTAAAGGCTTCAAACAAGATGAAAATGTATTATAAAGATTTGAGAGAGTTTGGGAGAAGGCAGGAATTAATTCATAAGGATACCATTAATCCAGTTGAAATGGGGGAAGACAGTAGAGGCAAAGAAATGTTAAGAATATTTACTTTCCCTCTGTCTGTCAGGAAAGAAAAAATACTCTCAAAGAATATTTTAAGAAGTATTAAATATCTTCACAGCATTCAAGATTAAACTAGTAACTTAGATAATTGCTATAAAATAAAAAAAAATCTAAGCTTTCAAATATTTCATTACAATGACATCTTTTGCACAAATTCTAATGAAGTAGATTATTGGATCTTATTTTCTTAAGTATTTGCAAGTTGTTAACCTTGTCTATATTAGCTATGTATTTAGAAAAAAAATAGGTCTACCCAAACTTGGTAACTACTTTATGCTACCTGCCTTAAGTCTTCGGGACCTGAAGAAGTCCCTAATGTGAACTTTCCTGATTGTTCTTTATTTGCATATACAGAGTAATATGGCCTGATGATTTTGGTAAAACATCTTGTCCTGTTCAGTGTAACTGGAGGGTTTTTTCTTTTTTTTTTTGATGACATCTAGTTGTGTTGTATTTTGCATATCATGTTCCACAGTCCAAAGTTCCATTTGTATTATAAATCTAGCAAAATCCAGCCATTTGTGATAAATTATGTTGTTTCAGTTTATTGTATCTGATCATTTGTTTTGATCTTAGACTGAAGAGTTCCCACTGGTAGGTTAGTTTTAGCACTGTTTTTTAATATTAGGAATGGTATTTATTTAATTTAGTGACTGTCAGAAGTAGATATGTCAAAATTGCAAACATAGGAAATGGTTGATTCTTTCCTTTTACCTTTTATTTCTAATGGTTAGTATTCCTATGCGGTTTATACTTGTAAAGTTAAAGTGTGCCTACATCACATTTTAGGTTGAATAAAGAGTGTATAAAAACTTTATCTGTGGCAATCTCAACAACATAGATAATCGAGTCACAACTCAGGGGGTTAGTAAATAATGCAGTGCAGAGGATAGCCTAAAGACTGATGACTTGTGTCAGAAACACGACTCTGAGAAAAAAAGGGATGCTAAATAACATGGAGAACCATGCTTAGTTATGCAGTGATGGCACTTGCCTGAGTCTGATGTCTTCAGGCTCTTGATTCAACATATGCTGTAGTGTGACAGCTGATGATATGGGGTGGGATTGGGGGGTGGGAAATCTCTGATACATATAAACAGGAAATGCAAAATATATAGAGGAAGATATATTGCACAGCATTTAATACAGCATTCATTCCTTTCTTTTATGTAGTAGTCATTAACAGAGACGGATGAATCAACACTAGATAAATCAATGGTATGGTATATTACAGTATGGTAGTTCTCAAATTTGCCATTTTTTTCCTTTCCCCTTCCTTTACTTAGTGCAACCTACAGGAAAATGAAATCTCTCCAGTTACACCCACGCATTCCTTTCTCTTGTGGGAAGCTAGGCACTTGCAATGGCTCTGCTTCCAGAAGTGAAATACTTTTAGGCAGCCCTTGCTTTGGTCTGGTTGATTCATTTCCTCTGATGTGTATCTACTGATTGATATTTGTAGCAAAACTGTTTATCCCTAGCCTTTTTCCTCTGGTGTATCATTTGGCCCAAAGAAAAAATGGCCTAGTTTAACTGTGATTTACTTGTAATTAAATTGACAGCTTGCTCTTTGCATAGGCTTCTTTACTAAAATCAAAGAGTGCCCTCAAGCCACCAAGATTTGAACTAACCCCTAAAGCTGTCGTAATATCATTGATGGAATTACAGGGCAATTGCAGATATGTAGCATTTGTGAAGTATTTTGTAGGAGAGTAAAATGTAACCAACTCAAAAAGACAATATGCATATCATAAATATTAATACGGAAAAATTCTCTGTGGAAAAATATTCTCTGTAAGAACATCCATATAAAATACGTTGTAATCTCTCTTTTAAATGCAAAGTTAGAAAATACCCTTAATTAACATGGATGGTTCTTCTTTGAGTAACCACGACTTTGAGAGTTTTTACAGCACTGCTTTCCATAATCAAAATGACTCATTTTTTAATCGAATTTTGTTTACATCTTGCTTTGAAAAATATCAAATATGATGATTTCCATATTTTAATTATTTACTTGTAGATTTTTTTTATTTGCTATTGACAGAGAAAATTTAAAAATTCCTCCCATCTATTTGGCATTCTTTCTCATATGATAGCAATGGGGGTTTTTTGGTTTGTTTCTTGTCTTTTTTGTATCTTTTTTTTTTCCAGCAACACCACTACAGAAAATTTTAATCACAAAAGAAAATTGAGTGCATGAACAAAGCACTGTAAAATGATCGAGTGGTGTAGTGTAAGTATATTCTTCTTTTATGTCTGGATTTTGCACTGCATGAGTCAGAGGATTTTTGAATGCAGATCGATTGGCATGATATTTACTTTAGTCAGCTCAACCTTTTTATTAGTTTTATCCTATAGTTCACTGTTAACAGTTGTATATCCATTCTTTCGACAAACAGCAAGAAAAAAACATTTCCTGTGTGTTTTTTAAATTTTCTTTTTAAGACTCAGTCTCAGACAAAGTTGAGTACTGATATCTTTCAGTTACTATGGGGAGAGAAAATCTTTCTTCTTTGGATACCATATCACACTCAACATCCTGTCCTCTGATGTCTTTCCTGGAAAATGTTAAGCTATGTAAAAATATATTATCAATATGCTTGTTCCTTTTTGATCTTCTATAAAAAAAGGTAAATGTAAGTACTGTGTCCAGTTCTAGAAGTGAGGGTTTCCTTTTCAGATATTTCAATGTTTTAGCTGGGAGAAGGAAGGAAGAGAGAGAGATGCTCTGCCCTGGAAGTGCTGAGGTTTTATGGTCCTTAATTTCTCAATAGGTTGGTTAATTATTCTTGCACTCAGAAAGCCAAGAAATTATTCTTTTCCTCTTGACAAAGTATGCTTTTTGTGGAAAGTCCTATGGTGCCAGAGAAACACAGATGGTAAACTATTTTTTTCTAGAGCCCTCAGGAGTCTTCTAGGTAGTCTGAATTTAGGTTTTTCTAAGTTGTGATTCCTGCTCTTTTAAAAGTCTCAGGAGCAGTTCATGTACTAGGATGGTGTTACACTGGCTGAGGAGGGCTTTTTTAATAATGCAGAAGAGACGGCCTAACGTGTATTTTCAGTCAGACAGAGTGAAAACTTGAGGATATCCTGTGTGGCTGTGCCTCCTTGTTACTATAATGAGTAGGAGAGAAGAAAAAGAAAGCAGAGACACTGCTGCATTCTGTTTAACGGAGGGACCAGAGGAAGGGGAAAAAAAGTAGCTTTAAGTGTACCCTAGAAGGGATCAGGAACATCGTAGCTTTTAACAAGCTCCAACTAACAGCAGCAATGAGGAGTGTATTGATACTGGTTATGGTGTTAAGAAAAGCAATTTGTAGATTTGTAGATTTTGTTTCTTGTCTTTTGTGTTCTTTCAACTTCAATCAGGTATTGACGACAGTAGTGCCAGAAGCCAAGGATACTGTTGCTACTATATTTCTAGACTACTAAACTATAAGCAGTTTCAGAAATATTTATAGCCTCAATTTTGTTTTTTCCTAATAAAGTCCACTTCCTCTAAATTTTGACAGCAAGGAAACAGTTCCGTCTTTATTGTACCATCTGTTCATGAAAAGGCATGGGAAGGATTTGAGAATGCTGAGCTTTTGTTGTAAGTGTCAACTTAATGCTACCTTGGGGAAAAATAATTTAAAAACATCCTTGAGGTTACCTTGATGGATTAGAACTGTAACAAGGGGAAGGTTATGAGAGAGCTGACAGGCTGCTGATCTGCTTTCCTGAAATAACAATGATCAGAGAACCATTTTCAGCGGTTAATTTAAGTTTTTTGACAAGTACGAAGAAGTATAGATGTTGAATAGTCCAAGGTCAAATTCTATTAAAAAGTTCTGATACGCTGCTTGTGTTCAGAGATCCACCAGCAATTAGGGGTCAGACTCTAACGTCTTTCTTTCTAATGGACAACAGTCTCACACTAGTGAAATTCCAGATTTGCACCCCAAATTATAGAGCCAGTCATCTAAGTCATTACAGAAATTTGCTGAATTATACTATTAAAATATCACTGAAGTGCCATCTTCTCCCTTAAAAAATGGAATCATATTCCTATATTACTTAACACCCCCACTAATCAAAACTACTAAAAATATCTTTCTTTTATTCATCTTGTATCCTTCATAAATTCACTTTCTCTAATATTTACTTTTTAATTTTTTCTTGACCCTGAACAGTGGTAGAGGAAATATTTCCATTGACATTTGTGAGGGTTTGGGTGGTTTGTTTCATTTCTGTGTACCATGTTTCAAATTTTTGCAAATCATTTCATTGAGCAGAGTTAGATGAAGAACACTGCAATCAGATTGCCTTCATGGACACTAGGAACCTGGTCTTTTCTTTCAGCCCTTTCCTCTCTTTCCTGTTCTCTGCTTATTCGTTTCCTTTCCATGTCCAGCTCTGTGTAGCTTCTCCTATCCTGAGATTCCTTTGCTTATCAAAATCAACATAAAAATTTCAGATTAATTTGCTGAAAAATTTTCATTTGGGATGTTTAATCTTACATGTGAAAAGGGGAGATGACAGTGGTATCACCCTTTATTTACAAAACTCTTCCTCTGTTGAATATAAGAAACATACTTGAGAAAATCCAAATCATCGTCCATCAGCAAACCTGTAAGTACTGTGAATTCAGTTTTTCTCAATCTCTCCTCTTGGGTTTAAATTCAAAGAAAACCTTGAGATCTGAACCTTAAAAACTTATCTGCTGCATCTCTCTATTTTTGTCTTATTTTGTTAGTTACTTTAGTTTTCAACTTGAACCAACGCCAGTTGTTATTTGAGAATGTTCATATCTCATTAAATAATTGGGCATAATGATGCAGCTGAATTTACGCAAATAAACATTGTATATTTCTGTTTGCTGTTCCCTAACTTGTTAATTACCAAGACGCTGACCAGTTTTGTAAAACTGCTTGAAAACCAGCAAATGCTATGTAATTATATTCAACTTTAAATTTAAGTTCAAGAGATGCTGCTCAACTTTCCATGATAATTCTTCTCTTTAAAAAATTTTTGCAAAGAAGGAGTAAATTTGTGTGAGAAATAACAAGTTGATTTGTGAACAGTGCAAAATCATGAAAGTCTGTGTGGATTAGAGCAGAAGGCTCTACTCTCCTTTTTTTTCCGTGTCTATATGTTTTAATATGCACATATATACAAGAAGTTTATTTATATCAATTTGACATAGGTTATGCTTAATATTATTTTTTCCTTCTTTCAGAATTTCCGAGGCCCACTCACATGTGCCAGCACGTAGATGAAAGAGTGACAGAGTTCATGCTTAGGAGAAGATTAGAAGGTAGAATGAAAATCTACCGAATATCCTGTATCAGTTATGTATTTCTAGAGCAATACAGGCTTTAGCGCTGGATGACAAAGAAGCTTAAGCTTCCCCACCCTCACCCTTATCTTTTGTCCTGGATTTGATCATAAACTGTAAATTCCTATTTAAGCCTGCAAAAGCATTTACAAATGAATGCCCAGTGATATGCTATTAGTGCTCTAGTCTTCATTTTATGTATTACTTGAGAATTTTTGTAGTATTGTGTCAGTATTTAACACTCAGAGAAAGCTGCATCGGTGAGCTGCCCCAGGCCTGCACAAATGTGAAAATAAATTGGTTTTCAAATATAATTATTTGTTCTAGGTAACAAACAACTACCTCTAAACCTTTGCTTCTGAAGTTGGTTTTACCTTTTTACACTGGTTCAACTCTTGTCGAGCAACAGTAAGCTTTTCTCTAGGAAGGAAGGTTATGTTGCAGGGTACAATTACAGAACATCTTTGAGTCTCTAATTAAATTGTCTCTATTAAAATTATATGACTTTTGAAAATAAATCTTCCAAAAGTCTTTGAACATCTGTGAAATTTCAACATTTTATTAGTTTAGCTGCAAATATTAGATTTCTAACATTAGAAATTACTCATGACATGACAGTTATTTAAATGAGTAATGCTGTGCTATGTGTGATACAAAGTTAGTAAGAACAGTGAAGTAAGCTTTTCTTTTGCATTCATTTCATTATCAAGATGCTTCATTTCAAAGGTAAATATGTTACTCTATATCATGTAGACAGAAGGTAGCTGTTACCTGGGAGGCTAACAAAAGCAGGCCTCCTGCATTGGCACTGAGTGACTAACGATTTTTAAGCTAGTGAAAGTTCTTGAAACAGTAAAAAACCAAACAAAACAGAAACCAAACCCACATACATCGGGTCAGATCAAGACCCATCTAGCATACTCTCCTGCCTCTGCCCCAGTCTATACCCAGTGTCCTTCGAAGAGCCCTGTAAGTATGTAGTGGAACTTCCCCATTCACTGGTAATTGAGGCTGGAGGGCTTTATCAATAGAGAATTCTTTTTATTTGGTAGCCCTTGAAGGTTTTTTCCCCTTGTTTTTAAATAAAAAAATAATTTGAATTTTTAAACATGTGTTTAAATTAAATTTCAGCATACTTGGTGATGGAATGTGCCTAATTAGCCACTTTGTAATCTTGTTCCAAGGGATTTTTAGTGTGAACATTACAGTTCACAAACAGCTATTTCATTTCTAGCCTATTCAAGAACTCTTTACTGAATACATTCTTGCTCTAGTGATTTGTTGCTGTTCATTTTATGAGTTTACTTAAAGCCTTTTCTACTTACATTTCTATCATCTGACACAATTCTGTTCAGCACCTCCCCGTGAAATATAAGCTTTTGGCATGGGAATCTCTCCAACCTTCAGCATAACAAAGAGGGAGACAAATATTTCCCTGAGTCTTCTGATGTAGCTTACCTCCTCCAAATGTTTTCTTTATGCTATGGTAATCTATTGGCCCTCTAGACTCTTTGCTAGACTTTCCTCTTCCAGCACATTTGGAAAAGAATTTATCATTTTCTTGACTTTTTTAGAGGCTGTTCCTCAGTCCTCATTTATTTTTTCAGTCTGCTTTACTTATTTTGATATATAAGATACCAGTGTCTGATTCTTTTTTTCTTGTTCAAGCGGGGGAGGGGCAAAAGTATGTACATTTTCTATCTACACATCTGTGCATTTTATATATATATGTATGTGTGTCTGTTTGTGCAGCTATATGTACACATAAAAATATTTTCCCCAAGGATATTTTATCATTTCTAATAAGCTTCCTTATCTTTTGCATTAACAATAGTAAGTGTTGCTGGTATGAAGTTTTTTCTGAGATGTGCAGTACGTTTGCTTGGAAATTCCAATATCTGGATATTAATTTGTAAATAATTTTGCAGGTATAGATTACACAGTGTATAATTTGAAGTCAAATACTGTAAAAAGAGGACTTGATTGAGCAACTAGTCAGAAAACCTGCAGAGTAGTAACAATTCTTTCACTGATTTTTCAAAAAATAGAAATAATCAAGGATACTCTGAGGCAATTAAGGTGTGCCTCTTCAGAACATGTAGGCTTATCATGTTTTCAAGATTCAGAGAAGATGATTCAGCAGTGCTTATTTTAAAGACACAGAACTAGATATGACTGCAGAAACCTTCTAGAAGGGAAGAAGCAGACTCAAATAATAAAATTCTGCCAGTCTGCTGGGATGCTGTTCAAATGTTGTGTATTGTCTTAGTAGCTTAAAATAGCACTATGAAGTTGTTAATTTGTGAAGAAGATGACTAATACAAATACATCCTAACCTTAGACAACTGGTTGACTTGATAGTCTGTTGCTTACCAGTGCTAAGTGCCTGAAAAGCTGTAGAACAGAGAAATGGATAATCTCTGTCTGAGTCCAGCACGAACCAGTCTCCTTGCCAAGGCTTGCCTTATTCTGTAGACAGAAGATATATGTCTTTAAATATTGCGTGATTTTTTATATGCATGTGTGTGTCTGTAGTCATGCACCAATGATTGTTTCAGCAATTGCAACCCTCTTACCTGCGCAGAATGGTTCTTTTAGATTAAACAAGAAATGACAATATCCCTTTAGTTTATACTATCTATGGAAATTAAACAAAATGACTCCTGAAATACTTTACTGCTTGGGAGAAAAAGACAATAATAGTCATAGATATGTAAATGTCTTCAATTAAAGAAGAGCAATGACAACAAAGAGGCAGATTTTATTTTATTTCAGTTATAGTTTATTATAGAGGCATAACTTGAGAGTTTAAGTAAAGTGTATCATATTTAAAGCTATACTTCAAGACAAAAAGAAGCCCGTTCTATTTTTACTGATATTTAATAGTTGTTATTTAATCAGAATGAAGAGATATTACTTGGGTAATATGTATAGCAGATACTTCATAGCATAATTCAATATATAACAATGCTAAATTACTGTATAAATAGTACCATCAAATTAGTGAATAACACTCAACTACTTTTTAATACAGACTCTCTAGTATAATTGTCTTTCTGATTATTAATGTTCTCTAGATTAATTACCATTTAGTCATGTCACACTGACAGTCTGTGCAGTGATTCTTCCTCTATTATCTAGTGTCTCTTAGATTTGCTAAAAGACTCACTTCTGCAAGTGTTTCTACATTGCAATAAGTCAAATATAAAAAAATCTGTTGTTGCTATAAAGTCACTTTTACCAATATATTATAAGTATACTTCAAATCTTTATGAATTGCTTTTCTTACTGCATCTGACATGCTTAGGTATGAGATAGTTCTAAGCTTCTTAAATATATTTTTTTCTGAAATTTTTTCTGCCTGCATTTCATTTACTCATAAAGCATAATTTAAAACCAATATCTTATTTGTAAGAACCCAAAATTCGTTACCAAAGTTGATACAAAACACTGGTCTTGTACAAACAAACTTACTTTCTTATTCTCCTATTCTTCTTTCAATTTCAGTCTTTGTTGTCTGGTAACCAATTTAACTTTGCAGGGAAAAAGATATTACTCAATAATCAGAATGTAATGTTTATAATTTACTAAGTGGAAAGCAGAAGTAAAGAAAGCATAAAACAATACTGTCTGACTTTTTCACAACAAGAAGAGCCTTATTCTGCTAGTTTTGCTGTGAAGTATTCCTGGGTTAGCATAGGTTTTCTTACAGAAGCACAGTGAACATTTGAAACTTTTCTGAAATGGGCATGTATTATTGCTGCTTTTTACAAAAATTACACAAAAGAGAAAAGAATTGACTGGGTTTGTTTTGAAAAGCTGATTAAAATCTAATTCTGGCGGAACACTAGTCAGGAAGGCTACTACTAAATGCTGTTGTAACTGTGTGATTTTTTTTATTTACTTTTTAATTTTATTTTTCTGATGTACTAAAGTAGATGTAAGTTTACACAGTCTAGCGAATTCTGCTTTCGGATCTCCCTGTTTTGATTAGTTGATTTTTGTTTTTCCTAAATATGGTATAATTTTGTCCAGAGTTTATGAAGAAAGAAATCTTGTTCGCAATGACTGGACTGTTTCTCAAGTTGTAGAGGATTCTTAGGTTTTAAGTGGTTTCAGAAAGGGCTGGGCAAATAAATGGGAGGAATAATTCACCAAAACATATTTAGCACGAAGTCATTACATGGTTTATGTGCTGATCAAGACACACATAACTGGAGGAAGTGAGGGAAGGATTGTTTATCTGTGTTTTACACTCCAGTCTACATATCTGCTATTTGTGATTTCTACAGATAGGAGAGTTTGCTGAGTAGACCTTTCCTCTATTAGGATGTGTATGCTTGTTTCTCTGTTGATATCAATTATTTACATACATTTTTTGAAGTGTTTTTGAAATTCCATTATCTCATGGAGGTTTTTCTTTAAATAGTAGACATCTAGTTCTTTATTTGTCTTATGTTTAGCTGACTGGAAGTTTGGACGTACCAAATTCTACCTTTTTTCACAGTCCATAGAAATAGTAGCCATAGAAATATCTCAGATTCCTGGTGCTGCTGTAACAAGGGAATACTGTATTTTAAAAAGAAATAAGTTGTGGGAAGAGTTAAAAAAGTAGAAATAATTATTGCTGTGAAAAACATTTTTTACTTTTCCCTCTTTAACACAGAAACAACCTTCATATCCTATATCTCCATTGACTTTAAAATTTCTTTGATTATTTTCCTAACTCTAATATTAATTTGAATTTCTCTACAATTGTAGAACTAAATTCATCTGAGTTTTTTGTGCCCAGATCCCATGCCTAATCCCAGGTTCCCAATGCAAGTTCAGAGTTGATGTAAAATGCTTGAAAATTCTTGCCCAAAGTATTGCGATGCTTTCCTTGCTTTGGTTATTGTTCATTCTTATGTACTTGGTCCTAGACATATAGGGACATATTAAAATGTTTTGTCTCCAATGGAAATTTTCAGGAACTGCTTTTTCCAGTTTTGGTTGGGAGAATGAGAACTATCCTGGGGGGTAGTGTGTGTGGGGTGTTAATATTTTCTGCTGTAGATTATACTCAAAAAGGGGCATCTGTCTTAAAAAGGATAGTTGAAATGTTGAGAACAAAGAACATCTGAGCACTGTGAGCAACAGGACAGGGACAATTTAGGGTCTGATTTCCTATTTTTCGAACTTGTCTATCATTAAAGTAAATGTGAATTTATTTTCTGTTGCAATTTATAGAGATACAACTACTTTTAAATATTGTTAACTTTATTCTCATTTGATCTTTTCCTTCTTGTTTCTTGTGGTGTTGTGCTTACTTATAGCAGTGTCACTATTTTAGAAACAAGAAGGGGACAAACAAGTATCTCAGTCAAAAGAAGTACTCTGATGGAAAACTCCTCCAGTCTTCCATTGGCTGTCTTTGTTTCATGTACTTATTCTTAAATTTTATTTCCTACTTCCAAAATTATAACAACAGACTAATACATTATTTAGTTCAGTCTCAAATATTCGTGAAAATTCAGGACTACTTCATGTTCAAAGACACATCTAACTGTATTATTACCAGTATCTCCATAGATGTCTACAGGAGATATCTGTATACTTGTTAATTATCTTTGGAAAAAATTGACCTAATGGTTCAATTCTTCACTTTAATTGGCTTGTTTTTATATCCTACTGACTGTCATAATTTGAAGCACCTACTGCTCTAATCTTCCTTTAAAATGGAACTGAATTTTAAGGCTTTAATAGTTCATAAAATTTTTATCAGCTACATGCTCTGCTGTAACTTATAAAATGATCCACTCATTCTTACGTAGAGGGATGGTGTAAACACTGCAAAATGTTTCAAGACTTTATGTCAACACCTAGCTTGCAATTGCAGGAAAGGATTTTGAGCACAGCAAACAACCAGTAGAGATCCTCAAAGCACTAAAATTCTTCAAAGTTTATCTTCACTTATTAGTATTTTAGTGTCTTAACCAACAGTGAGACATTTGAATATGTTACAATTAACAGCAACAAAAGTGTAGCTTTAAAAACCTTAACTCCAGCTTCCAACTTCGTAATCTAAGCTGAATGACTGTAGTGATTCAAACTCAATCCCTTGAAATGTAAAAATATAATCCATTTTTTATAGGATATAAATAGGCTTATTTATAGTCTTCATATTGTTTGTTATTTTTTCTATATAATACGTCAACAATTTATTGGAATTTATGTATATAATTAGTTTATATAGAAGTATATGTGAATGAACTCTGCTAAGTGTTTACAGTGTATCTAAAAAAAAAATTGCAATAACTACTCTACAGCTTTCTGGTCTCTTTCTGGTTTCAGTGCTCTCTACTACATATTTAACAAAAGATGTGTACGAAGTGAAAAGTCAATCACAGGCATGTTTAAGTTGAACCTTCTCAAAAGTTTTCATGTGAAGATGGACAAAGTGTGTCAGCTAAGTGGTGGTACACTCTTAGTGCCTTTGACCAATTAGGTTGTTGATTCTAGCTTGTTCATTATATAACATTCAAGAAGGTCAAGCTCATGTAGGCATAAACTACCTTTACACGATATCTGCTGCAGGCTCCAACTGTGTGATGTTGAACAGCTGGGCAGAGTCGCCTTGTGCTAGTCTGTTGCACAACACTTTGAGGAATGCTAAGTAGCAAACAGCTCTGCCTCAGGATACTGTTGCTGATGTTGATAATATTGGTGTGCTGCAAGGAATCAGTAGTAGAATGTGCATGGAAAATTTATACATATACTTGTAAGTTGGATATATATTCTGTCCCCAGCTCTTGTCTCATTGTGCATTATTCCCTCATGCTTCCCAGTGCTGAAATAAAGGATGATTACTTTCTAAAGCTCGAAAAAGAGTCTTAGAGAGTTTGTTTGCCAGCATTTTTGGTATCACAGTACTCTTCTATTCATGTGAATAGAATTTTGTCACTGGATTATGCCTGTGGTAATCAACAAACGTTATCACAGCAGTAAAAAATAAAAACAACTAGCTATTTACCAGAAAATATCCCTCCGCTTAAAATTCCCATGGTCAAGAAAAGTTTTTTAATGTGACTCCCTAAGGAGAGGGAGATAATGCTTTCCCAATCGTGCTTTCTTTTCCTGTCTGTTTCTTTTGTGTATTTGCTTCCTTACAGGTTTGAGTCCATTCGCTATGTTGGTTGAAATTAGTAAGAGGTCCCTGATTATTACAGGTTTGTAACTATAATCAGCCCAGCAGAAAAGAGATTAATGACAGTTTCATACTGAAACCTTCACTTCAATTAACACCAGAAGTCTACATGGGTAGAACATAGAAAACAACCTAGCAGCAACAAAACACTCACTTGGTACCTATTTAACAGTCATATACAATCTAAAACATTATTCCTAATATGGAAAAAGAGTCATCATTATTTCTCTTGCTCACTGAACCGCTCTATTTGCTTGAAAAATGGGGACTGTGAAAAAAATAGTACTTTGCTGACTAGGAATACTGAAAAATATTTAAATGTTTCACTTTTGTCAAAATTATAAATATCCATTACATTCTTCTTTTCTAGAGCTTTATTTGGAAAAAATAAGTAGTCAGTACCTGATAGCAGTTTCCTGGGAACTTCTGAACATCCCAGTGAAGAGGGCTTGTAACCAAAAAAAAAAAGAAGACAGACATTCTTGAAACTTTTATTAAATCAATCAGATTATCAAATTTTGTATGTGAACTGCAGCTTCAGGTCTTTGTAAAGCTAGATGAATGGGGCAAAAAAAGGGATTGAGGAAATGTACTTTGTTCCTGTCTATGTAATCTGATTTTGTTATACCATCTGGTTCAGCAAGAACTACAGAAAAAAAGTAAGTAGCATTTCTTGGAAATTTTTTCATTCTCATTAAATTTAAATGGTTAGGTATTTTCTTTCTTTTACACTATTTTAGTTTACTTTATTCTTCATCAAATTTCAAGTTTTCTTTGTTGTACTTTCTTACATTAGCCCCTTAGCCCTTTCCTTTCCTTTGGCTGCAGTAGACAAATAGTCCTTGGCAGTAAAAACTGTCAAGCAGTTTTTGAAATATGAAATTTCAGTAATTAGTTCTTGGAAGGGCTGGAAGAGGACGAGGGGGAATAACTCCTAGTTCTCTGACTTCTTTCTGGCTTTTAGTATCATGCTTACAATAACGTTTGTTCTAAAAATTTTGTATCTAAAAGGACTTTATACATAATGCCATTTTCCCCTGTTTCTACGTTCTACTGAGTATAAAAATAAATAGACAAGATTCCCACAACTGAGCATTATTCTTTTGTCTTCAGAATGTCCATGCACTCAGCAGTTAGAGAAAAAAGAGTTGTAAATAATTAATTAATAATATGTTTAAATAAGATACACTGTGTGTACCATAAGTTGCAAACATGACTTACAAAGTTTATACAGAATATCTTCAACAGACAAATATATGAATTATTGAAACAAATCTTACTTCCAGTTCCTACATTGCAAAGTCTTCTCTCATCGCTATGTATGCAAGTATATATGTATACCTATACACATATATAACACATCCATGCACACATAGAGACATATATATGTATGGGGGTGTATTTTCCTGTATATGTAAAATAGTGCTGCCTACAAAGCTTCTTGAACATAAAACTTCAATGAGAACATATGGGTTAAAAAATTATTTGCACGTTTGAGAAATTAGGTCAGAAATTGGGTTCAAGAATTATACTGTCACTTAGGAATTTGACTTTGTCCTTTAGAATGAGGTTTTCTCAAACTAGCTAATTTTGTTCTTTGTTTCTGTCTTTTTCCCAATTCCACTTTATTTGGCTTAGTTGCTCTAAGGTAAGCTACACTACACTTATACAGTGCAGCAGGTAACCATTTACTTGGAACTAGCAGAAAATCATTCTTACTTCTGCTTTAATGACATTTTTTTTCTTTTAGCACAGAAACAGTCTGAATATATCTTTGAATTGCCCTCATCCCACTTAACATTTTCTTGAGAGGCTGAAACAATGTCTTTTGGAAACAAATTCAGCAACTACTGGAATTCTTTTATTCCTACTCCATTAAGCAATTCATTCTAAAAAGTGTTTTATACAGCTTTGATTCACAGTGGGCATGCAGTATCTCATTATTTCTAAGAATAACTACTAGTTGTATTAGTTATATTAGTCATTATACCTAAGAATAACTATAACAGTCGATATTTCTTAGCATTTGGATCTCACTAACATTGAATTTGGTTTTTCATCCTTCTTTCCAAAAGATCTGGGACAAGTAAAGAAAGGACACAGCAGTCTTAGGGAAAACATACAGATATTTTACGTGTGCAGGAAAGATTTTACTCAGCCTTGCAGTCTAATATCCCTTCTCTCAAAAACTGACAACAAAATAAATACTATTTAAAATTAAAAAAAAAAAAAAGAAAGCAAGAAGGAAAAAGAAGCCATCATTATCATAGTACATTAGTTTGAAAAAGATCTTGAGAAGTCCAATTACCACTACAGTTACTTCTGCATACTTACTCTGCTGCATCAGCTAGGTTTCGTTTCACACTGTTTCAGTTGCTTTATGTACAAGAATAACTCAGTAGTTCATCTTTTTGCCTCTTTCTCACGTCCAACTATATTTATGCTTGAATCTATGCAGTGTGTCCAGTGAATTTTGTTTGTGAAATGGCTTTAGCTGCTCCTCTTTTCTCACTACCAACATTATCTTTCCTGAGCCTCACTTTTTCTGTAGTTTCTGTCCCAAGTAATTCTGTGGATTCCAGCTCTTGCTGAACAGGTTTTTAGCTAGACCTGTAGTAAGAAGAGATTTACTAGCAGTGCAGCTTCCTGTGTGAATTGAGTTATAGGTTACAGATCCCAGCAGATTGCCAACATCTCTAGGAGAGGGTTTCACCCGTTCTGCTGAAAAAAACACACTGTATTATTTGAGATTTCATGGGCACAAATAGGGACAGTTTCTTTCTGCAAAGCAGTTCTTCATCTAGAAACCATATGTGAGTTTTGTTTACGCTTTATGTACATTACCATCATGTAATTATCCTAGAAGAGAAGGATAGCATAACTAGGAAGCTATATATAATATAGTAAGCACTGTGACATGTATAAGGAATAGGATAATAAGTTTATTGTGGTAATAAACACTGAATTAATGCAAATTAGATTTTCAGCAGTTGTAGACACAGGTTATAAAAGCAGAGATTATGAAACCTTACTGTCTTTGACTCTTTGTATATAATTTTTAGCTCTATCTGTACTGTCTCTAGGTTGCAGGTATTTATGTGTAGTTGTGTATTGAAGCAACAAACACTGGTGCAAACTTTTTTCCATCTGAAGAATCCACAGCCAGCTGTGGATGCAAAAGTACAGTGAAGTTAGTGTAGACATATATAGATTGCATATAAGCTTGAAATTGAACTATTTATGTGCTATTGTTAGTCCTTTATATCCTACACAGTGAGTACAGTGTTTAGGTAAATGAGAACTGTCCAAGTAATCCTGGCTTCTGGAGACATCACAAAGAAATACTTAAAAGTATAGTAATGAGAGCTGAATATTGTAAATCCCATATCAAGAGAAAGGGCTTTCAAAAGAAAATTCGTAACTGTTTCCATGGTTCAGCTACATTTGAATGTATTTTCGCCATTAAAAATATCTACACAGAAAAAAAACCTGCATGTATTCTGGTGAGGCTGTGTTTTAGTATAGTGTGTCATTCATGCAAGACTTGAAAATAGACCTCAAAACCAACTGATGCTTACCATGCTTTCCATAAAATGTCCTAAAAAAAAAATCCTGATCACTTTTTACCTCTATTTAGACTCTAATTCCCTTTTGTTTCTTTGCATCTCTGGAGTCAATCTTTAACAACTCTCATTCACAAGACTGATTGTAAGCTAGTTGATGTTGGCGGTATTCCTTACCTTAAACTCAGTCTGATGTCTGTTAGTAGATTCTAGAGTGATCAGCAGGAGAGCAGAGTTCATAATGAGAAGTGGAGAAGAGGGGTAAACCTATAGAAGACAAAGTTTCCTCGACTTGCAGTAGTACCAGAGAACTGGTACTATTATTGCACAGAAACTGGTGTCCCACTGGTCAAAAAGAACCAATAATCAATTTATTTATTATTGTGCATTTTTAATTCCATTGATTTGAGAATATTGGACCAGAGGCATTATTTTTCAGTATCTGTAGATTTGTAGGAGAAGCACAGAAATACACGCAGTATACATATTTACAGGTGTTCTATAACTTTCAAGAATGTTTTATTTGCTAACTGGTTTAATTCTGGGGTTTTGTGGGAATGGTGAGTGAAAGAAAAATGCAGAGAGATAACTTTCTTGCTGTTTTCTTTCATGTGTTTTCCCATATATGAAAATATTTTTTCTGAATAAGTAGAAAAGCAAGGTTGAATGTCAAATTACTTACACAAGTGTCAGTTGAAGAAAATAAACATTCAAGTGAACCTTATGAACTACCTGAAATGCTGAGAGAACTGAACCTAGAGAATGAAAATCTTTCACTGAGAACTTTACAGTCAAATCAAGCCACCGTAGTCATTATGGCAATATTTATATTTAAGTACCTTCCCGGTTTACTCTTTTTACCAAGGAATTCAAGCATGGTATTTTTCACTCTCAGTATTTATTTTTTTGGAGAATGTTATTAATCTTTCATTACATTATTTTTTTGTGTATCTAATGTATTTGTAAAAGTTGAAAAAACCTTAAAAATAGGGGAATTGATTTAGTTGTTTTAAAGCATTCAAGGGACAAAATCCCAAAGACAAGGTCCCTTTAGCAGCCTGAACTCATTTGAATTCAAATAACTTGAGTTAGAAGGACCCAATTCCTTGCTTCTCACAGGACCACCTAAAACCAAACCATATGAGTAATGGTTTGGTTTGGACACTCCTTAAACTCAGTAAATGTTGGTCTTTGCCTGAGAGTAAGAGTTCAGCAACCTCAGCAAAAAAAATCTTCGTATAGGTTCAAAGATAAAGAAGACACAGATAGTAGTGTTCTCTGCAAGCGTAGATTGCATGAAATCTCTCTTTAAAATCAGTATAGTAGGAGTCATCTCCAGGAAGACAGAGAACACTGGAATTAAGGTTATTTGTGCAGTCTTATGTAGCCTCCTGCACCTTCCACTGCTTGCAGTGGCTATATGTTATGACATGTTAGGTACTCCTGTAGCTGACACTATTTTTCTCCCCTGTTCTTCATCCCCAGAAAAGAGGATTTCCACATCTTTTAGATTGCAAAGTAGTTGCTGTGAATGAGGTGCAGATTCCTGGCTCTAAGGAAGACTAACTGAATGAAAACCAAAATACATCTTATCATGTTACATCTTCCTAAGCGTGGAGTGATGGTTTTGCATTCACTGCAGCAAGTCTTCTGTAACCTGAACTGAAAGAGTACTGACTAGTGGAACAGGTAATTATTCTCTGGTAGGTCAATATTAGGAAAAAATTACATAATTATAGTGGACTGCAAAAGTTCCTGTTAGCCAGAAAGGAATGGGGATGATCATCAAGGAAACTATTGTTGCTGTTGAGAACTCCTCAGTCTCGTGCACAAAGCACTCTCATGAGACAAACTCATTGCTGCACCATCACTTCTACCTCTACCCAAAGATTTTCTCCTTGCCTATGTTACTTACCTCTCCTTATCTCTCTCCACCGTCATAACCTCGAAACTGACTGTGTAAATCCCTGCTTGTGATCTCTTTTTAGGCTCTTCCCCTCCAAACCACAGCACTCTTTCAAAGCAAATCTCTCTAGCTTCTTACTTGAGCTGTATGCTGTATCTTGACTTTGCTGTTCTCTGACTGTTCACTTTCCATGGCTTCCCATTCAGTTACTATTCCTGGTGTCAGTGTCCTTTAATTACGTAGGTAACTCCAGTTCTTCTTGTACAGTTGTCTTTCATTACCGTGACCTCCTCTATTTCCTCATTACACATCCCATTTCTCGATTGGATTTTTGATTTCTTCTTTCTCAATGTCATTCTTAAGGTGTTAGTGCAAATTGACCTTTCTGTGATAGTGTCAGTCCTCTTTGAAATTTAATAGGTCTTCTTTTCTTAATTGTACTTAAATAGTAAAATTAGGATCTTTATGAATACAAATAGAAGATAGCTCCTGATCTGATATTTTTTCTTTTTTTTTTTTGTGAGAAAATTAAGAAACTTTTCAAGGCAGCTCAAGGTTTGCCACTCTAATGCTGTAATAAGTAATTTATATCTAGGGATTTTTACATGTTCAATTTGCTCGATACAAGACAGGTCAGAGCTTTGAGAATCCTTAGTGAGCATAAAACATTTAGTGAACTGTTTTTTCTGTCAAATTATAGCAAGTTTGCATTGGTTGTGTGTGAAACTTGATTCCCCTAGACCCCACCAAGATTTATCGGCAGCTAGGTTTGGCCAGAAAATTGAAAGGACCACACCTTGAGTCACAATCCCTGAATTCAAAGCACAAAATACCTCGATCATTTTGAAATAAATTAAATATGATTTGTTTTACATGGGCTAACATCTCCCATTTTTATTCACAGAAGATGGGAAAAGGTAACTGAAAAGGATATTGGAAAGATGAATGTTGTCCAGATTTAATTCGAGACAACTTTACAATCTCTCTTAGCATAATGTGAAAGACACAAGGAACATATGTATTCTTAACTCAAGTGCTGTTTTATCACCTTTTTTATGCCAAATGACAAAGTTTACCCATGTACTCTCAGAGCAAAGGAATAACTAGGCCATTACAGGAAGCTGAAACTAAAAAATTTCCATACTGCAAGCTGCTTAATAATGCACTCAGAGCGAGCATGCACTGCCACTGAAATGTAGTATTTGCTGAGTAACTTCCTTCTTTTAAAAAAACCTAAAATATAAATATGCGTGTAGGAAAGAATGTCTCAGAATGAAAATCATGAAAGCTAACAGCAAATTTCATGATTTCCACAGATCTTTATGTTGACTCATGCAATGTAAAGTATATTTTGCTTTCATAATACACCTACCAGCTCTTTGCCTCTGTCTTGCACTTAGAATCATAGAATCTTAGAATCATAGAATTATCTGGGTTGGAAGTGACCTCCAAGATCATCAAGTCCAACCCTTAATCCAACACTATCATGATTACTAGATCATGGCACTAAGTGCCACAACCAGCCTTATTTTAAAAACCTCCAGGGACGGTGAATCCACCACCTCTTTGGGCAGGCCATTCCAATGCCTGATTACTCGTTCTGTGAAAAACTTTTTTCTGAACTTTTTAACTGCAGTGGTGAAAATTAGAGATGGTAGAAATTGGATTTCTTATCAAGAATACATTCAATAACTCTCGCCCAATAAACCCACTGTCATTTTGTCAAAACAGTGCAGAATTTTGTCCATGATCTTGTTAGAAGCAGATACGTCTCTGAGTCCCTGAGAACATATTTATCGGTGCCCTCTTATTACTCTAATTACTTTTCTAATTACTTTTTAGAAATGAACTGCAGAATTAAATTCTTCTTTGAGGAATCTCTCTTGGTATTCTTGAGAGGTGTTTTTAGGTGTTGTAGTGCTGCATAGGGAAGTATCTGCTTAAGCCTACCCTAGGTCTCCATGTACCTTTCTCATTTGCCTTGAGTTGGCATGATTGATAGCCTCACTTACTGACATGCACACCACTGATACCTTGGGTTTTTGTTTTTCTTAGCCTGAATATCAAAGATGATTGTTGCCTCAAACTGAACCATGTCAATATATATCAATTAACTACTAATTTTCAGTTAACTATCTAGTATTATTTCTTCTTTGTATGGTTATATATATACTAGTATCTTTAGGCTTCTTGTTACTGTTGTGATAATGGATAAAAAAAATCTTCAAAGAGAAAAAAAAAGGGTGAAAGGATTCGGTACTTATTATTTAAATTCTGAAATGGATTACTTTTGGTGGATAACAGGTTCTTTAAATGTATGAATAATGTCTTTCTATGCCAAAGAAAGCAATTGCACATGAGCTAAAGCAAGAAAAATAATAAATGCTGGGTGGAAAATAGTTTAAGTCATGTTGATGTTCTAAACATGTGTTATAAACCCCTTCTTTTATGTGCAGTTCATTTTTAATTTAAATCCTTCCTCTTGCCCCTTAATGATGTCACTATTTGTTATTTGTTTTACCAGTAAAGTGTGAAAAGTTCTTTTGGAAGAACTAGTACATTAGAAGGACACGGTGCAAGATTAAATGTTTTGAGAAAAGAACATGACCAAGGAAAGCACTTTTGCTCTTTATATGATATTTTCCACTCCCTTTCCCTGCTGCAGAGGAGTGATTAGTGTAAGAAAAAATCATGGCAAAGAGACAAGGAGTGCTGGTAGGAGGAGAAAGGGAAAGTAAAGAGAAAAGTAGGAATGAAAGAGTATGATTCTTTCCTGAGAAAGCCTTATTTCTGAAAGATTCCCTATATCATTTAAGATCATCTAAGGTGACAAGAGGTGCAGTTTTAAGCTGGGATCACTGAGACACTGGTGATTCCTAGAAGTCCTTTGAATCGAGGAATTACTCCAAGTTAATGCTGGGGGAACGGCAAGCAGAATACTTTTCAGTGATAATTTGTGTTATTGCTTAAGCTCTACACATTTCTCTCCTAAGAAACACACTGGCATTTTATTTGATTTAAATGAGAGACATTGGCACTTATGGCGAGCATACAGAGCATTTGAACAAATTAGTAAGGAGGTTACTGTATCCATATCACAGTATCACAGTATCACAGTATTACAAGGTTGGAAAGGACCTCTGAGATTATCAAGTCCAACCTATAACCCAACACTAACACCAACACTAACACCAACCGATCATCTAAACCATGGCACTCAGTGCCTTTTCCAGTCTCCCCTTAAACACCTCCAGGGTCGGCGACTCCACCACCTCCCTGGGCAGCCCATTCCAATGGCCGATCACCCTTTCAGTGAAGAACTTTTTCCTCACATCAAGCCTAAACTTTCTGACGAAGCTTGAGTCCACGCCCTCTAGTTCTGCCACTGGCCACCTGAGAGAAGAGACCAACCCCTGCCTGATTACAACCTCCTTTTAGGTAGTTGTAGAGAGTAATGAGGTCTCCCCTGAGCCTCCTCTTCTCTAGACTAAACAGCCCCAACTCCCTCAGTCGCTCCTCATAGGGCTTGTGCTCCAGCCCCCTCACCATCTTCGTTGCCCTCCTCTGAACACATTCCAGTATCCTAACTTCTTTCCCAAACTGGGGGGCCCAGAACTGGACACAATATTCAAGATGAGGCCTGACCAGTGCCAAGTACAGGGGGACAATAACGTCTCTGGTCCTGCTCACTACACTGTTCCTGATGCAGGCCAGAATGCCATTGGCCTTCTTGGCCACCTGGGCACACTGCTGGCTCATGTTGAGCTTCCTGTCAACCAGCACTCCCAGGTCCCTTTCTGCCTGACTACTCTCCAGCCACTCTGTCCCCAGTCTGTAGCTCTCCATGGGATTGTTGTGTCCAAAATGAAGTACCCAACATTTGGACTTATTAAACATCATCCCATTAGAATCACCCCATCTCTCCAATCTGTCCAGGTCCCTCTGTAGGGCCATCCTACCCTCTAACAGATCAACCCTTCCTCCCAGCTTGGTGTCATCAGCAAACTTGCTGATGATGGACTCAATCCCCTCATCCAGATCATCAATAAAGATATTAAACAGGATGGGACCCAACAACAGGACGTGTGTGTGTTGCTTCAGGGATTAGTTGCATTTATTCAACAAAGTAAATGCCTAGATTTAACAATCCAACAGATTTGTGGAGATTTGTTGGAGCTGCCTGTGTTCAGAGAGGATATTTACCAAAGGAATCAAAACCTGTAATAACACAGTACATTTTAAATCTGAGTCTGAATGCTTGTTTCAGCAGAATCTGACTCATCTAACAATGCCTGTTCAGGCAAACTGACATCCCGTTTTCAGAACTAGTAACGTAATAAATAATCTCTGAAGATTTGTAACTGCAAAAAACATGCAAATTTAGAATTATTGGTCACAATCCCCAAAGGCTTTTATATATTTTCTAAAATTTAGTATATATTAATGCTCTTTTCCAAGAATAAAAAACAAACAAACAACAAAAAAGTAGGGTTTTTTAAGTTGTCCTTTGTTGAAAAGGCGGATGTTCAAGAAAATCTTAGAAAAACATACAAGTGTTTCACGGATATTTTGAGTTACAAAGTGCTCTAGTGGGATATTTTATGCAATAGCTGAGAGATACCTAGGAAGAAGAAACCAAGGTTATGTCAACCTTTGTAAAATAAAACTGATGAATGAATATCAACAATAATTGACTAATATTTTCAAAGAGCTGTCCTGGGTCAAATCTTTCCACGTGCCCATACATCTCAACCCAGTTGAACCCAAGGTTCTGGGTATGCTGGTAGTTTGGCCTAAAGGGACAGCATTCCTAATGCTAGTCACTGAAAGAAAAGCAATAAAACTTGTGGTTCTGTGTTCTCTATTTCATAATCTGTCATTCAGTTTCTTGGAAATTCATGATCATTCACATTTTCCCTTCATTTCCTTATTATTTTTAAAGATAATTTTTGTCTTTTCTGTTTCTACATATTTTTTTGGCGCTATTTCAAATTTTTCAATACTGAAACAAAAACATTTTCTACTGAAGTTTTCAGGTCTTTTCTTATGACCCTTTCAAGAACTAATTTAAATTTGCTTCATTAGTTTGAATCCCTTTAGGACGTATAGTGGGTATTGACTTGAAGAGTTCCTGAAATTTTCTATAGGTAGAAAAATATGTCAATGATTTAAAGTGATGTTGGACTGGATGCCAATGAAGAAAACCCTAGAAATTAAAAGTATTGCTGTGAAATGGATTGGCTCAATTAACATAAAATCAGATTCTGAATTTTAAAACTTGAAGATAGGATTATAGGATGTAAATCAGTGCTACTGGCAATCAACACAATCTGAGGGTCTTTTACCAATTACCCAAGCATAGCAAAAGGTGATGCATTCATGGTAATTTCAGACATTTCTGTCTAAAATTCTGTGATTAATGTTTCATTTTATTAATTTCTAACTCTGAAATGGAATAGATAGTATTTTTCTGTATGGTTATATGATGATGCAGAGGCTACAAACATCTCATTTAAAAAATACACAAATGTCCCAAATCCTTAGTATTAGAAATGGGACACAGTGTTCTTCAGATACATATGCATGTCAACAATAGAGCTCCTATGGCAAGGCCACTGTCAGTTCATTTAGTATTTATACTCCACTTCTGCGGACATGCACATTAGAACTCTAGCTGCCACTAACTTGTGACTGATTGTGTAAGATGGTTAAATGATTGACTTGGTGTTTGCATTGAAAACAGGTAATAGATAACTACTAAATCTGAGAGTGTATCCAATGCAATACACATAAAATACACTAATATGGCATTTATATTTGTGAAAACTGTCGTATTATAAGGGAATGCTTTTCCATATATTCCGTACCCTGCCACAACTAGAAGTTTCAAGGTCTTATTTTTCACTGTGTAATCGAAGATCACTAACTTGTATAGCACCTACTTCATCCACTTAGTGCTTTCCTGTGAAAAGCCAACAGCAAATGCAGAATCATTATTTAAACAATATTAAAAATGTCTCAGTTCACCATGCAGTGTCAATGCCATTAATTCCATTTACAAAAAAAAATTTCAGAGGAAGTGATAGGAGAGTATCATTCTAGAAGAGACTCCTCTAGTGGCAAAAAGTTTAAAGCAGGTTTTCCTTCATATCTACACTATTGTATAAATCTAAAAACTGGTTGTGTGTCAACAGTAATATTAACATTTGGCAGATGCTCTTTGGTTTGAAGTAATTACATGAAAAATGCAGAAGTCAATACAGGAATTATATAGGACCTGCATCAAAGTACTTAAAATACTGAGACATTCTTATGTCATATTATGGGAGGGGTAACCAGTGCTATGAATGGATAGAAACCTGGAATTTCTCCTCAAAAACATTTTGCTCTGAGTGGTTGATCCTATGTTAGTGTTCATTTGGCAAATAGTTTCTTTAGGCAGAAAGTACTGCTGACTTCACCACAACTCCTTCTGTGGCAATTCTTCAGTGATTTCATCTCAGGGTTTTTGGTGGAGATAAAATCATTACATTCCTCATCTTAAAAATCTAGGTTTCAAAAAATTTTCAAGAACCCAATCGCTTGGCAATATGTTTTAAGAAAAAAATCTGAAGGGATGGTAGGACTTTTTGGAAGGATTCAAGAGAATTCTGAAGGAATTATTGAAAGAAAATTAAAAAATATTAGATGGATAATAGTGTGCTTTTCAGGAAGGGATGTAGTCAGTTTCCACAATTGTTAATATATAGGTTTCAGGTGCTCAATTCTCTCCCCTATGGGTGAATAGAAAGGAGGAAATCATCATTGGTCTTCAAAACCCTAATTATATCAGATGTTTCAGACTGTGATCTTTTGTCAGTGACTGGTGACAAATGAGTGATAACTTCTTAGAGGACATCCTGCTTCAGTTTTCAATGTCTCACAGTGCCTGTATCTAGCTACCTTATTGAGCGTTGGTACTGTGGACCCTGGGGTCCTGCCCTCTAATTTAGATAAACTGTTGAAGAAGATTAGGCACAGTCAAACCTTACCCAGCTGTAAATTCAAGAAGTACTCCTAGCTGCTGGAATTTTCCATTCCACTGAATATATATATACCTACTCAATTTCTTGCCTTGCAGTTGATCCCCACAGGAATGAAATGTGGAGCATCAGGTTGTGTACCAGTAATCTATCCAACCTACATGACCACACGGCTCTTTGATAGTCCATCAGTGTCACAAAAGTTGTTTCTTTTGCTGTCTACTATGCATGCTTGTTTGCTCCCTTGTTTAAGATTCAAACTCATTGGGATAAACAGCATCTTCCTATGTTTATATCGTCCCTGAATTTGACTAGAAGTATGGTTGAATAATATGGCAAATACAGCCTTAAGTCTTCTAGTACTAAATCACAGACACTGAATCCTATGATACAAAGCACTGGTTTTGCATCAGTTCTCTCAGCTGCTTCAAATATTAAAAGTGATTGAAAGTTTAACTTTCTTCTCTCATACTTGATGCTGGATTAGATCTTGCCTTTGCTGCTCTAGCTTTGCGTATTATCAGATACCATTTCCTCTCTCATCCCTGACGTTAGGCCTTCATGAACTCCATATCCAATGCTCTGGTTGATGTAACAGATGTTTGACTGTGAGTCCCTTGGGGACTGTTTGTGTGTGCATGTACAGAGCAGTCCTAATGAAGCTGTGATCCTACAGATGGGGACCTGCTGTATCCCATTTTCTGAAAAGGTACCTAGCTCAAATGAAGTTTCAGTTGGTTTTGATTCTTTTGCCTTTGATAAAAATAATTATTTTCTCTTCTTTCAAAGTTTAAATTTTCAGCACAAGTATGGAAATAATACCTACAAGTTGCATACCACATAAGTCATAAATATCCAAAACAAAACTTCTAAATACATCATGGGTTACAGGTTGTCTGTGCAGACCTGTGAGTAAATATTAAAAACCAAAATATGTATATGTTACAGTCATTTGCTAGCAATTTCACTAGCAGGGACAAACATTTGCTATTTATTCAATATATATGCCAGAGGATAATTTAATTTTTCAGTCAGACTCATAAATACTCGTAAGAATCTTTGAGATTAATGAAGGTGACACTGTTGCTTTGTTTTAGTGAAATTGCTTTTAACAAATTTGTGACAAAACTAATACCCTAGCCCAAACAGTGTCTTTGCTTATCTGTAGGGCAATGCAAGCCATGGCAGAGTACAAAGGTGATATTTTATGTTATGTTCAGTATCAACCATATTTATTCATGTTTGCTGTTTTCTGATAAAAGCCTGAAGGCAGCAAGAAAATCCAGACTATCTAGGATAAGTGTAGGATTTAACATAGTAGAAGAAATATCTGAAGTCCATCAATACAGATGAAGGAAAAAGTAAGCTCTGCCAATGGCATGAAGCCAAAAGAAAGATGTGTAAATAAAAGCATACAACTGGAATTTCATTTGGAGTATATTTTAAGAGTGGGAGTCAGAAAGCTTCATCTGGAGCTAATACATCTGTTTTTTTTCTGGTTTACAGAGAAGACAACTTTTCCTGAAGAAAGGTACATAAACCAGACAAGCAACTCATAACTACGACAGGCAAACCTACCTGCAAATATCTACTCATCTTGAACCCATTTCCTGACAGCTTTTTTCTCACCATTGTGATTATCTCCCCGTGTAGTCACTCTGTTCTGTACCCACTCACCTAACCATTTTGCAGCCTGCAGGGACTCTGGCTAAGTGTTCCTTCAAACTGCTAAAGGAAGGAGCTGCCAAACTATGGCAGCTTCCCAAGGACACCAGCAGCTGCTGATGCTGTCTCTTAGCATCAATCCTGCTCTCTCAGCAGAACTGTACATCTGAGACACTTATGGTTGCCTCTTGGCAACACCAGCTCTCCACAGTACTGGAGAATAAATGAATGAATACCTAAAACACTGCTGAAATGTGAATAAATAGCTCCTCCTCCAACTCTTGTTGCCCATACGTCATCTGAGCAGAATGTAAAGTTACACCTAGCCAGAATGGAAGGCTTAAATAACTTAGGAATCACTTAAGACTTTAAAGAGTATTTTTCCATTTGTTGTTTTCAACTCTTCAGCAGCATTCCAATCTTTAAAGGTTTTAAAAAAAATAGTCAGATTTCGAAAAATGTATATATATATTTGCTATTTGATAGTTTAATTTTTATTGATGATATAGATAGGGGGATTGGCTGCACCCTCAGCAAACTGACACCAAGCTGAGTGAGGCAATGGTCACACCAGGATGACATCCAGAGAGACCTGGACAAGCTGAAGAAGTGGGCCAGTGTGAACCTCATGAGGTTCAACAAGAGTAAGTGCAAGGTCCTACACCTGGGGGGGGGCAGCCCCCAGTATCAATACAAGATGGGGGCCAATGTGATTGAGAGCAACCCCATGGAGAAGGACTTGGGAGTGCTGGTTGATGAGGAGCTGGACATGAGCTAGCAATGTGCTCTAACAGCACAGAAGGCCAACCATACCCTGGACTGCATCAAAAGAAATGTGGCCAGCAGGGCGAGGGAGGTGATTATCCCCCTCTGCTCCTCACTTGTTAGACCCCATTTGGAGTATTGTGTCCAGTTCTGGAATCCCCAGCATAAGAAGGATATGGAACTGTTGGAGAGGGTCCAGAGGAGACCTACAATGAAGATCAAAGCACTGGAGCACCTCTACAATGAAGACAAGTTGAGAAAGTTGGGTTTGTTCAGCCTGGAGAAGTGAAGGATCCGAGGAGATATCCTAGTGGCCTTCCGGTACCTGAAGGGGGCCTACAAGAAAGCCGGGGAGAGACTATTTACAAGGGCAAGGAGTGACAGGACTAGAGGGAATAGCTTTAAATTGGAAAATTTAAATTAGGCATTAGGAAGAAATTCTTCACAATTAGGGTGGTGAGACACTGGCACAGGCTGCCCAGGGAAGTCGTGGATGCCCTCTCCCTGGAAATGTTCAAGGCCATGTTGGATGGGACCTTGAGTAGTCTGGTTTAGTGGGAAGTGTCCCTGCTCATGGCAGGGGGCTTGGAACTGGATGATCTTTAAGGTCCCTTCCAACCCAAGGCATTCTATGATTTTATGATTCTATATACTAGCCCAATCATTTCTCATAAAAATCAAATATAATTAAATTAAGGCATCAACTTGATAGTGGAAAAAAGCCCATGGCTAGTGAAGCCAACTCGAGGCTCATGGAGGGCTTCCATGTGAGAAATTGAGCCGCTTTGTCATCGTTGTCCTGGCTCTCATATTGGAGCACAGGGAAAGATTCGATATTAAGCAAGGTCAGGAATGCGGCAGCTCCATGTTAAACTGGTCATCGGAGCTTGTTGGCAGACGCAAACCAATGATGACTCATATCCCAGGTGATAAAACACACAAGGAGCCCAGTAAACTCGCAGTGATCTTTTCAGTCATACTCGGCAGTGGTGCTGTACACATCCTGGAAGAGGCTGAGCACTAGGGATATACTTCTAATGTGAATTCAAGTGAAAATACAACTAATTTAAAAGAAAAGACAACACCTTAAATATAGCTTGGCAGGATAAAAGCTAATTGTGTTCCATTGCCTAATTCTAAATGCCATCCATAGCTAGAGAAATTTCATTTTCATAAACCCGCATCTGCAATTATATAATTCTTGTGAATTATATCACCCAAACTTTATCACAAACAAACTTCTAATGACATCATGAAGAGAGGGAATAAAGGAGAGGAGAAAAAATAGCACATAGTGGAGTTTATCTCAGAAGTGAGATGTGAAACACCCAAGTCAAAGGCATGAAGGAATAAAATGAAGGTATCTCTAAGAAAGTTTCATGAAAATTTTGGACAACTAACAAAAGAGTGGAAATGAAAAGTCCCACGATCTAACCTAGGTTCCCTAATGACGAAACTAGATTCAGATACAGACTTTAAAAGGATGTTAAAAGGAGCTAGCTGCTGAACATATAGAGGCATTTGGGCTGCTTTGAAAATGCAAATCATAGTGTGTACTGGGAGAATTGAAAGCAGATTTAATGATGAAACCTGTAGAGATTAAAACAAAAAGTAACTTTCAAAACTTGAATTCTCCCTTGAGACCAAAAGCAAGCAGTAGGTAGTCTGGAAGTACTCATTACTCTAATCAAATATCTTTCTAGTATTCTTAGAAACTAAAAGAAAATAAGTAAAAACAAAACAAACAAAAAAAAAAAACCAAAAAAACCCACCCCAAGAAACAATATGACTGCAGGTGATTTTTTGAATTATAGGGGTAAGAACTGAGAATTCCATTTGGGAAAAAACATCAGGGAAAAGAACAAGCTAAAACTGGGAAATGGTCCTTCCTGTTCTGAGGCTTTCCCAAGGGTAAACAAGATTAAAGAGTGAAATAAAGCCTCTAATATGTTTCTATAAATTGGCAATAGTTTTATTTAGCAGATTGTTAAGCCTAAAGCTTTCATTTGGAGCAAAGCTGAAATAAAAGATTTGTTAGATTTTTAAAATAGAAAAAAAATCATTAAGGTAGGCACAACCTATGATATATAAATATACTGTTATTGAGTCCACTCCTATAAACAATAAAATTAATCTGTACTATAATTCTTCTAAAATTGACTAAGGCATTGTTTCAAACATGAGAACAGTTACATTATATGAAAATATTATTAGGTTAGGTACTACAATAACTTTTTATGCTAAATCTCACCATTTGTTTTTTTCTCAAAGACTACCATTATCTTTTTTACTAAATTGCACAGATTTCAAGTCCCAGGGAGTGCCACTATTTACTGTTAAATTGCACGAATTTCAAATTCATCAGAACTTGCAACAGATTGCAACCCACAACAGGCAGGAATATATGGTGTCTTATATCGGATCAGCTGAAATAGTTGGAAAGACCATATAGCCCTGCATGACTTGAGAACTGTACTTGTGTCAGAAATTTTTTTTGTTTCTCTTCTCTGGATTATTTTTTATTCTGCTGTTAGTTCAGGTGACATCAGAAGCAGCTAAAAAGATCTTAAGGGGCTCTATTAGTCTCCCAATCTGCGGCAAATTATATCTAAAGGACTTTCTGCACTTGAGATTATGCCTTTGATTGCTAGACCTTTAAAGATTTTTCTTCTATAAAGATTTTTTAGTTCTCCCACTGCTTTTTAAATTCATGTACAGGTTTAAAATCCACATCCCCTTGTGTCAAATTTCCACAGATTACCTATGAGCTATGAAGCGTTTCTGTTTTGGTTTGGAGGTAGTTTTAGCTAGATTACTGTTTTGTACCCCTGATTAGTTGTTTTTTTTCCCAACCTCAGCAATCCTTTTGACTATCCTTGATTATTTTCTCAAATTTTTGCCTGCTTCTTTTTTGAGGTGGTGGCAGAGCTAGTGGAAACTGCAAGGAACACCCAGGATTTATAGAAAATACAATATCATAATACTTGTTTTATTGTTTTCCTCTTCCTTTTTTTAGAGTTTTATTTTCATTTTTGCTGCTCCTGAGTATTGAGCTGACATTTTCACTCAACTATTTATTACAGATCCATTCTAAAGAGCTCATTCCTGCATGGCAAAAGTAATCTCAGAGCTCATCACCTTGTATGTAAACTTAGGATTGTTTTTTCTCATGTGCATCACTGTGAATTTACCTACACTGATTTCATCTGCCATTTCATTATCACTTTATTTCTTCTGCAGTTCAGCTGCCCTTGTTTTTATTACCTTGAATAACTGCCTATCACCAGCAAATTTTGTCTCCTTACAGCTCCCTCCTCCCTTTTTCCGGATGATTTATGAAAGTGCTGAACAGTCCTGAAACAGCAAATATCCTTTATGCCGCCACTTTATTAGCTAAATGAATTTCAGGTTCAGACACTGAAACTATTATAGACTATTTATGTATTTCATTGTTGAATTTTCCCTCTTTGTTAATGATACAGGTGCTGAATTTTATTTAGATGGTAGTGTATTTTTTAAATACCAAATTTTTAACAACCTTGAGCAGACATGACAGACAGGAATATAATTTCACAGACTTACTTGGACCATGTGAGATTATTTTTGCTTAGCTACACTCAGTACTTTTTACAGGGGTACTGGTAGCCTCATGATTTTCCAGAGCTTTTATTGATGTGATTTGATATGATGGGAAACAGTTAACAATAACGTAAATTTAGAAGTACATGTAGATAAATAGACCTAGCATTCACTATGTGTTCATTTTTTATACTGTGTAGCTGTGGACAGTATTCGTGAACGTAGGCTGATCCTAAAGTTCAATGAAACCATCAAGAAAGACTTGAATGATCTTGATTTCAGAAGCATAATGAAATTTTAAAGGAGAAAAGGTCTCCTGATGTAGAGATCATAATCATTTAGACGTACTTAGGAAAACCAACGAGACAGAATTTAAAATTTTGGATTCAGTTGCAGAATTGCTTCTCTAAGAACTGCTACATCAAGGGATGCATTTAGGCATATGATAAATCTTGTAGTATGCACTAACTAGAATAATAGAAAGTTTACTTAGCTGTTGAATACGGTATTTGACTGAGCGATTTTGAAAACTGTAGCTAAGACAAATGGTGAAGGACATCTAGAGGGATTCTTAGAAGGATATTTAGAAAGGTCAATGAAAACCCCAGGAAACTTGGGGAACGAAGTGGAATGAGCTAGTGGGGCAGTAGAATGGTAAGGCTTAAGTGCAGTACTGTCCAACGTCACAGAAGTAGGTTGGAAAGACAGAGTAGCTGAGGAAGAGTTTCAAGACAGCATCAGGAAAAAGACCTTCCATGACACAGAGCATCTGAACTTGACACAAAGATCACTCCAGTTGAGCTGTTAGCTGCATTGGAGTGGACTTGTGAAACTCTGGTTAATAAATTTGTGTACGTGAGTGTGAGAGCTGCACACATGTGTATTATGCAACATCTATTCTGAAAGAAGCCTGTCACTGAGGATGAGCAGCATAGCAGACAGACTGCAATGCACCACTTCCGTCAAGGGTTAGGGACTTGTGAATGTAAAATGGAACTGAGGGATGGTGTGAGGCACTAAAGGATGGTGTGCTGCGAGTAGTCTTAAAATATATGGGATCCTGGAAATCTGGCAAGGGCCTAAGTAAGTAGATCTTGAACAGATCTGTGACAAGAGTGTCTGAAAATTCTTTCTTAGAAGTACTTAGTATCACTGGTTTTCCTACAGGAAAGAGTATGGAATATGGCGTATGATGACAATTTCAGCCAGTTTGTATCACAGATCAATACCAGGGCTATATTTCTGGATGACAGAAGATTCATGTTCTTTAATTTTTTAGCATTTATATATTTGATTTTCAATACAGTATTTGCTACTTTTGACTGCACCGTATTAGACTGCTACATTACAATTTGACTCAAAATGTTATTTTAAATCTATATATATTAAATTTGTTGAATGTGGCAGGTTCCCAAACCTTTACAGTAACTCTCTCGTAAGGCTTTTCTGTTTGCAGGTATAACACATTAGATAATATCTGCAAATGAAGTTTCAAGGTGCTCATGATCTTATTTGAACAAGAGAAATAATCACCTCAAGCAAATGCTCCAAGCATTATAACTTCAAACACATTTAATAATTCCATGAAACATGCTTTCACACTGGGGTAAGGTGAGATCAAAATAAAGGAATCTATTGATTTTTTTTGTTACATTTTGGCAAAATAAATTTTAAGTTCATTGGATGTTGTGAAAAAAATTATCCTGAAAACCAATCAAGGACATTGATGTCTGTTATTAATGCTTTTGCAAAAACTTATAAGTAAGCAAAAGTATTTTCATTGATTGAAACATCCTGCAGGAACATATTGTACTCAACAAAAAATGAATGAGGAAACTTTACTATCTTTTTTGTTTCTATATGACATTAAAAGATTAGATTTAACATTGAATTCACATTACTTGTGCAGATATATATTGCATCTTGTCCTTGCTTTATTTTTGTGCTATGATAACAAAGCAGTTTTTCATTATCAAAATGAAATAATCTGTTGTTTCAAAGTAGAATTATTTTGGAATAATCATTGCATAATTGCTGTTTCAAAATCACCCAAAAGACATACATCTGATTTGCAGTGTTTTTTACACAGTGTTGAGTTTTTCAGATTTGGGGTTTGTTAAAGCTGTTGCAGAGTGCTCCATATGCTTCATGGAATACAAGGAGTTTTCTGTTCAGTTCTATGTGAACAAAACCTAATATTTTTGAAACTCCAATTAACATAACTGTATAATTTAAATTAGTAGAATGTGTTGAATATGACTTCTAGTCCCAGATAACACTGGGACAATAACACTCTAGACAATAACACTCTAAAATTGCTATCTGTTACAGAGAAACTCAGACCATGGAGTTCCCAGGACTTTCAGCAAGTATCTCGAAGATTTTTAAAAGTTTAAAAACAAAAGTTTTTCTCTGTACTTACTTATCTGCTGTTTTCACTGTACCAAGCCAAAAAACCTCTGTTTTGCTGAGATATTTACTTCATGAAGGCATTCTGTGTTGGCTTGAAGCCATAAAGACTAGAAAAATTCAGAATTCTGCTATCACTGGCACTTTGTTTTGATAGCCGACCATATTTCTTGTTAGAAACTTCTGTGTCATTTGTCCATTTGAATTGGCCATCAGTTTCTAAACACTCATTCTTCTCATACCTTTTTCTACAAGACTGAAGAGCCTTTTAGTGCCTGATATTTTCAGTACCTGATGTCAGAGGTATTTATACCTAGCAGTCGCTGCACCATGAATATCCTTTTTTTGATACCTAAGTGGATTGAGCTGTAGGTGTCATCTGCAGAAATGTTTTTCTCTACTCATGATGTAATATTTGTGAATCTCTTTTTTTATCACCAGGTTCACAATTTCTTTTTGTTTTTTTTAAATATGGGCTACAGAACTTCATATATTATTCTGATATGTCTCTCTAATATCACAGATATCTAAACACTATCCCCTTCTTTATACATCTGCAGATTACATTGTCCTTTTTTATGCAGCAGAATTGCTTTGACAGTTTGTGTCAAATTGCCTAAATGTTGCTCATGTGCTCTTTTTAGGGTACAGTTTTAATTGTACCAGTTAGGGACTCTGTTCCTCAGTATGTAAATTTTAATTTTGCAAACCTAACTTCATTTTGTTTGTATCAATTCAATCCAGCTCTCTATTTTAAGCTATTGCAGTCATTTTTTTGTCTTTGGTGAGTTTTATAGTGTAAATGTTCGTTTGATATTTGATTACGTACATGCAATCAAAACAATAAATTAGACTCTGGTACAGAAAACTGTATATTTTAAAGATTATCTTATTTAGAAAATGAAAACTAAATCAAGTACTTTTGAAAATCCTGGTCTATTTTTCTATTGTTCAAAAAGCACATTCCTATAGCTTTGAATCACAAAGTTATCAAAATCTGTGGGTTTCCACATTAATCATCTAGTTCCCACATGAATCTTCAAGATTCCAGGAAGCACAGCAGCCCAGACAGGCTAATATTCTGAGGTACATTGAAAACAAAACAAAACAAAAAAGCAGTGGGTCAGTGTGAAAATTAATGTAATTTCAAGCTTGGTTTTGCAATGAAGTCAATGATCGTGGCTTTAAAATATTTTGTGCATTTCTTTGTTTTTTTCACTAGCCTATGTTATACATAACAACAAAACGAGAAATGTCTCTTTTTCCAATTTTTCTTCCCTATTGTGCTATTCATTTCTTTATTAAGTGACAATTCCAAAGGAAAAAATAAAATTAGTGCACACCTGCAGCAGTTATCTCGCACATGTGAAAAAAAATGATCATTTGTTACAATCACTATGCTTGCAATGTTTATTTCAAACTTTAAATCTTGTGTAAGTTTTTTGAGCTTCTAATGTTGGTGAGACAATAAAAGATAGACTCACCAGATAAATTTTAACTAGTTTGATCAGCAATGGTAAGCATCAGATAAACTTGAAGGGAGCAGCTTTTTCCGCTTACCCTGACAAAGCTATATCTGTATAATGGATTGATTAAAAGATCAGTTCTATTTTATCCCTCCTTCATTTGTCTCTGTATCCGCTATTTTGCCACCACTTCTTTTGAAGTGTGTCCATGTACTTTACAAAAGATTTTGCTTAGACTCAGATCTACTCCTTTTCTGCAATATCTAACAGTAAAAAGAAACATTTCTACAATGATCCATTTGCTCAGTTTTTATATTTCAAGTAAAGAACAACACTGTATTAAAAAACATTATGCAGAGCCTATGTATCCAGACCCTTTTCTTCCTTGCAAAAAGATGAAGTGGACAACAGAGAGCCTGGGCTGTCTGGAGGTGTCAAATACCGACATGGGCAATAGAGTAAAGCTGAGCAAGATTTCAGCTCACTGGAGATTGTACAAATAGCCTGTAAAGTAAGAGATAGTGCCTGCACTCTGCTGAGACTGTTGTCTAAGAGAACAAGATTAATCCAAGAAGAATGACCTGTTGACAGGAGCCTCAATATCTCAGCAAAGGCTAAGGCTTAATATTTCTGCATCTTAACTGCAAGAGATCCATACTATTTACTGTTCAAAATGTGAATTTCTTTTCTTTTTTATTAATTGAATCATTGATGCTGTATACACAACAACATAAGTTGCCAAGCATATATTCTTGTGATCAAACTAAGCTATTTCTGGCTATTTCCTTAGCTTGTCCTGCCCTGCAGAGCCCCTGAAGTGCCAATACTGCATTCTTGGTGATGAACCTGACAAAAGCATTTTACAGGCAGGAAACTGGTAAAGCTACTCAATAGCCTTTCTGAGTACTGCTTAATGTGATGTTTTCATTTATATAAGGTTTTCACATAGAGGCAACAGTGGGGGGTTTTGCTGATTTTTTTTTTTACTTTGATGTCTGGAAATTTCAAAATTATTTATTTAAAATGCTAAATAAATTTTTTTAAATATTAGGTTGAGGTTTCATGGGGGACTTCTGAGTGGTAGTTTTTTTTGACAGGTCTTAGCCAATGTCATGCTGGAATAGTTGAAAGCCTGCCTAAATGAGAAAGATTTTAAAATTCACTGAAATGGAACTCATGAATACTATTTTACTTTAAAAGTACTAGCTATATGTTTTTGGTCAGAATGGACAAACAGTTTTATTTTATTTCCCATCTGTGCATACTACATAACACTGTATTTTTAATAACTATTTTTATTGCCTTGAAAAGATGAAGACTTCAGTTGAAAATGACAGCAGTTAGTAAGTCAAAGATTGCCGAATAAAAAGCAGACTTTTCAAAATTTCTTTTAGAACATCAGGTCTCTCCTTCTGCTGTGTGTTTTAATGATATTGAAAGGGTTTCTTGTAGCACTTAATGCAAGTCCATGGTAATTCCTTTGCCTTTAAACAGCAATCTGTTCTCTTCTAGGTTCATCTTCAAATATAGAATCCCATGTCTGCCTTGTCATGATGATAAAATGCGAAGAACGCACAAATTACATTAGACCTAAGCATAAAACAATTCTATTGCCTTCTATAAAACCAGCTGTTGGGTAATATTTCCTGTGATATGACAATCTAATGTAATTTAGCAGACACACTTCTTCTAGAATAAAATATCAACATAGAACTGAAGAACACACCAAGAAGAACTCTTGGTACATTTGGTAGGCATTGATAGTCAATTTTTAAAATAGAGACAATGTTTCTCAATTAAAAAATCTATTATTTTATAATTGGAGTTGGGATAGTGTAGGATTTTTGCAGATAAACACTTAGAAATTAAACACAGTATTAAAGTCTGGTATCACCCTTCTTTGTCTTAAAATTTCACTTCTGTTCATTGACCTTTTGCTGCCTTCTGTGACATTTTTACTGAAGCCAATACGTCTTAACTAGAATTTTATATGTACATGTGTATATATATATGAATAAACAAACAGCCTAAAAGTTATAAAAGTGAGTTTATTTCACTTGACATCCTACCCTAATGTATCCAAGAGTATATGATTTTTTCTGCATAGAATTTGTTCAGTAATTATAAAGATCATGTGAGTTAAGCATATTATAATGCTCGCTTAGAGTCTCAGTGAAATTAGTGTTTCTGTTTGTGGTTACCATAATTTTCTTTGTTTTTTTTCCTTTTTCTCTCTCTATGTATTTGTCACTTGGAAATGAGGGTATGAAGATACCAAGACACCACATTTTAAACAAGCAAGGGACCATAGGATAAATGTTTATTGAAACTATTAATTATTATAAAAAGATGTTTTGTGCAACAAGTGATACTATGAAAAATCTACCAACACTCTTTGCAATGTTTCATTAAGAAACAAAAAAATACGCAATGAAATTTTGATCTCCCATTTGAGGATCTTTACTTGGTTTTGCATTCAGGGTATGCTGGAAGTTATAATATTAAAGACGACCAGTCTCAGAAGTACTCTTTTCTTTACTCATTGTAGATGCTAAGCAATTGTTTAACTTAAAGAAAGAAAGAAAAGAAATGTAAGGTAATTTTAAAAAAATAATTTCCAAAATCTGTTCATCAACATTCATAAGTTTGCCTAAAAACTATACATGTTGCACTTTTTATGTTCATATTTTCTCTAGTTTCTTGTAAAAGATGAACCATGCTTCAAGTCAAGGAAAGAGTGTTTTCAAGGCTTTTTGTAGTAAAGTGTTGATAACTTTGCAACAGGCAAAACACTATCTACAAAAGGGGAATCTTCTACACTTCTTATTTTTAAGACTTGATTGAACACTGACTTAAAATGAATAATCAAATTATTGAACAAAAGTTACTGTTATTTCTTGAATAATTCAATCAATAGCATTCAGCCAGCTAGAAAATCAGAAAATCAGCAAAATATTTATCCATCTATTCTACAATAAAGGATTTTATGCTAATCTTAATAGTATGCAAGGATTTTTCTTCTGTTCTAAGTGTATTAGTATGCAGATGAAAGAAGCCTTTGATATATAATTTTTTTTAAAAAGATTGCATGTACTTGATGATTGAACAGTTCCTTTTAACCTTTGAATTGCTCAGGGTACTAATATTTCTCTGTTCAAATGTAATCAATTTGAATGAAAATAATTTATTCCATTAAAGCAGAACTCTAAGCGAAATAGGCACACCTGCAGAAATGCATTTAGTTGAAACAAACCATGCTGTAAAATTTCATCCAAATTTTTGAGCAGTGGTTCATTAGAGTGCATTGTAACTTGAAAATGATTATAAATACTTTCAGATAAGGATTGCAAAATATCTATTTTAATGCACAGAAGTTATATGATGGCTTTAAAGATAACTATAAATGAAGAGTGGTGTGGAGTTTTTTCCTTACAAATGGGCCAAGCATTTGAGATTCCTTGATAAGAAAATTTTTCCTGAAGTGTGAATAGTTCTGTGTATTTTGGCTTAGATTTCTTTCATATATAAATGTTAATGGATATTCATGAGAGTTAGCTGAATCCTCGTGGTTTACGTGTTTATAGATTAAGTGGAAAAAATAATCTTGCCATTGTTACAGCAAGATCTACATCAAGATACAGATTTTCTTTAGTCAGTTGGCTGTAGTTGATACTTGATCCAGACTGAGATAAGCATCTCACATGGCAGTAACAGGTTCTTCTGCATCTCTTATGTTAGTGCATATTTTTTGTGAGCCCAAAATTTGTGTCTGCATACCTATGTATAAAGACAAGGGCACGCAATGTGGTCACAAGGTTAAGTCCCGATTTCCTTTGGCAAGTACTAATTTTTCTGACGTTAAGAAATATTTTGTTTCACTTGAGCACAACCAAGCCTTAAAAATTGAATTTTGTAGAGAATACAGGATAGATATTATTCATATTTCTATGAACATAGATGCTTCTGACTAATAAGGCCAGAAGGAATTCTGAACTACTTCATCCTCTTTCAGCATGCTTCATTGCTTGCCTTAATTAGTGAGAATAATTATTTGCTACCTTGCTCTTCATGAGAGTTTCACAAAACTAAGTGCTTGTAAAACCGTACCATACCAGATGTTATAGTGATAGGGTCCATGTACTGGGTCCTTCTCTCAATTTAGGATTACCAATACCAGAATCATCATCCATGTTTGCTTTGTTTACTGGTACTTTCTGCGGTAAACCTTAAAATCCCAGTGTGTTAAAGACACATTCAAGGCAAACAGGTCAATGATCCCTCTCCGCCTGATTTACTCTCAGTCAGATATTGGGATGCACAAGTTTGGGTTGGATTCACACTCAAGCCCAGTTCCTTCAGGCTGGACATAGCCAAGGAGTCCGAGAAAGAAGAGGAATAGCTCATACCCAGGCCTGCAACGGAAGAAGAGAACAGGGAAGGTATGCTTATTATAGTTCCAGACAAGCTTTGATTTGTCCACCTTGATGTCAGTGATGATCTCTTCAGCAGTCCTCTCCCCAGTTACTCTGCAGTCCAACCAACCGGGCTTACAAACAGAAAAATAATCTTTTGTGGTCCTGACATACACTTCTCTTCTAGTGACCAGCTCTGCTCATGTGCATTTCAAAAGCCTTGTCTGACCACTGCTGACATATGGAGCTACTCAAGGATGAATCATGAAGGAAACATATGGATTAAACATTTATGACATTAAAATTCTTACTGAAGCAGAAGGTGGCCTATGTAGGCCTATAGGGATGATTCACAGAAAGTTATGCCTGTGTCTTCTTGAGGGAAAAAGGAAACTTCGTTCTATTGAATGTCTTAATTTGTAAACTCAAGTTCATGATAATACTGTTTGGAGAAAGGAAATATGACCCACTAATTAAGGTGCAGGATTAGCTTGTTTAGCTTTTGGCACTTCTTCAAACCACACTGATCAAACTTCTTCTCTTTTCAGATGCAGAGTTACAAAAGCAATTTCATGCGCAGCAAGGCTGCAGATTTATGTATCTTCCTCAGACTTTATTCTTGTTACTGAAATCATCCAGTCTCTAGCTACTCAATTTTTTCAAAAACCTCCTTAATGTCTGACTTTTTTTAAAAAAGTTATGGAAGAAATTTGACTGGAAAACAAGTTGAGGACTCTGCCTTCCACTGAGGTTATTAAACGCTGCTAAGTTAAACCAATGAAACCTCTCATAATTAAGGCCAGTGATTTGTTACACAGGAAGCAGTCTACATAAAGCCCAGTTGCTCCTGTTGCTGTGGAATTGGCTTTAACAAGGAAAGGACAATGATGGGTACTCTTTTTGCACTCATCCATCCTCCCATCTAATTCTTGCTTTTCTGCTACTGTGGGGATAAAATGACAGTCCCTGATAGAGTGGCTTCCAAGTAGCTCTAAACTGGAATTGTTATTTCTGAAGCAAAGTAAGCAACTTTTGACAAGGCAGATATTGGCATTTGGCATTGTTGTAGTAAAAATGCATAAATTCATTAGACTTTTCCTTTCAAGTCTGAGGAAAAACATAGTTGACCATGAAAACTGATGTAATGGATGCATTATAAATAGGAATACCACACGCGGCTAGTTCTTAGCTAGAAATTTCACAAAACTTCTTTTATATTGTCATATATTCATAGATGTGCACATAAACTATATATAGTTCATACTCTATATGTATATATGCATCTTATTCATATGTACTACTTATAATTCAGTCACAGTACATGATCCACATTCATTATATATGCAATGAAAGTATGTAATAATCACAATCATTTTAATTTAACTTCCATTTTTCTTTCAGACTCATTTTATTCGATTTCAGTTACAGTCTTGTAACTTTCAAAAACACAAATTTTCTGAGAGATTCTGGGATTAGTAAAATAAGTGTTCAGAGTATTTTTTTGTTAATTCAGTTGTCTGAAAAAAGGCAGATATTAGTCTATGGATTTATTCAAAGTTTTTCTAGCTAGACTTGATTTTAATGCTGTAAATTTGACTTTCTTTTTTTTTCTGGATTATTTAAAAAATAATTTAAAGTGCCTCTCCCATCTTCCAAACTGTTAATTGCTGAAAGAAATAATTTTGGATTAGATTATATAAATCCTTTGGAGTTGACAATAACGAATTTAAAACCTTTGCCTCCCTTCCCTATTGTCACAAAATGAAAAACATATTATTTTTGCTTGTCTACAACAAATTGTTTCTCTCAGTTTTTAACAGCACCTTAAAAAAATCTAGTTTTCTATCACCATTTCCAAAGCATTAGTTCCAACCTCAAAATGAGATCTACATACTCATGAAAACTGTTAAACTCCCTCCCAAGATATTTCAGTCTTAGCCTTTTTTAGTGTCCTTCTTTAGTGAGAAAAGATAGGCAACAAAGCAAAAATGCTTAGATTCCACAGGCATGTACTACTGTGAACACATGAACTGAATTATTTTGGAGGGGTAATGGTAGAACCAGTAGTTCATTTTATCCTAATTTATTCCTGTCTCTTTTTCCTGTCCCTAGATAGATGCTGTAAAAGAGAATTTTACTTAAATAGGTGAGAAAGCCCATTTGATTTAAAACCAGCTGGACTTTGTTTGCATAGATGAATGGGTACTCTCCCATCTAGGGAGACTAACAGCAGTGAGTCATGGCGACTCCTGAGCTTGAGATGGTCATCTAGGAAAGGAAGCTGTTGCATTTAAGGAGAGGGAATAAGAAAACAGTGGAGAGACCAGAAATATCTTTCTAGCTGTAGTCTTCCAAATAAACTCTCCCCAGATTTTTCTGCTGCAACTTCTTTTGAGCTCTCCAATGCAACTCTTCAGAAATGAGCCATAATCCTCCTCTCTGCTTTCGACTCTGTTGCTCTTCTATGGTTACAGTAGAAGTAAATTTGACCTGCATTGCTCCAAACAGTTGAGGTAGCTCTAGATCTACTGAGCTAAAACCAGTACCTACTACATTAAGCAAGTGACACACTTCTTTTTTGTCATTTTAGCCCAGCACCCAGAAGTACTGTATGCTAAACAATGTCTGCAGGAATTAACTTCTACTTTCATATACAGCTGGTCATAAACACTAAGTTTGTGATCTAAGCAGATGCCAGTTGCATACGTAAAATAGAAGAAGGGTAAGCAAGATATAATTAATATATGTTTGCCTTGAACCCAGACAAAAGCACACTAAATATCATAACCACTGTAGGTGTGTAAGTATGCTGTAAAATCATAACAGTATTAGTAGAATTTTATAACAGTTAAGCACTCATCAGAACTGCAGAGGGGTAAATGGAGAATTGTAGTAAAACTGCACAGTTGTGGTTCTGCAACATATGTGCAAGTAGTAAACTAAGGATGTAGATCAGACATTAAAGACATCTAACAAAACCAAAATAATCTTGCAGACTAAGATGGAAATTAACTTCACGGAATCAAAATAATTGTGGTGAGTAAGTGAGAAACATCCATGATGAAACAAAAAACACTCAAAAGATTCAGCTATATCAAGTCTCTTTTTCTTTTAGGCAATACGTAACATGAAATAGCCAACATTAGCAAGGAAAAAATGGAGAAGAAAAAAGTCTTCTGCCTCAGTTCCATCATCTCTTAAAAATCTCTAAGCACCTGCTGCCTTGAACTTGGTCACTGAGACCATCAAGGATGACAACAGTCATCAGCATCAAATCCATGATATTGTATACTCACAGCTAATTCGGGATAAGCTCGTTCAGGACAAATTGTTCGGATATATATATGCATAATTTATAATGAGTAAGAAATAACCATTAGAAATGTGTATTGCCAATGAATGTCAATCTAGGAAAGTACTGTTTGCAGGTTTGAAACTGGCCAAATTTCTTCAGTCCTTTAAGCACTGGTATGACAGCCCTCTGCAATTTTCATAACTGAGATGTTTATATATACACACTTATCTATCTGTAATCAATTGCAATTTACACAATTGCATGTGATAATGAATTATGATAGCAAACAGTGCAAAGAAATAAGTTGTATAAGTCTGAGTTTAAAACATTTCTAACGATGTAACTTCTGGTTAACTAGGAATGCAGGCAAAGTTCTTGTAGACCTGCTTATGTAGGACTGCTTAGATACACTGGAGGAACGGTGCATTTTCCAAGGCAGTATGCCTCCTGTCCTTGACATCACAAAAGAATACTGATGTGATACAAATTTTTGTACACTTGCAAAAAGACTATGAATAGCAATCAGACATGATTTAAATATAGCTTGTGATTTCTATTTGTCTGATCAAGATATTGGACTGGAAAATAGTTCAAAAGAAGAAAAACCAGCAGAAATCTACCCTACCAGATTTTTTAACACGGTTCCTTTTGATAAAATCAGGCTTGTTCTTTTATTAGGTTCATCCATCCAAATAGACAACAAATATTTATGATGCATAGAAAATAATATTGTGAAACAAAAGCAACCATTTATATCTTAAATACTCTCCTTGCAATCACATTAAATTTCTTTTGGTCTTGTATATTTTGGTTTAGACACAAGATAAATAAGAGCTATTAGAGGTCTTTTAGGAAAAGAGGTTCTTCTTCCAGCTCTATATGCTAATTCACAGAAATATTTTGAAATTATTACTATAGGTCATATAATGTTCTTCATAGTGTGTTATTTTCTTCTGATAGATAAAGTAATGGAAAGGCATTTTTTAATGTTACAGAATCATCAAATTCATAGCATAGTAAAAATTATTGCCTTTGCAAGTATCTAGGAAAATGCAGCTGAGTTTCAACGATCTGTAGGTTTCTCTGTAAATAAGGAATTGGCAATCACATAATGACAGCATTTAGCAAAAGTTGTTTGAAAAAAAAGGAAAGAAATCAACCACGTTGACAGTCAATGAGTCCTTTATGCCAGGTTTTTAGTAAAGTATAGTTTGGAAGAAAGTAAATTAGGAAAACTAAGAGGTTGGTGGGAAAACAGGCAATTCAAAGCTTTTAATATAATTAACCAATTAGGTCTGCATTTGCAAGGAAAAAGCACATATGTAAAATTAGTGTCCATGGTATTCATCTGAGATTTCAGTAACTTTCTCTAGTCACTGGATATTTAAAATTAAATCATTGGGCTGTAGATGTTTACAAAAACTGCATAAGTAAGACTAGACAACTCATTATGTTAAACTGTACATACCTTACAATTTATATGAGATTATAAACCTCGTTACTTTATAAAAATATCTTATATCTCATTGATTTTTCTTTTTAAATTTAGAGATGAACTCACTCTAACTCCAGAAATGATGGATCAAAAAAGTGTCAGTAACAAGGACAAATAAATCTCTGAGTTGTGAATTACACAAGATGTTCCTGCATTTTTCCCTATACACTCATTCTTGACCAATGCTGCAGATAGGACCCTGGGACAGTTGCATCTTTGTTTTGATTCCTCTTTTTTATTGCTCTTTGACAGCTATTATCTCCTGACTTGCGTATAGCTAGTTTTGTATTTCTATGTTTTTTCAGTGCCTGCTAGTAAAAAAAGACTTACTGTATGGACTTTTTTTTGATTCATTATGAACAGCAACTGGAAAAAATGTAGACCTTTATTGCACAATTGTTTGCAAACTTATAAAAACAGTCATATTGTGGGAATTACTCCCAAAGAGGTGAAAAAACCCCGAAATAAATAAATGGAGGCTATTATATAACTCACAAGGTATTCACAGTAGGAAGTTTGATCATATTGATAAGAATATATGCACTGTGATTCCACTCTTATTTCCCACAGATGTGAAAGGCCGAGTCAGAACATGTTGTCAAAATATTACATGGATAGTCACATGAAATCCAAGTGATAATTTAGTTTTCTACACATAAAAAGAATAAGATCCATAAATAATATGTTCATTTTGGTGTGATATTAACTCTAATGCTGATCAAAATACAAAAATTCTTTTCTCCTTCCAGAAGATCACGTCAACTATAACTGCAATTGTAAACCGTTAAACCGTCCTTTTTTAACACAGTTCGGCAATTACAAATGAAAATTTATGTTCTCTGAGTAGCATAATCATAAAAAGTCACTATCTAGCAAAATGATAATGAAATAATGGATGAGGATACAAAATTAGGGGTATGTTAAACATCGTGAAATAATTTTCAGTTTGTTGACTGTAAAATAGTCTTTCTGAATCTTTCATTAAATATTACATCTATTTGTAAAACAATTTTAAAGAACTCGTATAAATATTATTTTTTAGAAATATTTTCATGTGACAGTCTATTTGGTTCTATGCTACATTGATTTTCATGTTCAAAATGGAAAGAAAAGCAGAACCATAATGAGCAGTCAACTATTAAAATTAAGCAATCCAAGGGAATTTAGCCAACCATCAGGAACCATATATACAGATACTATTTATATGAACACACAAACACATTTTTCAACATTAACTGAACATTTTTACGTGAAATGCAAACTACCTGGTGTTACTTCTATTGTATTTCAAATATCTTGCTCTATTGAGCAATGAGGGTGGCATTGCACAATACCCTTAGTCACCTGTCATCTTCACATTTAGAGTAACTTAGAGTAAGCTTTCGTTCTTTTTCAGACTATTACAGCTGGGCTGAAAAATAATTTAAGACATTTTGTTTTCTCTCATATTTTTAATATCATAAGCGCAATCCAGTGTTTTCTCAAATGTTGTTATTAAAGTTAACTAGCATATTTTTTAAGAGAATTCAGCGGCAAAACAGAGGATTCCTTATTAGTGTTTTGTAATATTGCTTTAGAGTTTGGGTGTTTTGTGGGGGAATACCTGGCAACATCGAGAATACAACTGGCAACTCACAGGACTTCATGTTATAATGGGCTGTTGTTTTGATTGTGCATATTCCTCACCCAGTAGTAGCATTAGTGAAATTTGGTTTCTGGTTCATTTTTGTTACGTGATTGACGGATTTCTTACAATGTAATTGTGCAAAGTAGACTGCATGAATCTGGCTAGTGTGGACTTCAAAAGAAACTGACTACTGATGTAATTTCTTTATTTCCTCCTGTATTCAGTATTCAGATTATTATATCTTCCTGTGCGTTTCTCAAGCAAAACCCAACAATGCTATGAAATACTCTGATTCTGTAGTTATGATTGCCAATCTTTAAACATTTTAGCCCCATATAGATAAAAAATGAATGAAAAGTAACGTATTATCAATAGTTCATGTCCTGTCTTAATTTGCTAGCTCGTAGTATATAAACCAAAATCCTCTGGAATTAAAAGCCTAATACATTACTGCTAACAAATAGGCTCTTATTTTATATAGGTGGTGGTACACTTCAAGGTCATAGTTAGAGACCAATAATAAAGAGCTAATAACTTTTTTGAAAGGTTTAGTGTCTAAAGAAAATATTTTAGAGAAGAGTTCTAACTGATACATAGGCACATTCTTCCAGTCTGCTGGCATCCCTAGAAGAACACTACTCCACCAAAACACTCAAGGAACTTTCTTCCACATCTTTGAACTATCCAAACATCTATCTTTGTCTTCATGTCTCCAGTCTCCTCAAATTTCAATAACAAATTATATATACATCTTGCTATCTGTCTATGTGCTGGTATTCTGGCTTCTTGACCCTTCACTCAGAAGTTAGCTTCAATGTGCAGTCTCTACCTTCAACAGTGAGGAATTTATTGTCTTGCCATCCTTACTGAAGTTCAGGTCTGTAATTCCAAAGGACATTTTAGGATGCAACCTTACTTATCTACTGAAGCAGCTACAAATCAATGCATTTCATCCCTGCTAAAATTTAAATAATTCTTTGCCTGAGTATCCTGTCTGCCCATATGGGAACAAATTCTAATGTTAATGTTAATTGCTCTCCCCCTTCTCTCTCCAAAAAATATGTATTATGTCATGGAAATGTAAACAAATCATGCATGTTTCGAGGTGTGTACTGTGCTTCAGTCAGAATGCTCAAATTAAGACCAGATTCAGTGCAAATCTCTGGGAAAGAACAGCTTTCTAAAATAACTAAAGAGGCAGAGAAACATTTCTTTATTGAAAAGGATTTATCGTATGTTTGATATGTGATCAATAACTGACAAGACTATTGGGAACATGGAAGAGGTTTGTAGTCTAAGTTTATCAGAGACAAAGTATGATTTACAACAAGAAGAACAGAAAGACTGGGCAAATCTGCAGGTTGGTGGGAGTGTCTGAGCTGTGGGACTTTTATTTATGCAAATTCTGAAAGGGCAATTCCATGGCTCTGTATGTCAGTAGGAAAGTAAAAACGTGAGCTAGTGTTCTTTCTTGAAGTTAAGAAACATACGTTATCAGGTGTTGTAGGAAAAGAAATACAGTTTTGCTTTTCTAACTTAGAGGCCATAAGGAAGCCTTCATGCAGCACTTCAATAAACTACGTTCCTGAAATCTGAAAATGCCAGTCTTACAGAACTCAGAGATGACAAATGAGAGGCAAAAATAAGCCTTGGGCTGCTTGACAAATCAGTCCACCACTCTTAGAACACATTTACTCCTTCTCAGGAAGCAAATAAAAGTCCTGAAGGCTCAGCTATTCTCGAGGAAATTCTCCCTTCTTCTGAGGTGATTGCCATAGTGAGAGTCTACGGCATGGACTCGCCATGACACTACTATGTGCAGAGGGACACACTCTACTGCCAGTCACCTTATGTGTGAGATTTTTATCGAGACCTACAGAGCATCTTGCACTGACCCTATACCTATTACTAATAAGCAAAGTTACAGTCAAATGAGATTCAATCAGCCCTTCTGTGCTGCCATAGAGGAGCCTGGGTTCTTCTTATCTTGTTTCGCCCTTTTCTGCTGCTGTTTCTTGACGCTGTTACAGCAGGGCGTGCCTTTGGAAACACTCCAAGCTTCCCACAGTCAGGACCCTGACAACACCAATTTTTTTTTTCCCAGGGGCCTGGCTACCTGTGCTGCAGGCCAGCTCCAAGGTGATATGGCCATGGAACACATGGGATCAGCCCTGGGGGACACTCCCACTGCAGTTGCATTCATGGCTGGCCCTGGCCCTGATGGTGACTATCACTGGGTCTGTTTGGCTCTTCTCATTTGGGCACTGTGGGATTGCATCCATGTTGATGGGGACACTGCCACTCTTTGCTCTGTTATGCAGCTACTGGCGCTGCTTCTCCCTGAGACCTTCTTACTTGTAGCCTTCAGACTGTTTCAGTGTATATTTTATTATCATTGAGCTATCATAAATGCAAGTGGTTGATTGATTTGTTACTAGAAAGAGAGGAGGTTTTCTCTTCTTTTGCATTTCCTGGAAACTTTCCCAACTGGATTACTTTAGGATCTACAGCACTGGCTAAATAGCAGCGATCCTTCCACTGATCCTGTGAAATGTGCTCCAGCTTGCAGTGTGCTGTGAAAGGCTTTTGGGGAGCCTTTATCTATCTTACCAGCAGCAATCCCCAGCTTTTGAACTTCTGGATTTTCACATGTCATTCTATTATTGGAATTATCCTTGAAGGTGATTAAAGGCTGTTCCTGGAAGATATTACCTTAAAAACACACCCATGCTGAATACAATGGCTTTAATCGGTCTCACATGCAAACTACAAGCAAAAGGGATGCAGCTTTTAGGGATTTCTGAAGGCCCTTCAAGATCTAATAATTCACTGGACTCATTCATCTGTCAGACCCAGGCAAGTGAGGCACAGACAGATGATTCTGTGGGATAGCATGACTGAGTCTGCAAGTAGACATGTGAGAATTAGGAGTTTTGGGACAGAGAAGTAATGCGGATGGGATAGGCATGTAAAAGCCTTGAGTTCCTTCTCTGTCACTGCCAGCCCAGTGTCGAGATCAGAGCTCAAATATTCCAAAGAGCCAGCAGCAGAACTGGTATACTCCTTAGAAATCCCAGCTCCTGAAGGTGTTACATATTTTAAGGGACTAGTGGTTTTCTCACCTGTTTTTTCAGCTAGGCATTTGTCACATACAGCTAGGTGTGCAGAGACAAGCTACAACAGATATTATATTATACATCAGCATTTGATGTGGACACTGCTTGCATACAAGACTAATAATTTACTATACACAGAAAACATAATACCAACTCTAAATAAACTTACTGATATATTGTTATTCTACAGAATATTTTAAAAGCACCTGTGAACTTCGGTGTTTGGAACTCTAACTCTCCAGTTTTTCTTAGAATAAGAGTTATTATTTTGATTGGTTGGTTAAATTCCATTATGGTTTTCTATTCTATTTTGTTTCAAAATTTTAGTTGGAAATGGTGAGACTTTTGTTTCCACATGGACTGTATGATTGTATTGGGGAGGGGAATAAATTACTTTTTCTACTGTAAGGTTTGTATGATTGAGTGGGGAGAAGCAGGCCACTATAGTTGCTGTTCTTTACTGGCTGTAGCATTAAATAGCAGTGAGTGCTTTCCTTCCTTTATACTTATATTGAATAGATGAGATTCATTGATTTGCTTTCCCTCCTGATTTGCCATTTGCTCATATTACGTCCCCTTCTATTTGCCTTCTTTGTGAAGAGGTCAGTTTTATTTTATGCTCAGAGGTTGCTTTCTCATGACTTCTAAAGTTTAGTGAGGTCACTAGTCAGATTCCTTTTGCTATTGTATTCCCTGGAAGTGCACACTTCTCAGTTTTCCTTTTGTATCTACTGTCAGATTTTACTCTGTACTGAAGATAGCTTTAGGAAAAGACTTGTATTTATTTTAAATGTGTCTGGTGATAGGTAAAGCTTTCAAGGGTTTACAGGTGTAAATGGCCTTGGCCTTGGTCCACTGTGGTCTTGTACACTGCAGTAGCACAGTGACTGAACAAAAAAAATCCAAATGTTATCCAGAAAAATATCCTCTCGAGAAGGGGAATATTCTGATTTAAATACAGTCAATTGGTAAACCTAGAGACAAGACTGGAGGGAACAAGTTTGCTTTGCAGTTAGAAAACATGTACTCTTGTCATGGAAAAAGTGACCTCTTGTAGCAAACATCACAAAATTGGACTGCTACAAACAGACCTGTTGCTACTTAGTAAAGATGAGGTTTGTGAAATAATGTAGGATAATGTTGGATTCCCATTCAACACTCTTTTCAGTCTGAGTCCACATGCTTTAATTCATATTTCTTGATGCCCTGCATGGTGCCTGATATGAAATTTAACATGCATGTATTAAGAGGTAAGATTTTCTATGCAATCCTGGTGCCTTTCAAGTAAATAACACCTCAAGGTGGAATTCTTGGGAAATTCATAATGAGGCTCCATGACACCCATTCCCAGCCAAATGTTATATATAAGAGTTTGATGTTGTTGCCTGCTGAAAAAAATAAATTGAATTGTCTCAAAAGAGGATATTTTGGGGTGGAGGCAAGGTATACGAAAAGAACTAAAAAAGAAATATTGGTTAGTCATAGTGTCCATAACACACCTTCCAAAAGTTCACATTTTATGTTAATCAGATATTCTTTAGTTCTTCAGTTTTCTTGTACAGTCCTTATCATTTAAAAACTTTAAAATGCTTAAAAATCAAAAAATAATAACTACATTTGATGGAAGAAGAAGGAGAAAGTAAGGCAGTGAGTGTGAGACATAAGAAAGGTTAGAGAAAGTTATAGATATAAAGTATAAGCTGTATTTATAGATTTACAAAACTACTTTCCTTCAAACAATGTCCCCTCTGCAGTCTGGAAGAAAAAGAGGTGATTCCGTAAATAAACTAAAGCTATTTTCGTGATTACAAATTACTTGACGTTGCATATCCTAGCAAGTAGCAAGATTTCTTGCTGTACAAGTTTCATACGTGATAAACAGTAGAATTGCTCTCAAGCAGACCAAATTAAAGTACTAATAAAAATCTGAAATAGGTTATTTTTATTGCACAATGACATTATTGTGTTGTGTACCTTCAGAAGTGACTTAAAGCATAAAACTCAAATCCAAACACTTTTTTACTATGGGGAGGATGGTAACTCATTTGGGTGATCATGCAAGTTGTGAGTGTACGGATTAAACAATGTTATTTCTCCAGGAAACAACTATTTTTGTGAACAGTGTCAGAGAAAAAATATTGTTTAGAACTTCAATCGGTAGTGAAAAGATGAAACCACACGTGATCCTACTTGTTTTCAATGTACAAACAATGTCATCAAAGATTATTTTAATATCTTACTACAGTGGTTGAGCTATTCTTAGATGGGTACCTCAGCAGCCTGGTCTAGTGAAAGGTGTCCCTGTCCGTGGCAGAGGAGTTGGAACTGGATTATCTTTAAGGTCCCTTCAAACTCAAATCGTTCTATGATTCCGTGATTCTACGTTGAGTTGTAGTTCTGTGTTAGTCTTGTTGCTTATAGATGGTCTTGTTCAAGAAAAAACTTTTTTCCCTGTTGAGACTAGAACTATGAATTCCAAGTGTCATTATATTAGCTGTGATTTGTTTAGTCACAGAAATGTATGGCCAGATATACTACACCACTTCCTCATCTCTCATCTTTTCCTACTCAGGCCTTTTCCTTCATCACACTCAGGAGGAAGGAGCTGGTTGTCCTCCTTCCACAGAGACTTACAGTTCTGCTCATTCAGCATGGTGGTCTTTCTTTTCAGTTTTCCATGTTCCATTTCAGTGCTCAGCCCTTTGCTGCTTTTCTGGCTACCTCTACAGTTCTTAGCTACTTACTACTTTAAAAATCACATACCCTGAAACATGTGAATAATCACTCATGGGTTGCAAAAGAGGAAAATTCACTAGGGTGAGTCAATACACAATTTTTGCTCCACATTGTCAGTACGAATTAAAAATATTTTTTGAGTTCTTGGTCAGGCAGGCACTCACTGGTTTGACTGAAACTGATGACTATCTTCTTAGCTACAGAAGACACTTATGCTTCCTCTCTTTGTCCATGTTCATTTTTCTGTGAGTGGAATATGATAGACAAATAGAACTGAAAGAAAGAAGGCAACAATAGGTTCTGACCCATAAAATTGCCACAAAATCCAGGAAAGTTTTCTAACTTTATTTAAAATACTTTAGCAATATGATGTCTTCTGAAAGTCAATTTCAGAGGCAGCTACTTTATCCAATTTACTTCCAGTTTTCTATAGACAAGAAACCTGACTATTTGGCTGGATAGTAGTTTGCAAAGAGTAGTCTTTCACATGACAGCACAGAACTATTTACAGCACAAGTTTAATTATCAAACATCTGATTTCCATAGCAACAGAAGGACACTCACAATACAAAAATAAATTGTGCATTCGTTTCAAGGCTAAAGCATATCTAATTAAGTTGCACGTTCTCAAAGCTTGGACAAAATCAAATCAAAATTGTAGTGATGAGGGTACTCTGAATATAATATCATCTCAAAACCATCTGAAAAGCAATGACATTGATATTTGCTTTCATTAAGAATTTTCCTGTCTTTTAATAGAAAAATAAGATAAGTAGATACGCAGCTCAGAAAATTCCAGCAACTTCTGCTTTTGGTCTGCTGCGGGACAATTCCCTGTGCACAACAATTTGTGAGTTGTTTTCTAATTATCACTCCTCTGCGGGGGACAAAAACTCAGCAAAAACCTTCATTTAAAGTCATACTCTAACTTTAGGCAGTCATTATCCAAGCAAAATTGCTGTTAAAGTATTCCTATTCAGGGTTATTTTTTGAGACTGAAGATTCAGTGTCTGAACTGCTACTTTGCAGTGGCTTTACATCAGTGATTGCTCTAGGGTGTATAGCCATAGAATACGTTAAATGCAAATTCAGCAATTCTAAATTCAGAGATTCTAAACTCAAAAAAAAGGAAAACCACAGAGACTTGAATTGCCCAGGCTATTCCACTGGTAGTAGGTATTGTTTTATAATACTAAATGACCGTAAATGAAGAATTTAGTCTGTATAAAAATATTTTTTTCAGTTCTACATGGTGTAGGAGGTCATATTATATAATCAGAATTGTCAGATCTGATCTTAAGATCATATTAAGATATATAGTATGCTTCATTATGCAAAAAAACCCCAAGTCTTTGTCAGAATGGTATCAGTTAGTTGTAACAACAGCATTCAGGATTTCAGCACTTGAACACATACTGTTTATATCTAATAAACCTCTCTTCCTTTTTAAGTTCTGCAAGTCTGTTCTGGTGGAAATTCTGTAGCAACAGCAAAACTTCACTTTCTCATCTGCTCTTCCATGTTACCCTATTCTGACCCCAGAAAACTGTCAGGTTTTGAAATTTGTTTTGACATTCGACACATCCATGTGCTAATGATCGAAGCAGAAAAATTAATTGAGAACTGCATGCCTCTTAAGGAGAAAGCTTAGCTGGCTGCCTTCTCCTGTTCAAGCATTTGTGTGTGCATGGTGTGTGTGAGCAGGGAGGGCAGGGGTTTGTAATGAAATGTTCCCATTTTGCATCAACAGCTTCAGGTAATTTCAGCTGATGAAAGTTGTGTGAAAGGGCAACAGCAATAAATGCCTAAAATGTTTAGTACTCTGCAGGCTAAAAGAAGCACCTTGAAATGCATTCAAAAACCAACTGGAAATGAAACTGTGGGCAGTAGAGAAGAATATTCTCCTTGCAATACAAAAGGACAGCCATTTTTCACACCTGATTGAAGAGGTGGCAGAGGTCTGGTACTCCAGGCTTCATAAGCAGTTTTTACAAACTAGTGTTGGAAGGGGGAAAAATATACTTTATGTAGCAGGAATTGCACCTGAAAAAGAACAATTGTGGTTTGTTTTCTAAATGGAAATACAACTTACTGTGGGATACTGAGATGAATCATAATTCAAGAAATTGCATTATGAGTAAAAACTTTGCTCCTTGAAGTTTTGAATTCATTCATAAACAATTTTACAATAACTCCTCTTCAAAACAAAGAGACAATCAAAAATATGGAGTCCAAGCATGGAGTAATGTGTCCATTCATCCACTCATACATCAAGGCAGCTAATATTCCTGCCAGTCTCTTCTGGTGTCTCTTCTGAATGGTAACAATGCCTGGCCCTGGTTGGGCTGAGTCTCAGGCAAAGACATTCATCTCAGCTGCAGTCTTCACTGTATGGGGGTGAGATGACAGTCCTCACTGTCTTTTCCAATGAAACAGTGCTGTAGTACTGAGTGCCAGTCATCCAGCTCCCACAACCAGAGACAAAGATCGAAAGGGACAAAGTAGCAAAAATAGAGATGATTTAAAAGGCTAAAGTGTCCAGTAAACTGTTGTCTTTCAGAGATGCTCCAGAGCTTTTAAATTCAGAAGTCCCAATCTGTTGAGAGATAAAGAAGCAAACTGAAAATGGCACAGAATTATGTGTTCTCATGACAACAGTTTTAATGGAAATGGGAAAGGAAATTAACCCATTCTTCTCATGAACTGAATATTGTGATCAGTATATTACCTTCTAAATGCTGAAGCTTTTAAGTCAGACAAATTGAACTAAAAAAAGGAAGTAAAGTGATTATGCTTTTGTTTATATATTTCACACATGCTTTTTAGGACCAGCATGATATTTATGGTATGTTATTTTGTACTAATGGTATGCTGTTTACAATGCATTATTTTTTCATGTGATACAAAACAATTGTACAGATCTGTAATTAATGTGGGTTTTTTTCCATTTGCATAAATATTTAATTAGAAATGCTTTATTATGGTTTTGTTCTTGCTCAGCTGGATTTTTCCTTACACTACAAGTTTCTGCACTGTTTCCCCTACAAGAGATAGAATCTACCCTGTAACTGTTATGTACGGACAAAGTGCGACGCTAGAAACTGGATTTCCATCCCTCTTGCATAATGAGTTTCCCAGGTCCCATTTTATAACATGAATATTTTTTCTATCACTAATTTTTACTATATATCAAAGCTTCCTTTTTAATTTACAGATCCTAATTTAAATCTCTCTTTTTCTTGTTTTTTGTTGTTGTTTCTAATAAGCTCGATGCAGCTAAGATTAAAAGAGGCTAGAAAAAAACAGTTCTAAACCAGCTTTGATCTCCTAAGGTGAAGCACATTTTTGTGCAAGACTTTTTCCTCTGAGGCGTGATAACAGTTGAATTGATCTGAAGGGAAAAGAAAAAAAAAAGAAAAACAGGTGGGTGAGAAAATGAAAAGGCAGAAAATGTGAGAACTTATAATGAAAATTAGACTTACATTCAGTCTCCATTAAGAGTCTTTTCCTACATTCTATTTAAATCATATAAAGAATTCAAGATTCCATTGTTCTAAATTCTCTGAAGAAAAGTAGCTGATTTCCCAAGAACTGGAATAAGAATTTGACATGACAAAGGGTTTTTTTTCCTCTCTTTGATTTAAGAAAATGCTTTCTCAATTGGGTTATTATCAAGATTACAAATTAATTAAAAATTAAGACAAAGTGAAGAAATTTTACACTGAATAGATGTCCAAGTAATTTCCTGGTTTCTCAGACACTAGTTAAATATTTCAAATGGTTAAAATAGTCTAATGCCACACGACGACCTAAACCTAAGAATGGGACATGTAATTCTAGGCATTATGTACATATGTACTTAGATTACTTTCTGTCCAAAAGAGCTTACTGCCAAAATTTGTCCAAGAAAGGTAAAGTCAAACGAACAAAAGAAGAGTTATAACCTGGCAGGGGCAGTGAACTATCAAGTTTGGTATAAGGAGAAGCATGAGTCACACTATTTCTGTTTCAAAGCTGTTGTCAATCGCTGTGTTTGCAGTTTTCGGAAAAACAAGATTTGAGAAAGGATTTTTAAAAAGTCACTGTATGCATATCTTGGGGACTCTGCAGGGAGAGAAGGTGTGGGATTCTTTGATTGTTTGTTCGCTTTGCTTTCTCAGGGAACTATTTTCCTGCATGGAAGGCAAAAATATTTTACTTGCTTAAAGGACAGAAAGACTTGGGAATATATTCATCACATATCACAGCTTTACTTTCAGTGTTGATAATAATTATTTATAAAGGTCTATATTGAATTTGACATCTGACTGTTCTTTGTGCCTTTGAAAACCTTACTTTCCATACATAATTTACTGTATACCAATTAACTTTTCTATATTTGGTTTAGAGATACTGAAAGAAAATTGCATTAGGAGGAAAGGGCTGTTAGTCTTTGGATTCTTTTCCCCTTTCCTCAGAGATTAAGGTCATATTTTACTTTTCTTACAGTGGATAAATAAAATTTTTATTTTAGTTCTGTGGAAATAACGTTGTGTTAATACAATAGCATTACATTTTCCTACTCAAGGTGAATCTAGATTTTCTTTGCAAAGCTTACACCTGGAAAGTTAAATTTAGGGCTACTAACAAATGGGTTTTAGGCTTCTGTCATTGTCACTTGAAATGGTATAGTAGCATTTGCTCTTTTCACGTGGCACATTCCTTGTCAAGTTTCAAAGTCCTGTTAATTTGGATTGAGAAAGTGTCCAAACTTGACCAACTCTGATGATTCATTATATTGCACGTATTGGAACAAAATAAGATCTGATATATTTCCAGAATAAAAAATAATGTCAGAAAAGTAAATCAATATACAAATATGTCACTACTCTTTGTGATTGTAGAGCCTAAAAACGTGTGATCAGGAGTCTGAAAAACAAGAAATGCGACCCTTTCAAAGCTGTTACCTCTTAAAAATAAAGCCTTATTTGTAATATTCAAAGGCCCATTCAAAGGCCCAGAGCTGATATTGCTGCAATGGTCATTGACCTTAGGGCCCTCTGAATGTTCGCTGGGTGAGCCAAGGAAAGATAAGGCAGATGACTGACACAGACTGTTATCTCCTGTTATTGTGTGAATAAGGAGGACATTTCTTCATTTGTCAGGAGGATATGTAATTGGAAAATTTCGAGCTTGTTATATACTGCTCACAGTAAGGGGAACAAAGGTTCTGTGTTTTCCTTTCCTAAGAATAAGACATGTTTCAGGAAATGTCTTTGTGTGGAGATGTTGCTGATCAGATTTGTGTCAATACAGTGTTCAGCTGGGTTCATGCCATCTCAGTTTCCGTAATTAAAAGAAGGTTGCGTTATGAGCAAAGAATTAATTTCTGACAAAAGTGAAGACTAAGTCAGAGAAAGAAGCAGAAGAATCAGACAAGTTATTAGATATGACAATACAGATACAGGTTATGTCAGACAGGCTGAGGGATTTTCAAATGAAAATTCTGCAGATGCGATGCTTTACTGAGAATGTCTTCTCTTAGAATTGCTCATTTATCAGAGGGGCAAGCAGATATGTTTTAGCTTTTTAGCTAAATTAACATTTCTTTATATCTCTTAATGAAAATAAAGGCATAATTTAAAGATGAACCAAAAAAAAATTGAGGAATTTTTATGCAACTTCCAAGTAACAATTTAATTTTATAACAACCAGCAGAGAGCAGTGCTACTTTGCAGTCTGAAAATGGTCACATTAAAATCTTGAAAGTTTTTTCAGAAGAAACTTAGTAAAATTCTATCACGATACTATATAAATCTATGTCTTTATACAGGTTACAGTCTTAGTTATGAGCTTTTACTTGTTTCCCTCTGAAGTTAAGCAGAAGCAACTGGAAGCTTTCTGGCAAATATGGAAAAAGAAATAGGGGAAAGAAATTTAATATAATTTCTAGAATCCTTTTTGAGTAACTTATATATACAAATGTTTTCCTTATTTGTTTAAATTTGATATTAAACTGGGAAGACAAAAAAAATACTGAAAAAAATCAACTATTATTTTAAACTAAGCAGATAAATATGTAGAACAGATCTCATACATGCTTACCAGCACTTCTAGTGATGTCTCCCAATTTCTTAATGCCCCCATTGTTTGGATGCAGAGGGAATATCTGAAGTTAAATCATGAAATGAGAAAAATTCTGGCAGGTGGAATAAGAAAAAATATTTAGAAAAAGAGAGAATACTCATGGAAACTCCCCCGCTCATTCTCACTGCTTGTTATACTGAAGGCATTTTTTATTGATCCATGTTACAACATAGCTTCTTTGAGATAAGTTTATCAAGAAAGTTACGTATTACCTGAACAACATTTTTCAAAATGAAGACCAGTAATAGGTTTATTCTTTGCAGGATGCTGCATGCGGAATCTAAACCTAAAGTAGTACCATAATTCTATCCAGAGCAAATGGCCATAAATAACAGGTTGCCAAACTAATCTGACTGAGCAGATTAAACACACTATATGTACTTAAAACTGACTGCAAGTCAGTTATTATTCATGTCTACTTCCTGGGAGGTAAAATTCACAGCTGAATTTTTTTGAATCTCAGTCATAGTTTACAATACTTAAGTGGATCAGAGGGTTTTTTAATTTTTATAAGAAAGCTTTAAAAACATTCATGTGATCACTAACTTGACATTATGCTTTAATATCGATAGAACTCTTTAACTGTTGTGCTTATTTTCTTCTTGGGCCAACCTTAGGTATTTAGGAGACTTTTCATCCCAAAACAACATATAAGAGTAGATTGAATATATTTGTAGATTCCCAGTGATAACACTTTTTTTTTTTTTTTTTAAAAAAAAGGGGATTAGATGTAAAATTTCTGTTGGAGCTCTTAATCTGACTTCTGAAAGAGCAATGGAGAGTCCTTTAGATGTGAAGGGAGATAATCTAAGCAGACTGAAATGATCATTAGCCGCTGTCACAGTCAAACTTGCGTGGCAACAGCATTCAAGACAGTGCTGTAAACACATCAGAAATTCAATAATTTCTCATTGCTTTTTTGTCTTTAAAACAATGTAGTTTATATGGCCATTTGTGCCATCCACTGCAGCAAAAGGGAATATGCAGGTTGCCATATAAACACAGCCCAAAAAGATTATCAAACTATCAATTTACCAGGTGGCATCCCCACTGTAAAAGGAAGGTTAAGACTCCATTGTAATGGAGGCTAGACTGTAACTCATTCCTCTTAACAGGTTAGCTAATGTATACTTAAAGATCTTTGCATTCAGGTCAGAAGTTCTTTTACACCCCTAAATATAAGTTAACTCTTCAGCAAAGGCTTACTCTCACAGCATAATCTTGAAGGCAGTAAATGTAAAGTTATAGCATATTTGCTGTTACTAATGGATGCCGTATTAGGTTCTCAGGGGACTACATGCACATATAAAGAGGACCTTTGTATAAATGAATTTCAAGACTGTGACATTTTGCTTTTATGTTTTTGTGAGTCTAGCAGTAAGTATTTAGTGTCTTATTAAGCACAACCCTTCCTTAAAGAACTGAAAGGTGCTTTGGGAAGGTGCATTTTGCCGTGCACTAGCAGCAGCTTTTTCATCATCTTGATTTGGTAAGCGGAGTTTAGAAATATAAGTTGGAATAGTGGAAAAAAAGACTTGTAAACAAACTTCTGGTATGTGATACAAAATGTAATACACCATAGACAGAGATTAGGCACACAAGGTATTTCTCTGTAGGTGATTCATTAAACCTATCAGTGGTACTGACTTTATAACAGTTAAAAAATATAGCTGTGAAGTACATCAAAGAGAAACATACAACATTTAGCTTAGATGCCTATTGCCTAACACTAAATGATCTTAAGTGCAACTGGAGAGATCAAAGCTCTGAACAGGGGAACTGTTAAATTATTTGCCATCTGAACTGTTTTGTGAATTGGCTGGCTGATGTAAAGTTGTGTAACTCTCCTTTTTATATTAAATTATCTCTGATACATTGATTCTAATGTGTTGTTTTTGTAAATATAGCTATATATAATACAGTTCTGGATTGGGTTATGAAATGAAATAGAAGTAATAATAGGATCAAGAAGACAGTGGTCCAGAGAGAGGGTAAGCTAAGGTCAGTTGTAGTCACTGCCCTGCAGCTGCAAACCTTTTCAGAAAGGGAATGTATCAAGGAAGGTGATGAGTCATACAGAAAAAAAAAGAAACATCCTCAGGGATTTAGGCTCTGCTGCTACAAGCTTATCAGTGAAATTTAAGCTGAATTCTGCAGCCTGACCCAGCTGTTAGATTGGATTCCACTCCCTTTGCCGGCAAAATAGGCATGAAAGCCTTTCAGATGTCTTTTTCAAGGATTCAAAGTGTCCTGCAAACACAAACCAAATGAGATTTATCCTAACACACCTGCTTTAACCATGAATTTATGGTTTTTAGGATCCTTCTTTTGTTGTAAGCAAAATTCACCAAGACTTAATCACATTCCAGAACCTGCAGTGTGTAGGTTTCTGTGTGAACTGGTCAGAGAAAGGTGCTCCATATGTCTGCAATATCTGTGATACTGGTACAGATCAGTACCTGCTACACTGCAGAAGTCACAGGGTAATTCCACAAGACAAGGTGTTTGGTTTCCTAGTCTTTTGGCTCTGTGGTCAATTACTGTTCAAAACTTAAGCTGTTTTAACCTTCCCAACGCCATCTGATTACAACTTCTGAGACCTTAGTGGAAAGAAGAGTATGTCTAAAATTTCCCTGTTTTGGTAAGGCAAGCAAGGCTGTGGTAGGTCAGAGATGGCTTTGTTTGGGTGTGTGCTACACTGCTGAATTTTGGTTTGTTTTTAATTACATTATGTTGCTGTTGAAAACTTTTTAAGTGGACATGAAGGACTTTGTAGGAATCTTACCATACACAAACCGTGGCACATGTCAATAAACAAATGGCTCTCATCTTCTTCTAGTGAGAAGAGGAAGCAGAAAAGATTTTGATGGTTATGTTAACTTTATTCTCATTCAATCCAATTGTCAGTGAAAGGAAATTTTCATAATGTTCAGATTCTCTAGGAACTACTGAAGAAGGGTAACAAAATCAGAACCTGTCTGAAGAAAAGTAACCAAGTAAACTGGAAGATGATTTCTTCAGATTCATTGACAGACAATCTGAGGACACCATCTCCCTCTAATTTAATTATTTTGTGGCAGAATATGTTGGCAAATAAACAGCAGTGTAGAAAATCATTTGATATTGACGTAAGGAAAGAAGGAAAGTTTGTCAGTGGGTTTCTAACTCAAAATTTTTAAAGGAAATTTTAACGTTTGGCTTCTCTAGAATTACACTATGAGATGGAAATGCATTTGCTGAAGAATTTTGGCTCTGCAAGTATTAAATTGCATAGCGTGTCTCTTAAACATCCATAGCAATTGAAGTCCAGACATTCTAGGGAGGTGGAAGGAAACAATTTTTTGTTTACCTGAATTGTTGTGACTTTGTAAATTTTTGTCCTCTCCTTCTGTTTTCTTTTCCAGTTGTCCATGGTCTTCTGAAAACTGTCCTGTAACTTTTCATACTTAAAAGAGATGGTGGTGGCTTATTTTGAAAACAGAAGATTTTATTGGGTCAAATACAAAGGAAATACATGTATTCTTCAGTAAGGAGAAAATTTCTTGAAATGGATTAAGATGCAGAAATGGGTCACAGAAAAAGCCCTCACAGAGTGCAGGAAGAGAGAACTAGCATAAATAATGTGTTTCAGTGTTTTAAGATAGTCAAATTAGAATCTGAATCAGTTCTGCAGAGCACTCAGCAGCATTTTTTCCTGCTGTGGAATGGCATTTGTTCAGCTAATAAAAATGGTGTTACAAATACACCTGATAATCTTCTGGGCTTAACCTCTCTTAAAATAAACTGCCTAAACTGTAGGTATCTAATCTGAGCTAGTTACATGTCTTGGTTACTCATTTAGTCAAAGGAAAGACTTATTTTTGCAGAGGGCAGTTGCTCAGATCTGTTTGAGGAGACTAGATGACTGATTTAGATTGGATGCCTACTGTTCAGATATCTAAAGACAGGCAAAGTAAATTCCACTCTTACTTATATTATGATAGAAGGAGAGGGAGTACACGAGGCCTGAGCCTTTAACTCTGTATGGTGTATGGCATTTGGTGAAAGCTGAGGTTCTCCCCACATATGGAGACGCTAAATTATGCTGCAGGAATTTCTCTTGCTATATAACAGCATAATTCCAGGTTTTGAAATTCAAAAACATCAAACAGTTGGTATAGTTATACATGCCTAAAGAGCATCAATCCTTTTTGATATTTTATTTCTTTGTATTATGAGCAACAACAACTTTTGCAGAGATATAGTAAAAGGTACTTTTATGTACAGGTATAAAGACATGGACAGTATCACAAAGCTGAGTTCTGCACACCTGAGAGGCTTATCTGTATTCACAGCTCTCTTACAGAGGAAATTTAATTTTGGTTTTGTTTTTTAGACAAAAAAAACAAATGAAAAAAAACAAAGAAAACAATATCTGTGGCCATCTTGCACATACATAGGTGTGGTTCAAGGCACAGTGATACTCACAATCAGATTTTTCTAGTTACCCAGAAGAGACTTCATATGCATAAAGTTTACTACTGACTCCATTCTCCTGAATCTGTAATGAATATCAGTTATAATATTTCAGATGCAAATTTCACATACCTATTTGCTTAGAGTGCTGCAGGCATAAAACACACATTCTCGAACTCCATACTGAATTGAGAGCTGATTACTCATGGATAACTGCTTGTTGTTTCTAAATGAAAACTAATGCAAAAAGCTGTTAGTCTTAAGGCAAAAAACAAGCACAGAAATTGAAGAGAAAGAAGTAACCCACAGCCTACAAAGTATGGAAGCATAATTCCTTCAATAGCTGCAATCTGCAGAGAAAAATGCAGTTATTTTTTTCTCAGTATACTTTTGATCATGGCAATGTGAACACAAAATACAGCTTTGAAATGTGAAATTGTAACTGAACCCACAGAAACACTCACATCACTCCTACCTATCTTATTTGGAGTAGCATATGAGCACACAACTTGAACATTACATTTCTACAAATGTTATTTTCTTACAAATTGGTTTTCCTTAAGGCTTGGGCTGGCTTCTTAAGGCAGAATAGATCAATCTGACCAACAAAACTTTTGTTGAATTTGGTAAATGTGAGAAATGTAGCATAACAGCTTTAGATTTCTTTTAAAGCGTTTGATACTGTAAATCACGCTAAACTCAAATAAATAGTCACTGCAGGGTAGTCATGGGTATTATTTATGCTGGATGAGGTCTTATCTATCTAGTGAGAAACAGACTGTAATATCAAGCTTCTACACATCAGATTTTACTGTGACAGAAAACTGTAGAATGCTGCTAGGAATGGGACAGACTCTCTGAAGGCAATTGAAGAAGGCAATGAACTAGCATGACCTTACTCCCAGAAGTAACAGATACTTTTTTGTATAACCTCCTTCTTATCTGCTGGCTCTCACATCAGGAAAGTCCTGTTGAGAGTTTTTAACATCAACTTTATTATCTGAAAACGTTTTCTCTTTACAAAAGACAAAGCTTACTTTGAACATTTGATCTTATTAGATTATTCCATGTGGTGTCAGTACGAAATCTAAAACACTAAAATAAAATTATTAAACCAACTTTATTTTGTAACCAATGCTGAAAAACTCAGCAAGAAGCTACAGCACTGAACAGGTAAAAAGAACTGTATAGCCTTTATCACAGCACTAGATGGTCAAAGTAGTTGAAGTTTACGGCATAATATATGTTCTTTCATCGGCTGATTAAACAACAGCCAGAAGAGAGATAAATAGACTTCAGGATGGTGAAAACACTAGGATGAAAAGTCATTCAGACTTCCGTTTATTGTGGATGTCCATAAAAGCAGAGCCCTCTCGCAGTTAGTGGTAGACTAGGATTCTTACTCTGCCTTTCTCCTCACCATACTTCTAGTTGTTATTCACACATTCTGGTGCTTTCCTCAACCTTCTGTGTCTTAAACCAAATTACTCTGAACTTGCTCCTCTCATTTCTTTCCTGTACATACAACCAGAGAAGGGCTGATGCACCTTTTTATCCCTATAGTGTACGTTGGCAGAGCCAGCTTCAGTTTTGCCATTATAGGTGTGCATGACAATTAAGACCATCCTTTAGACTTAGACATTTGTCTTGTATAATAAAATGCAGAAAAGATTATTTTTTGTATGAAAACATCTTTCATCATTAGATTCTGAAGGGTTCAGTAGACAGTAATTGACTCAACAAGGAACCACAGCTAAACTGTGAGTAAGAAAATGGGGAGAGTTTCTATTTTCAAAACACTGTTCACTGGAGAATCGTTCTTCAAGAGAATAATTTTTCTTCACTCAAGATTGAGTACTGAATTCGTAAGAGAATTTGGCCTTAATTGTTTTTATTTTAGCAGTCAACATATGAAAAACGTGCCTTGTCTACATGAGATAAAATAAACAGCTAAATAATTAAATTTGGCATGCCAGGAATAGAACTGAGATTACTAAACCACTTGACTCCTATGCTTTATTTAACTACTAAGTCAAAAAGCTAGTTTCCTGGCTAGATATGCATGAAAAGTTTTAAATTAAATTCCTGCTGGAATCTCTTTTTCGATAATAAATGGCTTAAGTAAAGTTGTATCATGGAAGGGGTGGAAATACATTTCTAAATGATTTGAATAAAGTTGACATCGACAAAACATCTTTCTCCTTATTTGACTTCCATTTAAGTCATAGTTAAAATGGTTAAAAGCTAAATAATATTTGTTAAAATGACAATAATGAAGTATTTGTATCTATTGAGATTTGAAAATTTCTATAAATTGAAAATGGGGCAGACTTTTAATTTTTAACTTCTGACCTAATTCTGATCTGGGCTTTTTTAAATAAATTCTACCATACTCTATAACTCATATCTAATTCTACTCATACCCCTAAATTAATGATTCAGGGTCTTCTGGCAATTAAACAGTAGCGTAGAAGGTGTAGTATATTAGGTATGGCACCTACATACTATAAATGAAATGTTGTAATTAATTTTGTCAGTTTGTTCTGTTAGTATATCACTTATGTAAAATACAAAAGGCCAAGATTGGCCAATCCCCCTTTGGCATATAGATTAAACAGATTTCACTGCCCATAGCTGTACCCTTATTGTCTCCTTTGAAGGCAATACTAATTCATACCTAAAGCAGGTATTTTTGAGCAACAATATTTTGTATTTTACATAAACACAATCTGCTTGGAACAATGTACAATTTTGTATAAATGTCATTGTCTATTAACATGAACAAGTATGACAATTGACCCTTTGTTAAATTGTTTTGTATTTGCTTACATTTTTCTTCTAACATATATTTTCCTATAATTAATTCCCCAGTTTATTTGAAGGTTCAGTTAGTCTATGATACTATGGCAACTGAAATTACTGGCTGCCACATTGCTAGCATCGATTGCTGGTGCTGATTTCATGTTTATGAAATGACTTCCCATACATCCTTTACCTCCCACATTCTTGGGTATATCTCATTTGCTGTTAGTTAGCTTGATAATGACAGACGAAGATAAGAGGACAATTAACCGCCTGTGGGACTGGCTTTAAATGGGTGCATGCTATGCAAGGAGCTCTTGGTTTGGGGAGACTGGGTCTGTTCTTCTGAGAGTTTCTGAAAACTGACAGCTAAAAGAAAAGGAGAGGTACACAGATGACACCTACTTATTGGGAATGCTTCAGAGTGGATGCCCAAGAGAAACTTGTGGAGAGAGAATGAGAAGATGAAAATGAAATATATAATGTCTGAGATGAGACTATCCCTCTAGCCAGTGTGATAGCTCTTTCACCAGGGGTGCCCAGCAGCAGGCTATCAAAAGAAGCAGGTGATAGTGAGAAATGTGAGGGTGCCTGGGAGAACTAGGACTCATGATTTGAACTGGTGCCAGTGACTTGTTACAGTGTACAAGTGATGTTTTGGATGGCTGTTTGGTCTGCCCAACAGAAGATTGAAGTCAGGATTTTCATGGTAGCATTCTCCAAAATGCTGTCAGGGCATGAGGCATGAGAGGCAGGCAAGGATCCAGAGCAGTGCACAGACGAGACTACAGTTTAGCAAGAACAGGTATTTTGGTACACTAAGAACTGGGAAACATTTTGATACCAATGGAACCCATAAAGAAAGGAGTGACTTTATTTTAATCAAGGCAGAGACAGACTGCTAGCTCTGAAAAATAGGAAGGTCGTACAAGATTATTTAAACTAGGAACGGGGAAAATGTTGACAAGCATGGAGAAACACCTCATTCACATTGACTCAACTTGGCAGGGTAACCTGGATGATATTCAGTGTACCTCTGAAAAGGCCAGAAGAGAAATAAACAGAAATACAGAGAAATGGCAGCTGACTAGCACGGCAAAGACAAACCAAGGGCAAAGGTAAAAATTTTGGCTTCTACACTAGTGCTAGAAGCATCAAAAACAACATGAGAAACCCAAAACTTTTGGCAATAAACAGCCACCCTGATAAATTTGGCATCTCGGAGACCTGGTGAAATACAGTATTGCCAGTCTACCAGCTTTGAAGGATGATGGAATGAAATGTACAGGTGAAGGCATTGCACGTAAAGAAAAGTATAGTATTTAACAGCATAAAAATATTATGGAGAAAGAAAACCACTGTGGAATTCTGGGTTGAAATACCATACTCTAAACAAATAACAATAGTGCCAGGATGATACTCTGGGTCCTTTGGTATGGAGGATGATAGTGCTTAGGTAATTTTCACATTTAAGACAGGTTGAACTAGCATGAGATTTTTCACTACACATATACCGACTGTATCATTTCTGCCTCAGGATAAGCGGTAGAGATAGGACTGTTGTATGCAATAAATGATTGCTTCCTCAAACAACTAATGTCAGCACTCTCATGAAAAGCTACCATTTGGGTTTTGGTCCTGAGTAATGCACAGGACCTAATTCAAGTCGTATTAGTTGAAGAGCACTCCTTAACAGCAATCAGAATAAAATTAGGCTTAATATTGCAGTAGGAGAGAGCAAGTCAAATAAAACCTGCATACAGAGATTTGATTTCAGGAAAGGGAATTACATAAAAATGAGACAATTAACAAAAATACCCTTAAAATGAATACTTAAAAAAGGAAGAATCCTTCAAGCAGCCTTAACACTGTTTGAAAACACTGTATTAGAAGTCCAGGTAAATTGCTTAGAAAAGGAAAACGTAATGACATAGTAAAAAACATGTATAGCTAAGCAGAAAATTTAAAGATTACTGTATAGAAAGGATTGACTTGAAAAACAGATTGTCCAAATGAAGAGAGCAGTAAAATTATGACATATCATATGACACAGGAAATTATAGGAAACATTAATGAATTTGTAAAATATATTCAGAATGATAATAAAAAGGTCTTTACATACCTTCAGCACCTGGAAGCTAGCTCATGAAACAACAGGACCACCTGATGACAAAGGTGTTAAAGTTGCATTTGAGGATGCAACACAGCAGAGAATATGAGATTTATTTTTGTTTAATTGTTTGGTTTTTCCGTTAAAGATGTTGTGGAGTTTTCAACATCCAGTGCATTTTTTGTAGCAGATCAGTCAGGGTAGTTATATCAATTTGAGCTAAGTATGCAGAAAATGTTAGACCGCATGAAATAACTCAGATATCAATAAGTCACCAGGATCAGCAACCATTCACCCAAAAAAGTGAAGGAACTCAAATGTGAAATTGCAGAGCTGCTGGCCAAAATGTGTAAACTATCATCACAAGCAGCCACTGAGCCTGGAAGATTGCCACTCCAAGTCCCATCCACAAAAAAAAGGGTTCCTGAGAGAATCCTGGAACTGCCAACCACCGAGTCTATATTTTCTCTGCGGAAAAATGGAAGAGTCTATATTAAAGGATGAGATTAGTGAGCACATGGATAAACACAGCCTGTAAGGTAAGAATCATCATGGCCATCTTGCTGACTTGTTCTGGGTACATGGTATGTGGATACAGTTGTGAAAAAGGGAGGTAGTGCTGCCCTCACCTGAAATAATTCCAGGTCTTCGTCATGGGAAAAAGGCAGAAGCTACTAGAAAACAAGCTGGGCTTGCAGGACGGCAATGAGCTCACCTTCCCTGAAGGCAAGGATCCACAATAGATCTACCCACCTTCACACCCTCTCTGACACCTTTTATTCCATTATGTCCCAGTTAGGAGCTGGATAGGGGCTGATGGTAGAGATGTAGATGCCCAATTAGAGCAGTGTGTCTGCAGCCTGCTAGATGCTGAGCATGCAGAAAGGAGCTCACTTGCCAGTCACTTGCTCACTTTAATCAGTTGCCCAGTGAAGAGACCTAGCAAGGTGGTAACTTCACAGGCTTTCACATCCATTGAGTCACCTGGGGTTTTATCCAGCTTTGCAAGAAACAATCTTCTTCTCTTAGAGAACACAGGGATGACAGGTCAAGAGGCAGCCTTGACACTATCCCTGATGAAAGCAAACAACATTATTTCAAGATCCTGCTGAACTTTACTAAACTTTCTGCAATGGTTTATAGAGCCTCAAGGGACTACCACAAAGCAGGGCCTGATATCAACGTATAGGGATCCCAAGGATATCTCTCATACCCTGTGTCAAATGTTCTGTCCTTCATGAGGGACAGGAGGCAAACGACAGACCAAGATGTTTTGGAACAGATAGTTTTCAAACATGCTCTGTCATGGGACCACATAGGCCTGGTCTAGTTAAACCACATACTCCAGCATGGACATGAGTTGCAGCACATGGTCTTCACTACACCACTTGTGCTGAGGAGAAACACTGAGAATTCATGTCTCTGGCCTCCCGCAACAGGGCAACTATGCCCCTCCTGCACAATAAAGGTGCATCCCACATCTTGAGAATTCATCCCAGATATTGGCATGTCTAGGTCAATCTTGTCCCAGAATAAACAACAAAGCTGTTCCCTAGTGTGCAACATCTTTATAGGCAGATTGCTGGTGAATAGTCTACGTGCTATGTGGCTATTTTGAAGAATGGACTGGGGTGAGACAAAGATTCCTCAGTAATCTTTTTTTTTTACCTTGCCATTAGAAGAAAAGTGCCTTGATGTTATCCAGTTACTTTGAAATCTCTATTAATTTAAAGTCAGGTAAAGTAAAATTAATATAAGAGTATTTATTTACATCACCCACAACTGTCAATATCATGAAGAGTAATTATGAAATACAAGAGTAAATACATGAAAGACAATCCATGTATTGATCTATTATGGTGTAGTTAAATTGGAAAAAACTCTCTCCTACCCCTCCTTCTTTCTTTCATTTTCCCCCCCTTTTAGCAGACTTGTCCTAATTTTGATTAAGAACTACCTATCAGGTCTTAAATGTCCCTAATCAAAGATAAAACTTTTCCCACACTGCCTAGAAAAATGATGTTCAATAAGATACATGAGCAATAATGACACTAAAACTGCAGACCCTTCCCCCTTGAATCATTACTTAATAAAGTGTGTATCAAAAAGGTGACTAAACCAGCTTATGCCAATCTGAACAGTAAAGTCTCTGATTTCTACTAGTTAAGAACAGACATGTTCTGTCGACCTGTGTTTGCAGCAATTCAGTTAGATTGAGTTAACCCCTTTTCAAATGCAGTTTAGAGGAATAGCCACTGCGGTGGGAATTGAATTGAAGAAGGGAAGAGGTCCTTCAATTAGCACAGAATAGTGCAAGGTTTAATGAACTGTTTGTTGGAGGAGAATTTTCACTACCATTAGACATTTTGTGGAATTTTAAGAGTAACTGTTTTTTATTAGTTTCCCTCTGTTTTAATTCTGGTGTTTCTTTCTCATAGCAGTTCAACATGATTTTCAGCTTTGAACTTCTTTTAATTTCCAAGTATATGCAGGAAGTTATTAAAAGTTTGCGTGTCATATAATGCAGAATGATCCTGTACAATTTTTGAGAAACAAAATGGATCATGTACCTTGATAAAGAACTCAAAAGATGGCAGACTTTGTTTTCAGGATCAATTTGCAGCAACACAGTATAAAATCATAGAATCATAGAATCATAGAATCATAGAATCATAGAATCATAGAATCACAGAATCACAGAATTGTGGAAAACTTTTGGTTGAAAGGGACCTTTAGAGGTCATCTATTCCAACTCCTCTGCAATGAGCAGGGACATCTTCAACTAGATCTGATTGCTCAGGGTCCTATCCCACCTGACCATCAATGTTTCTAGGATGTGGCATCTGCTAGCTCTCCGGGCAACTTGTTTCAGTGTTTCAGCACCCTTGTAAAAAAATTCTTCCTTTTATCTAGTCTGACTCCACCCTCTTTTAGTTTAAAACCATTACCTCTTGTGTTATCACAGCAGGCCCTACTGAGAAGCCTGTCCTTGTCTTTCTTATAAGCCCTCTTTAAGGCACTGAAATGCTGCAATAAGGTCTCCCCAGAGCCTTCTCCTCTCCAAGCTGAACAACCCCAACTCTGTCAGCCTTTATTCAGAGGAGAGGTGTTCCATCCCTCTGATCATTTTTGTGGCCCTCCTCTGGACCTGCTCCACCAGGTCCATGTCTTTCCTTTGCTGAGGCCTCCAGAGCTGGACACAGTATTCCAGGTGCGGTCTCAGCAGAGCTGAGTAGAAGGGCAGAATCACACCCTTTGACTTGCTGGCCGTGCTTCTTTTGATCAGTTGGCCTTCTGCAGTGTCAGTGCACATTGTTAGCTTATGTCTGACTTTTCATCCACCAGAACCCCCAAGTCCTCTCAGCAGAGCTACTCTCCATCCCTTCATGCCCCAGTCTGTATTGATGCTGGGATTTGTCCTGACTCAGCTGCAGGATCTTGTGCTTGATGTTGTTGAATCTCATGAAGTTCACATGAGGCCGCTTCTCAAGCTTGTCCAGGTCCCTGTGGACGTCATCCTGTCCTTTAGGTGTGTCAACCACTCAACATGGTTCAGAGGTGACTATGTGTCTATGAAGCGGGCCTGTTTCTGAAATCAGTGCTAGTTAATACATGATAGACACAATAAAGCAATCATTTTCCAAAAACTGATTTTGAAATTCGTGACTTTCAAAGAAGGAGAATTACTTGGCTTTTGAGGCTTTTGCAGAATGCAAAGAAAGTGATGAAACAATGTTCAGAAGAGTTAATTTTTTTCTTAGCTATCTGTTTTGACTCTCACTAGAATCTGATGTCTTGATATGCTGAATGTTGCAAGGGGCAGAGATTATGGTAGAAGCCACTCAATTCTCATGAATCATCCCGAAAAGTAACAGTTAGGGGAAAGGTCCAGTAAAATGGGATGGCAGAACTACAAAATTAAATTAAATTTAAAATGGAATAAATGTACTGTGAAAGAAATGAGCTTAGCTGTTAGAATTGAAGTCTCTCTTTTCAGTATAAATATACCAGAGACAGGACAAAGCTGGTGAAATTGTTGCCTGTGAACAGAAACTTGTAGAATAAGATCTGCAACCAATCAAAAAGAATGAGTTCACCAGTATCATCTTCCTTACTTTATTTATATGCTTGAGCGTGAAATCCAGGCTTGATCATAAAATTCTGTAGGGTCAATTTAAATGGTAGCATTATTAAATTGACTGTTAAACTGAAAAAATACAAAACCAAGTAAAAGTTTTAAGTACACAAGTGCATACTCCATCGACTGGAGTTAGAGATGTGTCTGCAGGCTATGTGGCAACATAAATATGGAGGTACCAAGAAGGAGCTATGGAGATGTGTAGGTGACTAAGTCAGAGGTTAAAGATATGGGCAAATCTAAGTATTTCTTAATTTCACAGGAGATAAGCCAAAAAGCTGGAACATACGCAAGAACAGAAAAATCTTTAGTCTGTGATGCAGACTGGCTGAGTGGACATCTTTCTTAAACTGATGAAATGGAAGTTTTTAAAAACTACTACCAAAATGACTAACCAGTATTCTGAGAGAAAAAAAGAAATTATAAATGTGGAAGAAGTAAAAACAGGAAATGTATTCAAAAGCTGTCATTTACTTTGTTGCCTGGATACGCTGTGATTCATCTGAATACTTGGAGACAGGCTTACATGGCATAGTGCACTGTAACGCACTTGTCCTTTATTCATGCTAATATCTTATATAAGTTGGTGCCTTTAAATTCTTTTTCTAGTATAGTTATTTAAAGATTGAGCTGCAGCTGGAAATAAGATGCAACTATCTTAATGAAGTTCCCTTTCAACACAGATCTAGAATTTGAATAGCTACAGAATTTACACAGCTTTGCAGGGCTCTACCATTAATTTCTATGTTATTCAGGATTATGAGCGTTGTGCAGTTGGTTTGAAATTGTGAACTATTCTCAAATGACTTACAGATATTCCTGTAAAAAAAATGGTGGCTAGTCGCCAGTAATGAGTGCATTAAAAATCTTAAGCAAAGAAACCCCCATAATGTAAACAAACAATAAATATTTGAACCAGTTCCATCATTGCTGTAGGAGAAGTGGGTTCACACAATTGAAATGTTAACGTTACAAAATTTTTGCTTACATAGGGAATGGCGAAGACTGTGAAGCATCTAATAGGAAGTATTGATGCAAAAGTGATTCCCATTAAGCAGTGCAAAGAGGAACCATCCCTTCAGTACCTATAAAGTAAGACCACTTTTTGTCACTACATTCCATTTAGCCATTGCACATACGCACATTACGCACATATATATACAACTATAACTTCAAAGGATAAAATATTCCGATATTCCCAAGGTCTAAAGATGTTAAGTTCTATGAAGTCTGTGACGCATAACTTGTGTGACACAATGATCTCATAATCTTCAGGTATGTTATATCACATTGATGCATAAACACAACAAAGGGTATATGTGCATAAATTCTTTTTTTTTTTTTAATAAGCTCTGTAAGTCACAAGATCCTTTGAATCCTAAGTGAACACACTTTTGAGAGAAAAGCATAGCAGGATTTTCATATTATTTTGAGAATGTTTCAGTAGTTTATGTCACTAATGTACCTAAGAATGCATGCAAGAAACTGGTATAAGGAACACTTACATACACCTTTTTTTTCCACTACCAACCTGTATGACCAGATTCATATTTACAGTCGGGTCAACTGATATGAAGGAGTGCAGTGTCAGACTTATGCCTTGAGAAAAAGAATAATGTATTTATCCACCCTGAAGAAAGGAAAAACAATAGAGGGCAATATAAAATGAATGTCCCATTTTAATGGCACACTGCTACAGGTGCCTAACTCAAGAATCTATGTATACTGTAAACAATTCAGTTCATCAGCCTGTGTATTACTGATAAATGAGTTTGTCAGTAATGCCAGGAGTTTGTGTTCACATTTTTCATTGGAGGTGCTCTCATATAGTAGATCTTCCTGGCTAAGAGAAAATGATAAATTTATTGTTCTCAGAATGGTTGCCAAAATACCAATTTGCATTCATTTAACCACAGCTAAATTAATTTATATGTTAATTTTAAATGTCACTTCAAGGAAACATACCCTGGATTGAAAAGCACATACTTGCGCCACAGAGTCACAAATATTTTATGCTTTATGAATAACATCATTCTTAGAATGAAAAATTGGAAACCAGAATACAGTGTTGATTATTACCTTTATTATGCCCCATTCCTGGAAACATTCAAGGTCACATTGGAGGGGGCTCTAAGCAATCTTATCTAGTTGAAGATGCTTGTTGCAGGAGGGATCAGACTAGATGACCTTTAAACGTTCCTTGCAACCCAAACTATTCTATAATTCTGTGATTCTATGATTACCATCCTCAAAGAGGAGCAGGAAGGTGCTAGGGAAGGAACCAGGACAGGGAGAGCTGAGTCTACACCTTATCCTGCTATTCACCTGTTGTGTGATAGCGTTGATAAGTTATTTAATATCTGCTCCTTTTATTCTATATTATGTCTTCATGGGGTGATATCCTGTAGCAATGCATTCTGCCCTGGCTGAATCTGTTTCATTTCCTTTGCAGATGTCTTGCTGCCATGGAAGATAATGGAAAAAAAAGTCTGCTGGCCTTCTACCTCCTGTCAGTTTCAATAGAATTCGGGAAAAAAGCTCAGATTTTTAATCTTATAGACTTTCAGGATGGCTTGTCAGCATAATACAAACTGTAACAATTTATCCCTCAAACATTTTATTTTAATGTAACGTTAATTACGTTTCACCAAAATGCTCCTTATAGCTTATGCCAGCCTTAGAACGTGCTCAACGTTTTAATAATGCTATGACATGGGAAAACTTTGATCAGGGTAAAAAAAAAACTAATTTGAGAAATAACAGTTGAACACCACACATAGATCAATAGGATGTGTTCATATCCAGGGAAGAAGTAAGGAGGAAAAAGCTGAGATAAGTGGAGAAATTAAATTTGACAGACTTGGCTTCTGTTTCACATTTTAACATTTTGCAATAAATCATCCTTCAAAGCTTTTTGTTATATCCAAGAGTTCTATTCATAAAAAAACAAGTGGAGCAAAAGAAAAAACACCAATATGTTCGATCTATGTTCTTGTGTCATTAACAGTTTGTGTCCTGTTCTTTGGAAATACATAATACCAAAGTCTAGAAATTTCAGTTAGTTCACAAAATAATGAAAAAAAGTTAAAATATACAAGCAGATCTTCTAGTTATGTGTATGTGGTACAATGGACTTGCCTGTCTCAACAAGTCTGATCTTGCAAGAAGGAGCTAACACCAAAGTCACTGTGACTTGGCAAAAGGAAGCAGTTCAACTCGAACAATTTTATCATGTGAGACAGATGGTTTGGGTGGAGGTCTAACACACAAAACACTCAGTGAATCCTGGGGTGAGGTGGAGGCTTCACAGTCTGATGTCACTTCAGTTAAGAACACAAAGACTCCACAAAATCATGTGCTGAACTCCCACTTCAGATGACACAACAGGCCTTGCCAATTGACACATAATAACTGACTTAGTAGCACCTTGCTAAGAGGTGCCAGAGAGTTTTAAAAAAAGTATAAAGTGGCACCCTAAACCCCTTTCTTTGGGGGTGAATCATCTTACCTGATGGATGGGTCTATGGGTCTGCACTTCTCTTCCCTTCGAACCCCCAAGAAGGGATGCCTTTTTGGTGAGAGTCGCACCTTTGGCTTTGTCAGATGTTATCCACGAAAATGACTGCTAACTTGAGTTTTTATGTCATCATTGTTAACCAGTTATAATCATCTAGCATTTACATTGCAACTGAATTTGACAACAGCAAATCCAAACTTATTTTCACCTGTTGCTTTAAATAAATTATCTACTGTTTCAGTATTGCAAAATTATCCCAGTGAGAGTCTTTTGAGGGGCTCTGATGACACTGCAATACCGGAAACTCTCTAAATTGCTCAGCTGACAGTTCGTTTGGCTCTCTGGTAGCAAGTATTAACCCTGCAGGTGACAGTACTCTCACAAGTAACACTAGTTCTGATTGGTGACTAACTCGTACAAATTTCCACATAATCCTTTAGTCAGGAACTGTTGTCCAACGCTGCGAATAGGGGCAGATCCAGCCACACCTAGGCTTCCCCTCTGAGGAGGAGCTTAGAAAGCAAGAAGGGTTTGTTCTGAACCTTATGACACAATGAGAGGGCATTTCTCAGCCACCTATCGGATCCTTACCTATTTACACGACAGGATAATTCTATAAACATAAACTCAGAGAGATTTCACTTGTATTTTTATAGAAAGTCAATAATTCAGTTTGACTGTTATTTTTGTTAACTCCAAATTTCTGCCAGTTACAATTTTTCACAGTTTCAATCTCTTTGCCTTTCCTCCTTAGTTCCTTCCAGCTTTTGGAAAGAAAGAGTAGGTTTGGGAGAGAGTGTCACATCCCACTTAAATCTGCGACTGGGAAGTGCTCTTTGGAAACATCGGTGTAGCATCAGAGTGACAGAAATCACTCAGGGGGAGGGTGTAAACAATGTTTTACTAAAGAAGGTGCATGTCCTGAAACACTGGATGCAAATGATGAAGAACCTGTGGGCCATAGAGCACCAACAAGAAACCTGAAGGGCCAAACTGAAAAACATAAAAAGGCTTGATGCCTGATGCTGCTGGAGTCAAAACCAAAACCAAAAAATGCCTGCTACAGCCCTCTGCAGCCACACTTGTTACAGGGAAAAAAAGGAAAAGAGAACAAGGAGAGAGAGAGAAAGAAAGAAAAGAGAGACAGTTTATAAGAGAAATACAAGAAATGAAAAATAGTCATCCCCTTGAAGGCTCCATGTGTTGTAGCACATTTTTTGTTTCTCCTGCGGGTCCAAGAAGATGGTGAGTGTCCACGAGGCTACAGGTCTGGGTGTGTTTTTTTTAAAATCCCCACCTCTCACCTGGGTCAAGTGGAAGATCGGGTGAGAGGTTGAGACATGCCCCTCAGCATGTCCACTTCCGTAATACCACCCACTGTCCATGCAGGGAGATGTGCAGGGTCACATTTCAGAATCAGTGCTTTAACACATTTTAACCCACTCCATGTCGGGTCCATACAGAGAGCCTTGTGGTTTAGAAGAGCAGTCCATGGTGAAGATCATGTTGAGGCAGGCTGTCCACCTGCAGACCATGGAGGTCCCCAGTGGAGCAGATATCCACCTGCAATCTGTGGAGGACTCCACGCTGGGGCAGGTGGATGCTCCTGAAGAAGACCCCTTGGGGAGACTGCACTGGAGCAGGCTCCTGGCAAGACCTATGGAAAGAGAGAAGCCCACTCTGGAGCAGGTTTGATAGCAGGACTTGTGCCCTGTGGGGGACTGATGCTAGAACAGTCTGTTCCTGAGGGACTGTACCCCATGGCAGGGAGTCACACTGGAGCAGCTTGTAAAGAACTTCAGCCTGTGGGAAGGACTCACATTGGACAATGAGGACTGTCTCCCGTGGGACGGACCTCATACTGGAGCAGGAGAAGAGGATGAGGAGGAAGGAGCAGCAGATATGACGTGTGATGAACTGACCACAGCTACCATTCTCTGACCCCCTGTGCCACTCAAGGTGGGGATGTAGAGAAAATCAAGAGTGAATTTTAGCCCAGGAAGAAAGTAGATTTGATTTATTCCTCATTACCACGTTCTGATTTGACTGGTAATAAATTAAACTAATTTACCCAAGTATAAGTCTGTTTTCCTGGTGGCGGTAAATGCTTAGTGATCGCCCTGTCCTTATCTGGAACCACAAGCCTTTCATTGTATTGTCTCTCTCCTATTCAATTGAGGAGGGGAGTAATACAGCAGTTTTGTGGCTACCTGGCATCCAGCCAAGGTCAAACCCACCAGTGATAAATAGCAAAAGTCAGTCACTTGCCTTGAATCTACTAGAATTATCAAGTGTTATGACGAATTGTGCCTAACATGCTGGCAGCCTCACTGCCCTGAAGTGCATCTCCACATCTCCTGTAGAGTATTGAGAAAAACTACAGAAAGAAGTCTATCAGGCGCTCCAGAAGTGAAATTAATGTCAAAGGAAACCAAAATTGGTTCCAGATTAACATCAGGTTTTGCTATTGTCTTCCTCTGATTTTTTGGCTGTTTGCTACCAAAGAAGATATTTCCTTTGATACCTTAATTTATCATGCAATAAGTACAGGACAATCAGGTGATCAGGCCCAGTCAGCATAGGTTTAGGAAAAGCAGATTCTGCTTTACTAACCTGATCTCTTTGCATGACAAAACGACCCACTTAGAGGATGTGAGAAAGGCTGTGGTTGTTGTCCACATAGACTAGTGAAATTTTTTCAGGTTGTTTCCCACAGCATTCTGCTGTAGAAACTGGCTGCTCATAGCTTGGATGGGTGTACTCTTTGCTGGGTGAAAAACTGGCTGGATGGACAATCCCAGAGAGTTGTGGGGAACTGAGCTAAGTGTAGCTGGTGGTCAGTAAACAAGTGGTGTTCCCCACGGCTCAGTGTTGGGACTAGATCTGTTTAATATCTGTTGTATAAGATGCAACAAGGTTAAACAAAGGTCCTGCACTTTGGTCAAAAAAAATCCATGCAATGCTACAGGCTTAGGGACAAATGGATGGAAAGCTGCCTGGCAGAAAAGGACCTGGGGGTGCTAGTCAATAGCTCACTGAACATGAGCCTGCAGTGTTCCGAAGTAGCCAAGAATAGCTGGCTTGTATCAGAAGTAGTGTGGCCGGTAGGAGTAGGGAAGTGATTGTCACCCTATACCCAGCACTGGTGAAGCCGCACCTCAAATACTATGTTCAGTTTTGAGTCCGTCGCTACAAGGACACTGAGGTGCTGGAGTGCATCCAGAGTAGAGCAACAAAACTGGTGAATTGCCTGGAGTACAAGCCTTATGAGGAGCAGCTGATAGAATTTGTGAAAATGTCTTCAAGTTGTGCTAGGGAAGGTTTACATTCGATATTAGGAAAAGATTCTTTACCAAAACCGTTTGCAAATATTCAAAGAGGCTGTCCAGGGAAGTGTTGAGTCACCATCTCTGGAGGTATTTCAGATGTATAGATGTGGCACCTAGCTATGTGGCTTAGAAGTGAACTTGGTAGTGTTATGTTTACAGTCGAACTCGATGATCTTAAAATGTTTTCCAAACCAAAATATTCCATAATTCTGTGATTCTATCCCTGCTCATTTCCCCTCCTATATCTTGCCTTTGCATTTTCCTTTTTCAATGAGATGATCACAGTTCTTTTTTTAATACTGCTTCAGAATTGTTAACCTTTTTATGGGACAGTCCTACAGATGGTGAGGAAGGCAGAGGTGCATTCCTATCCCTTTAAACCAGAAGCATAAAGCTGTACTCTCTCTTTTTTAATAGCCAAGCAAATCTGACCTTGGCCAACATGTCTGCATTCTTATTCTTTTCACAGAATGTGATAGAATAATTCCATTATTTGTCCACTCTTAAAATATAATCTTTATTAGAACAAAAGTTTTGAAGATAAAACATGTAAAGATGGAAAAAAATCTATATGTATCCCACTTAGTAGGGATAATCCTTCAACTGTACAGAATCCTTGGATTTACAAAGGCAAATTTTTTGTTCCAGTCTGTTTCATATACGTAAATCTCTGATCTAATCTGAAGGCTTTAAATGGCTTGTTTAACGTGCGTCTTAAAGTATAAGAGACCATGTACAGTGTTGAGGATATTTGTCTTTCCCCTCCCTGCCAAGCTTCTCTAACTTTCTGGAGATTTGCATTAATTGTATCATCATTCAGCATGGAACCCAAGAATACAAACACTCAACAATAATAAACAATTCTTCAGTAATATATTTCCTACATGTACAAACCATCAAAATTCTGTCCATATAATATGTCCACACATCCAGAATCTCAAATTTCTCATGTTCCCCCTAACTCACCAATCTCATTTCATTATCGTTTCACAATAACTAATTGCATACAGAAGAAAACTTAGTCATCCTGCTGTTCAGTCACAGTGTATGCTGCAGCCTCTATTCCTTTTGTGTTTTTACCTCTCAGACAGAGTGCGTACTCTTGCTATTTTGTAAACTGGCTGCCACATTAGGACTCCCTTCTTGATTGGTTATTAATCTTTATCATATTTTTGAATAACATTAATAACTAACAATGTTATGATCTGTCTACCGTAGGGGCTAACACTTCACTGATATTGCAATCTGAAATATTTCCTTATTTCAAAGCAATGCTGAAAAAAATAAGCAAACACTGTTAGACACTACTGCAACTGTGATTAACTTGCCAGTAGCATAAGTGATTAAGAAAAAAAAAATTACTTAGAACACATTGTGTATAACTGGGACTGGATACAGTGTGCAAAATATTGCTTTTGATTTTCCTAACACTAAAACTATCACAAATGGAGAAGTTGAAAACCAGATGCTCTTTACCTCCATGTCTCCCCACGGCTTCAGAGTTTGTCTTGGCTGATGGCCTGGGAAGCAGTAATTATTCAGGTCTGTGTAGATCACAGGAGGCCCTCCCTACTGTGAAACTGAGCCACCCTTGAACAGCTGAACCAGCCAAGTCAGTCATTCTGAACACCAAGAGACCGCAGCAGGCTAAACAATCCCTCCGTAATGTTTCTGCTACAGTCTATGTCATTTTATAACAAAGAAATAGATCAGTACAAAATCCAAGACACCCAGTCCTTGTTAATATCCTGTGATTGAGTTTTATAAAAAATTACTGAAATTGCTAATAATGACTAAGTGATTTCTAGGATGACTTAGAGAAGCCTTGCAAGTTGCCTTGACCGGCTCCTGCTTTGTACCTCTGTTTAACCTTACAGTGAGGATGAGGTAAGGGTTACACAAAAAGCATTTGTGCAGCAAAAGAAGGAGCAGGACTCATGGACCAATCACACTAAAACCAGGAATTCAGAACAAAACATTTCAGTATATTTTTTATCCCTTCGGAGTTTATAATTTATTTTCTCCAGTTAAAAATAAATAAATAAATAAACAAACAAACAAATACATTTTGAATTTTTTAAGTTAGTTTAGACTTTGGGTCATATTTTCAAATAACCAAGAGTCAAAGCAGTGCAGAAAAATTCTTCTAATTTTATGCAGATTAATAGCTGCTTAAACAGAAATAACATCTCTGTTTTCTCTGTCTCATGGCAAAGAAAACAACATCGTCTATTCCTGATTTTGTATTATTTAGCAGCCTACTTTTTGGTTGGCAATACAGAATCCTAGGTTGAAAATACTTATCATATAAATCTGAAATCTTTGTCATTTTCTTCAAGCGACACACAATTTTTCCTTTGACAAGCCCTCCCTGTTTATTTTTTATCATCTTTTAACTAGTTTTAGCATAGGGTTGAGGATTTTTGCCATCCTTCTTGACATTCAATTTTGAAAAAAAACTACTGTACACAAAAGCCTTTGTGAATAGTTTTTCCATTTATTCTGAAAATGAATTGTGAAAAAATAATTATAAAAGTATGTTATTTGCATTTGGTCAACATAAAATAATATCATTTAAAAAATATTTTCAGTTTACTTATTTTTCCTTTTTGTCCTGTGTAGCATTGCCTAGAAAAGAAGAATTCTCTCTTACAGAAACACAAAGGTTTCAAACTGTATTTGCATTACTTTAAAGCAGGTGAGTCCTTGAAACTACATTAGGATATTTGCCTGGATGTGCAGTGCCGCATTCTCCATCAACCTTGACACTGGTTCTAGATTAGAGGATTTCCTGGTATGTGTTTTGACTCCATTTTCTATTCTGCACATTTGTGTTTTCTTCTCACACTGTGAGTTTTGGATTTGTTCTGACATGGTATTGTGCTATAATCACCCAGAAAGGCTGGTGAAGTGACATCCCACAGTACAGAGTAGCTTTACATTTCAGAGAGTGCCCTAGCCATAGGGACTGTTTGCTCTTCTGCAATTACTAATACTTTGTTCATTTTTCTTTTTCTTCCCCGTGATATCTACCTTAGACCTAAGAAAACTCCTGTGCAGCAACTTCTATTAATAATTCCATTTTTCTCAAAGTGATGGTTTCTCACAAAACGTGTAAATGAAAAAATCTTAATGGAGCTAGTCACCAGTTGCATGACATTGCCATTTTCTCACTCTAAAAGGGAAAAATCTTCCTTTTGTGTATATGCATTGCTGTTAAAGTTCTTAGGGTATCACCAACTCCGAGAAACATTGATATTAACATAAAACTCTCTCACTGTAGGAAAAGAACCAATAATTTTTCTTTCAACACTAGGGTAGCAATAAATTGTGTCTGTGGCAACTGAGAGCCTATGAATTATTTTCTGAACAATTTAGAGTTAATGTATTTTCAATTTTGATCCCTAATTCTGTTTTGCAGCTTTTCCCATGAGATCAGAAACTAAATTTTAGCTCCTATGGATATATACCAAGATTCTTCAGCATTATATTTGTTTATGAAATAGTTGTCTGTTTATTTTGTGAGTGAGAGAATAGAATTAATGATTTCAGTATTGCATGTTTGAGAGTAAAAGCTTTTTCTTCTTTACTTCCATTCCTCCTTCTCTGCACAGATAATTTTTGAGTTATATTTTTTCTTAGAGATTTAATTGTATTTTTCTCTTTATTGGGATATCTCAAAAAGAAGCATAAGAATCCCTTCAGTTTATCTATAAATCAATATGATCTTGAAATGTTTTATTCACTTCATTTTCTGCTGCCATTTATATAATTGTGCTTCAACACTTTTAAAGAAAAAGCACAACATTGGCCAGCTGTATAATATATTCTGAGCACAATTCTCCTGTTACAAATAATTGTAAAAAATATTCAATAGCTTTAATGACTACCAAAAATGGTGCAACAATTTCTCTGCACAATTCAGGCTGGGCCAGCCGCAATTTTCAGATCTTTTCCTGTATTTAGACAGTTGTACTCCCAGCGAGCACTCACATCTGTGTTTAACATGCAAGGCCAAGCCAACAACGAACTGCACAAATGCCAAGTGCTGTTCCTGTGTCCACTCAGTTTCCTTTTTTGTTTAATTCACTCAGTTGTTCAATTTTGCCTTCAGGGCTCTATTGACTAGTCTGAAACATAGGCAGAATTCTAGCAAATGCTGCCCATTGGTGACTGCCTGCTTTGACACAGGAACGAATAACAATTAAACTGCCTTATATTAGAGCAACCAGAATAACTCTGAAAGATTGTAATGCTTCTCTCCTTTAGCACTCAAAACTGGAGCATGGAGGGGCAATCATCAACAAAGAGGAGATCCAGTGTTATCAAAGACAAACATTGGAGGAGAGGAGTAGGTACCCGGGTCTCCCTCTAGCCAGAAGCTGCAGGGCAGGCCGCAGGAAAGCCCATCTTAATTACTTTCAGAAAGTTCATAAAGAAAGAGGAACTGGTTTGCTGGGAAGGATCTAATGACTTTCTCACCTGCTCTCTGTTCATCTAAAATCTTCGGGATGGCTGATACATATATTGAGATTTTGTAGAAGCAAACCTGGATTTAATACTAATGTCACTTTTATTCACAAAATGCACAGGGCAAAATTGTTTTTTCCTTGTGTGGAGCACAATACAAGTAAATAGCAAAAAGAGAAAAAGAAGTATGTTATAGCAAGGGATCCAAAGCCTATCATCAGGTACATGCTCTCCGTCAAAGCAATTTGGGCTGTTCAGTGGATAAATACCTTTCTTACTGTTTTCCCACATTCAAAATTTCAAATCATAGAATGGTTTGAGTCGGAAGGGACCATAAAGATCATATAGTTCCAATCCCTTGCCAGGCACCTTCCATTGCTCAAAGCCGTGTAAAATTGGGCTTTGAATACTTCAGGGATAAGGCATCCACAGCTTCTCTGGACAACTTCCTCCAATGCCTCACCACCCTCATAGTACAGAATTTCCCCCTCATAGCTTATCTAAATATACCCTGTTTCAGCTAAAGCCATTACCCCTTGTCCTATTATTTCATGCCCTTTTAAAAAAACCCTCTCTAGCTTTCTGGTAGACCACCTTTAGCTACTGGAAGGCTGTTACAGGATCTTCCCAGAGCCTTCTTTTCTTCAGTCTGAACAATTGGAATTCTCTCAGTCTGTCTTTACAGGAGAAATGCTCTAGACCTCTGATCATCTTTGTATCCTTCCTCTAGACTCAATCCAACGGATTCATGTCCTTCTTATATTGTGAGGCCCCAGAGCTGAACGTAATACTCTGAGCAAAGTCTCAAAAGAACAAAGTAGAGAGGGAGAATCACATTCCTTGACCTGCTTGTCATACTTCTTTTGCTGCATCCCACCAAAAGCCTACTATTGATATCAAAATAAAGATGCTGAGAAAGCATTTAGAAAGATGACATTAAAAAACGGGTAATTTATATTTATGCAACAAAACAGGCACTATATTTCTGACAACTTTGTAGTTAATTGGAAAGTACAACTGATTTGTTTAGGATACAGTTACATACGAGAAAGTAATTTTGAATTTCTGATTTAAATTATTTTCTTACCACCGCATTTTTACAGCTATATTCAGTTGGTCTTCAGGACACTGCAGATGACAAAGCACTTACAAAACAAGTTACTAGAGAAAAAGTGCAGCTGAATGGCTGGACAACCCTCCCACTCAGGTAATGTAAATATCTGGCCAAGTTGTCATTGTATGGAAGGAATTTTTAGATTTACTTTCTGTCATTCCAGCACAGCTAAGGTAACATTACGGTTCCCTGCAGATTCAAGGCAAATTTCTGGGGCAAGATCAGAGAGGCCAGGAACTGTGTCATATAGAAAAATCCATCTTTCACAGTCCCACCTAATGTGGTACTCCTTATGCATCATCTGGGCAGCTCATACAGTCATGTCTTGTTTGTACTGGGAGAGTATTCAGAAGTATGAGTAACAGATGAGGGCATTACTGTCAAAACCATGAAACAGTAAGATAGTCTTTATTCCAAAGACATGTGTCTAAATTTACGCTACTCCTCCATAGAATTTAGGACATTTGAATATAATGTTAAACAAAAACAAATAAAAGAAAAAGAACAAAAAAATCCCACACAAAGAAACACAAAAAGATGGGACGTGATTGACAGAGTAAAACAAAGGACATTCTAGTACGACATATGAAGTGACTGTCATGGGGCTGTTTCCAGCTCTATTTATCTCACTCTTTATTGTACATTTACCAAAAATGAAAGACTGTCATGAAGTAACCTGCAGCAGACCTGACTTCAGAAAAAAAGGCAAAATCCAGTACCCATGCTATACTTTTCTAGCATACAGGCTGTGAGAAATAAGATATCCAAGACATACAAAGTATATAACTAGGGAAACTGTATGCCTTTCATCAAGAATCTCAGACTATTTTGATGTGTTGCATTACATTCTCAATACTTCCTCACTCTAGCATGGAAAGACAGATGATCTAAAGCCAAGTCAATATATGGGAGGGGGAGGAATGATGTAAAGACAAAGCCTGGGGAAATCTTAATATGCTGTCTTTCTGTTTCTGTTTGGCAAGGACAAAAGAAAAATCCTTAAGAAAAAGAAGGGCTGCTGTCAATAATAAGACTAATACTAAATTTCCTACTCAGATACGCTAGAGCAGGACTGTGGTTCATTGTTGATTAAAAATAGTAATACCAGCAGAAGTTACAGCTAATGGATAATACAGAGGACTTGGGCATTGACCTACTACACTACTTCATCACCTGGGCCAGCATTCACCTCACACAACATTAGCCCCTAAAAATTAGCTGCCTAGTCTATGTTAGTAATGTGGATTCATTCAAAGCAGATAAATTAACCTTTTCAGTATGGTTCCTCTCATCCCTAGGTCGATATGCATAATGCATAAGATGAATTGTCCTTAAGAGATGCCTTACTGTGAATTTATCTATATGATTACTATAGATCAGGTACCTACATATTAAGTGGATAAAGTTCAATATGAAAAAATTCTTGCTTATTCATTTGATAGTAATGGCATGTCTTCACTGCATAGTACAAATCCATGAAGGCATATTCAAATATTTTACTAAAAGACATCTTGGGAACTGAAACAGGGAAATTTGTGAGGAATAAATTAGCCTGAGAAGACTGATTTCCTCTAGAGAAGGAGCTAAGCAACTGACGATATAAAAAATCTCTCCATAGCCTCTGCAGTTATAAAAGAATGGAATCAACACCTACTACCTAGGAGGTTTAATACCTTAAAAAGATCTTCTATATAAAAGTTATCACTAAAAAGCATAACGCAGAATACTGACAGTATCTAGAGAATCTCCCCTTATTATTACTGTTCTGTTATCTCCACTCTCGAAAAAATCGGCAGTTCTAATTTTTAGAACAGTATCCTATTCCTGTGATACATGAACTGTCATTTTTCATTTGCTTAACAATGACTACTGACCTTTTTGAAATAATAATTTACACACATATTAAATACAGTCTAAAAGAGACACATTTTGAACAAATTTGCGATGTCAATTTTTCCCAGTTGTAAGCAGTGTTAAAATCTGATTTTTTCTTTTCTTCCAACAATTCAGAATTTAACTGTTTCTCCATAACTGCTATCTACTATGTGTCCTCACAATTCACACTGAAATCCAGGCTATCTTTGAATAATTTTGGACAGTTATCACTTTCACTTAAGGCATAAAGCAGCAGGTTACTTTTGAAGAAAATTGTTTAGGTCAATACTGATATTAGAGAATAAGAATCTCAAAAGAATGGAGGGACAAAATATTTTACATAAAGCAACTACAAGAAGGAAGCTGTGTATAGCATTTATGCTACACAATAAGAAAAGAACACACATTCCATAAAATCCTATATAACAGTTTTTTAAAGTACTTAAGAAAATTTAATTTAAGGAATGATAACCAAATATTGCCCACACACAGCAGTTTTGAAATGGATGATTATTACAAGCATTTGAAGGAATACCTAACTTTGATCATATATGTCACTGTGATGTGAGCAGAAAATCTTTTATAGCATTTTTTAGCACTATCATTTAAAGAAAACTTGAAAATTCTCTTGGGATTGAAAGTTCAGTAGGAAGGCTCTCTTCCTCTCCATTTATCTACTTCATGGTGTTTTTACAGACCTTATATGCTAAGCTGTAGTACTGACTAAAATAAAGCTGCAGTAAAACTGAAGTAGCACTAAGAGAGAGGGGAGAATCAAGTTGCTTAAAAGAATATGTTTTATTGTTCAAAATTTTATCAAAAATGCAGCACCTTTAAGGAATTTATCCTTCTTCATTTACGTATTTTCTTGTCAATGAATTAAATATTCTTTGCATTAGGATGTTATAGTTTTATCTTTCTCTTGCTATTGCATTTTTTTATAATTCTTGAAAAGCAAAGGTGTTTTTTTAAAAAGGTGAAGGGTGATTTGGACAATAATGTGATTTTAAATTAATCTTGCACTTTAGTTTTATTTCTGTAATAGTCCTGAGGCTAATTACAGCAGCCTTATAGATTCTGGGCATCTCTTTCAATGAATTACTTTAAAAGGTAGCCTTGGTAGAAGAAAGATTATGGTAGGATTTTACTTTGTCAATACAATTTTTATGAACAAAGATAGAAAGTAGGTACAGTTTTGTGAATGTTTCTACACAGATGAGCTGTGATAAGACAAAAGGTTTTTAATGATTAGGGCGAAAGCATACTCTCTGTGTGATTTTTGTTCAGCAGCAGGCATGACTCCAAAGCACTTTCAGAACTAAAACTTATAAGTAAGTCATTAGTCTTGTCTGCAGGTCATTAAGCATCACACTTGATAGAATTCATCATAGTCAAAGTATTTTCAAATTTGGATAGGATAGGATAGGATAGGATAGGATAGGATAGGATAGGATAGGATAGGACAGGATAGAATTTTTGAAATGCTATGTTTGGCAGTGTCTAAAAGATCTTAAAACCAGATTTAATTCTTGGAACTAATTCTTTTAGCAAACTTGGAATATGTGTCTCCTGCCTGTCTTAAACACATCACGAGAAATAATAGTAGTAATGTCTGGAAAGCTGGGCAGCTTCTGTGACTGTCCCTAAAGGCATGAAGACCTTACTCCAAAGTGAAGAGTTTGTATGTCAGCCATATTTTAGGATTAGGCACTACTGGATTAGAACATGCAATTTTAATTTTTGAGTTCTGGTTCAAGAAAACACCTTACCTGCCTAACAATTCTTTCTAAGCTGGGCTGCAAAAAATTAAGGGATAGACCATTAGGATGACCAGAAAGATAGATATTCATTTTAACAACTGTTTAAATTACAATTACTAGATATTTACTTCCCTATTATCTGATATAAACCTATGAAACTTAGACCCTCAAAGCTTCTGATGAATTGATGCTGACATTTAATGGATTTTTATAGCAGAAACTTAAGTCTATCTTAGAAATATTAATAAAGATAAATACTTACAAGTGGTAAGTTTGTGACTTGATGTGAAACATGCGGCATTCAGCAGTCTAATGAACTTTAATGTTTGGCTGGTAATCTGGGAGTAACGGAAAAATTAAATGTCTAAAATGAATGTCCTCTGAGGGGACTTTCCTGCTAAAGCTTTTTGACAGAGTAGCAGAAGTGTTGCTCTTTTTTGTTGTTTTGTATACACTCATGTTGTCCTCAAATTAAAAAAAAAATCTCTTACAGAAATGTAGTGCTTGTTATGAGGCAATGTACTAGATAAAATTGTTCGGAACATCATAATTTTTTTAATGTTATCCTGTTCATCATTTAAGCAGACAACTAAGATACGTATTTATATAAACATTAATATTTAATTAAGCAAAAGACTTTGCATTCTATATTCTAGCATAGCTTGAAAACAAGGAAGCTCTAGGAAAATACTTTGCTTTCCTCCTTGATATCTCACTGTAGTCCACAAATAGTTGCCTTTTTATTTTGCAGAAGGTCACAGCTCTCCCTTTTTCCCATGACAGGCAAATTATATATGTGTATTTATTTTTCCCATTAGTGAAACATGCTTATGACATTCAGATATACATGTCATGGCACTCAGGCTTGAAGTACCCCAGTACTTTATTCCTCAAAGGATTATACATATAAGACAAAGGGAAGCTGAGTAGAGCAGGATTAACAACCATATTCAGTTTCAACAATTTACTTTCATGGACCTATTCCTTTAACAGAATTAAAAAATGAAGTGTCATAGACACACAGAATCTGAAAGGGTTTACGAGGAAACTTCCTGTTCTTGACTATTTAGTGAATTCAATGGACCTGATAGCTATAATTAATTTCTTATCTAGTTTTCTGAATATTCTTCTTTATCTTTGGAGATGAGATGTTCTCTTTTTGCATCATTCCTGGAAACAGCATTTGTTATTTTTATCTATGGATTTATTAATAGACACAGACGCAAATTTGGAAGCCTTTCACATTTGGAAATTCCACCTCTATTCCTCATTTCAGCCTGTCACCCAGTGAATTCATCAGTGCCATTTATATCTTGCAGTCGTGAATTTTTATCAAAGCCTAAGGCATTGCCATAGTGAGTCCGATTGAAATATGTTCAACATATTTTGAAAAGTTGACTATGCTGCACTTAAATGCGTGAATTACCCTGACTCACCAGAAGCTTTTAATAATTTATGTTTTAAAAAGGGTTGTTGATGTACTCTATTGAGTTTAACACTAATGTATTTGATAAAAAATCACTTTGAGGTTGAGGCTTGCAGTTTCAATGTTACCTCTGATTCTAGGTACATAAATTAAATGGAATTGGCTGCATACGTAAGTCAGCTAAGAACTCACAGCTCTGAATTGCAGCTATTCCTCATCTGTGATAGTCAGGTCAAATTATGCAAAGACAGTCCCATAAGCCTAGACTAAAATTAAAATGAAACAACAACAAAACAGAGACTTATGTTTCAAAATATAGGATGCAATTGAGACTTGGAACTGTTGCTTAGAATATACTGGTTGTTAGGCTTTATTCTGCATTACTGGGCATTGAGGTGAATAGACAGAATGCTCAATGACCTTGTATAGGCTCTACTTCCCATGAAAGGCTGGTTCAGATCATCTTTTGACCTGGACTGTCCTATTATTCTGCAAATAGCAGACTACAAGAGGTAGCTGCAGACTTCAGGAAATTCCAGCCACAGTCACTATAGACTCTACACCACTTGCTACGCAATAATACATAACTGGGGCCTAAAATAATGATATTACAAATGTTATTTGCATGGTCATCTTGGGGGATCAAGGACTAGTGAGCAATTTATGCTACTAATTAGTCTAACAGTCTTATTTGCTTTAATACAGAACTGTCTAAAAAGAAAGAAGCATATATTCAGCTGCCTCAGTGAGATACTTTACAAAAATCATAATTTTTGAGGTAGTGATTCAATGCCCTGGATCTTTTAGATATATTATTCCAGTCATAGTGAAATCTGTGGAAGAGAATATCCTGCAAAAGAGTAAAACACTCTTTTAAAACCAAGGCTTAAGTTCACTTGGGGTTCTTCAACTTAATATATATCCTGCCAAGAAATAAAAGGAAGAAAAAAAAACTTCTTTCTTTACTATTATCATTAGTAATATGATTATCTTCACCATTTAACATCCTATCTTTAAAAGACTCAGAGCTGGTTTGTGATATATATAATGGTAGCAGAGCTGTTGGCAATATTATTACAGAGGGCACCAGGGCAGAGCATGGCCTATCTTGTGAAGCCACATCCTAGAGAGTGTGAATATCCTTATACCAGCTCCAGGAGCAGACTGTTAGTCAGACTGTGTGGATTGGAGTGGCATTTGAACTTATGAAAACTTGGCAGTAGGCCCTCGGTGAGCATTAAAGACTGCCACTGTTGTCAGAATACACGGTTCTCTTTATTTATGCACCTTTTTTTTCCTCAGTCTGAAATGTGCCAAACAATGCAAGGCCTGTGCTACCTTCTGAAACAGCGGGAGTTTTATGCTGTGAACCTGAAGTGTGTCCACAGGGCAGGTGCTGTACTGGTGAGCCTTGGCACAGGAGGAGCACGCAGGGCTGTGTGAATGCACAACCTGTTGATGCTGTGTTGGGAAGACATTAGCAGGGCCACAGCAGCTGGACTTCAGTCCCTGTTTTCCAAATTGCTGACTGGAAGGTACCTCCTGAACAAACCATGCTCAGGCTTTGTTTTGGTAGGCACTGTCACTTTGTATCAAAAGACAGCCTGGGGATGAACTAATGCTCATTTATCAAGAATAATCTTGGGACCAGGACCTAGAAAAAGAGTTGGAGAGGAAAATAACTTGTATCCATAGAATATCCTGGTTGGAGAAGTCCTTTGAGATCATCGAGTCCAACCATATCCATCTTCTGCTAAACCATGTCTTTCCAAAACTCATCTACCTGTTTTTAAAACTCTTCCAGAAATGGTGATTCAGACAACTCCCTGGGCAGCCTGTTCCAGTGCCTGACCACCCTTTCAGTAAAGAAATTTTCCCTAATATCCAGTCTGAACCTCCCCTGGCACAACTTATGGCCATTTCCTCTTGTCCTATCACCTGTCACTTGAGAGAAGAGATCAACACTTGCTCTGCCACAGCCTCCTTTCAGGCAGCCGCAGACAGTGATGAGGAATCCCCTCAGTCTCCTCTTCTCCAGGCTAAACAACCCCAGTTCCTTCAGTCACTCCTCATAGGACTTGTTTTCCAGCCCCTTCACCAGCTTTGTCGTCCTTCTCTGGACACGCTCCAACACCTCAATGTCCTTCTTGTATTGAGGAGCCTAGAACTGAACGCAGTACTCGAGGTGTGGCCTCACCAGTTCCGAGTACAGGGGCACAATCACTTCCCTGGTCCTTCTGGCCACAGTTTTTGATACAGGACAAGGTGCCGTTGGCCTTCTTGGCCACCTAGGCACACTGCTGGCTCATATTCAGCCAGCTGTCAATCAATAACCCCAGGTCCTTCTCCACCAGGCAGAAGAGGTACACCTGTAGCACAGGTGTACCTTAGGCTGCTGGAAACGATACAGAGTATGCCTTTTCTCACTGTTCACTGGCATAAGCCACTGCTTAAAAACACAAGGAGGGAACTATTGCAGTAATCAATTCTGCAACAATAAAAGGAAGCTTGAAATAAGACCATGTCTCAGTTATTAGTCCCTCCAGATTTCTTAGGTTCTGACATTTTACGAATGTAACGGTATGCTTTATTTTAAAGTCCAGTATTTATTACAAAGATTAATGCAAAATATACAGACTCTATTCATGCTGCAGATGAAGAAAGAACCTAGAAATACATGCATGCAAAATTCTAGAATCTCCTGTCATGCTACTAGCTCCACAGGTAGGCCAAAGAAGCATTTATGCCTGTTCTTGCTGGGTTTTATAGGTAGGAAGGTATTTTGCAGAATATGTAATTTGAAAATCTAAAATGACATCACTTACAGAATTTTTAACATGTAATATAATAAAAAGTTTAATTTTGAAATGTGGATGTTAGCTTCCAGAGCCCAATCCAGGCTCACTGAAGTCCAGCCAATTGGAATAGAACATGCCCTTCCACTACCTAGCAGTTACTGATTTTCCATAAAGTAAAAAATATACACATTTTCATGCCATTGTTTTCTAATTTTTACCACTACCATAAGCAAAAAGGAAAGTTGTACAAAGGGCCAAAGACTCATCAGAGATCAGCTGATCTAAATATGAAACACTCCAAGGAGAAAAAAAGATCACAAAAAGGAAAAGACAAATAGATGATTCGCATGCAGACAAAATGAGTAACATAAGCATAATATAAGGTATATGGCCTATTGTCAAAATTCCAGTGCTCATGGTTGCTTTTCACTTGTCTGGACCATTACTAGGTGACTTGACTGATCATTAGTCCTGCTTTTCATTCTATGGTGTTTTCAACAGCACATCTTCTCAGTCAGACTGGCTCTCATTCTTGACACATACGTTAGGTACAGAAACATAATCGCATTTCAGTTCTTCAGAGAGTGCTTTACTTCTGCTCTTTCCCCCCATTCCTTCTACACACAAAAGTCCTTCTTTCCTTTCCTGAATAGTATGACTTTATGCTAAAATTAAGACCAATGGCTCAACTTCTTTCCTGTGTGTTTGCCTGTAGAATTCAAATTTTCTAATCTGTTCGCTTAGGACTACTTTCAGGACACTTATTACCTTCATGTCTAAACATTTTAATCTGAGTGGCTATACACAGCAATAGATCAGATCCATATTTGCCAAAAGAATTTCAAAATCCTAATGTATAGAAATTCAAAATAGATACATGACAAGCATTCTTAAATATTCTTAAATTCTTAATGTTTGTGGAAAAAGCACTGATTTCCACAAATTAAAGCTTTTTATTGGAAGACTATGATAAATGTGAGCTGTTTGCTTTGTTAGGAGACAGTAACATGAAATATTATGCAGACGATCATAATGAAATTAAATTTTCCAACAGTTAGCACATAAAATATAACTGAGAATGCTACAAAAAAAAAAAGATGAAAAAGTCCACCAAAGAGAGATTTGTATGGTATCACTATGACAGTGGCTGGCAAGTGTTTATGTTTCACTGTCTTTAACACAAGGACAACCACTACAATACTACCACACAGAGATGTAGAAGTTACCACAACTACTTGCTTTTGCACATATAGGAGTGGTCTGTGAAAGACTGTGGTATTTCACACTTTATGATGCCTCCATCTTGAAAACCAGTGATGTTCCATGCGCAACCAGATGCTTTAGCTAAATAGACTATCCTGCACTGCGATAACGTATCTTGCACAGAGACTCTCTATCCTGACAGTTTGAAATTGCTAGTAACATTACTGAATGATGCAGAGAATTGTCCATAACCTAAATCATGTGCAGACGCTGCTTTCTACATCTCTCTGTTGTAAGAATCCTTTTGTCTTTCTTTGTAAAAGCTAATCCTAGCTTGCGACATGTTCATCCTAGCCTGCTCAGTGAATGTGTGGACTCCCTGGTACAGAGGGTATCATAAGCAGAAATAAGATGAGAGAGCACCTGCATCATGCAGACTTGCATTCCACCCTGGCAGCTGTCAGCTCCACATGGAACACCCATTACCACCAGAGTAGCTGGTTTGCAGGAATCAGACAAATGTAGCCTGACACTCTGTTATGCTTTTTGTAGCCATAATCGCTAGTTTCTGGAAAGAACAAACAAGACACTTATAGTTAAATAAACATGTATAGAAATCCCTTTGCAGCTTTAGATGACAAATGGAACAAAATTCTCTTCCACAGATTAGCAACATCCATAGTTACAAGCTGGAATTTTTGTTTTTCAGCATAACTGTCATAAGACTAAGCCTGTTATTTCTAACATCTCAATGAACTGGTTTCTTCTACTGTCGTGAAGCTAACTGTGCATTCACATAGCTGTCAACGGAAATGTAAAGAAGATCTGGTTTTGAATTCACAAAGTGGTTTATTTTTACAGAGTCAGTTTATCAGTCCATCTCAGATCAGATTCTATCACAGCCCAAAGTTCTCCAGATTTGAGATAGTATTTCAGTTCAGAGAAAGTCCCTCAAGGTAGTCATCCACCTCTCAATAAGGGTTACCCTCTGCAATATGAGATATCAAGAAATTTGCCTTGCATTGAGAGTTTTCACATCCTTTGACAATGTGAAAAATTAAGATTTTTACTATTTAAGCTTTAGATTTTGGAAACAGGAAAAAAATCTCTTCTGTTTAGCTTTAATAATATTTGCCCATCCTTCCAAAAACGGAATTCAAGGACTTTTGTTTAAAAAATCACTGTATAATTAATGAATATGTTTAATAGTATAATAGTATGCTTATTTATGTTGCCTTCTTAATATGAGCCTGTGCCAAAGAAATGGAAGGTGGGCTTCTATAGTCTAGTGAATAGTAATGCCATTTATAGCTGTGAAAAAAAAAGAGATCCAAATCTTGCACAGAAAACAGTGAGTTACCCTTCCAGAAGTAGTGAAAAAACTTGTTAAGAATCTATTCCTGAGGTATTTTGTTTTCAAACTTAGATATGTGAAATGCAACTGCAGTTGAAAGTAATCTGGCTTTTACTGTCAAGTAATTATTGCTCACTTTACCTGCTCAATGCTTTTGAGAAATAATGTTGTTTCCTATAATTTTAATGGGATAATTTTGTTTCACTTTTTTTCTCCTCCCCAGGTATTATAGTTCTTACTGGTCTTGCTCTCAGCCTCTGTTATGACCCACTAACTATATGTGCAAAATTTAAAAAAGATGTTGGCAAGATGAATTCCTGTACTGAATGTTTTTTCCTTTGGAGGCACTTATGCATATTTAATCCCACTTTGTACATATATTTTCGGGTTTACTTCATGCCTGAAATTCCAGTGAGTAACTGTGACATAATTATATTCTGCTTTGAAAGTGAACCACTTGGTACCTTAAACAAGAGCAAATCTAATGGCAGTTTGCTATTTTTACTAGAAGCAAAGCAGTCATTGTAGTGCCAAATCCTACAGATTCTGAGGTTCATTCTTACGTTGATGCAAATGAATCTGGTTCGGAAATGGAGTCACGTGTGTTTAAATTATGTGTGTTGACAAGGACTTGTAGGACTTTTTCCTTAAGTTTTTGATAGGTCTTCATAAAAATCAGAAGAAGTAAGATCCCATGTATCTTCATACCAAAACCAATGATACTATCTCACTAACTTCACTTGGTAGTTGATGCCTTGTGATTTCCTCCATCCCTGTGCAAGGAAGCTTACAGTCACTTATGACTAATGCCATCTACTTCTCTTTGGGCACATAATGGTTATTCAGCACCTGCAGAAACACTTCCTGTCTTAAAGTTGAATTCTTAATGATTCATTTATCCGGTTCTAGTGTTGGCTGTAATACAACTATTGACAAGTCCCAAAGGAAGACATGTACTATTCATCTTCTTACTTCCAACATTTTTTTCCCAGGGGCAATGGGTCCAAATCAACTCTTCCTTCTTCTCCCTTACTTTTAATCTGAAATACTCTCAAGCTAAATATGAATGTACAGGGATTAGAATCAAGATAAAGCAGTCACTTCCTGGATTCTAATTATTAACAATTTCAACAACTGTTACACAGTACATCAGTTTTAAGTTGTTGTACTAATGAAAGCAGTATTTCTGTGCACAGTGACACAGGCTGCCCTCAAGTACATTAGGTAGCCTGCAGTAAGCAGCCTTAAAGGTAAATACCTAGGGTCTGCTACTTACTACAAAAGGCTTCCCCTAAATTAAAATAGTGCATTTTGTGTTAAATTAGTGCATATATTGCGTTAATAAAGTCATAAACCATGCTCATTCAATCCGCTCTATGTCAATGGATAAGTTTTAATCAACCAGATTGTGTTCCCTTTTTAACACTGTTCCATTTGGAGTTGTTCAGCGACCTGTCCTTAAACAGATGATCAGTATTTTTTACTTTAAATTATTGAACGTGAGTGGTCACAGGAGTTGCAGATTTTGCATGACTATAAACTGAGAAAAAGATCTCTTCTGGGTTTAACATTTACTTCTATTTGACTATTTGATTCCTTAAAGAAGATGGAATAATGCAGTAGTTCGATAGCTTGAGACCCCCGTACATCAGTTATGAACTCAGTCCAAACAAGACATTAAATATAATGAAAGCTGTTTATAAATATGTGGCCTATATCTAGAAAAGATGGTGCATCACTTGAGACTTTCAAGTTTAAGTACCTATCTAGATAGATGTGAATGTGTAAGTTCTGACCAAAATCACATATATCAGACAGGCAACTGGAAGGTTCTGCACCTAATGAACAATAACCCCATGCACCAGTAGAGGTTAGGGATTAACCTACTAGAAAGCAGCTCTGCAGAGAAGGATCTGGGAGTCTTGCTGGACAACAAGTTAACCACGAGACAGCAATGTGCCCTTGTGGCCAAGAAAGCCAATGATATCCTGGGGTGCATTAAGAGTGTGGCCACCAGTTTGAGGAAGGTTATCCTCCCCTTCTGCTCTGCCCTAGTGAGGTCACATCTGGAGGACTGTTTCCAGTTCTGGGCTTCCCACCTCAAGAAAGACAAGAAACTACTGGAGTCCAGTGGAGGGAAACAAAGGTCATCAAGGAAATAGAGCATCTCTCTTACGAGAAAAAGCTGCAAGACCTGGGTCTCTTTAGCCTAGAGAAGAAAAAACTGAGAAGGGATCTTCTCAATGGTCATAAATATCTAAAGCATGGGTGTCAAACTCGTGGCCTGCAGGCCAAGTCCAGCCTTCCACCATGTTTTACCTGGCCTGGCACCTTGTTTCTACCTGTTGGCAGTGCCAAGCTCCTTGCCCCTGTGTTCCTGCCAGTGCTAGTCACGTGTGCAGTGTGTGACGCGTATTACGCTACAGGAGAACAGCAAGAGCTGTGAGTTTGACACCACTGACCTAAAGGATGGGTGTCAGGAGGATGGGGTCAGACTCTTCTCAATGGGTGCCCAACAACAGGACAAGGGGCAAGGGATACAAACTGAAACATAGAAAGTTCCATCTGAACATGAGGAAAAATTTCTTTACCGTGAGAGTGACACCATTGAAAGATGCTGCCCAGAGAGTGTGAGGAATCTCCTTCTCTGGAGATATTCAAAACCTACCTGGATGCATTCCTTTTCAATCTGCTGTGTGTGAAACTGCTTTAGCAGGAGGGTTGGACTAGATGACCTCCAGAGGTCTCTTTCAATCTCTACCATTCTTCAACTTTGTGATTCTGTGATATATTACTGGGTTCAGAAAGCTCTGAAAAGTAATAATTTTGCCAATTTTTAACAGATTAAGCAGTACTACAGACTCTTCTGAGCACTACTGGGATTTAAAATTAGATAAATTACTAATTTTCATTCAGGAATGCATCTATTATCCACACTGTTGGTTGTATAAAAAATAATGTACTGATAGCAAGATAAATTTCTCAATGGAACAAAAGTCCATTTGAAATTTTTAATGTGGTGAAGTCGAAATTTATTGCGTAAGTACAACTTAGATATTTCAAGTTTTGGCTGTTTTTTCCAAGTCCAAGTTTTGGCTTGTAAATGGTCAAAATAAAAAGACATACAGAAATGAACAAAATTTAATATATATGACACGATAATTACAAATCTTTGTTTTAAACTAGTCTGATGATACTCAGAGCCCAAGGCAATATAAGTATTTGTGGTTTATCACAAGTATAATTTTTCTCAGTGAAACATAGTTTCTTTTCTTTCTATAACCTCTAATATCATATGCAGAATTTGAGATAGGTAGGTAGGTAGGTAGGTAGACAGATAAGATAGATAGATAGATAGATAGATAGATAGATAGATAGATAGATAGATAGATAGATAGATAGATAGATAGATTACTTGAAAATTCTCCCTGACTTCAGTGGGCATTAGGAGAGTCTCCAAGACTATATTTGCACTGCAGGACCCCAGAGACTATCAGAGCCAAGCTCGGAAGTGCACCATCATCTCACTCTCCTCTCCCTCCTCCACATCCTCATCTCCATGTGTAGGAAAATGGGTGATCAGGCCAGGGGAAGTAGCATCCTGCATCTGTGATCTGGGTATCAGAGGACTGGGAACCTAGGTATGCCAGGATACTCATCTGCTGTGCCGTCTAGACACAGTCTAAATGCATTTGCTATAGCACTCTGACAGCGATACTGCAGAGACATTTTTCTTTCTTTAAAGAAATAGAAACAGTAAAATCTAGTAAGTGCAACATCCATTTTACAAGGTTAAAACAGAAGGCAGTAAAAGCAAGAGTCAAGGGGTTTTGTTCATCTCATTTTCTGCCAGTGTAACCTCAAGATAATTCAGACATCTTCTAACAATAATGGTACGTGGAATATTTTTTTCAAGAACCAAAAAGGTTACATTCATGTGTAGGATTAATATAAAATTTATATATTTTTTGCATTTATGTGCATGATCAGTATGTGCAGAGCCACACCTCTGCATATGGCTATCTGTGTATGTGTGTGTGTGTGCATCTTGACTGTTTTTTATAATTGTGGGGATAAATATTTGTCGTTAGAAAAAGAAGAATATTTTCTGATAGCACACGTACTGCTTAAAGCTATGGGCAAAATGTATAATCAAAAAGGCACATTTTTCTCCTAGTGTCATTATTTATTTATTGCTCCTACTGCATCTACAGATACTGAATTATTTGTTTCATTTTCTCTTTGTACTTTCCAATAAGCAAAATCCTTAGAGGCTTCAATCATATTCAAATTCTTTCTAAAAAGACTTGTAACATATCGGCTATTTTCTCAGCTGTTGGACAACAGATATCACTGATGACATCTGAGTTAAAGTTGCTCTTTTAGGCAAAACAGCATGACAACTTTAATATTTTAGGCTAATATTTCACATTAATGTTTTTAAGCAAGTAGATCAAGAGGTGGAAACATTTATAGTGTGTATTAAACAGAACATGATAATAGAATTCTAGAGTGTTGTGCGCATGTAATTCCTTTATCTAAGGATGAACAATGACACTTTCTTACGTTTTGAAATTGAATAAAATGCAGCTGTGATTCTTATTACCACTTAGTACTATATTAGCAGCAATTTTCCAGTTTCCTCCTATAGCCATTTACATCACTTTCTCTTTGCCTGACAAGTATTAAATTAATAAATGCACAATGATGAACATTAACAAGAAATCAGTACTTAGTGTACTTCCCAGTGTGTGCTTGAGGATTACCTCATCTTCTAAGTTTAAGGAATTGCTGCAGTGATTACATTACATGTCAAAATTAACTAGCCTAACAGTCACATTCTCCATCATGGGTGAGTCATGTACATATGTGTGTATAGCTAAGACATACAAATAATTTTCAGATCCTTAAGAATGAAAAGTGTTACAAATTGCTAGCAGTGTTACAGATTGTCAGCAATTCCCACACAGAAGTCAATGAGCTAGGCCAGTAAAATTAAAGGAATTGTTACAGTGACCACCAACCTGGCTGAAAGATAACCAGTGCTGTCCCATTGTGAAAACCAAAGAGTACTCCTGCCTTTTATGAACAGTTCCAAAGCAGAGCTGGCTAAACTTTTGCATTGCTTTATATTGTTTTCAGTAGATTTTAGGAAACAATTATTAGGAGCTGGGCGATAGCAATGGTGCTTCCAGCTACTCATGGTTTGCCACTAAATAGAGATATTTATAAAATACATTTTTCCAGAAGAAAATAGATATTTACACATTATTTCGCTCCCAAACTTGCTTTCCTTTTCTTTTCTTTTTATCTAATGACAGAATATAACACGATTTGTTGGTAGAAGGGGAACACTAATATTTTACTATTCTAGCTACTAACTCAGTTGTCTGATCTAGGTCATTGATGCACAGGGCTTTCTGTTTTCATTTTTGTCCTCTGCTCATGGGAGAGAAATAACGAGATTAAAGGGATAATGGGTCTTATCCAAAACCCTCTGTGGGTAATAGTAGAGCTGACAACAGTTCTGTTTCACAGCAACTTCTGAGATCTGGGGATTTGTTTTCATTCCACTTCAGAACAAGTGGACATATTTTGCTAATTGAAATTCTTCTGAAACATTCCCTTTGACTATAAAATGTGATGGTTTTGAAACAGGAAGAAGTCTGTTGCTTGGTTATCAGAGAAATGGTATGATAGGTGAGGTTTTCCATGTTAATTCCCTCTTCCTTATAACATGGGACCAGGTTTTTCACCTCCAAACTAAATAGATCGGTATATTAATACCTCCCTTATCCAGATCATTAGGCAATTATGCATAAGCAGAAAAGAATTTCCATTGACTTTGGTGGTCTTTGAACCTAAATCATAGAAGGAAGTATAGGCTTTCCTCCTAGTTTTTAGCATGTGAAAAAATATTAATCCAGAAATTTCTGCATTCCAGAATAAAATTTCTTTTCTTTAGTGAGTCTCTAGTGTTACTACCACCCTGGATATTGTTTCTTATAGCACTGCATTTAATATAGGGAAGTCTCTAATAAGCCAAAATGACTTTTCTGTAAAATTTGAAATTGATAAAAAGACTTCCATAGCACTGACTTAGAGGAACAGTAGCAACTGTGATTTTAAAAGGGTTTTATATTTTTTTCTTTGATGGACTTGGTGGGAATGATCTCTGAACTACACAGTAATAATGGTGAGTGACAAAAATGAATGTATAGTGTGTAATCTCAAAGAATTAATTCTCATCTAAGACACAACTATATGGAACTATATCAGTGTCATGCACAATGAGAAGATTTCAAAAAGCTTTCAAAAGCCATTTAATAAATATAAATATGGTCTTAGAAACCCTTAAGAAACTTATAATTGGAAGTTTCAAAAGAATAAGTGGCTTTGTCTCTCTTTTTTTTTTGAAACCTCCATTTTCAACACTAAGGCAGATTGTTCACTGGACAAATGGCCTTCTGAAGTGGTGGATGGGGTCAGGATGGACTATAGTTCCCCTGTAATCCAGGAGGAAGATGTTAGAGACCTGCTCAGCCACTTGGATCCTCATAAGTCTATGGGGCCAGATGGTATCTATCCTAGGGTGATGAGAGAGCTGGCAGACGAGCTTGCTAAGCCGCTTTCCATCATTTATCAACAGTCCTGTCTCACTGGAGAGGTCCCGGATGACCGGAAGTTGGCTAATGTGACATCCACAAGAAGGGCCATAGGGACAATCCAAGTAATTACAGACCTGTAATTACTGTCTGACCTCGGTTCCAGGTAAAATTATGGAGCAGATAATCCTGGGTGCAATCATGCGGCACCTGCAGAATGACCAAGAGATTAGGCCCAGCCAGCATGGACTTAGGAGGGGCAGGTTCTGCCTGACCAACCTGATCGCCTTTTATGACCATGTGACTTGCCTGGTGGACGAGAGGAAGGCTGTGGATGTTGTATACCTGGACTTCAGCAAGGCCTTTGACACTGTCTCCCACAGTAGACTCCTAGAGAAGCTGGCAGCCCGTGGCTTAGATGGGAGCACTCTGTGCTGGGTTAGGAATTGGTTGGATGGTTGAGCCCAGTGTGTGATAGTGAACCGTGTCTCATCCAGTTGGTGGCCGGTCACCAGTGGTGTCCCCCAGGGGTCGGTGTTGGGCCCGGTCCTGTTTAACATCTTCATTGATGATCTGGATGAGGGGATTGAGTCCATCATCGGCAAGTTTGCAGATGATACCAAGCTGGGAGGAAGTGTCGATCTGCTGGAGGGTAGGAGGGCCCTACAGAGGGACCTTGACAGACTGGAGAGATGGGCTGATTCCAATGGGATGACGTTTAACAAGTCCAAGTGCCAGGTTCTACACTTTGGACACAACAACCCCATGCAGAACTATAGGCTGGTGACAGAGTGGATGGAGAGTAGTCAAGTGGAAAGGGACTTGGGAGTGATGGTGGACAGGAAACTCAACATGAGCCAGCAGTGTGCCCAAGTGGCCAAGAGGGCCAATGGTAACCTAGCCTGCATCAGGAATGGTGTGGTCAGCAGGACTAGAGAAGTTATCATCCCCTTATACTCGTCACTGGTCAGGTCCCATCTTGAGTACTGTGTCCAGTTCTGGGCCCCTCAGTTTAAGAGAAATGTGGAAATGCTGGAGTGTGTCCAGAGGACAGCAAGGAAGATGGTGAAGGGGCTGGAGCACAAGCCCCGTGAAGAGCGACTGAGGGAGCTGGGGTTGTTTAGCCTGGAGAAAAGGAGGCTCAGGGGAGACCTTATTGCTCTCTATAACTACCTAAAAGGAGGTTGTAGGCAGGCAGGGATTGGTCTCTTCTCTCAGGCGACCAGTGACAGAACAAGAGGACACAGTCTCAAGATTCGTCAGGGGAGGTTTAGGCTTGATATTAGGAAAAAAATTTTCACTGAAAAGGTGATTGACCAATGGAATGCGCTACCCAGGGAGGTGGTGGAGTCATTGTCCCTGGGGGTGTTTAAAAACAGATTGGGTGAGGCACTTAGTCCCATGGTTTAGAGGACGAGTTGGTGTTGGTGTTGGGTCATAGGTTGGACTCGATGATCTCAAAGGTCTTTTCCAACCTTGTGATACTGTGATACTGTATTTCTTAAATGAGAGACTACTGCAATGAAGTGGATTCCTCATAGATGCTGGGGGCTGTCCACCAAAACCTGCAGGCATGACTGCCACCATTAATAAAGAACGTACCCATAAAGGCACGTAAGTCTAACATATTTTCTTTCTACTTGGTTTAAGCCTACATTTTTTTATCACAACTCCAAATATTTTAAAGATTTCCATCTTTATTTGTTCTATGCAACATTTCAATTTTCGAAAGTTTTTTGTGCATAGGTTTAAAATGCATAGATTACATAAATTGACATTTGTGCTGTGGTTGTTACAACATGAAAGAATTTCTTTACATCTTTAATATTCTTTATGTTGTCTACATTTGTTAAGTAATGGTTTTATATATTATTTACATGTGAATTAATGATACCTAGTGAGAAAAACAGTAAAAACTTAGCATTCAGTACTTCAGAGTTCTTTTACAACCACAATATTTTGCTGTATTCTGAACATTAGAGCCTTGACTGCTGTTTTTCAGGGACTAGTACTATGTATATGCATGCATGCACACAGCACTCTTCATCTGCCATTAAAAAATATTACTATTATTATTCCCAGTTCTGCGAGGAACTCTATTGTACTATTGCTCTTTCCTTCTTAGAGTCTCAGACATAGCTGAGTAGAAGATGTAAATAAACGTTCACAATTTCACGCTCTGAATGAGCAACAGTGGACAGGAGAGATTCTCTGACTACAATATCAAAAGAAATCTGAAGACAGGATCTGAGTTGCTACTATTTGAGCAGTATGCAGCTTAGAGAAGCCGGTAACACGGGAATAGCTCAGGGCTGAAAGATCTCAGGGTGTCTTGAGACCTTAAGCTCCATTATCTAAGAGCTAGCAATATTAAGGAGGCTTGGGGAAACTCAGTTTCATGAAAGATTTTGGATTATTGCCCAGACTAGAATATCAAGTTCAGAAGGGTCAATGGGAATAAATCTGAGTTTGCCAGGCAGATGTAAGAGGTTTTCTAAGATCCTTTGCAGCTCCAAATGTCAGTCTTCAAAGTCTCTCCACAGGATCTTCATGTTTGGGTTGTAGTTTTAACAGAGTACTGAATCACAAGAGACTGTGCGTATCTCCTAAGTGATTCTTTTCTGTGATCTGGGAGCATTAAACCATTTTGAGACCAGAGGAAGCCACAAGCAAAACCATAATTTAGACAAAAGAACCGTAAAAGCCAGACAGAACCTTTTGCCCGATGCCTGAAGAAGAATACAAAGAATAAGTTATGTGGCAGAGCCTTGAATCCATCTCTTCTTATCAGAAAGGAGCTTTATGACAAGAATTGCCATATTTCAGATTTGACATTTTTTTTTTCTCAGTATTTCAGTTTGTCAGAATATCTTTTTGTCAGTGAAATGGCTTCAGGTTAATAGTTTTTTCTCTCTGCAGAGAGGGAGCCAGCATGCTAAGTAAAACCTCTATGATGTAGTCAGCATAGGTGTTGAAAGTACATGATTTATCTATTGGCAGCTGTACATCAACTTCTGTACGGGAGCTGCTGCAAATGATTGTTCCAGCCTTCAGTTTGATACGGGCACAGAGAAACTTTGATATGTATCAGCACCCATCAATATTAGCTTGGATTCAGATGCCAATCAGTCAAGACATCTTGCATGAGTGGTACATAGACTGGTACACAGATTTTCTGTTATAAAGACAATTAGTCTGATTTTTATTTTATTCTCTTTGGCAGAATGCTTTCCATTGCAGAAAAGCCAATTTATTAAAAGCATTTTGGGGGGGGGCCGCAGTGGTACCAAGTCAGTTTGATAGAATTGTGTTTTGAAGTAAGCATCAAAATAAACTGATATTATCAGAGGAGAAAATACCTCTTTTTTTCTGGCTGGAATTACTTCTAATTTCATTATACTGAATAAAAGATGAAAACATTATAAAGATTTTGACTGATATGAAAGAAGCTTTTCTAATTTTGGTAAATTTTGAGATATTTTATCAACAGTACATCATTTCCTACAAAATAAAAATGAACTTTCTCCCGATTTCTGGTCTAATTGATAAATTTCACAGTAATTTAATTTCTAAAATTCATGTATTGCCTATGTTTAAAAGTCTGCGACCTTTTAACAGCGTTATGTAAATTTCAGGGTTTTACATTTGTTTCTTTTAAGAGCTGTAAAACAGCATTGGAAAACAAATGTAAACTCAACCCCCCATGTTAACTCGATATTTTCTTTTAACAATTAAGCAAAGTACAGAGCTAATATTTCTTTAGAGCATTCATAATAGTATTAGCATAAAATTTAACTCACTGGTTAGTTCCACTTTGAAAAAAGGCAAGGAATTTATATTCATTTCACAGCTGTGCAATCCTACCTGTGATGTGTTTTACTAAGGATTTCAAAAGTTTGTGACAAATCTGTTACCCATTTATATTTAGTCTCCCAGTAGCATCTGCAGTGAAAATAAGATTGCTTTAAGATGCATGTCTACTTTCTGAGTCCCATGTTGAAGGCTAATTAACCTATAAAAACCACAGCATCCAACTATTGCATACTGACAAGTGGTTTGTTTTCATCATGAACAAGCTGCAATTAATATTTGAGTACATATTAAATTATGGCTATTTTAGTCACATCTACAGATATCAGATCTTATTTGAGAGGTATTACTAAGGGAGAAACACAATCAGAATATACTTAAGAGTAAATTTCTCTTCTGAAAGAAACAAATAATGCAATTCAGTGTACTTAAATAGCACTTAATTTTTTCTTCAGTCAACCTTCCATTATGACAGCCCAAAGTACACTAAAATAATTAAATAAGTACAGAAAAAAAAAATTAATTTTACACATGTATTTGTAACAAAAGACAGAAAACTTCTTTATGAGCTAATGAATATCTACTGGGCACAAACCAGGAAAATTTGCTTAAGTCAAGCAATTGAAATTCAGAGGGAAGATGATCATCTGAACTCAACTTCCGAGTAACCTAAGGCTGAAAATAGGATACACATTGCTTCTAGAGAAAATGGAATATTAAATGCAGTATGAAGATTTTAAGGCTATAACTGCGCAACACCTCTCTTGCTGTTTTTTTTTTTTTCCCCCCACAGAAATAATTATTAAGGAATTGCTGAAACGATTTTGCTTCTTCCCTGTCCTTAAGTGTGTCTAAAGCTCTCCCACAGATGCCTGGGTCAGCGGAGTTCCCTCCAGGAAGGGGGAGGATAATGCAGGCAGCAAGACCAGAGAACTGATCTGGAATGAAGATGATGCAGATGTCATTCCTAGTTTTCAGATCTCATCTGTAACTCGAAAAAACCACCAGGTTTATTCTCTTCTTCATTGCACTTCTGTGAAAAAAAAAGTTCAGAAATATAATATTTATAGAGAGGTAATACTTGGTAGACAGATTATTACTATGAAAGACGTAAATAGCCTACTAGGTTGCACTGCTACAGATTGCATCTCAGGAGGGACACTTCAAAGGTACCATGTCAAAATGTTTTTCCTTGTATAAAAATGAGAAATATTTTATGCAAGTGTTTCCTATTAAAATATTACCTATGTCACGATTTCTGAACGAGATGCTGTGGGGTTTCTTTTAAACCTGTGCGCAAAACAGGAATGGCACGAGGGTTTACCTTTCCCTGGAATCAACAGCTCTTGGGAAATGTATCAGAGCTGGAGTTTCAGCTTGGTACCTTCATGTTTTTGTAATGAGTGCTAATTTGGTACACAAATATGCAGCACAGAAAACCTTTGCGGTAAGAATGTTCTGGAGTAGGTTTACTTCAGACAACTGCCATTACAGATGAAGCGTATTTTCCATTTGTATCAACTGTGAGGACCATGAGAGCATTTCCAGTTCTTACTTCCACCCAGCCACCCCTGTATTCCCTGCCCTGCTTGTGGAATGAGGACCACATTTCAGCTTCACCCAGAGCCATCAGTCTCTGCTGTAGCACACAGGCACACGTCAGTTTGCCTGTTTACAGTTCACTCATAACCATACTTGTACCCAGTCATGGATCTCACTGCACTGCACCCTGATCTGTGGGTTGTCTTCACAGATTGACCCTTTGAACTGACTTTGTCACTACACCAGCCTGCTCTCGAGGGAACCATAACTCTTGAAGCACACTGACACCACCCAGGGATGTGTATGTCCTACAGAGTCCTCAGCAGTAACTTGCTCAGAAAAGCTGTTCTGGAGCAGCACATCAAGGTAGAAGACCCTCCAAGTGCACTTCTTCCAAGGTATGGATAAGGGTACCATATGAAGCTGTGCTGATTATGTCATCAAATTGAAGTAGAGAAGTAGCAGGCAGCATTAGAGTTTGTGGGTCATCACTGGAAGACTAGCTTAGTAGATATAACCATGTTTGTCATGATTAAAAACAGTCTGATTAAAAAAAAATCAATCAAAAAAATTAATCCGAAAAGTGTGCTTTTAAGTGCATTTCTGCTACTGTCCTTAATCTCCGTTTTGGTCCATGGCCAGCCACGGAAATATACTCAGGTGGCAAACAATGCCTTTTCTCATAGACAGCTAAACAAGATGGTCAAAAGTCAGGGTCAGGCTGGACTGAGAAGAAAGGGTTGTGCAAAATAAGGTGAGGGCTGTGCAAAGACCAGAGTCACAGAACTAGGCTTATTGGGAGTGGTGTAAGAACCACATTCATGTTCAGCAGGTAACACTGAAATGTGGCAGTAGAAGCACACTATTTCACAGTTGTGAGCTGTTTACCCATGGCTAGGAGAGGCAGGAAAAACCTGAGAACTTTAAGCCTGTCTATATGATGGAAGAGCAATGCTTATTATTCATTACCTAAGGATCTGGAGTATTTGACTCGTTAATGTAGAAATGCAGTGGGTCACTGTTGTGAGTTGTGAGCTGGACTCAACTTCTTCAAGAAATATCAGAGAATGGTGCAGCTTCCACAGCACAAATGGCTTTCCCTAGAGTTAAATGTAGGTCATGCATGCAAACCACATACATAGTGGCAGAACACTACTTAGACCTTACAGGATAGTCAAACTAGGCCAGGTTCATTGTTTTTCATATGCACACAATGTTCAGCTTAATAACCTATCATGTTCCCCACACCTACATACCTTTTTCTACAGTGAAGCAACCATTTGTTGCATTTACAGCAAACACTGAATTCATTCACAGAGCATGACATTGCTGTTGTGGAGCTGAAGAGGGAAATCTGAGCTGAAGCAGCTGCCATTTCTATTGAAGATTCAGAAGAATGCTGTGGTGGCTCCAGGCAGGAAGGCTTGCCTCATTCATCCATAGGGAGAACTATCTTGCCATTTGTTTGGCAGCCACAGGAGCTTCTCCTTTTTATCCTCTCTCCCTGAGAGCTATGACTGTAAAAAAAATATTGAGCGACCTGAAAGCATTTGCTGATTGAAAAGCCATTGCTGTCTTCATTCTCCTACAGGTAGACAGTTGGGCCAGGCTGAAGATGCTGGGCAGACCACGTCCTAACACCCATCTGTCAGGAATTATTACCTCATTGTACAGTGGTTTCAGCCTTCGGGAAAAACTTATGGAGATCTATAAATGCTACAGAGTGATCAAGTAAGTTAGCTATTTTTCAATGATACTTGTCTTTTTTATCAGTTATTTAGCTTCCAAAGGGGAAAAAACCTCAGTTTTGAACTTTGAAATGTGTAAAATTGATTTTTAAATGCACAGAGGCAAATTTTATCTTCTTTTGGTGAAGAAATTGGGTAATTGTGATAATGCAAAGAAAAATATTTATTGAGGATAATACAGAAAAATTAATTGATAATTTTACTAGCACCTACTACTTATAGCCTGTAGTTTGTTACTTGCCCTTTCTAATCTGTGATAATTGATTTTAATAAATTAATTGCTAAGGCAGATAACACAGACAGTTTCCCAGGAACTAGTTAAAATATTTTGTTATAATTCTATCCAAATTCTGTTATAGATTAAAAATAACCATTAATGAGATGCAAGTCAATTATAGACTGGCATAAATAATAACAGTACTGAAGACGATGTACAAGCTGTGTGTAAAAATTGGGATTAAGGAATGTATTTGAGACTATGAACTTCACAGTTTGGGTTCTTTGAGATTCTCTGCTGTTTGGTTTCAATGTATGTGGGTTTAAATTCTCCAAGCTTTGAGATGATTTGAAAAGCTCAGAATTTCAAAGTAAAATTCACATAGAATTTATAGAATTGCTAATATCCTGTTAACATGTGAAAAGAAGGATTTTAATGTATAAGCATATTCGGTTCCAGTCTAAACAAACCCCCATGCCTCTCTGGGTCTATGTGAGTATGGATTTTAACTGGATTTACAAAAACTCTTGAGAAAAAAAACTACGGCAGCAAGGAATATTATGAAATATAGCTGCACCCACAGATGTAAAAGGCTATTTTGGTCTCCATCATTTCCCCAGTAAGACTTTCAGATTAGAAGCCATGGTGACAAATGACACATTATTTTATATAAGAGTGCCAGATACTCGGAAATCAAGTACTTTCTTGAAGTTTAGTTTAGACTAGTTATGGGAAAATAAGGGAATATGGTCATAGGCTTCTCTGGACTCAGTTCCGTGGATTATTACCAGTTTGTGAATGAAAATTAAAAAAAAATACAGTCAAAAAATTCCAATCAAAAATAGGAATTGTGCTATGGATTTCTGACTCAACACAGAAGTACTAAGATGACCTTGTGACCTACTTACTAAAAAGCATGTGACACCTGTCCCTGACAGACTTATATTTGCTCTTCTGATTGCTATCTTTTCCAAAAGTGGATATTGAAAATAGATTAATTCAATTCTCACAGAATCAATGAAAAACCTATTAGTGCTATATGTTTCACTTCAATTTCTTTAATATTCTGCTTAAAAATATCTTCTTACAGACCAATAATGCCTTTTTCTTGAGCATTTTTATGTGAATAGATAAGAATCTGATATTTCATAAGAATTAAAAACACATCAGGAAGTCTATTAAAGGCAGTTTTCCATTGAAAAGAAAAGTGCTTGTAAAGGAACATCAAACCATTCTTGGTTTCATGTACAGATTTTCAAATTCAAAATAAGAGTATACCTTGTCTTCATTTGTAGACTGAAGTGTGTTTCATGTTACTGATAGCTTCAAATTGATGAAGAGCAAGGTTCTGTCAAGGAAAGAACAGCTTCCAGTGGAAAGCCATGATGTGTTCCAGAGATCCTAAGACCTGTTGTTACATGAATGGTTGCATATTGGATAAAAAGGCTCTCCCTTCTGCTCCCCAAAACATCTGTAACATTTTTCATTTTATATATATATTCACCTTAACTGTCCGCCACTACAGGTAGTTTCTCTCCCCATATATTTTTTTAAAGCCTTACTTCTCAGCTCTTCATTTCCCAGAGCTTTCACAGTGAGGCTTATGTGTGACAGACATATGTACCAGTGTTTGACTGCCAAATGTCAGAATCCCTGCCCACAATCAAAGTGAACTATACTTGAACGAGAAGAAAGAGATTGTTGCTGTAATAATTTTGCTAAGGGAAAAGAAGACAAATGATCTCTTGCAGATAGAAAGTCAATACAGTTTTACAAAGGATATCACTTGATGTCTTGTTGGGTGACATTCTTCAGTTCATCCCCATCTTATTTAAACAATGACATTTTATCTTCATGTTCAGCCTGTATTTCTTCAATTTTTTACATTGTTCTACCTCTGTCACTCCATCATTGTTGGTGACCTGTGTGGTGCCAGTCAACAGAAGCCAGCTTACCACCAACATATTCTGTGAAATTTTTTAATTAGCATTGCCTATACTACACAAAAATAATTCTGACTCACTCACTCTGACTTTAAATGTTCTTGACTACATCCTATTCTTACCTGAAATATGGATTTTCAATATGTAAGAATCTTATGTTGTGTTTGAGCTACCCAAAGAAAAAGTGTTACACAAAATTAACCCTCTAATCATATATAAAAGAGGCAGTCACATTTATTTCACACAATCATATAGCATCAGTTTGATAATGATGAAATATTTCGCACACGTTTCATCTGGTTTGGTAGAGTTCATCTTCACCATATTCTTACTGCTAATGAAACTTGTAACTAACACATCTGTATTCTAAGAAACATAGGAATCGTTTGAATGATAATGCAGTGAAAATTATAACAACTTCCTCTTTTGAAAATGAGACTTTTTGGCTTGCTTAAACTACCCTACTCTTCATATTCACATAAAGCAACAAGAGAGGTCTCCTGTAGGATGACCTACAGGTCGGGGAATGTGGCATGTACCACTTATTCTATACCCAGGTTTGAGAGTGGTATGTGAAAGTGGCTTCAATACTGAAAACAGAGGAGGCTGTCCCTGTTGGAACTTCAGCATGAAGCCTGCTCTAGCCAGGGTAGTTAAAAGACCATAAAATACTATTTGTTTCCACTTTGTTTAAAAACTATGCTCCTAAGGACAGAGTGTTGACTTTCTCAGCAGGACATGAGCAAGGAAGGATTACAGTTCTGCTTTACTTCTGTGCTTGACTTTGAACAGTTTTTGGTTCATTACATTTCACTTATTTCAATTCTGAGACATGTATTATAATTATCCTAGTCCTAATATATATAGTTATAATAATTTATTTTTTCAACCTTGTCAGGAGAACTGTCATTTCAAACCACTTAATCTTTTATTAGAACCACAATAAGGCACGTAACTTGCTTGGCTTGTAGCAATCAAGATCTCTGTTAACATCAGTCAGTATTAAGAAACATGGAAAAATAAGGATCTGTATCTCCAGATGAGAACTGAAGTACAAATCTGTTCAATTAGGCATGAAACCTACCACTGCATATTCTCATGCATTTATGAACTCAACACTTAACTATACTCTTCAGAGTAACTCTATTATCTTTGAATTTAGCTTGCATGAAGCTGTCTTTTTAAACCCTCTTCCTCCTGAATAGCTCACTGCACATTACTGAAGTTAGTATTTATAAAAGGAATTCATAAGGAAAGGAAACATTTTTGTTTGCACCAGCATAGTAGAAGAATTCCCCTTAACTGTACAATGCACGTGAAAATTGCTTTTCATTCCAAGAAGCCTAGACAAGTGAACAGAGAAGGGCTTGGCAGAGGAGCTACAGAAAAGCAATACTCAATCCTCTCTTAATTTTGACCACGGTCCCTGAAATCCTCAGCTTGACTGCAGAGCTTTCCAAGAGCTAAAACCGCGCCCAGAGGATGCGGATGAGGCCACGGCTTCCCCCCTCCCCCAGGACCACCCCGACGGGCCGGCTCTGCCCCAAACCGAGCTGGAGCAGAGTCTCTGTTCCCCTGCCGCGAGATCTTGGTGCCCGGGCCCGCAGCTCCCCACAGCGTCAGCGTGGCCGCTGCGCTCCCGCTGCGCCGAGCTGGCTCGCTGTTCCCGCCCAGCCAGCGCTGGGTAGCGGCTCCTAAAGGGCTCCCACTGGGATCCTTCTTTCTTTTTTTATTCCCCCAGCGTTAATTCTCCACCTCCTCCTTCGCCGCAGCCTTCGCCCGTCCAAGGGAGAGATCTGGCTCGTCCGCCCCTCCCTGAGCTGTGCATATGAGTCATAGAATCACAGAACGCCAGGTTGGAAGGGACCTCAGGGATCATCTGGAAGGGACCCTTTAGTCGGTGATACATAGTTCAAATGAGATTGCCCAGCACTCTGTCAAGCTGAGCCTTAGAAGTGTCTAGTGTAGAGAAATCCACCACTTCTCTGGGGAGATTATTCCAATGTTTAACTGTTCTCATGGTGAAAAATTTTCTTCGGGAATCCAATCGGAATCTCTCCAGGAGCATCTTAGACCCCATTACCCCTTGTCTTTTCAATGTGACTTCTTGTAAAAATGGAGTTGGGATATATATATAAATATATATAAAATATTATTTATTATATAATATTATTTATACACATGTACTATATATTTATCATACAAATTTATACTTATATATTATAATATATAACTATATTATGTAATATAGTATATATAACGTGTATATATACGTATATAATATATAACATTATATATATAATATGTATGCGTGTGCGTGAACATCACGCTGATCCGCAGCGTTATACAGTATCGTTTCAGCACTGCCCGACGGGGAGGGCGATGCCTGCGGGACCATCTCCATGCAACGCGGCACCGCGTGCCTCCGTTAGAGGAGGAGGAGGGAGGGGACCCCACAAGGGCTTTAGAGGAGAGCACCCTCGCACCCTTCTCTCCTTTTGAGACTACCTCCTTGCCCGAGGCTGCCCGGGAGAGCGGGGCTCGCTGGGCTCCGGTGTGCGGCGGGGGCTGCAGACCCCTGGCCAGGGTTAGGGGACTGGAGACATGGGGGGGAGGGTGTGTGTGTGTGTCTGAAGTCAACCTGGCAAAGTGTTAAAACCGGGGCAGTCTGGACCCACTTCACGCAGCCAGGAGAAACGGCAGCTGGGGAAGTTGAGCAGAAGCGGAGGTTCCCAGAGGCGGGAGAGGGGGCGGACAACTTTCCCACCTCGGCTCGGGGCAGAGCCGGCAGCCGCAGCTACGTGGGACGGGGAGGGCTACGTGTGCTCCAGGCTCCCCCGCAGCCCGGGGAGGGGGGACACCGCCGCCCACGGTGCGCCAGCAGCTCCAGCGGCGCCGAGAACGGGTAGGGCGGACCGCGCTCCCCCGGCGAGCGCGGCTGAGCCTCCCGCTGCCCACAGCCCCCCTCCGAGCCGCCTTCTCGCCCCGCTCCGCCCGGGGGAGGAGGGCTGCGCGTCACCGGATCTCGTGGCGCCGGCAGCCGGGGCGGCGTTACGGAGCACCCCGGGAGCGGCGGGCGGGGGTCCCGGGCGGGGCCGGCATCGCCGCGGCCGCGGTGGCGGCGCCGCGCCGCCTCGCCTCGCCTGGCCGCTCTCGGAGGGGCGGCGCTGCCTCCTTGCGCTCCCCCTGCCCGGCGCCCCCGCTCCGTCTGCGGGAAGGGCGCGAGGAGCCCCTCCGGTACCCCTCGGCGCGGCGGCGGAGTTTGACCCGCCGGCAGCTCCGGTGCGATGCGGTGTTAGCCGGGAGCCCGCCCCCCGAGGTAGCGCCGGCGGGAAGGGGCGCGAGTTGCCGGGTTTGGCGCTGCGGTTGCCACCATGGGCACGGGGCTGGGGGGCGCGGCGGCCGCGCTCCCTGCGCGCCTCGGCTGAGCCCCGGGATGTGCCGGCGCCCTGTGGAAATATTTTGGAAATAGCGGCGGTCCGAGGAGGACGAGCCAGGCACGGCGTTTCAGCAGCTGAGAGGAGGTCGCCCGGCGGTGGCGTACAGGCAAGTAAGTGCTTTTTTTCTGCTGCCTTTTTGCTGCGTTGCCTTGGTCTCGAGTGACTTCTGTATTTTTTTTGCAGCCTCTGTTCTCCCACTCCCGCTTTGGAGGCGGTTTGCAGGCTTTTAGGTGCGGGAGGTTTGTGGCTGGGATTGCAGGGGAGCCCCAATCCAACTCTGCCGGGAGTCCCAGAGGTGCGGTGCTGCGGCGTGGTGGCCGGGAGGGAAGCACGGTGTCTCCGTGCTTCCCACTTCTGCAACTGTAAGAGAGGCGTTGATATAAAATGCCATCTTCTTTGTGCTGAGCTGTAACTAATTTATGAGTCTCTTAATTGCTTTCCATCGATGGTTGTTGTAGGAGAGAGGCATGGTGTGCATTAACCTTCCAGACCCACTTAAAATAGGATTACGTATTGATGAAGATAATGAACCTAGAGTTTTGATTTTTATCCCTTTAACTTCTTGTGCCCTATCTGGTGGTTTTCTTTGAGGTACTCTTGCTGTGAGGATATGGTTTGCCTAGGCTTGTTTGTTTGCTTACTTTATCCTGTGGATATTTATCGCTGTGCTTGGCATTGCCATGAAACAAAAAGTTGACTCTAATTTATTTCAGTGCATGGAACACGGTTTGCAGGCAGGAGACTAATTCTGCTCTCTGAGGAGCTCCACTTCAAAGGAATAGGCCCATGGGGCTGTAATCTTTTGAAAAAAAACTCAAGAGAGCTCAGAGAAGACCTGTCAGAGTGCGAAGAATGAATTCTCCTATTCACCTTTCAGCACTGATAGCGTGTAAGTCAAGCAGCCTGCCTTGCTGTATCTATGAAACACCTGTCTCTGAAAAGCAGGAGATAGAGATATGAATTCTGGACAGGTTTGGGAGAGAAGGAACTTCAGACAGTGTTTAATTACAGTTTGCTCTTACCGATTTCTCAATGTGCCTGAAAACTACAGTCTTTTGCAGTGACCTTGATGTACGATCTGTTCTAACAGAAAAGCAGCACAAAGTAAAAGCATTTACATAGATTTATAGTTAAGCTCTGACATTTCACTAAGAGCTCAGTAAGTTCCAGTGGATGTGGCAGCTTCAGGAGGGACGCTGGGCATGGTGTGTGGAGGAAATTGACTTGGGGAAATAACTCGGTGATAGTGATGAAAGTATAAGTTGCGGTGTTAGAAGTATATGCTCCTGCAGAAATGTCACAGTGTGAAATGTTTGCTGAGTTTGGTTATTTCATTTTCTCATCAGTGAGATCTTTAGCAAAAAGGGTGTGTGGCTATGCATGACAATTTCAGAGCTTCCAAGGTTAATGTATTTTGTTTTGTCAGCAGCAAGAGATCTTTTTATGCACTGAAATACACATTTTTATGTACATGCACTATTGACCTAATAAGATTAAAAGATCTTGAGATGGCAGTACTGTGAACGTGTAACTAAAGTTTGTAGCAGAAAGATAAAGTAAGCCTTTTCCATAATGGTGGATGGAGCTCACTGTGGCTGAGCTGGCTGAGGGGAATGCCATTTGTTTCAGTGCAGTTTGTGGAGACCTTTCCTGTGGTTCATATGTCTGAGTCTCTGAAGATACTATGAAACACAATTAGAATAACTCTTGCTAGACAGTGGGTTGCAAACCTGTGCATTGCTTAAAACAGCTTCTTCTGTGTCATATCAAAAAAAGTACAGTTTTTAGCAAAGTCTACTTACGGTTTTATTGTAGTAATTCCTTCCTCTGTTGCAGAGTGGCAGGCTTTCACTAGGCATGTACAAGGGAGATCATAAAACACTGAAGCATACACTGATCTGGAATTCATTTGGGCTATATATTCCATTTGTGGTTTCCACAATTAACATAAGTAACTCTTTATACCTAATTATGTAAATAAATGAGCATTAAAAACTGTATCAGCTTTTGTCACTACTGATGCATGTTACAGAGCCCTTTTCTCCCTTTTCTTTTTAGTCCTTCAGACTAATATAATGCTATACGTCCTATTTGCCTGGAGAGGAAGAAAGAATAATTTAATGATCTGTCATTTGGCTTTTGTGGTATCTTGTCCCATGGCTGTGAGATAATCTAATGAAGGTCCCCGTCACTGGGTTAAAGAACATGCTGCTCTAGTCTTTGACGTACGGCCAGGTTTTTACTCTGTTACATGGCCAAAGAACTGGGTTTTCACGGAGTCTGATAGAAAGAAAGGGACATTTATTTTTCTGTTAAACTTGAAAATAAAGGGCAAGGTAAGATCTCAGGTCTTTAAGAATATATTCACAAAATGACGACTTGTAAGATACGGATCAAGTCCCATAATATTCACATATTTTCTTTGTCTTTTCCTGGTGCTTGTCAGGAAGCCTTTCAGCATATTTATACCTCAGTTTAAAATGTGCATAGTTCTTAATTTAAAAAAATTCAGGAGTGTCCATCATACTGTAAGGCTCTTCTAGTATCCTCTTTAATGTTCTGTATCCCAGTATGCTTCTATCTTTTGAATCAGAGATTTCCAAAGTACTGTATATCCAACTTTATGCATGTATTTTTATTTTAATACTGTGCAAAACTCTGTAATAGAGAAGATGTTGATTTGATTCAGAAATTTCAGGGCAATCTCAGAAATTACATTTCTTTCTGGATTTTTTTCAGGTTTGCTCTGACATGCTGTTTGATTTGCGAGGCATAACTTTTATGAACTGACATAAAGACCTGTAAGCAAAATTAAACATATCAACAATTAAGCATGCTTTTTCTAGTCAGCCCAACCCAATTGAATCTATCATTTCCATTTATTCATCTTAAGGGGAATATTTAAACAAACAAACAAACAAACAAGGTGTAGTCTGTTCTCAGTTTTTCCCTCTGAAGTGCTCAGATAAGTACCATTTCTTTCTTCTCATAATTTAGCACTGGTCCTTGTGCCTGAACTACCAGAAAAACTGTGGCACTGTCAGTATTTTTTACTGGTAGTCATTGACAGGTTTGCTTGTATGCATTGTTGAAAAGGTAAGAAGCTACAGTGAATAATAGGAAACGTCAAATGGATTTAACGGGTAATCTTTCTTGGCCCTTCTCATGGCTGTGCTTTCAGTTCAGGTTTCCAGGGAGAGAACTGAATGTGGCTGGGTTGAATCCCAATTTGAGTCTGCTGCATCAACATCTACTTCTGGCAGTATGCTGTGACATTGGCTCAGCATGATTACACAGACGACCTTCTGTGTTTGCCCTGAGTTTTACCTGGCATAACTGGAAGAATCAGAAAGTGTTACTGTTGTTGTGACCAGCCTAAATTTTCTGCATTCCTGTTGCAGATCAGAGGAAGGAGAGGAAGAAAAAAAATCAGATTGTCCCTCAAAGAGGCTCTAATCTACACCAGGGAATGCAGTGGAAACACAGTCAGTGAAATTCACTTATGTACTTAATTATTCAAGAGAAAAAATATTATCCATCTTGAAAAAATGACTTAGTAGGCGATGTGTCTTTTCCGTATGAAGAGAGTAGCTATGTGATATGAAAACAAAGCTTTTTTTCCACTTCACACTTCAGATGTGCTTGTTACTGTTATTTGGGACTCTGAGCCTTGTCTTCAGAAATTAGCTCGAGTTGGCCAAAAGAGGTGGAACACTCAATTGTGTGATAAGTCTGGTGGTGCAGGAGCCAAGGGTTGGGTTGTTTCCTGGGTGCTTGCTCTCTTCAGTTTATTAAAGTAATGAGTAGAGGGAAACTAATCAAGAAGAGTGTTCGGGATGAGATTCATTTCATGACTTGTTCTCCAGTTTACTTTGGGTAGTCTTGGATAAAACCCTAAGTTCACTCTGGTGCTAATGCAAGATTAACAATAGATTTGCGTACGTATAATTGTTCTTAAATATGGGGTTGAGGTTTTGCAAGTGCGACCAAAACATGGATAAATGATACTGCTGGGCAAGGTTTGCTGTACGACTCCGATATTTTGAATGACTTTAATGATAAGGCATGGATGGTTTGTGGAAGGCTGTGCTGTACCTTCCACTGTGAAAAACAGGAGGTCCACCGTGTCAGGAGCTAAATACAGCTGAGCACTGTCTTGACCTGAAGGTGGAAGTGGATGTTCTCAGAGTGGGACAAGCCCTGGAGTAGAGTGAAAATTCCACACTGGTGTTTGCAGGGTGCTTTTCACAACCACAGAAATCCTGTGTGAGATGTGGTTAAGACATTGATGTTTCACTGCTTTAATACTGGCACTGATACTGAGTCTGCAAAAGAAACTCATGGCTTCAGAGATGCTGTGAGTGTAATTGATTGTTGACTCAATTGATTATTCTGCATCATCTAGATCTCATCTTGTGAGTGCTGGATTTTTAATTTTTTCCCTATAAAGTATTTGCTACTTGGTTTTGGGTGTTCTTTTCATAGTTTAGTGAGATTTTGGTTCAAAGGTATGCTTTCAAACCTAAGGACATCAAGTGCTTCTGAAGCATTTGTTGCTTAGAGCTTCTGAGATAACGTTAGCAGAGGAGGAACGTTTTTTTCATTGGATTGTTCTAAAGTTGGGTCTTATTATATTTTTTGCTCAATCTCAATATATTTTTTCAAATAGTGGACTGTACTGGCATTGTGGTTGAAGGTGTTAGAAAATTAGTCTTTAAGTAAACTTTATATGGCTTTTGGTCAAATTATTTAGATAGACTTACATTTAACTGCGAACGAAGGCTGTTTAAAAAAAAAACACACATGCTTTTTCCCCTCTACCTTTTATACAACATTTATTTAAAATAATACAGCTATCCATAAAGAAGTGAGAGTAAGAGTGCAGTTGATGACATTTTTCTTCCCCTTTCTGCCAAAAACTAAAGGGAATTTGAAATTGTCCTGTGCAGATGACAGAATCTGATGAGTGGTAGTAATCCTACCCTCTGATTCTTTCTAGGGCTAAGCATTATTTTGCTATTTTTATTTAATTTAGTGTAAAAATGTCACTGATTTCAACAGGTGTAATACCTAGTTCTTGGAAACTTCTTCAAAGTTTGATATTCACACATAACATAATTGTTAGTATTTGCTTTACTATACGCATTTATAATTACAGATATGTTTCTGAGATTCTTTTTATTAAGTGCTTTGCTATTTTTAAGTATATATTAATTCAAAATTATATGAGATATTTTTTTTAGTTGCTCCTACATGGCAAAATGTTTTGATTGACTATTTTAACAGTTGTGAATAATGGACTGTATGTTTCTGCTTCTGGAACACAAATGGACATTGATTTTCTTTGGTTTGCTTTTGAACCCCTAAAGAGGTAAAGTGATTAGAATTATGCTTGTGAGAGAGAGGATAGAGTTCTGTCATTTTATGTATATTATAAACAACCCTTTAGAGCTGAGCTACATTAATAAGATTTCTTTTTCAAGTGAAAAAGGAGGGGCAAATCATCAACTCTACAGTCGTCTTGCAGCTCTAGATTTCATCACACACAGCTGTCTGCCTGTATCCATTATGGCTAGTATCACAGCTGTATGTTCATGAATGCAGCAGAATTCACAAACAGTTCCTTGCATGGGTGTTTTAATCAGTTACTAAAAGCTAAACATGATGATAAAAAGGGTTTGGTCCATGCAGAGCAGTTGTTGTCAAGTAATGGAACACACACTGATGCATGTGTAAAGCTCTTCAGTGAAGACAGGAGTAAGGATCAGCGTCAGACCATTTAACATTTGGAGTGCCTTTGCTCTCATTCTGTGGGTTGTGTGTTTTGCTTTTTTATGGAACAACTTTATGAACACAGTATGTAATATATAATAAAAAGTAGTCTTTGCAGAACTAGCATTAGGCTGTAATAACGTGAAAGAATGGATGTAAAAGCAACTGGGGTCACAGGTCCTAGGAGCTGTAGCAGTTATGAATGTTATGAATGGGGTGTGATTGGGCACTGCCAGGGGTGCAGTTAGTGACAATGCTCCTTATCCGCAAACTAAGCAACTCCAGTAAAGTAAGTGCAAAAATAGCTACTCTGTTGCTTTTTCAGCTGAAACAGCTTCTCAGTGAAATACAATGACATTCCTGGAGGAATTTTACTGGAAGAAGCCTTCTGTAACTGTGCTAGTCATTTCCAAGCCAAGTATACGTGAAGCATGACAACATCTGATGATTATTACTTCTTGTTTTTCTTTAACTCACTGAGATTAGGAAGGATCTTCCCAGATAACTGAATGCCCAAGTAGAAAATTTCTTTCTGCACGATGTCATTAGTCTTTCACCTGGTTAATTCTTAAGCATTGTTCTTGTATTAATGCTTCATCACATACTTCTTTTCACAAGTTACTGTCTTATACAATTGTGAGATTGTCTGGGCTATTTTCTTGGGACGCCACAATTAAAATTGCCTGAATTTCAGTTTATTGATCTGTTTTATACAGCAATTTTCCTTTTCACTACTTTAAATAGCCTCCTAGTAATCTGAGCTGACTTTACTGATCAGTGATTGTATATTCTTTTTGTTGTGTTATTATCTGTGTTCTCAATACCACTTATATTCCTACATTTATCTGCAAAGTTCTTGTTAGTTTTAAAAAAAACCCACTTTCCTGGTTTTGTGAGGTGGACTATATGATTATTCATTGCATGCTTTGATTGTTTGAAATACCCAGTTGTTAGCAGTGACTTTGTACTGCCTTTCATTGCTGTGCTCCTGCACGTTCTTTCATGTACCTCTTACTGCCTCTTTTTTAACTTCTTCATAATATTACAATAGTTTTTTCCTGAAATCAAAATCTCGAGTTTAATTTCAAGCATTAATTATTTTCTTCATGTCCTATGTTTTGCATCCAACCAATTCTGTAGTTTTTTGTGCTCTGCTTCTGTGTGTCTGTGTACAACTCAATTAAGGTTAATATTTTATCCTTTATATACTGTGTGTTTACAGGAATGAGTCCATGACTTTTCCTCTTTGAAATCAGACTTGATTTTTCCTTTTATAGTTAACTCTTTGCTATTATGTATTAGCTGCAGTTGTCTAACAACCTGAAAGATGTGTTTTTTTTTGTGGAAAAGTGTTGGGAAATGGGGAAAGGAGATATTTTGGCAAATGACAAGAACAGCATCCATAATCTACTGAATCAGTTTAGTCTGTTGAGTTTATACATTATATTTGGATCCGTTTTTTTCTATATTGAACAAGATTACTTGGGTCGTATTACTTCTGTTTTCAGATTTCAACCCTATACTAGCTCATTTTTGCCTAAAAATGATAATTTGGCCTAATACAGCTTTATTGTTTTCTGGAGGGAAATAGAGGATTGAGGATATAGTTTGAATACACGGAAAAATCAGTTTTAGGTTAGAGACAATTACACTGTCGACTCTATTATGTCACTTTTGGCAAGGAGTAGAAAGCCTGCTTGGTCCACTCAGTTGCCCTGTTGTGTTGTTGCTGTATTGAATAGTCTCTAAAAAAGCTGATAATGTGCCCAAGATCATTATCTTAAAATAACTGATATACAGCAGCTACTTTTTATCAAAGTAAGATGGGAAATTCTGCAAAGCAGCAAACTAACATGCAGATTGGTCAATATATCTGGTTAAGGAAGATATCTGTTATTCTGAGAGAGATATTCCTCAGATTCCTGTTAGTCAGGTGAAGCAAATTTGGGGATGATGGTAAAACTCAGGATGTGGTTTAAATATCAATCCCTGATCCTTGAATAAATGCTTTGTTAAAACTGTGAAAAGAGGATTTGTATCTGTTGTGGCTGAATGGCCAGTACAGAGAAAGGACTTGCAGTTCTGAGAGGGTCAACTGGCAACATACCTGAATCTCTGCTCCCTCAGCCTCCAGGCTTTGCAGCTGAGATGTTTGGAAGGACATATGGGATGTCAGTATTGGAACAGTGCAAAAAGACTCTTGTGGCATTTTTTGTTAACTTTTTGTTTCAGCCTCGTGAAACCAGTAGATTCAAGGCGTCAGCCTGCTTTTGTGTAGGTAGTGAATCCAGTCAGCAATCTGGACATGCTCCTGTGAAGCTCTTGGACCCGGGAGAATGGATTTAAGGAATTTGCAGGCTGGTACAGCTTCTGCTAAGCTCCTGACACTCAGTGGGGTTTAGGATTGCATGGTGTTGTCTTTTAGAGGAAGAGTTTTTCTCCAGTCGATACAGACCTACACTTTTGCAAGAGGCTGTCGTCAGGTTACAGCAACTGCTCCACCACATTCTATTATTTGCTAACAAACTTTTCTTATGAGAGTGTTTGCTACAGTAAATTCAAACAGGAATGCCTTTTGATGGTTTTATTCTGTGTTCAGTTTCAGGAGATGTTCATATTCTTAAACATTATGAAGAAATGTGTTGCCTACTTACCCTGAAAAAGAGTATGAGAGAAGAATCAAATATGTTTTTTACTGAGTAGTGGTAGGGAAAGATTTACACTTGATCTGAAATGCCTGTTTGAGAAATCCCAGACTTACTCCGTGCCCTCTAGTACTGAACAGGACAAGCTGCAATAACTTTCTGGCAGAGGAAATCACAGTCAGGAAACCACAGTATGCAGGTGAATACACCTGTATGTGCTTTCTTAGGAGAAGAAAGTGCGGTTCTTTGCTTCTTTCTTAAATGAATTAATTTAAATAAAGCTCTCCTTGTGACAGTGAAATGTTTACCAAGTAGAGCAAAAGCTTTTAATGGCTTATAATATGTTATGAAGGGCAGTACTAAAGACTATTCAGAAGATAGAGCTACGAGCTCTTAAGTGTTTTAAAATGCAGATAAGATGTCACATAAAGCTGTTCATTAGAAAGAATGATAGTAGGTGTTTAAAAATATTGATAGGGGAACTCTGCTGTTTTTCACTCTGGATTTTTTTGCCACGTTTTACTCTTAGGAACATAAAACGACATAACACCTTCCCTGCTATTTACTGCGTGATACTGCTGGTGACTGTGTGTAGACAGCAGTATGCCTTATATAAAATTCTTTGATGGCTGCAGGACTGTAAGCCTGAGATCACTAGTACCTGCAATCATAAAAATCTAAATAAACTGTATGAAAGAAGGCAGAAAAATACAGTGGGTTTGCTTTTGCATTCTTTATGAGATGATAGAAGATATGCATAACTCTTGAAAGGAGAAAAAGGTGAATAGCTACATTTCTAGATAAAGCAGAGAGAGAAGTGTTAGAGGGACAGAAGGAAAATGTTTGGTGAGAGAGTTGCTGCCCATGTTCTTGAGGGACGAGTGGTGCTTCCCAAGACTGAAGTTGTTCAGTGCTATTCAGAAATACATCCTTGAAATATGGACTTGCTACTGATGCAAAAGAGTTCTGCCAGAAGCATGTTCCCTGTCCATATAGAAAATGTCTGGGAAAGACTGCACCTGTGTCATTGTTATCCAAAAGTCCTGTAAGTTCCCCATATTTAAAGCAGGACCTCCTGCACAGGAATTCAGTTGCATCCTTAAGACAGGCCACTCACTTCTGTGGGCCCTTTTGGGGATGTAGTTGAGATACTAGTTCTTTCGGCTATCTGAGATTAGTCTCTTAGTACAGAAGAACTAAAACCAGATATTAATGAGGTCCTTAGGCTGTCCTGAGATGCAAAAGTGGGATCATCAGGATTTCTCTTCTTTTTTTGCCCTTCCCTTCCAGCAAGTAGAGCTGAAACCTACTCTAAAGGCAATTGTAAAAGTGTAAAATTAAGATTGTGAGCTTTCGAAATATTAATTATTCTTCATGGGAAGTGGATAAGAAGGAGGCTACCTTCATGGATCAAGTGTCAATATTACTGCAGTTTCAAAGTGATACACAAGATTGACTTACATTCCTCATTTAATGATAGCAGAATTTTCTTTTCTGGATAGTGAGAATTATTTTAAATACTCCTGCGTATCAAATTGTTCTCTGTAGGCATTCAAAGTGCTGGAAAAAATCTCTGTACAAAAGCTCACAAAAACCCATGCAGTACTTTGAAGTTTAGCAATTACAGGTAAATGTCACTTTCTGCAGGCTTATGGCATGTAAATAGCTGGAGATGCTACTGCAGGGAAAGCTAGTCTTTTATTAAAAAAAATACACATCTGTAGTAGTAACCTATTTATAAGTGCATAAAAGATCTTGCTGCTTGTTCAAAACCTCTGTTTTTCCCCAAAACACCCATCTGTTTGTTCATCAAAGATTTTTATTACCTTAAATGAACGTATAATTACATAACTACAAATTTTTATTTGAAAGAGGTTTTTTTTAACATCATCCATCTGAAATACACTCTTGTATTTAAAATTATGAGAAGGAACTTGAAAACATGCTTTTAAGTACCACAGAGTAATGCTAGACATCAAAATTATAGTCTCTTATACAAGCCTATTGTTCTCACAGTACTGGGCCACGTTAGGGATACAGATTAGTGTCAGTGTTTGACCTTTGAGTTTTAATTTGTGCAAACAAATCCAGCATATGTGAGATGCTTGAGATTGGGAATAACTGTATATACCCATAGCAGCTATCTATGCACCCTTCTGTTAAATCAAATCTCCGGAGTGATGTTTAAAACTATAAAATAACTGAAAATAAAAATCAATAAAAAAGTATATTGTAATTACTGTAGGCAAAATCACAGATCAGTGCAATATGCAGCCACAGGCTGGCTTAGGGAATTGACATATGCAGGTTCTTGTTACCAAACATGCAAAAAGGCCTAGGCATGATGTACCGATTAATGCTGATTGAGAAGGGACAGTTACCTCCTCATTTGTCCTAGTATGTTGTGTGACTGAATTAGCGCTTTCTTTCTTGACCACGGAGAGGATGTTCTACCCCAAGCTCTGTTTGCATCAGTCTGGGAAGCCTTTGATTTACTGAAATATGCAAGGCAGCCTCTGAGGTGTGGCGTGATTTATATAACGGTCCCTTCCGTATGAGTAGCGACCTGGTATCAGGGGCCTTGCTGGAGCACACCTGTTGAAAGAACATAGAAGATGCATATTGAGAATATTGTGTGTGGCATAATCTTTATTTACAAAGTTTGGAAGTAGTATTTCTGTTACAAGTCAGTAAATGTGCTGCAGATAATTGCTTGTCGCAAAACTCAACGTTGGGTTAAATTTGGGCTCTATTACTTCTCATAACCATGGCTGTCATGGTGTCTCTTCCTGTCTCCCATCTGGCATGCTGTGGCCTGTCAAACCTTTACCTCGTGCACTGCCAGTCATTCAGCACTAGGAAGGCCTTGCATTAGGTTCTTTCTGGCTATCTTGGGTGGTAGCTGCTTACAGAAAAGTGTGCAATTACTCATGTTTATTTATGAGGTTCGTAGTTCTGAGACTTACTTGCTGGAAGACCTTGAGATTGTCAGCGTAACAATCCTACAATGCCATAATACAATGATATAAAAGTACCTAATTCAAGGAAGAAATGGTAAATGGAAACTGTTTCTTTGTTGTTTACGTGTACAGCAGTAAGCGTAGATGGCATCTCTTTGGTATCACCATTATGATAGAAGTAAAAGTGACTTGAGTTACAAAGACTTTTCAACTCATCTGTAGAACTTCAGGTAGAACATTTCTTTCTATTTCTAGTTACTGACATATCTAAAAAGATAATCGATTTCTTTTCAATTGGCATAAGGTTTAACTTTGCTTTTCAGCTGACTTTTTTCCAGCCATACCTTAAGGGATGACAAAATTTGTAATTTGAGAGGAGGTCATTTCAGTATTTTTGAGAATGGTTCGTAGTTGGAGCTTCACATTTTTGATTTCCTCCCCACAGTGTTTTTAACTTTTACAGGCTCATCACTTGACAGTACATGTTTCTAAGATGTATGTGTGTATACATGTGTTTATAATAGATACATCTCTATATATCCGTGTTAAATATGTTGTATAAGTGCTTGTGAGCCTTGGTAGCCCTGGGATTTGAAAACCCATTATCAACCCACTTTTGATCATGATACTGGCCACATTATGTGGCTGGATGTTCTTGTGGCTTCTTTTAGACCTGCATAAAACACACAGTTGCCTGTGCTTGTCCAGGAATTGACCTCAGATCATCTTTCTCACGCTGTGTACCTTCCTCAAATCTATTCAGAACCACAAGTGAGGATCGTCTTCCTGGCCTGTTAAAATCTTCTCTTTACGTACCTCTGCTGGTTCTTCCTCCCTCACAGCAAGCTGAAACTCTCTGTTTTCAAAGGTTTTGCTTAGTAAAGTTGAGCATTAGATGCTGTATTTAGCAGCTTCCTGAGATTTTTGTTCTTACCATCTGTCCACCACTGTCTGAATTGCCTCTTCTGTCACTTAAAATTTCTATAATACATATTTTTCTGTAAAATGTTGTACTTGAAAATCTGCTCTTAAAATGTTCAATTGTCTTCTTAACTTCCAGTAGGATGCTTGCAGATGGTTTCCATCTGGAACTGATTTAAAGCCTAAACAAGAGGTTTTTTCAGTGGTTCATTTTGAATAGTTTTGTATGAATAGTTCTGTATAATTCAGTGAGATCTTAATGCCTCATTTTTGAGTAACTGAAATTTTGCCTTTTTAAAATTTTTGTCCTGCTAATCCAATAATAGAATGTACTTAAGGTATACTGTTGTGTATTAAAACATCCTGGCACAGACTATGAAAGTAGTATTTCTTGTTTCAATAGCTATGCTTGAATAATTAATTTAGAACTGTTCAGTATATATTTATTCAGTGAAATTATGGATGCTTGATGTGAATGTTTTTAGACATCTGCCTTTAGGCAGTACATACCAGACAAGGGCAGATTACCTGGAAATTTACCTTCAGCTTGATAAAACATTCCTGGTTTTCTTATGTGTGAGTGTTCAGCATTTGGTGGCAGTTTTTGTTTGGACTTAAACTGGTGTCCATTTTTTTCAGCAACATAAAATTCAAAGTGTAAAGAGTTTTATTTAAAAACACAGAAAAAGGCCTGAAGAACAAACAGCTTGAACAAGTGGAATTACACATATCAGTTTGATTGTATAGTGAATTAAAAAAAACCCAGTGAATTAGTGAAGATAAATGTTACTCTTGAATCCAAACTGTGAGGATGTGGAGTGTGGGGAGACCTAAAAAGAAAATGTGGATCCTTGTGTGTGCTGCAGCAGCTCCTGCCAATGTCCCCATCACGCTCGTGAAATGTTGTTGTGGGCAATGCGCACTCAACTATGCAGTGCTGGGCAGCTGCAGAGCTGCTTCTTGCTGTGAAAACAAATCTTGGTCTTTTCTTTCATACTGCATGCACTCTCTTAGAGTTTGTTATTCAAAAATAACATAGCAAATGAGCATACTGCTGGAAGAAGAGAGGTGAACTTTTCTTAAAGGAAGACAACCTGGTCTGGGACATGGATTAATGTGTAGGTTTTGTGGGCTGATCAGAAGCTTTGTGAAAAACTGATAGTTTGACTAGTCTGTTTTGATTTTTATTTTTAAAATAGTCTTATCTAAAATTTAGTGGAAGCTTTACTGTGGGTAATATTTTTTTTTTTACTGAAGCTTAAGAAAATTTCAAAACTGTGTTTTAATGTGAACTTACTTATATAAGTTTGGCAATATCAAGGTCTACTGAGTAGATCTGTGATCACCACATAGACTTGAGGAAGTTGCATAAATTTCTTTTGGCTCATTTATCCGCTTTAGCTTAAATTCATGTTTCATGAACACATGGGTTAGTACTTTGAGACTTCATTAGTAAATGGTTACATAAAGGTTTATTTCCAGTAGTTAGAGGCAGTGGAGGCATATAGTATGTTAGATATGAATTTACACACATTTTTGGTTTCTCAGAATATTTTGCTGATCTAGTAGCAAATTTCTGTGTAGTTGAAGTCATTGATTTCTCTGATGTGTTATTACCTTTTGGAAGAACATTACACAAGCCTGGGAAACAACTTGATTTGTTATAGGATCATTTAAAATGGATTTCTATAAGTCTATTCTTGACATAAATTACATTTAATATGAAGTCATATTTGTTCATTTTCCAGTTTCTGTCTGAATTGTTATTCTGCAAGGAACTTTTGGATATTTTGGGATTCATGTACTATAATAAGCACTCACAGGAGCCTTTTTGCGAGCGTTTTGTCTGTGAATAAGAGCCACAACTGCTAAATAAATATGTTCTTTTTCTGCTACAGCATTCTAAAAAGAAAAAGTGGACTCTTATTTGAAGAGGGTTATAAATTCCCAAAATAAATTGAATTTTGTCTGTATTCAAGTAACAGCTGAATGTATGTATTTTTCACACAGTATGACACTTCTGACTTAAAAACCCATTCCTTTTTCTATGTTAGCATTTGATTTCAAATCTGCTATAATTCCATGTTCAAATCTGGGTATGGATTTGATGTAATGTTACATTCTTTCTGTTACGGGAAAGAATTAAGATAAAACTGAAATATAGGGATAATTTGAGTGAAAGTGGAAAGGTAGCCTAATATGATGCCAGGTAGAAACACAGTCAAAATAACTATTAACACTTGCTTCAGCCTTGCTGTAGGCAGATTTATAGTAGCACGTATCTCTGGATTTGTCATGGGCCAACCACATAGACTTCCACATCAAAGTACTTACTGTGTATTCATGTTCTGGCAAGGCCACTAATGTATTAGGTGTGTACATGTAGAATAGATGACAATTACAGTGTAAGTAGGATAGTAGTAACAGGTAAGAGAGTTGTCCTCTTAAAAAAGAGAGGCAAGAACCATCCATCATGATCCTGTCTGTCCCACAGCACCTTGTCAGTGACTCATTCTGAACAGGTGTAATAGTTGTAGATGTGAGACATAAAACCACTTACAACTTACATTTTGCTATCCTTGCACACATAATGAGAACATCTATGCTCATTAGCAAAGATTTCTAGCACCGTTGCCTTTCTCTTTCACAGCTGTCTTGTTATCATAAGGCAACAACTGCAGTTGGTACTCAGACCTCACCGTTAAGGCCATGCTTTGCTTAATAAGAAGTTATTGTTTCAGTACAGTGTTTTGGCATGACACTGGGGATTTTGTAATGTTTTCTCTTTAAATGGAATAATCTGCTGTGGTCTTGCATGTATTACATTTACGTAAATAGCTCTGTGGCCCTACCACAGTAGGACTTCAGTTCCTCCACAGCAGTCAGTAATGCTGCAAGCACTACTTTTCATTTGTCTTCACTTCATTTTGAGGTAGTAGGTTATCTATTATGAATAAAAGCTCACATCTCAGATGAATGCATTAATTGCCAGTAGGATTAATAATGAGACTTCATTTTATCCAGCTGTGTGTATGCACAAAACCTTTTATTGTCAGTACCACTCCCTGTATGACCCATTTTGCTGAAACCAAGTATGGTGAAGAGATTGCAAACTCATAAATGCTTTTGGAGATTTTCAGGCATGCAAGTGTTTGTACACATTCACCCATGTGTGAGCATATACATGCAGCATGATAACAGACTTCATTTTCTTTGACAATCAAATAAAAAAATAATGACAACTATGTGAACATGTCCTTTTTATTTTTGTTATACTCTGGGTGTTTTGTATGCTGTGTTGTATTTCACAGAATAGAACAATTGTGTGTTTACAGAAAATGTATTGTGAGTCCTAATTAAAGCTTATTGTGGCCAAATTGGTAATTATGGTACAACTGGGGAATGCAGTTTATTAACGTAGTTGGGGATATGAGACATAGGCTTCTATTATTTTGTCTGAGTACTTTTTAAATTATGACTGAGGGGACTGTAAAATTTACTTTAGTGTTCAACAAACGGGCTAAGAGAGGCTGTAAGCAGTGGCAGTAGGCATTTTGCAAAGAAGGTGCATGGCTAAAAGGCTGAAAACTTCTGCCATGTAATTTGTGGGCTGCACAGTTTATCGTTGTCCAGTCACAAAGATTAAAGCAATTTAGAAATTAGAAGCTCTAAACCAAGAGCTGTCCAACAAAAGGGCAGTTGTAAAACTTGATTCAAATGCAGTCATAAACTTCCAGAACACCTATTGGTGTTTAAGCATTTATTAGTATTTTAGCCATTTACTTTCCTCTGACTGACATACATCTTTCTCCCTTGCTAGATTTCCAGACTTTGAAAGAATAGTAAACATCTCACAGAAAGAAGACACTTTGTACTCTTTTCGTCCTTGTGGCAGTCACACAGGATTACGTACTGAATTTTTTTTGCTTATTTGAAATACAAATTTTCCCACTTTTGAGCTTTATTGTTTTTTTGGTTGTATCTAACTCACCACAAGGGACAAATTATCAAGGTTATTTATTGTTCCTGTGTTTTGGGGAAAATTTGTTCCTAGAGTTGTTCAGATCCTCCAATATGCATGCAGTGCTCTTGAAATTTAAATGTAGCATTCATAGTTGGTTTTTTAAACTGTGTTAAACAAATTACCTCTAGAACTGAGGGAAAAATGTCTCACTGCTAGCAAAATTGGCACAATTTGTAAATTGGCTTTGTGCTATCTGTTGGTTTCTCTTCAGATGAAAGGTATGGAGTGCTCTTGTCTAGCTGAATATGTTTTCTGTAAAAAGACTAGAATTTCACCATGTCAAATTCTAACAAAACTTTGCTACTGGCAAAATATTAGTGCATGCATGCTATGGATGCCTGGGAAACTTGAGAGCCTTATGCTAAACTGGAGTTCGGAATATTGAAAAACGGTGTTCTCAGGCATTTTTGGAAGTGCAAAACTAAGTGTGTATAGTGTGTGCTTTAGTGGATTTTTGTAACCCCTTCAAAGAAGGGAAATATTCAAATGCATCTTGCAGGTCAGGGTAAAGAGCAAAAAGAAATCTGAAATATATGTAATTTACCTTGTCTGTTTGAGTGTTGTGTATGGACTGAATGCAGACTTGTAGCAGAAAATGTGAGAGACGAGGAATGTGGACGCATGCAATCTTTTTATATATTCTAAGATTGCTGATCTTAAAGGCTAATTCTGAATAAACAACAGCATCCCTATGCAGAAAGTCTTGTAAACAGATTCATGTAATTTAAAGATATTTGTTTTTTTAAGCTGGAAGACTTTTTTTCATGTGCAGTACTGAAACATATTGATGGATTTACGTTCCTTTTATATCTTCACATATGAGTAACCTGATTTGCTGAATATATGATTTCTCTTTCTTACATTTTTCATCCTCTTTTAGCCACTTGGTGTGCTTTATACTCAATTAGAAAAATAAAAAAAAAACTGTCATGCCTCACTTACATTGTACAATTTCTTTTCTTATCAAGTGCACCAAACCTAGGTCATGGCCAACTTTATGGTTTTTTTTTTCTTTAGATTTTTAATAACTTTTACCTTGGTTTCCAGGTCTATTATCTTCCTATGCCTCTTATGATTGCTATCTTTTGGGGCCATATTGAATGAAACTAGGGCTTATGTAAGAACACTTTCAAGAGAATGTTACTGCGAGCAACCTTCTTTACATACTCTCTGTTGTTCACAACTCTATGGAAGCTCTATCATTGAAGTGTGACCTTGTTAGTTGGGACTTCATTTGGTAGCATCAACGAAGTGTGTGAGAACTGTTATTCTATGCTACAGTAACTTTCATGTACCAAAGGTTGACAAATCACTGCTTTGGAGTTTGGAAACAAGTCAGACAAGTTTGTATCTCAAATGAAAATAGTGGGCTGTGTCTAATACATTTGTAGCTCAATGAAAAAAAGATAAACTAAGTTCATGGAATCTGAAGCCAAGAGCATTGCTTCAGGGAAAATAGAACGTGCTGTGATATAATTTCCAGTGGTAGCTTTATGAATAAGAGGATAGAACATATCAACAATTATGCCAGTGGCTAGGGATAAATTGAATTATAACTGCATTAAACCTAGTAACAGTTTTTACCCTTTTTCTTGCAATCATTAAGAAATTATTTTCTTTGAAAAGAAGACAAAGCAGAATATTACAAAGGAAGCATAGAATTCCATCTTTGAATGAACATTCATTGGTTAATGTGGGTAATTATGTTTTTGGAAAATACAGATTTATTCAGTGAAATCTAGCCTAGGGGGTAAAATAACAAAAAGGCAAATATGAAGCTGAGCAAAGGCAATATTGGTCATTTAAAAAGCCTATGCTGAAAGAGATTAAGGTTGATCAAAACCCTTGTGATTGTTTTTTGCCCTCTACTTAAGGAATTTACTGAGATTCCTCTCCTGAGTTTTAATTAGTAAAGAAAACGACGTCTTTATTAAGTGACCTTAAGGTATCACACCAGAATAGTTGTACTTGTTGCTCACCTGTGTAGTTTTGTGCCTGTTGCATCAGATGCATTGCTCTGTACTATGGACCATTGCAAACTGCACTTGAGAAGAATCTCATTTATATCCAAGCCCAAAGTTATTATACAATCAGGGAACAGCATAGGTTGGGAGGGACCTTGAAAGATCATCTGGTCTGACATTTGAAGCAGTTATAATCTGTTTTATCCCTATTGTCAATTTCTGTGTAGAGACTGATGAAACATACAGATCTCATGACAGATGACGTATATTGGGTTTGTGTGGCTGGGGAGAGAAATGAGAGTATGTTATAGTAACAGCTCTACAGACAGCAAGGTCAGTGGAAAAGCAGGGGAAGGAGGTGCTCCAGGCACTGGAGCAGCTCATGGTGAGGACCATGATGATCACGTTGCAGGACTTGTTACGCTATGGGGGACTCAGGCTGAAGCAGTCTGTTCCTGAAGGTCAGTACCCCATAGAAAGGGCCAACGCTGCAGCAGTTAGTGAAGAACTGTAGCCTGTGGGAGGGACTCCTTGGGGGAGAAGCTTGTGGAGGACTGTCTCCTGTGAGAGGGACCCTGCAGTGGAGCAGGGAAAGAATGTGAGGCGTCCTCTCCCTGAGGAGGAAGAAGTGGCAGAGACAATGTTTGATGAACTGACCACAACTCCCATTCCTCGCTTCCCTATGCCGTTTGGATGGAGGAGGTAGAAAAAAACAGGAGTGAATTTTAGGTCAGGAAGATGGGAGGGGTGGTTTGGTTTTCTCATTACTGCACTCTGATTTTGGTAAATTCAGCTATATTTTTCTATCCTGTCCTCCTGAGGAGGGGAATTTTAGAGCAGCCTTGAATGGGCACCGTACATCATTCAGGGTCAACTCACAACAGACTGATTAAGCTTCTGTAATTGAGGAACAAAGCGTAAATTATGGAAATTTCACCCAAGGCACTGGAAAAAGAAATATGGATGAGGTGAATATCTTCTTACAGCGAAACTGGCTTTTGCACTGTTGGTGCTAAACTGTAAAAGGATTATTGCTCCTTTCCATAACTTTCTGAACTGGAATCTTATGAGCTCGTGCAATTATTCTTGACTAGTTTCAAATGTTCCAGAGTGCTTATAATTGACAACATTTGTTAAAGAACATAAAAGGCTACATTTTACTTCTAGTAATGGTAAAGTGTCATCATTTTCTAAGTCTTGTAGTTTTCCTCTTGTGGTGGTAATTTTATCAACAATAACTAGTTTATCTATACTTGTCTGTCTTTATGTACACATTGTTTATGTACAATTTAAGGACTTTCTTTACCTCCTTACTTCTCTTCATTTTGCATGGTGTCAACACAATTTATGCTTTTCTTTCCTCCTCTCATCTTCCTGCCCAGAGTTATAATTTTTTCTCTTAAATTTTCTTCAGTCCTGCTGGTATAACTAGCTTTACTTACGTTTTGTACTTCCTTTACCTATTTCTTGTCATTGTCTCTCTCCCTTCATACTATTATTTTTTCCTTCATAACTGTTTGCAGTTATGGAAATGATCATGGCTGAAAAAAAATTCTTTTGTATGTCATGGAATAGCAGTTTTCAGATGGTGTTTTTGTAGATGTAACTGAAATAGGGAACAAACAACCTCATTAAAGACCTTTAGTTCATCAGAGAGTGTTAAACAGTTGTTTTCAGCTTGACCACATTTGATAATAGAACCAATCAGCCGGTAAAAATTTATGTTTAGTAGAGACTCTGAATATGGGTAAAATAAAAATTGAGAAATTGAGCAGTAGGAGCTTATGCGTGATGGGCTTCCACCCTCTACAGAGCCAGTTTATCATACTTGCTGTTTCCGTTCCTTTAATGTGAACCTCTGGTGGTCTTTTGGAAGCTGGCTAGGGTACTTCTGGCAGGCTGAAAAAGTACCACTATCCAGGAAATTCTTTTATTTTCTGCAGTCTTGGTAAGCTTTTCACCACTTTTGTTACCACAGACATGGACTTCATTTTGCTTGATGAGCAATGAGACTGGAAGGGATGGGTGTTAATAACACTTGGACCCTATTGTGGAAGAAAGCTTCCTTGCCACATCTAGGTCAGATGGCTTCTCCCACAGATCTTCTCCTCTCATAAACAGTATGTTTCTGCTTATAAGCTGCTTGTAAGCTTTAAAAAAAATTTTTATTTTCTCTTGTAAAATCTCCCCAAGAAGAACTTCTGCCCTCTTTATTCAGTTCCCTTAATTGCAATAGTATTTTTTACTGACTTATAGACATAGTCTCAAAGGGCCAGAGCAAGTATTAACTGTCATCAGGAAAGTGAGATGTAAAGCTGACACCGGAAAAGCAGTATTTTAGGTAGGAGCTGATATGCAGAGGAGGTGCTTGTGGCTGTGTTAGTCTGAGTTTGCAGGTTCCAGGAGCAGTGAGAGATGCCACTGTCCTTCTTACCTCCCAGCCACATAGTGAGAATGAGAAGGAAACCATCTGGTGGGAGCGGGGTCCAGGACACCACAGGCGCCAAGGTTGTTCGTGGCTGTAGTAACCCTGCTGGCTGCGCCACCCTCTGCATCCAGCCAGCTCAGGTGCAGGGTGGAAAGCACTGGAGCATGTAGCTGGTCCCAACTTCATTGCTGTCTGCCTGGCTTCTTTCCTCACTGCAATGGCTGTATTTAAGGATTGACTCCTGCATGTATTCACATGTGCCGTTACTGAAGTGATTGTTCTGGAATATAAATCAGTGGTGGTTGCATGGCCTCCTTATAAATTAAGATAATGCTATCCATAAGTCACAATTAACAGTCCCATTTTTGTGCTCTTATTCTCTGGATTTCCTGGTTATACTGTAAGTGGTCCTTTCAAAACCTCTTGCCAGCCCTATTAAAGCAAAGATGATAAATTTTCTAATGTCTTTTTGTATACTATATGGCATTCTGTTCTTCTAAATAATTTATTAGCAGAGAAATTGCAATGAAAGCATGACTCTGGCTTCTTTGGAACATTTATCTTGACAATTTATGATCTTTCATGAGATATTTATCTTGTGTCCAAAAACAAAAACGAACCAAGAGACAGATTTTGGTATTGCATCAGTGAGTTCATGCCAATTTTAGATGTTTCTCAGTAAAAAAGAGTTTTATTTCCAACTAATCAAAGTTGAATTAGTTCAAGTGAAAAGTTAGGGTGCCTTCAGTTCTGAAGACTGCATAAGAAGTTGGAGTACAGAGTAGGTGAAGGAGTTTACCACTGAAGCTCTGTGGACACTATGTTGTAAAGATAATGCAATATAACTTATTTCATGTTTGTCGAATAAAAATTAGTTCTAAACTAATGCAACCTTGGTGTCAGGTTGGGCATAATTCTCAGCTACTTTGCTGTTGGGGTAGTGGTTTATGCCTTTACTAAAAAGAGCATCATTTACTGCCTTTTAGAGACCCATCATGCCATACTGGTGGCAGTGACAATTCACTTCAGCTAGTCAACATTGTTAAAATAGATTCTCTTCCCTGTATTAGGTAATGAATGTTTACATAAATTAAATAATGTAGCGCCCTATAACTTTATCGTGGAAAATCCTCTGACACTCCAGTGGAATTATAACCTTGTCTGAATGCAGTATACGATCATCTGATTGTCACGGATAAGCTCAATAGTGAGTTGTTGAATCAGGATATCAAGCTGTGTTAGTTGAGGACTGCCTTAGTAATACCATCACTGTTTTATTTGCAGGTACTGAGTAAATGCAGTGGGACTCTGATCCAGACAATATACCTTTCCAGATTTCCTTAATGCTTTGTCTTTAGGCTTTCTTTCTCTTTCTCCTATTTTTCCAACCCTGAGCTCTTGTTTCTCTTACAAATGCAGCACTATCCAAGAAACAGGTAGAATTTTTGAATGTACTGCTCAGCTAGAGAAAATGTCCACAAGACCTGTCCAAGGAGTGTTGCTTCTTGTCCTTTATGCAAGAGGGTTTTGTGATGTATCAGTTTAGCTAGAGTAGAAGACAATGCAAAGCACCCTTTAAAAATATAGCCTTTTAAAAAATGGAAATTATGTTAGTTAATAACCACAGAGCAGAACATAAGGAAATCATTGCAGCTCCTGGAAACTCAGATAACTTTGAAAATGGAATGAAACATTGAAATTATTCTTCCTCCACATATGTTTTGGCATATCAAGAGATTTGTTTCTCAACAAAAAACCTGTAACTTGATGTACTCTTATGTCTTTCACATTTCCATTTTTCCTTCTATCAAACTTATATCTTGGCAACCAAAGCCCATTTTGAACCAAAACGTATTTTATTGTCATTCTCAGAAATGTTTTACCCAACTATAGCCTCCCACAGTTCTCCTGTGCATGCCGTGCCACGAGCTGCCCTCTCTCTTGCTGCAGAGAAGCCATCTTCTGAGATTTGCGTTTCAGGTAAACCTCATTCTTCCCTTAGTAGTCTCTCCCTCAGTTGCTCAGTGAAGCTGATTACCACACCTGTCTGTTAACAATATTTTTCCTCGAACGTTCAGTGGTAGCACTGCAAAGAAGGAAATAGGACGGGTAACACTGAAGGAGGTACAACAGCTGTCAATGAAGTGGCTTTCAAGATATCCTGCCAATGTTAATAAACCAAGCTCTTCATAAATCATCACTTCTGAGTAATTAACACAAACAGAAGACTTATCCTAAGGAAAAAAATTACAAAACCCCCACACTTTTTATAATTCTATATTCTTCACCTGTTTTTCTGTTTCTGTTTTTCTGTTTTTTTCTGTTTTATTTTGTCTATCTCCAGATCCCAGGATTTTCCTTCTGGGAGAATTATTTTTTATTCCACTTTATAGGTAGGATTGTTTAAGTTCCTCGTTCTGTTTCTATTCGTAGCCTAGATAAAGTTCCCATTTTTTTTTGTTCAGATATCCACATTTGCACAGCATGGGATCAGCACAGTTAGTGGTGTGGATCAAACCTCAGTTTGTCTGCATGAAAGAAGCCCATGGAGCAAAACTGTGTGTTTCTGGCATATGGGAGACTTTCAAGACCATGTTCCAGTAACCACAAGAGATAAGGTTCTTTGTGCATGTAACTCCTGTGTGTTCAGCAAGAAATGACTATTATATTTCAGTTTCCAAATAAGTCTCTCAGTAATTTAATAGCATATCTCTAGTTCCCACAGTGATGTTTAGTTGTTTATTTTTAAGCTTTGAAGTTGTGCAGTGAGAATGCACCTTGAAATTATGTACCTTTCTTTCAGTTTCGAGTTTTTCTATGGGAAAAGGGTAGTGCATGCTCGATTTAAGTGTTCAGTACTTCGATTTTTGTTCCTCTGTTTGTAAATAATCAGTATTCATCTCAATAGGGCACCAGAAATACAAATAACTGAAAAGAAGTACAAGTAAGCCTTCATACTCATTTCAAAGTCTCTAGATATTTTATGTATTTGTTGGAAATTTCTGCAAGCATATAGCAGAATCAGAACTTACTTATGAATCTATTTTTAGTTTCTTTACAGATTACAATTTTTAAAAATATTGTATCTGTCTTTTGGGTGAAACTTTACTTATGACAATGTTTTTCATCTCACTTTTTTTCTTTTGATGGAAGGCATATTCATGTTTCTCCAGCCATGAAATGTATATTAGCACTGCTTCTAACACCTGGGAAGACAGATAATGTTTTTTGGCTGGCAGGAGAAGCAGATGAAAATAATAATTCTTGTTCAGAAACTTTTCCGAGAAAGTGCAGTGCCCCTTCCAATTTCTTTTGTCTATGTAGTGGAAAACAGTATGATGAAGCAAAAGTTTGGGCTACTTTCTTTATTGTTCGCATTTGCCAGAAATAAGGGTACCTATGATTTTCTTTTATATAGTAGATGGACTTCTTTATGAAGGATTTGGCTAGGGCAAGAAGTTGTTTATCAGATTTAGGTTTTTGTCTTTTTTTTAAAAAAAAATAATTATCTCTTTTTTTTTTTAAATGAAAAGATAAAGTAATTAAGATTGTAATTTCAGATGTTAAAACCAGTAAGTATATCTATTCCTCCGCTTTGATCTTATATGTCATGAGACAGTCCAATAACATGGTGACGGACCTATGTTGCACCAGGTGTTGCAGCATTCACTGACTAGAAGGACAGATTAATAGGGATTTTCATTTATTTGTAACGTGATGAGTTGCTATGTCACTTGTGGCTGGTAAAATAGGGCATGGAGCCACATTGTGAGTGGAAAGAATGAAATGAAAGAGTGAACATTGGTTGCATACCCTGCACTGACCTGAATGTCCCTCAGTGAAAAAGTTCACGTTTGATTATTTGATTCTGAAGTACACTTGAGCAAACTTTTATTGTGTGGGATATGTATGCGAAATGTGGATGTATCTTACAGACCTGTTTTATATATACCTATTTTAATTAGTTTGATATAGGACATAAAATTGACTGCTTTATAATTGACAGAAAGTAGCATTGTTATGCTATTTGCACACTTTTAATAGGGAGTAGAATAATTCAGATAAATAATTTTGTATTAAAGAAAATTAATTTGACTGGGTGCATACCAAAACCTTTTTATTTTGGTATTTTTACCATCTAGAAGCTGAAAATGCTATTTAGGATCTCTGAAGTAAGCTAAACATGCTGGACTGCTGTTTAATCTTTTATTGAACAGGTGGACAGTTTTGCTGATCTGTCTTCCTTTTACTAGGTTCTGACCAGTTTTTCAGCGTGAGAGCAAAATCTGTTTTTTTTAGTACTGATATTTTTGGAAAATACCTGATAGTATCTGGTACTGGGAAGCAGACAATTTAGGATTAAAGAACTGAAAATGAGTCATGAACTCTATATGTGCACTATTGCCTTGTAACCAAATGACAAGAAAATGTGCTGTAGGTTTTCTGGTATGTAAAGATGCCTGCTGTAGTACACATTGCCCTCTTTAAAGTATTGGGGCAAGCTGAAAATGAAAAAAAAAAAAAAGATCAGAACGTCTAATGCAGTCCCTAGATAAATAGATATTTCAATTAATACTTATCTGGAAAAAAGCAAACTGAACTGGAGCATGGTGTAATGTACTAGAAACCTGGAATATAACTAGCGAGTACCTTGGGATCTTTCATTGTCTGAATAAGATGAGCTATGTCTATGTCAACTTATCTGACCAAGACAAACAGGAGAGCTGAAACTGCTCTGAGTAGACATTTATTACTAAATGAACAGGTTGGGGATTTTTTTTTATTATTTTTTGTGGATGAATGACCTTGATTCAGGCCTTTTCTAGCATTCAGAAGATGCTGTGATATTTTCTTCTGACTATTGGAGCTAAACAGTTCTATTTGTCATGCTAGATTAACTTCAGCTATTTTCTTCCACCCTCATCTTCCCTGTCTCCTATTTACACAGAAACCCCCCTGAGAGTCAGAGCATTCCCAGATTAGTTGCTGGAGCCTATCACAAATATTAAAGCAGGCCACAGCTAGAAACAAAATCGAAAAATTTGTACAGGATGTATCAGTATCTGGAGATTGAAACACTAAGAGATACATGCAGTGAGGAGGGGTCCTGTGAAGGGACTGAGGGGCTGGGTGAACTAAGAACAAGAATGGGTCTAGCAGAGTTCAGCCAGCAGGAGGACTAAATGGAGGAGCTAGTGTCTAAACCTGTGCCCACAGTAATAAGGGAGGAGTACTGGCTTTTTGTGATTAACTGTTCAATTTGATAGTTAATCTGTCTCAGCTCCCTCCACTCTAAAATATTGACACGTACCCTTAATTACATCACACAAGTAGTAATTAGTCTCAGTTTGTTTCAGTGAAGGTTCCTATGATATTTACTGCATGTAGATGTATTGTAAAGTCAGGTGGATTAAAAATATGGATGCTTCATTTTGCTGTGTTATAGATGGTTTTGTATCTATATTTATTTCAGTGTATGCTTTCTATTTTAAATGTATTTCTTTACTTGAATTTTGGTGATAAAACCTGAAAACCAGATTTTATTTTTTAAATTAATAGGACTGCACAGTTATAGTAGTTTTGCCCCATATCATTCTGAAATGAAAACATCCAATAACGGAAATTATTCCAAAATTGAGCTTTATAGAGAGCAATGGTTTAATATCCATTTAGAAAAGCTCTGAGTCACAGTAAATGACTAAAGCTGGAACTTGACTCATTGCAGGTCAGTACAGGGAGAATAGCAAGCTTATTCTTTGATCCCTTGGAAAGTAATGTGCCAATTCAGGAAATAGAAATCACATCTATCAACCGATGGATTTCTTCATAGTCATGAATTGATTTTAATGTCAGCTGCAATTTGTTTTTAAATTTTTGAGGTATTTCCCAACAGACAGGGCTTCAACGATTTATTTTTGTTGTGAACTGAAGTGCTTAGTTTTTCCTGGGTAACAATTATTCACTACTCTTGAGATTTGTTTCCTAGTGTTCTGAAGCATGTCCTGTCTTTTACTTTGGCTAGAAATGTTGCTCAGTTGAGTGGTGGTTTCTCTGGGAGAAAATAGGGAGAGAGAGGTGTAGGATGGCCTTTCTGAAGTCTTGCAGACCTGTTGCACAGGTTTGTTTCTGGCCGGAGGAAGCTTTTGTGAAAGTATTTTTGTGTACTTGAAGGTTTTACAATTGATTTTACTATTTAATCTGCTGTAGTTTCTTTCTAGAGTCACGCTTATTTGTTTTGGTTCCAATTAACCCTTAACCACACAGAAATAAGTATACTTTGTGATGTATTTGTAATATTCGATTAATTCAATGCTCAGTAACTGTAATAAACACTTATATTTGTTTCCCTCGCTAATGTATTTATTTTAATAGATAATTTCTTAAATATAACTTAACCTTCCTTGATTACAATTGAATATGTAGCTCTTTGGTTTTGCAGTTTAGTATGTAGCCCTTAGGTTTTGCATCAAAGAATTATTTTTCTCCAATCTCCTTCATTAAATAATTGTTGGGAACTCTCAGTCTATAGCAATTCAATTAAGCCATTGGTTTCTCATAATTAAGTAATGAACCACAGCAACTGCCCAAGTAAACGGCCTCCAAAATGATGTCTGAAATATTTTACCATGAGCCTGACACCAATTCAACGACTATATCTCAGGTAATCAAAGTAGCTTATTATATTGGATAATTTGATCATAAATTTAATCAGTCCATTCAAGGATTACTTTGATTTGCTGCTGAAACAGCTTAATTGTGATAGTGTATGTTGTCATTAAGGCTCTGGTTATCAAAGGCACCACTTTTCTTAAAGCTGTTAATTTTTTATTGCAATGATATTCTACGGAATAACAATATAATAAACTGGCCTTCTCCTGCTTCCATGGGATGTAATAGAATCTTAATCTTTATTGGAGGAGAGAAAGGAGGAAGAGACTTAATTTCCATCTAAATGACTTTGTGTTGCCTGCTGCCCGTGTTTAGTTAATCCTGAATACATTTTCAGTGAAGTAGCAAACATTTGATTTCAGTGTTCTGTGACTGCATAAACATCCTCTTGCCCATGAATTAATGGAGTAAATATCTAAGTTTTTTTGTGAGGGAATTAGCAGGGGAAGGGCTATTTCATTCTGACTGAGGACTCTTACCCATCATTGGAGTGCTTTGAGCATCCCTGTAATGCAAAATGTTGTTATCACCTCTCCTACCAGGTCTCAGTTGTTCCGCTCCTGCACAGCCACGCAGTGGAGGGGGTCATCTTCCCTGTTATGGGAAAATGCTCTTATTATTTCACCACTAAATGAGATTTTTCCTTTTTTTTTTTTTTTTTCACGAGAAAGTTTCAAAGGGCTGGCAAGGAAATAGGATCTGCACTGGATGAAAGTAAGTGTTGAGGTGCTGCCTTAAAGGATGGCCTGTGTTTCTCCATATTTCTTTGGCTATTGCTGTTCCCAAGACGAGGAAAGGACCAGACCCTATCTGTCCTTCTGCTTTCCTCATTTTTTCACATGCTTTGAAATAATTCTGTATGAAAGGCTTAGGTCGTCAAAATGTTTCCTTTTTTTTTGGCCTTGCAAATAAGCTTCTACATATATAGAAACTGATTGCAGTCACTGCTGCCTATCCCACTCCACCTTCCACAGCAGCAGAATTGCTAAAAGATAAGATGAATGTTACTTTTAAGCTTAGCTTTACTGGCTTGGCACACAGCTGTGTTGAAAGTGCGTTATATGATACTTCAAAGGAGCATAATGTTATTTGAAATCTGTGTTGTAAAATAGAGATGAAACGAAACCTAATGTTTCTGCATATATAAGGAATATAGCACTTCTAACTACCAAGAAATGTTAGGTCCACATTGTAATGCAGACAGTATGAGAAGTCCTTAGGGAGATGTTTTGACTTACGGAATGTGAGCAGTATCCATTGAGAACAAGATTACACAGGAGCATTTGCATTATTCAGCGTGTAGTTGAAAGGAAATGACACTGTGATTCAAGGGTGATGAAACACCCATGAGACCATTGATGAGATTGTGCTATGAAAAGAGATTTTGTAGTGCTTTCAGTTTATAACTGGATTAGGTTGCGAGATTCAGTGGTACATACATAAGATCTTGTAGGAAAGCTGTGACATCCATATCTTCTACGAAAGAACAGAGATAATGATGATAAAATAATATTAGTGTAGGGTGAATGTGTTTTTTATTTTATTTACTATAGCCTATGCAATGATGCAACAGGTAAGTAATATCTTAAGTCATGTGTGAAAGCTTTTACTCAGTGTTTTCTTAGAACAATTGAAGAATGCAGACCATACTCTATTTGAATAATGAGTGAATTTAATAAGTTTCATTTAAACATATGTTGAAGTAGAATTGTATGGTTATTGGTTATTGACTGTCCTTTATGCTTTAGTAATCAGTTTCCACTGATGAAAAATTATTTTGGGTTTTGATCAGATAGGAAAACCTTTCTGAAGTTATTTGCTGATTTTGTTGTATACTTCATATTTGTGAAATTATTTTTTATGAAAGAAAAATATTTTGAAGCAAATTATAGATTAAAAATGGCTTACAGACTGTCTTAAAAAGCATTAAAACTGATTTTAAGATTATTCTAGTGGAATAATATTTTTCTTGTCATGTTTGTTGAGAATAGAGGATAAATATTTACTCTTCAGTAGTACTGACAAATAAAGATCAATCTGTGATTTCCTTTTGATACATCTTTATTATGTTCAGAGCAAGAATCTTGCTCAGTTGTTGTAGCTACAATTTAATCAGTAAAGAATATAAATTTGCTGCTTTGACAACCTAATGATGTAGAAAACTGAGAGGAAGAAGCGGTCAATAAAGAGGTAAATGCTTACTGATGATATCCTTTTTCAAAGGAAAATCTTACCTCTACTGTGTTAGGTAGGTTCTGATTTTATAGGTGCAACAGATACATTAAATGCTGAGTAGTACAACTTGTCCATTAAAAGAAAAGCAACTTTAATCATGTAAACAAGGTTTAACTTCGTATAATATTTATAATCCAAGAGATTTTCCATACCACTTGAACTTTCAGTGATGTTGGCCAAATGCTATATTGCTTATTAGTCTAGATTTTTTCGTGAAAAATAAATGTATACTGTGAAGATATTACTACTTTTTTCTCATTTAAATGAAAAATTAGTTCTTCCCAGTCTTTCTCCATGAGGGCTAATATTATTGAAGCTAACTTCAACTATATCAGAGGCCTGTTTTTTTTTCTAATAAAACTATGTTCCTGATTTTACTGAGTCCATCTAATATTTTGGTGTTTTGATATTAGGTGTTCTTGAATTTGAAAGAGGGTTTTCTCGGGGTTGTTTGTTTTGTTTTGTTTTGTTCTAGCGTGCATGATCTAAGTCCATTCTGTCTTTAATTATCAAAAAGTTTTGTGCATATCTTTCTAGTATTGATAAATAAGTCATTTGCTCATTCACTCTAAGAGGAGTGTGGTAAATATTTCATCTTATGGTGGTGTTTTTAAGAAAGTGTGCAGTTCTGCCCTGAACAGAACAGGGAGAACTTTGGCTCTCAGTTTCTTGGAAACTTTTTTTTTTTATCTCAAAGTGTTTGGAAACAATGGAGTGTCACTTTTGGAATGACAATAGTTTTAGAATGGTGTTAAGCAGAAAGAAATAAAAGTTCTGAGAGATGTTAGTAGCTCAATGTAGTACGAACTTGAAAGATTGGTAGTGCTGTAAGTATCTGCCTAATGAATCTAACAAAATGAGTTATTTGTGGTGGTTTACAGACAGTGTAGCGAAGACTAGGTGAATGTGATATTCATATACCTAATGCAAGAAAGCAGGGGCAATTGTAACAGGTATCTACGTCTAGGTATCTTCCTATATATGAGGCCCTAAGAAGAAATGTTTGCTAACAAGCACCTTGTATTGCCACAGTTGTTCTATTAGGAATATATCTGAGAAGACTAAATTGATGTAGTCCTGTTGGTTTATTGATTGTAGCAATCTATGTAATGTATATGTTGTACCATATGTCTGCATTCCACCACTCTTACCGGAGACCATTTGAGAATACAAACATAGCTCACTTTCAATGAGCTATACTATCAATACCCTTTTTATTGGTTTGTCAAGAAACATACACAGTATATGCAGTATTTGTGTCAAATAGAAAAAATGAAACATATTTGTATGCATTTTCTGTAAGGCACTGTGTGGACTGTATGTAACTTTAAGATTGCATTAATACAGTCCTTGGAATTTTACAGCTGGAGAATCACAGAAATCTAATTCATTATTTAAGAGAAGACAAGAAAGAAGCCTTTACTCTTTCATAAGCAAACTAATGTATTAATTATCACTTATCTAAATTTGTTCCTCCTTCAGAAATTGTACAAATTCTTACCACAAGTACTTTTGTATACAATAGTAAAGATATAAATTTGGACACATATGTTTTTTTAACATTACTTACTGTGACATCAGGGTTATTGAGATGCCTGGACCAAAACATCTTATCAGACTAAGTGCATGGTAAGTCTAGGTTTCTGTAGCAGGGCAATTGAGAGCACCTACTACACTCTTCCTTAATAAGCTCTGAAAACGTCTCTCTGTTGCTTTTATAAAGAAACTTGTGGAGTGATCTTGCTTCATCATGTAGTATATGTAATGTTTTCTTGTGAGTGTGATGAAAAACTAGTCTGACAAGGCAGATGATGGTTTGATATCTGAAGATAACTTTGGAATTTGAATAAGCTAGAAACTTATCTATTAATCTCATTTGTAGAAGTTGTTCCATGATAAACACCTTTTCCTTTAAAGTGTGCCCTAATTTAAGCATGACAACAATTCAGAGATTTTATGTTAGCATAAAGTAAATGTCAGTGAAACTATTATTTGACAAAAAATGGTCTGTAAAATATATCAATAAAAACTATATTAGAAAGGACATAATAGCAATATACAGTCCAAGTGACACTAGGAACAATGGCACATTTGAGCCAGAATAAAAGGAAGAATAAAAACCTGCAAGAGCAGAAGACACCCTGATGTGAGTGGTTGAGTAACAAAAAGCTAGGTAACATTATGTCAATCGAAACACACTAGGCAGTGTTCCAAACTGTCATCTATGAATAGGATCTATTCAAGAATCATACAGAATAATTAAAATTTGGGAAAGGTCATGTTTCAATCTGGGTCTCCTTAAATAGTGATAACTAATTTCAGAAGGTGCTTAACCCTTAAATTCAAACACATGCATTTTTCAAGACAACATTGCTAAACTGTAAATCCAATTAAAAAAACACTACCCTCCAAAAAAACCTCAAACAAAATTTTTTACGTTTGTATGTAAGACATATCTTTATATATGTATGTAAGACAGATTCAATATGGTTGTGTTGAATAAGTCAAGGATAATATTGCTTCTACTGTGATCATTGAGAAAAAGTTGAACTCTGGTGTGCCTACCTGTCTTGGAATTTTTTCGCTCCCTAGTAATGCCAGTGATATTTCTGGAGCTGCTATATGGAAAAAATAGATTTCAAGACCTTGCCCTTGGTGTTCTTGCTCATGTTGATTGCTGAAAGGATATTGTCGTAAACATGATGCTGAAGGACTTGCAGTGCTTCCTCTTCAGGGTTTTACTTCTAGTTTGTATGGTATAATATCTTTAAAAACATATGGCAATTCAAAATGAAATACGGATTACTTCCTGGTAAAGCATGAAACAAGCCACACCTGGTATCTCTTAGCTCTTTGGACATGTGATTGGCTTGGCAGAATCAGACTGGGCTATCAAAGCAAATTCAGTCTCCTTCCTGCTCGATATCGTTACTCAGGCAAAGTCCATTTGTGCCAAGTCCTTTTATGTATTTGCAATGAGTAACTGATCAGTTTAATATGCTCCAAATCTATGAGAATATGGTATATAATGTACCCTCTCATACTTGCCAATTCCCATTCAATTTTGTGAGCACAAGGGTTCTCAAATGTTGATACGGTTCATCACATTTCCGTCCGGACTGCTGTGTGGGCCACCTGCCCCTTCTTTGCAAATATATGCTGGGAGAATTAGAGCAACTGTCTCCTGAGGGATGTCTTTACTCTACTTTATGGAGTTTTTAGTAAAGGTCAGCAGCTGGAAATAAGGAATAAAAAATGGAGCAGCATAATCTTATTTGCTTGTTTGGGAAGCACAAAGAGATTTAGAGATCACCCAGACCTGACCCACCATGCAAGAAAATTTTTGACCATTCCTCAGCAGTGTAATTGCTTTGAATGTTCTGTTATTCATACACAGGTGAAAAAAGGAAAGCAGAGGTGGTGTACTGATGGTTAACCAGAGATTTGTTAATTAGTAGGAAGAGAAAAGCTCATGTCGCTAGAGCAGTTCAGAGCAAAGACCAGAGCACTCAAGTTATTGAGGTACTGCTGCTAGACAGACAGCCCTGTATGCAGGGTCACTCTGCCTCCCCTGCTTCCACAACATGTGCCAGGAATATCCTCTGTTGGCTGAGTTTTCAGCTGACCAGCATTTTTGTTGACTAGTTGAAAATGCTTCTGGGGCTGGACCTGGTTTTGGACTGGTGACTATCCATTCGGGAAGATGGATTGCTCTTAACAGGAAGCTTTGTGAAGTGATCAAAACTAAGACTTTTCTTACCAAAGTACCTGTTGGACACTTTTATTTTAAGAAAATATTCTGATTAATTTTGTTTTTCAGTGAGGATATTTCTGTAATGTATTTACAAAAAAAGGAGGCTTTGGGTCCCTTCATACTCAGTTGAACATCAGTTCTACTTAGCTTTAAACATGCAAAAACTTCTACTTGGATTACTGCTTGATAACTTTTGTTATTGAGATCTCAACAGAAGATAGATTTGTGAAAATTCTGTGCACAAACAGCAAGCTAATTAACTAAAATAATAAAATTAATTATTAAGTTTTTAATACTAACCAATGTTGAATAAGAGGTCAGTTCTTTCTTCAATAGTTACTTTTTGTTTTACAAAATTTGATTTTGTTTAACACACTTGATGATTACTTAGGAAGCTAAACCTGATTACAGTGAGTTGAAACAGCATCATCTAAAGATGCTCAGTTGAGTTTGTGGGTTACTTGTGAGGTTGGTAAACTTTTAAGTTCATCAGTGTGATAAGAGGACATGGATGAAGAGAATTGTTTTGCAAAGACTTGAGAGATCAGATCTAGGTGACAGAATTGATTTGGAGTGGAAGGACTCAAGGAAATGAGACTAGGAGACCGCAGCATTTTTTCTTACAATTCAGGAAACAAAAGCAATTTGACTAAAACTTAGCCAACCAATTAAGAAACAAAAATTGTATTATCTCCCAGGTTTCCATAGGGGAAGTCATACATTAGGAGCCCACACAGTTTTGTTTATGCTGATACAGTGATTTTGAGGAGTTCAATGAGAAGACAGCAGCATCAAACTCTAGAAATTCTAATGAGTCAGATAATGACGTGGAGTTCCTTGCATTTATAGTTTCTTTTCCTTGTATTTATCTAGATTTATAGCCTATTAGATTAAATAGTTTTCAGTGTAATTTTGTACAAGTGATTTGATATTCATGTTCCTCACTTTCTTGACTGATTTTGAATTAGAATAATGTTATTTCCCTGTTTTACGAGCTATTCAGTGTTAAATAAGAATGCGACAGATTCAAACCTTGGGGTGATAGTTGTCATGTGCATACCTTGTTATAGCTATACTGCACATGCAAATATGAGAATGTTTTGATATTTTGTGAATTGAAAAATCATGCATTAACACGATACTTAGTTTTACATGTTGAGCATCTTTGCTTAATGCCTTCACTTGTCTGTCTCAGAAAAAACGAATTTGCAGCAGAAGACATAGAGATATTTCTGCAGTGTTGACAGCATTCTACCCTGTTGTTCTATGCTATATTTGCTTAATAAACCTGTATGTATAGAAGCATATATAAATATAATTTAAAATATGTAGCAAAATGTGTATTTACAAATTAATGTTTATAACAGAAAAAGTATTTAAACATATTTAACCTGAATTCAACTCAGTGAAGATATACTAAATTGTACATACAGCAAGTACCAAGTAATATTCATTTTCAAATTACTGTGGTCCTTGGATTTTAAGAAACATTTTTCCAGTTCCCTTTCAAATTCTTTCATGTCTTAGAACTGTGGATCAGTACTTGTAAGCCATGTTATACTTAGCGTTCTTTGTTCTTGGTGCTCACTTTTTTGACATCTCAGGTTCACTGAGCCTTACTCTATTAAGTATTACCATTTCTGAGGAACAGCTTGCTTTCCTATCAGTGTTTCAGACTCTTTTTCACTTTTGTTTTATGCTACTTGTAACTATGTGAAGGACTGAAGGTATTTCAGATACACACTGTATTGTTTTGTACTTTAATAATCCAGGATTATTACATTATTATTATAATCCACGATTAGATTCAGCAGAACAGGCTATAATTGCCTTCTGTATTTCTGATTTAATTGGCTGTTCACTGAATGAATTTTATGTTTTTAAGATTTCCCCCCCCCTCTTTTATTTCTTTTTTCTTCTGGCACCATTTTGATCTTTGTCTCACAGTTGCAGCCTGTAGTTTGTGGACTGGCAGGCTTTTCACCAAAATCCTTCATAGCTAACTTGTGATAGACTTGTCACCACGTTTGAGATTCCCTAACACAGAAGGATAACTGAAGCTTGGAAAAACTTCTTTAGTTTGCTGTTTACTGGAGAGAATTTTTCTTATTCCCTGGAATTTTCTTCTATATTTTGAATTAATTTTAGGGGAGATGCTGTCTTTGGTCTTATTTCAAGTGACCTGTTCAAATAGAAGAATTTATTCCATGTTTACCATTAAATGTAGAGAAAACCTCTAGTACAAGAAAGGTTATGTCTGTAAGTCAAATAAAAGTGGTACATCAGGAGATTGTACTTGTCTATTACTTGGTTTGACTTTTCAGCAGTTAAATTGCTTTAAGTTAGTCTCATCCACCTTGCATGTTGCATAATCCTTAAATGAAACGAGTGAGTGGTAGAATAGAGGTATACTTTAAAAGAGAAAGTATCTTTTAAATAGTGGTTCAATCTGGGAGCACAAATACTAACATCAAATTCAAAATAATACTGTTACTGCCAAGTGAAGCAGAGGTTAACAGTAAAGTTGCTCGTGTGCTTGGGTTGTTCATTGACACTCTTAAATTGCTTTGAGTACCTACTTGCAGTCATTAAGTGGGCATTGTCATTGCCTATTCAGAACATTTGCAAAGTCCTCAGTCATAACCATGGTGGGTGTAATAAGAGATCGTGATGGGACTGGCAAGTAACTACACTTGCTGTGTTACCGTCTCTTTGAGATTTAAGTTTACTCTGTTCATTTTCACTCGGTATGATCAGAGGTGTAACAGAGACATCAGTATATGTTCTTTTCCATCCTAATATTAAATAAATATTTGCAAAGTCACTCCTACGTTGGTAAGCTTCTTGTAAAAGGTTCCTGCTGGTCTTTTGGCAGTGTTACAGCAACTGTTCATTACTCTTTTAAGGATTTCCATTTTTATTCCACTGACATGTATTAACATTGTGCTATTATATCCAGTAATTTTAAGCGTTGACAGTTTCTAAATTTATATGTTCCTGTTTTCTTCGTGGTATCTGGACTTGAAGAAACACCCCACCGTGTGCAGTGGACAGGCTGAGGACTTAATTTTTAGTTATCTATTAATATAAAATACTTATAAAGTAATTTAAATACTTATATTTAAAAAATATCTCTATTGAAGTAGATTAGTACTTTTATTGATTGAGTAGGTTCAGTGCTATGTATTGTCTCTGGATTAACTTTATATCATAGACAGCTATGCTTTGATGTTAAATATTTTCAGGTAGAAATACTTTCACTGAAAATGTCATTTTCAAAAGTATAAAAATTGAAATACTATTTGAAACTTTTACCAGAACTGCAATAATATAATTTTTTAAGAGAAAAAAAATCACTAGAGGTTTTGAGTATAATAATGTATGTGAGATAAGTCTTGCATAAAGTTGTAGAAGCTCTTTTTTAGAGAACTGACATGGTCTATAAGTGGAAATTTCTTCAAAATTAGTTTACTTTTTTTGTCTTTGTCTTTGAGATTTTTGATTGATTTTAATACTAGCTCTAGCTAAACAACTTGTCTTAGTTCTTAATCTAACAACACTGTTGTGTGTATTTGCAAGACATGCAGCATTCAGTGACATCAACAGGAGTGATATATGCACATCATTAAGTTGTTCGAAGGCAATATCTTGTATAGATATTATAAAGTTCCAGTAACTTGGCTCTAGTGCGCTGCGCATGTTCATATAAACTACTGCAATGTAAATAAATTTTAAATAAAAATTAATGAGAATTATGATTTTATTTTCACTCTGATTCTTTTTTTCTTAATGATTAGTCACATGGTTAAATCCTCAAACGGTCAGTCCTTTGAAAGTTTTGAGATGTGTTTTCTATAAGTAATCTCAAAAAACCAATCAGAATTTACAGATAATAAACAAAAGATGTTTTTTTCTGGAAAGACAAATGAATCAAATTGTGAGCTAAGTACTAAGAATAAAAAAAGGAGCTTCAGAATCCTGGTTCATATTAGGATAAATCAGGAATTCGGAAATTTCTGGAGTTTTACACTGTTGTGAAAGAAGTGATCTATCTAGTGTAACAGACCTTGGAGACCAATATTTGTATTTCTGTTGAAACTACATGAAACTCTGCAACACAAAAGCTAATACAGGGTAAATATATTATTGCTTAGGAGGTATCAACACAACATCAGTCAATTGCAACCATCCATTGAGGACAAAAAAACAGGATTACTTTATCTTTTCCGTGTTTTAATGGCTTAGGATGAGTTGGTTTCGTAAGTAACGATCCAGCTAATGGGGTGGAACAGCATCATTGCAGAATGAATACTTTTAGTTATTAATCAGTGCCCTTTTATACATACTGTGCTGAAATACTCTGTAGTAAAAAATCTTCATTAGAGTTGCCACAGTGGATTTAAATGTTGCCATATTCTTTTCGGCACTGGTTAAACTGAATGTTTAAATTCCTGTCTTCAATCTCATAATTAAGTATATTTTTGTTTTCAAAACATGAAAACAAACTGTCACTTTGGACAGGTTTAAATTCTGCAGCATCTCAGGGGGAATTGTCCTCCTAATGCAGCAGTACACTGGTTAGTAGTCTTGTCAGTAACTGATTTAAAGAGTAGAAAATAATACGTAACTGTAATGACTGTTTAGTTTAAAGTGAGTGAACTGTTTCACATGTAAATTAATTGATCTGAAAACAAGGTGCAAACCTGCATAAGAATTTTGATCAGTAACTATTAAGGCCAACTATGTTTGAAAATAAAATTGAAGAAAGCCCTGACATTTTAAATAATTACTGTAATATCAAATTTATGTTAGGAAGTAATTCTGAAGATTGGTAAAACTTCTGTGAAGCAATGTATTTGCTCAAATATAAGCACCCTACATTATTTGCCTTTTCATGAGGTATGTGTGCACATAACACATTGTTTTATTAAATTGGTAATAAAAGGTTCTGTATAGACATGTGCTGCCTGTATTATGTGTATATGAGCTAAGGAATTAGATTCTTTTAGTGTTAGTGGAGGATCTGATAAAAATTTTTAATAGCAATTTTACAGGCTAGAGAGGGATTTGTGATTAAGAAAAACATATTCCGTGAAATAATACCTAATAGGGCCTATCTCGGTTTCAAAACTTCAGCTTTCAATAATGATTAAATTCAGATATGTGGATGAAATATCACATGTAGTAAGTATTCTGAAATTGAATGCTTTTATAGGCACTAAATCAGTGTATCTGCAGAGTCACCTGGCTGAAGCTAGCCTATTAGCAGTGCTCTCCTTTTTTCATAGATCATTCAGGATATCTTTACATATAGCCCTCGCTTCAAGAATATACCTTGAGGGAAAAAAATGTGTCTTTATTAACAGGAAAAAAGTGTTCAAGATAGTTATGTTCTGGAACTGAGTGAAAACAAATACTAATGCACATTTCTGAGAAATGTGATTAAAGAACAAAAGCACAAAGAGCTTGAAAACCAGAAGCTTTTAGAGGTTATTTGTGATAAATAAGGAAACAATTACTTAGACACAATTTCTAATAAGTGGTTAATTAGTGAGCTGTGTACAGCAAATGCAAGATGCACACTGGAGAAAGCCTGATAGATGGGCTTTCATGTACTCCTTAGTTAATATCTGTAGGAGTAAGTGATAATTAGAATTAGTCTGCATAAACAGGAAATGTGGAAGGTGGCTTTTCACCAGAGAATTTTGTCTGTCAACTGGATTTCTCAGACCTAAATGTTGATTCTGTCATACGAGATATAAATAAGTAAGATCCTCCCACTTTGCAGGAATTCATGCAAACAGCTCCTACTTCAGCTAGGAAAATATTGCCTTTACTATGTTATGACTTCTTTTGCTATGTGATGAATTTTATTGACTTGTAATAGGAAAACTCATAAATAGAATTATACTAAGTCATATCAAAGAACAATTTAAAAGGACTATTGTACAGGAAACAAAGCCTAAAGACATTGATGCACATTTGTTCTTATTTATCCATGGCTGAGAAGTCGTATTAAAAAATATATATATACAAATATATTTTGAAGTGTTGTTAGTTGCATTGAATTTACAAGCATATACAAAAGTAGCTACTATACGTCTAGCAAGGTATTCCAGCAACATTCATGAAAAATTATGTAGTTCTTTATGTCTATAAATTTAAGTGATCATCTGCTATAGAAAATCACTATTAAGGAGTGCGTGTAATATAACACCTGTCCAACTTTCATAGAATCAAAGAACTGTTTAGTTTAGAAAAGACCTTTAAGATCATCAAGTCCAACTGTAGACCTAACACTGCCAAATTCACCACTAAACCACGTCCTTAAGCACCACACCTACACATCTTTTAAATAACTCCAGGGATGGTGACTCAGCCACATCCTTGGGGAACCTGTTCCAAGTCTGGAAGAATTTTTTCCAAATATCCAGTCTAAATCTCCTCTGGTGTAACTTAAAGCCGTTTCCTCTTGCCCTATCACTTTTTACTTGGAAGAAGACACCAGCACCCATGAGTTCTCTGATGTCTGTCTGTGAAGTAACAAGGCAGGAGCTGGGTGAAGATCTAGTTGTGGCTGCTCAGCTTTTCCTAGAGTCCTCATGCTGCCCTTGATGAGCACTGGCAGATGGGAATGGCTGGCTCTGAACTCTTGTCACAGCCCTCAGGCTACATCTCTCCCTTCTTTTCTCCTTTATTGCTCATTCTCCACTCTCCTTTTTGTGCAGGTATCAGAAGACATTCACAATTCAAGATATAGAAACTTCCATTGCTGATGCTGTCCTTGGTGGGGCTTCTCCTTGCAGGTCTGTCCCCAGAACCACAAATGAAACAGAGCGTGCAGAGGACAGCTGCTACAACTGATCAAAGCAATGTGGTGAAAGATGCTGGTGCCAAGTAAGAGAGGCATGATGAGTTGTTAAGGAAACTTGGACACAGTGGGAAGTGCCTTAGAAAAAAGCACATTTAGAATGACTGTAAGGATGCATGTGTATAACACTAATGCATTTCTATTTCCTATAGTCTAATATTTATGGCTCCTAACTGTTCAAAAAAGTGGCCGACAGACTTCTGTGGAACACAGGCAGAATTAAAATGGGCTAAGCAGTACGACAGCTTTCTTGGAGTAATTTTTTTTTTTTAAGGGAGCATTGTGCATCATAAAATTCAGTGTCTTAGTTGCATGGAAAAATGAACAAAAGTCTAGATGGGAAGGCAGCTCTAAAAGTCGTCTGATTGAACTTTCAATTGAAAGCAGGGCTTTAGAGTAGTGTAGAGTGGCGCTGTCAAGCTGAGTCTTGAGTATTTCCAGTGAGGGACATTGCATCACTGCAACCTCTTTCCAATATTCATTGGTCTTCAAAGTAGGGATCTTTTTTATTGTATTAGGTTGGTATTTCTGCTGATTCAGTTTCTGCCTGTTGCTTCTGGTTGTGTGATTGTGTATCTCCATCATTGTACCTGCATCTTCTCTATGAACTACCTTTTAAGCATTAGAAGCTATCTTTTCTGTAAGCTGAGCAAACCCAACTATTTCAACTGTCTTTATTATGTCACATTCTTTTATTCTTTACTCATCTTGGAGACCTTTCACTTTTGTGGAGGATGCTTAATGACATCTCTAATTTTTTTGTTGTCTTTCTTGAACTGGGATTACCAAAGTAAAGGAAATGGAACAACATATTGAAAATGTGTACTACTAAATGCTGAAGAAAGCTGGTGAGTAAAATGGGATAGGATGATATGCTCAACAGCAGTTTAGTTCTCGGAAGGGATCAGACATGAAAGCAGAGATTAGGAATAGTCCCTGGTCCGTTAGGCTGCAGGAGGAGCAGTTTGTTATTTTATTTGTGCTGTGCTTCCTAGTCAAAGAAAACATTTAGTCCTAACAAATTTGTTATGAAGTTAGACGTGCCCGTAAAGACACCAACATTTCAATGTTCCTGTGCCTAACCTGTTTACCTAGAAGTGGTACCCATTTCTCATACCCTAGGATACACCCCTGTGTGTCATCCTCTAGCCCTATGTTGGAAAAAGTTTCAGGTATGCACTCTGTTTTACCGATGTGTTATAATTCCCTTTGAAGACCTGTATCCATAAGCGGAGAGGAAGTTAACAGGTGTAATGCAGGTACCAGGGTTATGTGCTTCTGCACCATAATTTATGTGTACAAAGTATTCGTAATCAATCTGTATAATCAGGTTGTTGTGGAACACATAGCGATTACATAGGACCCCAAGGAACTAGAGATCTTTGAAATTCGTTTGTGTCTTGGCAAGATTGCATGGTAGATGAAGGATACAGATTCAGAAAGGAACGAGGCAGTTTTTGATTGGCAGAGAAGGCATAATCTGACAATGTTTTGGGCTAGAAGCAGTTCCATTGTGAAAAAACTACACTAAAATTAAGGTAAACTTCTGAAGCATTTTCACCGCATGTGGTTGTCAGGCAAGTCAGTGGAGCTAAAGTGAATGAGATTTTCATCTAGTGAGCAGTGGTCTTGTCCAGAGCTCACTATGCACTTTGGTGTGTGTCCCAAAGCTCTGAATATATATGCACATAAATTTTCTGCAGTCTGAATAGGGTGCAGCAGTAACTTTTCTCTGTGCCTTGAAATTGGTTCTGTGGTTTCCTTTTGTTACTGCTTTCACTGAAGGCCAAGTACAGTAGTGCAGCTGTCCTGGGTCTCTAAGACATGATACATCCCCAGAGATGTACCCTTACCAAAAGCTTCATCTTTACAAGAGATGTATAGCTGCAAGCAACATTATTTCTATTCTGTTAAATTAGTTTGATAATTTATTCTGTGTGGCATCTACTATTTATTATTTCTACAACTGCTACCAGACAGTGATCTTTGAGGTCACTGTTGTGTAGGGAGTTAGAGCAGGATCATCACTTACTATGTAACAAGCAAAAGTGCCTGAAAGTGATTGGAATTTTAACGTTTCCATACTGTAAATACTGATCATGGTAGTTTTAGTCCTTTTCTATTTATTTGTTAATTCTTCAAGATGAAAAAACACGGCAATAAAGATAAGTACGTCTGCCTTACCTGAAACTTTCTCTACTCGTGTCTGAGCTCTGTTTCTGTAGCTGTTTAAGTCTTTAAGATCTGTATGGATTTCAGTGATGGGTGTATTTACCTTGTACCTATTCAGATTTCTGGTTTCCACATGAGGTAGGCCATTATTACATAGCTTTCATACTCAGTGATGATAACTTCACCCCATGTTGCTTTTCCAATTATTTTTCTGTGATACTTGGATTGCACAGTAAGCTTATTTATTTTATGAAGTTTGGGAAATCAACCCACAATGGTTTAAGAATTTTTATGTTCTGTTTTTTGACAGTCACCAGTAATCATCTCGTGGATAGCTATGATTGCTGTCCGTGGTGTGTAGCAAGGTCTTGCTGAGTATAATACTCAGAGACTTTTTCGTTTTACCTGAGCCTTAAAAATACATAAAAGAAATGGAAGTGGAATGGAGATCAGTTATATGTATTAAAAAAACCCAAACCAAATAGAGATTGCTTTATAATGTCACTGTGTTTTAAAATGCGCTACAGGTGTTGTCTTGAATAAAGATATGTAATTATTCAGATACTTGCTATCTGCCTGTGCTTGGGTACAGCTGCCTTCACCTTTTCCTGTATATTTAGGGAAAAAAAAACCCAAGCAGTGCTACTTTTCCAGAAATATTGATTCTAAATCAAAATTTCTGGAAGTAGTATGTCGTAACTCACTTCCAGACAGGCACAATCAGGCATTGAAATGCATGCACTGGATGAAATAATTCAAAGTCATGGTCTGCATCTCAAAGTCATGGTCTGCATCTCAAAATCATTGAGTAAAGTGATAAAGCTGCACAACTCTCTCTTAGACCATCCTCTTTATCTGAAATCAAATAAAGCGAGAGTGAGTGTAAATATGAAGACAACTCATTTCAGTAGGACTGCTGAAAGAGCTGAGGTCATATTTAAAAGAGACAAGGGAGAACCAGTTAATAAGGATCACTTGGGAATATCTGTGCTATACTGAATTATCAGTCTGTATTGTGCTTCAAGAATCACAAGCCTTCAGTCTGTGTGCAAGACACACATTGCTCCTGAGTGAAGGTGTCAGTGTGCATGACACAAGCAACTGAATGCATGTAGCTGAATTGGGAAGTACTGCCATGTTTAAAAAAGAAAAAAAGTATACATTGTCCATATTTGAAAGGGATGCAGAGTAGCTTTGTAGTAAAGATCTTCATCCAGCTGAATTCATACTTTTTGAGTTATAGAATTTTTTGGGAAAAAACCCCGTCCGCAGAGCCAGGAAAAATTTACTTATTGTTGCAGGGCTTACTAGAGTAGATATTGAAACGTAGTTTGCCCACATAAACTGAAGAAATAAATAACCACAGTTCTTTGCATTTATATAGCTCATCACTCTATGTCATACATGCCTTTATATGATCACATTACTAATTAATTATTCACTGAATGCAATCACTATTTGATAATTTTTGTGCAAGTCTGTTAGTGCCAAACTTCCATTTAGAAAAATGTCCTTTCCTTGACTGCTGCTCATCATAGATATTGAAGTGGAAAATGCAGCAGAATCTCTAATAGACTTTATGGCATACAAAATCCAAAGATAAAAATGCCAAAGAAGCCTTCACTTTGCAAGTTATTGACTTAAGCCCTAGGGCTTAAGGGCTTTATAGAGAGTTATGAGGATTTAGAGATCTCTGCTGTTATGCCCTCATATTATCTAATGTTGCTGTAATTTATGAAATATTGGGAGTTAACAAGAATGTATCTTTAATTTCACTGTTTTACTTTTCCTTACATTTTTTCCAATGTAGCATAATTCCTTTGGTGCTGGAATCACTGTTATTTCCTGATATAGTTTATTTTTATCAGCCCTGGTTCTGTTAGGGCTATGGCCATGGATCGCTAATTGTTACCGTATTGTGCTTAAAAGGCCTGACTGATTTAATGAATTGTTTTCCTTTCCATACAGTATTGCTGTGCATGAGTAGTCTGAAGTTGTTTTTGTTTACATTTTTTTCAAGCATGAAGCTATGTCTTTCTCCTTTTGTTTTCCTTTCGATTTTTAAGGGTGCTTTAGTTTACAAGTGACCGGTGTTAAAGATGTGTTGGATTTAGCCTAGCAGAAAGGCAATCTACAGAAGTGAGAAAAATAATTAGTGTGTATATACATCCTGTTGCATACGATAGGCATCAGAGCAATATTGCTTAAAATTGGTCCATTAACTTCTCTGAGAAAGAATGGATAAAAGCACCCCTGTGTCTCATTGTCTCTGCTTATGGTCGTGCTCGCTTTGGTGCTTTAATATTTCATTAGTTGCTTTGCTTTTGTAGTGTGGTGTTTTTCACTGTAAGGCGTATCAGTTGTTGTGCCCACGGAGCACCTCATGGGAAATTGTGGGACAAGCTGAGTCGTTTGCCATTATCATGATGTGAATACACAAAACTGAGTTAAACGCATTCTGGCATATAAAATACACAGCCTTTGCGTTTTCTTGAATATATCTGCCTATATAAAACAAAGGTTATTAACTTTATTGATGGGGCCTGAATGAGGCTGCAGAATCTCCATAAGATGTGGCAAAACATTATCTAATAGCAGATCAATATGACCCCAGTAACTAATGAAATTTTATGGAACAAAATTGTACTAAAACCTCATTATCCTTGTACTTGACATAAGTAATTGAATATCCTTGATTTGCTTTTATGCAGGTCATACACTGCAGGTGGGAGAAACTGTAAATTTGCTCTAAAAAGGAATACTTCTAATCTGAAGTGTGCATAATGTGATTTAGCTAGACTTTTATAATCTGCATTTCCATTTCCCATTCTGTGAAGTAAAAGAGAACGAGGTTGCCATTTTAAAATACAGATTTTCAGAAATGTCTTAAAAGCACACAGGCTTTTAATGAAACCTGTAGAAGATATTTATTAATTGTGCTATGGCCTGGCTTAATAAAAGTATTGTTCTGCCTTGTCATGTTTCTTGTCTGCCTTTGGAACCATCTTTAGAGTGGACCCACAGCTGACACGTTACTCACTTCTACGAAGGAATATATACACTTATTGATAAGAAAGATCTAGCTGTCCAGGAGGTGCAAAAATGATAGCTGTTCCCCCTTGAGGTAATTCGAGAAGTTAAAGTTTGGAGAATGGCTCAAGAAAAGTTGTTGTAGTCTGTGGGCTTTTGTACCTGCCATATGCTTCTTGTACCTCTAATAGCCATATCAGGTTCTTAATCGAGTAGATACTTAATCCAGGGAAATATCTTTTTGCTCATTCCCATTTTTATCTAAACTATTTTGCTATGTGCCTAGCATTACCTACGCCCTTAACCCTATAGGGTTGCATGACTGTCTTATCCTCTTTCACATTCTCTACTGTCAGTGATAGTAATATATAAAAATAGGCTGCAAAATCCATGAGAAACCAAAGATACCCCCGAATTAATGTCTTGGCAGAAGGGTGTATCCCTTAGTTGGTCTACAGATGATGAGGAAAGATCGCCACGGTGTATTAGCCACTGTGTTAACTAGCAATGGGCAAAGTGGCAGATTTTACAAATTTTTACAAATTCCATCACAATTGCCTCAACAGCTCAATTCTCTTTGCAAAGAGGAGTTACTAAAGTTTACTAAATTATATTATTACTCTTTTTTTTCCCCACAATCGTATAAATCTAGACCTTTTGATTTTAGAAAGAAATAATTTCACTTTTTTTTCCCCTCATTTTGGCTCATGTTGAATGTAGACAATTGAGGTTAATTTAATTCCTTTTTCAGTTTGTGTTTTCTGCATAATAATATTTGTTAGGCAGACAGGTTTTATGTAAGAAGTAGTGATTTTTATTATCTCATTCTTCTTAGTTTAAAACTAGTATTTCTACAATTGAGGACTTTTTCTGGTCTCATATTTCTTGATTTTTTGTGATATAGCTAAGGTCCATTTAGTTTTGTTAACTTATAAAATGTACCAGGCATAGGCAAAATTTTAGGGTGACTCAAATACTATGTCAGATATCTGAGAGCTATCTAACTCGTGCATCACACAAGTAGTTTTTTCTGACTGCTGACCTCCTGGGAGATACTCATGCCCATGATGTAGGTCACAGCTTCAACATGCTGACTTTCATATTCTCCCAATGCATAAAATGTCTGCTTAATCCAGTGCCTTCAGTCTCCCAATCATGCCCTGTTTCTATGTTCGTTGTTGGAACAGGAGAGTCCTTTGTGTGGAGTGGAAGGTAGTGCAAAGCAGAGTAGAGCAGAAGGGCCTGCTGCTTCATGTGAGCTTGCGTGCTGTGACAGCAAATGTGCAGTGATCAATAGCTTGCATGCTACACTTTATTTCTTTAAAAGTTTTTCTGCTTAAAGTAAGTTCTGAACAAATTTCCTTTGTATTCTCAGGAGGGCTATTAAACCCCAAGCTGCACCACTGGTAAGGAAGCTGCATTTGAAGCAATTGTAAACCAAATTTGGCTTGAGCCAATTTGTCCATTCCTGATACATTGCCTACTTAGGACAAGGAATAAACTATGATTCAGTTGTCTATTGAGATGAGAAGGTATGTCACAGGAGGTGCTTTTGACAGGGATAGATGAAGTGTAATCGCCATATACCCATAAACACAGGATCGGCTTAATCTGCTGAATACAAGAAAAATAAATTCTGTATTCATAGAAATCTTATCAATAGTCTTGCATTGACTCTTGCTACATAGAAGACACAGTGTGAAATTATCATGCTTTTATAATGCTTCTGTCAAAGAACTTGTGGAGTCCATCTGGAGCTTAAGTACATAAAAGCAAAGTTCTGGCTTTATCTACCTCACTTTTGTTTTATCTCCGATATGTGCCTGAAGTTTTTTATATGTGTGGTCCAAATTCTTTTCCATTTTAAAATACACTACCACTTGCATTTCAAAGTTTTCATATCTACTCTTCCTTCTTTTTCCCTATTGTGCTTATCATATTGTCTCAAAAGGACGTTATTCATAAGCACTAAACAAACACTGAAGAAGGGATGATACTGTGGCTGTCTTTTCCAAGCAGTGCAGTAAATATGGTTCAACAAGGCAGAGTGCATGGTCCTACATCTGGGTTGGAGTGATCTATGATTTTAGTACAGGCTGAGGGATGATGTGATTGAGAGCAGTGCTGTGGAGAAGGGCTTGGGGGTGCTGGTTGATGAGAAGCTCAACAAGAGCCGGCAATGTGCGCTCACAGCCCAGAAGGCCAGCTATGCCCTGGGCATTGCCAGCAGGTTGAGGGAGGTGATTAACCCCCTCTGCTCTGCTCTGGTGAGACCCCACCTGGAGTATTGTGTCCAGTTCTGGAATCCCCAACATAAGAAAGATATGGAACTGTTGGAACAGGTCCAGCGGAGGGCCACGAAGATGATCAGAGGGCTGGAGCACCTCTGGTATGAGGACAAGCTGAGCGAATTGGGCTTGTTCACCCTGGAGAAAAGAAGGCTCAAGGGAGACCTTATAGTGGCCTTCCAGCACCTGAAGGGGGCCTACAAGAAAGCTGGGGAGGGACTTTTTACAAGAGCAAGTAGTGATAAGACGAGAGGGAATGGCTTTGAATTGGAAGGGGAAAAATTTAGGTTAAATATTAGGAAGAAATTCTTCACGATGAGGGTGTTGAGACACTGGAACAGGTTGTCAACAGAAGCAGTGGATGCCCCTTCCCTGGAAATGTTCAAGGCCATATCGAATGGGGCCTTGAGCAGCCTGATCTGGTGGTAGGTATTGGAACTAGATCAACTTTAAGGTCCCTTCCGTCTCAAACTATTTAATGTTCTGTGATTCTATAGTAGTTAAATTTGTGCCCCAAGCTATCAGTTAGAATAAAAGTTGTCAACTTAAAACTGAGTTTTTGGTCTAAATATGTTAATCCTCTTTCAGACATTTAACCTCTGACTCTGGGTTTAAATAAAGATGACAGAGAGCTAGTGAAAAACATGCTGCTCGCTGCCTCTTGGGTTCACTTTACATGTAAGTGCTGGTGAGCCTCTTGGAATATAGGACTATGAAGATGTATTTTGAAAGCTCTCATTTTGAGTGTCAAGATATGAGATACTGTTCAGTACTTCAGGTGAATTTTCTCTTGGCTTCACTTTCAGCTTTTGTGAGCCTTCTTTAATGCACTTGTGCTGCCAGTTTCATAACTATTTAATATTTCAATTTATATCAGTATGTCAAAGTAGAATTTATCGTTTGATTGTGCAACAATTGTAGATGTGATTACATGCTTTATTTCCATAAGAAGAGAAAACAGTGTGCTGAAACTGTCCTTTTGATGGTGCCAAAAATGTACAGGTCTTCCTTCATCAGTGAAAAATGATTTGGTATATGTTTCAAGATGTGTTTTGTGTGCAAACTGTGCCATTTCACAGTTTATTTTGGTTTCATTTTGGGTAAATAATGTTTTGTTTGGTGATAACACTGTCTTATGCTACTGAACATTCCGTGCTAATTTTGAATTCCAGTGATGGGCTGTCCCAAGATTATTCACACAATGTGAAGTTCTTCTGATATTAAATTTTTGCTTCATTACCTTTTGTTCTCTGTGTTTTTCAGAACTCCGTTTCAAAGTACAACTTCAGGAATATTTTTCTGTCTAAGAACTCCCATTCACCTTCATAGGCATATGCACATTCAGTTTTCTTAGGGCATTGATGGACTTCAAATGTTCATATCCTTTGTAATAAAGGAGTGTTGCTGAACGTGAACAGTTACACTTCTGCTTTTAATAGCTTTTGTATTTAGGACATTTAATGTTTTATCTCTATTACCGATTATATTAGTTGAAGCAAACTCATTAATTCTTTAAATACATGTTTATAGAAGAGAATAATGTTTAAATTTTTTTTAGCGTGGTTATTCTATATAGAGGTATGCTGGTCCGGTTATTAATAGGAGTTTGTTTTTTATTCAATTTCACAGATGAAATACCCCTTGCTAAATATTTATGCAGTTTCTTAAAGAAGTATTTTCTCAGCTGTGTTGTTCCTGTCAGCCAACAAGATAAATTATGGATGAAGAGAAAATGTATTTTTATCCGTTCAGTTAAATCAAAGTTCTACTTAGCTGGTTTTCTTAAGGCATCTAGCGAGGTAATAGACCTCCTTACATGACGTAGATGATATATGTAAAGTCTGTCTCATAAAATGTGTGTTATTGGGAGAAAAAAGGAAGAGAGGGCAGAAACGCATGTGCTGAGAATCTGTGCACAGGATAGGGACAGTCCAACAGGGTTTATATAATCCAATTCAATTAATTTGTTGTTTGCATAGAAACTTCCCATATAAAATATGAGTGAATATTTTTAGTGTTTTGGGTGTTTTAGGGGTGGTTATTTTGGGTTTGTTTGTTCTTTTGAAGTTCCTAATATGCGTCTTTGAACCAGTTTTCATAGCCAGATTAATAGTGCTTTTGCATAGTAATTATTTATATCTATAAATATCTAGCCAACATTCAAGTTTCATTTTTATGACTTTATCCTGTTTCTGCCCTTTTTTTTAATAATATCAACCATTTTCAAATGCAACTCAGCTACATTTTCGGTAAATTTTCTTGATTGTCATTTGCTACACAAAGTGATAATTTGGTGTAACACTTTTTTATTTTAACTGATACTTTGGTTAAAAAGTAATAACAAGCAATCATTGTGGCTCTATTAATTAAAGATTTGCCTCGGATTTGAAGCCCCAAGACTGTAGGCCAGTGTAAAGAAGAGTATGTGTTTGAAGACCAAAGAATTAATATCAAGACTTTCTTCATTAAATATAGGGTTTTTTTAATGCCACCATAGCCATATAACATAGCTAGTGATGCTATTTTCAGACGTGTTAAGAACTGCAAGAATCACCATTGGTGATCCATTTTATTTCAACCTGATGGTGGATAACATTTTTAGCCAGTAATTGCTGCATTAAACAGGTAATAGAAGGTCAGTAAGGACTGCCCTTTCACAAAGACATCAAATCTTTCTTCAAAGAGTGAGAATGAAGACTATACTACACTCCTGATGGTACTTATTTTCACAGTTAACATATACAGCTTCATTTTTTTTGTTTGAGTTTGTTTGAATTCAGCGTCCAGGCATTGGATCTCAGAACTTTATTGGTTATCAGATACTGTTTATTTTACATTTAAAAAGTAAATTAATCTCAATTTCATAGTTTCTAGATGCACCTTATCTGCCTTCAGGTGGCTTGGTATTGCATTATGAAAGGGAGATAAAGACTGTTATCCACAAATCACAGTTCTGTAGTCTGCATGTTGTGACCTTACAATTTGCAATTTATGTTCTGTGGCTGCTGTTCAGGAACAGCTGTTTGCGACCAATTCCATTTCTTTAAGTGAAATAGATTACAGAAACAGCTGCCATCATGTTATTAGAGATTAAGTCTTAAAGACATTGCAATTAAAATAATTATGTTATTGTTTTTTTTTTTTCTGGTTCCAGAAATGCTGCTGCAGCTGTGGAGCTAGTCTTGTCCACAGTGACTCTGTATTCAGAAATTACTGACTTTTTTAAAAGAAAATATGTGACTCCAGTATAGCTTTTATAAGAGTCATTACATAAAATATATTTTTTTCTTTGTTTGCCATTCCACTGATGAGGCATCCTACCTCTGGGTGCCCCTTTAAAAGTCTGTTCCGGGGGCAGGCATAGAGCCATTGAGTGAGAACTGCTGGTCCGCAAGCTTTGACTCCTTTCTGCTGCCACTGAAATGAGTGGGGTGCAGTACAGTTTGGATGCCATCAAGAGGTTGTTAGCATTATCATTGCCATCATACTGGTCTTAATTGATGGCAGACCTCAGGCACTTTCACTAAGATGACTGTATTGTGTAGAAACTTACTGTTAGCTTACGTAATCATGCAACCAGCATCCTCCTTTGTGCTACTCTGCGGGGCTGAGTCACCCCCCCAAAATAACTCTGAAGAGATCATGTCTCTTGCATCCTTGGTATTCTTTGGGACAGCTGCGTTACTTGCTTTTCCAGTTTAACTGAAAGTATTAGACACACACCTCTCAATATGAGGAGAGGCTGCTTTCTGTCTAGGGCCAGGCTATTTCATTTTTCCCTGGGAGTTTGTCTTCGTTGCTACCTCTTATTTTATTTTTGGTGCAACGCAGGACAGTCTGGAGTGTGTTTTGGAGAGAGAAGATGCAAGAAGAGTGTTTTCTCACTGGTTCCAGATTGTGAATAAATTATTTGATTGTTCCCTGGAGAGCAAAGCAGTGTGGCCTGCCAGTGAGCTTGAAGTTGCCTGCAGGACCTTAGGAGCGAGACCAGATGGGCTGGGAACCTACCCAAGCCCTGGCTCCTGTATGTCTCCCCGCCAACCTGCCCACTGCGCCCTCTGCTCCCATTGAAGATGTGGGAGGATCATTCTCTGAGACTAAGCATTAAAGCCAGCCAGCGTTGAAGCCTGTTTCTAACGCGTGAGCTGTGCCCTTGGGTCTTAGGGCCATACTTAGGTCTTTCTGGAACACTAAGAGAGAGATAAACTGTCCATGGAGGTTAAAATTGCTGCTTCTGGAGGCTGATAGGAGGGGCTTATTCTGAATTCAGTATAGCAGACCCTCTTCAGTCAAAAATGATGCTGAAAGGTGCTAAAATGACATGATTTTCTGTGATTCTGAATTCTAGTGTAGGGATCTTATTAGCTAGTCTGGAGTAAAAAAAAAAAGAGTAAAAAGGACAAAAAAAAAATTAATCTTGCCTGTAACGGAGATGGTAAAGGCATTCCAAACAACCATCATATGATTTTTCAAATGCAAAATGTCATCCTTCATTGCGGCTCTGTTACCAGAAATACTTAGCAGAGCTTCAGCTTGTCTTTTTAGATAAGAGAGCATTTATTTGTAATACTGAATGATGGCAGAAATATGTGATCAGTATTTAGCTAGTGGAAGTGTAATTCCTCTTCCGATGAAAGCAAAATGACAGGTAACGAAAGACATTTTACTACCTTGAGCTATTTTTTTCTTGCCCTGCTAAAAATCAGTCTTTTCCCAAGCCCCCAGATGAAAAGCTCATTGAGATGACGTCTTTGCACATGAGTTACTGAGCTGCTTTTGTCAAGATGATGATGTTGGTATGTACAATGATGAACATGTTGAGAGCAGCGAGGGACATACCTTCTCTGCAACAGAGCCATGGCAACTGATGGTAGACTGGAGAGGCATATCACATAGCCTGCCTACTCGTGTCTCACTACCCAAGTGTTTCATTCCCACAGCTAACAAATGATATGTGCAAAGTAGATAAGACGACAAATTAAATAGCTGTGACACCAAGTCAACTGATTGAACAGCCCAGACTTCAGAAAGTGCAGTTGAGAAAAGCAGAGATGGTGTTTAATGCTGGAGTCAAATATCATGGAATATAAATGCGTGTTTCAAGAGTCACAACAAAGTTATGGAATGCAATGGTAGAATGCTTAAATTTCATCTGCTATTTCTGTAGATACAGTTTTGATCCTGGATGAGGTAGATGTCTAAGACAGTATGGTTCAAACTGGATATGTTCTGTAATTATCCAAGGATCGTCATGTTTAAAAATTATTGAGATAAACTGTGGAAAATATTTGAGGTGCTCTTGTTCAAGAAGCCACATAACATATGGCAGTCATCACCAAAGCACACTTAAATGACTGTAGGAGGACTGTGAATGACACATTTTGTGTCCTTCTAGGTTAATACATTTTCTTTAGATATAGTCAGTCTTTTTTTTTTTTTTTTTTAATGGGATATGGATCCTGAATATCAAATGTGGAGTGAGAAGTGGAAAGTATTAGTGGGAGAACGGTACAGGAGCATCAATTGCCATGAGATATTCAAAGGTTTCTTGGTAGCATCAACATGGATAAACTGAAGTATAACACATCTGTGTTGTACAGTGAGTTAATAGTGGAGAAACCTTGGGACTACTGCAGCCCCCAAATCATATATTGGCATGTTACAGCACAGAAAAAAATACACCTGAACATGTTACTGTGCTGTGACCAAGGATGCTGTAAGCAAGTTAGTGTCTTTTCCATTGCATTACACTACGTGGTAGCATGGAAAAACATTCTGGTGAATAATTTATTTGTAAGAAATAATTTGTTTGTGTATAAAGTCAGACTTACCAGGAGCCTTCAAAAGAGCACAGGTATCAATCTGATAAATTAGATAGGTGTTTATTGCTTCAATTACTGCATTTATCGCATTGAGATGTCTGCTTGCTGATATGGTTTGGGTTTTTTTAAAGCTAGTAAACGTGCAGTGTTTGCCCGAATTCAGAAGTGGCTTTCAGGATAAACAGATATAATATATGAGGATAAACATTTCTATCAAGATTGACATTAAATATAATGGGGTTCTCTATGACTTCTCTCGTTCCACCGGTCTGCCTCCTTCCCTAATGCTCTCAGTAGATTTACAGTCATATGTCAGCCATTATTCACCCATCTCACTCGCTTACCCACGTCTGTAATCCTGCTTCAAATCGTTACATGCTGTGGCCCTATTCCCTCTCCAGGTAGGTGCCTGGCTTCTGCTGAGGTGTTGTGTGTGCTGAACAGCCAGGTGGGGACCTCAATACTGATACCTTGTGTTTGTGAACAGCATATCTTGTCTGATTTTCTATTTCAGAATAAACCAAAGCCCAGATACAAACTTGAGCATATTTTTAGGCCAAAAAAACCTTATGACAAAAATTTCTGGTTTATCTTATATGTAGACACTTTTTAAATACAGATTACGTCACTACTGTTAATTAAACACAGTCTGTTTATGCAGGGAACATAGGTGTAGGGGTCTGAAGAAAAGCTCCTTGAGATTATTTGGTATTTTCTGACACAGGGAGGACTCAGTTTCTAAATGGGAATCATATCATCCCATCAAAGAAAAAAAAAAAAAAGAGAACTGAAGCACAGGGGAGCAGAACTGCAGTTAAGAATGTGGATGTGTCCTCTCTGATTGAGTTCATGTGGTTACAGGCTCGGGTTTCTAGTCACTTTCATTTGTATTAGTTGCTTTGGGAATACAGCTTTTATGTATTACTTTCGTTTTACACAGGTCTGTTTTCCATCATGTTAAAACCTGAATTCTCTTTTTCTGCAAATACTGACAAAATGGAAAGTAGTTCATACTTGGGTGAGCTGTTTTGCTGTAGATATATGTCTTTATCTGACTTCATGGTTTTCTTACCAATCTGAAATATTATTCTAGAGTACGTTTATGTTGAAGGGATTGCTCAGAACTATTTCTTCAATGACCTGTTGTCTTTGGCAAGACTCAATGAAAAAGTCTGTGAATGCCTTGTCTTGACAGATTCCCGCTTCTTTCAGATGAACATGCTGATCACTTGGTATTGCAAGACATAATATTATTCTTTTTTTTTGGCAGAACTCTCATTAGATGGTCATAGGGTTGAAAGGGTTTACCTGCTTTATTACTTTGAAAGTTTTGATGGTTATTCTCATCTCAGATGCAATGTCAGACATGAAGTTTTTTTTACAAAGTGGTTCAAAGAGCCCCAGATTTGATGAAAAATATTTTGTTTTGTTTTCAAGCTTTAATTTTTAACTGTTTTGTAAACTGAAATAGGCAAATCAAACTATTTTCAAATTAAAATTAATCTTTTTGGCTAAACTGTTTGAACAGAACATTTTAACAAAACAGTTCCTCTTCCCCTGAAGTTTTAAAGTTGATTGTAATGGACAGAACAGAGGATTCTCAGAAGGAGTTTTAGTTTTAGACTGTGTGATTAGAGTAGTTTAGAGTAGTTTATGCAGAAAAAATCTGTTGATGGAATACTATGCAAGACATAAGTGATTCTGAGTCACCAGGACTGGTGGTGTGATTCATGATGTGTGGCAGTGATTTCAGAGAAGCCTTCTCAAGATGTGTCCCTGGAACGATAGCACAAGCTATGAAAGTACTTATCCCTGATTTAGCAATAATTCTTTGGATTCTGGGCAAGGAACAAAGGATACTTGAACTCCTAGGTACAGTACAGCTACAAAGCTTGTTTCAATTCCATGCTGTTGATTTACTTTTTACAACTTAAGGGAGAGTAGAGTCAAGTAAAAATAACTGAAAAACCCAACAGAATTTGAAAAAAATAATCTCTGAACCGCTGCTGATAATTTAACAATGTGAACACAGAAATAAATTCTATTAAAATCTTTCTACTGTAGCATTTAGTAAACATAGTAATGATCAGCATATAAATTCCCTCATCATCATAATATGCTGTACTGGCAGATCCTTGATGGAAGTTGTTAACAACTGCTGTTCAAACACACTTAAGCTAAGCAAGGAGCTGGTGAAGGTCAGTTATCCTATAGCTATTAAGGTCACCAAATTTTGCAGTACGACTTGTGATGTATGGCAATGATTTCAGAGAAGTCTTTCCAGCCTCCTTGAGACATGTCTCTGGAACTAGCACGAGCATGTAGACATAGAAGCAGCATGTGTCCAAGAAGGAGGCAGCGAGCTGCTATAGTGAATGTAAATGTTGAACTGAGGTTTATCTACCACTAAGCTCCTTTGTTGTTTTTATTCACTCTCAAAGTTCTAAATGTCTTTTCATAAACAACTACAACACAGTTGTTCTTTATCTTCTTGTTAAATATGTTTTTTGTCCATTCTTTTGTATCTGGATGAATTATTGTTGCCTTTTTTTTTTTTTTCACTGGGCTGTGTGATTTCCAGCATAGTTAATGATGCAGATCTTTATCCCTGATAGAAGACAACATGGAACAGCTGTTAGTAAGCAGCTGGATCTGCACTCCCTCATTCCTTGCAACACTAGAAGAACAAAACTGCTGAACTTACGCCTGTTACATATGACCCAGAGGAGGTTAGAAGTGCTCCCAATCATTTTGCTAGTAGCAGGGGACTGGGGCGATAAAGCAATTGTCATAGAAACTTGAAGAGATGAAATTTTTAACTTTGTTCTTCGTACTCATATTTAAATTTCTGAATTGGGTTTTTGTTTTGCCATGGATTTTGGAAAAATCTCTCTCTCCATTTTACTCTAAGGGGAGCTATAGCTTTTTCATATCCTGTAAGCATGTTTTGTCTTTGAATAGCCTGGTATGTACTGTTTTTCAAGTTCTCTGAAATACTCACAAATGAAAGGTGCCTGCACATGATGCCTTCTTACCTTTTGATCGTCTCTGTGTCTCAATGATTACTGAGGTGTTTTACATAAAAATATTTCTTAAAGTTCTTAACTGTTGCAGTAGGATAAGAGTAAGATATCAACTTTTCCCCATAGTTTTCGAAATCTATTCATTTGTGTCTACTGCTTTTATAACGTGAAGGGCTGGAATTTAGGGGAAGAGAGTTACCACAAGAGAAAAAAAATACTGCTTGAGCTCTGAAATATTTGGCATGGCTCAGCTTCAGTTACTCTCAGAGCCTCATATACATCTGCATTGAAATTGGTGATCATTTGAATTAAACACAAATACAGATCCTACTCATTAATATCCTTCAGTGGTTCTGTTTGAGATTTGAGATTTTAGTTTTCTTTTTTTTCTTTAATCTTTAACCTTCTTTGTTTCAAGACCAAATCTAAATAATTTGATCCCGAGGCACTTGTCGGACAGGGCATCCGTGACCCAGTTTTTATTGGGGTATCTTAAAATCTTACCCCCAGAGAATCAAAATATTACCTATGGATAGATTTTCTTTGTTTTCTTTTGGTGCGATCCTGAAGGCTTTCTTACTTTGAGGATTTTGTCAGGTTAAATATAGGAAGAGTGTTTGATTTTTCAGGCACTACTTCTGAAGACAGTGTATGGATGTTTTTGTTTGTCAGCTTTGTAACTGCTTTTGAAATCTCTCTTTACATTCGTCTTTAGCAGCTACAGTGATAGGATGGGATGAGATAAACCACATTAAGATGAGATATTGGAGAGGTAGAATATTGGAATGAAGACTGAATTTCAAGAAAAATCTTAATGCCTTTTGGGATAATGTTCACCTTGAAAAATTTTACTTCATTTTTGTCACGTAAAACTGGTTGAATGTGAAGGCCACAGGAACTTCCTTAAACTTCCAGTCCTGGTGAAATCATCTGAGAGTGCTAGCTTAAAGAACTTGATTAAGGAAATGCATGACCATCTGCAGATACTCAAAGAGATTTTGTGATGCAGATGTTCTTTTTTTCAGTGCCTTTCACTGTTGTCTCTACTGTATTTTAAGTATACAGTTGTTAAACAGTTTTGCTCTTTAGTGAAAATTACTAGGCTATTTTCAATCTTGTGGGGGCAAATGGAAATCTCTGCTTTTAATAGAAGAATGTTTGATGCTGTGAATGAAGGTGGCAGTCTTCAACATTACTAATGGGAATCTTTTTGCGAATTACCCATATTTTATGTAGATAACCTAGAGGTGATCTAAATCACATATCCTTAGACCTCGAACTTGACATAGATTCTCAGGTGAATTTGCACATAACTGTATGAAGTAAGTGGAAGAGAAAGACTATACTAGGGTGGAGAAAGCAGTCTATAATGAATGTACAGGTGTTAGAATGATTAAACTCACCTCTGCACTTTGCGTCCTTCAGACTCTTACTATGGCAAAAATCTTAATACTATAGATGATGCTATAGGGGTGGAAATCATTATCAATTTAGTCACAAATAAGTTCTTAAGTGTTCTGTAATAATCCAAAGCAACAAAGTTTTCTGAGTTATCCAGCCTCTGCTAAAGATCTCTCTGTAGCAGTCTGTCTCACAAGCCCTTTTTTTTTCTCTTGATTCCACTAAAGCTGAAAATGGGATGAGAACAGCTGTTATTTTTTATTTAAGCTTTTCATTTGTAGTTCCTAAGTACAAAGGAAGATATGAGTTAGTATAAGGAAGGGACTGAGATTTCTCAGGAGATTTGTTTGAGCTTTGGGGTTTAATGATTCATATATACAAATGTAGTTGAAATTGTCAGCACTGTCAACTGATCTTTCTGACATCTATTATGAGGCTCTAAAGTTAACTCTTGACATTTTCATGTGAGTAACTTTGTACATAAACATATCTGCCCATAGTTATAGTCTAATTGTTCATAGTGCTACTTAAGCCTCACAATCCAGACTAAAAAAAAATATGGACTTTCTTTTCTTCTCTGTTGAATGGCTATTTTTTCGACATTCTGCATTGATTATGAGTCCATAGTCTTTCTTTCTGAAGGAACTTGATTGCAGAATTTCTCATGTTTGTGTTTTATTCATGGATTTCATCCTTATTTTTCAATCAAAGTATTTTCTCTGTCTCACTGATCCCCAGTTCATCTCAAAATAGAAGAGACCAAAGTCTATTTGAGTACCAAACAAGGTTCTTTCCATCTTTCAAAATTCCTTTTCTTTGGAAAGTGTAGCAGTATCAGTAAAACTCGTGTCAAGGTCATGGTAAGTACAGCTTTTGCATTTCTCCTGTTTTTTATGAATGCCTTCTTGGAATAGCTTTGCCATGATGATATATTCAGTATTGGTAGAAAATTCAAGGTTTGTAGAAGTTTCTTTTTCTAGTCCAGCAAAAAAACCAGCTCTGTTCTGTTTTTTCAGAAGAAATATTAGAGAAAGGCAGAATTGATCAAAAGTCAAAGTTTAGAATACTTCAGTTCTGTCAACAGGTTGAAAATTTAAAACATTATTTCATTTGGGTTTGAGCAATTGCTTTAAGTTTTATGTCATGAATTTCTCTCATGCCTAGAATTCTTCCTTGATTTTTTTCATTTTAATTAGCTTGCATTTCTGGCCAACCCTGAATGAATAAATCAGTCAGATGAGTGTGTCTCTGCTGATGAGTGTCTGTGAGGATTACTGTCTGGAATGTGGGCTCAAGAGAACAAGGAGGATAGTAATGATTTCAGAATGGCTATTAATGTGTTAACTCATTTCACCTAAATCAAGAAAGAGCTGTCAGATAGCAATGTATCTTTGGTTTTATGGCACTTGGGCAGAATTTACTTGAACATGTTAGTAGCAGTGTGCTCTTTATGTCTCCACTATTTCTTTTATGATATTTCATTCTTTACAGACAAGTGAGTATTGAAACCAAAACCATTAAGTATTGCTACAAATGATTGATTCCTCTGTCTTGACAACCCAGAAGTGTTCGTTTGTCAAATTCTATGACTGAAAGTGCAAAAGTAGCTGAATTTGCAAGTTACATTTTAATATAGATGCAATTTTGTATGGAGCTCAAGTCTGTTTGAATAATACCTTTCCTTTTGGTACTGAGTACAAGATTCTAGTAAGTTCTGTAGTTGTAAAGTATCGTCATGAAAAATAAATAAATGAATATGCATGAACACATAAGTGAATATAATTGTAAATGATTTTCAGTTACCTCCATTAAAGATCCAATGTAATGTGCATAACAGTGTATTCTTTATCAAGCAGTAAGAATGTAGATGGATCTTTGTTATTTTTTTATTAGTCCTATTAAAAAGACAACTTTGAAATTACAGGTTTTATGAACAGATACCTTATCTCCTGTATTCATACAAGATCCACAACTAATCCAAATACACGGAATTTTACATTGCAGTACTTAATTTTTTTCACTGAAGACTGATCCATGTAATGAATGTTTCCCTCTCCCTAAAGGTGGCATTGAAAAAAAAAAAATCTTCTTTTTAAAAAAAGATAATTCAGAGAGACACATATCTTTTTCTATATTGGTAGGCTCTATATGAAAGTATTTCCTAACAGCTGTTTATGTTTTGATAACATAAGTAGAAATGTTTTTGATTTTACTTACTTGAATGGAAGTGTGGAATCTCCATGCTTAGCAATATTCAAAATCACAGAATCATTGAATCATTGAAGCAGGGGCACCTTCCATTAGATCAGATTGCTCAAAGTCTCACCTAACCTGGCCTTGAACAGCTCCAGGGATGGGGCATCCATGACTTCTCTGGGCAACCTGTTCCAGTGCCTCACCACCCTCAAAAGGAAAAAAATTGATTCATAGTATCTAGTCTAAATCTACCCTCTTCCAACTTAAAACCATTACCCTTTTTTCTATCACTGTACTCCTGTGATAAAGAGCCTCTCCCCAGCTTTCCTGTAGGCCTGCTTTAGGTAAGAAGACAAAACTTACAAAAAGCTTGAAAGATTCCTATCTTTGCTTCTTTCATGCTTTTTTTTTTGACAAGTAAACAAATCCTTGAGCTTAAAACCTACTACAAACAGAACTGAGAGTTATATTTTTAAGTCACTTATTTTGTGATAGTTTTCAAAGACAATCAGTTTTACCCTTGATACTGGGTGAGCTTAATCTCTTTGTAGCAAAATTAAGGGTGTTTTCAATCGCAGCATTGCAATGACTTTAAAAGATATGGCCTCAAGTGGCTGTGGACAGGTGGTGGGAGACGTACAGCATGATTTTATTCTTTGAAAGCTATAGGGCAGCAGGAAAGCACCTTGATATGGGCAGCTTAAAAAAAAGAAGGGGATACAAAAGCCAAAACTTCTGTGTTGAAACAAGTGGTGAAGGAAGCACACTCTGTGGGAAGATGTCATAAGAGTGTTTATTGGAGAGGACGACTCGTGCATGCTTTGAATCTGGATCTTGGAGAACTAAACAGGTCTAAGTTTTTCTTCCGAGTCTTTTGAAGTAGATAAATGAGTCTCTGATGCAAGGAAGCAGGTGTCCCTGTGAGATGTGAGCCACGGAGGCAGAGATCCTGCGGAGGGTGATCTTTAGCTGGCCCTCCTTGAAGTTGCTGAGATGACAGGAAGACAGCAGATATATTGGAGGCATTCAGTTAAAGTGGAAAATTGAGTTACTGGATGTAGAAACTTGTTTTTCTGCAGCTTGAATTGGAGACATGAAATATATAACATGACAATTTCTCGTCTCACTTGAACTGTCAGCAAAGATCAGCAGATAGCTACCTATGCTTTTGATGGTGTTGCTGTAAGTAGTGCTTCTGTGAAACTGATTTCAGCTGATAGGAAGAGGTGGACTGAAGAGGTAGGAGTGCATGTCTAGCCAGTGCCATAAGAAGTGTGAAGTGGCTTGGATCCTGTGTACCGGTGGTACAAGATAGTGTAAGATAGAAATAAACAAAACTTTTGTGAAAAGGACAAAAAAGAGTGGTATTGACAAGTCCCATTTAAGTAGGCCACGTAAGAAGACATTTATCTCAAACCAAGTGCAGAATGCTTTGATACAGATTGTAGAAATGTATGTAGTGAAATGAGTATGTCCAGGGTGTACATGGTATAGAACTGTTCAACTCTATATTTTAAAAAAGAAGAGATGGAACAAAATGTGTTGATTAAAAATGGCTAACTACGTCAGCACATGCCATTGAATCTCTGTGGGTGAAATTCCAGGCATAAAGAAGAAGAAAGAAATATTAACAGAAAAGTTGAAACCGAACAGATAAGATGGTTACGACCCTACTGGAGGGCAACTTTGGGATAGACAATACAGTGATAAGTAGTTTGATTACTCCTGGGAATGTCGTGATGTGGTGTGAGACAGAGACAGAACTGTTGTACACTGTAAATAACTGAAGCAGTATTTAAAAAGCTCACAAAATAATACCCTTGTTTTAATACTGATCAGCTCCAGGTAAATTTTAGAATTAAAAATTGAAGAATCACTTTGAAGTGATGACTGTAATGAAAAGTTGTTATATCTCAGTGCCAAAATGTTTTTGACAAATTTCCATAACAACTGCTTTTTATTAAACTGAATTACAGTATCACACAGTATCACAGTATTGTAAGGTTGGAAAGGACCTCTGAGATCATCGAGTCCAACCTATAACCCAACACTAACACCAACACTAACACCATCACCTAAACCATGGCACTCAGTGCCTCATCCAATCTCCCCTTAAACACTTCCAGGGTCTGTGACTCCACCACCTCCCTGGGCAGCGCATTCCAATGGCCAATCACCCTTTCAGTGAAGAAGAATTCACAAGAAAAGCTTCTTACAGATTAATAACTTGTTAAAATATAGCAATTGAAGATGAGGAATAATGAGTATTTTTTCCCGGTGGAAAGAAATAGACAATCCTCCAAGCCATTTCTCTTAGGCTGTGGATGTGATCATGTTATCAGTAATGGAACTGGGAAATACAACAGGACAGCACTGTATGCTGTTTCTTGTTGTGTGACTTTAGAAATAAAAGAATAAAAGGTATGTTTTTACATTAAGGGCATAATGCTTTGGATGACATTATTATGTAGCATAAGTGTGTTCAGCAATGATAAAACATGGCAAAAATTTCCGTATAGCAATATCAAACATGAAGACCCTTACACACAAACATGGGTATTTCTGACTTCTGAATAAACTGCCCAATTGCAGGTTGCTGGGATATAAATCAAGAATAGCCTTGTCTGTATTTTATATGCTTTTCTGCATGCATTACAGATTGTTCATTATGCATGTTTCGTGCTGCATGGTTATGCTTTTTTAGTGTATGTGATTGTCACAAACATGGAAAGTCTAGAATTATAGGAACTGCATTATTTGCAATTGATCTCAGAATAGTATTCTTTTATTTGTCTCTCTGAAATTTGTGCAAAATTCAAAATTTGCATTTGTGCAGTTATTTACCATAATGGAAAATGAAAACAAAATAATACATTCAAATTGTGTCATATTTTTACCGTAATTTGCACTAATTCACACAACTGTGCAATGTGGGGGGCAAGAGGAAATTAGAGCCAACAAATTCAGCTTGACCTTTGTGAGCAGAAATCTCAAGCACACATAACACAATTTAAGTAGAAAAAAATTTAGAATGACAGAAAGTATATTCACAAAAACAGTGCTGTGTTTTATTATTGATGTGCCCACAGTTTTCAGTTGTCTGCGGTAATTATGAGATGCCATTCATATCAACTAAATTATGATCCAAGATATGGTATCCTTTCTGTGAGTCATTTGTTTCTGAACCAGAATAAACAAGCTCTGCAGTCTTCCAGAGAGAGCACATTTTTACCTAGATAAAGAACCGTGAACCTAATCATTTAAGGTTGTTAAAAATGGCCATTAGTAAGGCCATAAATACTGGTTCAAAGCAAAACTGAAAATAAGCCATTGCATTCCAGTGAAGTGTCTCTATCTTAACCAAAACCTTTGCTTTTAAAGAGAAAATTCTTGATAAAAATTAATGAACTTTGATTGCTCTTGCCCTCTTTCATTCTAAAATTGCAGTCAGTGTAGTTGTGTTTAATATCACATAGCTTCAAAATTCCCCGCTCCAATGTGTATCAGCCAATTTTAAAATATGGTATTTGAGTTTGGACAGTTTCCATATACCTATGTTTCTTCTTTAGGCTTCCTGTAAGTTTTGTGGAGAAGCTGCTTTACGCCATTTGCTAGTGATGTAGTGGGAATTACATGTACACATGCTCAGGGTGTGGAACCAGCCCTCTATGGGAGGAGGACATGATTTTGTGTCCCTCCAGTGTAGCATTCAGGATATTTTGAGCTGCAGCCTGCAGAAGTTTCTGGGGAACAGGAATTTCTCATGGATGATGAACACATCTAGTGTTTACAGGTCAGATGTGAAGAACACAATCTTCTCCTATCACTGATTATGTACTGTAGCATTGTTTTCAAGATGGACCGTCTTTAAAAACAGACGTAGTAAAGATAAATGTAGCTTAGACGTAGTTGTGTAGTTTGTCTACACAAAAAGTAAGAAAGGAGGAGGGTGGGCAGAGAATTGTGTTTGGATGTAGGCTGCTGAGGCTTGCTTCATGTCTGGGGCAATATCAGGTCGCTTTCACGCTTTTTGTCTCTTCGCTGGTTCTAATACTTACCAATATATATTTAATCTTGGAAGCGATGGGCAGGTAGTTGTACCAGCTGCAAAGGGCAGAAGGAGATTCCTGGATCATGAGGAGGCTTAGGAGGTGTATGTCTGAGATGTTCCTTAATTTGCTGAAGGTAAATCAAACAGTGAAACTGTACTTTTGTCCTTCACCCTTTTCTTCTGACTTGCTAAGTATGAGAATAATTATTATATTGTTTGAGTGCAGTGTACTTGCATAATTACTGCCCTTATGTCCAACTAAGCTGTGAATTACATATTATAAAGTGATTTATATTAAACTGACATGTAGGGCTAGCGTTGTAAGGCCTTTTTGCAGCATTAGGTTTAGAATAATATTTTGTGCTGGGCATATTAGAAACGTCTAATACAAATTTTAAATACAGGTTCACACAAAAGTACAAGCAAGCACACTAATACCAACAAGTCAATGTTTGTAAATAGTTTATTTTAAAAGTATAGATGATGTTGATTGAAAAGATTTTAGTATTTCTGTGGTGAAAGGAAACAAGTAGCATGCTGCATTTGGGCAAAATGAAGAGTCAACACGAGATCTGGTTGGGTTGAAGCCTTCTGTCAGTGCCCACATTTAAGGCTACGGTACAAAGTAGCTGTCTGTGCATATTGTCTCTGTGGTACAATTCTTAAAAAAGCTTTCTGTTAATGAAAACTTGCAAGCTTCTGAGTCAGCATTTTACTTACGCCTTAAAAGGCGTAAGTTATTACTTACATGTAAGTCATTAATGTAAGTCATTGCTTACATTAATGCATTAATGATAGAAAAAATAACTGAATTAAATAACTTGTGTCCATTTGTTACTGTATATGTACTTCTTGAGGAAGTGATATTTGCTCAAATTCTTACTTTTAGAAGGAGAATCCCTAAAATGCAAGAAAAGCAATGATGCAACACAAATACAGCGAGTATATGTAATGGAAATGCCAAAAGTACGTTCAGGAGATGTTGTCCTTAATATAAAACCCTACTAATTCAGTACATGAATACAGTGTATTGCACCCACTTCATTGAGCAGGGGGCAAAATTACAGACACAAGTAATTGTGATACTGGGTCAATGGAGCCGTATGAAGCTCAAAAACTAACAATAAAGCTGAATTAAAAAGAGCCTTACTGCTTAGTTTCAGATTCTGGTATTTGCATGATTGAAACAATAGAATAGGATTTTGTAACCAATCTTATTTTATTTGCCTAAATGCTAATTATTTTACCTGTTGCCATCTCTTGCACCTAGCTGTCACACAATATGCTCAGTGGGTTGTGGGTGTCGTTATTGCTTCTTCTCTGAAAGTTAGTTATGCTTAGAGACATGGTTTAGTGGTAGACTTGGTAGAGTTAGATTGATGTTTGGGCTTGATGATCTTACGGGTCTTTTCCAACCTAAGTGAGTCTATGATTCTATGGTGAAGCACTTGTTTATAGGGAGGTAGATGTTGGCGCCATTGAAACTGTCATCTGAAGAGTTTGTGGCAGCAGTACTAAAGCCGAATGCATGTGAAATAAAGAGCCTCTTCTGGGATATTTTTTCTGCTTTAGAGAAGAACATTGTAGGACATGCCTGGTTTGTTTTCTATTAACAAATATATGCTTTAAATTCTTATATTTTGTTATGCCTATTGTCCTATACAACAATAAACATTTTTCAAAGTAATGAGTACTAAAACTCCTGCTAGTTTTGTTTAAAAGAAAGAAAATCTTGAAATTACATTTCATGTAAGAAGTGCAGATTCAATATGAGTCATTTTATGTTTCAGTGTGGATAGATAAACATTTTATGCGTTTAGCTCTTTACTGTTTTATTTTCTTCAGTTTTCCTAAGTTCTATTTTTTTTCCATACTAAATGGAAGATGTGTACAGTATCGATTCAAGAGAAGAAAAATGAATTTTGAGGATCATATGATATTCCTTATATACAAAGTATGTGACCCTTTTCAACCTGTTTACATAATGCTGTTATGATAATCTGATCATCAGGCTGTCAAGGGAAAAGAATCATACAGAACCATGTTATGTGGTAGCTAATGAGTGAGAAACTTCAGGGGATTGAGTTTCTTTAGAATTACAGGTAATTACAATGAATTAATTAATTGTGATTAATTAGCTACATAATTGGGATTCACCAACATAACAGTAAGATGGCTATTTGTAAAGCAAGCACACAAAGCAATCTCCTCTCAGAATCTATTTTGGATTCTGGAAATTATTTAGTCAGTATTATTAATATTACATCCACGCTCAATTTCTAACTTTTATCTCCGGTGGCCTCAAAGTATTAGCGGCTTATTGAGACAGTGTGATCTCCTGCAGTGTAAGATTAGAAAAAGCCATCGTGCTCATTTATTATGTATATAAGGCCACAGGTGCTCAAAGTTAGCTGAATATTTCCCTTTTTCTAGAAATGCTTTGATGCAGTTAGGTGGTGAACTCCAGAGATATAGGGTGGATCTCTCTGTACCACCAATAATAAATTTTAACTGGCTAGAATAATCACAATGGAGTAATCTGTCAAAGGACTAAAGTGAAAGCATTCGATCTAAGGATGTTAGATTTCAGACCTGATATAAGTCGACATAAACTGAACAGAGCACAGTTGCAAAGGTTTTGAATTTGGTACGTCTTACTGAGTTCACTGGAAGATTTTGCAGGAGGAGAGTCATCACTTAGTTGAGATTTTATAAATCTTACTGAATACCAGAAAATTGGAACACCAGACATGTGGAAAATGATCCACCTTTGGATGGAATGATATAGACAAAAAAGATGAGAAGACTAAAAAAAAAAAGTTTTTTTTTTGTTCAATATTTGGTTTGTAAATAGTTTGTCTTAAATTCAATTTAGAAAGCAGTTAGTGTTTCCATTACAGTGTCTCCTGAGACTATGGTATTTACAACAGTCTCCATAGCTAGCTTTGAAGAGCTGTCATGTAATTGCAATGTAGTACAGTATTCCATAGTGACCTGATCCTTACCAGAATAATTCTGCAGTTTCCAATTACAATATCAATAGCATTTAATGCCTGCTGCTACTGCTAAGTAGTTACACCAAAGTAATAACTAAATACCAAATGAGAGTTTGAACATTGTGATCCTGTTTCAACCTATTGATCCTGTTAACAGGATATCAGACTTTACTGTAAAAGTAAAATACAGTGTTAGCTAAGTAAATAAATTCCTATCTTCTACTGTTAATGAATATCCAATGGTCTTTTAAAAGTAGGTTACTGGATTACTAACAGCAACTAGTTTTTTTCTCTTGATTTTTTTTCTTTCTCATAGAATCATAGAACCATAGAACGATTTGAGTTAGAAGGAACCTTTGAAGATCATCTAGTCCAGCCTTTCTGCCATGGGCAGGGACAGCTTTCACTAGATCAGGTTTCTCAAAGCCCATCCAACCTGGCCTTGTACGCTTGCAATTATGGGACACGCACAACATCTCTGGGCAGCCTGTACCAGTGTCCACCACCCTCACTGGAAAAAAAAATCTTCCTTATGCATCAGTCAGCTTGAGATTGAATTCAGGCTTTCCTTGCCTTTGCACAGCCTCTCCTGTGAGACCTGCCACCTGCTCCTTCCACACACACAGCCCTTCCTCCCCCAGTGACCTCATAAGCCTCGCACTCCTCGCAGTGTGCGGCAATTGCTGCTGGTGCTGCTACTGCTGCTGCTGTTGCTGGCGTTGGCTTCCTGCTGTTTGTCAAACTAGTGCTTTTCTGTGCTAACTGTATTGAACAGTGGGAAATTTATAGTAAGATCCAGCTAAAAGAATGTAACTTCTGAAGTCAGCAGTAATGTGACATTGTTATTAATAACAACTTATTCCTGTAGGTGTCCCTTCCCCTTTTCCAATTACTTTAGCCAAGTGTTTTACAAAGAAAGAGAACTCTCAAAATATATATTTGTTTCCAGACTTATCAAGTAAAATCTTAATCATAACTGCATGTTATTCTCATTTTTTTGTAAGAAGAAAAATAAAAATTCTGTATCCTTGTGGGAAAGAATGAGTGAGTGTAAATAATATTGTCTTTTCTAATGAAGTATATCAGGTGTTTTGTCCTTTTATGTTTCCTGGCTCCCATTCTAAAAAATAATGAGCCATTTCTAGAGGGAAGTATTCCTATATGATGATTTTAAAGGAATTTAGTATTTCTTTTATTGTAAGAACACAATGAGAAAGTTGTTACGCTACAAGGAGTTTCTCAAGAGTCTGCAATGTTAAATTGTAATATAATGTTGCCATGTTAGCTGAGGGTTTGTAATCTTTGTATACTTCAGAGTGCATTTTTTCCTGTGTATACTGCATTTTTTCCTTCCATTAAAACAGGTTTTCTTGGCTGACATGAAAAGTGTTAAGCACTATAAGGTGAAGAACCTGCACTTGTACTAAGCATACAGTACCTGAAAAATGTGATTTTTTTTGTGTTTACATCTAGACTGAGAACTGTATGGTATGCCACAAGAAAATCATTTCAGTACGTAGTTATTTTGTCTTGCCTCCGGGAGCTTGGATTGTGGTCCACCATGCTCATTAATTTCTGATACATACACAGTTTCTTCAGCTCAGTGGAGCTTAGCAGTACGTAAGTGTTTTATGAAATAGTGTTTTTGTTGTTCAAAAGCCAAACTTTGGTAGTGTATGAAAATAATAATGAAGCAGACTGGCAAAGGAAGCAGGATATAGGCTGTATCTTGAGCTATGATATTATTATTTGTGTAAAATTTTTTTTAGCATTTATATTTAATGCCCTGGAAAAATAGAAACAAAACATGGGAGTTAAATATAAACAAATGGCTCACAATTGAAGTCAGCATCAGTTTAACAGAGTTTTTGATTTTGAATTTTTTAACTTCTTTTTTTTTCTTGCTTATATTTGTCCATGTAGAGAAAATTGCTGCAAGTTCGTTCAGATGTTATTCCGTAAAAGAACAGATAATCTCCTTCCCATTTGTTGAGCAGATGTCAAATTTACAGAGATCTGATTTGTTTGACGGTGTATGTAAATCTGAAAAGAATAGTTTTGATTTCTGCTATGATTTATGCACAGAAATGTTTTCTGTTCATATCACAATACTTCGGCAATCCTATCTTTAGTATACTTATCCTCAGTTATAATTTACAGGTGGTGTCTTATTGTGAGGAGATAAAAAAGAATTTGCTGAAGATCACATAGAAAGTTTGTGGTGCAGTAAGAAACAAAAAGCAGATCTCTGGAATGAAACTCCCTGAGCCATGGGGTAACCCTTTCTCTCTCTGTAAGAGTGAAGGGTAGCAGACTGGATTGAATGCCGTTAGAAAAAGCAAATTAATTTGTGAGTTAAAGAAAACACTGGTCCCAGAAAACAAGGGCTAGTAATTATCTCTGCAAAAGTTATCTTGGGTATTTTCCCCCATTGTTAGATTCTCCTTTATCCTTTAGCATCCAATAACATCCACTGAAGATTTTATCCTAAGAACTCGGTAGTACTTGTCAAATCCCTGAATACATTTGGCTTGTTAATTTTTTTGAGCCATGTAAAATTACTATATTACTCCAGGTATTTTTTCAAAGAACTTTGTCAAAATGTAGGAAGACATGAATTCTTCTGTTTTCCTTCAAAGAAAGACCATTTTCTTATAATTCTAGGCCTGTGTTGTACGAATAGGATTGTTTAAAAAGAAAATTAGACTGTTACAGTCCTTTAGATGTTAGTCCTATAAAAGCTGCTGCTTTTGAAGTTTTCCCGGAGTGAAATCTCACCTCTTCCTAACACTGTTTCTTTTAAGAGTAAAAGTAATTTCATATCAAGCATGCTAAATATGGAATTCTTTGTTCTTTTTAACTGCCAAGTTGGTCTAGGTTCTTTTCCTTACTAGAAAAGTTTCTAACCTTAAGGCAATACAGGAACAGATTCCTTTGAATGAGTAAATAGGGACAGGGTGTTAAATGTGCTTGTATGATTTTCTACGTGTATAACCATAAGCAGCCAGGTCAGTTTGGGGGCTTTGAAGAAAAATTAGTTTACAGTAGGTTTTAAGCTCATACTGTAGCTCCAGAATACCTACCTAGGCGAGATGACCAAAGGAGGGGGAACTGTGGTGGGCCAGACAACCATGCAGAGGGACCTCTGTCTCACCCCGATGTAGTCTCTAGACTCATGCCAAAAGCAGGCACGGCTGCACTCAGGGTTTTAATGGCGCCCTTGTGAAGCCAGCTGGGTTTGGCTCCACAGCTGAAGAGCCTCTCACTCATCAGGTAATGCTGACAGTCTGACAAAATCTTGCTTCTGTGAGTGAAGGGGACTTTTACTCTTGCCAAGCCCAGGCTCAGCAAGGAGCTGTTTTGTTCAAGGGAGTAGCAGGGAGCAAGACACTTCACTTGTTCAGTGATAGGTGTGTTTTTCATTTGTAAGAAGCAGCAGTTAGGATATCCTAATGAGCTGGGAGCTCAGCAAGAGACTGTGAATCAAGAGCTCTTGTTTGTCGCAGTGGCAGATGTTGCTTCTGCGAGCAGCAGGCATGATTGCTGTCTAGATGGGCTTAAGATGTGACAAGTGTTATCTGGCTGGAAATTTGTCATGCTTGACCCCAAGCAAAGACAGAATAAAGCTTGTCAACATAGAGATAGCCTCTAGATACGTCGGCTTGCTTGCTATCCAAAATCACTGTGAGTTTTTTATTAAAAGTAGAGAAGAACGAGAAGCAGTTCAGTCAGCTTGAATGTGGAATGCTCAGTCAGGCTTAATTGCCTTTAGTTGTAATAACCCTGTGGAAGAAGTGGGATTTTTAGGAATATACCTGCATGTTTATTTATGAGAGAGGGATTTTTATTGGTTTAGCAAAAGGAAGAAAGTTACAAATTCATCAAAGCTTTTCTGACTGTAGTTGAGGTTTACATTCTTCATCACCTTTTCTACTCCTTCCCTTTTTTTAGTCTCTTGAGAACTATATTTATTAACATATTACTTTTTACTGAGACAAAAACCCATACATAGCTGTAACTTAGTTCATTAGTTTAATAGGGGAAACTCCATGGCTTCCAAGTGAGTTGAAGATGTTAGGCACACATTTGAAGAAGTTGTCTGAGATATGGTGCACCTGTTATTCCTAGTTACATACCCATACCTGGAAGACAAAAATAATGCAAAATTATAACAAAGTGAATACACTTGTTTCTATTATTCCTTCTAACTCCCACTGATAACTTTAGGAGAAGTTCAGGAACGGCACACCATTTTGTCAGCTACTTTGACACTGGTGGACTTTTATAGAGAATCAGATTTTCAGTTCTGTTCAGTTGTTCCTGTGGTCTGGAGATCCAAGTAGTCGTATGGAAGACACAAAGCCAAGTAATCTCTGTTGCTTTTGAAAAAGAAAGGAAAAAAGGATGGAGAAGGGAGGCAAGTTAAAGAAATAAAAATGAGGAACCTACATGATAGTAGGAGGAGTGATGCATTTCAAATCCTGCTTTTCAAATCCTGCATTTTGAAGCTGGTAAAATGATAATGCCCTTTCAGTCCTTCTCTTTAGCCAGATTGAGATGAAGACCCTGTGTTTCCAGGGAAGGATTAGATGCTGTGTTTTCAAGGCAGATTGCTCTGCTTCGTCAAACCATGTCATTTTTTCTCTGTCACCTCCGTATCATCTTTAAAGTTTCCAAACACTCTAATGAAGGCAATAGGCTCTATGCCAAGAGGCAGTTAGGTCTGGTGTTGTTTCGTGTTTCTCATATGTGATTGAAATGAAAAACATTACTGATCAGTACTTACTTCCATTGTATTTATTTATTGGTAGACAGGAAGACTGACTTTCCACTGGAAAATTGAAGCTTGAGAAAATACATAACTGGAAACTATAACACAGAAATACTTCAGCTGTCCTGCGTACCCAGTGCATGAAACCATCCTTAATTTGGCTATCTCTGTAAACTAACATACGTTGAAGAATTTTGCCTTGCACTGAATAAAACATCATAATGTAGGCTTATGTTAGAGAAAGATTTTAATGCCATCCAAAACTGATGTAAGATTGTGGAGAATCCTTGTTATCTGGTTGCACAGACAATTTCTTGAATGGATGAAGATACCTATTTAAAGATCAATTTTTAAAAATTAACAAGCTACTAGAAAATGCAAGAGTTAAGTCATTAGAGATAGTACTGCAGTACATATTGAAGCAACATCTTATGTGGATACTGCCATTTGTATGTGAAGGAAAGAAAACACGTTTTTTTGTTATGTCACAGTAGGAATAACTAAACCAGCTGTCCAGTGATGCCACTGCTAGAGGAAATAAGTTAATTATTTTGTGATGCTTGTCATAGCTAACAGCAACTGGATTACAGTGCACAAAAACTAAAAATAACTTCTTCAGGTGCAATAAAGATGAAAGAAATTTCAGGCTCTCTGATTTTAGTGATGATTGATTCTCAAAAGACCCAGAATATTAGATTTGGCTTGTTGTGTTTTTTTTTTAATCCTATTAATTTATTGTTGATCTTCCCTTAACTTTCCTGAATGTGTCAAATTAATATTTATTTCATATAAAAATATAAGTATTAGAGTGATGAAAAAAAGTACAATTGATGAAACGGAGAATGGAAAGAAAGTATTTGGCATAGACAGTGTGGGAGGAAAGAGCTAGGAAGTGAAGAAGAGGCTTCTTATTCAATTGGTTTGCCTATAATTATGTCAGCCATAGACGCACTAATAATAAATTGCTGTATCACATAATAAAATGGAAGGTAATGGCTCTGTATGAAATAGAACCGTCTTGGATAAAAGCAGGATGAATTCTCTCTATTTCTGATTTAGAAGCTCCAGACAGAGCAGTGGGATGTTGGAATTTCCTGTGAAGGGCCATGTAAAATCTTGGTTTATGTAACAAAAAAGGTAATTTTCTTCCATCTATTTGTTTAATATATAACATAATAATCTTGGAGAGGTACATATATATATATGGCTCCTGTATTGCATTCAGCCTCATATAGAACCACGAATATAAATCATTATGCTACATTAAATGCCATGGTATTACAGTCTCGAGAAATTTCTTGGTACATGTGTAGCTTATGAGGTTGGAGTGTGTAATTAAGCAACTGCCTAGGAGACTGAAAAATTATGGATTTTTTTGTAAAAGCTTTTTGTAATCGAGCTTCTCTTATACAGTATTCAGCCTTAACATAAGACACACACAAAAAAAAAAGAAGAGGGCTGAGCTTAAAAAAAAAGATAATACAATGTGTCAAGACCACACTATAGGCTAATGCTTTTAAATGTCTCTTGATCACTGTCCTGAGATTTCAGTGTGGCACCATACGCTTGACCAGTGTGATTTCCTGCTGCAAGCTCCACCAGAGATACTATAATTTGTTCAAAGAACATTGCTGACCGAAAAAAAAGAGAGGTCTGGGAAACTGATGCCTTAGAATAACAGTGCTTTAGAGCAAATTGAAGCTTCTTGACAAGAGCTTTAGGCTTTCTATTTCAGAGATTTACAAAGTCTGTAAACAACTTACATATGCCACTTGCTTGGTGCCAGATGCTTGCAGCCAGGTTAGCTGAGTCTTCAGAAGCTGCAGGGAAGTAAATGTATCCTGTTTTTTTTAACGTCTTTTTTTTTTTGTGGATTGTTATTTTTCACACTGCTGTTGGAAGGCTGAAACAAGATTGGTCTATGTGATAGTTCTAAAAGAACATCAGTGTGATCCATTAAACCTTGTTTACTTTTGCTGTTTTCCTTAACGAAGAACAAAATTCTCAAAAAAGTCACATTTTGCTGTAAAAGTCAGGAAAAGCACCCATTATACTGTTTGTAGTAGGTTTTGAAAAATAAGCATATACATTTTTAGTTTGCTGTGATTCTTTCCACAACCTAGTGGTAGTGCACAAACTGATTATAGTACCATTTGTCAGAATTTGGTGAGATTAACTCACAATTAGCTTTTGAAAAACCTCACTTTTTTATATCCATGACCTTGCAGCAGCCTTACAGTGCTTAAAGGAAAGTAAGGGAGGGACTCAGGACTACAGGACTGCAGGAAAGCTGGCGAGGGACTCTGTCAGGGAGTGCAGTAATCGATGAGGGGTAATGGTTTTAAGCTGAAAGAGGGGAAATTTAGGCTAGATATTAGGAAGAAATTTTTTACTGTGAGGGTGGTGAGGCACTGGAACAGGTTGTCCTGAAAGTTGTGGATGCCTCGTCCTTAGAGGTGTTCAACATCAGCTTGGATAAGTCTTTGAGAAATCTAATCTAGTAGAAGGTGTTCTTGCCAATGGCCGTGGGGATGGAACTAGATGATCTTTAAGGTCCCTTCTCACCCAAACCGTTCTTGGTGCTATGATTCTGTGACTACTCAGTGATGGTGCTTTTGTATGTTCACTTTTACCAACAAGCTAGGCTCAGCTACAGACTGCATATAAAGATGCCTGAAATTGCACTTGAAAAACACATACTAAATGTTTTTAGTAAGGTATTACGCAACATCTCATCAATGTGAAATATACTTATTTCCTTGCAGCCTTTTCATTTTAAGTTTTAGCAATTCACTTTGATATGATACTTTAATTAGCAGGAGTAAGATATAGAGGACTTATTGAGAAATAAACAACTTCTAGTCTTAAATCCAGATTGTGCTTAGCGCTTGCATCCCTGTAAAGAAATAAGCAACTGTCTTCCCTCTGTGCGTTATGACAGCGTTGTAGGCCATCTGTGAAATCTGCTGAAGGATAAGAGACTATATGTTTGACAACCGGTCTTGAAAAGTTAAGAATATAAATGAAACTTAAAACTTCATGGAGGGGGAAGGGGGACAAGAGGGATCCCCAAGAATTTATAGATATTTTTGAAGTAAAATGTTACAATGCCATCACCACTTTTTGAAGTTCAGTTTCTTATATCTTTTCCATTGTAATATATGTTTGAGCTACCAGCTCTGTAAATGACTATGATGACAGGTCTGCTGTGGATTTTATGTGTGGTATTGCATCAGTTCTGAGTTATAATACTCTGTATTTATGGAAGAAAGGGCACAACTCTGATTCTCTTGCTTTTGAAGCCTCTCATACTTGGACATCTCTGGCCTATTTGCTTTATATGAAAAGATTTCTTGTACTGAAAAAGCAAAATATTATCCTCATTTTACCTGAAGGATTTTGTGAACAAGAGTGCTGATGTCAGTATGATCTGGTGAATCAAGTCTTATTCTCACCTCCATCTCCCATTTTGTTGACTGAATCCTCACTTTGCTTGTACTATGTATTTAGTTGTATTTAATAAAATGAAAAAAAAGTTGCTAATAACTTAAAGCAGGCAAATGTTCTTGTTTTCTGTTTTAAAATCAGCGGAATGTCTTCTCCCAGGCTGTCCTCTCAGGTCTAGTATAGCAAAGGCGTACAGGAGGCATGTCTGGTGTCACCTGTGACTCTGTGCCATTCCTTAGGAAATTCCTCACGTTTGAGGACAGAGGGACAAAACATGTCACATATTGAACTTCTCTGATTAAGGAGGATTACAACAGGGGTAACTTCCAGGTGACACTGGAAGTCAAGGGACTTGTGAATCTTCACATTTAACTTAGAGGTAATTAATTTAGAAAATTGTCATACTGTCTTGCAAAATTTGATTTTGCTAGTAGGTTGTACTAAAATATGGCTTTATTGCTCATGTGTTCACATAAGATTTTCTCAGATGCTGATGCTGATTAACTTACATTGATTCTCCAGTCTTCATTTGTAAGAGTGAGACACCTTAAAACCGAATGATCTTTTTGCAGATATTCTCACAGTATCACCAGTGAAGATAAAAAATTGTTGCGAGGTAAGAATAATAATCTAGTGAAACACTGTCTTTTAAAAAAACAGTTGAAATTCTTAAGTGTATTCACTGCTTTCAAAAGTATTGTTATCCATATAAAACTATGAATATTCATGATTCTGTTATTTGTTTCATAGCTTATTTTCCATGCATTTTAATATTAGACAAATTCACAATATGAATTAGTTTTTCAGTCATTGTTTTTTGGTTTTTTTTTGCCAATTGCAGATTGTAATGTTTCAAAAAAACTCATGGCAATAGAAAAATTAAGACAAGGAGTTCGATTACTTGTACAATGTAGCTTGATACATTTACAGTTAATATTACATGCTGGAGTTTCTACTCAGCAGCTGAGGAGAGCTTTTTCACCCTTGTATCCTGTAACTGGTGATGCCAGTATACAGTTCTGAATACTACACTGCTTGAAAGACAAACTGCTTATTATGTGATAAATCATAACATTGGTTTCCATAGAATCATAGAATGGTTTGGGTTGGAAGGGACCTTAAAGATTATCCAGTTCCAACCCCCTTGCCGTGAGCAGGGACACCTTCCACCAGACGAGGCTGCTCAAGGCCCCCTCCATCCTGGCCTTGAACACTTCCAGGGAGGGGGCATCCAGAACATCCCTGGGCAACCTGTTCCAATGTCTCACCACCCTCATTGAGGAGAATTTCTTGCTGAAGTCTGATCTAAATATTCCCCCTTCCAATTTAAAGCCATTCCCCCTCATCCTATCACTACTTGCCATTGTAAAAAACCCCTCCCCAGCTTTCCTGTAGGCCGCTCCAAAGTCTTTCTGGAGCTTTCTCTTCTCCAGGCTGAGCAATTCCAACTCTCTCAGTCTTCAGAGCACAGGTGCTCCAGCCCTCTGATCATTTTCATGGCCCTCCTCTGGACCTGTTCCAAACAGTTCCATTTCCTTCTTAAATTGGTGATTCCAAAACAGGACACAATACTCCAGGTGGGGTCTCACGAGAGAGCAGTAGAGGGGGAGAATCACCTCCCTCGACTTGCTGGCAATGCTTCTTTTGATGCAACCCAGGATATAGTTTGCCTTCTGGGCTGTGAGAGAACATTGCTGGCTCATGTTGAGCTTCTCATTAATCATCACCCTCAAGTCCTTCTCCACAGGGTTTGCCCTCAATCGTGTCATCTCCCATCCTGTATTGATACTGGGAGTTGCCTCCACTCAGGTGCAGGACCTTGTATTTGGCCTTGTTGAACCTCATGAGGTTCACACAAGCCCACTTCTCCAGCTTGTCCAGGTCCCTCTGGATGACAACCCGTCATTCTGGTGTGACTATAGCCTCACTCAGCTTGGGGTCGTCTGTGAACTTGCTGAAGGTGCACTCAATCTCAGTGTCTGTATCATCCAAGAAAATATTAAACAGCACTGGTCCCAGTATGGACCTCTGAGAGGCACCACTTTTCAAGGATCTCCATCTGGACATTGAGCTGTTGACCACTACTCTCTGAATGTGACAATCCAACCAATTCCTTATCCACCACACAGTTCACCCATCAAATCCACATCTCTCCAATTTAGAGAGAAGGATGTTGTGAGGATCCATGTCAAAGGCTTTACAGAAGTCCAGATAGATGACATCCATTACTTTTCCCATGCCCACTGATGCGGTCACTCCATGAGAGGAAGCCACTAGTTTGGTCAAGTGGCACTTCCTCTTGGAGAAGCCATACTGGATGTCTGAAAACACCTCCTTGTCCTCCATGTGCTTCAGCATAGCTTTTAGGAGGATTTTGATCCATGATCTTCCCAGGCACAGAGATGAGGCTGAGTGTTTGGTAGTTCCTAGGGTCATCCTTTCTACCATTTTTAAAAATGGGCAGAATGTTGCCCTGCTTCCAGTCACCAAGGACTTCCCCTGACTGCCATTACTTTTCAAATATTATCGAGCGTGTCTTGGCAACCACATCAACCAATTCCCTCAGGACTCTGGGATGCATCTTGTCAGGTCCCATAGACTTATGTATGTTCGGGTTCCTCAGGTGGTTACAAACATGATCTTCTGCTACAGTGGGAGGGGCTTTACCCCCTGGTCCCCATCTTGTTGTCCATTCATGTGGGAGGGCTTTTTGTGGAGGTTTCATTTTGTTTTCAGTCCTTCCTGGAATGGTTAGCTGCAGAAGCTTTGGAGATGTGCAGTGAGCTACAACAAAATTTTAGTGATGATGAGGTTTACTAAGTAGCTGGTTTCTGTGCCTTGCCCATTGCTAAGTGCCATTCTATGATTCAGAAGGGTTCTTTCCCAAAATTACCTCTTTTAATTCAGTTCATTGTTTGGGCTTTAGTCTGGCGCCAGGAATTATGTTTTTTTAAAAAAGATGAACAAAAAAGCCCCTAAGGCGTATATTGACACAGGGCGGAAGCAGTGATTCAGGAACCTTGGGTCATAGCTGACAGTGGATCTTGCAAAAATATTTTTTAACGTGTGTGAGGTTACATACTGTATATGTTCACTTGACCCTTTTGGACTAAAAAGCTCTTGCAAAATGGATTGAGAATGCAAGAGACATCAGCTGGATGATCAAGACTGCCCATGTCAATCCTCTGTTCCTAAATTTAGGATTTGAAAAATTGCAGCTTTGATGTAATGTCTAGTGTCCATATGGAACAAGATGTTAGTTTCGGTTGGTTGCCCTCAGAAAGTGATTTAACCAGCCTACATTTTGCAGTGTTGTCATTTAAATAAGTAATTAGGAAGATGAATCAAAAAGTTTTCCAGATTTATGGGTACTGGATGCAAGTGATCTTGGATACATCATATTTTTACACATGGAAACCTAAAGAAGAGCTTAATTTAAGGTTGTCACTGTATTACAAGATACTGTGTTTTAGATAAAAATCACTGCTGCTTGAAACTGTTATTTTTTTGTAGAATGGAGAAAATGCCCTCCATTATACTTCGTCAGATTCTTAGAGTGTTAAGGAATGAATTAAGCTGAACAAAGCTTTTGTGACATTTTTTAAAGTGATTTTATTTCAAAATTTCTGAGCATTCCTTAAAGTGTCTAATATTTCATTATTTATAATCCTTCTAATCACTCCATTACTGCATCAAGTATCTGAAAAAAATAAAAGGTGATGCTTTTACACTCCTTTCCTGTCAACAGTAGTAAATCAACCTGAAAGCAAAATAATTGTAGTTCACAATCTGTAGAAATTATTATGCTTATTAAAATGCATGAATTCTGTTAGAGACCTATGGAAAAAATCCAGCTAACACTGAGGACTCTAATGTTTGTCAGATTTACATTTATTGTATTTTTAACATTCTTTTGCAATTTCAGCTTGCTTTGCTTTTAGTGACCTGTAGGTGGAACCTCCATTACCTTGGATTCAAGTATCTTCCAGATAAATTTCGAGTGCTATATTTCAGTTGTCGTTGCAATCAAAGGTTTTGCTAGCATTAGAGGAAGAGTTGACAAAACCTGCCTCAATATGTTTCTTGCTTCTTTTTATGCCAGAAATGTTTTATCAAAGGTTGCCATATTTCTAGCTTATGCGTATAGAGGTATACACTGGTAGCTGGCAGGAGAAAGTGTACTTTGATGCCCTCTGCCATAAAACATTAAGGGAAAATTTGTACGTGATTTCCAGTTTAAAAAAAAACAACAAAGAAAAATGCAGCTGCAATGTACATATATACATCCAAACTCAGCAGTTCTCTGTGAAGAAATGTTGGGTACTATGCTAACCAAGGAAGTATTTAAGGCATTTTTTATGTTGTGCATTACCATTTATTATATGTAGAATGCAAGCATCTTTTCTCCTTTTTTACGAAGCAATAGCCTGTTTTTTGAGGTAAGATCACAATAAATGAGAGAAAATAACAACTTACTTTCCTCACTGCCATTCTTACCTGCTTGTCTTTCATTTCATGCGTTCTCTTCCTACAATAGGCTAGACTTTGTATTTTGGTCTCCACTCAAAGGACCTAGTAGGTCTTTGCTGTAGGGTTGTTGGCAGTGGCATAGTCCACAGAAATGTGCAGAGTAGCTGATCAATGGACTCTTGTGGATCCATCATCTGTTGTCAAGGTTTGACCCTGCTTACACACATGGTCCTATATTCCTCTGTTGTATTTCCTAGTTGGATCAGTCTTCCTCCTTTACACATAAGCTTCAGAGAAGACTCCCCTTTCTTTACTTTGTATTTTAATATGACTCATGACTGCAGTATCCAGCTGTACCACATATTTAAAGCATTTTTTTGTGATATGAGACTAGACAATCCAGAGGTGAATCCATGCAATAAGCTTTAAAGATTTCTTGCATTAAAGTGTAAGCTTTAATTTAATGAAATGGAGTATCATAAAGGAACAGTCTTCTCAATTCTGTATGTAACATTACTTTTATAATCATGTACCTGCTTCAATAAGACTCTTATTGCTGAAATTCTGCTTCGTATATTAAATGCAAAGATAAAGGTAAACCTATGTTTCAGGAGTGGGCCTTAGAAAGCAATATGGTTGAAATCTCCTAGGACATTTATAATAAATTGTTCTTAAGAGTTTTGCAAAGATCATATGTTAGCTGCTCTAAATTCCTACATATTTTGTGTAGCAAAATTTCCTTTTCCAGATTTTCAAGTCATTGTATATTTACTTAGTGAACAGGTGAAAGAAGAATTTATAACCTTCAACCTTATTTGACAAAAATTAGTCTGTGAGATCTGACACGTGTACATTCCGTTTGCAATGGTCTTATGTGCCAGGAGTTAGGATCAGTATGTCATTTACAATGCTGGAATGAGGCTTCAAATGTAAGCTTGTGATACGAAGCTGAAACAAAGCATTCATTTTCATTCTGTAGAGATTACAGATGCAGAATATAACACATAGAAATAGCGAAGTGCAGCAGAAGCTTTAACTTGACGGAGATAATGACAGAAGAAAATTTGTGAGGTAAATGTTCTGTGAAATGTTGTGTATTTCACATTTAAACAGCCTGAAGAAATCAGTTTACTTCATGTATTAATGTACATGAATATTTTTATTAGACCAGTAAGTACTGTTGGAAAAAAACAGCATGCCTTGAGGCACATAATCTTTCTTGCTAAGAAAGACGTAGCAAATTTCTAGTGAAACCATGTTAAAAACAATGGTTGTTATTTTAATCTTATCTATGTTAATAGTTGAATAGCTTAGAGGTTTAGTGGTTATGGTCTAGAGATGTGTTAACTGGAGATGGAGGTAACCTTGCCTTTGACTCACTGGGCCAAAACCAGAAAGAGTACTTGGTAGAATGATCAGAAATGCAAAATACAAAACATCCATTCTGCTGTGCAGTCAATGTTAGGACTTCTGTCAACAGCAGAAATAGTGCCTTACAAACTGTAGCAGAGACCAAAACAAGGCCACCACAGCCTTTAATCCTTTGTTGGAATCTAGGAAGAGAATCAGAATCATAGAATGATTGGAAGGAACCTTAAAGATGACCTAGTTCTACCCCCACTTGTGATAGGCAGGGACACCTCCTACTAGACCAGGCTGCTCAAGGCCCCATCCAATCTGACCTTGAACACTTCCAAGCAGGAGGCATCCACAAGTCTCCTGGGCAACCTGTTCCGGTATCTCACCATCCTCATTGTGAAGATGAAATCATTAAAAAATTATATAAGCATACTTTCAAATAAAATTTCCTAGTTCTGTTTCCTGTTTATTTCATATAAATGTATTCAATAGTTTTCTTCACAAAATGGGACTCATTAGTTTTGAATTATTTTTAAAAGTTCTTTTACTTAGCCGCCATAGAAGTTGCCCCATGGAAAATTGAACTGTATCAGATTTTAAGACAATGTAGATTAATATAGACTGATGAACCAAATGGTATATATTGTGCTGAATAAGGATATAGAGTCCTTCCTTATATTCATGCCCTCTTCTGTGTGTTATATCACATACATATACTTCTGGAATAGATGGTACCTGAAATACATACTGAAGTATCTAGAGAGAGCAATCCAATTTCCCTGTATTATTACAGTATTTGATAGCAGCTAGAAATTATGGAATCATCTATTATATGTGACTTTATGGTATCAGAATTGCTGTTCTCCTGTATCTGTGGTTAAAAAGGTATAAAGATCCTTAGCCACCTGTGAGTATATCTATCTATGTTACTGCAATAGTGATCACGTGATGGCAAATACAAGCAATGTTTGTGTTCAGGATGCCATTATTTTCACTAGGCTACTGGTTTTTTCCAAATGATGTTTTTTTGTTTTATCAATAGCATGTACATAAATATTTTGTTCCTTTGATTTTGGTAAACTATATTTGGTGTAAAACAAGTATGAGCAAAAGGGAGAAAATAACTTAATCAGCATTGAAATGAAGTTCAGAGAAGTACTGGTATAAAATGCAAGTTTCAGCTTTTAATTTTTTTTGTGCTGGCTTAATTGTTTTAATGTCACATTATTTATATTAATTGCTATATATTGCTATATAGTAATTTCTTTAAAATATACTAATTACAAAATCTTTAAATGCAAGGATATCCTTGCCAAAAACTCATAGCACTTCTTGAAATTCCTTAGTACACAGATTGTTAAATTTCAGTTTATAAGTTAGGTTTTATAACTAATGTTTTTTTTGTGATGTAAGCAATGTTTTATATTCCAAGGTGTTTAAGTGTCTTTTGCGTTGTTTTATAGAAGATGCTGAACTTACAAGCTATGTATAGTAGCAAACAGAGCTAGAGCTGTTTAGTTGTTGGCATGTTTCCTAAAGTGCTCTGGCTTATGCAATTAAAAATTTCTCAAGCAGTATTTAGGGACTAGCATAGGTCAATGGCAATTCCTGATAACTCGTATAGGTAAGGCTTCTCTGTTCTGGCATAGAAGAGATTTTAACATTTTGCATGCAAGCAACATCACTTGCTCTCAGTGCCACAGAACAGGCTTGGCACATCTGATATAACAGAATTCATGTGACCACAGAGCCCAAAACTGAAATGCTTTCAGAATTACTCATGTGGTCTTAGAAGAGGTTGAAAATAGCAATGAATGTAGAATTTCATCATACCACTACTCCTTTGCCTGATTTTCCTCCTCAAAAAAGTGAATACTTTGTGGAAGAAAAATGTTAAAGTAAAACAAAAAAAAATAATTACTTATTTTTTTTTCGTTTATAGTCATAAAACAGAATTTCAAAGAAGTAGCTACACCTAGTTTCAAAAACCTGAGCAGTTTAATTGGGCATCTGCAGCAGGTTAAAGATAGGGGTATGTGGTTTTTTTTAAGGTTCTTCATTGCTGTCGTAAGACTGAACACTTTGTTCACTCTTTCCATATGCAGCATTATATTCCAGTTCAAGTGAACATGCAAGTTGGTAGGAAGAAAGAATAATAAAGAACAAAGCGGTAAAGCTCTGGGAGGGAGAAGGTGAAAGAATAAATGAAACAGGATTACCAGAGGACATTGCTTTGTTTTTTTCTTTTTTTTTCTCTGCCCAGAAAACTTGTAGTAATTACAAATGAAACATTTTTTTTCGTTTTTTTTTTGTCCTTACCATTACTGGTAAAAAACCTACTATTTAAGTTGAAGCTCTGCAAAGGTAAGAAAACTTAAAACTTCCTAGCATCTGATATATCTTTGCCAGGTTGCCTTTTTTCATGCCACATTAGAATTTGAACTGTTGGTTAGCTTTTTCTACCCTTATAATATAAAGTTTTTATTTGACTGACTTGAGTTTTTCGGAAATCACAGTAGATTGTATTTTTTTTTTAAATAAAGAAATAAGACCTAAACTCAGAAATTCTAATAGATTTTGGAGCAATATCTTCAGGGAAGTGAGCATTGGAGACTGATGATAATATTTCATAGTTCCATTAATACTTCTGGGATAAACTAACATTCCAATAAAAGTAAGTAGTGAAGTTGCAAGAGGAACAAGTAAAACTTTTGAATACAGATAAACTCCCCAATTTATTTTCACACTTAATACTGTTCCCTGGCAGGATTGCAGAGTTAAAACCCACATCAATTACAATTCATAAGTCACAAAGTAGGATTCAGTGGAGTTAAGATTTGACCCAGTAACAAAATTCCCATTAACCTTACACATGTGATTACTAACTTCGTCAGCTAAGCAGACAGGAGATGCTTTCCTCTGAAGAGCATTATGACATTTCTCCTATGCTAGGAGAGTTTTAAAGTGAGCATGAGAGCTTGCTTGAAGGAGGGGGCCAGCTCCTGTTTATGTTTTTGGAAGGTCTCATCTGTCAGGCCAAAGATTGATTTGCATACGGTCACTCGCAGTTCACATCCAGTGATTCTAGAAAACAGTGAGCCCAGCCCCACCAACCAGAGATATGGAATGAAAACTCATGACTTCTGAAATCGATAAATTAGTGTTGTTTAACCCGTTCTTACTCTTTCAACATAATTTAGGATTTGAACTGACATCACTGATCAAACCCATTCAGTTTTGTTTTTTGGTTGGTGGTTTGTTTTTTTTTTGTGTGGATTCCTCCCCACCCCCAAAATCCTGGTTTGAAAATCTGTATTCATCACAAACAAACTGGTTAAGTATAGAGACAGAGATGCTTAAAATAAAGAACATGTTGAACTGAGTGAATGCTTTGTGAAGGAAAATTGTTACATACTTGTTTTGCTGAACTCGATTGAAAGTATGCTCCAAATGTTAATTAAAGTAATTTAAAGAATTAAGGATTTCTCGTGAAGGGGAGTAAGTTAATCATTTAAGAGTTCAGCATTATTCTCTTCCAGATTACCAAGGTGAAGGAAAAAAAATCTTTTTAACAATTGCTAGCATAATTTTTTTGTATTGAAATGTTTGGTAACCATCCATGAGTTGTGTTAAATTTCTCACTTGTGTGAACTCCTTTTAACTGATTAAAAAAAAAGTATGTTTAATGAAAATAGAAAAGTAATACCAGCTTAAGGACAGGAAACTTGAATGTCATGATCTACACAGTATACTTACTTTCTCTAAATTGAAACTAACGTACAGAAAGCTAAAGTATTTACATTCTATTTATGGAACTGATATGATTTTGAAAAAATGTATCCAAATGTACTAGACTTTAGAGAAAGAGATCACCTAGTCTTTAAGTTAAATAAGTAATATAAATTGTAATAATGCCACTAGATAAAATTGCGTTAAAAACCTTGAAAGTTATATTTTTCCTTTTCTTCCTCTCCATAATGATGAAAGAGTGAAAATATTGTCTTTTTTCACATAACCAAAACCAAAAATTATGCATAGATCTGAGTGGAGATATTACAGAAGGCACATTCACATTTTTTGTATTGGCAGCTCTAGATATGGAAGATCTGAGTGCTATCCAGTTTCATTTATGGGTGAAAAAAAATAAAAAAATTGGGGGGAATTTTAATTTCACAAAAGGGAGAAGACTTAATTTATGAAAATGTGAAACAAACTTCTGCTAATCAAGTAAAAATGATAATTTGTCAGGGAAGCAAGCTACCCAGTGGTGACCAAATTGTAATTTTGAGCAGCTCAAGCGCAAGAATTGTTGCTTATATAGAACATGAATCTAGATGTTGAACAACTTCTCAGATGTTCCTAGTCTAATTGTCCATTATTTATTGCATTTGTCATTTTCTTCATGTGTTAAGGTATTAGTTAAAAGCATTCAGCCACTACATTATGTTGGTTTTTGATTTATGCTTTTGAACAGATAATACAGGAAGCTGGATGCAAATATACAGAATAAACAACAAATATATTTTCCTTTTTGTTCCAAAATGTTTTAGCGGAGGAAAGGAGCGATTTAGATTTTTTCCTGTTAGCTTCTTCACTTATCATCTTAAAGATTAAGCCTTAAAAATAAGCTATAAGAATCCAGCACTGGAAAATCAAGGTAGGAGTACTGCAAAAAATCCAAGCATAATGCGAGTCTGATCATTTTATGACTATGCAGACTGAATAGACTGAAAAAGAAATAAGCCAGCCCTGTGAACAAAGGAAGTACTAGCTGCTAGCTGTGTTTATTATGATCAGTTTAGATGCCTAAGCATTTTTTACTGTGTTTGTACCTCTTCAAATATATAATTTAAATGTCTTCCTCTTGTGTTACTGGAATCTTAACATGATTAGCACCTCGTACACAGAAGGATTCTCAGGGTTTGAGCTATCAAATAAAGAATTGAGTCATTGAAGGCATCTGTTCCCGCAGAAGAAGCGTTTCTGTTACACTTAAAATGAATTGTCTGATGAACAATTCATTGTGTGAAGATTCAGATACAAATGGCCACTGCTCCAGGGCTTCACCATTATTAGAATGTCTCATCATATGCCATGAATTACTTGATGTCTGAAAAGACACTGATTTTGGAGACATAATTATACTTAAAATTAAGCATTTGAGTGATTCTGTTGAGCTTCAGGAAATCACTACCTTTTTAAAGCTTAACATGAAAGCATTGGAAGAGGAAAAGAGACTCTTAGAAAAAAATAAATAAGTACAATAAACTATCCGTCTGAAAAGTATTGGATTTGAATTGTGAAATTGTTTCGTATGTGTGTTTCACTGTATAAAACTTGAGTGATCCATAGTATTTCCTGAAAGTTTCCTGATTATGCATAAGCAAATTAATGGGATAATGTAAATCAAGTTGCAGTAAATTGTTTGGCCTTTCTGTCTGCCATTTATAAATGTCTGGTTTGCATTTACTGTGTATGATCTAAACCACACAGTTGTCCTTTATGGACAACTGGAGCCTGATTATTCAGTACAATAGTAAATAGTATTCATCTTGCTTTTGCGGATTTTCAGAATTTTTTTTCTCTGACCAAAATCTCAGTTTACAAAGCCCAATATTAGGTCTTGGTTACTATGATAAAGGCCACAAAATGCATCGTGGAAAGTGTATTTCTGTAGAACAGAGAAAAAGGAGATGAATGACGTTGATGACTGCTCATGTCTAATGTAGGAAGGGAATGAATTGGAAGCAACGTGTGCTGCTTGTGTTGCCACTCTTCTTATGTGTTCCCTATTGAGCAAAATTGTTTGCTTGACTTTTACATTTACTCCAAAGATTTATCCACTTGATTGTATAAAGCCTATAAGTAGCTTTTCTTTTATGTGACCTTACAATTTGAAATTTTTCCACCTGTACAACACCCCCTCAATGTTTACTGCCGGTGTCCTAGTGGAATAGATGTGGCTGCTTGTGAGGGTAAGATAACTAAACATTCATGAGGTAGAGATGCCATTATGGGCTCTCCAAAGTTATCAGAAGCTCTTTGGGAAAAAAAGTAGCACAAATCACAAAGAGTGTGGCAAATCTTGATTCAGAAGAGGACGCAGAATCTCCCAGTATTTCCGTCTTGCAGTTCCTATTTATTGTCTTGTGGTGTTGCCTACCAAGTTCCTGCAAAGGAAAATGTGCGGTTTACTTTACTCCCACATAAAATCAAGCTTTCGGATTCCAGTAGACCGATTCCCTTGTTTAACTTATATCCAACACAGTATTTTGCTTGGGATTGTGGGAAGCACTGTGAATTGAGCACTTTGACTTTGGTCATGTACTTGGCAGTGTTCTTTCACGCTCATCGACTGTCATCAGAATCAATGTATGCAGCTTGCTGTTTGTACTGCAGTCAGAGTTTCTTCTGCTAAGCTTTCTGCTGTTTTGAAGTTGTAATCCCTCTGGACATCCTATGAAGCACAAGTTTAATTCATCTGTTGAAGAGCTGTCTCTTGATTTTGCAATTTGTACTGGACAGCTACATTTTTGAAGTTGAGTGAAAATACACATGCCACATTGTCTTATTTTAATGTTAGTTTGAGATTCATTTGGCTTGAGGTCGTGTGTCTTTCCGAAGGAAAAAAACCCCAAACATCCACATCATTGATGTTTAGTGTAAAGTATGGAAACTTGGAAAGTGGAGTGCCTTGTAAAGTGGCTTTTTAATACTTAGGATGATTTCAAAGGTAATTATTTTGGTTTTACAATGAAATAACATCCTGTATGAATTTTGAGCCTAAGCCTTAAGGAAAATAAAATATTTCCAGTCTAGATAATAGACATGATTGAATAATGATCTAAAGAATATGAAGGTTACTTGTCAAATACTATAGAAAATGTTGAACTACTGAAGTTTAAAGAGTTTTAAAACCTGTTGACTCCACAGGTTTTATTACAGAAGTAACTGAGCATAGTCTTTTCCTGTAAAGATAGAGCAAATGTCTGAGAAATGAAATTATGTGAAATGAAATTTCTGATTGTGGGAATATAAAAAAAAATACTGTTTTCTGAAATACCAGCATCTGTGTAAATTTGATTGTGTAATGACAAGATGAGTTTTTCTGACTTTATTTAATGAGGTTTAAGACAGATTTGTCAACAAATGTTGCCAAGTTTAACAATGAAGTTGCTAGTAGCTGGACTCTATTTGGAAATATTACTGGATCTACAGAATTCAATGGCAATACTTAATCTAGCAAGAATTCACAGTTTCATTTTTACACTTAGAATAAAATAAATCTACATAAATCCCTTATACAAATTATACTTTCCACATTTCACATAGAATTTGGTTGTTTTCAAGAACTTTTCAATTCCTAAGTGGTATGAAGTATAAAATGTATCCCTACAGGTACCTCCAGGAGGTATATTTGTTCCTTTGACTCATATTGCTTTGTTTCTTGCCCTAATTAACCTTATTCCTTTCACCAGTGATGTTAGTTGTCCTGTTTTCTTCCTCCCTGTCCTTGCAAAAATGCTCATTTATAACAATATGTACACAAAGGTTTTCCATAAAATACTTCTATCCTTTCAAATGCTGCTGGATATTTATTGTAATGAGAATGTGAAGTATTCCTTGTTGAACTCCTGTCGGGTATGTCATCTTCAAAGACACTACTTAAAATACTGGTCACTTGTAACAGACCCTTGTTCTTGGTAAAAGAAGAAATGCTAATGCTGCGAAGGAAGCAGAGAATAATACAAAAACTGGGACAAGGATTGCTTTGTGACAGATGGAGATGAAAATATTGTGTTTAATTCAAAGCTGAAATAAAGAAGTAAGAGAAAGCAACATGTGACCAAATGTTAAGTCAATGTGTGCTACTGGAAACTATTTTAAACTTCTTTTTTTGTTCTTTCATCTGCTTCTTTGTATCACATATATATGCTTATGTCTTTATATTTTGCTGTAAGAATCACCTTTTTATAGGTTTATGAATTACATGTTATATGTCAGATACTGTCATTATCTAGATTTTACACCTTAGTCTTAATTTTCTTTTAATGCAATTAAGAATTGACAGGTGAGGTTACAACTTTCAAGTATTTTAGTTTAATAATGTGGAAAATATTTTTGAGTTTAATGAATCACAACTCAAATTGAGGGATAAATGCTATAAAATATCAAAAATGGTATAAATTACAGCCTAGGTCAGCACACAGTAAAATCTGGTGGACATTATTAAAATCTTCTTAATTCTTTTCTTAAAAAACCCATGCATAGTTACTGGAAAGTTGGGAGAATCTAAATCATACCCTTAATTCTATGCAAGAATGTTCTCCAAGTGGTTTTTTTTGCAATAAGCTATTGTTTCATATTTTTAATTTGATTTTGCTTTGCGTCTTTCTTTGTATTGTGTCCTCATTTGCCTTAATACTTTATTCTTTTTGTTCTGTGTTTGCTTTTGATTCTTCTTTGTAAAGCAAACAGCATGGGATGTAGAAAACAAACTGGAGAAAAATGAATACTCTGAGCGTTTGTCTTGGATTATTGAAGAGCATGAAATTATATTGTTATTCATTTGCTTATTAAGAACTGAACAGAGAAGAGTCTCATGTTGTCATATTCCTGATCAGCCCCAGACTGTACACCAGTGTTGCAGCTTATACACAACAGGAAATCCTTCACAAGTTCTGTACACAGACTTTTCTCCTTCTACCTCATTTTGGTACCTTGTTCTTTTATGTCTTTTAGATTCATGTTATAGCAACACTTTCCCCAAGGGGCCTGAATATACGTGTGACTGATAAGGTTGTATTAATGGATGTAATCCTTACTTCTGGCTATTCATATCACATAGAAGGTATTGCTTTCATTAGGGTACTGAACATGTCAACTTTGTAGGACCCTTGGGACCACTTGAAAATGATAAAGCCAAAATTTATGTTGTTAAGATATGACATGTCATGTCAGAACTGCAATTTCTGTATGTGAAATATTCATGAAACATTGTAGAAACCCTTCCAGGACTCTACTGTCATAAAAAAAAAAAGGAAAAAGAAAAAATAACCGACCTCAAAAAATAGAGAAGAAACCAAAACCCAACCAAAAAAACTATAAAAGCAGGTACTTGAGGGTTTTGAGAAATGACTGCCACGACCATATTATGCCATTAGGTTAAGACTTAGTATCTTTTTTCCAGAGTGTTTTAGTAATTAAAATTATAATAGTAGCCCACAGATGAAACTGAAACAAAAAGTTGGACTTTTGTCCTGCTCTCAATATATTTCACTTTTGTAAATCCTTTCTTATGTGTATTTCATAGTATTTATGAATAACTGCTTAAACGTACAGATATATTCACGTCTATCTATCTATACGTACAGACACAGACCCCAAACAATTGCTGTATAGCAAGTAGTAATTAACATCCATTTGTATATGAAGAATTTGCAGTTAGTTCAGTTGCATGCTGTACAATAGTACAACACTGCTCACTTTCTAATGCATCTTTCATGGTATTGCTCTCAGTCATACCTGAAAGATGTCAGAAAGGATTAATTTCCATATAAAGAAAGTATCTAAGCTAAGTAGAATCAATCAACTTTGTAGATGTTTATGCTTTTCTCTCAACTAAAGGAGAAACTAAGGCTAGATGACTGCCTTTTAAGTGTTTGAATCACACTCAATGAATTCCACCGTAAATGCCCCGCATCAGTTTTCTTGCATTAATTCTGCTGACTGTATTCTGATTAAAGAGTAATTGCACATTTCTGTGTTTTGATCACTGAAGTATAAAAATACCACTTCATCTTCCAAGGAGGAAGTGTGACTTGTTTGTTAAGCAGGAGAGACAGCACTGTCACAGAAATGACTGAAATCCTCAGAAGGGAACCTGCTGTTGAAGAGTAAAACAGCTGAGATGGCAGTTGGGTATTTTGTCCTTCTGACGTAAGGGAACTGCTGTTATTAATGAATTGCTCAGAAAGAGCAGAAGAGATATATTCTTACCAGTTTACTATGATTTCCATGACTAAAAAGAATATATAATTAAAGAAGATCCTTAAAACTATGAACATTTCTCTGCTACACGATTTTCTTAGGGTTTTATTTAAATAGGATATTCTGCACTAGAAAGGTTTTATGGAGGAGGATTATTTCTTATTTAGAAATAAACTTTGGCCTTTTAAAAAGTCTGCATTTTTCTCCTTCAGATTATCAGTTGAGAACCTTTACCTGTAGCTATGAGTAATGGGCAGAATTCTATATATTATTTAGATATTTTTGAATGAGTAAAAACAGTATTTTATTTCTTTTTATAAATCATTCATTACTTATTTTCATTACCAATGTGGATGATAAAAGGTGTGTATCATACAAGGGAATCAATTCAGTTTTGTAGATAACAGATGTCCCTTGAAATGAATCTCAGATCTTCTAGTTTAGTAGAGTTTGCTTATTTTTTTGGGGAAGAAAAACAGCTTGATTGAATCTTATCTGAACATATCTTTTAACATTTCCATTGACTGTAGTTATTCTAGTATTCTGAAAATGCTGTGAAAATGCTGTGTGTCACTTGTTTATCTTGCAGTGGTCTTGATAATTCGCAGTAAACCATCTCGTGTCCTGATCAGTGTAGGATTATGATGAAAATTTCTCCCTGCTGTAAATCCAATAACAAAACCATAGCTATATATATTCTGTTTGTATTTATGCCTTCTGGGAACCATCCATACTGTACTACCTATTAAGAAATGCATATGGTTGTATTTTCACATGAGTTATTTAATAATTCCAAAATATGTTTTCATATTTCAGCTCTAATGGTCTAGTTTTCCAAATTTTACAGTCATAGTCAAGATAATTACTTTGAGTCCTGGCCACAAAGAGAAATAGCCCCATGCACTGAGGTGACTTGTTCTTGTACTCATGCATAAAGAGGGAGCGTAGATGTTTCTGATATATTTACTGGCAATGTGACGTTTAAACTCCTTTCAGTGTCTTGCTGTTAGAAGGAGAGGTTATCCCCATCTCTTTCTTACTGGGATATGCCTATTCAGAGGAGAAACAATTCAGTGTCCGTTTTCAGTCACTTTTAAGCACTGTATAGGCAATTACAGAACCTTTTCTTGGGCAGATCCATCCACTGTGTTAAACTCTTTAACTGTGATACAATTAAAACAAGAATTCTAATGCAGAGCAAATGAAAGAGAATAGCAACACACTTGGGCATGGATCAATCCTCTCTAATGCTAGCTGTTTGAGTGTAGTGTGTCTGATGTGCAGCCAACTGTTCTAGTCTTCCCTGGAGTGGATGGAGAGAGGACCATTCTCTGTGGCAGTGAAAGTTTGAATAGGCTTGACTGTGCTTCAGAAGTTCCTATCTCTTCACTAATTGTAAAGGGAGCAGACGGCGACATCCCTGTTATCCCATAAGGCTGTGTACCTACTAGGTTTTACTTGCATAACCTTTCAATCAGGATTCATAGCCAAGCGTGGTTTTAGTGGCCTTCGATTGAGTCCATATTCAAAACTTATTTGCTATTGGTTTTCCATAACTAATACATCTGTGACTTGGTTCCTAGGTCAAGTTAGCATTAATCATTAATTGCTTTATCATAAGAGATATCAGTGCCATCAAGTTAGTTGTGGCACAGGTAATGTGAAGAAGATCTGTCTCATGGGAGCCAAGCTAATTATGAAGACCAGCAGTATTGTATTCATGGTGATCAGTACTGTTAGTGGAATATTCTTAACAACAAAATTTTCTTTATAATCAAGTGTTCCATTCAAAAAGCCCAAAGGGAAAAAAAAAAATACAATTAGAATAACTTGCTTCAACATTCATATGACACACTTAGCATAATGAGTCAGTTACAGTCATCCCATCTTGATAATGAAATTTGAAATAGCACAGAAAATACTGTTCTACATTCAACTAGCTAGTGATGGATTGTTCTCATCATTGTTAATCTATATTCAGATGTTTACTATAGATGTGTATTAAGCTGTTTTTATTATTGAATTCTTTAATTGCTTCAAAGACATTGATGCTGGCCTTGTAAAATAATTAAAAAAAAAGTAAAATAGAAATTCAAAATAGTGCAAAATATTTTTTTTCTCTTTTCCTTAACAAACATCTTACTGAACAAGGAAGTTCCTGCCCATCAAGTGTTTTTTGTCTCTGTAGCTCCTAAAGAATGCATTAGTTGTGCAACTAGTCTATGACAGAAGCATGTTAATCTTGGTCACTAGACTAGAGTTATCTTGAAGGAAATTGCCACATGTGGGAGGACAGAAGAAAATCTGCATTGTGGGAGGTTCTTTTTATGAAATGTGGAGTCTTTGTGAAAGCTTCCCAGAAGACTAGAAAATTGGAATTGATTCAAACACAAATAGATTAATAGACGCACTTCAGCTAGCAATAGAGTTGACAGACAAATTACCACATAGTTACTACAATAAAGGATACAGCACCCGCATCTCATCTTGTACATTGCAACTGACATATAGTTGTTTGAAAAATTGCTTCTTAAAATTAAATTGGGCTGTACAGGTCTTGTATCTTGTTTAAATTCATTTTGATGGCTGCATGAATTCAAATAGAAAATCAGTGCATGGTTTCTTTCTGCTTACAGCTTAAAAATTATGCCTGTTGCTATGGTGTCTCCCTTTATTTGTACGTCTGTTCCCTCGGCAATTTTATGATATACTACATATCCTATAGCTATCTAGTTGTTAATTTGTGTTTAAAATAGATTTAAATTACTGTCAGGATTTAAAATTCTGAAACAATTATCTAGCAATCTCTTCTGAAATGCAGGAGGTAAAACTGTGTTTCTTTTGAACTGGCAGTAGACTCCTGCTGAGCAAGTTGAATGGGCATGTGTAGGTAGACTTGCTTTGTGTTCACATTGCCCTTGGTGCAGTATGCTAGGAAACTGCTACTCTTTTGGGACCACACTTACAGACCAAAATGGATGCTTAAATATTGTTGGTAAAAGTTAATAACTGTAACGAGTCTTTTCCAGATGGATTTTGTTCATTATGAGGAAGACTGTTTTGTATGAGGATAATTTGGTTTGTAAAGATCTTTCACCCTGGGACATCTGGATGAATGAAAAGTACTTTGGTCAAATAAGACTCAGAGTTTAGGCCTAATATTAAGAGTAATAAAGACATTATGGAAAGTCATGGATATTTTATGAAACCAGTTTATTTTACAAAATAATATCACAAATCAAAAGGAAATACAAAGTGTTACTAGTGAGCAAAATTTACGTATCAAGAACTTGTTCTGTTGTGAAGTGAAATGCAGTAAGATAAGTACAGAGTGTATCTCTACTTAACTTGCTAGTCTAGGTATCATTTTCTCCATCCACCTCTGTGTATGTTTTTTCATGAAATCTCTTGTGTACCAGGCTGGTTGGGACAGAGTTAATTTTATTCAAAGCAGCTGGTATGGTCCTGTGTTTTAGATTTGTGACCAAAACATTACTGACAACACACTGATATTTTAGCTACACCTGTACAATGTCAAGGCCTTCTCTCCTCACTCTGCCCCCACAGTGAATAGACTGGGAGTGGGCAAGAAGTCGGGAGGGAATGTAACCAATCAGATAATCCGAACTAACCAATGAAATATTCCATGCCATGTGGCATCATGCTCAGCAAGAAAAAAAAAAATGGAAAAGAGGGGCTTTTAGTTACATTACCTGTCTTTGCTCAGGAGCTGGCTGGGTTTACTCATGTGAGATGATGAGTGGTTGCCTTTGTATCACTTGTTTTGTTTTGTTTTGTTTTGTTTCTCTCTTCTTCACCTTCTTCTTCACTTATTAGTTTTTATTTAACTCCCAAGTTTTCTTGTTTTACTTTCTTTCCTTGGTGGGGGTTGAAGTGAGCAAGTGGCTGTGTGATGATTAGTTGCTTGCTGGGATTGACTCATAACACCCTGTTAGTCTAATAATTCACTTGCCTCTGCCCTGTCCCACATAATATTAAGACCTAGGGACTGTAGAGTGCAGAGTCTTGTGTGATATGTATAATATTCGTCACAAGTTGGGAATGTGTGTATCTTATTTCTTACTTAGAATACGCATTGTATATCACTTGATTTTACTGTTTTGTGCCTGCTCTAAGTCAAAGGGCTAAGCTGGACATTGGCATCTCCAATAGCCAAAACAAGGCTTGGATTTAGATTTTTCTTTTCAAGATAACTTTTTTTTTTTTGCACTGGCAGAAGTTCGGTATGTTCAGAGCACTGAAAAGAGGTTACTGGCGAAATGAGAGGAGAAGATTCACAAATAGTAGAGAACCTTTCTGTACATTTGCCTGCAGCAACTGACAAGGCTGTAAATTCCCTGCACAGTGGTATCCTTCTGGGAGGCGGTCAGGGAATGTCAGCACGTTGGTAAATGCTCTGGTTGTTGATTTCTTTGAAAGAGAAACATGTTTTGCTTAGCACAAGCTGTGTGCTCTGTGCTCAGAAGTAAATGATACAGTTGTTGAAGGCCCTATTTCTTTGCATTTACTGCCAGCAGTTACCTATCGCAAGACCTGGCCAGAGGCCAAGTTACTTAAAACAATCAGTAATCCTTGGATTAAAATCTAGGAGGCTGACTTAAGTACCAGATCTGATAAGGAAAAGAAGAACAGGCAAAGGCCTGGAAAGAGGTCTGGGAAGTCTGAAGAGCATCTTACAAGACACTTCTCACATATGGATATTGACACGATGTGTAGAACAACTATCAGTTTCTGTTCCAGGGAAATCAAGTAAACTGGTGAGAGTTTGCAATATTTGTCTCTGTATTGACATTTCAGGTAATGCATCCAGACAACAAAAAGCTTTAGCCCATTTTCTCATGGAATCTCACATTTGTAGTTAAGATTAGGAACTGATTTTGTATTCCTGCTTTAAGGGAATACCCACAGAATAATAGGTATTGCAGTCTTGAGCATAGAGAAATGTTAGTTTTTGTACATGTGATATGCTGTGTCATTTTATATCTTCTAAGAAAACGACAAATTAGATGTTCATGCCCTCAGATTTTGAAAATATCTTTTTTTTGTCGGTAACAAATTCACAAGTTTCACATAGATATTTGCAAGCATATCTCTCTTCTGTGCACTTCATAGGCTGTGAGTGGGGAGAAGCCCATATAGAAGCTTTGTAGATGGATCTTTAGTATTTAATGTTTCTGATTGTTGCATACTGTAGTGCTGGTCGGAGGTGTTAGACCCTTTTTGTGTCTACTCGCCACAGACTCAATAGATATTTGGCTGGTTCTGCAATCTCTGTATGTTGTTTGAATCAAAGATTTGCCTGAAAGCTTTGATTGGATTTACTGTAGATATTAGGATATATTGAGTTCCATATACTCCAAACTGTAATTGCAAAGCTTTCCTTACCTCACATTCTCTCAGTGGTAGCATTTAAGCATGTAATGATTTTGCTTATTTTTAACATATGAGTATGGTGAGAGGCCTGCGTGTACGTAAAGTCGATTTCCTGTGAAGTTTTGCATTAGGTTTCCCCTGATGTCTTTGAAATGATCATGCTTTTCCTTTCTTTATATGATTAATATAATGGATTTTATGTCATGGACAGGTTTCTGGCTGGAAGGGCATGAGCATTGTGTACAATACATTCCTTTGTGTTCTGCCTCTATTTATGCTGCATGCTATTGCTTTTCTTTCATTCTTGTGAAATAGGCATGTATTCTTTCAGAATTGAGAGAGGAGCTAGTCCAACTTGTAGATAGATATGCGTGTAAATGGCACAGTAGAAAAAAAAAAGCTTTGAAGATGAAATTTGGAAATCTTTTTTGGTGTGTGACAGATAGGAGACATACACCAGTCCTTCTCTCTGCTAGTTTGTGATTTGTTCACAAAGAGTGAATGTTTAGTTATCTCAAATGTCCAGGGAGGGAAGCAGATTGCTTATAATAAGAAAAAAAACCGATTTGGTGTAAAGATTAATAATACAAAAGACATGCAGTGGACATTATTAGCCCAGAAGCTTAACCAGACAGATGAATTCTGGATTTCTACTAAAAGGATACAAATGGTATAAAAGTCAAGTGATTTATGAAAAAAAAAAATACTCTGGACCTCAAATGTCACCACATCAGGAGCTCTGTCAAGGTTTCATTACTTTAATTTATTGAAAGTGAAAAATTTGAACCTCAATGCAACTGACTTTCACTATTTATGTATTTACCAATAGAACCCTGATTTGTGGGACATCCCATTGGAGAGACTTTTTTTGTATTCTAGAAAGATTTTGGAGAATTTATTTTAATAAGAAATTTTTCTGAAGCATTGTAAGGACAGAACATTTTCTTGGCCTAAATCTAATTTATAATTTTCTGGGCTTTATTCTGAGTGCTTTTTATTTCTCTTTTTTTTTTTTTGTTTCTCTCTCTTTTTATTTATTTTTTTTTTAGAAACATGGGTAAAATGCTGACTGCAGATCAGTAACAGTTTGAGAATGATTATTTTCAGGAAAGACTGAGATTCACAGAGATGAAATTAGTTTCATGTCTTGCACTTAAAAAGATGCAAAGACCCACGAACGTTGAAATATTGTTGTAGTTTTAAGAGAGTTTTACAACCAAAAAATAACGATTAACTGTATTACGTTCAGTATCAGGTCAAAGGTGTTCTATGTCAAACTTGCTTGCCACTGGAAACTGATGCATTTCCTACTTAAATAAGTACAGTTTCCACTGATTTTTGAAAATTCATTACTTATTATTTCTACAATTCTTCATTGATATTCAAGATTTGCAAACTGACATAGTTCCTTTTAAAAGGACACAGGTGATATTTTTTGTCCTATGTGCACCAGCAGTTTCTAAAAGCCTGCTCCCATCCACTGATCACTCCAAAGATATGATTGTATTGTATGGCTTTGTATAGTATGCTTTTGCTGGGAGTACACCAGGTAAGGTAAGTTTAAGTTTTTGTCTTCATAGAAAAATGTATCAATTAAGTATATAAGCCTTTTCATTGTTGCTGTGACTGTGGGAAAAACACTGTTTTCTGTCATACAAACAAGCTCATCAAAGATCTTTCCTTTTTACTGCAGTCTTTATGTCCTTTTCGAGTTGTAAAGCTGGCTTATTTGTTCTATAGCTGTGTTATCATGATACTGTATTAATTTTTGAGGGGAAGTTAAGTGCCTGTTCTGATTCATCATGACTCCTATCAAATTCTGACATCGGAATTTATTTGAAATTACTGATAGTCCTTATATTTAAAAATATTAAGTAATACTACCAATTTTGAAAGTGTCTGCCATATTTAGATACTTTAAGGTCACTCCTTTATTCAGGAGAAGAATTCAGAAAGCTACAGGCACATACTCAAGATGTCTGTGCCATAAGGTAAGAATCTGACATTTGTAGTTAGTTTGTACAGTTCACATTTGTCAAACATATTATACAGCATTATAGTTCTCACTTGTTTTCCCCAAAGGTCTGTGCAGCACTTTCTTTTACTGCTTTTTTAATGCATATTCTTGTGTCATATCTTCACTCTCCCATTAAATTAATGTTTGGCTCTTATTCAATAGCACACCTGTCCTGATTTTGGCTTGGATAGAATTAATTTTCTTCCCAGTAGCTGCTATGTTTTGATTTAGGGTGAGAATAATGTTGTTAACACATATTGTTTTAATTGTTGCCATGTAATTCCTGGATGGGATAGAGTCAATTTTCATCCAGCAGCTGCTGTTTTTCTAGATTTTAGTATGAGAAGAATGCTGAAAAATACACTAATGCTTTTGATTGTAGCTAGGAAATCGAGGACTTTTTCAGTTTCCCATGTTTTACAAGTAAGTGAGTTTATAAAGGTGGGAGGAGCAGAGTCAGGACAGTGAACACAAATTGGCCAAATGAAGTATTCCATACTATGAATGTCCTGCTCTGCTTATAAGTGGGGAATTTGCCAGAGATGGTCGTTGCTCTTAATGTCCATGCTCCATGTTTGATTTTCCAAGTTTGGTGTTCTCTGTGCTCACTGTGATCTTTGCACTTGCTGGAACCACAGCACTTGCTTTGCTCTCTGTTTAGCATTCACTGCTTGGAAAGCGTGTCCTGCAATTGCTCCTCCGGATGGGCTGAATATCATTTCATATTTTCCATTATTATTGTATACTAACTAACCTATGACACTATCATTTTATCATGGTTGATAGGTTTGTTAGCCATGTCTTAGCGTTTGGGATTCTAATCATAGAATCATAGAATGGTTTGGGTTTAAACATCACCTAATCTAACCTCCCTACCATGAACAGGGGTGTTTTTCACTAGATCAGGTTGCTCAAAGTCCCATCCATTGGTATGATTCTTCATATGCGACTTTTTCATATGAATAATCTTTAAAATTTTGCAGTTTAAATTTTATACCTAGAAAGATTTTTTCATTCTCCCCTGCCTTTTATTATGTCCCCTAGCCTTCAATTTCAATTGTTTTCTGTCAGCCCATTCTTTACGTTTTCATAAGCCCTCAATCTATGTCATTCCTCTTTCTCACTTCCCTTTTATTTTTTAATTTTTATGCCTTTTATTTACATTAAGAAATATATATTTATATTAAGAGTTTAGATTTCATATATTGTTCTATGTTGTTTTTTGTTCTTTTTTTTCCTATATTATCCGTGGTTTTCACCTGATAAAAAAAATCTTTCTGTTCACATACTAACTTCATCCTCCCTCTTAGCATTTGATTTTTTTTTGGTACAAATAAAGAGTACCTACGCCCTTCCTCTTCAGCCCTCTAGGGTATCTGCAATGTGGCATCTGTATATTTTACTCTTTAACAGTCTTAATACTAAAGACACATTTATCTGTTATTTCTTTCTGTCTTTTCTGCTGTCTCAGTCATCCTCAACAAATTTCGATAAGGCCAAGTACAAGGCCGTACACCTGGGTTGAGACAATCTTTTGTGTCAATACAGGCAGGGGGATGACATGATTGAGAGCAGTCCTATGGAGAAGGACTTGGGGGTGCTGGTTGATGAGAAGCTCAACATGAGCCAGCAATGTGCACTCACAGCCTAGAAGTCCAACCGTATTTTGGGCTGCATCAAAAGAATTGTAGCCAGCAGATTGAGGGAGGTGAGCCTCCGCCTCTACTCCGCTCTTGTGAGACCCCGCCTGAAGTACTGTGTCCAGTTCTGGAATCCAAACATAAGAAGGATATGGAACTGTTCCAGCAGGTCCAGAGGAGGGCCAGGAAAATCATCAGAGGGCTGAAACACCTCTGCTATGAGGACAGGCTGAGAGACTTGGGCTTGTTCAGCCTGGAGAAGAGAAGGCTCCGGGGAGTCTTTATAGTAGCCTTCCAGTACCTGAAGGGGGCTACAAGAAAGCTGGGGTGGAGCTTTTTACAAGGGCAAGTAGCAACATGATGAGGGGGAAGAACTATAAATAGGAAAGGGGAAGATTTAGATTAGACATTAGGAAGAAATTCTTCACGATGAGGGTGGTGAGACACTGGCACAGGTTGCCCAGGGAAGCTGTAAATGCCCCCTTCCTGGAAGTGTTCAGTGCCAGATTGGATGGGGCTTTGAGCAGCCTGGTCTGGTGGGAGGTGTCCCTGCCCGTGGGAGGGGAGTTGGAACTAGGTAATCTTTAAGGTCCATTCCAACCCAAATCATTCTGTGTTCCTATGATTCTGTGATCTTTACCACAGTACACTATTCTTATTGCTCATCCAGTTCCTTCCTTCCTGAGCTGATCAACTTAGCACTTCTTACCTGGTTGTAGTTCTTAATTTTTTTTTTTCCAACTGCTTTTTCAGTTAGTCCCTTCATATCTACCCATCCTCTCTTCTCTGCTAATCTGTCCATTCTAAGAGTTTCAGCTTGGGAGTCTAACACAAATACTGCTATTGACCATCATGTTCCTCCAGCCACATCATTTCTCTCTTTAAATCCTTTTGTGTTCTTCTACTTTCAGGATTAAGTTTCGTCTCTTTCTCTTCCAAACCAGGTTGCACTTCGTGATCTTCTGACCTCAGTATCATGCTCCAAATATCTCCTACATGTTGTTTCACTCTTGTTTTAGCTCCTTCTGTAATCCTAAGGTTTCATCTCCATCAATTCTGCCTTTCGTAACAGTGCCCTATTTTGTTTCAGCTAAGGTCTTTCCTGTTTTGTGAGCACCTGTTTTCAAGCTCAGAAAAACATTTCTCCTTAAATCTCATTGCATTACAGAATACCTTCTAATTTGTTCATCTTCCTAGTGATAATTATGTGTTTTCTTTGCTGAAACTTTATACCCTACCTGATACCGTGAAAGACACTCTGAAGAGCTGATTATAAAGTGCATATAAAAAATGCAGTGTTATAGAAAGAATGATTAATATTATTATGAATTAATATTATTTCAGACAGATTTTTAAATTGCTATGCTTTATGCTTTTCATCTTATCACTTTTGGCTCTCACCTTGTAATGTACTTTCTGCTTCACTAAAACTATGATAATGAGGCATGTGTAATTGAAATGAAAATCTCTTCAGAACCCCTTCTGTTTGAATATATTGAGAATCATAATCAAGCACTCCTGAAGTTACAGAAAACTGTGCATGTTGATGCACAGCAAAAGTCTGGGCTGTACATGAGTTGCTTAGTTGACTGACATACTGTCCTTTGAATTGTTCTAAGTATCAAGGATGCACTAGTGCAGAATGAGAAAAATCAATAATCTTGCATAGGCACAACAAAAAAAACCTTCTGTATATGAAGTAATTAAATGACAGTGGTAGTTATTGGATTCATCTTGCATACAGAAATGGTCTCCAGAGGAGCAGAAAATGCACACAAATAAATCCTTGTGTCTCTGATACACCCTCAATTTTCCACACAGATAAATTTTTTCTCTGTTGTAAATACTTATGCATGTCCTGAAGCTATTCTTTCTTAACTTTGAAAACAGTGATGCATGACTCTGAACATTTCAATTCGGATTGCCAGTATCATTCTGTAATGCTTCTTCTGAGGAATTTATTTTGTTTAGGAGAATTCTCTTGAACAGCTGATTTATTTCTATGAGTTATGGGTATTGCTAAGTTCTATGATATATGCCATGCTTTGAATAATTACACATGTAGATAATGTGAAGTAGAAATGTGTTTAAAATATTCATGTAAGAAAGCCAAGACTTGAAAAGCTAAGAAATAAAAGCAGCAAGTTTCTCTGTGCAACCTTAGTGCAATTTCTAATCCATATTTGGGTGGATAAAAGTCGTAACTGCACAATAATCTATTAAAAAACAAAGTGCCTCTTTGAATGCACAAGGTAGACAATACTGACAAAAGGTTTTGTAATTCAACGTAGTTTTTTTGGGTAGTATAAGTGTGCCATATTTATTTTGAACCAGCAAGAGATTTTCTACAGAATGTTGTCATTAGCTGTTTTCTTATACACTTGTGATAGTTTCAGGATGCTTTATTATATTAGAAGGTTTCTTTTCATAACATACCTGTTATATTTTTCCCTTTACATACGTGTAAAGGTCACATTGAAAAGGAATTAGGCTAAAATTATGAAAACTGTCAGCTCGTTATTTCAGGCTATTTTCCATGCTCTAATACAGTATTTATTTAAAACAGACTTCCATTATTCATTAAGTAAACAAAGCACTTGCAGGGGCTGAGTTATGTTATGAGAATATTAAGTTAACACTAGAAACATATCGAAGCTGTGGGTGATGCATTTGATTTATTTCTTGTCTATCACCATGCAGAGACTGTATGGTCGTGTCAAGACGTGAGTCCAGTATTTCAGAGTAGCGTATAACTGACTTAACTACAGCACTACCCATTGTTGTGCTGTGATGCTCAGCTGTGACTGAAAAATTAATCCTGAGGGGACAGTCTGGCCAGTGCAGCAAGTGAAATAAAAGTTCTGTGTGGAGAAAAATGGTATATGAAAACACACAATTAAATGCATGTTAATATATGCATACAAGGAACTTAAAATAATGTGTCTTGGGTGACTCACTGTAACTGTGGGGTATTTGACTATAATATTAATATATGTGCTTTTAATGTGCTTGTGTTGGTATTGTTTCTGTGTTTTGGATTTTTTTTCTTAAATGTGCATTTGATGTGCTTGATTTCTTGCTTTTTTGTTTTTTTTTTCCTCCGAAGAAGCTGAAAAATTAGAAATCAAATCTGAAATTCCCAGTTTGGCTTAAGTATTTTCACTTCAAATATTTCCCAGCACAACCCTGAAGCAGCTGAAGGTAGTAGTAAAAATGGAACTGGTGAAAGCCTTTTTTTCTTGATAGAGACTTGCTTCTGGTCAAGAATAGTCTGAAGAAGAGGAGGCTCAGGGGAGACCTCATTGCTCTCTATAACTACCTAAAAGGAAATTGTAGTCGGGCAGGGGTTGGTCTCTTCTCTCGGGTGACCAGTGACAGAACTAGAGGGCATGGACTCAAGCTTCGTCAGGGAAAGTTAGACTTGATGTTAGGAGCAAGTTCTTCACTGAAAGAGTGATTGGCCATTGGAATGCGCTGCCCAGGGAGGTGGTGGATTCGCCGACCCTGGAAGTGCTTAAGGGGAGACTGGATGAGGCACTGAGTGCCATGGTTTAGATGATGATTGGTGTTAGTGTTGGTGTTAGTGTAGGGTTATAGTTTGGACTCGATGATCTCAGAGGTCCTTTACAACCTTACGATACTGTGATACTGTAATAGAGGCATAGTTTTCCCATTGATTTTGGAGCTTTTTGCTAGATAGCATAGGACTATGAGCAGGCAACACTGACTGATTTTAAGGCTGTTGAGACACATTATCATTTGTTTACAGACATTTTTCTCTGCTCTTCACTACTACAGATCACATCTCTTCATTCAAGCACTTAGGGCAGCAGCGGAATAAATATAAGAAGAAAAAGCCTTTACATATATATATATATATATATGATTATAGTAGATCAAGAAACCTGAAGAAATAATTCTAGAGACAGATCTGGCAACTCCTATAACCATAGAATGCCATTCTCAGCTACATAAAAATTTTTGTCTAGAAACATGAAAAAGCTGTAATGTATTTACCATGCACTGTTACACTGAAATCGTCAAAGATTTTAGAATTCCAAGTCTTACAAGTCTGTGTGCAATGCATGGTTGCTAAAATAAATTGAAGGCCGTACCCTGCCTGATGATTTCCATTTTCTGTGGAAATGCCAGAAGAAATGTGTCTGATGTAAAAGCCAGTTTCTTACTTAATTCCTCATGTTCCTGGATGTTGTGGTTCAAGTTCTCAATTTCTAAGAAAGTATTTTCAACATGGGGAAATAATTTCCTTTCCTTAGTTTTGCTTTTAGAAAGAATGAAATTGTTTATAGCTGAAACTTTCCAACAGAAAAACTCAAATTATATTAAAAAAAACCCTGTATATTTTCTGTCTTTAGTATTCTCTGTGTTAAAATGAGTGCAGAATGCTCTGCGTTAAAGTGGTATTCTAGGTTAGCTTGGTTTTAATATAGATCCTTCTGTTATAAGCAGAATTTTAAGCCAAGAACTGCGGCTCTGGGTATCATCCAACTTTTGCAGTTAATTATGGCTGTAGACAGCATTCTAAATTTTGAATCTCAGTCATATCTGTGGTGCTGCTTCTTCTGCGTCTAAAAGAGGTTTGGCTATTAATGGAATTTTGTTGGCTGAGATTCCATCCAGTAAGCCTGAGTTGATGTAGGATTAATTTAAAGAAATGGAGGGCTGTTGGTTCGGTTTCTGCTGTATAGCTATGTGTCCTGTCTTTTTTCCAGGAAAGACTTTTTCTTCTATTTCTTATCATTACAGATCTTTTCCATGTAAGGCCAATGTTAAGGCTGTCGGCTTTCCCTAAGATACAGTTTTTGTGCTGTTCTTTTATGCTTTTATCATGTTTATTGATGTTTTCTTGAAATTTTAATTTTAAAGATTGTAATGGTTATGTCCTCAGATAGTTGTAAAAATGAACAAAAAATACATGCCATACTTCTCTTGGCTTCTTTTTTTAGTTCTGTTACCAGTCCTTAAGGAAAATTCTTACACTACCACCTGTGGGAGCTATCTTCCCTTTTTGATATCTGACATTTAGACACACCATATTGTTTTCCATGTCAGACTACAGGGCATTCTTATCTGTCTCTCTGAGCCTTCGGGCTTCTTTCACTCTTCATGAGAGCCTTGAATGCCCTAAGCATTTAATGCTCAATTATACTTTTAAATTCGCATTCATCTGACTATTTTTTTTTGTCCAAGCTTTTTTTATATAGATGGCATAATAATGTGTAGTAGTATATTAAACCATTTGCTAGCTTTTTTAGTTAAGTTTTATAGGTATTTATAATTATGAAGAAATAGTTAAAAGTCATAAAATTTAAACGTACTTTAAAACAGTGACATGAAGAAACATACAATATTGCCAGTGTGCCTTCTTAAATGCATCTGATACCAAAAATGAAGAGTTTAAGTTCAACAGCCTGCCTTTTAAAATAACTTAGAAACTTGTAACCACTAAAATGTAAAATATTTGTTTATTTTGCAGTACAACATTCTACTTGTTAAATATCAAGGCATGATAGAGTTTTGCTATACTCAATACTTGTTAGTAGTGCCCAGTCATCTATGTGATTCACTCCTAACAGCAAATTATTCTTGTGCCCAGCTGAGGCAAGGGATCTTGCCTTTCAAGATGGACTCGTGTCCACCCTTAGAAATTATCACATTATCACTGGTCTTCTAGTTTCTGTTGGCCTTTATTGTGAATTTAGTAGTAATTTTGATTTAGTTACGGTTGTCTAAAGTTGTGATAGAGACAAGTTTTTAAGAATAAATACTATAAGCCATGCTTTTATTTGAAAAAGAACCTAAAAGATCAGCAGATGACGGGAGCAAATCAAGAATTCCCATTTTCTTCTCAATATCCTTCAACGCTAGGACTACTGTAGTTTTCCGTTCAGATTAATTGAATTGAAATTAATTGCTAGGAGGTAGAAAGAGAGTGGGAGCCATAATCACAGCAGAGAAGCAAAACTTGGGAAGATTAGTTACAAGGCAAATGGGTCAAATTAAAGCATTACATTTTGTGTGGAAGGAAAAGTTGTTAGAAGTGAGTAGGCATATCTGATAGAGTTTGAAGACCAGTAGCTCTTGGCATAGAATACTGCAAAAGCTGAAAGCAAAAGGCTGAAATGTGAGCATTCAGATAATGAAAGATAATATTAAGGATAAAAATGCACAGATAAAGGATAAAATAAGCATACTGGTATTATTGAAGAAAGATGAAATATTTCTTTTATACTATTGGGAGGTTTTATAGATCTCAGTTTCTTGCTTCAGGAAGCCTTATGTTAGTAAAGTATAAGGAGGAAGAATGTTCTTGGTAATTGTTACCTTGAACAAAAACAGTGCTTTGAGAAAGTGAAAATGTCAAGCTCTCTGTGTACATCATGTTTCTGCCCTTCTGTAATGGACCTCCTGAACTAAGGCCTTTCCAATTTGTGTTTGTCTCCCAAATCAAAATACGAAAAAAATATGAGAAATGGTTATTTATACTGTTCAGGCATAGTGGCAAAGACAGAGGAATAAGTATTGTGCCTGTAATTACTCTGCAGAAAGGGACCTAGGGGTTCTGGTTGATGGCAAGTTGAACATGAGCCAACAGTGTGCCCTGGCAGCCAAGAGGGCCAACCGCATCCTAGGGTGCATCAAGCACAGCATTGCCAGCCGGTCAAGGGAGGTGCTTATCTCGCTCTGCTCTGCACTGGTGCAGCCCCACCTCAAGTACTGTGTGCAGTTTTGGGTGCCACAGTATAGAAAGGGCATAAAACTACTGGAGAGTGTCCAGAGGAGTCCACAAGGCTGATGAAGGGTTTAGAGGTGAAGTTGTATGAGGAGAGGCTGAAGTCATTTGGTCTGTTGAGCCTGGAGAAGAGAAGACTGACGGGGGACCTCATAGCAGTTTACTGTTTCCTCACAAGGGAAGGAGGAGGAGTAGGTGCTGATCTCTTCTCTCTGGTGACCAATGATAGGACTCGAGGTAATGGCAGAAGGATGTGCCAGGGGAGGTTTAGGCTGGATATTAGGAAGAGGTTCTTCACCCAGAGGGTGATGGAGACCTGGAACAGCTCCCCAGGGAAATAGTCACGGTGCCAAGCCTGACGGTATTCAAAAAGCATTTAGACAATACCCTCAGTCACATGGTGTGAATGTTGGGGTTGTCCTATGCAGGGATAGGAGCTGGACTCAGTGATCCTTGTGGGTCCCTTCCAACTATGATCATAGAATCATAGAATCATAAGTTTGGAAGAGACCTATGAGATCATCGAGTCTAACCATGCCTGTCTCCCTACTAAACCATGTCCCTAAGAAAGTCATCTGCTTGTCTTTTAAACACCTCCCTCCAGGGATGGAGAGTCTCCCACCTCTGAGCAACCTGTTCCAGTCCCTGACCATTCTCTCAGTGAAGAAATTCTTCTGGGCCTGATCACCCAGTTGTCCCGCGTGTGCTGTGTGATAGCACTCAAGACAATTTGCTCCATGACCTTCCCCGGTATCAAGGTCAGACTGACAGGCCTGTAGTTCCCCGGATCCTGCCTCCGACCCTTCTTGTAAATGGGAGTCATATTTGCCGGTCTCCAGTCGAGCGGCACTTCCCCAGTCAGCCAAGACTGCTGGTAGATGAGGGAAAGGGGTTTGTACCTCTGCCAGTTCCCTTAATACCCTTGGATGTATCCCATCTGGCCCCATGGATTTGTGTATGTCTAATTGGACAAGCAGGTCTCTAACCAAGTCCTCCCTAACAGCTGGAGCTTCATTCCCATTATCTTCTGACTGAAGGGGCTGAGTATCCCTAGGGCATTCCTCCTTGGAGTTAAAGACTGAGGCAAAGAAGGTGTTGAGCACCTGTGCCCTGTCCTCATCCCTCATGGCTACTGTCCCTTCTGCACCCAGCAAGGGAGGGAGAATCTCATTTGTCCTCCTGTTGCTGCTGATGTATTTAAAGAAGTTCTTTTTATTGTCTTTGACCAAAGCAGCCAGTTGAAATTCTAGTTGGGCTTTAGCCCTTCTGATTTTTTCCCTACACCATCTCACTTCACCCTTGTAGTCCTCCTGGGACGTCTGCCCCCTCTTCCAAATCTCGTAAACTTTCTTTTTGCTGAGATTGCTACGAAGCTTCCCACTCAGCCATCCTGGTTTTCTTCCCAGTCGACTTGTTTTACGGCATACAGGGATGGCTTTCTCTTGTGCTGCCAGGATTTCCTTCTTGAGCGTCCAGTCCTCTTGCACCCCTTTGTCCTTTAGAGCCACCTCCCAGTGAGCTTTATCAAGCAGCCTTCTGAAGAGTTCAAAGTCTTCCCTTCGGAAGTCCAGGGTGGCATTCTGCTGACGCCTCTCCTTACTACCCCAAGAAGCGAGAATTGTATCTTCTCGTGATCGCTGTGCCCCAGGCGTCCTCCAACTGTCATCTCTCCCATGAGGCCTGCTCTGTTCACAAACAGCAGATCCAGCTGGGCACCCTCTTTATTCGGTTCACTTACCAGTTGTGTAAGGAAGTTATCTATGAGTACCTACAGGGATCATTCTATGGTTCGATGATTTTATGGATTTAGGTTACACAATCTTTGGAGGATTTGTCTGTACTACGAAAATCAGAGCTATATGTGACAAGTTTAATCACAATGATTGATTCAGCATTTATTTGAGTTGCTGGATCCCAAGAGTGGACCATAAGACCACCCTCAATGCTGTTGGACATTGTCTTCATGCTAACATGAGCCTTTGCCATGTTTGTGTGGAAGTTGTATGTGAACAGCTCAAAAGGCATTTTCCGCACTATAGACTTACTGCGAAAAGTCTCTGATGCCTATTTCCATGCCATCCATCTTTAGTCTTAGGAAGAACTAACAAAATAAATCAAAATAATACATTAGAAACCTGTATATGGTGCCTTCACTGTTGCTAGCTTAATGAAGCTTTGATGGAAAAAAAAGCTAGTCCACTGGGTGACTGCCTGCCAGACATAAAGTCCTGATATTGTGCATATTGCATTCTATTTATGTTGAGTGTTTTTTGTTGTTGTGTTAGTGGTTTTTTTTCTGTTGGGGTGTGCTTGTTTTTTTTTGTCGTTGTTATTGTTTAGTTTGGTTTGCTTTTCTATTGTAACTCTATGGGGTTAGAAAGGACTTGATGGCTGAGTACTTTAACTTTGCATTTCTTTTATGTCTATGGAATAATTGTATATAGAACAGTAGTTGCTTTATTGTGTAGGTATGTAGGATATAGAGAAGGACAAAAATACGATTTTACCTTTTGGGTGACTGATAGGAAAAAAAAATGTAAAAAGTTGATGATGCCAAACCAAGGAAATGATAACTATCTTGAGGTAAACAGTAATTTCTGCTCTTAGAAAAGACCACTGCCAATGCATAGTAACTGATTCTTTCCACGTACCCTGTAGCAAGTAGTGCTCAATGATAGAGAAAACTGCAAACTAAGCATCATATTACAAGGTAGTATAGTTTCTTTTGAATCAATAAAGCATTTGAAACCATTGGGGTTAAAGTTTTCTGAAGCAAAGTTTATAGAATTCTCTCTGAGCTATTCAAGTAGAAAATCATTCTACTGATGTCTTAGTCCTTTCCTGTTCCTCTGGGGTCTCATGCTTTGTTCAACTAATGCTAGTATCTTTGTCTGCATTTCCCACTTAGTTCATTCCTTTTGATTTTCCTATTATGTCTTTAGCAGAATTCTCTTCTTATATACTAAGTTTTCACATAAAATCTCCTCCAAAACTCACAGCTTTTGGGTTTATGTGAAGCTCTTGTTTTGGCTAGACTGAGTAAAACAATGTCTAGTGTGCAAGCTTGAAATTGCTTGGTGGACAATGGCTGCCACATTCCAATAGCTGTCCAACTGAAAAGAATACACAAAACTAAAAATTTTCATAAAGCAGCAGCCTTGGAATAAATCGAGACTGCAAGGCAGGAGCCAAGTAAAGATATAGCACTTTTACAAGACAGTGAGTTGGAGGAAATGATTCCCAGGATTAACAAGCTGCAGAATTTATGCTTACTGAACTGTCAGAAACCAGTGAAGGAGGAAAATGAGAGCTATCAACAGCTGCAGAGCATCAGAAGTGTGAGAATATGAGAGGGACAGGCTAAAAGGCTGGTAAACCAATGACATTTTGGAGTGGAAAATGTTGGAAAAATTCTTTTTCATTTTTTAATTACACAACATCTGATTTGAAAACTGAAATAAATCAGTAAAGAAAAACTGTGAGAGGCTGTTGTCTTCTGACAAGTCAGTTAAAAACTCCTGTAGCTAATGTGCCAAACTTCAGATATCCTGATTAAAATAGTAGAAAAAAAAAGAGTTTCCTATATGGCTGGCTTTATCACGATCCGGATGTCTAGCCCAGGACAAAAAAGTCTGGCAAGGGAAGAGTGCTTATGTGTGAAATGGGACAGTTACTTTATAGTCCACCTCAAATTTGGTTGGAATTAAATGAAACAAAATCCTACTTAAGAAGTGAACCAAAAATGGTCTGCATTAGCAAATAGTGACCTATACAGTACTTCAGGTGGCTTCAGAAATGTCATCAAGGAACGCTTTTGTATTTGTGTTAACTCTTAAATCCAAGCATTTATAAATATGCGATCTGTGATACTTTCTCGCCACACATTAATGGTTAGAGGTAAGGATTATGGACGTGTTGCTGAGTACTTTGTATTTTGGTTCTATTTCTAGTATTCAGGTAATTAGCAAAAGAAGTTATGCCTTCTGAGAATTATTGAGTGTTACTATATTGATGAAAGCATTTTCAACTCATTAAATATCTTGTTTTGATTCTTATTTCCTTTCCTACCACATTGTTTTTAGAAAATTGAAAGTTGTTACAACATTGCAGTACTTATTACTTTCTACATAAGTTAATTTTAATTCTGAAAAATCAGTGGAAGTTTGGGGTGATATTGACGATACCTAAGTTGTTTTTCTCTGCTTGGTTTTACCGCAGAATGGTTTTAAATGCTTTACTGGAAACAGAAGGTGCTGTAAAGAATCAGTGAATCTAAGAGGAAACGCAGCAACCTGTGCTTCTCAAAAGCTTCATAAAACCTCACAAATGGAACAAAATATAGAAAAGACAGAAACGGCCATGACAGTGAATGAGTGTCATCTGTGAGGCAAGGCCAAATAAGTCTCTCTGGCAGCCTATAGTGTTAGAATAACTATTTTGATTAGAATTCAGAGATTGATGCTTAGCTGCTAATGAAATGGATATGCTCGTTGAAGAATCATGTCCAAAACGTAGAAAGCAATCTGGAAATTAGATCAATAAAATGAGTATTGGGGAAGCTTTTGCTGCAAAAGTTTTAATTATCCATTGCTATCTAGGTTGACATTTAAATTGCACTATTAATGCTCAGCTATACAGTTAATGGCACAATAGTCTGTATAAATTTTTCACAATACAGAAAATTTGAGATAGTGTCTGAGAAACAGTTTAAATATCTGCTTTGAGCTTCATATTATTAAGTTCCTCAAATTAACCAAGATTGAAGAGTACCGTAATAAAGCAAATTGTAAGAATGAAGGCAGAAATTATCTTGAAGTATGAATAAAAATTAAGACATAAGAAACAAAGAAGTAAAACCAATGGCCATCTGCACTTAAAGATTAGTCAAGGTTGGATAAAGGAGTGGTTAGAAGTGAATAAATCCAATCCTGATTTAAGTAAAATTATTGCAATTAACACTGAAATAAACTTGTGCAACTCTTTCTGCTTTTTACAGTCTTTGCAAAAATAATTTTAATGTCTAAATTAAAGTCATTAATCAAATATTAATTATGTATCATCAGAGAGTGCTGCTAAAAGTATATGAATTTATTGTTCAGCATGAGTTCTTGCAAAACATCTTTCCTTTCTTATATTATAACACAGCTGAAAAGTTGTAGTTTGTTGATGGAGAATTTCTGCAATTGAAATGCTTTTTATTTTACCTCCTAGACAATCTTTTATAATTGTTTAACTATCTAATACATTTTTAAGTGTGATTTTTTAAATTTTTAAAGATATTTATGGTTTTGCTTTTTTTTTTCTTATTTTATTTTTTTTCCTGAAGGAAAGTTGGTTGAAAAAAGGACACAAAAGTTGAAGGTTTTGGATATTATTTTTTTATCTGTATTTCATTGACTATAATTTGAATTTTCTGTTGCTTTGCCCATTCAATCTTCTTGGGTTCTTGGAAGTTAGTGGAAAAAACAGTAGGCTACTCATTGCTTTAGTATGTATTTTGCTCAACTTCTATCTCCTTTTTTTTTTATGAGCAAGGCTAGCAATACTACTGATAGTATGGAAAACTAACATTCCTATATTAAGGTTTTGTTTTCTATTCATCAGCAGCTGTTTTTACAGAAGCTATTTTTACAGAAATGTAAGTATGTATTGTAACTATATAATTAAAAGCTGTATCACAAGGATTTGCAAAAGACTGCATTGTGATAAGAGAAGCAACATCAGCTCTAGCACTTTGACATTTTTGAGGAACGGTTCTAAAACCCTAATAGCATTCTTCTTTTAGCTTTGTTAAGTTGCTTAACTATCAAACCTGAAGCTTCCTTTGTGGCACCTTATCAGGACCTGCTGCCCTGGGCCGCAGCCAGCACGAGCTTCCCTGGTCCAGTGAAATGGCTTCTCAGCAGCTCTATTTTTTTGGAGGATTTGGTGAAATTGTTCACTATCCATTTTCATTGTCCCTTGAAGATGAAGAAACTTAGTAACACAAGGTTATTTCAGTAAAGTAACGTTAGTAACTTGAAAAGGGTGTGGCGGGAGTGAAGTAGTTTAGGCCTTCTTCATTGAGGGTAAAGTAGACCCAGTGGCTAGGATCTAAATTTAGCATTTGTTCTTCTTGTTCTTCTTTCTTGTATGGGAAAGGACAAATAACAGTGTCTACCTATTTATTCTTTATATGTCTGCTTTTTTGTATTTTATAGCATATTTGTGTTCTGTATTTTAAATTCAAGCATCAGTCTATGTTAAATCCCATTCTACATTCAGTCATTTAGTAGATGTGGTGAAAATCCCAGGCAGAAAAAAAGGTCAGGTTTGAAGGTGGACTCCACATTATTTCTCAACGCAGGCTGAAGAGTTGAATTATAGAGCAGTAGACTGGTTTGGGTTGGAGGATATCTTTAAATAAACAGGACACCTTCCACTTAATCAGGCTACTCAAAACCTCATCCAAACTGTCCTTAAACACCTCCAGGGGTGGGGCATCCATGACTTCTCTGGGCAATCTCTTCCAATGTCTCACCATCATCACCACTTAGAATTTCCTCCTTATATGTAATCAAATCTACACTCTTTCAGTTTAAAACTATTATGCCTTGTCCTGTCCCTACAGGCCCTGGTAAAAAGTCTCTTTCTGGCTCTATAGCACTGACACCACTGTAGAGGAGCTAAGCTAAAGAAATTTTATCCCATGTTCTCTTGGAGACACATCCCAGGACTGACAAGAGGACAGTTTATTGGGCTGCTTCCTAGAGCAACCCACCAGGATGTATGCTGTAGAAGATGAAATGAGCCCAGGCTTCAGGCACCTTTTAGGGTATCCAGTCATCCTGTGGATTCACTGTTACCATTTAAGCGTGTTTAAGGCTAAGTCTTCACTGAGTGGCAGTAGAGAACTGCTAATGTTCTTCACTGTTGGTTTTCAGTAGTGCTTTTTTCAATACTTCTTTACTTTGTAATGCATTTCAAATGACAAAATGCTTACCTTTGGTGATGTTGGAGAACATCAGTAAGTAATGTGCATATGCAGCAAGAATGAACTTTCTCATACCCACCTACTTCTAAGATGCATATTTTTGTTTTGTTTTCAGTTATTCTGAAGAATCTTATACCAGTCCTGTTATCAGTATTGTACTGATCTAATGTGGCAATTTCTGTTTCTAGTTTCCTAATGTATCTGTGTGTATCCAATGACAGAGATCTGTGGTTTCTTAAGAAGAAAAGAGCTTAAAAAAAATTCTTGAAATCTTTCGTATGATCTTCATGCGTTCTAAGTAGATGATTTCTTGAGTCATTTCACAATGGCTGTGAGTGCTTCTGACTATGCTGTTGGGTTAAGGGAATGCATCAAACAGCTTTTTCTTGCAGTATACATCCAAACAAAAATCCTTCCTGACAAAAGCTGTGGCTTGTGTCAGAAGTGAAAATTAAATGCAAGATGGATGATTCAATCCAAAATGACACTTTAGCCTTGAGGACACACTACAGTTTTCTTATTGTGCAGTCTGTAATTAAAAGCCAGACAATACCTCAATGTCTTTGAAGAAAAATGAAAATACAAAATGTCTGTATTTTACAAGCAAGTGGTAATTTCATTTTCAGATAACATTTCGTTGTGAAGTTAAGAAAAGAGAAAAGATGACAGTCTCAGGCCTGATTATCAGAATTATAACTGGGCATAATATGCATTCTTGAATTTACTTAATGAATTAGAAAAGTAGGGCAGTAGAGAAGGCAGAGATATGAAATGAAGACATGGTAAGAAACAGTTAATTAACAAGTTCAAAAGTTTTTGATATATTAACAACAGGTCTAGTGAGGTTAAGAGGAAAAGAAAACTGGCTGTTTGGGTAAAACTCTCAAATTTATATTTCTTTAAAACATACATGGTTTCACTAAGGGTATATCATGGTTGATCAATCTGATGTCATGACTGGCTGAGTAGGGAAGGGGAAGAGAAGTAAATGTTGTCTGCCTTGACTTCAGCAAGGCTTTTGACACTGTCTTCCACAACATCCTCATAGGTAAGCTTAGGAAGTGTGGGTTAGATGAGTGCATAGTGACATAGATCGAGAACTGGCTGGATAGCAGAGCTCAGAGGATCATGATAAGTGGTGTAGAGTCTAGCTGGAAGTGTGTAACCATTGGACCCAGACTTGTTCAGCCTATTGATCGATGACCTAGAGGACGGGACAAAGTATACCCTCAGCAAGTTTGCTGATGATGCAAAACAAGGAGGAGTGGCTGATAGACCAGAAGGCTATGCTGCCATTCAGTGAGACCTGGACAGGCTGGAAAGTTGAGCGGAGAGGAGCATAACGAAGTTCAACAAAGGAAGGTATAGGGTTCTGCACCTTGGTAGGAATAACCCCCAGTACCAGTACAGGTTAGGGACTGACCTGCTAGAAAGCAACTCTGGAGAGAAGAACCTGGGAATCCTGGTAGACAAAATGTTTATGATGGGCCAGCAGTGTGCGTCTGTGGCCAGAAGGCCAATGGTATTCTGGGATGGATTAAGAAGGGTGTGGCCAGCAGGTCAATGGAGGTTATACTCCCCCCCTTCTCTTCCCTGGTGAGGCCACATCTGGAGTACTGTGTCCAATTCTGGGCTCTCCAATCAAGAAAGGCAAACAACTACTAGAGAGGGTCCAGTGGAGGGCCACAAAGATGATCAAGGGACTGGAGCATCTCTCTTATGAGAAGAAGCTGAGTGAGCCTGGATTGTTTAGCCTGGAGAAGAGAAGATTGAGAGGGGACCTTGTCAGTGCTTGCAAATATCTCAAAGTCATGTGTCAAGAGGATTGGGCCAAACTCTTCTCATTGGTGCCCAGCAACTGGACCACAGACAGTGGCTACAAACTGCCTCAACATGAGGAAAAAATTCTTTACTGTGAGAGTGACAGAGCACTGGAACAGGCTGCCCAGAGAGGTTGTGAAGTCTCCCTCTCTGTAGGTATTCAAAACCTGCCTGGACACATTCCTGTGCATCCTGCTGTACGTGAAGAGGGAGGTTGGACTGGATGTTTACCGGCGGTTCCTTCCAACTCCGACCATTCTGTGACTCTGATATAAAAATACATTTTATATGTCTTAGGATTCTATATAAAAAAGCAGATAAGTGGAAACTGTATTTCCTGCTTATTTTTATCACTCACTTTTCTTTCTCCGGTAAAGTAAGATTGATTTTCATATTTGTTCCAGTTTAACTAAGGGCAATTTAAATAAAAAATCAAACAGAAGTCAGTTAGTCTCAGGTATTTCCAATGCACTGTCGTTAAACACAGTTTAACAGTTTGTTTGTTGAACAAACAACTTAAAAATTCTTTATACTTAGGGACATCTTGATACAAATAAGTGTTCTCTCAGTATTAATTGTTTTAACTTTCTGTTAAAAATTAAGCATTAATATACTCTTTTTTCCAGAGAGGGATTAGTAGGAAGGTAGAAGGAACATAAATACAAACAGTTAGTTCATGCCAAAATATATAAATATACATAACAATGTTTTTATTTTTCCTTTCTGAAGAAATAACCTTCTAAAATTCACCAACTAATCTCAGACAGTTCTGGTTCCTAATACTCTATTAACATAGCTATTTATTTACATAAAATGTCTGTACGTAAAAAGTTTTATAAGAACAGTGCACAGAACTGTTTTGGGATATATGTATTAAGACTACTATGCCTAAATCATTACAATTCTCAGTTTGGGGTGAAAACTCGGATGCTGGGTTTTTAATCACACAGTTTCCAGCTCTAATGCAGCTGTAAACCATCCACAAAGGCCGCTGCTCTAACAGTTCTAGACTGAAGCAATATCTGGAATACACAGAAGTCTTTTCCCATGAGCAGAGTAATTCTATATACCCATTTAAAGAAATATCAAAGTGAGTTTATTAAGGAATCTTAAGTCTGAATTTTATGTGAGATCATAAAAACATCAAGTTTTAGTGTGGTAACAAGCTCTTACACTTAATGGTGCAGGAAAACTGTATGTGATAACGTATTTGTACAAGGAATACAAAATATATTACTTTTACAATTCTCCATGCAACAATGTACTCACTTCTTAATATCACATAGAACAAGGAAAGTATTGTTCACAAAGGATGATGTTAAACTTGGTACATCACAGGACACAGAATTTTTTTCTTTTACTCATAAGGAAAGAGAAAAAAGGATGTCAAAGTGGGGTAATTTTAATTGCTCCTTTGCCTAACTCTATCTCTGTGTATGGTGTTTGAATAGTATGGAGTTTCTGCATGTGTGGGTGGCCCTAGTCATTAAAAAGAGACTAACACAGTTTCACTTTTGTTTGTGATGGTGTTGAGACAAGCATAAAGAAAAGGATGACTGGCATGTTAAGGGTAATGGGGCTAGATTGGACCCATTTTTTTCAAGGTCTTTATTTAGGCTGGACTTGCAAAAATGATCAGCTGTTAATTCTGCCCCGGTGTGTTCAATAATGAGAATGCCTCCTGGACATTTCAAAGATATTAAAATTCCACAGATAAAACTCTGTATTTACAGTACATCCTACTCCTAATAAAAATAGCTAAGAAAGCAGTGATCTGTGTTGTTTTGAGTTCATCAGAGCTTTCCTAGCATAGCATTTTTTTCAGTCTTCTACTCTTTTTCTTAAAAGAATCTTATATTACACACAAATACGTAGTCTGTATAAACATTGACTGTCGATAGTTTCGATGGGAATGTGCCTTCCCTCTTAATTATTTTCATTATTTGTACCTGTATGTGTGAAAAGTACAATGTACTAGGTCATATTCAAAGTAGTACATGATTTCTTCTATTGTCTTTTTGGCTGTTCTGACTCATTGTGACTCAGAAAGCTTAGTTTTCATTTTCTCGGCACAAATCCATCAAGTATTAAGTAGCTAAATTTAATACTTAATTATTAAATGGTGAATTGTGCAAGCCATGCAAGTTTGGTTTGCAGATGTTGACAGTGGGCCAAATGTAAAACTGGAACAGAAGGCTGGCTTCGGGCCAAACTTTCTACCACAGCTTATTGAAAATACCTGGTACTCATTTGCTTCTTCTTTGCAGATGGCCAAAAAATTACATTAATAAGTTCAAGAGCCTCCTACCAAGTTGATTGGAGTCTAGTAGAATATATATTTATGACATAAAGAAGTAGCAATCAATACAGCTTAATTAGCCTCACATCTAGTTTATATGATTAGTGTTATTAGCTCAGTCTTTGCCATCAGATTTCCCAGTGATCAAAATGCCATATGCTATCTTATCAATATTGGCCTCAAGCTTCTCTAGTGCTAACCTTCTTGTGGCAACCAGTGGTCAGCGTCTTTAAATCAGAGAAGCAAAACTTCCTTACTTCTTAGATACATTGTCAAGATAATAAACACACCTAAAAAGATCACAGCTTCAATATATTTTCAATATGTAAAATAGAGATGGAGCTCCCTTTTCCAAAAAGTAGCCTGTGGATTTTGTTGTTACGACTTCCAGTGATTTAACCACCGAAAAGGAGCTCTGAGTCCATCAGTCATAAAATGGTGCAAACCTTTCCATTTCATGTAGCAGAAGTTTTTCACAAAGACTCTGGACTGGTCATAGTTGAATGTCAATGATTCTTTAGTGCATCATCTTCGAGCATCATCTGAAAGAACCTGATGGCAAGTAAAATCCTCTTGGACTTTTTTTTTTTTTAAAAAAAATGACTGTTTAGTTTTTAGTTTCATTTTTGTGTTTGGGATCTGCATTTCCAAAAATCAGAAGTTTAGTCATAGTATTTGGTAATGTTCTTAATACTTATGGTCATTGTGTGTTTGCTGCATTTGCAGTATGCCTTGTGTGAATATAATACAGAGATTAAATAGATTTTAATTTGGGGAAAATTTAAATATTTAAAGATTGGGGACAGGATTCTGTGAAGGTTCTGATTTTGTTTTTATTCCCGTGTCTTATTTATTGCTATTACAGAAGACAGTGTTTTCTACACTTAATTAACATTTGTAGATTCCTTTGTTAACTTCATGGACAAAGGCAACACACTGTATTCTGTAGTTTCTCTTTACTCTTTCTCAATTTTTACAGATTACAATTTATTATTGCTAGCACTGGATCTATCTGGGTATATTTAAAGCCTGGAAAATAAATGCACAGGAGATATCAATTATGTATAGGCATCCATGCTTTGATTTTTATTCCTGTGCTTAGATTTTAGACATATCTTGTACATCAAAAGCACTTTGGGAATGGTAGAAGTTCTCATTGGCTTTTACTTCTGTTCTTTATCTTCCTCATAGAACAATGTTAGTAAGAGTTATGCTGTTACTAAAACAAAGTCTAAGAAGATACAATGGTCTAGTGTCTGTAGGAATGTATGCTGTGTATCTCATATTTTCATGTAAATTTAGCTACACTGTGAGGCAAAACTCAGACTTTTTATTTCTCAGCTGTACCTTTCCCGCTTGCATTTCACAGACCTGCTGCAAAAGCTGTGTAAGAGTTTTGATAGTGCTGTGATGCTTAATAGTTAGGTGGCCAGCTGACAGAATGAGCTTCAAAATTCTTAAAGCATCTGATGAGGAGCTAAGCTTTAGTGCATAAGTCCCTTTTATGAAAACCTGAATGCCTAAGCAGTTAGGAAGGAATTTGGTGCCTGAGAAAATCTTTATAAGAATAACCAAAAATATTGCATAATAAGCATCTAGTTATAAGAATAACCAAAAATATTGCATAATAAGCATCTAGGTCATGCTTGTAAAGACTTGGGGTTCTTTGTTTCATATTCTGTGTTTCACTAAGAAACAAATGAATCTAGTTTCTATTGCACTTCTTCCTTTTGTTTCTCTTGTTTAAACAAAGTACTTTAAAATCCTTATCTAGAAGAGAGTTTATACCCTTCATAAATGGAGTTATTCATGCAGAAAGGTACTAGTGAATGAAGAAGTATCTGTTGTACTGGGTGATTTGCCTTAGGAAAGACAGTAGAAATAGGCCCAATAGAACTAGCAATAATACATTCAGAACAAAGGCAGCTTCGATGTTGTGTGTGTAAAGCTACACCGTTCACAAATTAGATCTACATGTTTCAATATTATTTTGTCATATATTGTAAGGAAAATGATTGCACTGCCTTTATTAGTATAGATTTTGATTATTTAAACCAAAGGGATTCCAAAAATCCAATTTCCTTCTCACTGTTTTGTAGTTTGATTTTTTTACAGTTGTTTGTTTTAATAGATGAAAGTTTCTGTAGCTGGTTCACAGTCAGACTGAGACTATTAAGTGACATTGTGCAGCAGAATAGTACAAGACCTAAACCTCTGATATCCCTTAAGAAAATTTTAAATTACTTTAAGACTATATGAGAAAGTTAGAAATTTCAATCCTGCAGGAGAATGCTTGTTTATTTAAAAACAATTTTAATTATATTTTAAAAATGCTACAATTACATTGCTATTTATTTGTCAAAAAAAACAACCCACATTTTGGGCCAGTTCAAAATTCACAGTTGTCCTTCAGTTTAATCAGTTCTATTTCTACAAAATTAAGTTATTGTTATGTTGAATACTTATTGGCCTTGGTTATGTCGACTACATTTCAAACTAACCTAGCCCAGACAGTATTTAAGTCAAAAAGGATTTCTGTCACTCAATTTATAGAAAATATCTAATGAACCATGCACTGTTTTACTCTTCTAAGGACTGGCTATGACTGCCAATCATTCGGCTGCCAATCATTCTTTGCAATTACTTCCCAGTGACACATTTCATCATTATCTGATAAATGGTGGGAAGATGTCCCAAAAGTGGTAATGAACATGTCTTGCAAGTATTGGAATTTGCAAATGAATGGTAAAATAATGCTCAACTTTTTTCAGAAATAGATGTAGGTAAAAGTACAGCTTCACTGTATAGTGTTTCAGCAAGACACAGAAGGCTCCTTGAAAGTTCACTTTACATGCTAAAAGGAAAAGCTTAATGAAGAATTAGAGAGACATAAATGTAATGGATGGACCACTTGGTGGAAGAAAGTAGCTGGATGGCTACACTCACAGAGTTGTGGTCATCAGCTCAGTGTCCAAGTAGAGACTGGTGACAAAGGGCAGTCCATCGTGTCCAGAGAAGTCATGTATGCCCCATCCCTGGAGGTGTTCAAGGCTAGGATGGATGAGGCTTTGAGCACCCTGGTATAGTGGAAGGCGTTGATCTAGATGATCTGTAAGGTTCCTTCCAAACCAAACCATTCTATGATTTAATGATTCTATGAAAAACTGGCTCAAAATTCTATCCAAGCAAAATGCATGTAAAGTTACTATTCCAGATATTGCAGTTCTGTTGTTTCACTGAAACAGACCTAAATACACTATACAAAGTACAGTATTATGTTTGTGTTGTACAAGCTGAGCTGCCAGAGGCAGTTGAGTTAATGCTGGATGCTATTTTCGCAGTCTCTGTATTCCTCAAACTGTTTACCTTTACTGCTTCAGAGGTTAAATCTACATTTACTGATTGTGATTGCTTTGTCTGGAGAGCTATCCTACAAGTAAATATGGCTTTTGGCATACCTTCTATAATCTACTCAGTTCTCTACTGTTCTTACACTGGTACTGGCCCAAACATTACTAAATAAGTAAACACTGATTCTCTGTTAACTAATAATGTAATTACTAAGAAATAGAATAAGAGAAAGTTGTTCTTATATTAAAATAGTGACTGTAATAAAACAGGGCTATGTAATTTTGTAACATTCATGCTTGACAACAGAGGACATTGCTCAGATATAAAGAGGAAAGCAAAGATTTTCCTGATCAAGGTTTGTTCCCTTTGACTGTTTAGCTCAGAAGGTTCCCTAGACTATTTGTCATCGCTATGATGTACGCTCATTTGTTATTACCTCTGGGTAAATACTTGAAAACTTGTATTCACCATTTCTACTTGCATGTGCAACTTCCTTCTGGTCTTTCACTTCCTACGTGAAGTCTCTGAGGAAAATTTTCTTTATTTCTTGTGTTAGCAGTTTCTCATGACCACAGTTAAACTCCCCCTTCTCATCTGGAAATGTTTTAAGCCCTCTCTCTGGGCACTTTGGGTCCAGATAGGTTCCAGCAGCTATCTCTGGCACCAGTCTCTGACAAAACTCAAGGCACAAAGCAATATTAAAATGTTAAGCTCCAAGTCAGAGTCTAGAAAAATAAAAATTAAACAATATAATCACATGTGGAGCTGCACATGCTGTGGTAAGTGCAAGCCAAAGTAATGTGTTTGAAAGCGAAAGCATTTGGAAGAAGCAGCAGGAACCCCAGTGGCTTATGTGACTTCTTGAGAGCTTTTAACTGGTAGCAGAATGTGCACAGCATGAGAAAGCAGGAAGACTAGTTCAGGAGAATTAGTCTCAGAAGGAATGAATGACTTTTCAGGAGACAACGAGTCCTTACAAGCAACTTGGGAGGTTTGTCATTTCTGTTTCTGAAACAGGTGCATAAAACAATAAGGTGCCAGCAACAGCGATATTAGCGTCAAAAAAAACTAGCAGTTAGATGAAGGCAGGACTTACCAGGTACAATCTTATTCACACTGACTATTTTGATAAACTAAGTATCTTTTTCTGTCAATGTCCAGTGAGCTGGCTAGTTCTCCGTTCCTACTGTGCAATGGAAAGATGCCATGTTTTGTATAGGAGGAGAATATCCATTGTTTGATTAAATTCAGTCACTCTATCTTACATATGTTCCCCTGCTAGGGGAAGTAATTATTGGAAGGGCTAGGAGTGAACACATAATTGTATGCAAAAAACATGATCGTTCAAGATAAGTGAAAGTTCTTAATACAACAGAGAACAGAAATCTGAAAGTGTCTGGTTATTTGAGGGTCAAGATCCAAGAAATTTTCCTTGGTTGTAAGAAGTTAAAGATAGATGAAATTGCTAATTGCTCTGGAAAATACAGAGAGACCAGAAGAATTAAACACTTATTATTCTAAAGGAATTACATTGCTGTGTAAAATAGAACATTTTCATTATTTGTGTGGAACTAAAATGTTTTCAGAAACAACAGATGATATTCTTCTATACCTGTTAAACAGGATTATGGTGCTTGGTCATAGAAAATGAGGGCACAGATTTATGATCATTGGTGACTCGTGAGAGTGACATTTTGCTTATGTTCTGCATCCTAGGTATTTCACTGAAAAAAAATGCATCAATGTTGTGGTGACTCTGGAGGTATGGAAGATCATCTAGATAGTGATTTGGTCTGGGGAGGAAAAGGATAAGAATAGGATGGGTGAACCTAAAAAGCTTTAGAAAGAAGCAGAGCCTGTGAAGCAATGTTGCTCAGGCAATTAAGTTTCAAAAAAATCCAGAGAAAATGCAGGCTTTCTTGTGCTATCTGTTGTTGTGCTTTGTTTCAAAAGGTAGACAGAAGAAGTGGAAGTAAGGATGAGTTAAATGGCAGTGTTCAGCCTGTGACTGGCATTTCCATAGGTCTGAATTACTATCTTCACCAGAGATGCTTATCAAACGGCCAATTAATCTGCATTCAGCCCTTCAGGGTTAAATCCACTTCTCATATGTCAGGACTTTCTGGTCTGCACCCAAACTGGCAATCTAAACTCTGAATCTTTTTCTGTTTGACGCCTAAGATATAATTCCTCAACATTTAACATTGAAATTCATATTTTCTTCTTCATAAGTCCTTTGACCAGATCCTCTCTAAGGACTTTGTATTACAGTACTTGAAGAAGATGCAAACAAGAGACTCTGTGAACTCTTAGTCCCTAAAACTTTATTTTCCTTTCCTGTGATGTTTGGAATATTTTAATTGTAGAGACTTTAGGATCTGAAATGTGTAGAGTTGCGTCAGCCCTATATATTGCCTAGCTGTATATGTATTTTCCTGTGACTCTTGCCATTGTGTGATGGGATGGTGTACATGACAGCCAGTGGAGATTTTATGTGTCAGCAAGATACCCAATGCAGAATGCGGTAAATCGCCCTTTGTTGTTCATCAACAATCTTGTACTTCATCTGTACAGTAACTGACAGCTGTGTTGTTCTTTCTGCAGCCTAGCCTCACAAATCCTCCCAGACTAGCTAGAACTTACTGCCACAGAATTTATTTAGGCAGATAAGGCCATTCTCTTTTACAGCTTTTGTTTGTTTATGCTTTAATCCATACCTGCCTTTCATGTTATTAATCTGGTAGTGACTTTTTCTTGTATTTGCATCTGAAGTTCCCTTGACCTTTGTTCCAGCTCAGAGATTATTTTTCAATGGAGGCAGAAGTGCTCCTTTGTTTGCTGATGTATGGCCGCAGACCAGTAGTAGTAGTAGTTCATCTAAGCAAGTAAAGAAGACCTATTGAAAACAGTGGAATTTGTCATGTGATGAGATGGCAATGAAACCTTCATATTATGTTATTTTACCTTGTCTCCATATGTGCAGACTTTCTGATTGGATTTCATAAAATTTTTATGAACTTTTTTTAAAAAAACCCACCCCGATTGCAATAAATTTCCTTTTGAATTAAGGTTTGTGAATGACAGAAGTTTTACATAGTTTCTTAGCTGCCTTCTGATTATTGAAAACACATAACCTTCTTAGTTAACCTTTTGTTCCTTCTTCAACTTCCTGTGAAGTCATGAATATTGGTTTAGTCAGTTCCTTGCTTTTCTATCTGTTATGATGTAGTAATCAGATTATGATTACAGTTTGAGCAAGCACATAGTTTTTGTTGAGTATCTAAGGATGTAGACTGGACAAGGGTAGTAAGTAATATCCATAGGTGAAGTAACTGGGTGAATTCCGAGGCATACAATCCATGAAGTACCTGTATAAGATATGAGATATGGTGAAAGAGGCTAACCCTTTCTAATTTTTTTTTATTGCATCATACTACCATCAGAATACCTTTTTGTTGTGTGTCAAATCATATATTGTTTGTTCTTATGTCTTCTCTCTAGGAGGAGAAATGCCTGCAGTGAAGTAGGATTTTTCTGCTTAAAGTTTTTTCTTTAACATAGATGCATGTTGCAGTACCTTTAAGTCAGAAAACCACTAAAACCCATTTTCCTTAATTCTCCAAAATGCTGGGGCATGCCAATGCTATCAAAAGCATTATATTAGAAACATGAACAAGGATTACAGTTCTCCAAAGTCAGTTATTTTTTTCTCAGACAGTGAAGTAATCAATTTCAGTCCTTATCTGGGGCTTTCAGAAATGTCAGTTATTGTGAATCCCAGCATGGAGATCTCAGCGTAAATATGAGAGCAAAGAACTTTAGTTTTATACTATACATTGGAAAATCAGTATATAGAACTTAAGTTTGATAAAGTAGCTTAGTCAAGTTTCATCTGTAATTCTGTTGTACCTTTCTGTAGTTATTAGCGAGTTTCCTAGGCACTCATATAATTCCAGTATCTCCAGGTTTTCTACAATTCTGTAACTGAACCATGGGAGGATAAAGAGGTGAATAACAGGTAGGATTCTTATAAACAGGAAAAAATCTCATAGTTCAGAGGGAGTGCAAACCACTTTAGCAGTAATATGTAAAAACTGAGCTCTTGCCAAAATTTGAAAGTACGTTTGAACTAAGGACCGAGTACCATTTGCCACTCTGAATTTCTAATTCAAGGAAATTTTATTATGAGGTGGGTTAGGTTCTTTTGGCGGGAGGGGAGTGGAGGAGGAGGGCTAATTTTTTTTCATGTTTGGATGCTTATTCTTCACCTGTGGCCTGATTTTCTTCAAAGCAGTTGAACCAGTTTTGTGGCACCATAGTAGTTGGGTTGAGTAGGGAGGAGAGTTAGTTGCATACTGTTAATATATTGTTAGTACCTGAGACTATGCTATTACAGCACTTCTTGAAGTAGCCTTTTATTTTTGAAAAGAATGAAAAAACAGTTGCATATGAGGAAGATTGCAAATAAAAGGCCTTTTAAGCAGTTCCTCTGGAACCTGTCTGTACCCATCATGCTTTACAATCTTAGCTTATGGTCAACTTCACTGAAGCCTGCAGAGAGGAATGGAACAAGAGGATGGCCATTTGCCCTTTTTTCACTAAAAGCAGAATGTCCCCAAAGAATCTGAAATACACTTTTAGCCACCTCTGACCTACTGTACCATCTTTATCATACACAGTTTTCTGCCATCCCCAGGTATGTGCATGTCTCCAAATGATTCTTCATCGGCTGTGCACACATGCTGAACTTTTACCCTACACAGTCTTTCTGAAAACTTTTGAAATCTTACATTCTGAGTGAATGTAAAAGTATATCTTGTTATTAGCAGTTTAAGATTTCAAACTGTGCCTGACACAAGCACTTGTGTCTTATGTTTGAAGACTATAATTTAAAAGTTTCAGTGAAACTTTTCCTATTTACAGAAACTCTAAAGAGTTGTTTTTCCCCATTTAAAACCTCAACAAAATAACAGAGAATTTATAGCATAAATTTCTATTTTCCAAAGGTTCCATTTAATACTAATAATTTCATTCTGAAGCCTGTCCAACTCAGCTAAAGAGAAGCTATTTACTGCATACCACTGTGATCATGGTGACAAGTTCCCATTGAGAGATGTGTTGGCACATTTTCCAAAGTCCCAGTTTTGTACTGTTTCCACAACAAAGTTGGTTTTTTTTCCAGTCCTCAATTCTTTCTAACAAAAAGAATGATGATTTAGTGTGAATGTATTAAGTTTCACAGTAGAAAATAATGCTCTGCAGCAATGTTAAAGAGTGTCTGACCATGTACCACAAATTGGAGCTTTTAATGAATGAAGTGATCTGGAGAGATAAGGGTTGACTTACATATGCTGGAAATTTAGCAGAGTCTGTGTTTAAATGGATTTAATTTATAATTCTGTAAAAGCTTTGGCTACAGAGCTTCATAATATTTTTATGTGATCCTCAACTTTACCAAAATTTCTTGAAGTTATGCAGTTAATATATCTACCAAGAACTTTTTCCCCTTGCTCATGTACAGCTTGTTTTTTCTTTAATTTGAAACATGAGCCAAAAGTACTCAGCTGCAGGTGTACTAAGATCCATTTCTACAGTCCTTGTGTGCATATCCCAGAGGGAAGACATCCATTCACTTCCACAAGCTGTAGGAAACCCTGCTAAATCAGCAAAGACTAAATGGTCACATGGCTTCAAAAGACAAGTGTTGTTTTGGCAATCGGTGTTTTCTTGACTGCTTGAGGTACTTTGCACTGCTGTATTGGAGAAATCTGCAGTTGGCTCAGCAACCTGACATCTTCACTAGGCTGGGAAACAGTAAGTTAATAATCAGCTTGTAAATTTTTGAATTTTGATTAAGATAAGAAGGGATTTTATGTTTCTTTCTTCCCCTCTCCCTTTTTTCTCCCAGTCGTGACATATAATTTTGCTTTTGTCTTGCAAAAAGCCAAAGACATAAAATTAATACTCTTCAATAATAGAGAATAAAAATCTTAGCTTGAAGTAAGGCTGCAACAATGTTGAATACCAGTTGCCACATATATGTATGAATACACACATGATGCATTGTAAAGATGGGAACAAATTTCAGCAGACTTTCCTACAGCTTGTGGAATAGAAGGGTCGTCTTCCCTCTGGGATATGTACACTGTAGAAATGGATCTTAGTACACTCCTCCACCCCTCTTCCACCAAAAAAAACTCAGCCTGCCTCTTAGCAAAATCTTCCTGAGTTAAAAGATCAGAGGTGGCAAATGTATAGCTCATAGTGAAGTGGCTTAAAGAAAACAATCAGCTTCTGCCACTTGTCTTTTCTGTAGGATTTGCCTTTCTCTGAAGACTCTGCCTCCTTCCTCCTGTCTCCTCATGCACTGTTAGTCCCATTAGTCCTGCTAACACTTCATCATTGTCAGGGAATGAACACCACATGTGTCCATAGCAGTATAAGAGACTGAGAAGCACATCTCTGGGTGAGCAGCCCTCCAGAAAAAAGGAAGCCTTGCTGTGTGAGAGGATATTTTGTTCTAATGAGTTACTCACGTTCTAGTCATGGTTCAGGCAATGAACCATCTTTCTCAAAACTGTTGTTTAAGTCTGCTGAGACCCCAGAACCACCTGCTGGGGTCAGAATTGATTCTTTATGGAAAAGGAGGGCAGAACAAACATTTTCTCCTTGAAGGGCTCTTCAGCTGGATAGTCTGTACATGTGGGCCATCTGCATGCCTGTCGCTGTGTTCTGTCCTCCCACGTACCCACTGCACAGCTGTAGAGTGAGGGACGTAACCTCAGTTACAAGGTATGTGTGAGGACAAGAGTAGGTAGCTAAGAAAGATAAAAATAAGCCTGGAGCTGTGTGATAAAGGGTGATGACAAGGAGTTTTGAGTCTTTTAAAACCTACCTGGAAATAGGCATCTAACAAATGACTCACATTTTAAAGACTGCAGCTGTAAGGTGAAGAACCGAACGTTTTAAGTGGACCCTTTCATTATGGAAGGGCTAATATTGCTGAGAGATTCCTGTGCATAGACTTCATTGAGCCCTCTTCTGTTTTTTGAGTATAAGGTAATAAGGAAATATATATATGAGGTTACAAAGAGTGGCATTTATTTGATTCCTGTTGTCATATATTTCAAAGGTTTGATTGTATACTGATCTTTAAGTCTGATCATTCTTTGAAAATGGGGAATTGTAAGTATTTTTTAAAAATAACATGAGAAATGCTTATCATTTTGGGAACCTGTATTTTATTACACTGGTAAAAAAAGCATGTATATTAGTGGGCATAATAATTCAATTAATTTCAATTAATTTTCCCTGTCTTTTGCCCTGAAATATTTTCTAATTCTCAAAATTAATTCTGACCAGGAACTGTTTTATGGTTTGTCTAAATTACAGCTAAGATAATTGTGAAAAAAGTACATATTTACTACTTTCTCTGGTATCTGAAAGAGGTTTATTTTTGTAATTTGTAGGTTTTAGCAACACTGATAGTCATAAAAAAAATGATTCATTAGACCAAATATGACTTTTCTGGTACAAATGAGATTTCAAGTTGTATCAGGATTATACTTGAGTAGGTTTTATTGACTTCAACACTTTCATAATAAGTATTTGTGTGCTCATCTGGCTTTACTATGAGAGTCTGACTGTTCTGAAAAGTTTTTTAACTGTGTTCAAAACAGGGATGAATCCAGCTTGCTAATAGTTTGTTGGCGATGCTCTTGGGGTGACTGTGTATCTTGGTATTTGCCATGCTTTGGGCAGGGAAGGTGTGTGTGTGTCTATAGGTATAGATGCAAATACCTGGGGTAGACATATGGCTTGATTAATTGTTTTGTCAATTACCATCACAAGTGCAAGGCTGCTGAAAGGTGGAAATAAGACATATGTTTGCATTAATGCCATTTATGTGGAAAATTTATGCAATGATGTGCTGATCAAATAAAATTATAAATGGAGTATCTCTTTCACAATCTATAAGTTTAAAATTTAAATCATACCTGTAGGGAAATAATATTTTTTACATTTAGTCTGGACATTAAAAGTTCTTAGAAAAAGGGTGAGAAACGTCAGTACACATTTGTAAAATTTATTATTACCCGTTTGGGTTAATTTATTCTGCAACATCATTTGGTTTCCATGGATCTTGATTATTGTCTTTGTGAAGGAAAACAAAATTGTAATAAAGGGTCATCTAACTTTGCCTGTGCTGGTTAATTGAAGACTTTAATGAAAATCTGCTAATAAAAAAATATACTGGAATAAAGCTGATGCTTTTCTTCTGATTGACTCTATGCATGTATTAGTTTTCTAGATATTTGTATTGCTTGTGCATGAGTGAAATTTGAAGGGGGAAGAGGGACAGAAGTAGACTCACCAGAGATGAGCCTAGGTTTATAATGCCAATGCTGGGGGTGAAACCCATAGCCCAGCTCAAGTGCATCTACACCAATGCATGCAGCATGGGCAACAAACAGGAGGAGCTGGAAGCCGTTATGGATACCTATGACTTAGTCGCCATCACAGAAACATGATGGGATGACTCTCATGACTGGAATGCTGCAATGGATGGCTACAGGCTCTTCAGAAAGGATAGGCAGGGAAGGAGAGGTGGTGAAGTAGCTCTGTATGTTAGGGAAGGGTTTGATTGTATAGAACTCAGCAATTGTGGTGATGAAGTAGAGTGCTTATGGGTAAGATTGATGGTGAAGGCCAACAAGACAGATATCCTACTAGGAGTCTCTTACAGGCCACCTGATCAGGCTGAAGAGGTTGATGAAGCACTCCGGTAGCAGCTGGCAAAAGTCTCACTGTCTGTACCTCTTGTTGTAATGGGGGACTTCAACTTACCTGTCATCTCCTGGAAATACAACATGGCAGTGGGGAAACAGTCTAGGAGGTTCCTAGAGTGCGTGGAAAATAACTTTTTGACACAGCTATTAAGCGAGCCTACCAGGCGAGGTATCTCACTTGACCTGCTACTTACAAACAGAGAAGGACAGGTGGGAGATGTGGTGGTTGGAGGCTGTCTTGGGCTTAGTGACCATGAAATTACAGTTTTCAATTCTTGGTGAAGTAAGGAGGGGTGTCAGCAAAGCCACTGTTAAGGACTTCAGGAGGGCAGACTTTGGCCTGCTTAGGTAACTGGTTGGGAGAGTCTGTTGGGAAACAGTCCTGAAGGGCAAGGGATCCACGAAGGCTGAACATTTTTCAAGAAGTCTGATAAAATAGCTAGAGAATACTCTTTGCAAAGAAGTTTGTCTACATTGTACAATAGTGCTGTAATTTCAAAACATTCACTGTAGGACTTTTTCTGCTACGGGGAAAAGTAATATGCGAAGTTGATGAAATTAAGCATTTTACTTGTTCTGTACTTCTGGATTGCATCTGTGCTTAATAATCTGCTATTTGCATTAACTTATTATCAGCAGGGCATAATGACTGCATTGGCAAGATTTATTTGAGTATCTTTCCAAATGTCCTCTCCAGAGTGGTTTTACATCCTCTATTGAATTAACAGGTAAAAAATAAAGAAAGAGTAGGCCACTGTGAAAACCGATTAATTTTTGATCAATCTCATTTATTCAGAATAGTCACTGGACCAATGCTGAAGAGTAGACATAGCTTCTGTCTCGTAGCTGCCTACATGATGTGGGCACCCTATAGAGCTGGGTAGTTCTGAAATGGAGAGGAGCAGCCAGGCGAAAGTGGTTAGGCCTACCCCATTGGCAGACTAATTGCATTCTTTGTGGGGTGCCTTGGATTATTTCTAGATGATTAAACCCACAGCTGGGTATTGTAGGAATCTTATTTGTATTATCAAGAGAAATAAGAATTAGATTCTTCTTTTTCCAAAAAGTATATTTGCATCACTTCTGTTAGTGATATTCTCCATATGCATCACTGCTGATAGTATAGTCTGACTGCAGACTTCGTCATTCAGAAAGATTTTGAAAACAAGGAACCAGCCTGTATTCCAACTCAGTTCTGTCAGTAACTGAGGCACCTTTTTGAATTGCCTTCTGATGTGTGCTGTGCTGACACATATTTCGTTCCTCTAGTCCTTGGATAGCAGGACCTCTTTAGAGTGAACTAAAGTCAGAAAGATGGAAGGAGAAGAGTATCTACTGTACTGAGAAACTGGGAGCTGGTCAGGATGCATGGACTCACTGGCTGTGAAATCTCAAGCAGGAGAGGTTGTTGCCAGCCTATAGCCTTAGAAATAAGGTGAACAGACTGAGTGATCAGAATCGAAGTACTGTCTGATATGGAGTTGGTGAACATTATTGATTTTAAAGAGGCTGGCATGTACATCACGTATCTTTAGAGCGCCAAGCATTTTAAAATGCATCCCTGCAACCCATTAGCCTATAGTAATATTACATGATGATAATTTTTTTTGTGGTTGAAGAGAAAAATCTTTCTTGGTCTGATTAACTTAAGCAAATATTTATTTTCCCTGAATAAAAGCATGAAACATCTTACACCAGTCAGTTTAGGCTAAATGATTTTGGTCTTCAGTTTTGATTTTGCTGTTACCAAGCACTGTGACAATAATTTCCTAAAAAGTGTCTCTGAATATTATGTATATCATTGTACTTTGAAGGAAGAATATTTTAAAGTAGCTCTCTGAATTTGCCAAGTATTTATTACTTTGGACAGAGAATATATATAAGAAATGGCATGCTTAAGATTTGTGTTTTGGTAAATCAAGCAGCTGAGTCAAAAGGTAAGACTGCCTTCTCTCTACCCCTTCTGTCATACTACCTGCTAATAGAATTCCACAATGAGTTTATTACATTTTTGTCTTTCAGTCTGGACTTCTAAACCCGTTGCTTACAACCAGACAGTTCTGTAGCTTCAGTCCTTTCTGTGTTCATGTTAGTAAGATCACTTTGGCTAGCAATGCGAATGTTTTCTTTAACTACTATCAGGAACTAGGTTCCATAACTTACTTTATTATGCTGATGACCTTCTTGTGTATCACTTTCCACCTGTATTACCCTTTTTTTACTATGAAATGACGAGGGTCATATATGCTGTTTCAAAGCAATCTGGGTAATCCTCTTCAAAGTGTGAGAATAATTTTCTCTGAGACAGAATATAGTCTGAATTTCCACAAAATAGTATTCCTTTACTATAGTTACACGTTATAATATATTTCATTCATAACTAGTTCCAGATATTTTAGTAACTGTATTTACTGCTTTTTCAATATATGAATACAGAGATTTTATTACATAAAGAATATTACAGTATTAGCATGTGTCAAATTTCTGCACATCATGCACATGTCTTTTGGGAATTCATATCTACTGATGTTTACTATTAAATACTTCTTTTATTATTCACTTGATATTACTATTAAGTCATTTATACACAAAGGGATTATTTATTTTCCATTAAATTGCTACTAACTTCAAAGGGAGCAGAATAATGTACAAAGCAAGGAGAACACACATTCATCCTGGACATACAGAGTCCCTCACAGATTCCTCACACATCTGCACAGAGATGTACAGATTCCCCACACACTGACACTGTATCTCACACATACAGTTTCCAAACTGGAAGTGATTCCAAATATCATGATACTTTTAAGTCCTCACAGAGATAAGTATTGAGATTACTTTTACGTATAACTGACGTGTTTTTCTTTCTTGTCCTCTCTTTCTCTAAATGCAAGTAAATTAAATGGTTTCATATATCTTTTATTTATAGGACTGAATCATTTTATTTACCATGGTTTGTTTGCCCAGTGTAACCTTCCATTAATAAACAGTTATGTTGCTGATGATGGAAAGAAATATCTTTAGAAGGTTTTTCAGCGGGTTTAAATCTGAGTGACTACCTGTTGCTTTTTTTTGACAATAGAGGGAGTGGAGCCAACCATGATTCAGTACCTGAGCTGTGTATCTGAAGTTATACTGAAACCAAGCTTTTTTTTCCAAGAATTTACATTGGAAATATGCACATACATTCATTCCTACATTTCAGGTTTCCTTCAGAATTACAAAATTGGTATTTTGTGTATGTTTCCCGAATTTATTGAACTACCGCTTAGCACTTTTTTTCCCCTACATTGTTTTATTTTCTTTAAATATCCTCTTATGTTCAAGTAGGTCATGGTGATTGATTTTACAGCACTTCATCTCAGCTTACAGTTACAGTATTTTTCATTGTGATGTTACTCAGATTTTTTTTGGTTTTACCTTTTTATTTGTATGTTACATTACTTAGGATTTCCTGTACTGCTTTTTTGTATTACTTCACTTGATATTCTCTTCTAGTTTATATTTAATACATATAAATATAATCCAATTTAAAACAAATACTTTCATAATCCATATTACGTTAATTATTTACTAATTATTTGGATCTTCTACAATAACATCCTATTATTTTGTCTTGATTATCAAGCTATTCTAGTTTTCTACTATTTGTATTTGCTTCACATTTTCCTAATAAAATTTTCTCTTTTTCAAGATAGTAGTGAAGCTTTTTTTCATGCTTTGTTCTTTCTGATGTTTCTCAGTTATCTGTGAACCACAGTATTCAGATCTCATTTTATCTCTCTTATTGACATGCAACTCTCATGATACTTAGAAACTGCCTTAAGTTTCACATACTGATGGATTTTAACTTAAAAGTGATTATTATTATTAAGAACATCCATTGTCCTTCAACTGATTACATCAGACAATATTTTTTCCTAGGCCAGCTGGGCTTTTTTTATCCTTTATCACTCTTGTTGCTGACACCTAACATGTTTTTATAATTTTTAAATATCCATAGTAATTTTAAAGTCTTCCTACAAGCTCTCTGTAGTACAGACAAGATTAAGACTATTAAGGCTTCTCTGCATTCCATTTTAACTATTCTAAATCCTCATTCTTTCTATTAAAAAAATGAGTTTAAATGCTCCTCGCAAGCTTAGCTTGAAATCTCCCAAAATTGGAATAATAATTTTTTTTCTACAAAGGAAATAGGTTACAGTTTGGAAATTACAATAGCTTTATATAGTAAAATCTGGTTTTTTTGAGCGAAAGAAAAAGAGCTTCTCCCAATACAGGGTAGATTTGCAGCTGTATCATAAAAAGTTGTCTGTATAGGTAGTTTTACTGTAACTTACAAAGTCCACACAGGTAGCTGTCATCTGAGACTACTACCTGACTCGATTTTGCAAGCAATCCTACTTGCTGGTTTCAAAAAGGTCGTGGAGATTTGCGTGGAGACTAATTGCTCATTCTGTTTAAAATCAGGCTGCCTGAGGGCAGACCTTGACCAAACGTTTAGGCACTTAAAGAACTGCTTGGACAGAAGTTTGGGCATCTTCTGCCTTCTTCTGCTGGCAAAGTTTGGAGTTAACTGAACATTTATTTTAGAAATTTTGTTACAAATTTAGATCTAAATATTTTAATTTCAAACACAATGTAAGTTTGTTCTGAATCAGAAACTGAAAGTGACTCTTCTGAGCCTAAATCTAATTCTAAACCCAGTGGCCTATCTTTTTTTTTTCCTTATTAGTGGAATAACAATAAATAATCAGTTAAGTGTAATACCTGGACCAGAGAATGCCTATGTAATCTTTTGCAAGAAGACTCAGTGGAACACTGGGAAGTTGATTGGCGTGAGTCATCTTTAGACTGGGAACTGTGCAGCTCTGTTCATGAGGTTCTGCAGAGCCCTGATACAGGTCCCCCATGTTGGGCCACGTTGTGCTGCCGCAGATTACAGATGCACTGCTATCCTGTCTGGCCAAATCCCAGACATAATCCCTCAAACAGACATACCCTAAGACAAAATTTCCTTTTCAGAGACTTTATTTTATGCTCCTCAGGAGCTGATAATTTGACCTGGTATTTGTCTTTACCTGTTTCTAAAAAAACACGTTCACGCTTTTCATCTCTATTGTGTAACATTCCTGAGATTAAAATTCAGTAAGGAACATGATAGAGAGTATCTATACAAGGAACCTCTGCACCACTATCAAAATCTACAGGCCATAGTTCTACATTGAAACGTATATATCTGGCTGTAAATATCAGAGATGCCCCCTGAATGTCAAAACATTGTAACCGAGAGCTGTGAATAGAGAGAAATCAGTAGGAAAACCAGCACTTGGCACCTGCTGGACCAGGTAAACAATTTGCAGTTATTTGTTCCACTGTGAAACAATGATTATTCACAATTCACTTAGATATGCTTGCTTCTTTAGAGATTAATGGAGCTTCGCTACCAGCACCTCAGGCCCTCCTTTAGGCTCTTTCTCATCTCCACTTTACAGGAAATAGACTGGCTGTTCATTTTATCCAGATTACACTAAAAAGAAGACAATAAATGTCTTCTTCTCAGCATCTTTCAGAAACACTTCTATTATACTCCTCTACTTTCATTCCTTCAAATTGGGAAGCAGCAGTATAGTGCTACCATTTTCTTGGTGAGCAGTTTTCCTTTGACAATTCACTTGATTTCATTTTATTGGTTGAATTCTGATGATTTCAGAGAACCAAAGGAGAAGAAGGTGTTCTGTCTCTCATTTAATGACAACATTTTGCAGTGCTCATTAGTGGCCGACTTTGTTACCCAAATCTCTGGTTTTGAATGATGCGTCTTTCCTGGCACGTGAAAGCAGTGGTCCCCATTTTCTGGCCTTTCATCTTGCACTTCATGAGTCTGCCCTTAAAAGTGCTTTACTTCATTTGGGATTACGTAACATATATAATTGCTCAAAGGTTCCCCTCTTTCCCTTTTACCTGCAAGCAGGATCAAAGAAAGAAACAGTAATACCTGCCTGGCCTAAGCATTCTTTTCCTCTGGCACACTTACGTGTTTTTGGATGCAGATCACTGTGGATCTTTTTTTTTGTGTACCTTAGAATGCCTAACAACTAGATTCTTCAGCAAATCTGTATAGGCTACTTCCCTTTAACTCCTGCTCTGAACAAATGATTAGTCTTCTCAGTCAGAAGCAACTTCTGTACATTTAATAATAGTAATAAGACATTCATTATTATTGTTATTGTTATTATTATTATTCAGAAGTATCCGTAATATTCAGCCTACCAGGAACAGAGGATTCCTCTTTATTTTCTTTTACATGCTGGGTTTTTTTTTGTCTTTTTATATATATGAAAATACCTTGTTATAAAGGGTGAGCCAGACCTTCCCGTTGCATTGAGGCAACAGGAAAAAAAAAACCCAGGTGTCTGAAGATGTACAGAAAATTATCTAGTCTACTTTAATTGGACTTACTATTCCAGAATTAAGCTCCATTCAGTATACAGGAAGTGAACGCTGACAGGTTTTAGGTAGATTGGGTTGTGTCCCCAAGGTTTTTATGGCTGGAGAGGTAGTGGGACTCCAACCTATCTGTATCAAGCTCTCTGTCTTTCTTCATGAGAGTCAAGAGTTAGAATTTCTCTGAAACAACAGAGAGTCATTTGAATGGGGGAGCTGTATTGAGTAAAGCGAATTAATATTAAAATGCCTGCAATTCAGTTTTCAGACTAATGTTTTCCCTGAGGATATTTTCAGCTTTTAAGGGCAATAAAATCATAAGCTTGGATTTGACAGATTGAAAATTACGTAGAAGGTAAGATGATTCCTCATGGAGTATTCTGTTTCTTCAACTAACAAATCGCACCAGTTTGTCTGTAAGTTGCTATCTAGATCTAAAAACTTGGAATTTGCCATTTCTTTTACCTTCAGTATTTTGTGCTTTAGCTCACTGTATGAATTTGCCTCAATCCTTGTTAGTGTGCTTACCATCTGGTCTGCCTTGTGCGTAAAAATCCTGTTCACCCTTCAACTTCTGAACCAGGAATTCAGATCCAGACAGCTTCTCAGAAGGGCAATCGTGAAACAGTGCCAGATGCCTTTTCTTCTTTATTTCTTTCTCTCAACCCTACTTTTGATTTTTTTTTTTGTGCTGTATTTGAGAAAGTGAGAAAGGGAGATAGTAAAGAAAGATGGGTGAATTCAAAGAATGAAATTTTTGTTTGAGTGGTAGAATAGCAAAATAAGTTGGCAGTTGCCCCGATGGGAGACACGTAGCAGATACTACTTCCAATATCTTAGAGTGCTACTGACAATGGAGTAATGACTCATGAATGATATGCAAAGTATAGCTTTAACTGTCACTAATGCTTTTTGTACTGTATGGATATTCATGTATAAAAATTCCCAAACTTGTTCAAGATACATTGATAATACTGGAAATTAATATAGATTATATATAGGGGTGATACATCCATGTTTGTTTGAAAGATGTAGTGGAGACTGTTGGTCAGAGTCCTGTTTATAGTGCAGATCCACTGGCGTCTGCTTATGTGGATTACTTTGCTGCATTTTGCAAGCTCTCAGTCAGGAGCATATACCTCTGTTTCTTTTTCTGTCAAGAGAGTTTCTGTGCCTTGTTTTCGTGCACAAATTATTTTATATGCTGGTTAGGGATATGCTGTGGAGATTTATACACAACATATTTTCATAGTCCTTACTTCTCAATTTCCTTGAGTTGGTGAAACATGTTCGCTTCAAATTTCATATTTTGTTCGTGTTTTACATCTGTCTCTGCACACCAGTACAACCTCAGATCAGACTGCTTACTTCTGACTCTTACTAATTTGGATACATTTATGAGTAAAAAAAACTACCCAAAACTTTTTAGTCTAATGGAGTGGAGAGAAACAGCTAAGCTTTCTACTTCAGTAACTGCTTATGCATATTTATTGAATAGCTTCTTTGAGGATGTTATGATGAGCTTGCTTATCAGTGAAAATGACTTGAAGTAGTCTCAGATCTCATATCTGAGATTCCAATTAGGAATTTAATAAATGCTGAAACCTTTTAAATCTTTCATTTATTCATAATGTAGCATGACAATAAACAGCTGATGACAGTGGAGAAATTCAACAGGAATCTACGGTCTAGATTAATTTCTTTTTTTTTTTTTTTTTTTGTTAACTTGCAGAGCCTGCATCTGTGACCATGACATGCTTAACTTCAGAGAACTCATTATTGCTTCCATTGTGCTCTAGCAGTTTTCATCCTTCACAGTCAGAGATAGGCAACTTAATTTAAAGAATTGCCATGCTCAAGGGAGGAATAAACACTCTCTATTGCTTCATGACCCAGTAGGACAGGTCTTCTTAAACAGGAAAGTAAAAATATACACATTAGTCAGTGTTTCATTTTACATTCCTACAGAGAGGAATTTTTTTTTACTTTTTCTTTTTTTTCTTACTTTGCTGACAAAATACATGACTAGCTAACCCTGGAAATTTATATTATTAAAGGTTTCATAGTGAATTGTAAGAAATACTGACTTTAGTTTTACATCTGGACTTCTCAGAATGAATTGGTAACTATATTCTTTCATTTTTCTGTATGGTTTTGCTGGCTTGTGTTACTGTCAGTATTAGACTTCAACAAACATGAAAGGAATTAGTTGCTCCAAGCCAGCTGGTATCTGAGAGAGAGTTGATAGGTATTTTTATAGCTTATTCTTGAAAAATATCTTTAGCACACCAGCTGTCACTTATGTAGTATATATGCAATACAGTTTCTGGTATTCTAAGTAAGAAGGTAGTCATTCAAAGATTTTAAGAGTGAAACAGCTTCTTACTGTAAATAAAATGTCCGATGTACTAGTGAGATTAGGAGAAGATACACTTATCTTTTCATCGTATGTTGCCTACAGATTCACATCTGATACAATCAGATTTGAAGTGTGCAAAAAATAACATCAACTTTTGGTCCCGGTTAATAAAGATTTGCATAAAAATCTGTGACAGAATAAGTCAACTTTGGATATGGCATGTGAGGGCTGGAACCAATTCACAAATAAAGGTACAGATGAAACCACACATCATGGTGCATTGTCCTTTAAACTTCTGCACCATAGGTCCTGTCTTTTCACATAGGTCCTGTCTTTTCAGGCTTGTTAATCGCTAGTCGTAAGTTTTTTGTTCTTATCTTAGGATTTGCTCAATGAAAAGATCAGATTCCACAAAGTTGTACACTTCTGTGGCTTTAAAACGCTCTATCCATCATCTAGACAAAAAAATCTTGTTATTGATGCTTAGACCATCAATGGATTTCTGCACTCCAGTTTTGTCAATTAAAATGTTGTCTTCAGGATATAAGATTTAATGGACTTGTAATCATTTGGTCAATGATTATAGCTTTTCCTTTACTGGACTTCTGCCATTCATTTAAAAAAAGAAAAAAAAGTTACTTTTCATTCAGTAAATGTGTTATTTTTCATGAGCTTTTTCTACAGATGCAATTCTCCCAGAAAAAATCATGACTGGAAATAATCCAGGCGTGCTTGTTTTGAAGGTTAAATGTTTTCAAGGGAGATAGCAATTAGAGATACCAGATTCCTAATTTTATGGGTTTGATTTATTTTCCCTTTGAGCACTTCCGTCTTTTTCAAGCGAGGATAACTTCCTGTCTAAATCAGTAAATTAGAGAACTTCATGATGGTGAATGGGAATTGAGATTCCTATATATCAAAACAAAAATCTGCTGTGTGATCATCACTAATGAATCACTGGTGATGAAACAAATTATTTGTACATGTGGAATATATCATAAAGCAATTTTTTTTTTTAATAATGCACGCTTACCCTTCAGTGCTTTTTTTCCCAGTGAATGATTGCTGGTTCCCCAGCAAAACCTCTGCAGCTCCAGTAATGGAGTTCTTTCTGAATCGCGTTAAGAATTACCTCTGCTGGAGTTCAGCCCTGATATATTCTGCTAGCAGAAGGTCTATGTCCCGTGGAGGGCCTGTTTCAAGGATGAACTTTACTCTTCTGGATAACATTTACATCTTGCAGATGGCAAACTACTTGTACTTGTTCTGTGCTTTCCTGTTCTTTGTCAATAATGGACACAAAATGGACACAAATGGAATAAAAAATTGACAAAGTGATCATATCCCCACCAAAAAGAAATACAAAGCACAAACTGAAGATCTGATGTTCGATACAAACAATTTTATGTTTTCTTTAAAGAGTCAGTGTCAACTTTAAATACTGTCCATAAGATCAGTAGTAATAAATAGCCTAAATAAATGACAGTAAATCACCTGATTAGAAATGAAAGTAAATTCTGGTTTTGTCCTTTTCATACATTCCAGTTTTGCTTATAATAAATGAAACTGTTCTGTAGTAGGTATCTGTGCTGTACCCAATTTTGGCAGCTTTAATGAACAGAGTATAAATATTTTCATATTGCTTTCCTGTAAATCCCTAGTTGATTTTTCTTTTTAATTTTCTGTATAAAAGTAACACTTGGGAAGAGGATTCATTTTTATTCTTATGTAGTTCTGGTTTAAATGAAAATAAAATGTTAAAACTGTATGCACAACCTGTATAGAGAGTACATTAATATTTGACATGTAATGAATGTATCACATAGTCGAATGTCATGCGGGATTTTTTTTTGTTGCTGCAGATAAAAAAACCCCAACATGTAAGGTGAAATTTAATGTACCTGAAAATTAACTTTTAAAAATGATAATATTCCAAAAAGGAGAGTTGGAATGAACTTTGAGAGATCATCATGTCCAATCCTTCTCTAGAGTGTGAGATCAACTGTACCTGAACCATTCCTGGAATATTTTTATTTCATTAGTTCTTAGAAAAAAATAGAACAAAATGCCTCTAGTGACAGAAGTTGACAGCTTCCTTAGACAGTTGATTTCTGTGAACTACTTAAGCATTTCTTAGTGTGTAACATAAATCTTCCTTATTGCCAATTAATCCCATTACTTCTTGGCCTGTGCACATTAAACATGCAGAATAGTTTGTTTCCATTCTTTCTGTTCTTTTTATGTGCTCATATATGCATACGTATTTCTATGTGTATATAAGAAAGTATATGTCTGCGTGTGTTGCCTCCTCTTCTCTGTTCTAAGCTAGAATGACTTAAATTCTCAGTCTATCTTTACAGGCCATATTTTTTGGATGCGTGATCATCCTTATTGCTGTCCCCTGAACTGTCTCCATCTGGTCCATGTTTGTTTTTTTGATGTGTTGTACCCAAAACTATAAACAGCAGACCACAGGAGGCTTTTGTAGTGTTTGAGCAGATTGGATGGAACAAATGCTCCTTTATTGTAGTTATCTCAAGCTATCCTCCATTGGCAGTGTAAGTTAGGCAAACCTTATTTTCAGCTGCTGACAGAGCCTTCTGTTCCTGAAATTAAAATGAAAATTTTACAAGTAACTTGTGTTGAGGAACATTAGACTCACACTTCAGTCTCTGGAGTAAAGAAGATTTGTACATAGTAACTAGCAGTGTCAATGGTATTTCAGGTATTGCAGACTTCTGAAGGTTACAACATCAAAGAAAAAAAACCACAATACAACAGTTGAGTACAGCACAGTGGGAACAGCTTTTTTTCTGTGAAGTACATTTTCTGTGTTCTCAAAACTAGTGCACTAATTTGACTGAGCCTACTCTTCATTCTTTCATATGAATTAGTAAGTGGAAAAATATGGTGAGATGCTTTTGAAGGTAAGATACAAGATAATGAAAATGTGTTATCAACTTTTGACCTTTTCTATTATCTCTTTATATCAGCTCATCATTTTGGTTGATACTATCCATTTATTGAGATATTGACACATAGAACAATAAGAGATATTTATTCTCCTTTCAGTGAATAGATGGCTTAATCATAGATATGATCATGTGACTGGGAGTACACTCTCTAACTTTAACGCATAAAATACATATCTCTTTTCACTATATATTTTCATTTCTTTGGTAGGCTTTCTCACATAGATAAATATACTCTGCTGTAAGGCCAACCTTCTTTTTGGAATGTCTGGCTAGTATTTCTCAAAGACAGATTGTATCATTGGGGAATACAAAACCTCAATGATACTTTCAGTAAAGTTAACATTCAGTATTACAATTGTGAGTTCGAGTCTGTACTTGTTGCTCTGATTTTTGGAAGTTAGAAACCCAGAATACTAAGCTAAACTTCAAATCCACTGTCCTTCACATTTCCTGCTTATTGAAAAATCTGGATTGCTTTTATATGTCAAATATAGTCCAAAATAGGCACATATAATCAAGATAATGCACATACTGTTCTTTGAGTTGTGGATTTTTTTCAGCAGGTCTTAGAGCATGCTCCAGCAAAAAAATAATTGCCAGTTACATTCTCTTTCAGTTTTTGCAGAATATGTCATCTTCCATGTCTGTACTTTTAAGCACTCATTTAGCAGTGCCAGAATTGCCAGATTGTTGTTCCTATTTGATACCACACTGATTTTGGTGGGACACCATGTAAACATAGCAGCCTACTAAATATGCGGTCAGCACTGTGGGGAGTTCTAGCTCACCAAGGCAACGACTGCCTTGATAGTACATTAGAGAAGATGTAGAGATATTACTGAAGATCAGCATGTTGTATTGTCACAGTACCTTTTCTATACTTATTTAAAGTCTAATTTAATCTTTTAAAGTATGATTGCTTATCTTTATATGTTCTGTTCTAAAGCTAGTATTGAAAAAGACTACTGAATAGTAGTGATGGCATAATACGTATCCTATGCAGTGGCAGACAGCTGTATTCAAAAACTGAAACGTGTGGGAAAGTGAAAACAAGACAAACAAAAAGGGCACTTTATTTTCAGATTATAGTTCAGAGCTTTAAAAATGACAGTGAATGGTACAAAACCAAAAATACTAGCTTAATGCTAGTATTTCGTTAGTAGAAATGTAGAAAAAAACTGACAGAAAATTAAATTCCAATTAAGACATAAATTAACCACTGAGACTACTCTACTGGTTTCTGTTCATTGGAGTAAACCTTGATAAATTCTGTTGGGCCTCCTGTCCTTACTGAAAGGTAAGAGACAAAGTCTTAGGGAATATTCAAAAATGATACTTCTCAGAAAATAATGGAGGAACTTTACTGTAAATTTGGAAAGATTGTGGTCCCAGGTAATAAACATGAGTGAGACCATGAGGTTGTTTAGGGTGCTAGGGCCAGTATATATGCCACTTATTCATCAAATCATTTGACAGCTGATGTCATAAAAGTTCCTGATAGGTGTAATTCTTTCTGTACTGATGTTACAAAGTCTTTGGAAATATGGTGAATGGCAGAGACCCTTATCCGATCACAAAAAGCGGAATAGAGTCCAGAGGTGAAAAGAAAAGGAACTGCTTAGCTGCCCTTGGATTGTGATCATTATAGGTGGTATGTAATGTGGGGTAATGATGAAAAGACCAATGGACTTAGAGTTAGAGAAAATTACTCTTACCTCTTTAAGATTTTTAGCATGTTTTCTGTCAACCTCTACAAGCAATTTTTTGTCCACTAAGTTTGGGACTGATGGACTTTCTATGCCACACTTCTGCTTCTGTGTTTATTGTTTTGTTATTAGTCAAGTAAAGAAAGTGGCTAGCATGCAAATATCAGGAAATATTAAGAGAGTTGGTCCTACAGCATTGTTTGCTGATCCAAAGCTTGCTTGAACTAATTCAACTATTTTGTCTCCAAAACTGAAATGGAAAGAAAGGTAGAAGGAATTTGTTGTTTTCATTAACAGTAGCATGTAAATACACTTTCATACATGTCTGAGAGATTTTCCTTATTTGGTCCCAGGATAAACTTTGTAGTACAGATGATAAAACACAGCTGATAAATGTCACTTGAACAATTTTTCAATTCCTTTTTATTAAAAATGGGGACTTTATATTAGCAGTAAATTTGGGACCGAAATAGGCTTCACAAATTTAAAAAATAAATAGAAATCTTTCAGTCTCCAAAAAGAAGCATGTGTAAGTTTATAAGTTAAAATAAAATTCACATTGTAGTGAAGTAATTCATCATTAGTGGCTATAAAAATGCAAACTAGTGCTTTTTTTTTCATATGAGAAAATGTTCATTTGTGCTGTTTCTTTACTTCATGGTTTTTATTTGTGGCCATTTCATTAAAAATATTGATAAATTTTAAGCCTTTTGTTTTACGATCATTGCATTTTGTTGTTACAGGAATCATAATGAATGACATTTTCTTTTGAAAATCAGAGCTTGTTACTTCTGCTTTGGCGAGTCTCTTCTGATGGGCTGTAGCAGATGTCCATTCAATTACTATGAAAAGAAGTGTCATTACTGTCAATTATATAAGGGAAAACATTGGTTATATTTATTGTTATATGCTTTGTTTGATGATAGATTGTAAGACTAGCGGAATGATGGTCTCAAAAAAGGACAAATGCAGAAGATTTCTCACAACAGTGGTTCCTGTAACAAATTCTTACAACTCTTGATGTAAGTGAAATTGTGGGGCTTCAGTATCATGACTGCACCGTTGTGTAAAATGCCAATCTGTCTGTTACAGAGCCAGAGGTTTGGGAGTGATTCCTTAGCTCTATCAGTTACAATAGCTTTAAAAAGTACAATGGCTGTGTGAAAATACACTGTGAGATTCAATATCTTTTTGTTAACAGAGAATAACCTACTGAGAAACATGAGACCTTAGGGTGTTTGAAGATAATTGCAAAATTTCCACAGAGGTCATCAGATATAAAATTTCATCTGCAAAGCTCTGAACAAATAAGGCATAACTAGTGATAGTAAAATATTCTTGGTGTCTACTAGATTTGTGCAGGATTCATAAAAAGACAAATTTGAGAACAAATAAAATATAGGACAAATTGATTAACATTTTCCACTTATTGCTTCGGCTTTCTTTTATATATCTGATACTTGGCTACAGCTTTCAACTTCATTGTTTAAGTTAATCTGATTTCATAAAATGGACAGAAAATTATGAAATGTGCTCATTACCAAAATAATATTCTTTTAATGCATTAAATAGCCTATGATGTATAAGAAGTATTAAATTCATACCATATTCAAAGTAAATCTTGTTCTTTATGAAGGTTTGAATATGTAAAAATAAATGTCTGTCCAGTCCTTTGGAAAACTTTAAAGCAGGCCATGCTTTCAGCTACACTGCTGTAGAGACAAAGTGGCTTTATTCTTCATACTGAATACTGTATTGTATACTAAATTTTAATAGAAGGCATGTATTTATAAAACAATATTAGCACTGTGGTTGATCATTATTTTCCCTTACCCAGTGAAACTGGTGTTATTGTAATTATCTCACATGCTGGTTTTCATTTCTGAAAATATTTTTCATCATGTTGCTGATGCAAAGTTTTTTAACAGAGGTTGCAGAAGTCAACATTTTTGTAGAAACAACTTTTTATCCAGTCACTTGTGCAACAGTTGGGTGTGCAGTCATTGCATTTTGATGAGAAAGTCTCTCTTCGTTCAATTTCAGAACACTGAGTCTACAGAGTGATTGTCTTTCACTCCAGAGTGACTGTTTCTGTGGCATGTGAGGAGAAGGGCAACGTAATTGTGTAAATTAATCTGATCGAACATTTGGAGGGGAAATTGCATTATTAAGTAGCATTTATATGATGCCATTGCTGAAGGCACTGAGCAATCCTCCACAATTGTAGACATAATTCCAGTTGCAGCAATATTTTCAATTTTATGTCATATATGATACCCTCAATGAAAAAAAGAACTAATAAAAAATGAGTTTGAAGTAAGCTGTATGATGCATAGCGTAGTAAAATAAGTAAATAAAGGTTTTAATTACTAAATACAACTTTTAATTGTGTATTTTACACCATAGGTACACATAGGTACTTATCACAGGGGAGGCAAGATTGGAATGTATAAATGGATTCTTAATATTAGAGAAAATCTTTGAAACTCACAGATCTTTATGTAGTAAAATGAACATGCACACTCTTCTTCCTTTTAATTCTATTTTCTTCATGTAAATGCCTGCACTCACATGCTCTTTTTGAATCCCCCTGCTTTTGTGAATGTGCTTAGCAGAGCTGGTTGAACAGGCAGATCATCTTGTCCTCCGTACCTGAATTCCATAGACTGATGCAGCGGAAGGTTCCACCAGCACTTTCCATTTACTTTAGAATACTGGAGTGTGACTGAGTGCTCTGACTGCTGTAGCTGCAATGATTCTTTCCAAATATGGTAACCTCTTCCAATCCTGTAAGAATAATCACAAGTATCTCCAGTAAGAGTCTCAGGCAGAACTGATGCTTGTCTTCCTCGTCTCTCATTCTACTTGGGTTGTCTGATGTATAGGTCTGGATGACTCCTTTCTTCATATAGGTTTTTATTCTTAAATGTAAGGTTTCCTTTTTGGCACAGATAATATTGAGAAGCAATTTTCCTTTTGTGATAGACCACAAAAGAGAGAAAGGCAGAGCTAATGCCCCTTGAGCAATCTCAGATGGCATGTTGTGTCAGTTTTTCAGTACCTGTCATCATTTAGCTCAAAACTGATGGGTAATTTGAAGTGGAGTTTATTCTGTGAAATGAAGATTAAATTCTGAAATGAGACAGGACTAAGAAAGTTACATCCACAGTTTGATATAGATATGTCCTGTTCTTTTAAAATACAGTATTAAAAAAAAGTGCCACTTAACCAATCAGGCACCCAGCCCCAGAATCCCTCTGACACACTGAAAATCCAAGGAGTTACAGGGAAGAACAAACTAAAAGCCAAGGCGCTTGGGGTTCAACTCTTGGCTGCTTTGGTGTAGGCTACCAGTAGTGCTATTATTCCACTAGGCTTGATGTAGTTTTGTTATTGCTGTAGATGAGAATGTAACTCAGCCCAGCCAAAATCCTGTCTGTGTATCTGCATTGCAGTGCTATAAATAGGTATATATATACAAATGGGTGTGTGTATATATATATACTCATTTATGCATATATGTGTATATATATATACACATATATGTCTCTGTGTGTATACATATATACACACACAAATGGGTATATATACACAAAAATTTGTATATTCATTAAGGTCCTGGAATGTGTAGAGGACTCCTTCCCCATACAAATGTTAAATGTGCTAACTAGGAATGGGACACTGTTGGACTTGCTACTCACAAACCAAGAAAACGTGCTTTTCATAATATCTTGCCTATTGGTAGGCTTGGCTGTAGTGATCATAATTGTGGAACTTGAAATACTGCTGAGCGTGCTGAAGGTCAGTTCCAAGACCAAGGTTTTAGATTTCAGTAGAGCAAACTTCAGCTCTCTCAGGGGCCGGCTGGAAGGAATCCTGTAGGATGCTTCCGTGGAGGATAAAGGATCTAGTGAGTGATGGGAGTTTTTCAAGAACACTGTCATAGATACACAAAAGCAGGTTGTCCCTTCTAAAGGCAAGGGACGTAGGTGGAGCAAGAGACCCTCTTGGCTTAACTGTAAGCTTCTGGGTCTGTCAGAACCAAATGGGAAGTGTACCAGAGATGGAGAAGTAGAACATTGCCCCTTGAAAATTACAAGGGCAATAAAAGGGTATGCAGAAATGAAGTTAGGAAAGCAAAAGCTCAGCTCAAGCTGCAGTTGGGCAGAGATGTCAAAAACTTCAAGAAAGGGTTCTTCAAGTATGTTAACAACAAGCAAATACAGAAGGAGAATATTGGCCCACTGTTAAACAAGAGAGGGGAACTAGTCACCAACTGTGCTGAAAAGGCAGAGGTCCTCAATACCTTCTTCATCTCTATCTTTACCAACACTGTTGGGCCCCAGGTCATGGGAAGAAACAACCAGGTTGATGCAGAAACAGACCAACTATCAGTCAATGAGGAGTTGATGTATGCACTATTACAGGAGCTTGACTCGTACAGATTAATGGGCCTGGATACCATCCACCTGAGAGCGTTGAGAGAGCTAGCTGATGTTGCAAAGCCACTCTCCATAACCTTTGAGAAGTCATGAAGATCTGGGGATCTCCCTGAAGACTGGAAGAAGGCTGATGTCACCCCCATCCACAAGGAAAGCTCCAAGGAGGACCTGGCTAAATACAGACCCATCAGCCTCACTTCAGTCCCTGGAAAGTTTATGGACGAATACTGGCGACTGTTAACAGTCAACTGAAGCACATAACTGGGAAAAGCCAACATGGTTTCACGAGGGGCAGATTGTGCTTAACAAACCTGATCACCTTCTGCGACAAAGTGACCCAATCAGTTGGTGAGGGGCAAAAGGTTCATGGGGAGATTCCAATTGGATTCCAGAAGAAATATTTTCACTGTGAGAACAGTTACACTTGGCATAGTCTCCCCAGGGATGGTACATTCCTCTACACTGTACACTTCATGGATCAGCTTGACAGGGTTCTGGGCCATCTCATTTAAATTATATATCACCTAAAAAGGTTGGACCAGATGATCCTAGAGGTCCCTTCCAACCTGGCATTCTATGATTCTATATCCTGTTAATTTAATAGCCAGAAAGTGTGCTCTTTCAGAAACTTAATCCAATTTTAACCAACCTAAAGTCTTCAGATAAGCTAAAACTGCCATGGAAACATAGAGCAATTCTACCATCTTGCTGAAATGGTGTTCTATTGTTTAACCACCTTTGGTCCTGATAGGACACCATGAGAGCAAGCAGCTCCTGGGAGCTGGGAGCAGAAAGGGCCCCTGGAACAGCAGGACAGTCCCTAGCAACCCATCCCATCCTATCCCACCACCCCAGCCAGGAGGGTGGTAGGGGGATGACAGTCAGGGCTGGCAGTGCTCTCGAGGCCATGACAACATTTGTATTATCTGTGAAGGTTAAATTTGTTAGGATTGTATTTCTTTAAGTCTACCGCATGGGAAAGCAATTTTATTTTTTCTGTATTTGAGAATTAATTTAATTAAATGAATGGATTGAAGATTATGTTTTGGTATGCTATAGCTGTCACTAGGTTTATGCATATATATAACTGGAAAAGAGAGTCTCTATTTACTTGCTGAGTAAGGAAGGAGTAGCTGACAGTTTACAGTTTCCTACAGGCAGCCTAAAGAAAAATTCATTCAGTAAGAAAACTGTGTGCACAAATATATCATTATGTGGTCTGCTTGCATCTTGGTACCTGGAATAAAGTGGATGCATCTGTCGAATCTTTCCAGCTTGTGCTCCCTCTCTGCATGTCCACTTCAGTAATTGGGAAGGGGAGAATGTAGCCAAGAGGAAAGGGACAACTTCAGTGGCATCAGTGAGTAGTCTTCACATCCTGTGCCTTGGTGTGTCCCTCTGTCATCCCTCTTCAAATGCCTTCTTGCACTCCCTTGCTTGGCATGGCCTCTATACGAATTTGGGAGTGTGGAAAGGAGGTGATTGTTGAGGTTTTGCACTACTTTGTATTAAACTCTGGATCACCTGGCATCCTACATTGTCTGTGTGCTGCGGAGAGGCAAATGAGAGCCACTAAGGTCCTAGTTAGTGGCCATGTTCTCACTCCAAGTTCACTATTAAAACCCAGCTGAATTAATGGATTTTCATAAATAAAAAGGTGAAGTGAACCTGAACCAAATTCTGCTGTACTTAATTTTCTTTTGAAGATAAAAGTGAATCCGTTATTGCCAATCTTAAAGGAGCTATTTGACTGATAGTTGCAAAGCTTATGGGTTTTAGCTTTTGGTTAGGTGACTGTGAGTTAACATCAGAGCACTGAAAGCAACAGCAAATTATCTGCCTTATCTGTTTCTGATATGCATCAAAATGTGTTCCTCAATCTAGCATTATTCAGTTCAACTATGTCCTGAGATATTCTGCACCTGCTTTTTATGCCTTTTGGCATTTGGATTTTGAAGCTAAATGTTACATGCAGATAGGAGTTTCTATTTATTGATTTGGAATTTATTTAGTGAAGCAATAGCAGACAGAAAAAGGAAGATACTCTTCTGTAGTGTATTAACTGAGATTAGAGATCTTCACTCACTGAATCCCAAAGCAGAAACTGCAAAAATGGTTTAAATAATACATTAATTTCCATGTTAAACTGTATATACTGACCTTTTGTCTTAGGTCTTATTTCTGAAATAGGCTTTATTATCAAGAAAACTGTGTATTTTTTACTGGCTTTTTCAAAATGCTTTTAATATAAAAGAATTATATACATTTTTTTCAATGTATATACCATACTTACCTTTAGGAGGGAGTTTCAGAGTCTTTGTGGCCTTGCAGCACCTAATTTCAGGCTGGATTGCCAGGGTAAGAAGCAGTAAGTAGGTGCCTGCTGAATATGACTGACGTCGGTTGTTCTTTAAACCTGAGGATCAGGAAGAGGCAGTTAGACCTTGTAGTAGTTATTGCTGTAGAGCAGAAGTGTGGTTCTGTAACATGCTGACATGTTTAACATTTCTTCTCTCTGGAATTCTAATTCTGCTTCAGCAGACTAGTCCTGACATATAGTTTTGTGAAATGTGAAAGGAGAGGTGGTAGAGAAAAAAGGAAAGAGATTTAATTAGTGCTTTAATGGCCCCCTGAATTTTAATCTCAAAGTAGCATGTATGTCTAAGATGCTTTGTTCCATATTTTTGAACAGTATCTCTGAAAGTTTCTATCTGGAGGAATTGGAGATCTTAGACTATTTTGTGTGTGTGTGTGTCTGTGTGTGTGTGTAAAAGCTCACTTTATTCCTGACTTAACAAGCATGAGAACTTTTTCTCACACCTATTGCATTGTTTAAACTACAGTCAGCTTACTGTGTCATTTTTCAGCATAATAGGTGAAGGACTGTTAGCTGATAAGGTTCACCAGGTTTATTGTGAAACCTTTCCAAAGCAAGGCTGTAGACAATTAAGAATTTGGCATGGTGTCCAAATTCAAGTAGAACTAATATGGGCTGATTGCATTTCTATTCAAGCAGTGATGTCATATTAAAAAAATATATATCTATGAGCAATAGGTTTTATCCTGGACACAGCTCATCCATCAAATAAGCTTCATGTTGAGAAACATTTTCTTTAATGGCTTTACACAACAGACTGGAACGTATTACAAACTTGCAGTTTTTCCTCCTTTTTGAAACATAACTTTTCAGCATTTTACAAATCAGTTGTCAAAGTTCTTCCTGCTTATATTTTTTCAAACTTAGGTTGAATTGGTTTAAATTATATATACTTATTCTTTCTCTAGGATTTGGGAAAGACTCTTAGCTATATTATTCCAATGTCATTTTGTTTCCTGGTTTGAACTAACTTCTGATTTGGGGAGATGATTCTTCTACCTAGGATGTTAAAAAGAATGAGAAGAAGAAAAAAGTATTTGGGCAGCTCTATGGTTATATTAGATTAAATGGCCAGCAATTGTCCAAAAGCTGGTAAATGCGATACCCGGCCTTCACAATTTAGTGATGAGAAAACTATATGACTTGAAGCTAGAGCATTATAGCAAATTCTTTCAGTCCAAGCATTTGTGTACTGCAAGATATTTCCAATACTATAAACTGAAACCAGGTGCTCTTAAAACTTATTGGGTACACCACATTCAGCTTTTCTACATAAATTTCTGTTGTTGATAGTAAAGATTTGAGCTTAGGAGGAACTCCAGAAGAAACTGAAATCAAGACCTAATGTAACACTTAAAAATATAGCGAGTGAGACATAAACGTTTAAAAATAATAATATGGATAATATGGGCAGGTTGTGGAAGTAGTAAGGTGGCACAAACAAAACTGTTAGAAGTGAAAAGGGTGAGTGCAGGTTTTGTCTATTTTTTCATTAGTTATCATCTTCTTGGTATTCAAATTAGTATAATTCATGATTGCTTCCTGAACGAACTTAAGATCAAACAATGTAGAAAGCAGAGTTCAGTCACACGTAATATACAGATTAGAGTTTCATCTTCGTCATGATCCAAATATCTTAGATTAAAAGATAATCAATTAAAATAGTACATTTGATTTTATTTTTTAATGGCCTCTGCTGAAAATGGAAATCAAGGAGAGAAGATTGTAAAGTATATGGCACATGATTAACTTCACAAAAGCCGAAAGTAATTACTGTTTTGAAGCATGTGCTCTGTTAACCAAGGCCAGAAAATTACTGCAGTCACTGCAAGTGATGTCACCCACAGTAGCAGAGGTTGGCAAAGTATCGCAGAGGCTGGAATTTATCTGTTTTTTGGTTGTTGTTATAGATCCCTTAAAGTAATGGATAAAAAAAACAAATAAATGGGAAACGTGAAATGTAGTTTCTAAAGAACAGCTTAAAGAACTGTTAAATATTAGATTTTTGAAATATAATTTTCTTACACAAGTGTGGTTCAAGACCACTGAGTGACAGATAAATCAGTTAGTCTAGTTTAATGGCGTCCGGGACCAACTGAGTGAGAGCTAAAGTGACTAGACTAGTTTATAAAGTTTATATTGCTTCTAAACTACTTGGTGCCATGTTTATGGATTATGTGTTGTAAATATGAAAGTTCCCTCCCCAAGACTGTCTAGTAAAGGCTATAATAGCATATGTTAGAGTTTTTTCTGGATGTCACTCGTGCACTTTTCCAGGTTTCTTAAATTCCAAGGATTTGTTATTCTACAAAGATGTGATCTGTTATTTTTATATCATGCACTGGTAACATTTATTTTTTATGATCAAAACTGTAACTCAAATATTGCCATCAAGTCTTATTGAATCTATTGCTTCTGGAAGTTAGCTGATCCAAAATAATTTTATCATCATAAGGTTTTTATACATAGAGAGAAGAATAGTGAACTCTTAGTAGATGTGAAGGCTCAGTTCAGCAAGATATTTAAATGTGTTTCTAACTTTAAATACAAGTAATTCTAAGGGCTAGTTTCACAAAACTGTTCCTTGGTGAAGAAAGATAGAAAACGAAAGAGAGACTAAGATAGAAAGAAAGAGCAAAAGATTGACTTACAAAGTGAACATAACATAATAAAATGTTGTCCTTTTATGTACATCCTTAGATAATGTTCTGAAGCATTGAAATAGTCTATCAAATATTAAGTTATGTTAAGATAAAGATTATTAATTTGTATTAGTGTTTATTATTCTAACTTTTGAGTATTTATTTTGAAGCCTTATTTTGATCTCATCACAGTTTTATCCTGGTGTGACTCTATCAATTATACAGAATTATTCCTGACTCTAAAAGTATAGATTACTGTTTTGAAGCCATAATGAAGCCATAATGGCTTATTAGGCAATTTTGGAATATAGTCTGATTGGTCATTGAGTGAAACATATTTTTAAACAGAGGCTGATGGCTGTTAAAAACATGGAAAAATACAAGAACCTGGAAACTGTGCTGTTGCTAGGAGAGGTAATAGCAGCAGCTCACAAAAGAAATCTCAGTTTTCAATGAAGGAGTGTTTCCCAGAGTGAAACACTCTCTGATAGCTTCTTTCTTTATTTTAATTTTTACTTCTTTTAAACTCAGGCTCAGTAGTTATGCTCTATGAAGAATTATTTTAAAATATGATCAAGTATCACAGGCAAAATAGCCTAGAACAACACTTCTGAAGCTGGAACTATCACAAAAGGATTCCCACTCAGAAATTGTTATTTTTTTCTTATATAGTTTCAAGCTCAGATAAAGCTGCTTCATGTCTGGGTTTCCCAGACTAACTTACACGTCGGCATGGCAAAAGAACTTATATTTCGGTGATTCTGGACAGCAGAGTCCTTGATATTAAGTTTACAGAAGTTCTCTTAAGCCATCGTTTCACATTGTCCTGTACTACATGTCTCAGATTTAATCTGTCTGCTGCTTGCTCTCACTGTGTCCTTGTAGTTTACCCTGATGGCACTGCTGTCACTTACACTGGAAGTAAGAGGCCATTCTTTTCCCTGGTCTATGTGAATGTCCACAGTTTCTAAAAATAGTCATGTATTTTGTTCTGCTGCATGATCTTAATTTATCTGATGTTCCTGCCTTAATCTATCCTTTGTGACAGGTTTGCCAAATCCCAGACCCTCAAACATAATGTACAGCCCCACAACACCCATATTCATTTCCTGCATCAGTGTGTTCTGCTAACATTGGCTTAATTTGCTTTAATTCAGCATGTCACTGAACTTCTGTACAGAGTTGTTCTCTTTACATCTCTCTCTCTCACTTAGGTATTTATGAAATGCTAAAGAATGCTTTTAAAAGCAATAATGATTCAGGTGGTACCCCAGATTGCACTTGTTTTCAGTAGCTGTGTCACAAGCAATGAACTTTGATAGTTCTGGCAGTCTTGTGAAAAGATTTTAAAATACAGTACAATTACCATAACCATATCACTAAAGGTATAAGGAAAGAATCTCTAAATGCATCTCTGACTCTCTCTTCTCAGCGTTACTACTTACAGTCAGCTTGTCCCTAATATTTACATTAGTTCTCCAAGTTTTATCTTTTGTTTCCCAGGTCTACTGAGGGTAAAGGGGGAAGAAACGAAACAAAATCTAAAGAAGTTAGACACTTTCATTTACCTAAAATACTTTCCTTTCATCTTACTGGTCATTATTAGAATATGGAGTACTATTGATGAAAAAAAAAACCCAAAATTTATCTTAGTGTCTATGGATTTGTTGAAGGTGATTTTTATATAGGAACATTTTTTAAAAATAATATGTAATGGGGAAATGCAAATTATCTTTTAAAAAGTATTTTCCATCTTCCCATCTTTCCCATCTTTTTCTATCCTTGCCCTTTCTGTTAACAACCATCTATTCTCTCTTCTCTCATGTTTTTTATCTCTCCTTTTTACATTTTTCCCTTTTGCACTAGTCTTAGACTGGCACTGTGTTGCATTTATTAAAACACGCTCTTTGTGGACAGTTTGGAGAATTTTCTTCCCTACTTCCATTACATTGGGGAAAAAGTGTGCTGAGAAAGAATCCTGTGCCTCACTAGGTGCCTCACTCTAGTTCCATATCCCCACAGGGCGAGGGGATGAAGTCTTTAAACTATAACCTTTCTATTCCCTGAAATAGATTTTAAACTGAAAAAAGGAATTGTGAGCTGAACTCTGTTCTCTCCCCCACTCTTTTAACTGAGAGTCTTGGAGAAGAAAAAAGGAAGAGCAAAACTCGTGCTTTGGTTCAGTGACTGCATCTGAAGTACAGAAGTCTTTGGTACTGTTTAATGTCCCATTATAGATGTACACCTTCTATACCTGTGAGTTTTGGAGACATCAAAGGAATTTTTTTAACTTGAATCCCATTTGATTTTAAGACTTATGTTTAAAATCTCTCAGGTAAATTAAAAGTTAGAAAATACTTGAATTAGGGATAGCAGCTGTGCAAACTTAAACTATCATATTTTCATCTGTACAGTGATTCAGTTTCAGTTATATAACCACAACCTAAATTTTCCCTGGAACCCACTTAAAAAAAGTAACTCATAGTGAGATATCTTGTGGTACTCTCATAGGTAGGCTTGGAAGCTTTAGAGCTGTCATTTGAGCTAATGTGCCAGCTGTAATGTTCTGCCACTTTCTGTGAGTTTCCAAGAAATGGAGCTCTTACTATATTTTTATCATTGTCAATGAAACTGGCTTTTGCAATTCAAGATAGCTGCATGATGGCCTATATTCATGGTATTTAACTGCCTTATGCTCTTAATTAGGATGGCTGTGAGAAAATTGCGTATTGAGAATGATGCTTATACTAACTCCTGAATCATGTTGCCTGTTGTTTTGGAGAGTACAAGCTAAGAGCTTGTTCTCTTTGTTTTGGAGAGTACTAGTTGGGATGGACTAATGCTAAGAGCTTTAGTGTTCTTGTTCAGTAAAACAGGTATTACATTGTCTGTGGAATTTTGAGGTCTGATTTTTGGATACCGTTTCCCTGGAGACAAGTACTCTGTGGTGGTTGACTGTACAGTTCAAATTTTCATCACCTACTCTCACCTGCATTTCGTGGCTCCTAATCTTTCTTTAGGGCCGTTCATATATTACCTAAACCATGTAACCTTAATCCTTATTCTAGTCTTCACAACTCTTCATAGGTTTCGCTTTCCAAAACTGCTGTTATCAGTTTTGGTGAGGATTTTTTTCTTTTTTTTTTTTTTTTTCCAAATGCAATTTATTCTGTCAAATATCCAGGAGCTGTTCCAGATATAGGAGTTATAAATTTTTTCAGAGCAAGACTGATAGCTTTTTATTTTTTTTTGTACAAACTAAACTAGTGAATTAGTCCTTAATATTGTTTTCAGAAACCAGTAGTCTTTTTTTGGCTAAATTATTGCAAAAAAGTATTCATACAATGAAGCTTGTAATAAAGAGGTACTATTGAAACAATTAAAATTTATCAGTATTAAAAGTGAATAAAGGGTTGGAGTGTGAAAGGCAATCATATAAGAATTTACTTATATTATTCCTACTCCTATTGTAATTAGCATCATAAGTGTGTCTAAGACTTTACACACAAAGAAAAATTCCTTGACTTTCAGGTTTTGGCATCCTGGCTCCCCATGAGATCAAGAACACATTAAGTAAAATCTAAACTGAGCAGTAGTCAATTAGGTAGAAAATGAGATAAGCAAAATGAGTAATTCCCACGAGGTGACTGATTAAATGGGAATGACACCTATAGCTGTCCACCCACGTCTGCTTGCACAGATAACATTGTGTGGCTGCTGGACCAAGCTCATTTTACCACTAGCCAGTGCTCATCTGAATCAGCCTCAGTTTTTAAATGTGGAGTAGGCTGCAATTTGTGTTGCTTTGCAATTCACTGCTGCAGCCCTGTGGTAGGATTAACAGCCCGGAGGAGGAGAGGGCTACATGGACAGCTGGGATGACCATCTCAACATCCCAGTCCAATCCTGTAGAGAAAGATTTTCAGTGAGGGATGCTGCTCTCAGAGGGGTATTTTCTGATTATCTTTAAGTGTTTCTCTCTGTCTACTTAAAGTTGTTTATTTCAATTTTACAGTACTTTATGTGCTGTGTTTTTCTATGTGGTATATTTTGCATATCTCAAGTTCTCTTTTTATACATTTTGACAATGTATTACTGCAAGAACAGTTTGACAATAAATAAAATTGACTTGATGATATTACAACGGTATTGATACAAATTCCTGCTTTCTGGATTCCAGAGGAGTTAAAGAGGCTTTTACTGCAATCGTATAAAAGCTCAAGTGGAAGATCTAATTATGTTGATTAATTTTGAGCCAAGTTATTGGTGTTTGTTTCATAATTACTGAATTCTTCTATTTAGAAGTATCTGCTCTGAAAAAAAACAGAAATCTAGTGAAGACTATGCAAATCATGACTGTAATATCTCTGATAGCTAGAATTTACTAGTTCATGTACAGTAAATGCCTTCCTTCACTGGCAACCATTTGAAATAGGTTATTTTTCTTTTTTCCCTAACCTGAGGAAAATTAATGTTTTATGGTGGTCTTTATAACTGACTTTCCAAATAAGACAACACTATAGCAGCAACTACAAAAAGCCTACAGTTCTTCTGTGCTGTACCTGTTCTGTCCCAGAGGTAACAAACAAATGCATCGTCTTTAATGGTGACTACTGAAAGTGTGGGGGTGCTTGTTACCCTTGGAATTATTCTTAAATTGGAAGGCTGTTGTTGGTTACAGAACCTGGTAGCAGAAGCAAAGCTGCAGTTCAGACTTCAGTCTAAATCTGTCAAATGTTCACTTAATCACAATATTTAAATACGTTTTTTCAATACATTTTTCAAATCATTTATCTTTTTTTTTCTGTGATTACCTTGGTTATTTAAGAAAAATCTATCAGTTCACATTTTAGAAAAGGAACCCAAAAAAAAGTCTATGAGGAGCATCACTGACATTCAGAGATCAATTACCTAACACAGTGAATACAGTAATACATTTTGTCTAAGACGCGGTAAAACACAGAGATGCCTTAGTCTACTTTAAATAAGTAATCTGAAGTCTTCTTTCTATAATCTCCGATTTGTCTGTTGTTTCATCTATATGATTCTGATGCTAGAGTTTAGCTGCCTAAGGTCAGTGTTTCAGCAAAGAGTTTTGATTTAACAAAAATAAGTATACTTGGTCTCTTCTGTTCTGCCGGCTTGCACTGACTCAGTGTTATCTCACAGCCTCTCAGGCTGCCTCTCTCCCTATCTTCCTAGGTAGATTCCAGGCATATTCTCCAAACCTTTTTACTTCTGATCGCCCAATTCCATTTTCAAGTTGCCAAGGGGAAAAATGACTAGCAGTTGTGCAACTGGCAACGGCAATCACTAAGTAGAAATCAAGCTGCCGTTCACGTACAATACCAAAACAAACATTGCAAGTCAAATGATGCCAAGGTTTTGGTTTTTTTCATTGAGCTGCTGTGATTTTGGTTACCATATAGGTGGAAAGGACAGATAAAGTCTTTCACTGCAGCATTTGACATCACAGTATCACAGTATCACAGTATCATAAGGTTGGAAAGGACCTCTGAGATCATGAAGTCCAACCTATAACCCTACACTAACACCAACACCAACACTAACACCACCCATCATCTAAACCATGGCACTCAGTGCCTCATCCAGTCTCTGCTTAAACACCTCCAGGGTCGGTGACTCCACCACCTCCCTGGGCAGCCCATTCCAATGGCCTATCCCTCTTTCAGTGAAGAACTTTTTCCTAACATCAAGTCTAAACTTTCCCTGACGAAGCTTGAGTCCATGCCCTCTAGTTCTGTCACTGGTCACCTGAGAGAAGAGACCGACCCCTGCCTGACTACAACCTCCTTTTAGGTAGTTGTAGAGAGCAATGAGGTCTCCCCTGAGCCTCCTCTTCTTCAGACTAAACAGCCCCAACTGCCTCAGTTGCTCCTCATAGGGCTTGTGCTCCAGCCCCTTCACCATCTTCGTTGCCATCCTCTGAACACATTCCAGTATCCTAACATCTTTCCCAAACTGGGGGGCCCAGAACTGTACACAATGTTCAAGATGAGGCCTGACCAGTGCCGAGTACAGGGGGACAATAACTTCTCTGGTCCTGCTCGCTACACTATTCCTGATGCAGGCCAGAATGCCATTGGCCTTCTTGGCCACCTGGGCACACTGCTGGCTCATGTTGAGCTTCCTGTCAACCAGCACTCCCAGGTCCCTTTCTGCCTGACTACTCTCCAGCCACTCTGTCGCCAGTCTGTAGCTCTGCATGGGATTGTTGTGTCCAAAAGGAAGTACCCGACATTTGGACTTATTAAACATCATCCCATTAGAATCAGCCCATCTCTCCAATCTGTCCAGGTCCCTCTGTAGGGTCATCCTACCCTCTAATAGATCAACCCTTCCTCCCAGCCTGGTATCATCTGCAAACTTGCTGATGATGGATTCAATCCCCTCATCCAGATCATCAATAAAGATATTAAACAGGATAGGACCCAACACCGATCCCTGGGGGACACCACTGGTGACTGGCCGCCAACTGGATGAAACACCATTCACCACCACTCTTTGGGCTCGGCCATCCAGCCAATTCCTAATCCAGCACAGAGTGCTCCCATCTAGGCCACGGGCTGCCAGCCTCCCTAGGAGTCTACTGTGGGAGACAGTGTCAAAGGCCTTGCTAAAGTCCAAGTATACCACATCCACAGCCTTCCTCTCATCCACCAGGTGAGTCACGTGGTCATAAAGGAGATCAGGTTGGTCAGGCAGGACCTACCCCTCCTAAACCCATGCTGGCTGGGCCTGATCTCGGCCGTTCTGCAGGTGTCACATGATTGCACCCAGTATTATCTGCTCCATGATTTTACCTGGGACCGAGGTCAAGCTGACAGGTCTGTAATTACCTGGATCATCCTTACGGCCCTTCTTATGGATGGGCGTCACATTGGCCAACTTCCAGTCTTCCAGGACCTCTCCAGTGAGCCAGGACTGCTGAAAGATGATGGAGAGCGGCTTAGCAAGCTCATCCGCCAGCTCTCTCATCACCCTAGAATGGATCCCATCCGGCCCCATAGACTTATGAGGGTCCAAGTGGCTCAGCAGGTCTCTAACTTCCTCCTCGTGGATTGCAGGAGGGCCATGTTTCACCCTGCCCCATCAATCACTTCGAAGGGCCAACTGTCAAACGAGCTGACATCCTTACTGTTGAAAACTGAGGCAAAGAAGGCATTAAGTACCTCAGCCTTCTCTGCATCTTTGGTTTCTGTATTTCCCCCCACATCCAACAAGGAGTGGAGGTCGCTGCCGCCCTTCTTTCTACCATTGATATATTTATAAAAACTCTTCTTATTATCCTTAACAGAAGTGGCCAATTTGAGCTCCAGCTGGGCTTTTGCTTCCCTGATTTTCCTCCTACATGACTTAACAACATCTTTGAACATGACGTGGCTTACGTCCCCTTCTTTCCAATGGTGATACATCCTCTTTTTCTTACTTAGTTCCTTCAGAAGCTCCCTGCTCATTCAGGCCGGCCGTCTGCCCCTACGACTCTTCTACAACACATGGGGACAGCCCGCTCCTGCGCCTTCAAGATTTCATTCTTGAAGTGCATCCAGCCTTCCTGGACCCCCTTGCCACTAAGAACTATTTCCCAGGGTACTTTCCTGACCAGTTCCTTAAATAATCCAAAATCTGCCCACCGGAAGTCCAGCATCGATGTTCTGTTCCTGGCTTTTCTTGTTACATTGTTTACAGAGAACTCAATTATCTCATGATCACTACACCCCAGACAGCCTCCCACAGTAACATCACCCACCAGCCCTTCTTTGTTCGTAAACAGCAGGTCAAGGAAAGCCTCACCCCTGTTAGGTTCACTCACCAGCTGTGACAGAAACGTTGCCTGCCAATTGAGGTTGTTGAAAGCCTCATCCAGTCTGGTCTTGAATACCTTTCAGGATGTGGCATCCTTGACTTCTCTGGGCAGCCTGTTCCAGTGAGTCACCACCCTAACAGTAAAAAATTTGTTCCCAATATCTAATCTAATTCTACCTTCTTTCAGCTTAAAACCCCTTGTCCTATCACTACACTACCTGACAAAGAGCCCCTCTCCATCTTAACTATAGGCCCCTTTTAACTACAGGAAAACTGCTTTAAGGTCTCCCTGAAATCTTCTCTAGGTTAAGAAAGGTAAAATATGTGTGGGAATTGCATTCGTGTTTTTTTCAGTCTGAATCTGAAATGGCAAAACTAGGATTAGAAGTGACTTTGTGACTGAGTTTTGTGAAAACATATTCCAGTTCCTTAAGAAATATATTCAGCCCAAACAGTTTCACTAAGTGTATTTTACCGTTCCCTTTTTGTAGACTGCATACACTTGCATACACTGTGGATATACAAAACTCAAAAATATTTGCTGCATTTATTTCATTTTGTTGTCTCACTGATTCTTGAAAAAAACTTGTGTTTATGCAGTAAATCTTTAATTGGGCTTTTTGACTAAAAGTGCAACTGAAATAATAAATTATGACTGACAGGTAAATACCATTCTTGTTTTAACTAAAGTATAATGAATTAAACATTAAAAACCTTGTTAGCTGGTAATTGCTAACTTCAATTCTTTTGAGACTTGAGCTTTGCTAAGAGCTGGACCTTTTGTTAGAAAGCTTTGTTGGGAGCTTATTTTCTTCTCTGCCAAGGAAGTACACAGCTTTGCTGAGTTCAAAGTTCATCTCAGTCCTTGAACAGTCAGGTAGATTAAAGTATATGCAGCTTAGGGGCCTCCTGCTTTCTGAGCATCCTTCAACTGAAAATAATTTATTAAATCTGTAATTCTGTACAAGGGATATGTTGTTCCCCTTCATGTAGGGAATTGTAAAGGAAGTGTGAGGCTGTGTTAGAATCTAGAGACAACCCATTCCCAACTCATTCAGAAATTTTTCACCAGAGGAGTCCAATATGCTGCTATCATAAATTATTAAGTATCATTATGTTAACTGAACATAAATAACTCCGTGTTCAAATGAAATAGAATTCAAATGTGCTTGAAAACAGTAATTGAATAGCATTTTATTAATCTATGGTTACTAAACTGCTTCCTTGATTTACTGTGCTGTCTGCATGCCTCTGACCACTCTTCTAGTACTAAACAGCTTGTGGCAAACTGGAGGGAATGAAGATGCCTTCATAGAATTTGCATTTAAAGTAATGCCTGTTTTTTTCCCTAAAATATTTTTTATTTCCCTTAAAGCATAAAGCATCAGCTATGCTATGTACAGGGATAGTTTCTAAGCCTTCTTTTCCTGCTTAAAATGGAGATAACTTTAGGGGTTTTTTTTAAATTATTACTAAAAAAAAAAAAAACAAATCCTGCAGAAGTACAAATATCTATGTTTAATTTCCTACCATACACAAAAAAGACAGAAATGATTTCCTTCAGACATCTGCAAATGTAGAACACAAAATGTTGGTAAGAGTGGAGCCAGGAGAAGGACTTGAAAAGGCAAGCATGAAGTTTAGTGATGAACTGTCACAATTAGTTGCAGATCTGTTATTTTTGCCTTTGAAACATGGTTTTACTGTTTCCCAGTTAGCAATTCAGACAGTTCTCAGACAATAAGAATTTCTTTTGACTTCCCTTGAGCAAGTAAGACATATACAAGCTGCAGTGATATCCTATGCTAAAATAGATTGTAATTGAGAATGCATCTTTTCCCCGTAAATTTGTGCATATACTATTGTATTCTTACTTTGCACAAGTAACCTTGAGAATGAAATGTTTCTACCGTTGCTTCAATAGCATTTTATTTCGAATGTGATATTCTCAACATGTTACAAAGTGTGTGTTGCTGCTGTTGTGTTCTCTTGAAGTTTTCTTTTTGTTTGATATCTTATTCTATTAAGTATTCTGGAGTATTCAGTCATGAAAGTGCATTGTGAAATTACATCTATTATACCATTGGAATATGACCTGGTTTATTATAAGAATATCAGAGCATAGCTCAAGTGCTCAGTGCATTATCCTAAATGAAGCTTTGTCTCTGAGGGCTGCCATAGCCTTCAACTTTACAGTTTTGTTTTAGCCATTGATTTCCCTTTAGAACACAAATACCGTAATAGTACTGCTTGATAAATGTTTCTGCTTGTTCTGTCAAGGGGGTGTCAAATCCTATTCCCAACCTGTCTGACATGTTACTTCCTTCACATCTATCAGCAGAGATGAGCTAAATAAGTTTGATAACTCAGTTTTGGAGGAAGTGCAGTTTGCAAATCAAGTCGAAAGGAGGGAAGGTAACTTCTCAAAGCGTGCTTGTTTACCTATCTTTGATTGCAGAGGCTCCCAACCCTTTCAGAAGAAACCTCACTGCTGATAGAACCATTCTTTGTCAGTAAAGCATGCTGCTCATGCCTCCCCTCTGTGCGTGCACACCCTCCTCTGTCGTAACACTGTTGCTGTTTTCTCTGCACCTCCTCCATTCAAAGCTACCGGTGGCTCGTTTCTCATTTGCTGGAGCACAGTTTGTCCCCAGGAAACCTAAAGGTGAGGAGGGTCAGAGAAAACCAAATATTGAGGCTGATGAGTGCTGTGGGCTAGTAAACAGTGGACTGTCGAGGTGAGACTGAAGGAAGCTCCCAGAAAAGCTGGAAAGGTCCTCAGGTGAAAGTGCTTGTGATTTGAAGATAAAGGCATTTCAGAGGTTAGCCAGCAACAAATTAGGGAAACCTATCAATCAGCAGTGGTGTCACAGTTTATCATTTTCCAAATGTTTTATTTTTTAAATTACTTAGGTTTATGTTTTCTGCTTTTTGTTCATGTATTACAGAAGGAGACAATTACTAATCATTGGAACATTTTACCAGCATAAGTTTGTAAAATTTCTCCATGATGCCTGATATATATTCCTGTAACTCAAATCATTTAGTGTTTATTTGGGGTGTAAATGCTGGAAACAATGATGTTTCTGAGCTGATCTATGAGGTAATGCACTTTGTAAACAAACCTTCTAGGTGCTGTTTCTAAAATACCAAGTGTTATAAAATTACTGATACACAGGAAAAGAACATTGATGATTGATAGTCTTAAATTCTTGGTGTGCAGCTGCAGATGAGAATCGGTAGGAAACAAAGTGGTACACAAACTGTGGCAGCTATATGGCAAATATTAGTAACTGAGCTGTGAATGCTTGAGAAACAGGCACACTCATTGCAATGAGTATGATTTTATGTTGGTAATTACGTAGTTCCAGGTTTACATGTTAGGCAGTATTTTAATAGTAAAAGCTCTTGCCATGGATCATGAAAAAATGCCTCTAACCACCTTTTCCAGAGGAAACTCTGTGTGTAACCCTTCTGTGGGAACCTGAGGATTTATTTTTGTAGAAGACCAATGTCAGGAGAGTATCTGTTGTACATTTTATACCTATTTTTATTTTAGCATGTAGTAGAGGAAAAAAGGATATATTAGCAAGGTGATTGGTGGGTATGTTAATCTAGTATGAAGAGGTGGTGGGAGACAGTAGTTATAGTTTGAGGACTGTTTCTCTGAAGCCCTGAAGACATAGGATAGACTACTATGGTTTTCTGCCTTTTAGAAATGCCACTGACCGTATCTAGCATGCTAGTGTTAAGGGGAACGGTGTTTAAAATGTTGGGGCTTTTTTTTAAGGGGCTTAAAAAGAAGAATTTTAAGAAGGAATTGAAAGGGTTTTTCAGTAAAGAAACTGGTATTCATGCGAAGCTTCACACTTCTAAGACTTCTAAATTATTATCTGAACAAAATTTGATCTCATTAGCCATATATACAATAAGCTATGATGCTTGAAAACATAGTCGTTCTTGACTTTTCTTCCACAGGGTGATGCAAATATTTCTGAAATAAGTAAATATACTCATAATACCTAAAAACACCAAAGAGAAGAAAATGGAATAATACTGAGTTATGGAAATTACCTGATTTATATAGGATTTAGATTAAAGAATAGCTAAGAGGGAAACAAAGAGGAATTGTCATTCACTGTGGAACCAAAGTTGCCCAAACCCAAACTTTACAGAACTTTTATTAATAAGGCATATATGCTTTTGACTGCAGTAGAAGTTACTGACCTAACATTATCAGAGGCCAGGAAAGGAGAACGCTGTGTGGTACTTCATTTTATATTTCACAGATACATAAGTGTGTAGGTCCAGAGGCTTAAAAGTCCGCAGAATACTTTGCTAAGGTTATTAAAGCCTCTTTCGACTCCAGTTTACTCAGCACCAGGACAAAGAGTTCTTAAAAATTAAAAGGAAACGTACTTCATTGCATAATGACTATCCCCCTGGAGAGAAAGGTCTTCCAGATTGTAGTAGTGACCTTGTTTTTTATGAGCACTTTAAGAGCAGAAGTAAAAATATATTCTTTATTGGATCTTGGTGCACTTGTAAAGCTGAAAAGAAAGAAATGACGATGGGTCCCTTTTAAATTCTTACATTGTCACCTAGCCAGCCTAGGCTAACTCTGCTAGAAATTATTCTAGAGCACAAGCTGTGATCTAGGCAGAGCTCGGTAAATAGAGAACATTAACCTCATATATGTGTGTGTGCTTGGGTTTAATAGAACTGCATACAGGGCAGCAAAACAAATTAAGAGATTTAATTTAGAAATTAGGTTTTATTATGATGATGTACGATTTTGTACTATGTGAAGAATAGTCTTTTAGTTTTATTTAAACTTAGGCTAATGGAGCAGATTTTGTGTTGGAGCTTTGTGTACTATATTTATGCAAATAATTAGAAGCATGTAATTAATTAAGAATAGCAATGTAATGCTTGATGAAGAGGATTTTGTTACAGGTTTTGTTTCTCCAGCCTTTGAATTAAATGGTTGTTTTACCCAAGAAGTGTTTCCTGGAAATGTTATTGGCTGATGCATCAGTATTTCTATTGCAGAACCAGCAGCAGGATACTGTTATTATCCTCTGATAATAGTCTGTTCCAGAGGCTTTATCTCATAAATAAATGAATGCATAAGTGTGCAATGGGATGAATACACTTTAGGTAAAGGCCAGGCAAAGTAATAATCACAGGATTTGGTGTGACATTTTTCCAGGACTCACACATATTTCTGACTTTTCTAACATTTGTTTATTTCAACTCATAAATATTTCTGGAAATTAGGCACACTGTTAAATGACACTGGTTTCCTTGGAGAGGTTATGTACGTTAATAAAATCTGAGGCAAAAGGTACTGGTATGTGCTGGTTTTTAATTAGGGGAGAAAATAAAAAAATATTAGTCTTCCAGAAGAGAGGGCATTCTGAAGAGCAATGCTTAATTGTCTGCATCCTGAATTTTTACTATTATTTATGGGGGGAAAAAAAGAGAAAAACAAACAACTCACACTGGCAATAAGAAAAATCCGTTTGAATGCCCCGTGGAAGAGAGGACGTTTTGGGAACATAAACATTCCTTTGATTGTATTCAATGAAACTGGGTTGTGTACTTCAGAAACAACTTACACCTTACACTTCCTAATCATGTTGCAATGTAGTTAATTTCTCTTTTTAAGCAATGCCATAACTGGATCTAACAAAGTGAAGTGCAATTGCTCAGCTCAGACAGATAACTTTGATGTTTTGCAGTATCTTTTTCATTCTAATGAAATCTTTCTCTCCATTTTAGACAAATATCACTTGCTGTGTCATAGCACATGGATTTCAGGACCGCCTGTGAAGAGGTAGGATAAGATACTTTTCTTTTCAAACAATAGCAGACTCAAAATCCGTGAACTTTTAATCCCTTTTAATCCTTTTTATATGCAAAATCCTTTTTTTACCTTTTTTTTCAGAAATGAATGGAATTATATAATCAGATATAAGTTATTCAGTTTTTTAACAGTTTTATGTTGGCAGACACACTTTGTAGTAGAAGATTAAACAATTTATACAGGTGTATTCATCAGTAGCCCTCACCTCTGTCCATTCCAATGTACCCCTTCAGGCACAATGCAGTTGCAGGTGGATGTGTTTTGTGTGAGCTTTGCAATAAATGAAGTGTTTATATCTGAAAACCTGTACATGAAGAAAAACATCAATGGAGTCAGAAATCTGTGTAGTGGTGTTCAGCAAAATCAAGAGGAAGGTGTGGAAGTATGGAAAAAGGCTAGGTGAGGAGTGAGGTGAACCTGTGAAGATGACCAAAATGAAAATAAATTCCATTCTGCTTTGATAAGAGAGTTATTTTGCCTTAAAATAAGTCTAGTTTCATAATGTCAATGCAAAGTACTTCAGTCCCACTCGCAGTAACTTTGCCTTAAAGAAAGTGAGATGTATTTGTAGATGTTAATAAGGACATTTTATTTACTCAATGAATGTCTATGAACAAATTGTTTTAATATGTTTTTGAAATGTCAGTAATTGAGACCACAATGAGAACCATTTACACCAAACTACATAATGATGTAAATGCATAATTAGATTAAAAAATATGACATTTGCCTATACACTGAGAATTACAGACAATATTTAGAAATTTATGACTGGGAACAAGGAAACCAGCCATATATTTAATGTGACTATGATCCCACAAAAAAATAGAAGTTTGGGGATTAGGAACAGCAGTAAAACTAAGAACTGACTTCAGCTAGAAACAATTTTGACGTGAGAATGAACTGATATAAATTCAGGGGCAAGAGAAAATAAGGAGGCTAAAGAACATTAAATCATGACTTGTCCATTCGGAATGGACAGGTAGGGTCAAAAACTAATATTAAAGCAAAACTTGCCTTTGGGAAAAGATGCTGTGATGGGTTTGTGGGATGCTATGTTACAGACTTTAATACCTCAGAAGATCTATGCCCAGTCTAATAGAATCATAGAATCTTCTGGTTGGAAGAGACCTTTGAGATCATCGAGTCCAACCACACCCATCATCTGCTAAACCATGTCCCTCAAAGACTCATCTACCCGTTTTTTAAACACCTCCAGGGATGGTGACTCAGCCACTTCCCTGGGCAGCCTCTGCCAGTGCCTGACCACCCTTTCGGTAATGAAATTCTTCCTAATATCCAGTCTGGACCTCCCCTGGTGCACCTGATGGCCATTTCCCCTTGTCCTGTCTCCTGTCACTTGAGAGAAGAGATCAACTCTTACTCTGCCACAACTTCCTTTCATGCAACCATAGACAGTGATAGGTCTCCCCTCAGCCTCCTCTTCAAGCTAAACAACCCCAATTCCCTCAGACGTTCCTTGTAGGACTTGTTCTCCAGCTCCTTCACCAGCCTTGTCACCCTTTTCCGGATGTTCTCCAACACCTCAATGTCCTTCTTATACTGAGGAGCCCAGAACTGAACACAGCATATCACAGGTTGTTTCCCTGGAAAAGGCATTGTTGTTAGTTTTGAGGTTTGGGTTTCGGTTTTATTTAATTTTTAAATACCTTTTGGAATGCACTTGTTGAGCAAAAGAGGCAGATTCATATTATTTTCATAGAATGTTTATGTTATTATTTAAACTCTATGCTAGTACAGATTATTTAGTGGTAATTAACTGTGCCCAGCAGCATTAATGACAAGAGCAGCCACAGAAATATGGAGTAAATCCTATCTTAGCCTTTAAAGTGCAAGTACATTAACAGATCTGCTTCATTCTGTATCTAGCTTCTAATGGGGGCATTGATTTCAAATTTAGCTCTTTAAAAATTGCTGCTTTGTTGGAGCTTTCATGATAGACAAGGGAAGGAGAGGGTAACTCCTTTCATCCTAAAAATGCTCCATAATCTTCAGATCCTAGAGGAGCTCCTTTAGCTTTTCATTAATAACATTAAATGAGGTGGATTCAACTCCAGTTTATCTGCTTTGTGCAAAATGAGCTTTGTGCCACAGTATCAGTGGTGTCACTTAAGAGAAATTCTGAAAATAATGATCTACCGTTTTCCTACCAAGCCAATAAAAGTTTATAAAATATAGACTTTCAACCTACTTTCATCAAATGTCTATGTCTAAATAAATCATCAGTAGCCTTAAACTTACACATAGAGTAATTCTTAACCGAAACCTCAGCACTAGCATTGTAATGCATCATCTGCTTCAGTTTTTGTTTGAGGGAAGATATAGTGAGCTGGCTCTGAAAGCCCAAGAGTGGGAACACTGCTGCAGCTCTGTGCCCCTAGGTCAAGCCAGTAAGAGAGGGTTGAATAGTCATCCCCAATAGGAGCTTGCACACAGAGCACACAGATGCACTGCATGTATCTCTATATATTTACATACTTATGTATATGACCAGCCATGCAGATCACAGACACAAACACAGACAGCACCGAGAGCTTTATCCTGCTCCCCTTTCTGGCTGAGTAGGAAGGAGGTCCGCTTGGGCTTAGACGTCCAATCCATCCAGCATCTGCCCCTGATTCAGTCTTCTCAGTTGCTGGCAGTAGGGCATATGAGCCCCTGAGGCCTCAGCCCCTCTCAAGCTGTCGGTACAGACCATCACACACATGAACACACACAGAGGCACATCTACACACATTCTTCCCCCACACACAGAGTCCCTTACTCAGGAAAAGAATTAGAAAGGAATTCAATAAGATGGTAGGATACACTGTGCTGATCAGATTCAGGGCATGACCAGACAAGCATACTGAACAGAAATATATTTAAATGTAACCAAGCCTCTTTTTATCTCCTTAACTCTATTCTCCTTTATCTCTATTTTCCCCTGCTTATTCCTCCTCAAATCACTGAACCCTCTTCCTTTTCCCACTTATGTTTCCTTCCCTCAGCATCCCATATAAGTCCTGTGCTGTTCAAAACTGCATCCATTAATGTGCATGTGGGGCACATGCAGTGACTTCCACTCAGTCTAAAAGGTGCTCTTGACATTGTCTTATCATACCTGGATGCTGATGCTATCCAGGAACAGCCCTGGCAGGGGATTAGACTTGGTATCCCTTCCTCTGAGTCCTTAATTTAGGTTCTCACCTGCCATTGTGCTCCTGTGCTTCTCCAGCAATGTGGTTATGGGCCTTCAACAGGCTGATGTCCCCTTTGATGGAACTGAGCAGGCTGCTATTTGGTCATCCTCCCTCTACCATAGTCTGTCTATACTTGTTTGTGTGTATGCAGGGAAGATTTTATCACATAAACTAACAGTTGTGGGTTTTATCTACTTCTTGGGTTTGTTTTTGCTTCTCCACTGATGTGGACACTGTCCTTTGAATTCCACCATCTAAATATTAAGGAATTACTTAACATATTTGTTCACTTGAGTTCAGTATGAGGTGTAATCATCGATTCTTCCAGGTATTTCAATTGCCATTATATACCTTTCAGTTATTGCTTTTAATGCAGTTTTCTTAATATAGCTTAAAGTTTTTCAATGTTGTCACCAAAGCCTCATCTAGTACTTGAGCTTCTTATGGAAGTGATGATAGTGACTAAAGAAAATACTGTTGTGGCACTACCTTAATAATGAACTTGTGGTTCTAATCCATTGGTGCATCTTCAGAAACAGTTCAGTCACTCAGTAGTTTGGGTATTATTTTATTTATTTCAGATATTGACATGAAACATAAAGTTGCTGAATACTTTGCTCCACATACTTTTGCTGGATTGATTATCTAATCAGTACATTTTCAACTTTCAGCCTGTTTTCTCTTCCGTGCTGTGTTGTAGCAAATTCTTGATCTTACTGTATATCTGGGAAAAAATAATCTCTGGTCTTCTCTGCCAAAATAGTCACTAGGCAGTTTTTGATAATGGCAAAAAAAGCTATCATGGGGCATTTTGGCTATTTGGTCTTCCTCTTCTTCCCCTCTTCACTTCCTTTCTTCTGTATATCTTATTGCATTTCTTTCCCCTCCTTCAGTTCTGTAACCACCACCCCTGCAGAAGATCAGATAACTCTGTTCCAAAACGATGAGTGTGACTCAGACTCCCATCGATAATTCCTTGCTAATGGCAGTAAATGGTTTGAGCTAAGTTTCAGTTAGCATAAAAAATATTCCACGTAGGTGCATTGAGGCTAAAGAACATTTTACATAATGTCCATGACATATTTTTTTTTCCTTAAACTACTCTTTTCATTCTAAATAACAACCAATGTAGTACATTGGATACCTCTGAGGGAACCTTAATTCTTTCATAGTACTGATGCTTTCATGCTTCCCTTCTTTATTCTAGTGTCTGTTAGCGGGATTTGGTTTGAGATTTGGGCACAAAATGTCTACTTGTAGGTACCTGCACATACACTTTGTGCCTGAGTTCCTACTGTAGACCTGAATAGTACAGTTAGTGGAGCCCAGCAAGTAATTCAGTTCCCTCAAACCTACTGATCAACTGAATTGCTCTCTATGCTTTATTACCTGTAATGAGCAGTTCTCCATTGACTATAACGAAAGCTTAGACATTTATATGTAGATAGGTATAGTTTGGTTTCAGTCTCAGGATGATTCCCATGATCCTAATGATTATTTGCTCCCCTAAGCATCTTATCTGTAGACTGTGCTGCCTTTCAAGGCATCTTAAAGTAGTTTTATTTTGAAAGACAATACCTTCTGGGGTAAGTAATTCAAAAGATGAGATCTTACACGCATACACATATTTTTTTGCTCTAAGAGAAACTACTCAATATATGAGATGGAAAAGTTACAGTTAATATTTTCTTCTGGCTTCTCTGCTTGCTAGTTGTGGGGAATTTTACATTTTCATATTTAATTATTTTGAGTTCCATACTCTTTTCCCTCACTGATCAGCAGATGTATCCATTGTACTGTTTCTTGTACTTGTTCAACAATTTCCAGGCTATCCATCTCCTCTTTAATCTTTGTCCTGAGCTTTCTGAGCTTTACAAGAGAATAAATCGTGGGGTCACTGTGTTCTTTACCTGTACTCTCTTGACCATATTCTATATTGTGAATACTGCCTCTTGGAAGATAAACTCAGTCCCTGAATATAATACTGTCCTCGGCATTGATGAAATTCATCAATGAATTTCATCCTTCTGATGAAATTAAACCCGTGGAATGGCTATAATGGATTAGAATATTTTCTCCTTAGATTTTTTTTTTAAAGTTGATAATTTCCATGTACTTTATGAACATGCATAAGCAGCTGTCTAACTTTTCTAACTTACTAACTTTTGATATCTTATTCTTTCCTTCTTTTAGTTTGGCTTTTTTCCTAATATAGGTTCAAACATATTTAAATTAATAAATATCCCATTACTTTTCATGCTTATAATCTAATCTCTTTTTACAGTACTGTCCATTGTTACCCTGAAGGATTAATTTGAATTGATAGACTTTGATATGTCCTCTGATTTATGAATCCTGTAGATGGGCAGTTTTCTTTATTTGTAAATACTGGGATTTCTAATATCTTGGGTTTGCATTTTTTTTTCTTTAAATCCAGCTTCAACTCATAATTTAATCCCAAAATCACAAGAAGCAAAATGACTCACAATTCACAGTGCCTGTGAGAATGTTGTGTAATAGGTGAATGAAATTTGAAGAAACATGCATGTTCTCACCATGGACTTCAGTTTTGTATTATCTTGTCTTTTGGCCTCAACCATCATGATATAATCTAGTCGCAGTAAATTCATTGGCAATTCAGACATAAATTGTTTGCTGATAGTGTCAGAAAACAAAAGTGTTTTTTTTTTCTCAAAGAGTACCTTACTTCAGTAAGAAGCTCCTATGAATATATATTTCCTTACATATTTATATAAATATATATACGTTTTCCAAATGTCTATTTTATGTATTGAATTAACCTGACAGTATGAAGGAAAATCTCTGAAAGATTTCATTCTTTCGAGAAAATAACTTGTGAGGAATGCCATAGCCAAATCCTCAGACCTGACAAATTCAATAAAAGGAAAATTAAGTCCAAATTCAAAGTTTTCCTATGGACTTTTTATTCAGTTCGGAGTGTAAAATTCACATGCAGGACTGGAAAATGTTGGTACCTGATGTAACAGGCAATGAACGACAAGCTAAACACATCTGTGTGTATCTGGAGTGCATTCCAATTTTTGACAGTGTAAGTGTTCTTCACTTACGCAAGCAACACCCCTATAGACTGAGTAGCTGGGCCATTTAAGAAACATCATTTTATGTGGTTTTTACAGATATTCCTTCCTTTTCTATTCATTGCCATTATCGACTCATAACTCTGATTCAATTTCCTTTTTTATTATTATAGCTTATATTATGAAGCATTGGCAGTCATCTCTCCGAATACTCAGAGGTCAGCTTCAGTTCGAATAAGCATCCTAAAGTATAGATAATAATCTAAAGTGAACTACCTACATATTAAGGCTGTTTCTGCAACCTATTCTCCTTACTGATATCAGATTGTTGATGGTAAAATTAAATTTCAGGGCTTAAAAGTAAATTGCAGAGGTGTAATTTACTTTAGGAAAGAGCAGCTAAAGTAGAAACTACAAGTCCAGGTCACCTTGCATAGAAAATGTGTTGCAAGACTTCTTTTCTCTTCATTTGTTCCAGTGGTTCATGGGCTAAGCTATTCTGGGTTATATATTGAAGTTTTCCTACTGTTGTGAAATGAGAAGAAGCAAAGCTATCCGAATTGTTTTATTACCAAAGGCAAAAGATATAAATAAAATATCATGAACAAAAAGACATAGTCATCTCTTGAAAACTAATGAAGGATACTTAAATTTGAGTGAAATACTGAATAAGTCTCCTTCAGAACAAAGCAGAAAAAGTTTTATTTTCTTTTTCTTATCTTAAATGGCAAGGAAAAAAAAATAGTAAAAATGTGAAAAAAAAAATGAATTCTTCAACAGAAAACCTGCCAATAGCCTCATTTAGGATAGATAAATGAAAAAATATTTATCTCGGAAGTCCTGCAGGAAATTAACTTTGAAATCAAGAAGTAACTGTAAAGATGTTTCTCTTACAATATTTATTTTTGTATGTGTTTGGTAGAGACTGTGCTGGTAGCATAAATACATAAACTGTAATTTTCATGTGTATTTCCTCTGAAATTAGATCTGGAATATTTGTGAAGGCCATATATATTACACCAAACAGTTTATGCTATACAAGAATTTCTAAATTCCTTTTAAGAAAGGTATTGGAGCCAGATCCTATACACAGCCAATATGGACAGTGCAATATAAGTTAGGTTATAATGCAAAAAAGATTTTTGAATGGCCTTTTTTTCACTGCCTTGTTGCTAATAATGATCGGAGTGTGACCATATTCATTGTAGAAGCAGTTTGCCTTGAGGGTTTTGCCAACCTGTACTCTTCTTTGATAGTGATCTAAAGAAGAAAGCTCAAAACAGATGGGTGTGGCAAAGCAAAGAGGGATCAGTTTTCAGCCACTCTTGTAGTTATAATATTTCAGGAACAGTAAGCAGTTTCTAAACTCCTGCCAAGGACGTCAGCTCTTGCCACATCAATGTTCTTGTCTAACTCAGCTAAAAAGGGTGTAGAATGATATGACAGAGGCAGCACTGTGCAGGTGCAACATTCACTGCGTCTGTCACTTAGGTACTACTGCCTTTCTTCGTCACTGTTTTTGCTTGAAGTTACTGCCACCTCTCCCGTATTGAAACTCATTGTTTCACCACTTTATATTGCTTCCATATGATTTCCTTAGCCTACCTCATCTGCTTCATAAACATGTGCAACTCCACTCAGTTTTCTTGCCCTCTTTACTACAGGTGCTAAACTCTATGAATAGGAGGAAGAGAGTAGGATGGTATAAACATAAGAAGGGTAATGCTCCTGGTGATTTTGGCTCAAGCATTTAGCCAAGGTGTGTTGTCTTAATTAACAGTTATTAGCAGAACTATGCTTCTGTGTCCATGTCTGCTGTAAGGTGATGCAGTTTATCATATATTTGACGCTGGAAAATGCCTTGCATGGCTTCACAGTGACGGTTACAATAGCTAAGCTGACATGCTGTATGCTCCTTTATTGGTGTAAATCAAGGGTAGGGCAGAGCCCTCTGCAAGTGAAATGTTAGAGGCTTGAAGGGAAAATCGCACAATCTCTTGTGAAATCTCTTAAAAATTAGTGATGGGAACCAAAGCTAACATGGGCCACAACCCCACACCCCTACACCTCATGCCCATACATGCATTCACTCCATATAAGCTCGTCAAATATAAGAGATATAGGATATAGGCTAGACACGTGATCTCCCTCCAACCAGGATAATTTTAATATAACCACATGGATGAAAAATGTTGATGTGCACAGTAATTTACGTAAAGGACATCTTCCCTAAGTTCCACCTATTGATAAGGATGCTGGAGCTCATAACTTCGTTTGATTCAGTTTATTGGTGCTTTGAAGGGAAGGGGGCAGGAAAGGAGAGAAGAAGAAAGAAATGTCAGCAGAGAAAAATGAACCATAATGAAAAAAATTAATCCCAGTCTTTATTTTCAAGGACTTCGCCTTGAACTTACTTAATGAAACCAAAGTACATTTTTACCATTGTCTTCTAGGATCTTCTCCTTTACGTGGTTATTAATGCTGCCGTCAGGTAGAAGAGGGAAGGAGGGAGTATAATTGAGGCTTTAATTTACAACTGTTACCATAAAACAATTTTCATAAAGCCCAACAGCAGTAAAGTGATTTATTACATTTTTGAGTGTCTGATGTAAATAAGTTCTCTGAACGTATGCCACCAGTCTTTCCAAGAGCCAAATTATTTTGCTGTTCCCAAGCTTGGTTTCCTTGTTCAGACTGCATAAGGTCACCCCATATGCATTTAGAAACTGACGAATTTTAATTTTGTTCTCATGGCTAATTTTATCTGCTATGGTTATATGCCTCTAATTCACAGGAAGAAACCCCTCAGCTTTTGCAGTAAGACTCTTTGGAGATTTTACAGGATTATTGACCAAATCAGCAATGTGCAGTCAAGTAAGGTAGAGTTACTAGAATCAGTGTACCAGGGGCAGAATTTATTCCATTGCTATTTATCCAGGGAGGATGAAAAGCACGTCTGCAACCTTTTCTGCAGGAGAAAGGCGCTTCATAAGTAGTCAATATTTGTAGGCTAGCCCCTTTTATTTGACCATAGTTATTTACAGCCTGCTGTGTTCTGTTCGACTTTAGTTTTCACTTACTGCTTAATTCACGGCTCCATGGAAAGAGTAGCCGGTCTGTAAAGCAGAATTTATAAGAAGAAGGGCCAGGGGAATTTAACTATTTTACATGCACTTTATTTTAATGTTGTAACATTTTATGTATGACATGGAATTTTTCAGTGGTACTGAAAATGGAACTCTTGTCTGATCCATTTATTTAATTTGTCTCTCCATGTTGATATTAGAATAAGGCTGTACGATGTCTTCTGACCAGAGCTTCCACTGACCTCAGTGTGAGTTCAGTCTGTGGAACTGTCTGGTTTTTTCTTCTTCTTACTTAGTTTAAAAAGAATAAAAACAATGTCAGAACCACTTTCAAAGTCATGGCTGAGTTGTACAGATTTGCTACTGGTGTCTAAGGGAGAACATTCTCATAACTTTGAGTGTTGAGCATGGAGCAGAAGTGAATGAACATTAGGTAGAGCTATTTAAAGGTTGTCCTCGACCTTCCAAACTCTTTTAAAGCCTCTTGAGAGCAATTTAAACTTCTCTTCTGCCAGTTGCCTACTGTCAGTTCCATATTTGTGTTTGTTCTCTCCATGCAGTGGATGTAAGGTATCAGAGCATATTATAGGGAGATCGTCCAAATCCTCTTTTAAACTCTTGTCTGAGAAAGAGCCTTCGGATTCAGCCAGGTCAACCTTGACAGTTAAAGTTCACAGCAAGACTTTTGTCTCTTTGATCTCCTCTTAAAACCCACTTTTTACAGAGGGAGAGAACTGAAACCTGACCTGAATAAAGACAATGGAAATCTTGTTATTGACACTGATGAGTCTAAGATTTAAAATAATTTTTATATATGATTTTATTCTGATATACATATGCAAATAGATATACGTATCTATAGTTAAATAACATGTTGCAGTGCTAAATGTTTAGAGTGTTTGTAAGAAAATTTCTCATACCAAAAAAAGCTCTACTAACATGACTTTTGTCCATTTATGAAGTGTTGTAAAGAGTGCTATTTTCAACACAGCCTTCAGGGAAGAACTATTAAATACTGCAGGTTCTTATGTGTGCAGTCTTTTTTTGCTGCTGAAATGTCTTATGTGTAATGCCCGAAAAAGTGGCATAAATATGTGCTGCCACAAAGACACTGTTAACCTGTTGGAAAGTCACTTACTCTATATTGAAGAATTCCTGACCTCTAACCAGAAATGTGAAATACTGAAGTAAAGCAAGAATTAAGTTTCTAGAGGAAGTTGTGTTCCTTGATCTCTTTCTCTTACTGTTCAGCATCCTCTCTTGAAAAGGAGTATAAAAGTTAGTGTGGGGGCCACAGATAAGGAAAAGCCTACAATAGGTTCACGTAGGCTGTCAGTGAGATATCATCATTTAATGCAAACATGGAAAGTAAGAGCAAAGCTGATCTGGAGCAATTTGAAAGGAATTTCACAAATTCATCATGGGCATTATAGCGCCCATTATTGCAAAATCTACCTGCATTAGTTTCTACTGTAGCCATCATTCTCTTGTAGTCTAAGCACACTAAATGATCACTGGGAACAGTTTTGGATATTTGTTGATGTATTTGTGGTAATTGTACCTGTCTCTCAGATATTCTGTTTCAAAATACTGCTTCTAGAAATGTGAAGTGCTAACTGAGAAAACTTTTTTCTTTATTCCTTTCTCTGAAGACAAAGGCAGGGATTTGTTTGCTGCAGGATGGTAACCAGGAGCCTTTCAAAGTACGACTGCACTTAGCCAAAGATATTTTGATGATCCAGGAGCAGGATGTGATCTGTGTGTCTGGTGAGCCTTTCTATTCTGGTGTAAGTAGTTTTTATTTTTTCTTTGAGATGTACTTTATACAAAGCGAAAATACCCTGTGTGTTTGTGTGTGTGTGTGTGTGCGCACACATATGCATGCTTTTACTCCTACAGTTTGATATTTCATTTTATACTGTTAACACTAAGTGTATTTTTATATATCTTCTTTTGTAAGTCTTAGCAATATATTACTCTAAGAAGAAGAAATAAGAGAAGGAATCAGTTATGCGCATATAGTTTTGTTTGTCTGCACTCAGCCTGGAATATTGGAGCCATTGAATGGGATAGGAATGATACGTCCGTGTATTATACCTACATACCTGAGTATTTTCTGTGAAGTAAGATAGTTGGTGGGTAACTGTTACTGGCAGAGCTTTGCTGCACTCTGTTGCTTTGGTTGCTTCATATGGTAGCACAACACCAGGCTGTATACATCCTGCCAGTCCATGCTGCAAGGGTCACTAGTTTAACCAGCACATCATGTTAATGAAAGTGGACTTCGGCTGGAACACTGTAATAGTGTGATTTATGTGTTATTGTTTTTACATGATGTGTCAGATTTCTGATTTAAGCATCATACGGAATTTTGAGGGTAAGAAACTGGGCTTAGTAGACAATTATTTGCAAGACCTGTAAAATGTTATATAGAGAAATATTGTGGGTTTTGGAATTATTGTAATGGTAAGTTTCTCTTTTATTCTAGAAGATAGCTAAAGAAAATAATAGAAACTACTTACTATTTCTATAGACATTTTTATAGATCCTGTAATTATATTTTGTAGACATATTATTAATATTTATGTGAAACTATCATAGACATTCTCCCCTCTCTTTGAGTTAAATAAAATTATCAGAGGTTTTTGTGTTAAATTGTGGGAGACATAATAGTGTGATGTTTGTTTATGCAAATGTGTAGTCACTGCTATTATGTCTGTCTATTTTACTAGTTAATTGCTGCTGTTGCCATATCCCTGTATCTCCAAATACAAGTACAATGAAGAGATAAATAGCAGAAACCAGAAAAAAAATGGTAGAATGTTAGTAGTGCTAAAAGTGTGAATCCATCTTAATGTTAGGAACATCCCAAAGTGAATGGTTCTGAATTTTTCTCTGGAACAAGAAGAACACTCCGTATAGGGTGGGTTTATTTGCATGACAGATCATTGGCAATTGCATGACATATAAATACATTTTACTAATACAGTTCTATGTGCTTTATATGGAGTATAGATGGTCCTTCTATCAATCAGAACATGCAGGACATCCACAGCCCAGATGGAAAGAAATTATGAGTTCAAGCTCAGACTGTTGTTGTTCAATTAGCAACACACACAGTGACACCATTACTCCACCAACCCCATTCTAGAATTATTTATTAAAAGATTTTATTACTCAAAAATAGGACTTTCATTATTTTGCTGTAATGTCTATTACTTCTGCTGAACCTGTTATTTAAATGTGTTCATGAAGTGCATATTTAATTTTTTTTTTCCATTTCACAGCAAGGCTTTCTCTTACAGTTTTGTGCTTTTCAGTTTTACAGTGACACTGTAGAAAATAGTGGATGATTTGCTTCACCAATTACACTCTCCTCCCTTATTTGCATATTGAATGCATAACTAATTAAGTGATTGATATTAGTATGGTGATGATACTTTCTCTTCTTTTGGAAGTGTCATTGTTAGGCTAGTGACTTCTGAGTACTTTACCCTGATTTCCTCTGGGATTAAGACTAGTTCTTGGATCAGTAGGTTCATTCAAACTAAGGATGACTGGCATTTCACAGACAGTTTACTGTCCTCTTGTCACAGGTCATTTAAATCATCTGGAATTATGTGCTTGGATTGTATAGCATTATCGGGCAAGTCCTACAGGGTTCCTTTTTTTTGCATTTTTTCCTCATTTTTATTCCTGATTCTTTAGGTTTCTTTTTTTGGTTGGTTTGGTTGGTTTTCCTATCCTTTACTTTCCTTGGTTGTTTTTGTTTTTTTCTTTCTGTCATTCTAAATGGCTGACCACATCTATTTTTCTTTTACATTCATCCTTCTGCAGACGAGCAAGTGTTTTCATTAGCAACTAACATTGAATGCCTCATAAATAAACTGTAAAGAATAAAAATAAAATTTGTAACTGAAGAACAATAATATTGTTAAATTTTGTAGACAAATAGCTACAGTGAAAGTTCTTTTTAATCTGTTTTAATAAATAATCTTCTAATAACTGGATTATAAGGTTTTACTTAATCACTTCTGCACTGCTAAGGAACTAAAAGCTATTACTATGTTTTTAGTTCAGAACAGTATCTCTTCTGTTTGTTGGGTCTGAATCAATTTGCATACTCCTCTATGTAGAACAGACTTTAAACAGGCACTTAACGTTCCAGTGGTATCCTGATCTGCCTCCTGTGGAGTAATCTAAATGCAATCAATGGCTGTTTAGGAATGAGGTGCAGTTTAATGTGAGTATGTGGGGTAAGGACCTAGTTCTTAATTTAGAAAAATTACTTTCTTTCTGATAGTTCTAGTTGCCTGAAATTAAAGAGGTGCAAAGGAACCTCATTTCTTCTTGCATCTTATACAGTTTGAAATAAGAAAATAAAATGCATAAAAGATTCATAGCAACATAAACAGTGTTAAACAGTAAAAAAAGTTCTGTATCTCTTTCTGTAGTAGGCTGAACAAAATGATAGGGTTAGTGAGCGTTCTGCAGCAATTGTACCAGTAGCAGTTCCATAAAGCATGAAAGATCATTCTGACAATCACAGATTGGATCTAAATTTGAGCATCAGTTGCATCAGTAAGTATTATAGAGATTTCTTTATATATGCAACTATAGAGACTTGATTTCCAAAAGACAGAAGAATGATGGGTTCTGTATTATGCTGCTAGTGGATATGTGATATAGATTTGAACTTCAGTATAAATTTCCAAAGTTGAGATAGAACATTTTATTCAAAGCCTAGAAGGCAGTGTCTTTATTGATCCAAATTAAATCCTTGTTTATGTAGAGACTTTATAATATGGGAAATGTGTGCCTGACTTGGAGGACTTTGTGTTCTTAAGACATCCGTGAGTCTCTCTGTGGGAAAACTGGAAGGTAAGCCTGGTGACTGTTAGGTCAGGTACACATTTCTTTCCCCTAAAGTACTGAACCCTCACAAAATATTTTTTCATAATTGTGGTATTGCTAACAGATAGCTTTCGTATAATTATAAATCTCCATGACAGTTATTTGTGGTAGAGAAAAGATAGGATTTTTACTCTTTTCATCTGAAAGAGAAACAACTGAAAACAACTGAGTTAAAATGTGTAGGAATTTCATAAGTATTGATGATAGAACTAGAGCTTATATTTTGTTTCCTTTTAAAGATACTTCCTGAATTACATGAAATTGTATTCACAAAAAATTTGTTATGTGGTGTTCCAGATGTCAGTGTTTCATAAGGCAACTTCCAGTCCTTGTAGACATATAGCCCAATAGCCTAAAACAAGGATAGCCTAATACTTACCTTGCTGAAAGTTATGATTGGAGAGGGAATAGCTTAAGGTATGGCGTGTCTGACCTGAAATATGACCATTTGGTAGGATTTTTCCTAGGAAAAGTTTTATCTTTGCAATTCCAGAATCAAAATCTTTATTGTAGAGTTAATCCTCGCAATTTCTAGCACTTTCCATTAGTATCTGAAATTCAAGTAAAAGGATTGTTGTGTTTTATCAAGAAAAGTAGTTTATCTGTCTAGGAAGCCACAGTGGTGTTTTTTTTATTTTTTTTTATTTTTTTAATAGATTTTGTTTGCTAATCATACTCAGATTTTTTTTCTAATGAAACATATATGCATGTAAGATCCGTAAACCAAGGATATGGCAATGCATCATCTGAAAAGATGGATGATATGAATCAGATACTGTTTTTGTAAAATAAACTGCAATAAACTGAACAGCTGGCAATTTGCTAAGTTCAGCTGCCAAAACAGTTTTCATTTTTACGTAATTTTCTTGAATGTTCTGTTAAAGACATAGATTTTCCAAAATACTGCTAAATCACCTGATGATAAGATACAGCTTTCATTTTTCTTAAGAATGTAATTCTAAGCTACTGTTTAGTAATGCATTATTTAATTAAACATTTATAATTTATTGTAACTTTTTTTTTTAATCTTTTGGGAGATTGATGTGAAGATCATTCATAATTGCAATACCAATAAAAAGTGAATGCACACTTTTGTGAATTTATAGAAGAACAGCTCTCTGAGAAGTATGGGATTTGTTCAGGGATTTAACTGAGGTAGATACAAATGTATGTGAATGTAAATTATGGTCTGTAATTGGTTTTTTGATAGATTAAAAAACTTCATTAATAAACAAATTTCCAAGGTCAGAAAGTAAAACTGACTTAAATTGTTGAACTGCAGCCAGAACTGATTTATGACATTATTAATTGCACAGTCAGTCTTCTTTCTCTTGGCAAGATAAGAACATATTATATCTCACTTTTAAAGTGAACTGTGTTGAAAGTTTATAATTGTATAGAAAGCCCATATGGCATTACAAAAAAAAAAAAAAGTTGTTTTAAAGATAGTTTTTAAACTTGTAAATTTTTTGGCTTTTAATTTAAATTATAAAGATTTTATTAGTTTTTAAGATAAGTTTGAATTCATAACTTCTCATTAACTGTGACTTGCCTGAGCAGTCAGATAAAATTATTACATTTCCCTTGTTTGCACATTTTTGGGTATTGGAGACTTCCTGAGAGTGAATTTTAAATTTGTTACCTTGCATCATTCTTGTTTGAGAGCTTGATATTTTCTTTTCATATTTTTGGTGTAGATAAAACAAGCTCAATTAACATGAGTAATGTTAATGAGTAGAAAAATGAGTGAAGAAAAAGCTGAAAAAGTTAAAATAATACACCTAAGGTTTTGATTTATTTTCTGTATTATATTTATTTTGGTATTAATTTGTTATTTTGATTCTGGTGTGTGATTGAATAGTAGGAATAGTGCTAAAGTAAAACTCCTTGTCCTGGAGAGAATTACAAATACGTGAATAGGTAGATCAGCTTTCAAGCAGTTTCCGTTCTTGTTACTGCCACAAAGCTACTGGTAGGAATGGTGATTTTTTTTTTTGATCATGTCGGTACCTGTCAGCTATTCAGTGGAGTGAATCTGTTTTTTCATTGAAGTTGTCAAATATCTATTAGATGGTTGTAACCTTTTTTTTTCCCTGCCAATCTAGACAGCTTTTTTAAAAGTGACAAACCTAGAAATGACAGATGTAAATATGAATATTTAGGGACAATCCAAGCCAGCTTTTTTTTTTTTTTTTTGAAGCTACTTAAAATTAAAAAGCATAGAAATGTATTGAGTTCCAAACCCAAGACTTATCATTTATAAAGCTGAATTTTAAAGAGTAGAATAGCTTTGTCTCATTGGAAAAAGGTTTTCCCTTACAAAAAAGACAAATGTTGTAAACCAGAAAACACTTGGAAAACCCAGAGTTAATTGATCAATGACAGTTTATGATGTGAAGCAGTAGCTGGGACCTACAGTTATCATGAAGCTGAAGAGTGTTCGTTACCAGGCCTAGTGAGATTCAGATCCATAGTGACTTTGGTTCTGTGTTTTGTTTTTTTTCTTTTCTCTATTATCTCTATACTAATGCAGTAATAAGAAATGCTACAAAATCAATCCTGGGAGTAGAATAAGTAGATATTTAAGTGAATGTTTCTGCTTTTAGTACTGCAGGACTGAGTTGCAGGACTTGTAACATTTGAAGTGAGAGCAAGCAAAGGGTCAAGAGCTCTTGCTCATTCCAGTCAGTGTTAACAATCTACACAACACAATTACATTTGCTGTCCTCAACCTCCAGCACAGCTGCAGAGGAACAGGCATATTCCATTGAGGACGCATTCTACCTCCATTCCTTAATTGCCAACCTTCTCCATTTGCATGAGGAACTGAACTAAGGAGACGATGTCACACAAAGGAAGCTGTTAGTAGTTGAGCCAGACTGCTGCCAAACCTTGTTAACACTATTAATTCTAATTCAAAAGGTGGCTGACCTCTCTGAGGTGTCTTTTACATTCAGAATGAGTGTAAGGTTTGACTGCATATGTCAATTAATCCAAAGAAATCCAAAAAAAGAGCGAAGCATTAACTAAAAAGAGGATATAAAAACTTTGTTCTTGAAAATGTATGAAATAATTCAATAAAAACAAATCTGGTTGCATTTTCTTATTTCAAAATGCAGAGGGATTTACTAATAGCTGATAAACTACATGAGAGCATGGCTTTGGAAGATACCATGACATAATATGTTAACAACTTGACCTATGAAGTTGCTGCTAATGTGTTGATTGTATCTTTGTATTTAATTATTAAGTTTTAAAAATTATGTTCTAGCATATGTTCCGTTTGTGCTATTGTAGATTCCTCTCCATGTCTATTCCTCATTTCCCACCTACTGTTTTGGTAGGATCATAGAATCATAGAATGACCTGAGTTGGAAGGGACCTACAAGGATCGTTGAGTCCAACTCTTATCCCTGCATAGGACAATCACAGCATTCTCACTGTGTGTATGAAGGCATTGTCTAAATGCTTCTTGAATATTGTTAAGCTTGACACCATGACTACTCCCCTGGGGAGCTGTTTCGTGCTCCAGCACCCTCTGAGGGAAGAATTGTTTCCTAATATCCAGCCTAATCTGGCACACCTTCCTGCCATTCCCTTGAGTCCTATCATTGGTCACCAGAAGGAAGGCATCAGCACCTTCTCCTCCTTCCCTTGTGATGAAGCAGTAAACTGCCATGAGGTTCCCCCTCAGTGTCTTCTTCTCCAGGCTTAACAGACCAAGTGACTTCAGCCATTCCTCATACGACTTCCCCTCTAAACCCTTCACGAGCTTTGTGGCCTTCTCTGCACACTCTCCAGTAGTTTTATGTCCTTTTTATATTATGGCATCCAAAACTGCACCCAGTACTTGGGGTGTGGCTACACCAGTTCAGAGTGGAGTGGGACAATCCCCTCCCTCGCCCGGCTGACAGTGCTGTGCTTGATGCACCCCAGGACACAGTTGGCCCTCTTGGCTACCAGGGCACACTGTTGGCTCATGTTCAACTTGCCATCAACCAGAACCCCCAGGTCCCTTCCAGCTTTTATCCATGTTCTTCCTTACTGTCTCTTTTATCCACTTTGAAAAGAGAGGTCTTGTTTCTGTCTAGACTTTGACAAATTGATTCTTCATACATTTTCTCTTTTAAGATGAATAACCAGACCCATCAGTGTCCCAAACTGCAAATGTAATATAGTAAAAAGGCTGAGTAATGGAACATTGAATTTTCGCGTGACAACAGTGCAGTTTTGTGACGAGTTTTGAAGTTTCTTCCTCCTTTTGTTCAACCATTATTTGACTACTTTCATAGAGACAGATTAGATCATATATGATTACCAGCTTATATTTTGCAGAATAAGTAATTTGTAAGTATTACTGGTTAATCACCATTGTTAAAAGGCACTTAAGCAATTAGAAACTTTCTTTTACGTAATGTACCAATCAGTATGAAATATTTGAATCATTACTGTGACTAAATGTAAATAGTTTATGATTACATTGCATTCTGTGTTTTTCTTTCCTGACTATTTATTGTTGCAGTGTGCTCACAAGGTCATTCTTTACTTCAAATCACATTCAAGATGATTTCCGTGATCTCAAGATGATCATATGGGTTTTAAAGAGAAATTGTAATGCCTCTTTAATGAAAGGCTAAAAAACATTGCTTCTGTTTCATTGCATAGCTCTGAGGAAGAAATTTTTTGGCAGAACTTTTAGCTCTCCTTTCCAGTCAATGAACATATGTGTGGATGAGGAATTTTCTGAGTTAGAGGCATGGAAAAAGTTGACAGCTTGGCAGCAGCTTTGAGTTTTTCAATAAAATGATAACTGCTTTTGTTCTGTTCCAGGAAGCAGTTTATAAAACACTGCTCTGAGTCTTGCATTTGAAGATCCTAGGAGCTCTAACTTTCCCTCTGTTTGGTATAAGGTAGATGATAAATGTGATAATGGAATTACAAGCTCACAGGACATTTTTGTAATCTTGGTATCGAACTAAGTAGCTTTTCATCACATTCAAGTTTTATTTTGTAAGCTTGGAGATGAAGTGGCTTTTGGAATTTGCAGGCCTGTTGGAAATTTACTCATAGAATATTGCCCTGTGGTAACAGAGGGGAAAGCAAAACTAAGTAAAATACTAATAGGCAAATCTACACCTGACACAGACTTTTATTTAGGTTTTATTTTAAGCAGATATTTGGAATTAATGCAGCAGCACTGTCTTTAACCTGGACCCACATAAATGGTCAGTCAGGATACTTAGAGCACTTCTTTACTGGTACAAAATATGTTTCCTCCCAGAGTTGTCACCATATTTTATTCATGAATACTTGTAATGCATTTTAAGTACTTAAAGCTATTAGACAGTGAAAAGCTTTTTCTTATTGTTATTGTTCATTTGAAATGTTAATTAAAGGCATAAGAACAAAATAATTTGCTTCAGTTTGCTAATCAGTCTTCTTTATTGTATTAATCATTATATTATGATGGCATTTTACATGAAAATATAGTGCTTTGCAGACAAAATTTATTCGGTTAACCTTGGTTGAAGATGGCGCTGAAAATGGGGGTTTTTGGTGGGGGGTCACATACAAGTGTCTCATGAAAGTCGTGCAAGCAACAAAATAATAGAGTTTCCTGGCAAAATATTTAAAAGCTTTTATCTACCATCAAAATACTTATTCAGTTTACTTTGAGCTCTATAATGGGTATTAATCTTTTCAAAGTTAAATTTAACAATCCTGTCTCTATATTCAATGGAGGCCATAGATGAAGATTATCACCTAACTGGGGCACCTGCTTTGACTCACCTGTGTTGAGTGTATTTATTTTTCTTTACTCATTACAGAAGAAAACTTGCCTTGATCAATGGCTCAGTTTTAGATGGATTAACTTTGGTTAGATGTGTTCTATTATTTTTCTTCTAAACTTCTGGGTTTAGAAGGAGCTTATCAGAGCTGTTGTCTGATCCTAACCCAAAATTCTGCTGCATGAAATGTGTGATGCTTCTGAAGCGCCACATCCTGTTTGCTCGCCCTGTTCACTGTGCTGCTGGTTGCTGACGCTCCCTGGGGGATGCTCTTGTATGTGAGGGGAATTGGTGGCCATCATTGTCCCTACCCATATTGAGTCAGTGCTGTCACTCAGTTATTAAGAGCTTCCCCTTTCCTCCTCAGGGGTGGAGCTGGGGCTCTCTCTGCACTTTTGCAGCTGCAGTACTGCTGCTTTAGGAAGGAGTCCTTTGGTGCAGTATTCCACTGTGGAGCCATTCACCTTGGCTTGACGTGTAACACATCGCTAGAATGGATCTTGTTTGCACTATGTTTTAAAAGTTAAAATCAGTTCAGTAACAGTCCAGACCTGAAATATTTAATATCTGCTCTCCGTGGAGATAGAAAAGAACCTAGAAAAAATACTGGACAAAACACTCTGACAAATTATGTTGTGTGATGACATTACAGTTGCTTGAAATTTTTCTGTTCCCTTTGCTAAAACTTTTACACAATCTTAGCTATATAGTAATCTGCTGTACTAGTAAAGTATTTCTGAAGTATGCATTTCTTTTTCTGAAAAACTGATGCGGATGCAGTGTAAAATGTTTCTAGTTTCCTGTCAGGCACCACAGGGAAACTCAAAAAAGACACCACATCAAGTCTTTTCGGAACTGGCTTGACTCCGTCTTAGCTTGAGTGAAAACCAGAAAGAATATTTTATTGACTGTTTTATATGAGTTCTTGTGTGTGTGTTGTCATAAGAAAGACAACAACAAGGACTGAAATATTCTGCAGGACAGCTTTCTATTAGGTTTTTTAAAATAATAAATCCAGCTTTGAATGTATTCAGATGCCACTATTTAAACTTTATGGTCACTACTAACATATCATGAACTATTATACAAATTTTAATGGAGATTTATGCTTCTCACTGAGCATGCTACTTCATTTGAATTTTAATTATGTGATATTCTTTATTCCATTCATGGTTAATATAATACAATCAAGCCACTTTACTAAAAGATTGCAGTTTTTCAACCTCTTCTTAAGTAACACAAGTATTTTCTTTTTGATTTGAGCATGTATAACAAAAATACTAGAATGCATTGATTAGACTCTACAAGTCAAGCTTCTGTTATTATCTACATATTCAATAGAAACTGGAGCTGGAAATGAGGTGGAATTAATAGGAAAAATACAGCTGCCAGTGGAGCCACAGCTGAGTGTTTTGTGTTTGTGTGTGTAAACTCAGGTTAGACCACACATCAGTCTCTGGACTATATTAGTTTCTCCTGAATATATTGTCTGCAGTGTTACCTGCAGCTAGAAACTCCTGTTAATCAAAAGGTTTTCCAGGTGCAGTTTGTGGCCTGAAGTAAATAACTTTATGGACTGAACAGAGTTTCTGGAAACTTCATTATGACAGTTCCTTGCTAGGAGATGTGAGTTGAGAGCTAAGGCTCTTCTGGTCCCTCTGAACAGCACAGGAGCACAGAGTAGCCATGTATTCCTCTATTATCATGCTATGCATTTACTTGTGGGTTACAAATATGAAAGTATTTTTTTTATGCGTTTTGAATGTTAAAGTAAAAGTAATTTAAACGTTTGGCCATTTAACAGTATAGTTATTTACTTCTTGGATTAAACATTTGCAATCATTACTTCAATAAATTAATGGAAAATTTCATTTTTGGCAATCCATTTTGTCTTCACATCCAAGACATTGGACTAATTTAAGCTTGTTCTTTCTGCAGTTACGCAACTTGTATTTGTCAGAAATGTGTAAAGGAAAGAAAGCAAATGGATTTTCTCCCAGTATCAGTTTTCCAAAACTCTTATGTGATAGCCCTACGTCCTTTCTTTTCCTTCCTCTATATGGAGAAAAGAGGAAAAATAGCTCTGTAGAGATTTCATCTGCTCTGGCAATACTGTTTCTGATGACAGACTTACTCAAATCAGACTGACACTGGCAATCTGTGCTAATTATGCTAAAATGTATGAACATGTATAAATAAAACTGACATGCAAACTTAATACTATGCAATATATATAATGACATTAGTATAAAATCTAGAACACATGTAGAAGACATTAAAATATCTCTACATTCTATATATTGGTATCTGGACATATGTTATATCTGCTACTAAGTTTTTTTTACTGCTAACCAAATTGACTAATACTAAATGATCTTTGTGAACAAAGTCAACAAGATAGACTTAGGAAAAAAGTTTTTTTTATAAATGTTCGTATCTAAAACGTATACTAGCCTAGTTTTTACAGTGCAATTTTTAAGATGAGTAATAAAAGGAAAAAAAAAGGGGCTATTTTAAATAATTTCATCTGTAACAACGTCCTTTAAATCATTAATTACAATTTTTAAACCACAGTTCTTAGGTCAACAGTGACTATGTTTGTATTAGTTTTTTAATTTGGATCAGGACTGTGCTTTCAAATTAATTTCTGGATCATGTGCACTTACTGTGCTTTGGTTCACGTCACTAATTGGTTTTGGAGTACGCAAGCTGTATTCCTTTAGGGTGAAACTAAATTGGAAAATGTGCTACAGGAATGTAGTTAATGTATTTCAGCATGTAGTGCTCAAATTAATACATCTACAATTAATATGTCTATGTGTTGTGCCCTAACTGCTAAATTCTACAATTCTGATCTTATTGCATTGCAGTGCTTGGTGGTGTACACATAGCCAGTATCGTACGCCTCTGTTTTAGTTCCAGTCTTTGTCTTTTTCCTTTGCAGCATAGGTTTCATGGAATTTTCACATTTAGTAACTCACAAATTCATTAATATAGGAAAAATCAATGTAGAATTGTAGTACAGAAACAACTTACTGAAGTGTAAATATAGATATTATGACACAAAACATTAAGTCTAACAAAACTTGATTTAGTTTTTTTTTTTTTTTTCCAGGAAAGAACAGTAACAATTAGAAGACAGACTGTAGGAGGATTTGGATTAAGTATAAAGGTAGGATTATTTTTTTTGACTGTTATTCCACATTACACAAAAAAAAAAAAATGTCTTTGTAAATAGTATGTTACTTTTAATGAGGACAGACTATATTTTAGAAGACTAAAAACAGCAGAGCAAACATATTCTAGGATGTTAGATACTGTTCACAGTTGTCAACCAACTACTACAGTGCCCTGTGGAATGGAAGGCAATGGAAAGATCCATCATCAAACTGAGCGACTCTGTAATAAGATTTGATATGAGAGTTGAACGGCTTTTGCAACTGCAGTCTGTACTTTTGTTCAACAGCACTCTAATTTAAGTAGTTATTTATTTATCCTAAATTACAGTGGCAGGCACATGGGAGAGGCATTAAGTTCATCAGTTCTCCTACAAAGAATATCACATTAATTCACTAAAATTCATTAGTAGGACGGAAAGTGTTATTTCTTTCTCATATTGTTTATTTTGCTGTAGATAAGTAACAACAACAATTTATCATGTAAGCATATTTTTTCTTTCTTCCCTAAGATTTAAGAACATATGTGAGTGTAGATGATCACTTTTGAAAGAGGAGGGGATGAGAGGGAGAAGAAGGTAATAGTTTTTGTCATCATAACATTTCTTTAGATATATATTGCGATGATTTTGAAAACCTTACCTTAGCTTTGAATCTCAGTGTAGACAACACAACATTTTATCTTCTAAACACAGCAGTCCTCAACTTCAAATAACAGTGGAAAAAGTGAAGCGTACTTCATGTGAATGCGAAGAAGCTGAGATTATGCACATAAAGTATAGACTTCCCTATGAACATCTGCTATTACTGACCTTATAAGAAGTGGCTCAGCAGAGGGATTAATGTGTGTTTGTGTTGTCATTGATAAGAATGTTGCTGACTAGAAATACTAGTTCTCAAAATATGTCTTTGTGACTTCATGCTATCTTATTGACCCACTGAAGACCTCTATTCAGGGAAAACTAATTGCTATTGTGTGGCCTGAGTTTCTCATGAGTTTAGTCAGCAGCCCACAAGTTATTTTCCTGCAGTGTCATTATAGATAACAGTTCACTGAATAACAATGTAGTAGTGTATGTCAGTGTAAAATCAAGTATACGGGTGAATGAGGTTTTATTTAGCTGGTGCTAAGAAATAACTGGTTATAGTAAGGACTTTTGAGGTTTGGAAAGAAAGTCTCATGAAAAGGCACTAAAACTGATTTTTCAGTTCTACATTACAATGGACTATTTTTTAGAATTAAAATTGCTGACAAGCTCAAGATCACATTATTTAAGCATCAGGTACAATGTATAAAATAAATATTGAGAAACATCATAAGTTAAATACTGAATGTGCAGATGGCCTTTCTTAAATTAGTAGGACAAGATAATCTTAAATTTTTAGAGCAAGATATTCATTCTGCAAAAGAAATTTCTGAAAGTTGCAAAAGTATTTAAAAATGACAAAACTAATTGTGAATTCAACGGGGAATTTTGTTTTTTATAAGGTCCTGTTTCAATAGGGAAAAATAACAATATAAAACTATGAAATGTGTTAGAAGGAATTGCAATGGAATTTACAAATAAAAGCTTTCAATTAAATTATTTTATTTAAACATTTTCTAGGTTTATTTTATTGCATAGACATTTTGATCACAATCTAAGTAGTAGAAAGGTGAAGCTACATAAATACAGGTGTGGATAGACAACTTTATTAATTTTTGGAATAACTAACAATCAGGTGATGGAATACTTTCAACAGATATTATTAAATACGGAAGAGTTCTCTGTCAACAAAGGAAACTCAGACTTACTCAGATAGTATAGGTTAGATAATGACAATGTTCAGTGGAATTCTATCATCTTATATATATTCTATCATCTTATATATATATTCATCTATATTTTCTTGATGAGTGTCAGGCAATATGGTTAGTTTTTTAAAAATAGTTATTTTTAAAAACCAGTGAACCTGGAATCTGTTTTGCTACTTCCCTTTATTAGTAATCCTATGTTCTCAAAGAGAAAGATTGACAAGCAATTGGATAACTAATACAATCTAAAACAAACAGGCAATTAATATAATCTACTATTGTAATTTTAAGGTAGTAGTAAGAAATAACATAAAAATGGAACTTTATTTTGTGGTTTAGTCAATCGCCAAAATGGACTTTTTTTAGGCATTCTTTGAAATGTCAATGTTGGTTCTATACGCTCTGAAAAGTACCAGTTTTCTATTTACAGTCATGGTATGCTTCCTCTTGCAGAGAAGTAACAGTTCATTACTTCTACTATGTCATATTTTTGAAGATTCCTGAACTTCAATACAGGATTTATATTTATTATTAGTTTTCAACATTAAAGTAATTTTTTTGTAATGATGCGTAAAAGTAGAGGTCTACAAGTCAGCCTGTAAGGGTGAGGAGGACTTAGGCCTTTCCTCTAGTTTTGGTAACTGTATCTCCCACAGCCCCACATACTACAGTAGTTCATGTTATCTTGCTGCTCTCAGGTTATTTAAAGATGGAAGTTATCTGAGGACTTACTTACTTACTTTTCGGCAGTGGTGTATATTAGAGGATGCAGTTTATCAGTGGTGTGAGTTATACCAGTACAGTGATTAATGAACCTCGCCTTAAAATAGTTGTTTGTACTTTCATATGATTTTTTTTAGTTTTGGCGTGCCTTTTTTTCCTACTGATTTAAACATCCATTTGTGTTCAAAAGTCTCATGTGATCAAGTCACCTTTTATTCTGGACCCTTAGGTTGTTGTTTTTTTTCTTTTTTTTTTTCCCCTGAGGAACAGAAGATAAATGCCTTACTAATTCCAAAATGAAACTGTCCAGTTATCTTGTGTCTTGTCTGAAAACGAAACTCTCTTTTGTATTATAACTTGGATGCTCCAACTACCATTTGCTAAAATCAGATACTCAGCTAAGTGTTTGAAAAATCTGTTTGTGAAATTGATTTCTACACAAGATCCAAATTTAAGACCTTTAAAAAATTGCTTATAATCCACTCTTTGCAGGTTTGAAAGTTTTATGTTTCTCTGTACTTGATTTTACTGAAGTTAATGATAAAAGTGTGATTGAATTTGGAGCGGAACTGATCTATTTTTCACTCTCTAGCAGGAATTATTTTTGAATTTGTGAAGCCCCTTTAGAACCCTCAGTAATAAACCTCTGTGTGTGAAGGATTAGCTATGGAGTTAGATGTAGAAGTTTTTAACAGTAGTGAAGTATTTCAGTCATTTATCACATCTCTGAGAAGTTTGAGATGCAGAGATTTGACACAAGAAGCCACTGAGTGACTTCTGAAAGAACATCATGTTTTTCAATAACTGGAGTGTAGTCTTCTTGCAGAAATAAGCAATTAATTTGATAGTTCATTAAATGAATTAAAGTTTGCAGTTAGTCTGATTCATGGCTACCAGGATTCTGTACAGTGCCATTTTCCTGACTTTATTTTAATTTTTTTTTTTTTTTAATGATGAATAGCAGCGTAGATGTGCTGAAACTTGGTTTGGCTTTTTAAAGTTTTACTCAATCAAAAAATCTCTACAGCAAGCAGGCACACCTGTCCTGTTCACACTGTGTACATGCTTACATGATTCTCTTTCTCTTCATTCATTCTGTAATACTTTTTATGACATTTTCTCTGTTTCAAATTGAAACAATAAAAAAGGCTTAGAAAGCTTTAATTAATAGGTTGCTCATACAGTTTTTGATTTAAAGATTTATCTTTTCATCTTTAAAGTCTTGTTTACTGGCAGAAGTTGGTGTTGAATGCACCTTGGAAGAGGCATTTGAGTTTCTATCGAAAAGTTAAGAAGTGCCAATGTTAGTTGGCACATTATTGCCGATATTGTTTAATTGCTAGCATGATTTCTGGCGCAGTTTTGGCTTATCCAGTATTCCCTAAGACAGCCCATGAACACAGTTCAGAACTTTATATGGACTGCTTCCAGTATGCAACATGTATAAAGTCACAGTTTTTCATGAGCCATATTGTGTCGCTAGATCTTAAAGATAAGACAAATAGGCCCAATTGTCTTAGTGGAATAAGTGCTGCCTTTTAGTATGAAATGAAAATGTTGCCTACGTTATCTCACTCTGAGGATGCTGAAGTCCAGCAATCGGTCTACTTTTTAATAGACTCTCTCTTTTTATAAAACAAAGTAGTGATTTTCTTATTATATTTTCTTATAATATTTGGAGCCAAACAAAAAAACCAGCATTTGTTGATAGTTTCAGTTACCCTATTTTTTGTAGGACTAAAACTAGAGAAAAAAACCTTGTACATAAAAACTGGGATAAGAAGATATCTTTGGAACTGTGACACATTGAAAGGAGGTTTGGGTGACCTCCCACCATTAATGGCCAACATCCAGGCCACTGGGCTTCAAACAACTGCCAATAATTAGAGCTTCTTCTGCCTCTTCTAGCAGGACCACCTCTACAGGTGGGCTGCTGCCTTTATTCCAGGCTCATATTTTGTTTGCTTAAGGAAAAATTGCAAAGAAAATTTTCACTGGTAGTACTGGAGTTAGAATCTGGTAGAGATTTGAACTGTTAGAGTTTGACATGGTTTTGTCAAACCTCCTCTGGCCTGAGATTATAAAACTACACGTTCACACTAGAAGGAGGGAAAATCTAAAACAACGGAAAAGTGGCCAATGTTTCTAGAAGTTTCTGGAGTTACTTTTGAGCCTATAAAACCAGAATTTGGACAGGCATACACTTTTTCTTCTATAGGACAGAGGATCAAGTATGAAGAATGCAGGATGCAAGGCTGCAGTGTCAATCTGAAGTAGTATTCAACAAGATGTTGCAAGAATGCACACAGCTTTTTTTGCTTGCTGCAAATTGCTCACAATAACTGAATGACTGGGTATAGAGAGGTGGTCATCTATTGTCTCTTTCCCATATGGATTTTTTTTTTCTGGAATAGCAGGCAACGCCTCATATGACTGATGTAAAAAAAATCCTTCATGCTGGTTAGGCTGGGGTGCAGTGAGAGGAGATAATTTTCTTCAGTAGACATTACTGAATGCTTCTTCAAATCTTCAGTGTAAATGGATTTAGATAGATACAGTGAGTGAGAGAGGAATAATCATATTGTGTGCATTGTGGGCTTGCTTAGTAATAACAATAATTCCCCTCTTTACTGGAGAGCGAGTCTAAGAAGGAGGGAAGCAATTTTACTGAGAAAAAATGACCTATGTTATCGATGCTGAGCTTTAAAGCCTGCATTCCTTTGCTGAGCTTCCGGTATCCTGGATAGAGTAGTCTCAGTGTAAGGAAGTGTTAGGAAGTGTTGGAGTGTTAGGAAGGGAACTGACACAATTATTTTTATGTTTACTTGAAAAATTTGGAAGAAGTCAAATATGCAGGTGATTAAGGAAATATTCAGGTGGTGTACGTTAAGTCTTACAAATTTAGTGAGCTTGAACTGATTATCTGAAGTGAAGCCAGCGTTTACTGTTGCTGTTCCTCTGGTGAAAACCATTGAAAAATATTCAACAATTTATAATGCTACAATTTATTTAGTCTGAATACATCTCTAAGCCTCACTGAAATGAAGGTAGCCTCATGGTCTTTCTGGAGTGAATACTCAGTTCATGCTACGGATATCAATACTTTTTGTGCTTGTAAATGCTCATCTCATGCAATGCCAGTAGAATTTTTCTTGCAGACATGTAACTGTTGCAATATTACTGAGATAACTCAGTGTTTTTAGGACCATTCGAATTGATAGCCACTAACAGAAGGAACTTTAATCCTATTTAAATCTCTGTGGTTTCACAGGAAGTTCGTCTTTATTTCATGACAGAAATAGCTGTTGAGTGCAGGAGTCTGTTCAGTTTCAAACATTTCAAACATTAGATTATTTAATGAAGATAACATATGGTTCCTTAGAACATCAAAATACCCATGCCAGTCCTTTCCACACCTCACCCTGGATGCCTGGAGCTAAGAAAGCCATTGTTTCCAAAGAAGAATCTTGCTGCTGAAGAGAAGTGTGAGCAACCCCTTAAGCAGGATTCCTAGGTAAAATGAGAGTGTGGCAGTCTGTAATTTCTGATGATCTGAATTTGTACCGGTAACATACAGGCTTACACTTGGAGGCTCTCTACAGAGGAAAAAATATTTGTGTCACTGTGTATGTTTGCCTTTCTCTTCCTATGAGTTTCCTTTTCATTTAAGGTTTCTTTTTAATACTTTATTCTTAAGCTCCGTGAATGTTTCCACTCCCAACAGGATAAACTGAATGCAGCAACAGCATTGAATTGCTGTCAAACTGTTGAGTTACTGTCCAGCTTTCCTTTATTTCCCTCCATGTATTGAACACCTACTGTTCCATTTCTTAACGTTTTGATTTTATTTTTTTTTGTTCCTTGTTACTTACACTGCTGCTTTGCTCACTCTTTGTGCTTGTGTGACACAGATGGAAACAAATAAAGGCTGCTTTGGAGACGAAACATCCAAACTTGCTTTTCTTAGGCTTTTGTTTACTTGTTTTTTTCCAGCATGAAAACTAAGTGGTCACAGTGTGGCTGCCATTGTAGTGTGATGGCCATTTTGCTTTTGTAGGACACAATTTTGTACTTTAAGCTCTCCCAGATTCACAGAAACTGATGCCCTTTTCCTTCAAGTCTTGCAGAGTTTTGAAAAATCATTCAATTCATTTCCTGCGGCAATGATGGCAACTGACAACTCCTTGATGAGAGGCAGTAAGGAATGAATCCAAATCAAGTATTCATTTAAAAAAAAATAAATAAAAAGGAGAAAATGCAGACTCAGAATTATCTTTGCGGTCTCTCTGAAAACTGCACTTAGAGAAAGAGTAAAATAGAATTTTAAGAAAAAAGATATTTCCCTGTGACTGACGAGATTGTCCTTTTTTCTCTTCTCAGGGTGGAGCAGAACATAATATTCCAGTGGTGATTTCTAAGATTTCCAAAGAACAAAGAGGTGGGTGTCAGATTAGTACAGTGTTTTGACGTACTCCTTAAAGGATGGCGCGTTAAGTCCTGAGAGTCTTCAGAAAGTGCTAAGTAAATGCTGTTGATGTACGATTTCTGTCTCCGTATTATTATGTTCTCTCTCTTCCTCAGAACTTTTCTCTGAAAAATATTTTTTTTATAAATTTTTATTTTGAATATTTTGTAAATAGTTGTCAATATGATTTTTTTAAAAAAGTTCTTGTGAAGCATTATTTTTCAGGAGAATTAGGAAAGTATTTAGTGAATGAAAATATGTAACACATTTGACAAAAGTGTCTTTTATTTCCAAATGGTTATTGCTAGGAAGCTGTAGCAAGTCAAATGTTTGGCCATTAAAGCATGATAACCCAAGAAAGAATGCATGTCTTTTTATACTGCTTAACAGGGTGACAAGAGCGTGTAATCCCAGAACCTTAATAATACCCCTATGTTATTTCAGTGTTAGATGCTATGCTGTTTAATCTTTTGCAGCAACTCATACAGAGCAAAACTGATACTGCATAAAGTCTTAACTATACTTACTTTTAATATGTGCTAGGAAGGCAGATAATGGTTAAACAGCTAGTGATGTGTGCAATGATGAGATGAAGGTTGTGAATCAGTAGTAGTACAGTGTATTTAATATATCTGTTATGTTTGCATATGTTTATGTACATTTGTGTAAGGTCAGAAACACAAACTTGGAAGCTTTTCCCTCCATCTGTAGTGCAATAATTCTAGCATGCTTGCTGTTTCTGCACAATTAAAATGTGCAGCATAAAAAAATCTCTTATTCACCCAAAAAAATGAAGAGGGATACAGCAGAGTATTGAGAACTGAAAGCTGGCCCTGAAAGGTAGATGTGAAAGTTGTGTGTGTAGGGAGGCTATAGAATAGCATGGAATGAACCCATGAAACAGGCAGTAAGGTTAACCTTAAGAAGTTATACTTGTGACTCCATTCCTTTCAATATACGTGTAAGTATGTCATATGTAACAACGTGGTGTGTATTGCCTATATGAGCTATTAAAACACTTTTAAGCACTACAAGAAAAATGAGATATAGGTGTACGTTTAATTGAGCACAGAAAAGTGCACACTGTTTCCTTTTTTTATTGTTATTTTTTTGCTGCAGTAGCTGATGCATTATTTCTAACCTGAATACCTAGCTGAGATATAATCATAACTACTGCTTTCATTAAAAATACTGTTGATTTTAAGGAGCTAGTTCTGAGGGGCATCTCTTGAGTCGAAGGACATTGCTGTCTCCTTTTGTAGAAAGTGACATGCCATGTATCTATACTGGGGATCTTTGACACAGAAAATGCTGTGTGACCCAGCAAAGCTCTCAGGCTTCGTTCTGCCTTCCTCCCAATTGACTCCTGCTTTTTCTTTGTGACTATACCTGAGAATGTGATATTTGGTGCAGTTCTTAAAACCAGTGATGGACATAAGGTTTTCTGGATGGTTTCATCTGTGATGTTATGGAATATTATAGATAACTAATCCCATGTAATCTGTTAACATTCCTTAGTTCTCATATTAGGGGCTATTTAGATCTTTATAGACACTTAAGTAATCTTTGTTATATTTATTGTGTATTATAAAGTATTTTTTGTGTTGGATACCTCTATAACACAATATTTTAAAACTGCAGCTGTGGAATTAGACTTTGTAAATTGCCTGTGGCTTATAGGGTTTTACATTGTTTTAAAAATCCAATTCAATTTGGCTGGTGATATATACTGATTGTTAAGCTCTTCAGAATGTTATCCAACATAAATACTCCACTGAAGTTGTCAAAGGTTCAGAATCTGAAGTATCTTTGGTCAAAGCTTGCAAGTTTTTCATTTGTAAGTAGCTCTGGAGTATCCATGTTGCTTTTTCCTCACAGCTTGTAAGAAACAATCTCTCATAGCCAAATAGAGCCTGGTTCTGCAGTCATTTTCTATTCAGGAAAGTATATGATACCTCACCATAATGCCCTGAAGGGTGCTGGTGATCGATGGAAGATGTTTCATAGTTTTTTACTTGGGCTGAGTAGACTCTTTCATTGCAATACTGATATGCTGGTAATTGGGGATTAAAAAAAAAACAAAACAAAACCTGTACCATTTATTTGGAAGTTATGTATTGAGGTTTTTTTTCTTAGATTTCTGTTTAAATTTTTAAAAGATTGTGTAAGAAAACAAATTAAATAGGAATATATATATACAAGAAATCTAAGATGTTTCATACGAAATGAATGAAAAATTTGCTTTTTGTTTTCAGCGGAACTTTCAGGTTTGCTCTTTATAGGAGATGCAATTCTACAGGTGAGTAAAATTGCAAGTTCTTTTGTTCGTATTTTTCTAGAAAAATGAAATGAAATCTATACTTATGAAATGTAGAGTAAGTCTTCTCTTTATCTTTTTAATAACAGATTAATGGAATTAATGTGAGAAAATGCAGGCATGAAGAAGTGGTGAGCTTTTCTGTTTTTTTTTAGTCTGCTTTTTGTCTTTTTTTGTTATTGAGATAATAGAGTACACGAATAGCAATGCACTAGTATCAATTGTGTTACTGTTATTTCTAAACAAATGTCACTGTACCTTCTGTCATGGCAAGCAACTAAGATCTTAGTGCAATCTCTTCTTCGTAGGTTTGTTGTAATTACTTTCTCAGATAGGCTTTTCTATATTAAAGGTGATTATTTTATTATGCTGTTTTTATTTGTACATATTCCAACATTTCTTCTTCTTACTTTTAGCTATCAAATTTAAGCAGTGCTAAGCCTTTCTGACAGTGTGACGTCATTTTAATTTTAAAAGCTGTAATTTGCACTATGTTCAAGATTGGTTGGTTTTAATCGTATTTTAAAATCCAAACAAAACTATCTGTTTGCCTTTCATTCTCTGGCTATTATTTATGAGGGTACTTTCCTCCTTCACTTAAGCTGTTATCAGAACAGATTTAAATAGCAGCGTGTTGAGGATATTCCTTCTAGAGAAGCCATGTGTATTTGAGAGCTCTATAGCAAGTGGTTTGCTTCGTAAGGCAGCTTTGCTACAAGGATCATGTACTTTTAGTGTATTTGACTTTTTAATTCCTAAGTACTTTCAGAAGTAGAAAACCCTATATTTCAGAAATGAGTGCCAGAAATGAGATTATCAAAGAGATCATCTTTGAACCGTGTGTAGCTCCATAGAATTTGTGCCTGTATTTTTAAAATAATGTAGTAATGTTATAATTGAAAGTTTACGCTTCTAAAACTGACTTTGCCAATTCAGGAACTCTCTATATTTCATACAGCATTCTATCACTGAACATATGCCATTCAACTACAGAAAGCAGGAGTTAAGAAAGTTGAAGTTCTGATGAACCAAGTTAGTGCAAGTCGAAAGATTAGATTCCTGCACTATTCCTCCTCTCGGAGTGCTTTTGTACACGTTTCATGCTGGAAATTTGTGCTGCTAATCATGTTCTATTCTTCAGAGCCTTTGTTTTACCACCTTCTGTATACACAGAGTAATAGTCACATTTATAGCACTTTTAAGCTTCGGCTGTGCAACCGTGATGAGATTTTAATCTTTTATAAGCTTAACACAGTTGTTTGTTTTAATATGCATTAATATGGTAAATCTCTCAGTGGAATTTAAATAGACTGTTGGAGTTTCAAGACATCAGAAAAAGATATTACTAAAAGCGTAGACTTTCACGCTCAAAGGCGTGTTAAAAACTGGTAAGAACACCATTTTTTTCTTTTTTTCTGAGACAATGTCTTAAGCATTACAATTATACATAAACCCAGTGGCTATTTATGATCAGATTTAAATGCTTCCATGGGAATAAAAAAAGATTTTGAAAAAGCCAAAATGTGCAGATTGACATAGAATAGCAACTGTTATCATGTTAAATTTTGGTTTATACTTTGTCCGACAGAATTTGCTTCTCAAACTCCTATAGATGATAGGATAATAAAATTTTTAAAAAGGGGTTTCTTACCAGTTTCAAACATGCCTTTGTGTATGTGTAGACATGGTAGGTATCATATTATGTGAGAATAGGGGTTTCGGTTGTTGTAATGTCTTAGAAAATACTCATGGTAAACCAGTGTAGAATTTTTGGTGTGTGTAAAGCTGAAGATGCTCATAGGAAATTCAGACTTGTATCTACAGTCAGCATCCTATGAGCATTCATTCTTTTTCTAGATCCAAACCATCTTTCTTCTTGCAGAAATATTTTAAGCATATATCATATCTTTATAGTTCAGCAATGAAAAGATCTGTGCCATAATTCACTGCAGCCTATGGTATTACGCCAATGATTACTTGGTCATAGTATTTCACCATGCTTTGCTTGTAACTGTACTATGCATATAAAATCAATTTTCTATTTGAATCTCAAAATTAATTTGAGTAATCAAATTAATGCTTTTTTTTTTCACGGTAGGGAGAATCTTGCCCCGTTATGTAGTGAGTTTAGGTGGCTAAATGTTGGTCACTCCTTTGTTGCCTGTATTGTCTTCCGTTAATTGTAGCATTCAGTGATACACAAACCACATTACCCAAGAAATATAATATAATATGAAACTTGAATCTGACAAATAAATAGATAGGTAGGTAAGTAGGTAGGCTGGTATGTAGATGGACAGATAGATAGGTAGAGAGAGGGATAGATAGACAGATAGATAGACAGAAAGACAGATAGACAGAGAGACAGACAGATAAGACTCTTATAAGACTGGACGGGTAAGTTTGTTCAGTTCTTACTGTACCTAACTGTCGGCCTCCACTCAGTTCCTTTCAATATTTTCTTGGCTTTAGATCAATTCCTTAATTTTGAGCTTAGCTTTCTGCTTGCAGAAGATGAGAATATTATTCAGTATCATGAAAGTACATTAGGAGTTTCTGTCAAAGTCTGAATGTCAGCTTGTTGCTTATCTTGGGTTGTAAACACTCCCATCTGAGTACAGCATAATATTGCTTCAGTCTTAGTGCTCTCCTATGGTGAAGTAAGTGCACGCTCTCTGTGGAGAAGTGTCAGCATTGGAGGAGGTTGAGGCAAAAAAAAGTGTAGCAATTCTCTTTTAAAAAGTATCTTTCAACATTAAACTAGCAATTTGACTCCAAAGATGCAGTATGAACTTGAATTTGGAGGTCACGAGAGCCCATGTTAGCTCTTAATTTACATGAGTTTGTGCTCTTTCTAGTCTGGATTTATTAATTATTCCCTTTCCAATGGACTGTTTTTTGCATTTTACAACTACTTTTTTTTAAAGGCTTCTATCTGATTAATTTGGGCCAACAATGCATAACTTGTCAATCCACACAACTATTCTTTTATGGGCACACAATGGATATTAATATTCATAAGGCTGGAGACTAATATGTCTGAGGTCTGGAAACTAATGTATCTGTAGCCCTTACTTCCATTTATTGTCCAAATGTAAAACAAAAACACTTAGGCAATCATCAACATAAAGCTTTTCTTGTAGCACACGTGGGCATTTTTGGTGGTTCTGGGTCTAGCTATGACACCATTAACAATGGAATAAATTTTGAGAGAGAGTGAGAGGCCCAGCTATGACCTACATCTTTTGAGCTTTGCTGAGTGGCTCAGAGTAGAAGAGTACAAGTCAACTTAGTTGCATCTTGGGTTGGATCCACTACTCTTACTATTTCCGGTCTTATAGCACACCAAAACATCTGGGGCCCAGGGGGAAGGAAGAATTTCAGTCAAATGAACACTGATATGTTTAAAATGATGTCTCTGTTCTTAACATTGTTATTAAAGCTTCTCAGGTAGTACCAGCAACTATACTTACATATTACTGGGGTCTTTGGATGTTACCATTAGATTTTCTTTTAGGAAATAAAAATAGAATTAAATTAATATGAATTACAAAATAATTTCTTATTTCTTGTATTTGGGGAAAATTCAGGGAATGTTTCTAATGAAAAATGATAGTTTGTATGTACCAGTTAATGTGACATTTGTGAATACCTTGAAAAGCAACAGGAAAACCTTGCGCAGAGGTAGATAGGTATCAAGGCAGCATAGTTATTTAGACTCATGGATTTTATGTAAAGCTAGCTACAATAAATAGCACTGTCTTTCAGTTCAGCCATCAGCTGCATTTTGCACAAGACAACTTTTTTCCAGCAGAATGACTCAATATAGGATGTCAAGTGCTGTGTTTGGCTTCTCCCTTTTCTCTGTATTCATAGCAGGGCTGTAACTGTGCTAGCTCTCCATATGTCATACATGATCCATGAAACTGCCAGTACAGAGATTGTAGTTGCTTAATTGCAATCATATGCAGCTGATGAAACTCTGACTCTGATTTTCTTGTTTCAAAACTGTGATTTCATTCAAACTGACTTTTAAAAGCCATTATCAATAGTTTGGGTAATTTTTTGTGTGAATTTTTTTAAACAGAAGAACTAGCATATTGTATTTGTAAGACAGGACTGGAAAACAAATGATCTGAAATCTGACTCCGTTTTGACTTTACAGCTGTGTCTTTTGGTGAATGATGTTTTTATGTTATCTTTGTTTCCTTAACTGTGAAACAGATGACTGTTATCAGGTTTAGCTCCCTGAACTATAGGAAGTCCTTCAGAATCTGTTATAGCAAAGGATCTCAACATATTGTGTTCTTTGGTGATTGTGATAAAAACAACCTGCAGATACAGATTACCACCTCCTCATATTATGTGGCAAAGATCCTGTACTACATAACTCATAGGACAGCCATTTAACCCTTTCCCTTCTAGATTAAATAACAACTTTAAATATTGCAGCTGCATGGTTGGCTTTTCTGAGAGAAGACAATAATCAATCTGCAATTTGTAAATTTTAAATTTAAAAGTTAAATGTTTCCTTTTTGGAAATCCAATATTTTCTTCGTAAGAGGCCACATTATTGCTTTTTCCATACAGCTATTGTTTTCTACGTGAGATTTGCATAATAAAAAAGGGCCAATGTCAGCTAAGCTAACCTGTTGTAATTAATGAAAACATCTGTTACAATGTATTTACAGTGTCCTAACTGTTCCTGAAATTTGGAGCTAATAATAATATGTCAAATATTTCAGCATTGATTTGAAATAATTGTACATCAAGTGAAAAACAACCTAGCAGGTGTAAAGAGTTTATGGTTTGGGTTTTTTTCATTGTGTAGTGGAAATACCTTGGATTAGAATATAATCAGTATTCTTAACATGTTTTCAACTGCTTTTCTTATCTCGTTTTAGCTGTTTTTACTCTTTATATATTTTTTTTTTTTCAAACTCAGTAAAGGCTTGAATTTATTCAAGCACTATGATGTTTGTCGTCCTAATTTATGTTTTCATTTCTTTGTCTCAAGATACCTGTAGGTATATTAGTAATTTTATTAAGATTTCAGGCCCTAAAACTAATGATCAGTACTACTAAGTTTTAGCAAACAGGAGTAGAATATGCCCTCATGAGTAATACCAGCTCTATATGATTAATTTTGTTATTTTCTTATTATACAACTGTGGTCCTCAAAGCAAAAATCCATTAGGGTCTAGTGGGATAGAGTGAAGGATTACGTCACCAATTATTATTCAGCATCCTTCAAATAACTGCCATTGGCTCCTTCTTTGTCATGCAGCTCTGTTAATGCTGAAAGCCTGAGCTGCAAAGAGAAGAGACAACTTTGCAGTGAATTTAGTGTATACCATGAGGCATGCTTTATCTGTGACCTTGCTTACATTGATATTTTGCTGTAAAGACTTGGGTTTCTTTGCTTCCTTAGAAAGCAAATAGGAATATTTTCATGTTTATTTGTACGTGTGTGTGTTTTACCCTCCAGAAGAATTTTTGAAAGATTTAATTCTGCGCAACATTTTCCATTTGTGTAGCTATACTTCAGTTTAACTTTGGTACAGGAACTCAATTTTCATTTTTTTATGCATACGTGTAATACTGTACAAAAATTTAAGAAAATGAGGCTGAGTCTCTAGTAGAACACCAGTGTCCCAATTATTTTAAATCTGTTTCTATGTGGTTTAGATTTGAAAAGGCATAGTCTGGACTAACTACTCCATCATAATCTAGTGAAACTAGACATGAGTAGCATAGAAAGCATCAACATTCTCCAAAAGGCAGAAGAAATAAACATACACAAAGCACTCCAGTTTAATGTAGGAAAAGCAAAATCTTCTATAGCCGTGAAAATTATCTTCCCTGGACACTATTAAAAAAAAACATTTATCCATGTGGACTACAAAATACTGTCCACATGGGAACAATAGTGTCTTCTTTAAACAGGTAACAACCACATAGTATAGACTGAAAGCAAATGTTCATCTATAAAAGGCACCCTCTGTTTTTCTTGTGGCTTGGCATGGGCCCAAGAGAACAAATTGGACAGAATAGAGTGTGTCTGCTGATTAAGCTAGCTGGGAGTCATAAATAAGAAGTGTGCTCAAAGAATTAAAAATGTACACACACACAGAGTCTTCTGACATTTTTCCAGCAGTTACCATACCTGTTTTAACTCTTCAGGATTGTCATTGGCTATAGTAAAATTAGTTTGTACCAGGAAGAGGCTTTTTATCCAGGGGTTATCTAACACCTGTACGTATCTTTAGGTCTTTTTTTTTTCGCTACAATGGGTCTTTGTCTTTTGACAGTTTGTTCGGTGGAGGAGGAAGAGGAAAGGAGAATGGACTCTATATATTTTTCAATAGTATCCAGTGTTGGACTGTTCCAGCCAGATACATGGAGGTTTCCAGATGGCCCACCCCATACTTCTCAACCACTAGTATGGTACAGTATGGTACTGGTGTATTGGTATCTGTTTGTCAGCACTGGGCCTATTTCTAGATGTATACTTTTTTCTTAGTGTTGGCCTTATAGTTCTGGTGTCTTTCTACAAGTTCACTTTGGTACTACCTGTTTCCCGTTAGCTTTTTTTGCAAGACTGTGGCCAGTGAAACAGCTTGCGCTAGTGAGAGGTTCACGGATCATGAGAAAAGCTTTGGTACAGGTGTGGCTACAGAGGGAAGACACTCTTCATTAAAAATTACAAAGGTTACTCATTCTCTAGATTTTAGTGCAGAGACCTGCAGTATTTTCTGCCTCCTGTGCTGTTAGTTCTTTTCAGAGCAAAATGGGAAATAGTCAGTGCTGAAACAACATTACTGGGGTAATGATATAAATCTTTAAATGAGGTCTAGCAAATACACATAGATCTTTTCCACTTCACATGCCCTTGACAAGCCAGTACTGATTCAGAATATTTCAAAGGTTCTAATTATACTGACCCATTAAAAGGAAAGTTCAAGAGAATGCTCTACATCAAAAACCTCCCATAATTTAACGTATTAGTGTGCAGTAGCAGGTACTGAAGATATTTCTAGATTCTCTGAAATACTGAAATGCCCTCCTTTCTTATACTGTTCTGAGTATAATGTCTCTACATATTGAATGGGTAGACAAACATGTTTCACAAAGTCTTTACCATGGCTCAGTGTCCTGAAGGTTTTTTGACATCTTTTGTTTAGTCAGGTTTACAGGAACAATCTAATACAAAACACGTTCAAAATCCCTGTGCACTTCAGATCATAATATATTATTTCTGAATCACTGATTGCAAAGAGAAATGTTGGTGAGAGCTAACATTAACCATAATGAATGCTAACAGATAAAATATTTTGTGTAAACGCCTTTTGCTGTGATTTCAAGGTTTTACAGACTGTATAAAGCATCTTTCCATCAGTCAATAAGAGAAGTTTTAGAGTAAAATGAATCACATGCACAATAGCAAAACAACAAACCTGTGAGACAAAGTATTATTGTTTTCCGAATAAAATACTGAGAGTTTTGGAATTTACCAATACCAAGACATTTAAATTTTTACTTTTACTGCTATGACTAGAGCTTTTAATATCCCAGAAAGTATCAAAACCAAAATCTTTGTATCATCTCAACAGGAAAGTGTTATCAAAATAGGAGTGTGGGTTTTTTGAATGAGCTTTCTGTATAGATGTTCTTTAGATAGCTTTGAGTTGCATAGCATCAGCACTATTTTGCTTATTTTCTGAATTTTTGTAAAAACTGACAGCACAGAGAAAATTGGAAGACAAAATCGTAAAGGTTAGAGGGACCTTGGCTTTCTAAAAGTCATGCCTGTGTTTTGTGCATTCATTTATGATAGTCCAACATATTCACCTAGCAGTAATGTAACAGAATTTTCCGAACTGTTTTGGTTTTGTTTTATTGGTTATGTTGCAATTTTTGCTTCAGAGAAAACATCTACTCAATTTAACAGTCTATATATTACGTTTTTTATAAGATTTTATAGTCTCAAATGGTAATTGACTGCTGGCAAGAATGGATTTCCATGAGGCTATTGACTATTTAGGAAAATAAGGAAAGGTAAAATAAAGGTTGCAATGGCACAAGTAGCCTGATTGTTTGGATGAATAAACCAGATATATGCTTAACTTTGAAAGTCATGAAGACCTCATGCTATAAACTGATTAAACCTGTAATTCAGCAAATTTTTATCATTACACTGAAATGCAAATTAGCTTTTTTAATTCCTTGGAATTGCATGTTAATCCCTTTTCGTTCCAAAATATCTGTAAATGTTTCCCAATTAGTTAATATCCAGTGTAAGTACCTCCAAATTTATTTTTCCCCAAACCCTTAAAATTTATATGCTGATGAAAATGATCCTAAAAATATTGAGGCAATATTTTTTTGTGCAAATTTCATATTAAGAGATAGCTATGTTGGATCCCTGTTCAGGAAAATATGTATCTATTTGCCTAAAAGTATTTATTTAAGTATTTACTAAATGTGGGAGGTTTGTTTTTTTTTACAAACATTTATGAAGAACAAAGTCATTTTCTCAACTTGAACTAGATACAGTACAATTATTCCACGACAGAAGGGCTGCCGTTGCATTAAATGGCATGAAAGTATGTTGTTTCAGATGTGAGATGTGATACTTAGGTACATGGTTTAGAGGTGGCTTGGCAATGCTAGGGTAAGTGTTTAACCGAAACGATTCTATGTTTCCATCATTTGTATGCATTTTCTCAGCTTAAAACTTTTACTGCTGAGCACATTCCCTGAAGTAAAATCTCTTTCTCAGAGATAGGTTAAGATTCTCAGAGGTGTCAAGAAGCTTAGTAGAGTTAACTGCCTATATTGGTTTAAAACATTACTTCAATTAAGAATTTGTCCAAGAATTATTTTTTATGTCATTGTGAAGTTGATATCATTTAGTATGGAACAAATAGGAGTAGGCTTGTACTTTAATATTTATCCAAATTTACAATTAAAATTTAATTTCAAATTCTTTTAAGACCATTTTGTATTCATTTTTCATGAGCATTATATGTTGGTGCTTGATTAGTGTGACTATTCATGAAAAGTAAATGTTAAGGTCATATTTGCCAACAGCAAATCTTATATTGAATATGTAAATGTGAAATTTGCCACTAGCTGTGTGTTTGACCCTAGCCATGCAATGGGATTAGTGTGAGCAAACTCTTATTCTGAGACTGGTCTTTTTTTTCCCCCAGAACTGGGGCTCTGACTAGTCAGAGAAATGTTCAAACCATGTTTTCAACAATCTTAGACCTTTCTTTGTTCAGAAAATAATTAGAAAATGAAGAATGTACTTCAAAGTGCAGTGAAAACTTGCTGACATTCACTCTTTGAGCATTAGGAGAAGCAACAATAGCTGTCTTGTCATGTAGATTAGTAATGTGTATGCATTTTGAATACTACTAATGAGATCATTAGTATTGCTTACATACAAACTACTTGTTTAGTAAATGTGTTAGAAATTTCATATAGAACTCTACTGTGAATATAACTGATGTTGTTTTATTTTTCTTAATGTAACATGGATAATTTCTTTTGTCTTTTTCATTATGCGACTTTTGTATCAGGGATGGAGGCTTCTAAGTGACTAAGACTTCTAAGGTTTTCCTGGCTAGTTGTTGAAAAATGGCTATTGGTTTTCAGAGGCCATACACAACATTTGTCTTTGATTCAGTTTACGATTATCTGCTGAAATCCATTGTGTTCTGCTACACTGTTGGATACCTCATACAATATACTTGTTTTTTTCTAGAGTACTGAATGCATTATCATGCAGTGTATGCCATAAAACCTGCAGACCACAGGCAAAATCTTAATGTTCTATATAAGACATATTCATGTTATTACCCTTTGAGTTTATCAGTAATTTCATGACTGAGGCTGTGGCGTATACCCAGCAGCAAGTGTTTTTGTGGCCTCTCATCACTAGAAAGTGGCAATCCAGTATAACCAATCTTTTTGCAGGTTACTGGATGGTAATCAAAAACTTGCTTAAAGATGTGCCAGGAAAAGCCGTGATAGAATATTTAGTCCAGTGTATATTATAGTATACTATAGCCTCAATAATCTTTATTAATTTTTTTAGTCCGAGAGAATGTCTCTTATTGAATTTATGTACTTTCATTGAGATGGTTTTATCCATCGTTTGCTAGCTGAAACTCTTGTTAGAAAATAGCAATACAAAGAATTTGTTGGTAGCCTACAGAGAATTAGTAAATTATTAGTAAATTACTATTAGTAAATTATTTTTATTTATTCTTACTGCTTTCTATTGTATTGGACTAAAACCCACTAAAATGATAAAATTTTTGCAATAGATTTCACAAGGATTGTGTGCAGGCATGATAAGTAGGAGGAATTTCTACATACTATCTGTGTATTAAAAAGCCCAACCCTTTAATTTTTTATGCCATGTATCTTTAAAGGTAAATGTGCAAAGCCTCTGGAGGTTACTTAGTGTTCTACAGGTCTTGAAAGCTTTTTTTGAGTATTTTCTATTGCATGTGGAGAGGAAAAAAAAACCCAGCACAATCTCAGTGTAGCCTGCTTTTATAGTTTGTTTCCAATTATGATGAAGTCCAAAAACCTTGTCCCTTAAATAAGAACTCCTCTGTAGACTGATGGGATAGCCTATCAATCATCTGGCTGCACGCACCAGTGCATGTAGGATGCTGTGCAACATTTTGGCAAAGCTGTTCAGAAATCAGTAGATGCTGTTATAACAGTGGTGTAAAGTGCTTCTTCCATTTCAGTTGGAGTTTTGCTTTGTTTATTAAGAGGATCACACATTTTTTTCTAGAGCAGATTCAGTCAATATTTGTTTTGGACAGCATTGGTGAAACTGATCCCAAACAAAATCTGGTTCCTGTGTAAATTCTGAACTATCATGCAAATGAGATGTTTACCCAAATATACGCAATTGTAATGGAATATATGGTGTTGGTAGAAGATGAAATATGCATGTTAATACAACCAGTTGAAACCGGAATTAGACTTAGAGATTTATAGTATTTGGCTGATGATGGGGTTGAGTATTTTACCTAAATATATAGTGATGATATCAGTCTCACAGTGTTGTGATTTACAATTAGAAAACTTTCTTCAAGTTTTTTTGTTTTCCAGAAGAATTCAACTTTAGTGTTTCATATCTTTAAAAATTGTGAAATAAATACTGTTTAATTTCAGCCACGCTAGGAACGGTTCTACTGATATCTCTCACATTTTCAGTATTTGTAAGGGAATAGCTTCATTCCATTTAGCCAGTTGTTTGGAACTCATTAAAGAAATAATTACAAACATTTATGAATGGTCTTGGAAAGATAGCAGGTGCCCAGCAGTTGAGTGCACAGTAACATTCAAAATGTGTAACAGCTGTGAGAGTTTAAAGTAGAAGGCTTCTGAAGAAATCCTAGAGAAGTAGAGCCATACAGGGAGTAGGCAATGTGGAACAAAAAGACAGGCGGTTCTGAACTCCAGCACGTGCTCACCATATATATGTATTCAGATACACTGAAAAAGCTCATGAAACTTAGGAAGACTTTGACTTGGGGTCTTCTGGTTTCTGGATTTTTTTTTTGCATTTGCTTAGGTATTTTCTTGTCATGGCTAACTGCATATCACGTAGAGCTGAATACATCTTTGTGTATTGTTTTTGTTCTGTGGACCACAGTCCCAGACCAATAACAGTCCATGGAATTAGGAAACATAAACAAGACCTGTTGGTCTTGTTAATGGCTTGGAATTTTAATCAGCATTTGCATTAGAATCAAGTCTGAAGCTCAGCTGACGTAAGTCAACAAATATAGTGATAGATCACAGTAAATAATGAATTACAGTTGGAATCTGTAGAGGGAATTATTATTTTCCATTTTTCAGAATATGATATGGAATGTTTCAGTACAGGGACCTATGGTGTCCCTATGACCTCTAGTCACAGACTTCAGGGTATGGTAATTCCAGTTTAGATGGACTTAAATTGTAACACATTTTAATTCCTTGCTTTTCATAGTTTCTGTATTGGAGTAATGACATTTTAATGATTTAATATGAACTGTGATTACCTAAGAATGCAAATAAAGCACTTATAGCAGTATTTTTTTTATGAGTGATATTTGTTAATGATGCTAATATTATGAAAGAAGAAAACAAAATGAAAGCAGAAAAAATGCTACAAACTTTTCCTGGCAGACTTTTACTTCATAATTTATTTTTGCTCAGGTGTTTACATTGATATCTTTTGCTGAGCCACTCCTGTATTACTTTTGAAAAGATAAACATGCAACTAAGTAATAATTGCTGTTTACATCTATTCTGATTGAAAGATTACTGAACATTTTAGTGTTGATCATGGAGCAAAAGAAAATTTAAAGATTCTCAGAAAACTGTCATGACATCTTTTAGGCAAACTTGTAAGTGTTCCGTTTCACAAGTGGTAGATTAAAATCTTAAAAACTGATTCTTTTTTTGCCAACTCGACTAAATATATCACTGTAAGTGACAATGTTCTCTTTTTACCTTGGAATTGCATTAAAGAAAGAGCTGACAGGAGCATGTGTCCTCTCTGTAACCTATATTTGGTCTCCTGTTTCCTGATGGATTTTTTCCTATGTGAGTTAATTATATTTCTAATAAATTATTTGTGAAATTAATCTCTTTCTCCTACATCCTCATTACATTTATTCATGTTGCTTACATCTAGTTATTTTAGTCATGTCCTATGAAGGGAACTCTGTAGATGTCTCTTAATGTCAGCTAATATAAATGGCCTACTTGGCACATGGGCTTCAAACATAATGAAATCTATTTTTAAGACCGATCACTTGGTGTTCTACAAATGCTTTGTACGTGAGTCTTGAGGTTGCATGTGCTGGTACCTTTGTGTGTAAAGTTCATGGGCAAGGATCAATGAAGGAAACCTGAATATAGCTATAACATGACTCGTATGTTGTTGTCCATCTGAGAAATTATCTGATGGTCTAGCTTAAACACTTTTGTCATTTGGAGTCAAGAATAAGTTTGTTTCAAAGTGGTCAGTCTGATGGGACTTCTTAAAACCATCAGACCCTGTGAATCTGTATATATTGCTCTGAAATTATGTGTACAATGCCTTAGTAGCTGGAGCATTCACTGTGTAAATGCTTCCTTGATTCAATTCCTGTATCACCTTGAGAAACCGTAAGCTTCCATCTGCCACTTTTCAGAGTAATTGCTTGGTGGTAGGCTCAGTAGGGTATCTTTGCTGTAACTACAAATCTTACTGCACCTCCCTACCCTTTTCTTAAACAGCAAGGTACATGCAGAAGCAGGTTCTGAATAGAAGGGCATGTCTTCCTGGGCCTTCAGCATGTTTACCATGCCTTACGTTTCCTTTTGCCTTGTTTGAGGGAGCTCGCAATTCTAGTGTGTGCAGTCCATTTGGTTTTGTTTGTAAATATCTATTACAAGTTCTGGAACCACGCAGCAAAAAATTAAAACCTACAGCAATGGTCAAACTATGGTCTGAAGTGTCCTTCGAGTTTTGCAGCCTAGTAGGAACTGCTATCACAAAATGGTGCTCTAGTTTTCTTTAGGTATCAGTACAAGATTTTTCCTGAAGGGAAAAAGAAACTTTTATAGTTTTACATTTGCTGATTAACTTTCATGGTTGGCAAATACTGTGAAAAATATTAGACCATAGAAAGTAAGAACTCCCCATGCTGTGATATGTTTTTTCATGCAAATGTTTTGTATTAACATAAGTCCTTTTACTGAATAAATGAGTTGATTTTTTTTTTTTTTTTAAATAGACATAATTCCAGACAGTTGTGTGTGTGCATTGAGCCTTATAGCTTTGGGCCTTTGTGTGATTGTGCCAAAATTCATGTTGTGGTATCTGCGGATGGATTCAATACCAGTGCATTGTGTAGCTCTGCACAGTGGTCAGGAAGACATCTGCTTTTCCTTCCCTCCTCACTGGTCTTTATAATTCAAGGTATTGGTGGATAAATGTCGTTGTTCATTTACAAGAGGATCTACAGGCTTGTTCAGGAAGAATACTTACTGAACTCAGAGGGACTTCGTGCTTCAGTGCTTTCCTGAATATATTGAGAGAGACTTCAGCATATGCTATGCTCAAATGTTTTTTTGAACTGGGACTTAAAGGTTTTATAAAATTAAAAGGCAATATCATTGTAGACATTATTAAAAATTCAGACGAGAGTTATTATTATGTAGAGATTTTATTCAGCAATATCACACATCACCACAAAATTCAGTTCTTTAAATGGCCCCTTTGCAATCATTACAGTAATTTAATGGAAATATAGACACTGTCGCTCCAGAAACACTAGCTCTTCTAATTTCACCATTTCGCACAGCTACTGGTTCAGACAAGCACAACTGTTTCTTTTGCCTGTCTCACTTCACTCGTGAATATCCTAACGTTACAAAGGGCTATTTGCTGTAGAAGTAAATTAGTTCTTGATCCCACTGGTAGTAAGCTTATTCTTTGCATAAAAAAGTTTACTGACAATATCTAATGTTTCTGTTTATGTAGTTCTTTTCACATCAATTAATTCTACATTAAATATATATATATGATTTCTAAAAGAGCAGCAGGATTTTAAATATAGGCATCGTATTGATGAGGATATATTAAGATTTTACTGTGTCATAGCTCCTTCCTGTTACAGGAATGACTTAGTTAGACACTAGATGAAATAAAACAAAACAAAACAAAATCAAGTAGTAACACCAATACTAAATAACTTTGCATTTTTTAATCTGTACCAACACGTTAATTGTTACTACTACTTATTGTTAACTATTAAAATAAAATCCTGAGATAGTTAGGTGAAATCTAACTGCCTGAAATCTAGGGCTTTTTAGATGTCAAAATACTAAAAATCTGAGGTTTTAAAGAAAAAAAACCCATACATCTTGAATAGTCAGTACAGCCTCTGGCAATGAAACAGATTATTACCTTTCAATGATGCAGAGAATAAGCAAATCTGTTTAATGGTGCCTAGTCATGCATTTACTGCAGTCTGGGGTGCGGTGTTTTAGAAACTGTCAGGTCAAAAATTGTCAGGTCAAATGCATAGGCATATGCATCTCTTCCGAAGGGAGGTTTTCTGGGGCTTATGATGGGGAGATATAGTCTTGTTAGATTTTGGAAAAAATAGATCTACTACCGAGTTAATCTTTTGTCAGGCAAATATTTATGAATTTAGCACTCTGAATTTATCTCACCGTTAAACTCTTCATATATAATTTAAAAAAACCTAGGAATTTGCTGCATTTTTGTTTTGATTTTTTTAATAGTTTTTCCTATATTTATGTAAAATTAGTATTCCTTCCAAATATATGTTTCTTTTTAACTTTTTTTGATGTTGGGTTCCATTGATATCTTTTCACGTACTAGGGGAAATGTTTTAACTATTTTTATTTGATGTAAATTTAGAAATGCCTTTTCTATTAGCAGTAATGAACTGAAAATCTCATACTTATTTCGTTAATATTGAAAATCTCTTTACCATTTATACACAGTGAGAATGAGGCTCTAATTCTGTTCCAGGACTGATAAGAATTGTTATTAGTGGCTAGCATTATGGTAATTCGATTGTACAGTTATTATAGGAGCACTGTTTCTTAAAATAACCACTTTGTATTTTAAAAGAAAGTAATTTTCAAAGAAATTAATTGTGGACTAGTCACTTTTCAAGTAAATAGCTAATTTCAACAACATATTAGAAGTTAGCTGTTTTCTACCGAGTGTTGATCAGTCAGCAATTGTGTGTAGCACCTCTAGTGAAAATTATTTTTGGAAAGTCTAGACATGGTTCTATAGAATAAGAAGTGGAGGTGGAGTAAAAATTGCATACTTTTTGCAGTGACGTGTTGTTAACTTATTAAAAAATGTGGTACCACTTTAGTGTCACTGTTCAACCTCCAGTGAATCGAGATCTTCACAGTTCTCTATTTTTCTTAATTAAAATGCACCTTAGCATTCAGTGTGGAAAAAACCCCAAACCAAACCCCACCTTTTTCTGATTTATTGACTAATGTATCAGGAAGTTAAGGAATTTAACATAATTGTATCAAAATATTGCAAAATGAGAAAAATCCTGAAATTCTGCTAAATGACTGCAAATTCTTAAGAACGGTCTATTGTTTTCAGGAATTAGAAAATGGTCTTTGGCTTTTTAGTCTTCAGCTATTTTTTATCATGGATGCAATATATGATGGTGCTGGCAAAAAAAAACAAACAAAAAACAGAGCTACTCATTCTGATCAACCTAGCTTTAAGTTTTCCTTATATGTCAGAAAATATGGTGTAACTGAAAGGATATTTAAAGGATTTAGACCGTCTACTTTCTCTTGTGTTTGAAAGGAGCCTTGAAATATTTCTTGAATTATCGCTGCCAGAAATAGCCTACACATACATTTTTGGTGATTGTGCTTGATTGGCAAGGTATTGGCAATGTATATACAATAAATGTGAGAGAGGTTTCTTCTATGTAAAAGAGTAGGATATCTGAGAAGATATGTCCATTTATGCATCTAAAAATGATACCATGATTGACAACTGATTTCTTCAGTGTGTTCATTAATTTATATCGGCGATGAAAGCTCATTACTGCTTCGTTAGTGGAATAGGCCAACAATTTTTCTGGTCTGTGTGGATATACTTGAACAGATAAATTAATTTTTCATGAATTTACGTTTTTCAAGCCTGAACAAAGGATACATTTATATTCACTCAATCCTCATTTTACCAAAATATCTCTATAAAATTTTGAGCTAAACTAATGTTTAGCAATGAGGAAGCAAGAAGAATAATTAATATGCTAGTATCCTTGACTATTGGTAGAATTCCAGTCATGTTTGTAAAATTCTAGAAATTCATACTGTATCATATCTTCTGGACAAACCATTTGACTCTCCGTTTTCCAGTGTTTTTTCCATAGACAGAACTTTCCATAACCATTAGTCACATTACTTTTGTAATTTTCTTTTTTAATCTCTTATCTCTCTTTAATCTTTATTCTACATGTCAAAATCTGGTCACTTTCTGTATTATATGCTTCATGAACTCCAAAATTTACTTCAGTGAAATAAGTATTGCTGATTTTAACGAAAATGTGTACAGCCTAAGTTCTTCATCCTAAGAGATAAACAGGTTTGAGAGAGAGAGGTTAAAGAAAAAATGTCACAGTAGGCTACTTATGGCAACTTCTAACCTTTACAGAACAATACATTATCAAATGAAATCATATAGACTTGTGGCTTGTTACTCTTGGAAGAAGAAATATTCAAGGGCACAGTTTACTGTCTCGACTTCTTTCACAAATGATACCCACTTATGTATGTTAAATGTGACTGTATAAATTAGTTGATAATGCTGTAGCTTCACTTATTTCTTCCATATATCCTGAGAAAAAAGAAATATTTTTAAAAAGGCAGAGAATAGCTGTATTTTTCCTCCACTTTGTCTATCCACATCAGTCATTTCAACTGAGAATACATGCCTCTCAGTTTCTGATTCGGCTTTGATTATTCTGTGTGAGTGCAGTGTGAGAAAGGAGAAGGATGAACTTTCTATGAAGGCTGAGGATACAGTATGGTGTCTCTGATGGAATTCAGGGCATCTGAGTCTTGACCCACTGTTCTACAGATTGCAAGTCATCTTCTTTCTATGAAATAAGCAGCACTTATAAGGTATAAACGAGCAGAAATTGGAAGTTTTCTTTGAAAAGGTTCATGTTGCATATGAAGTATTTGGCATGCAGTTTAGGTTGATGAAATTGGTTGTAGTGTGTGCAATTATTTGCACATATACACATAAATGTAGGCTACACTGCAAGTTGTGCCTTGAAAACCAATATGATATTTTAAGCAATAAAGAGCCTAAAATTCTGACTGGATTCTGTCCTCATATGTTGTATATGTTGTCCTCTGCAGCAGCAGCAAATGTGGAGTAGGATGTATTGTGTTTAAATGCAAAGTTGACATTTGCTCTTGAAAAATTGCTTTAAGTTAGCTTAATGTAATGCAGCGTTTCCATGTGAAAGCATCCTCACATATAGTTAAATATGTGCACTTAACTAAATATGTAGGATGGGTTGCTGATAGGCATGGATTAAAGACTAGCCATCATCCATAAATTATTTCTCACAAGCTGCAGCATGACAGAAGATCTGCTTGTGTATTATGCTGCTACCACGAAAACGCAGCAGAAAGGGAGCAGAAATATACTAGTTTAAAATATTTGTTGTTGTGTAGCAGCTATCCAAACACGGCTTGCAGCAAGATGACTCTCTTCACAGTGTGAATGCAGTCACTCAGATAGAGGCACGATGCAGTCTTCTGTCTTAATGAACCCAAATTAAACCAACTTTTGAAGAGTTTTGAAGTTATAGAGCCAGAGGAACAGGAAGTAGTTGTTCTCTGAACCAGAATTGTGTGGCTTGATGTTTCTTGGCTCTCATGTTATAAACTGATTCAAATGTTACTCCTCCGCTCTCAAGTTACAGCATTTTGTTTAGTATCTTTTTTGCCACACTAGAGAGGTGCCTGGGGTTCCAACGCTCTGCTGGGTGTGACAAGGTGTCTATCAGCCATACTGCACAAAAGCCAAAGGCACAAATAAGAGCCATAGGAGCAATTGTGGGAGACAACAGGAAGACTTAAGAGTATTCACAGGCTGATGCGTGGCGATTTATGCATTCCTGTGGCCATAATTCAAGCTGCCCTTTGGCATAACCTAAGCTTGTGCTTATCTAAGATTTAAGGCTTAAAATAGGTACTTTTTCTCTGTGGCTGTAAGGAAGATTAGGTCTCTCATCCATGCTGGAGCACTTCAGCTAGATTCAGCTCTTGCTGTTGGAAAGATACACTCGTAGGATTATGGCACAATTGTGGAAACTACTGCTGTTTTCTTGGTTGGAGACTTATGGACAACCTCAGAGGGGAAAAAAGAGAAAAAAAAATTACGTGCAAACTAGTTTGTGTGATACCAGAGCTGAAAGAGAGAGATGCACATCTGAAGAATGTCAGGAAACAGCAACAGAAGCAACAGCACAGTGCAAAGCCATTGCTATTATAGGAGGCCAGTACCCCCACCCTGTTACCTGCATGAGTGACCAGAAACAGACAAGCATATAGCAAGTTTTTTTAAAAAAGTCTTCTGGTATGTGAAATTTGTGTGGCATTGCTTACCTTTGCTGATGTATTTTGGTCATAGATTTATTTCAAGGTGTCTCATCTGTATTTCTCTTCCAGGTTCAGGTCCTTCGCAATGCAGGGGAAGAAGTGACCCTAACTGTGTCTTTTCTAAAAAGAGCACCTGCTTTTCTCAAACTGCCACTGAATGAAGATTGTGCATGTAAGCCTTTATTACTTGTCCAGAAGAAAACTCAATTCAGTGCTCATGATCACTTCCAGCTTCTGAATCTACTGTGCATTAAGGGTGATTCACAGCAGCTTTTCTGGTCAGCGCTGCTTTCTGAATATGAACTGCTCGTATTGCCTGGTCTTGTGGTCTCAAGCAAAAAATTGCTATCTACTTGAAAAACAGATCACCTAGCACATGACAAATCAGTAACTGGAAAGTTTCATGTAAAACAGGGATTTATGTTGGTTTAGCGTTCCTTGTATCCTGATACAGAGTATTTAAAACCAGTTTTTTAGGCAGCATTAGATAAGATTTTAGTCTGAAAGAGTTTTGTCCTGTGAATGTGGAAATGAGATGGTGTGTATGTTTGGAAGGCTTAGATTTTCCATTTAGAATTCAGAGGCTTTCGTGGAGGAGGTGTCTGTCTACCTAAAAATAAATTACTCTCAGATGATTAGTATTTTGTTTAAGTCCAACTGAGTTTAGTCAATGAGCCCCATGAGAGACATATGGAGACAGCTGTCTTCCTTTAATTATGTTAGATTGTAAGAGTGGGTGCATAATTATAGAGAGTTACAGCATATCTAAGCATATTTATATGTCAGCCTTTGCCTTTTGTCACTGCTGCTTTCCTTCTGCTTTTTGGTCCTAAGAGGATAAAATAAATTACTTAATTTTTAAGCAACTAAACAATAAAAACTGATTTCAGTACTTTCAGCCTTTGATTTTAAGTTAGTAGGAATTAAATAGACAACATTATGAATTAATATTTTATCCCATTTTTTAAATACTATCTTTATCTTTTGCCTAGATATTGAATTTTAGTGACACAAGAAAATAAAATTAGATCATCATATTCATATATAAAAATGAATCCCAGTACATTAGTCTCTTTTATGAAACGTTGTGGTACCGTGGAGTAATGTGTTACCCTGAGTAACACAGACAAACATACATCTGAATTGATACTATCATGTTACTTATGAGCTGTAGCACTGTAATTTCCTGAACTGATACAATGATTCGTAGAACTGTAAAGTCTGAGAATAACAGAAGTGTTGTCTGTGTTGTTCTTTCAAATGAAAACCAGGTGAGGATGTAGACATTTTCCTTTTATTTCTGAATTTGCAAAAAGTTTTTTTGTTTTGTTGCATTTTATTTTACTGAATAGAATATTAAGGATTTTTTAGCAAAGTGCCACAGGAGGGTTTACTGAGCGTCTGTTCAGCTTAAAAAGGAACTGCACTTAAACCGGAAGACAGATACTGGCTGAATGGAGAAAGTAAATTAATGTTAGAATTGACAAAACTGATGGGGAGAGGAGAATACATACACACAGACATATGCAAATTTGAGTTATAACATTTTGAATTATTGAAGATTATTCATGCTTCTGTTAGGTGCCCCCAGTGACCAAAGCAGCGGCACATCCTCTCCCCTGTGTGATAGCGGTTTGCATCTCAACTACCATCCTAACAATACGGTAAGAACTTATATTTCTTTCATGGAATTACACAGAAGAATAGTACTAAAATAGCTAAGTTGAAGTAACTACTAAAAATAAACAACACAGCAAGTGCTCTAATTAACATTTGGCATAGTTCCATAGGGGGGAAAAATGTGTTGCCATGTATTATGGCTGGGATTAAACTGTGATAAATTATACCAGCCGAGATTGTACCTTGTTTGATGTGATTATTGTTTTTGTCAGAGAAATAGGGATTTTGAAAAAGTTTTCTCTTCTGCAGTATTTCCACTGTATAGGAATTGAAATTACTAAAATGAAAGTATATCTATTTAAAGAAAACCTAGAAGAATTTTTTTCAGAATATTTTTCCATGGTCTTTATCTAATTTATTAGCTAAAAAGTTTTGGCAAAGGATGATTTAGGTGCATGATTTTGCCTTTTTTAAGGTAAGAGTGTTTTATTTATAGTAATTTACACTTAAAATTTTACTGAGGAATGATTATGGCATAATAAAGCATTATAGAGCAAGGTCTGTGTAGGATGAAATGCTACAGATGTTGGACCAGATTTTTAGAAAAAGATGCCTTTGAAATGCAACCAGGGGAGCGGTGGTGGTGATTAACAATTTTCTTAGCCAGGCAATGCAAAATTTCCATTATTTTATCTAATTCTAAAGGAGTTTTTTTCTCGATATTTGATTTTGTGATAGATAAAAATGGACAGATAAAATAAAAAGAATGAGTAAATAAACCAGTATACACTGTAATTATTACAGATCTATTTAAAAAATATAAACATTGTTCAGTAGACTTTGCCATTTCTAATTTCTGACTTGTTTTATTATTCTTTCACACTTTACTTGTAAAGATTTTAATAGGAGCCCACAGACTTAAAAGTCAGCACAGATTTTGAGACTGATTATAATCTGGGAAACCTTTAGGTTTTGTACACATTTATATGACCTGACATTCATAAAAATGGGATAAAAACAATAAAGTTGCCATGATAATGCAGGTCTAATAACTATATATATATGTAGTATATATAAGTAGTGCAGCAACATCAGAAGCAGACTTTTCTAATCAATCTATATATGTAAGTATGTAGAAGGGCTATTGCAGCAGACCCTAAACTTATTTTGCTAGCCAACTCAGTTCTAACTTTGCTTTTATGATAAAAAAACGTGCTTTTGTTTGTGAATTTCAACTCCATAGGTGTCAAAACTGGTATAAATTAGCTACAGTTTCTATTTGAACTGATAATAACTTACTGCTTAACTTACTGTTTAAATAATATAATCATGCATCATGACTCTATAATTTACTCTAAGTTAAATTCTACTTAAGACTAGGATGTGGTTCTTACCTTCGATGTCCCCTTGTAATGGGAATAGAGTGCTTCATAAAATCAGATGAGACCTCTGTATGAATTCCTAAATTAGGTACAACTCTCATGTCGTGTTCCTTCCTTTTTCTCAGAATATTCTCTGGAATGCATTATGACTTATGACCATAGTCTATTTCTTAAGCGTTGGTGATTCTTATGAAGGAGAATTCTGACTCAGAATTTGGAGTAAACAGGGCTAGTTTTGGTATTTTGTCAGCAATACAAAGTGTTATGCAAGCTAAACTTAAGGTTAACATTTCTGTCAGATCTGCCAGATCTAGTCCTACAGTTTTCATCTAAATTTTTTGCTACATCTCAGCTTTTCCCTCAAATTTAATCACAGATAAGAAAAGGTTCCTAAAAGCAGACAGAAACATTAAAAATTCAAGACATTGTTCAAAACAACAATCTAGTTAGTCTTCCTAGCCAATCATTTATTTATTTGGCTTGAATCTATGGGACGTTTCACTAGAGATTCAGTGTTTCAAATAGATTAACTACTTATGATAAGCCTGCTGTTCAGCTAATTTGAAACTGGAGATTAAAAAAATGTAAGCGATATAGGATATACAGGTACAGTTTTACTGATATAAGTACTACATACATTTCTGTGAGAATCATACCTCTTCAGAAAGTAACATCATCGCAAGCACTATTTTCTAAAGCTTTTTTCTAAAGAAAGGAAGAGATGTTGGATTTCCAATAAGAAATTATCATAATTTCTCTCTTCATAAGCACTTCACATTGAAATATATATTCAGTAAAAATACTAATGAAGTTAGACTAGATATTTAAATGTTCATTCTTTGTAAATATGATCATAATATGATCATAATATAATATGACCATGATAAAGTTGAATTTTCATATAAATCATGTGTTCTGTAAATAGGTAAAATTCAAGTTTTGATCATAAGCGTGTAGTTTTGAGTAAATGATTTTCATCACGTTAAATCCTATTCAAAATTTTCATGTTTTGAGGTGATGTCATTATAATAAGCATATATGTAAATGTGTACAAGGCCACAGGAAACAACTGGATTGTGGTTTTATTGTGAACAATTCAAAGATCAACTTTATTCACGGTACAGGTATAAAACTAGTAGCTGATAATGTGATAAGTAGTAAATTCTCACTTTAATTCATGACTAGTCACTTAAAAAAAGATACCATCTGTTTTCCCTAGGTTTTTAGAACACTGCTCCTCACACTTCCTTTGAGCATGTTGATGTTAAAATTTATATGAATTTGTTTTATTTGTGAGAAGAAGTTCAGAATCTCTCCAGTGCTAGCTGAAACTGATACCAAATGATTTGTAGAAAGTCGAACACAATGCTAAGTGAGATGTAAAGTTTTTGAAGTGTATCACGCTCTTTCTAAATCTGCTGAGTACTTATAATTAAGCCCAAAACTGAGAAGGACCGTTTAATGTTTTTCAGGATACGTTATCATGTTCCTCATGGCCAGCATCCCCAGGACTTAGGTGGGAAAAAAGATGGTGTGATCTCCGATTAATTCCTCTTCTTCATTCTCGGTTTTCCCAATACCTACCAGGATCAGATTTGTGCAGGTAAAGAGGTTCAGAAAGTTGAAACTGTTGGCTACTTTGTTGACAGATGCAAGCCTTAGGGACTTGCCTTGTTAGAGGAATGGCATTATTAGTTTCAACACAACTATCAGAGACATTCAACATAGGAGCTTTCATAAAAGTCTATCTAGATCCATCTCAGCCCATATTCTTCTCTAACATCAGCCAGGATCAAGTATGTGGGGAAAACGTGATGTTCGTGCCTGCACCTAGTGATTGGCAAGTTTCTCAATTTGAGATTTTGTTTAGGTCATCATATTTAATAAATGCAATTTCATGACAGTCAGATTTCAGATCTGTTCTGCTATATAAGTCAGATAAGATACAGAAATGAGTAGAAGTACTCACGTGGCAAATTAAAACATGTTAACATGTTCAGCTACTCATAGACCTAGGGTTTTAAAATTCAGTCTTTTCATCAATAGAACACAACCTTTAAGTGCACATTATAGAACTTGTACATTACAGAGAAAGATTTTTTAGGTAGTAATGATATTCTTGGGATTTAAATTTCCAGAAAATAAATTTTAAAGTAGATTCATACAAAAAAAAAAGCTGAATTAATACTCAAACCTTGAATAGCTACGTTAATAATTTTCTTGTGTCATTGCATGCTGTCTAACACAAGTAAGTAATAGTACTTAAAGGAACCAAAAATGCAGTATAAATATTGGAGAGTAAGTGAGTTTGTCTTCAAAAAGTATAGAAACAACATTTTATGTTGCTAGCAAGGCAGTTTGTAAGAGTGTTTTAAATTAGTGTAAGCATTTTAAAATGTGACTGACTCACAAAATTGTTTATGAGAGAAAGGTAGATACTTTTAAAGAGAAAACGCTATAAAGAGCAACATCAAGAAAAGGATATTGAAAGTAATATAAGAAAAAAACATGGAATGCAAGTTAATTCATTACCTTTTAGTAAGCTTTTAAGTTACCCTTTTGTTGGCATTTACAAGGCTGCTGTCACTATATAAAGCCTAACAAGTTTATATCTCTCATTCTTTGAAAAGACTGACATGGAAATACATCATATCATTACCACATACACTATTGAGCCTCATAATCATATTCTAGCTTTTCTAGTAGGATGCTTGAGACACATGAATTCCAGAAAGTATCTATATAAAAATCCAGAGGGCATTCAGGTTAATCGTGAAAACCTTATTAATTTTGAGTGTAACTCTTGAGTTTTAGAAGGCACAGAACTCGAGAATAAGAATTCATCTGATCTTAAATTTTGCTGTATTATCAAGTGATTTTTGGGATTGTAAAGTGATTATAAAGTAATATTTGTTCTATTTAATGCAAAACACATTTAATACAAAACGTGTATTTAATACATTATTTTTTAAAGTTTGTTTGGTGGTATGGACTTTGGCTGGTAGATTAATTACTTTTACTATAATTCGAGGCTAAGGATATTTTCTACCCAGACCACATTCAGAAGTCATTAGGTAACCAAGCATCTTATAGCCTCTGCTTTTTGATACATGGGCAAGAACACTCTGGATGAATGGATTTGAATGTGCACAGATCAAATGTGCGAATAGTCTGATGTCCTGAATGCATCAGGATTGCTGTGTTTGCAGTGTAAGTGAAATTTGTGAATAAAAACTGAATCTGCAACATGGTGGGTTTTTCTTTGCTTGTGTAGGTTAGTTCACACATTAATAGATTCCTTGGATTCCTTGTTTGGTTTACAATAGGCTGAGAAGAAAGAAGGAGACTCCTGAAAATAACTCTATTCTTCTTAAAAGACATAATCCACAAATTTCTCTGAGCATCATGCTGTGCTTTTTATGTAAGGACTTAGAAATTTACTCTTGAAGAATTTACTTTTGTATTAACTGCCATTTAAAATAAAGGACATAGAAATAAAAGCTAGCTACATTACCTGAAGATGCTTTAAATAAATCTCTCTCAAACACTTCACCTGAATTATTGTGAAAAAGAGTTTATATCTTTGGGATTTTAAAGAAAAGTCACTACCTGTGTGAAAAGGCAACTAAACTGATAATTAAGATGTTAGATTTAGATAAACCACTGGTCTGTGCATGATCACGTAAGGATGTATAAGTCTTATTGTTCTGTAAGAGCTAGTTCTCATAATGGGACTCCAGAAGCAAATGCATGACTTAAGTTTTAATGCTCCTCCTGACCAAAGGAAAAACCTGCGTTTGACATGGAGACATAAAACATAAAGCTACTATCTATCTCTACCTTTGTGGTAGAGATAGATAGTAGCTTTATGTTTTATATAATTTGGATACGATTTCAAGAGGTTAAATATAAAAAAAAAAAGCCACAACAAAGAAACAAAAAAAACCCAGATACCCAACCTTTGCAGGTTGGGTATCTGTCTTGAGATGTTATCAGTGACACTCAGTTTTACATGGATGGTAATACTCATTTTGTCTGAGCCATTCTCTAAGAATCTGAATATTGTACTTAGTTTTAAGCCATGAATTGGTCATTAAGAGATGGGTTTGTAGCAGAATGCCAGCAAGTGGAACTTGTTTTTTGCTGTATTTTTAGTAGTCTCTTACTCTAGGGTACGCATTAATATTTTTTGGTTCTGAAGTCAGAGACATGTGAGCTTTCCAAAGGCTATCAGCCAGGAAGAACATTTACTGAAGAAGTTTGGAATCTTACTGTGTTTAAACAGTGTATTATAAAAATGAAACCAAAGTTGTTGAGAAAAAGGTACTCATATTACACTGAATTTCTCAAATTGTTGTCCATAGTGTCCAGTGCACATTTTCCTTCTCAGTGATCTACAGCGTTAAAGTGTTAATGCCTTGATATGCATCATCTATTTCACTTGTTTAGCTTCTGAAGTCATGCAGTGTTGGTCAAGGTTCTGTGGAGCTAGTCTATGGAATTTTTTTATAGCTTTATGAAAACATAATATAGTCTGAGTTGACCTTTTAGCATGATCGTTTTAATATGTCAGGTATTTATAAAACAGGGAAACCAGTAGTTTTTGGGTGTTCAGTGGCTGACCTTTACTGTAGTTGAACGAAAGCATTTCTGCAAGTATTGTTACGATGATATGCTGGAACAGATGAAATTTTATTCTGACCTGATCTGTTATGACATGTCTATAGGCAAAATGCGTTCCAAGTGATTGCTGTGGATGGGGTTTGCAGTGGAACAATTCAGTGTCTCTCTGCTGAAGACTGTATTGACTGGCTACAAGCAATAGCAAGTAACATTTCCAACCTCACAAAGCACAATGTAAGTATGGATCCGAGTAAGCCAGAAGGTTTCCCAATCATATTTGATTATTACTGTCACAAAAGCCTAATGGGTTCACACATGGAATTATCTGCATATAAACAATGCTGGAGGCTGTCTGAGAGAAGTCAACTCAATTTGTCATCAAATCAGTCTTTGTGAGAAATCATTGAATGGGAAAATATTCTCCCCTACAGTCACATAGTTCACTTCATCGCTATCAGAGTTACTCACTTCACAGCAATACCAGCTAGCATTAGAAGCAAAGACCAGACACTCAGAATAAAGGCAGATGTGATGGCAAGCACATAGGAAAGCAAAAAAATCTGTACTTTCTTGATAGTTTGAGAAAGCACATTATCAGATCTGAATTAGATATTAGGTCTGTTAAGTTACCATTTAACACAAGGAGAATGGCAAGGCGCTTCCATGATACAGATACAGATGTTCGTTATCAGCAATGATTAAATGCATTTATGCTTCATGCACTATACTTTTATGATCTGATCTTGTGGGATAAATATATCTTTTTATTGAAGCAAGAATAAATGTTATGTGTAAGTTTTCCCAAACTACTAATAAGTTCAATTGAAAGGTCTTCTGGACCTGGTTAGAATGTATTTTGTATTTGACAGGTTATGTGTAGTTTTTCTCTTAGAAATCTATGATACCTTTCCTGTTTTTTCTCAAAAAATATGGAACACATGGGTAACTCCATTATTTTGAATTGAGTTATAACAAGGAAGCCCTTGAGGATTTAATTTATGTTCTCCCAGATTTCCTTAAATCTGCTTTAGCCTCCCAAACCTGCCTCTGAATTTGCTTGTCTCAAATACAGGGAACACATTGAAGGAAGTTGTATTTCTTGTAGATTTATGTTCAACATCCAAAACGATGTTCCATCTGGCAGCAATATGTAGAAGTCATTGTATTACAAAAACGTGACAGACATGAATTCATCCACCATCTGCAAGCTTCTACACAGTACAAGCCAACTTTATGGCTATTTATTCATACTTATAATATTATTGCTATATAGAACCTTTTCTTGCTAGGCACCCTGATAACTCTAAATTCTATTTTTTCTCTTGCTGTTGTTAGTTCATTCTATTAATGGTTCTTGCTGCCTGAAGTACTTTGTTTGTTTACAACAATAGATAGCCACACCTAAATTTTATCTGATATTGCTTTATACAGCTCTGGTGAGACTATAACTATGGTTGCTTAATGTAAATTGAATTTTGGCAATGCATTGTTGTTACATTATATATTTCAGTGTTTTAAAAATGAGTACAGTTTATAATTCTACACTAATTTCCATAAAATACAGAAACAATGTATCTAATGTTTTATGATATGGAAATAGTCAATAATACTACTATTATGCCAATCTTTATATTTACTTTATCCCAAAGATATGCTGTAAAATAATTGTGAGAGTCAGGATTTATGATAATTATCCATGAATCTATTTTTAGGACTGTCCTAATTGTTCATAGCCCATATGAATTTATGGAAACCAATGAGACTTTATTTTCTGTACCATACTTCTATTTGAAATTGTTAGTCTCCAGGAAGAACTAGTTATGTGACTGCATATGTGAGAAGTATATGTAAGAAACATTGGGAACACTGAGTGGAAAATATGAAACTGTTGCTTGGAACAATGATCAGATGTGATTAGAGGTCCCTGTATTTTCTTTCTTTACAAGATTGTCATTGATATACAATATTGTGCATATTAGCATTTTTCCTCTGAGAGAGGCATTTACTCACTGTTATTCTCCCTTACTGTGGCATCAAATACAAGAAACAAGGAGAAACAAGGAGACTGAACGATTGTATTTGAACTTTTGGACAAATTGAGATTTATTTACTTTTCTGAATTTTAGTTTCAATTAACTTAATATTTCTGTCTAGAGATTGTGAAAAATAATTTATTTCATTTAAATACCATGTAGCTCAGCTAGCTCACGTGCTCTTTCTCACTTCTACCTTTTGAAACAAAGGAAGCTGATGAAAACAAGAAAGATTATATAAACTAAATTGTTTCTCAAATCATTTCCTTTGCCAGTGTATGAAATTTTGACTCTGAAGATTGGAATTTATTTTGCCTAACATTCGATGTCTTAAAGCAGAATGTCTGAACAGTGATACTTATGATTTACTTTTGACATCTATTTTATTATGACATTAATTCCTTCAGGACATCTTTTTTTCCTTTGACTGATAAGGGACCCTAAGATAGTGACTTCAGACTTTGATACCAAAGGAGATGTGTATATCCTGACACTGATGTCTTTGAGGGACCAGAGACACTTTCTCTGAATAAATCTACCAAAGAAGTGCCTGGGTGTTTTGACAAAAAAGTATACTAGTCTCAACCAGAAAATATGAATTATTTTAATGTTTCATCCACAAGCTGGCTGAAAAAGTCATCTGATGGTTCAAGCCCCACAGATGAGCATGAGAAGAACATGGCTTTCCCTTAATATGTTCCCATATGTGTCTTATAGTTGTGAAATGTGAGTCTCTGGCTCCAAAATCTAATGTTTGAGTCTACAGTGGAATTAGGTTTTTGAAGGGGAATGTCAAAACCTCTTCTGTGGTGATCCTCTTCTCCAGGCTAAACAACACCAGTTCCCTCAGCCTCTCTTCATAGGACTTGTGCTTAAGTCCATTCACCAGTTTTGTTGCTCTTCTCTGGACCTGTTCCAGTACCTCAATATCTTTCTTGAACTGAGGGGCCCAGAACTGAACACAATACTCAAGGTGTGGCCTCACCAACACCGAGTACAGGGGAGGATCATTTCCCTCGTCCTGCTGGCCACACTTTTCTTGATACAGGTCAGGATGCCATTGGCCTTCTTGACCACCTGGGCACACTGCTGGCTCATGTTTAGCCTCCTGTCAATCAGTACCCACAGGTCCCTTTCCACCTGACTGCTCTCCAGCCTGTAGCGCTGCATGGGGTTGTTGTGGCCAAAGTACAGGATCCGGCACCTGGCCTTGTTGAACTTCATCCGATTGGACTCAGCCCATCTCTCCAGCCTATCAAGGTCCCTCTGCAGAGCCCTCCTGCCTTCCAGCAGGTCGACACTCCCTCCCAACTTGGTGTCATCCGCAAATTTACTCATGATGGACTCAATCTCCTCATCTTAATCATCAATGAAGATGTTAAACAGAACTGGACCCAACACTGATCCCTGAGGGACACCACTGGTGACCGGCCGCCAGCTGAACGCAGCCCCATTCACCAGCACTCTCTGGGCCCGGTCATCCAGCCAGTTCTTAACCCAGCTGAGAGTGCACCTGTCCAAGCCATGGGCTACCAGTTTATCCAGGAGTATGCCATGGGAGACAGTGTCAAAGGCTTTGCTCAAGTCCAGATAGGCTACATCCACAGGCTTCCCTTCATCCACCAGGTGGCTTACCTGATCATAAAAGGAAATCAGGTTGGTCAGACAGGACCTGCCCCTCATAAAGCAGTGCTGGCTGGGTCGGATCCCATGTCCATCCTGAAGGCACTCAGGATGATCTGTTCCATAACCTTGCCAGGCACTGAGGTCAGGCTGACAGGCCTATAGTTGCCCGGGTCCTCCTTGCAGCCCTTTTTGTGGATTGGCGTGATATTTGCCAACTTCCAATCATCTGGGACCTCCCCAAAGTGCCAGGACTGTTGGTAGATGATGGAGAGTGGCTCGGCAAGCTCTTCTGCCAACTCCCTCATCACCCTAGGATGGAATCCATCAGGTCCCATTCATTTGTGTGGATCCAGGTGGCTCAGTAATTCATAGACTATTTCCACCTGGAACACAGGGGAGCCATTTGGTTTCCTGTCTCTATCTGTGAGCTCTGGAGGCCAGTTGTTGTGAGGGCCACCTCTCCTACTGGTGAAGACTGAGGCAAAGTAGGTGTTGAGTACCTCAGCCTTCTCCTCATCCCTGGTAACTATGTTCCCCCCCAAGTCCAACAAAGAATGGAGGTTTTCCTTGCCCCTCCTTTTGTTATTAATGTATTTGTAGAAGCGCTTTTTGTTATCCTTAACAGAAGTAGCCAAATTAATTTCAAATTGCGCCTAATTGATAACTGATAGTTACATTTTTAATACAGAGATATAGAAAATTATATTCTGACTATGACAGAAGAGATTCGAAAAACCCAGTATGCAGACTAGTCTAGTTGACTTGATTTCAAATTTTCATTAAAAGACAGACTTCAAGTATGCACTCTTTTCCTTTGTATTCAGTAAATTAGAACTAGTGTCCTTCAATGTTTGTAGACTGTGAACATTGTAGAGAGCGATACAACTAATTTTCATTTCTTTAGATGCCAAAAAAAGTGGCAAGATTACACATGAGGTGAAATACATTGGTTTAAAATTACAGAACATGAATTAACTTGTATATTGGTATGCAACCAAGATGCGTAGTATAGAAGTGCATTGTTGAAAGTGACTTAATGTCACACTATAATTAATGATGTGATGAATCCATAAAAACCATTAATTTCTGAAGATGGATTCCTCTACAACTTCAGACTCTTAAGATCCACCTGTATTAAAAATTAATCAGTTTTAGCTATAACCTCAGAAAGCAGAGGGGTTGTATTGAACCCAAAGTTTAGTATAAGCAATCCTGAAACTAAAGATCATGTGCTGAAACCTGAAAACCTTATATTCAACCTCAACTTGGGAACTCTAATTCCTCTATGAATTGACATGGTAGAAAAGTGTTTAATTTTTTTTTTTTATTGCCAGTTTGGATCACAGGCTGAATATTAGAAAGGGAACAAACTGCTTCTTCTACCTTTTCTTACTCATGCCACCAGTAGGTATTTTCAGTTCTACTATTCTGATTCATCTGTGAACTATTTGCCTTCCCATGAACTTTTAAACTGTATTAATTTCTGTGGTAATTAATACTTGTTTCTACTCTTTATCATCTATTTTATTAAAGAGTTTTATGATGACAGTATCCAGTAGGTTACATAACTTTTTAAAAAACTGTGCTTTGGAATAGTCTTAAGAAAATACTCCAAAGTCGTCTGCCCTATAAAGATCTACCTGTTTCAAATACATCCCTAATTGATGCTATTTTCAAGGGACTCGAAGGCAAAATTTTTAAAGGCCTTAGCAGGAATGAGATTTTACTGAAGGTCTCTTTCAAACTTCGTTCAGTTGAAAATTATTTGAGCACAGCAATTGTCTATTCAAGTACTGTGAAAATTAAAAAAAAAAAAAAAGAAGAAAAGACAGAAGCTTTAGGTCTTCATAACAAAAGAATAATAAAAAATACATTGCAGTTAGCATCTTCTAGAATACAGCTGAACGGAGTCTGGGGATTTTTCTTCCTGACTCAATATTTGTCACCCTTGCCCATTGCTTTTTCAGTGGCACTTTTTTATATAGTGAGTGCAATGATACTTTTTTTACCTTTGCTCTTCCATCATTTCACTGCAGACACTGCAGCAACTGCAGATTTATGCTTCTTACCTTGAAGCTAACATTTGACAGAGAAGAAACAACATGAACTTCATCAGACAGGAATGACAAGCAACTGAAGTAAGGTTACCAAGCAGGAGACGATAGAAACTGAGAATGCCAATAAGATCTTGCAAAATTTAGTTCATAGTAACTTAACTTTATTCCATCACGGTACATTTTCTAGGTAAGATAACATGTATCTGTGAAATTAATGAGGCATGCATATGTTGATGGTGGAGGCATGGCAGTAGCACAAAAGCAGTAGGATTGAGAGGTCTACAAACCAAATGTGAGTTTGGCAGTATTTCCCTAAATTTAAACCATTATTTTGAATGAAGTTCAAAAGTTCAATTGAAACAATGGCTTTAATCATATGATTAAAATATAATGCCTAATGAAAGAAACCACTACTGAGAGGACAAACACATTTGTACTCACTTTCACGGGACAAAAGAGAATAATAATACCTTGTCTTTGCAATGCCGAAGTTTGGGTAATTGTATAGGGATTCTATAAGTCACTAAGAAGAGGGAAAGGAAAAAAGTACAAATCAGGAGAAAAAAAACGATTAGGTTCATATGACCTCTTCCACTTTTGGGAAGAATGAAATATTACAGGACTACATTCAGTGTTTAGTAAGTTGTTGACCTAAATTAGTAATACATGTCTCATTGTACCATTGTTACATGTACCAGTAAGAACATATTATGGAATGTTTTATTACAGGAATAAATCAATGTCAGTCATATGAAGTGAACAGATTTCACATTTCAGTTTTTTAGTTGAAGTACCATGACAGACCATCAGGATGCTCTGACATCAGTCGTTTTGGAGTCTGCATGGATTTTATGATCTTAGATGCCCTGTGAACTGGGTATTACAATAATATTTAACTTTTTGTTGTTTACTAAGCTGTCTATCTTTGGAGCAAATCCAAAAAGATCAGCATTATTATCAAACATTATACAGTGGTATATACTATAGTAGTGTTAAAGGCAAATACTGTTTATCACCTAGAAATCAAAAACCTTGTAAAATGAAGATCAAATTAAATCTTCAGGAAGTCTTCCAAATAGAAGAACAGAGGAATATTTTTTACATATATAGTTTACTTCTACCAGGACAGAACTACTCAGATAAATTGGACATTATCTAATAAATGTACATTTGACTGGTTTCTAAGCAGTATTAAGCATTCAGGTGTTTGCACAATTCTGGAACTTAATTTTTTTTGTTCTGCATCATGTTCTAGATATTGTAAAGGAAAGCCTATAGAGGTAATCATTCCAATACTGATATTAGGCCTCTGCAGAAAGGTTTAAACCTCAGAACTGGATATACTTGTAACATACTACTGCCATTTTTATTTAAGGCATACATATTCAATCAAATAAATGTTGCCAGTGCAGTGTCCAAAGTACATAAACCAAATCTCTTCTGTTTTTACTCATTTTTAAGGTGGGATATTACAGTATGACACTTAAAAAATTAAAGCATATTTGTTTCTATATCACTGTTATCAAGTATTACACATGGCTTTTTCTCATATTTACCTGCATTTTAAGAAATTTTGGTCCAGGTCTTATTTTGCTGACTTGTTGCCTACACCTTGTTGACTGAAGAATTGTGGGGTATTTTTATATCATCTTGGATGTACTAATTTAGCTGTGAAGAAAAGTCCTGCCAAACTGTATTGCTGTTGCTCCAGTGTGTTTCACCTGCTCTTTTATAATGTGTCTTATTTTAATAGACAATGTCTATCATGTGGCAGGTCAGGAAAACAGTGCAAGAAAGGAATATATCTTTGAGAAATATTTTTTCCACAATCTGTCTTCTACAATAATCACCTTATCTGGGAAACTTACAGCAAGAAACTTCTGTCTTCATAGTTGGAGCATTTGTTATGACAAATTCTGATTATGGTGACAGCACTCATCGTTAAGACGTGCTGTCTTGCAGTCTTGGTTTGGAATGTACATGGTAAACTTCAATTAGTCATGATAGCCTTTCAAATGAAATCATATTACTTTTCTATACCAAAATTCTCCCAAATGTTAAATCTATTAATGCTATTTTTAATAATACATTTTAGGCTTGCTGTAAATAGTATTACAAGTCTTACAGTAGTCCATAATATCTAATAAAAATATTGCCATCTGTAATGCTATAAATCACCACTATAAAGCTCTAAAATATAATTTCAATGAAATAATGTCCTTAGAGACCATAAATTCAAAAGTCTATCTTTCAAAATATTATTCAAACAGAAGAACCACAATTTACCACAGAGAGAATATTTTTGCAATTTTATATATGATGCTGCCATGCAGCAAAGAATCCCTGCACTTTGTCTGATTCATCCAATTTCATATGGATTTAAATTAAATTGTAGCCCTGCACTAGAATTTAAATGAATATAATAAATCAGAATATTTGATATGTTCTTTAGTCTACATAAAATTTATATGAAGCTGTGAGAGTCTTTCTCTTCCTTCATTCTGTAATCACTGAAAGCTTAAGTTGACATACTATAATCCATTCGGTTGCAAGACGCTTTGGACGAATGTCATACTCAATCTCAACATCCCAGCACCCTGGTAAAAGATAACAAGAAGTCTGTAATTAATTTAAAAAAATCTCATAATTGATTTGCAGAGTGGTAGCACATGGAGAAGGAAAGTACTCATTAAGTTGCCCTTTCCTGCTAAAATGCCAAGCTGCCCTTTCAGTAGCAGTTGGAGACTTCCAGCTACTTTACTCTAGATTTTGTAGTGCAATAAACTGTTCAATATTCCACAGTTGGTTTATTTTAAGTGTGAGCATGTTGAAAATATCTGTTGAATCACAAACTGGTGTTGAAAAAATAGCAACTGGGGACTGGGAGGCTAGCCACTAGTAACTTTTTTTTTTATTCCTCCTCTTTGCTATTTTGAAAAAAACCCAAAGCAAAGTTAGCTTGTTTTCACATCCCTTTCCTCTTACATTGTTTTAAAATCTGTTTCTAAAAGGTGGTTACATCAAACGCTTTGCCTTTCTTCCAGAATCATTAAAATCAAAAAAAAAAAAAGGAATTCAAATGCACTCAAAAAGCCATAAAATACCTCAGGGAATACATTATTAGTAGGCTAATGTTTTGAAAACACTTACTCCATTTGGTTGTCTTGCTTCATAAAGTCCTATAGGCCACATTCAGATAGTGCCAGCTTATATTCGCCTGAGGAAAAGAATGGACTTGGAGGAAGAGGGAGAGGGCTGGGGTATAAGACAAGAATTTCAGTCATTCTAGGACAAGAGTTTCAAGGGTTTAGGGCAAATAAGTGAAACAGATCTCATAGAGATGCAGTGTTCTTCATAGAATCCTGAATTTCATCAGGGTTCTATCACCCTGGGGAAAGAACACTCTGAGGTCACAGAATTGAACCCTATCATTAAGGCTAAAGGGAAAAAAGAAGTAAATTGCTTTAATGTTAGGGGAGGGTTATATATATTCATGTAGATACAAATACGTACACATAGAATAAGATTTAATAAGTGTTAAATGTTAATAAGAAGTAAATACATTAAATCCATAACAAAATGTATAAATCGATTTTTCTTGATGCTTCATTTCACTCTGAAATCAAGCCTGCAATCCTTTTCTGTATGGAATAGTGTCTCAGAAAGTATTAATCAAATATATTTGATCAATAAATTTTTATATTTCATGCAGATAATCAATTCTTTATTCCCCAATTTTATGTTTTATGAACCAATTATCAATTATGCCTCGATAGTCTGTCAGGAGAGCCCTTTATAACTGAAGTGTGCATACTGAGTTCCTAAAATCTATTTTGATGTGAGATCTGTGATAGGGAACGTGGTCACTAATTTTTAGGTAGAGAATGAGGAAGCCATAAAACACTTCTGGAGAGGAGGCAACCAGGTAGTTAAAGAATGTCTGCTCACCTCACCTGTGACTACTTAATGTTTCAGTATCATAAAAGACAACATAAAATGTAACCCAGGAAGAACCTGATGCCTGTTAATCCCTACACTTACTTTTAGCTACATTCGCGGAAAGATGATGTAAGGTCAGTGCAGATTTATCTCTTTAACATGATAAATTCTAGTTTTACTCATAAGACTATTTTCCAAATGTCATAAGACAACTTTTATTTCCATTTCAAATTACTGATAGATATTCTACTACTCTTCCAGTGTGGTGCGTTGAAACCACACAGAAGATTACTACAAGTATTTTGTAGTCTGTTGTGCCAATAGTGAACTGACTATTTAAATAACAGGATAAAGTGATGTTTTCTTTAGATGAAACTGTTCAGAATTAGGTTTGAATATGTGCAACTAATCTATGTAGTGATGTATTTCCGTGTTTCATAAGTTTCCTGTTTGTTCAGACAAGGATTCTTAATCAGAAAGCAGAGTAAAATAGTGTATGTCCTGAGTCTAAAAATTATTGTAATCCTGTCGGTGCATGATCATACAAACTTACAGCAGTTTTCTCTAGGGAAGAATTTGTTCCCTGCCTAGCAGAAAACATTGTTTTCATTGTGTTTGTTTCCAAAGGTAATTTTGTAAGGTAATAAAAAAGATGAAAAACTTCCTATGGCATGTCAACTCGCAGCAGCTTCTCACATAACTCAGCTCATTTAGTACTGTCAGAGGAGTTTTAGCAGCTCTTCTTCTCTGGTATCTGATAGTCAAGAAACTGGACTTCTCTTTTTGTAACTACTTTTTATTGTTAAAACATAGGAATTCAATCTAATCCAGCTAAATTAAGTAATCTCATGGAAATGTTAGGTGTTTTTCCCTGAGAAGGCAAGATGCTCTTCACTCAATCTCCCTAGATAGTCAATAGATAGAAAAAAATGCCTTTAAGACTTGAAGAAAGTGAACCAGTCCTCCTAACTTAGGCACTTGTTTCTGTCTCATTAACTATATAAAGAATGCAGACATCTCCAGAGAGTAATCCAGTCTCCTTGAAGTAAATACCTGCCTCTTCCACTTCTAGTAGGAAATGGCAAGAGGCTACTTTAGCATAATACCTTTCAGGTAGGAAGAGTTGCCCTGACACGAGAGACAGGAACTTTTTGTGCTATTGAGCCTGCAGGGTCTGGTGCCACCTGTCTCTCCCCTGGCTGAGGGTTGTCTGGAGACAGAGCAGGGCTTAGGCTCTGCTTCCCTTTCGAGAAACTGTTCTCTTTGCTGTCCATTGACCCACAGGTAAAATTCTTGCCAGTGTTGTCTAGCAGGAGGCAGGCTATTGAGTAGGATTAATCCAGTAGGAGTATTGCTTAAGTGCAGCAGATACATAGTTGTCTCCTTCAGCCTGGATACTGTATGTCCCGTATCATGGGGGTGTATTCTGACATCACCGACCATGACCCAGCTGGACACAGACACTTCAATCCTTGTACTACAGTGCAGCTTTCATTTTTGCAGAATTTTTAACCCAACTCAGTTTATTAATCTTGTATTGAGTGCAATCCCCCAAACACTTGTTTTAGCGCAACTAAAAGGCTGGAAACATAGGGTAGATATACAGGCAGGAAGAGAGAAGTCAGCACAAACTTCTGCAAGTTTGCCTTAAAAGAAAAAGATCAGCAAAACCAGGCCTCTTACAGTCTTCAACTGAGCAACTGGGGATTTTCTGTAGTTGTGAATGTTGTAGTCAGATTGGCCTTCTTTGTAGGAAAAACAAAAAGTGTTTTACTGGACATTTCTGGATATATGTATTTGTTTAATATGTCTTCCCTGGAACAACAAACTACAGCTGCTGTGCAGATTTAGAAGAACTCCTGGTGTCCATTGTATTGCTTTACTGTTCTCTTCAGAAAGAACCAAATATTCCTTCTCTCATATATGCATCATGGGAAAGATAAACTGAGGGTTCCTGTTCATGGAAGAGGAGCGAGGTAATTAAAACATTATGGAAGCAAAATGATTGAATAATCTAAACTCTTTCTCTAGAAGGGAGAATAAGGGAAAAGTTTAATCCTCCAAACTTTTACTAAGGTTCTTTATTATTGGAAAACGTCCATGGGACTGTGAATGTCATTTTAACTAGGAACATTCATGAAGAAAGATACTGATGAAAAGACAAAAGGAACTGATATTCAGACACCTGTCCTACTGTTCCATATTCCCTTTTTACCATACTGGTTGGTCACTTCCATGAAGTAATCTGAGGTATTGCAAAAATTTTTTTCCTCATGAGTTTTCCTGAGATATTCCATATGTCTACAAAGGAACTCTTTAAGTTTATTACTGTAAGAGGAGTCATGGAAATGCAAATGTAAATATAAAGGAAATATTGAAGGACATTAGCTTTATAATTATTAAATATTATACAAGGGAGCAATGACTACACAGATGTTTGGGCTTTCAGCAGTGAGCAATGTCATCTTGACTCTGCATATTTTTACATGATGCACTTGTTAGAGGGAGCATATATATTATTTTCTTCTTTACCAGGCAGAAAAACACAGGCTACTCATAAATGTATATTTTAGTAGTGTGTGTATTCTATTTAAATGTTTGCCTTTTTTTGTAACAGTAACATATTAATTTTAAATGAGGGCGTTTTTTACATCATAAATAGGGTATTTCACAAAATAAATATGTCCTTTAGGGCTGACACAATCTCTGTGGAGTTGTGGAGCTAAACACTCTTTTTCAGTTCCTCTTTAAATAATTGATAAATTATAGTCTGTATGCATGTTTAACATCAGAATTATTTCCTTTTGCACCAGATTAACATAAATGTGTCTTGATATTGCTATATAAACATAATCTATAAATTTTAAAATACTGTGGCATACAAAATTCAAACAGGCTCTTGACAAGCTGTTTTAAGTAGGTTATTTTTAAAGTTGTTTACCTGATGAGCAGTCAGTTTACTTCTCCTGACTATTTAGCAAACTAAGCCTGCACCTTAATTAAGCCAGTTACTCTTGCTGCAGTGGTATGGAGATTAGCACATTAATTTACCAAACAGTAGCCATAAATAGCATTTTCATCTCAAAATGTAATGAGCAGAAGTCAGGAAAATACAGGATGCAATTTGAATTAAAAAAACAAAACATCCAGATGGTTCCACCAGTACATTAATATAGCGTTTACGTAGCTGGATCAGTTGCACGCCAAACCTAGCTTAAAGTAAGTATAGCTGTCTGACCTCTATTTAGTCTTCTGATCTAAAATCCACTTCCCATTACCTTTGTAATTTCATAGAACAAATCAAAACAAACGACATCTTATGCATTCTATGCTTACATTTTTTTTAAACCATACAGACAGACACACAGAAACTTACCACTTGCTCCTATTTATAATACCATTCATTCTTTACAATGGAGTGACTTAGAAGGCAGTTTGCATTTTGAGAAGTTATCAGCAAATAATTAAAAAGTGAACTTGCCACATTACTGGTGCAATATCTTTTATTGCTGAAATGCAACTAGACAGTGAGTTGGTGTTCTGAAATCAATTGACACAGATGCACTTTCAATGAAAGATCTGAAAAATGTTTCTCGAACTTTATATACTATGTGACATCTGTCACTCGTGGTGTAATATGTATTTTTTAAATAGATTTTGAATTTGCTTTACCTTTTTTTAGTCTCTGTTCAAAAATTATTTTCAAAGTTGATATTTAGCCCAATAAGATGCAGTGAAATTTAAAAAAATGCTCAGTTTTCTCATAGGCAAGTCTGAAATACATATTAAAGCAAAAGTTATGTTCTTTAAATTTACTTGTAGTATCGTCAGTGCTTGTTTTAGTCATTTGTAATGCCAAGAAACTGGTAATTCATGAGAGGCTAGGGAAAATGCAGCTGATTCTTAATTATTCAAAATTCTTCCTGTTTAAGGATTACAAGGTTATATCCAAGAAAAAAATATCATCTAGTATTACTATGTGAATTTTACATTATTGTTGTCTAAATTTAAATTCTGCTCAAATACACTTCCTAAAAAAAAAAACTAAATAAATTCTGAGCTTGAAAATTAAATTCTTTCTGAAAAAAATTGTGACTACTCTTTTTGGTACTTTGACTTATTATACCCCTTGATCTGCCATGTTCCCACAGATTCACAGCTCTTTACACTTGCATGTGACCATAATATTTTTTTTTTTTTCGTTCCTTTTTGGAAATACCAGAATATACTTGAGAAAAACCTGTATTTATGAGGACTTTTGATTAGTATTTAAAATGAATTCTTAGTTATGAGTTGAAATTGGAGATAAGTAGAAGGAATTGCATTCTTTAGAAGGGAACTAAATTCAAGACTTTTCAAGCTAATGGCCCACCAGCTTCTTAAGAGAAAGAAGGTTAAGGAGAGTCCAATCTTTCCTACTTACAGCAATGCTGAAGATTTGTTGCAAAGGAGTTTCTCATTGAAAACCATCTCGGAGTATAACTGAATACAGTGAGACTGTGATTAATCTGAATGCAGAGTACAATGAACCGCATTGTGTATAAGAAGGAGTGACCAGAAGTGTTTTACAAAATATAAGGACATGACCTTTAGTTAAAAAAGTACCTACAAAGTAATTTTGCAATGTTTCAAATGAAATTTAAACTCATTAGTTATACAGATGAATGATAAGCTTTCAGCAGAAAAAAAGTAAAGGATTTATACCTATCTCACAGTGACATATGAAAATATTATTTTTTTTAGTATCAAGTTTAGAAATTGTGTTAATACCCAGTATATTATGTGAACCTAGTGTTTCAACGGCTGGTTCATATTATGACAACCATTATTATTTAAATAATATAATACCAGTTTACTCACAAGCAGTTTGTTATCTGGTGCTGTCAGCCAAAGTGTCTCATAAATACTGCTGTTCTTCCTGAGAACTCCAAGAGAATATAAGTGGATAATTCTTTTAGACAGAAAAGTGAAATGTGACACTATACAACAAAGACTAGATATTCCTCTAATTTTTTTTTTAATCTACTCAAGCTAATAATACCTGTAAAGACTAGAGAAAGCCTCTTTAGTTTCATTGCCTGAGGTAAAGACATTTGTCTATGCCACTGGCAACTGACCAATCTATTACATGTTGTCAGCAGGAATTCATTTAGACTGGTATGCTATGGTATATATACTAAATGTGGTTTAAAAATCACTAGCTATGTTTCTACAGAGCATTACATTCTGTCAAGAGGGTTAATTGTCTCATGTATTACATACAATTGTGTGAAGTTCCCCATTTCTTCTGCTGTTTTATTAACCCCTTTGTCTTATTAAATGCCAGAGTGTGAACTGCAAATGTTGTTATCTCTACTAAAGTGAGCAGTCCTGACATAATGCAAACCCTGGCAAGCAGTGAATGCTTCGTGGCTTCAAGATCAGAAGCCTGCTGGTAGACTGAGAGCATAGGAACAGAATAGGTTTAGCTGCAGTCTTCAGCAAATGGCCTTTCATTCTGTTTCAGCCAAGTCAGAGTGAAAAGACCAGGCTGGAAAGAGAGATCCAAAAGGCAATGAGTGGTGTGACTGAGTAAAGAAACAACTCAAAAGCTGTGAATAGGACTTTTACGGGAAAGGCAAACAAGGAATTTGTTTCAACAAGTAATCCATATACAGAGCAAACTGATGATAACATAAATTCTGTTATGAGGTATTTTTCTACTAGCATCTGCTAATGGTACAAATGGAAACTCTGAATGGGAGACAAATCTGTAGGTGTCTCGACCCAAATCTGAAATTGGATTTGTAGGAGCTATTGTTTGAAGTTCCCTTACCAAAGAAGGTTTCTGCTGGAAGAATGACTAGGAGTTGCTTTTGCTGCAGTAGTAACTGGTAGGCAGAGGGTGTAAGAGCTGCAGACCTGTTAATCAGCCACCTAAAACAGATAATCAGCCTTCTGATTTATTTGTATTTAGATAATTATTCCCGTTGAAACCCATCCTTGTTAAATACCAGTCTCGTCACCTCAAGTACTGCATCACTCTAACACTAGGTATATACAGCACCTATTTGTTTTAAGGTTTTATTTTTCCTTCATTATTTTAAATAATTTATTAGCTGCTATGTATTACCAAAATTATAACATTCTTTCCAAATAACAAAACCACCCAGCCTTGTTTTTGTATGACAAATGATGAATAGTGGCTTGACCTATTGTCTTTGATAAGGTCAAAGGAATTTTTTTGTATCTTCAAAGGAAGACTGGATTGGTAGGTACACTTGGCATCTTTACTTGGCAATATATGTATGTTTTCTTAAAAAGAAGTAAAATGGTTTGGAACATCTATAGTGCATTTGAATAGATTTACATTGCAAAGTGGTTTTCTTTGGTGGATAGTAAAAACCTTTCAAATTGCAAAATTAGTTACACTAGCTTTTTTTATTCATAGTGTGATTGATGCTGCAGTAATCATATTCCAATGAGCAACCACTATTACGATATAAACTATAGTTACCCATTTGCATTTCATTATCAGAAGCAATGTTTCTTGTATCTCATTCTGGGTAACTTTTTTTCGTATTTTTTCATTTTATATTGTTCGCAGTCTTTGTACTTTTTCTTCAACAGGGAGACCTGTTTTTCACTTTCAGGTGGAACCTTAATACCTTTTTCAGGCACTGACTTCCATTTTTTACCATTATATCTTTAATAGTATGCATATTGCTGCTGATATTTTAATTATGGAGATTCACTGTTGTGTAACTGTGTTGTTTACAACGTAAGTGTTTTGTTTTAAAGAAGAACAATAGCAGTGTTATCTTTAAGGTGATGTCCAGACTTAGGAATTTTGCAAGATTAAATTCTTTCATCTGTTAAGTATTTTTTTTTAAGTAAAAGTAATTGTAGTCCTATTATCCTAACATCACAGATGTGAAGACTAGCTTTTGTGCCTTTATGCTTAGGACTTCCACTATACTTTCATGTAACAGGCACATCTGATGTTTCTTTGTGATACCTGTCTATTACTGTTGTGTTGGTAGTGCTCAGTGCATCACTGAATCATTTTGAGTGAGAAAGCAAGTGAAAGAAGTTTGATGATGTGCAAGTTGGCAGTCATAGTTCAGATGGCCACTTATCCTTTGATAGTGCTCTTACATTCCATAAATCAGTAGTAACTCTCAATATACAAACCCTTTCTTACCATACACAAGTTGATGACTTCTGTAAGGAATGACTTGTTTTCTGGGGGAGCATTCCTGAGTCTAATGAGCCATCCTTTGTTGTCTCCAAAAGTATTTATCAAATAGCTGTGTGTATGGGAGCTCACCAAAATATGCATACTTTCTGTATGCTTTGTACAGCTGACTAATACAAGCACAGCAGGTATAGGAATTTAAAGGGAAACTTGTCGCTTGTAGCCCGTCAAGTGCAAATACTGAACCAGGGTAAAGATCCATCTGGTCCTCTCTCTGGAAATAGCAAAAGTATAGTTATGTTTCCCTTTGTCTTTCCAGCCAGCTGCTACTATGAGACTTCTTCAGTCAGATCAGAAGGGGCTTCCTGAATTATGCCTGCTGTGTCCTAAATGTTTGTAATTTATCTTTTTGTCATTTTGATAGCTAAGAGAGATTTTTATAACATTTTTATATAAATTGAAACATATATAATCTTGTTTCTCATTTGTATTTCCGTGTAGAAAACATAATGAGAATGATTCAGCCAACAGGGACCTGTACGAACACTCTAAAGCAGAGGTCATGTTTATATTTATGCATTATTCAGTGTTGTATCAATCCTCTCCTCTATATGAAAGTTCATATATTCTTTTTTTCCCTTCTGTCAAGAAACTTGATGCTGAGTTCATTCGGGCTTAGTGCATTTGCAATCCAGTGCATCTAGTCTTGAGAAAAATCTGCATTAGACATGAAAATACTAGAAATCATGGCAGTAATCTAAATCATTCCATGCTTTGAATCATTTAGCTGGTAAAATATGATCAGTAGATAACATAGAATGGACTCACCCTTGGTAGGTCAGGAAGCAGAAGTAAATATTGCATTAGAGTTCATGTATTTTCCAGAACATGACAGATCATTTTGTATATCATGGCTTATATGGATTTTCATCCTAAATTCTAAAATTTAGTACAGCTTGTAAAGCCAGCATCAAGAATCCCTCCATTTGGTCTATAGGCAATTATACATATATTTTAACAGTGTTTGATGTATTTCATAAGAATTGTTACATGCTTCTTACAAATTTTCTCTGACTCCTTGATTTTTTCGATGGATGTGTACTCATGGATAACAGAAGTTCACAACCTTACCACAACTTACCTTGCACATTGAGCATATAAAAGCGTAGCAAGGACAGAAAATAAGAACCAACTAATAATTCCAAATGTTAATTATTTACACTTTCTTACTCATTCATTAACATAAGATTATCACAGCATGGATTCATGTTTTTTTTTTCAAACTGTCCCAAATTGTAATCATCTTGCTACCTGTTCACAATCACTTAAAATCCCAATGGTATGAACTGTGTTGTTGCTTTTTGCACGAGCTAAAGTTAAGAAATATTTACTGAATTTACATTCTTGTCAAGCTATTATATTTCAATGAGCTGTTAATGAATGAAAATCAGAAGTTATGTAATGCAAACGATTAAGAAGGCTACAGAGCATAAGTTGTTTGGGAAAATCCAGATCTATGACCAGTATAAATTAAAATACTGAAGGGGTCATTTTTAATTGAAAAATTAAAAAAATGATCACTCAAATCCTATGTGAAAGTGTGGGAGAATCTAATCTGCAGTCTAAGTCAAGAAAAGCAAGAGCTTAACACTCATTCCAAGTGTTACCAGTCTTGGCTGTTCCTGTAGGTTCTCCGAGGGAATGGTCTCTGTCAGGAAATCTGTCCTGATGACTAACACCTTCTATGTTATTGCATCTTGTTGAGGACTCATTTTGGTACCTAAGACTCACACCATCATTAATCACCTTCCACAGTATCATATTAGAACTATAAGCCTCTCATTTATAATACAGTTTTTCAGGAAATAGGATTAAAGCAAGTACAGGAGACACAGAGTTTTCAAATGCCATTACTTCTATTTAATTTTTTAAGAACTGTTAAAACCTGGAATTAGCGCCCTTATCTCTAGATCATACTACCTTTAAGTGTCCTTAGGGCAGTGTGTGCTTATAGAAAGGCACATTTCCTCATCATCTCATGAGGATCCTGACATTACACTAGAATAGCCAATTTTATTAAAATAAATACGTAAAAAAGGTCAACCCCCCCCCCCCCCCCCCCAAAAAATAGTATATTTGAGATTACACTTTGAAATCCTCTTACAGAAACGGAAAATAATTACTTCAGTGCTATTTGCTCAAAGGCAATCTGAAATAGTACCTCTCAGAGGAGTGGACCAATTGATTCATGTTCAGCTGACTGTGATAGTTTAAAATCCAGTTTTTGTGAGCTCAATCAGCTGCACTCCAGCAGAGGGCAACAATAACAAGGTACAATTCACAGAGGAAGATAATATCATGCAATAATATTCTTCTGAATTGCTGCTTCTCTGGCATGAAGACAGTTAGATAAAATTAAATTAAATTAAATTAAATGCAAAAAAAAACAAACAAATGACCAAACATTGCAGTCATTGAAACTTGAAGCCAAAACCTGCTCACTTGCTCACCCTGCTGAGGTGAGGCTGTTCTTTGTCCTTATTTACTTGTTCAGCAGAGCAGGCACAACCAACAGTGGGAAAATGATTCGTCTGTTGCGACAACACCTAGTCCCCAAAATTTACTGAATTTGACCATGGTGCATTCTTCTCTATGTCCCACTTCATATCATCTCCCTGTCCAGTATTATCCATGGCTGTGGTGTCCTAAGATACTTGACCAGAGGAATTTTTGGAACATATCTATTAATCTATGTTTGTACCCTATCACAATCAATTATCCTTCAAACGATTCTTCTATGATAGCTTCCACTAAGATCTATTCTTCCATCATAGATCTGTTATCAACATCAGTTGCCTCTTTACTAGTCAGATGGAACATATTACAGAAAGTTTATTTTTCATAGAATCATAGAATCATCTGGTTGGAAAAGACCTCTGAGATCATCAAGTCCAACTATACAAACCCGTGCTTCCTCCTTCCATGTTTTACCAAATCCCAAACTACCTTCTCTATAGTGATCTTAGCTATTTTTTTTTTCTGCATTATGGAAGTTGGACCAGAATAAAATTTCACCCCTCAGCACTTGTTTTATTGCACATGAAGTAGAAGCAGGTAGCTCTTGCTTGCTTCGAATCAGATTTCATAATGTTTTCTGTGTCTTTGCCTTCAGAACAGAATTTGTTTATTAGCTTCTTCTTTTGTCTGCTTTTGTGCCACTCATTTTTTATTGCTCTGGATAAACGAGTCTTAAAAAGAATGCTCTCAGAGCACCTACCTTTCTTTCTCAGTCTAATATCAGCCAAGATGTTTTGTTTAAAAATATTACGTGCAGATGTGTTTGCAGTGTCCTCTGATGAAAACAAATGTTATGCATTTGCATCACTTCTGTGGTGTTTTGTGCTGTATTACAATGAGTTCAGTAATGTTATGGAAGTCTGAAGGAGCACGTCTCTTTTATATAATCTGTGAAGCAACAGAAGTATATATTTTCTCTTCACTTGTGAAAAATGTTTACACTTAGATTTTGAATCCTAAGAACTGCTGAATCTGGACATTTGTAAATTAAATTTTACTCAGTGTATTTTGTAACATACCAGAAAGTACAACGTCATCTGCTGTTTTTCTTTCCATATTCTCAAGACAGTGTATCTCATAATCTCAAAGATGAGTGACTTCTGCTACCTAATCATAGACCTTTTTTTCTTTTTTTCACATAACATCCAGTACTTATGAATGTGAATGATAACCATTTAAGGTGTTCCTAAAACTAGTCACACTAACAATTTTCATTCCAGGTAGAACTGAACGTTTATAATGAAGTTTGCACACTAAACTGTAATTAAAAATAATGCATTTCAAGAAAACACCACCGTATTACCTGAAAGATAAACATAATTGTTTTAATTCATCGAAATAACAATGATTAAGACAACTATGCAATGTAGTTGCTTAGATTATACTTTAAAAAATGAGCCAGAAATGAATGAGAAAATGATGTTTGCATCATGCATTTACATTTCCTGGGAGCATTTAAAAGTACATGAGACTCTTAATGCACTTTATTTCTCTTAAAAAATTAATCTGTATATATGAATTAAACAAAAATACTGTCAAAGTATTTAGTATGTAACTGTAACTTGCCCCTAGAGAAATATTTTCAATATTTTGTTTAAAACATTAAAATCTCTTTTTCTTGACAGTTTTCTTTCACAAGTTAAATTTTTTCACAGTGTTGCCTGTAGTCTTTGCTTAAACTAGAAGGAAATACAGTTTTGACAATAGTGTCTACTAACAGAAACAGGAATTTGTCATGCTGGAGTATTTCATGGCAGATTTAGGAATAAATCGCAAAAGTATTGAAATCTTTCTTTCAATGCATCATGTAAGATAGGTGGTGTGGATCTATTTCATTTTAATACTTTGTCCCGTAAATGTCCTAACTCCTCTAATACTTCCAGTTACTATACATTGAAGAAAGGAGGAAACTGAAACTGATGCAGAAGGGAGGGGGGGAAGTATTTTCTGAGACTTTTTATTCAGAATATATTTGAAAACCAACTGACATTGCTTGCCAGCATGTTCTTAGCAGTGAGCATTATCCTTTGATAGCAAAACTGTGGGATGTCAGTGACAGACTTACAGATTTATTCAGTATTTACATTATGAATACAGAGAGTTACCACTGCAATAATCAGTCTGTTTTTAAAGTCTGAAATACGGTGCCATTCTATGCATATAGTTGTTCAGAGGTGATATTGTAAATACTAGAGGAAATTCAGTAGTGATTCTTGTTTCTTCTAGAAAGATGTCATATCTTTAGTTGAAGCAGTATAGTTTCAGGGCTTAGTTTGTTATACAATTGATTCCTCGTTGGCAATTCCTTTAATTTAAAGATTTACTCATTTACCCATAGCTAGAAAAAAGTTGTGAAAAGTTAGGTAGCAAGAAATAAATTCTGTTTATTATCCATCATGAATGCATATGGTAGATTTACTAGGTTTGTTCAAAAAGCTTTCAGAGCTTATGCTTAAAAGAAAAAAAGAACATTTTCTTCTACAAATGACAGGAATGGGCATGGTCTACACTTAATTCTCCTTCTATTGGATAATTATGTCAAAGCTGCTAGCTTTATTTCAGACAGATTCAGTTGTCTGCAGGGCTAAATACAAAGCAATATTTCAAAGACTATTCCAGCCCAATTTTCCATCATTATCTAAGGAAAGGAATTTTCTTAAAGCTTGATTACTTTGGTGGATGGCAGGAAGTTGTTCTGAGTTATTTATATAGTTAGAATACTCTAGTTTAAGTTATAGTATCTCGTCAGAAAGAGAGTAAAAGTTGTATGGTTGAAGATTTCAGAAAATGTCTTACATGTGTTCTCTTTTCATGGGATAATAGAAAGATATAGTGGTTTGGATTGAAAGGGATTTTAAAGATCATCTAGTTCCAACTGTCTTGGCATGGGCACCAGACCAGGCTGCTCAAGACCCCACCCAGCCTGACCTTGAACACTTCCAGGGAGGAAATGTCTGTGTTCTCAACAGCAAAGTAAAACACAGTGTGACAAAGGAAATGTCTGATTATTCACATGAGTTTGTCAAATATTTCAGTCTTTTTACTGCAGGTGATATTTTTTTTTTATGCACATGATTTAAGAGGGAGTTTTGATATAAAAATCTAATCTAAAGCTAAAATCTAATGTTGGATTTTTTTTTTCTTCTGGTGACTGAACATTAAACTATTTCTTTATTCATTTTTACAGATTAAAAAAATCAACAGGAATTTTCCCGTAAACCAGCAGGTAAGAAGGAGAAACTTTGGAGTTGTTTCATTTGTAATATTAATAATTTCAACTTTACATAATTGTGTGTAAACCTGCATTATTCTAGCTCCAGTATTCTTGATAGATTTTCTTTACCTTGTTACCTTGAAATATGTATTTTTTTCCTACAGTCAAAAGGAACTGGAATTTTTGGTCAGAGCATGATTGTGCCTAATAATCTCAAATTAACCTAAGTTTAATGCATATAAAAATACATATATTAAAAAGTTTTCTTCAGATTACGTATTACCCATTTGATTGTAAAAGGGGGAACGTGATTGTTATGCTTTGCGGAATTAGTCAGTATTCATCAATGTTCTTCTAAAATTCTAAAAATTCATTAATCCTATTGCCCAAAGAAAAGCATAAAAATTAATACTTGCCCACACTTATGGAGAAGGGGAGTAGTAGAATTTGGAACAAACTGAATCATCTGACTGTCTTCAAGTTAATATATTGGCTGTTTCACATTACTGGGAGGCATTGCAATGCCTTAAAAAAGAAGAGTAAGATTTCCTAAGTAGAGGTGGTTTCTTGCAAAATACATCAGAAGCACAATTTCTCTTGAGAAATCTATTCTTTCCACTTTTTTTTTTACAGAGAAGCAAACCTACAGGTAGCTCAAAGTTAAAGACTAAAATTCTGAGGTTCTAGTTGCTAGAGACCTTAGTAAGAATGGTCAGTGGCCACACCTCCTCAAAATGATTAGCATATATTTTACAAAACTCTGTAAATACATAAATAGAGCATGAATAAAAAATAGACTTATAGAGTCACAGAATGGTTTGGGTTGGAAGGGACCTTAAAGTTCATCTGGTTCCAAACCCCTTCCATGGGCAGGGTGCCTACCACTAGACCAGGCTGCTCATGGCCCAATCCAGCCTGGCCTTGAGCACTTCTAGGGAGAGGGCATCCACAGCTTCCCTGGGTAACCTGTTCCAGTGTCTCACCATCCTCATTGTGAAGAATTTCTTCCTGATGTCTAATCTAAATCTTCCTGCTTCCAAAGTCCTTCCCCCTCGTCCTGTCACTACAAGTCCTTGTAAAAAGTCCCGCCACAGCTTTCTTGGAGGCCCCCTTCAGGTACTGGAAGGCCGCTATAAGGTCTCCTTGCAGTCTTCTCTTCTCCAGGCTGAAGAACCCCAACTCTCTCAGTCTGTCCTCATAGCAGAGGTTTTCCAGCCCTCTGATCGTCTTTGTGGCCTTTATCTGGACTCATTCAAACAGCTCCATATTTTTCTTATGTTGAGGATTCCAGTACTGGACACAAAACTCCAGGTGGGGTCTCTTGAGGGCAGAGTAGAGGGGATGAATCACCTTCATTGACCTGCTGGCAATGCTCCTTTTGATGCAGCCCAGGGTACAATTGGCTTTCTGGTCTGCGAGCTCACATTGCCGGCTCATGTTGAGCTTCTCAGCTTAGTACATAGCAAAGTGATTGAAGACTTATTTGTGAAATAGTCTGTTCCCATCCTGCAGTAATGCCATTAATTCTTCTGTGATATAGTACAACAAAGGAAAATTTCACCATTTTGTGATGGTCTACTTATCACAGAGTACATGAATAGTAAATTAAAATAGCTAATTAAATTATATATGTTTTGTACATTGCAGCTACTACATAATGGGAATTTCTTTTAAAGAAACTTGTAAAAAGAGGATAAATCTGATTCATCACAAGGAACAAATTATTTCCTTGTAGAAGGAAAGAAATATGTTTAGGACTGAGCTGTGAACTTGCATTGAAGAGGATAGATTTGAGGAAGAAAATACTTTCACCTCCCTTACACTATGTCTTCAGCCAGTCAACATGTTTCTGTTTCCTAGCTCTGTTCCAACTTTATTAATATGGAAATATAAATATGGAGTTGTGCTGAGTGTAACTCATGATGGAGGGAGTACTATTATTTTGTTTACTGCTTTCTTCTTGAAAGGTCCCCAAATCATTCTAAACGAATTACAATAATAATAATAAATGTAAAAATATATGTATGTAAAAATATAGTTGGACTAAATAAAACATAATAAACAATTAGGCACATTTTTATTTGCCCTTGATCTTGATTCTTTGTCTGCACTACAGTTACACAGATTTTTAGATACTTTGTCTCACTCTTGCCTCCTGAAGTCACAGAGGGAACATAGTTCTCACATTCAGCAATTTAACATAACAGTTGCATTTGAGAATTTTCAGAACAGTTTCTAGAACATCAGTTGATGGCAGTGGCAAAGAAATGCTACTATCTCAAAAGGACAGGAAGGACAAATGCCCGATAAACAAAAATCAGTTAAATAGCTCCATTTTCACTATGATTTACTCTGTGCTTATCTCTTTGCCTTTATTACTGTAAAAAAAAGACAACAAAATACATATATAGAGTTACAGTGTCCCACCATGCTGCATATTAATTCAGTGATCTTTGCTGTTGTGGAACTCTTGGCATGTGTCGTCAGTAAGGCATTTTTCTCTTCCTTAGAATTCCAGCAAAAATAAGTTTCTTGGCTTGAATGCCTTGTTGGTCATGTTATCTGTTAGAGCAGCCTGCAATTAATACATTCTAGTTTCATCAGCATCAATCACTGCATTCCAAAGGAATTACCATGGACCATTTCAAGAAAGTCAGCCAAAAGGTCAAACTGAAAAAGGAGTCCAGTCTCACTGCACGTCAAATACTGAAAAAGGTTTGCTGATCTGTTGATAGCTTGAAACTTTAGGGAACATTAATCTGAAAAACTCCCTTTTGGCTTTAGGTTGTGTAAAGAGAGTTGCAGTTTTTTATTGTAGAAGGAGCTAGGAAATCTAACGTAATTTAAATACAGTATTTCTGAAAAAAGTCAAAAACGACCACACAGATCTAAGGTTGATTTTTGTTTTCTGATATGCAGCAGACATTAACATGATATGCAGGGAAGAAACAGGCCTTTTTACTTGTTACATTAACACATCATTATCTAGCTGAATTTTAAATTATCGTCTTGACTGCTTTTGTAATCTTGACATTTTTGTCTAAGAGTTTAAATAGCTACTTTCATCTTGTTTCTGCAGGCATATCATGAACTTGAACTCTGAAAGCGATCTGATTGGGATTTTATTTCTAGATTTTTTCCTTACAATGTATTTTACCTGAAGTGATTAATCCAAACTTCAAGCATATTTTCTCTTTAGGATGGAAATGCCTGTGTCGCACTGTATTCTCTATTCATTTGTTCAAAAAAACCCAGTAATAAGACAAAAATCTGACAGTTTCTAAGCACCTATAAAGAAACGTTTTTAAAGTCACTTTATTGAAAAACATCTATTGACAAGTGATTTTTAGAGGACTATCTTTAATCAATAAAGATTTGTATGTTCATGTGTTTTTTCAGTTCTCCCTCACTGATACAATTGCTACAGTATGTTTTAGATTTCTTCTCCGTATTTCTAAATGTTTCATGATAAATAGCAAGAAAATAATCCTTATTTTGCTAAATATCGAGTTGCTAAAGGGTGTAATACCTTTCTCACACTTAGATATTACTAGTATCTAAAATGCATTTGAAGGTTTTGATTTTTATGCCTTTGTCTATCTAAGCAAGATTTTCCATAGAATTTTCCATCAACTGTGTCAACATTGCAAGTTAATCTTTTGAGTGCTGTCTTCATCCTAATTATGCTTAAAAAACCTGCCTCAAACCATACTTAATTTCACTTAACAAATGCCGGTGGGGTTTTTTATGGGCACTAGCAGAGTAGTTGAAGGTTATGTTCACTTAGATCTTTTCTATGTATATATGTGCATATTCATCTATATGTTAAAATAAAAGTAATATGTATGTACATAGCTGTACATATATATGTGGATTTAAATTAGTTGTTACAGGTAAAAGAAGGAAGGCAGTTGTCAAACTAGCATCAAGGAACCAAAACAGTTTAATTAGTTTATGAATATATTCTTGATTTAGAGAAGAAAATGTCGGCACAGTCAGATCCATTAGCATTACAGTTTCAAAACAAATTAAAATTATCTAATGAGAATATATCACTTCTGTTTGTGCCGTATTCAAGGTTTCAGGCAGAGGCTTCTCTAATTGATCAACCAAGATGGGAGAGAAAACACAGGCATGTTTCCTTTTCTTGGAGCTAATCACTGTGGTTCAGCTTTGACACTGAGTACAGCAAATATTGGCTCCTATGAGAATTGTCATTAGGCAGGTGACTTCTGAAAGGTGGCATTGATTTCCCTACTAACCATTTCCAAAGGGCAGGAAAATACACCTTACCTCAATAAATTGTAGAGGTGTATTGTGGACAAGCACTGTCCATTCCTTTTAAATTCCTAATATTTACATTAGCCACCATGAGTTTGCAAATGTGTTGATCTCAGCTGAAAATCGACTTGATAGCTTCATGAGAAATCAGCACTAGACAGTCTTTCTTACAAAATCTAATCCTTCTCAGTGTGGGAAACCAAATGTATTGCCTGGAGTGCAATTCTAAGCCTCATTTACTATTTGGGGTTTATTGGGATTCGACATTTAACAATTAACATGCCAGGAAGATGAGCAGGTTACGTCTGGTTTAGGTACGCAGAGTAATTCAATGTTTAGATCTAAATCTTAGTCTGGCCTTCAGTTCACATGTACAAGTAACTACAGTGTATATAAATTGCAGTTGTGAAAGTTGTAAATTTCTTACAGCGCTTTAAACTTAATTTACTCAAGAAGCTAATGCTACAAAGCAGATTCAGTGCCTGGCAAACTCAGGAAGCTGATTTTCCATTTTATTGGATTACAGTTATGTTCACATATGTGTTCACAAATGTAATAGATACCGTCTTGCTTCTCTGCTACACATACAAAAGTCAAGTCTCAAGGTTTCACATGAAACAGAGTTTGGAATATCTTGGCAGCGCAGTGTATTAAAACTTTCTTTTCCCCTGCTGTATGTCTCATATCTATTAAGATTAATTTAAAGGCTGTAACCCTCCACCTTTCATCAATGCTGAATTCATAAATATAAGGATAGTGGGGAAGAATTCTGAAATCCTTTATGTTGGACACTATTGCTCTATCATCTGCAGTCAGTGTGAGCATTTTTGCAAGATTTGTCTTATTGTTACAGAAGATAAGATATTCTCGTTAGATAAGAATATTCTCGTTAAATATTCTCGTTAGTTTAAAAAGAACCTTTCGCTCTAGAATTTGCCTGCATTTATGGGAAAAGAATTGGTAGCTGTCCTGTTCAAAATTAACAGTTTATGATGACAATTATATGGTAATAAGACAGTGTTTCCATCTTCACCATTATGTTTAAGTCAGTTTTAACATATTATGGCATAACAAACTGATGCCACATTAAGACAAGAAACTGGGGTGTAATTGTGCATGTCAAATTCCACAGCACTCAGTTGTCATGAATCCCAGTATTTTGCAGGCGTATTTATGTTCATAATGACATCCACAAATGTACATGGGTATGCCCATTTTCTCTTATTCTTGATACAATTTAAGAAAAACAATTACATGCAGCTGTACCAGAAAAGCTATGGAATATTATCTCATATTCTGTCTTAATAGGCTACTGTTCAGCTTGATTAGAGTTACGCAGTTAGAACAATCTCGTTTAAAATCACTGAGTTTACATAATGAAACCTAACTTAATAACACTGTGTAAAGGTGAATTGACGCAGATGCCACAGTAACTGGCTTGCCTGTCACTCAAGTCAGTGTCCTTTGCTACAAGTGTGGCACATCTCTATTACTCTTTAAAAAGGTGAATTGCATTTCTCAGGAGTGCTGATAGGACAACATCTGTTCTCCTTAGAAAAATCTGTATGAAACACAACACACAATTTTTTTTTAAATTTCGGAATAATAACCTCCAAGATGACATTGCTGTTGAATCAATATTTTTAAAGTGGAATGATTAAAGAGTGTTTTGCTGAAAGGTGACATGTCCTCAAAGAAGATCAAGTCATTATTTTAGAAGTATATTGACAGTATTTTGTTCCTTGTCCATCTTTTTTTATGTTTTTTTTTAATCTTCCTGATCTTTCATGACTGTTGAATTAATTATTTTTCAATATGCTGTTACTGTAGTTCCTCAGAGTAGCCATTCTGCTGCTCTTGACTGACAGTTATTGAACTTTCAGGTCCTATGGTACATCTGCTCTATCACCATCTGTTGTCACAGTAAGGAATTGATCAGGATTGTTTTGAAGGCAAATCTCTGGAATGAAGATTCTATTGTTAAATGTTTATAGAAACACACAGGGGGAGCTGAGCTCTTGCTGTTAAATTAAGCAGAAGTGCACAATAGGGTGTAAATTATGCTGTGCTAATTCTCTGCATTGTATTGTCAGCCATCTATGGCACTCGGCATGGATTATTACTCCATAACGTAGACCTTTGAAAGGCTTATTTAGCTTTCCGTAAAATAAAATTACTATCATCTGTCTGTCCATCTATCTATCTATCTATCTCAAAATATGTTTGATTAGTGTGAAATATTTTTTACTGAGCAGTTCCTTAGTTGTTTTAGATGCTTCTGAGGCACTCTGTATTGTAAAAAAACATGATTCCTGTGGCCAATAAGAGTGTTCTCCCATTTACAATATTTTAGTCAAGGGTACCTTTTGAACTTCAGGACATAAAAAAAAATTAGAAGGACAATACACACCATAGATTGTTAGGGGCTTTGGACTGAGGAAACTATGTTGACATTTGAGAGGAAGGTCAGACTGCTTCCTGAAAATTGGAGATTACCTGATGAGCTAGATAACATTCATGTTGTGAGTCACTTGATGCAGTTGTTGGATAGCAATGTTTATATCCTAGGGCTGCATACAGTATAGCTTATGAGAGGATGGAAGTAATTTGAGCACCTGCTGGAAATTTAGATGGAAGAGAATGATTACACCAAGTTGTTATTTAAATCTCAAACTATAAGTCTCAAGCTGTGTATCAGATCATTTCTGCATGTCCAAAAAAATCAGTTTTGTCTCATTAGTACAAGAGTAGTAGCTGTTTGGTTTTTTTACCTGCAATATTAATGTCACTCTTTGCAAATTCCTTTAAGGAAGGGTAAGTTTTGCCTGATCAGTTTTAGTGACCGCATCCATGTTATAGATGAATTCTCCACTGTGCGTTCTCCAGATGAATGAAGGGAGTCTGAATTCCTTACTTTATGCTGGACGTTTAAAACTGAGTGACATAACAGACATGTCTGACAACTAGATTTTATTAAGTGAAATCTTACATGGATGCATGAATAAACAAATGTTACTTATTTTTTGGTTCTGGAAGAAGACTTACTAGGTATGATCCATATTTTAGTGACATTTAAATGGTAAATTACAGAAAGGGCTTAGGAAACTGTGGTGAAGTGATGTGATGCCTAACTGTTACTCATATTGTACTTGAAGAATGGTGAACCATCAAGATAACATCCAAAACAACTGATGTGTAGCACTACTTTGGGCAGCTCACAGAGGTGAGTCTGATAGCCCATTTAGACTTAGGGGTCTGAGTCAAAGTATTCATTCATTCATTTCAAGTTCAAAGCTCTGAACACTTCCACAAAGACTCTTTCTAAGACATTAATGAAAGTTCCTGTTTAATAAATAAATAGATAAATAAATAAACACCTATACTTTATAAAAGAATATGTTTATGTCTGCTTTTGGGTGACAGTCATAGCTGAAAAGTATTCAGTTGGTAAGTGAACACCTCTATTTACTAGTTTTCAGATTTAAGTGTTCTTACCCTATCTTTGACCATACTGTACACTCCGTCAGGTGTGAAATCTGGCTCGCTCTTATCCCACAGGTCTGGCAAGTCTTTCTGCATAGTGGCTTGTCTTCAACAGAAGCTGTATACCTCAGCTTTTAGCTTGATGTTTAGGTTAGAAGATGAAAGAGACCAGTTTGACACATTGATATTGGAAGTGCTGTAATTGCTAGATTGCCATAGTAAGCAGCCCTTCAGCTGCTACTTTTTGCTTCAATATGATCTTAATGTTTTTTAATATACCTGACCCTGCCTGTGTGCATCCAGAGCTCTTCCTAATCAGGCTTCACCCAGGAGATTTAGGCAGAGGAATAATTGCTTCCGGATTTTTATAAAGCTTTAACATGGGCAAATACTTGCAGATCTTCCCGGAAACATTGTTCCTTATCTATGATGAGGTCAGACAGTGAGAAACTACTTTATTTAAATAGCAGTTCAAGGGATTTCTTTTGTTTCATCATTTTATTCTTCTATTCTATTTATATGCATAAGTCAGTCCTGTTTTAAGTCTCTAAACATATATGAATCTGAAATTTTGCCACTTACCAAAGAAGTGGGACATGTAGCATAAAAAGGTCAATGAAAGGGATACTTGCAATTTAAAAGGCAGATTTTTTTGAGGGAGAGTTGGACATTTATGATGTCTGAGAAAGGAAATATAAGTAGCAAATGCTAATCCAAGAAAGCGCCATTTTTTGATTTGAATAAAATAAATGCTTGCATCTTTTTTTGTGTGTGTATTATTGTTTGACAGGGTTTTAATCTGCTATCCAAACAGGCCAGCAAAGCAGGAGGACAGGAAGTGATTTTCAGCATCCAATAGATGCCTTGAATGATACTTATGTCCCGTACCTCTCTGCTCTCTGACAAATTTCTGAAAAATGGTAGCAAAGAGAAGTAAGAAAAGGATAAAAATTGAGTTGCCATATCCACAAAAGATATAGGTCATCTGTTTTTGCAGTTATACATAGACGGTATGGGTATTTTTTTATTCTTTAGCTTCACCTTAAATCAAGAATTCTTAGTATCCATAGCTTACCAGACATGAATTTGATCTGCCTGGCCATTTTAGAAATTTCGCTGGAGGCTGGGGCTAGAAATAAAAAGATTGCAATGCTTTATTGTAATGTCTCTTTTATTGCATCAAGTGAGTGTAAAGGTCCCAAGAATAACATTAATTATAGTAGATCAGAATGAGGGTGTTCAGTAAACCTATACACACATTATTCATTGCGGAATTGTATTATCTAAATAAAATAACTGGAATCAATGAAGCATATACTTCAACTGTAGATCTTCTATTGAAAAAGCACATAGGATTCAAAAGTCTTAAAGTATTTTTGATTACAATTTACTTCAAGAGGTGAGGTGAATAAGCATTTCATTTTTTCTCATTCACTTATTTTACATCTATGCAGATGATTTGTGCTTCGTATAATACCCTGTGAAAGGAAAAATATTTGTTTTCTTGAATTTCTAAGAACAGTGACTAAAAAGAATTCTGTGGAACAGAGATGGTCATTGATCTTTTCCCTTACATCACAATGGTAGTCCATGATACTAGTGATACAATATACTACCTCAATTTCAGAAAAGAGTTGATATGTAAAATAATACAAGCATTTGACAATTTATGGATTAACTACAAATGAAGAAGGTAAAAAAAAAATACCCTAAGGAATATTAATCACTAAAATGTGATTTATTGTCAGGAAAACTGACAATAAAGTGGATGGAAAGTGTTAAAAAAGGTGTAGTTATTTGCAGATGCAGAAACATCCCTTAGAAATTCATAATATGAGGACAGTCTTTTTAAACAGTTAAATTTCCTGGTAAGGAGAATTTTTAGTAAGCAATATCTGTTGTAAGTTTACACATTAAAAAACTTTTGCTCTAATTCTTCCTATTGTGGGTAAAGAGCAATTTTTAACTCAGTCCTATTTTATGACACAGCAAACAAATTTAACAGCAGCAACTAGATAAACTGTTCTCAGGAGCTGACAACTGAAAATTTTATTTAGGTATGTATTTATTTAATAATAAATATTTTCCTCATTGAAATATTTCTCAGTGATGCTGGGTTTAGAACCAAAAAAAGTCCACCTTAGCTTATGAAGAATGATTCTGGGAAATAATGCAGATCTCGAGAGGTGAAAGGGCCCAAAGCTGTAGACAGACAATGCTCAGGCCAGGAATTTAGGACCAAGGGCCGGACAGACATCTGACTTCTTTCTCTAAAACAAGTTGCTCTACCTCATGTCTCTGGTGGTGTGTACAAGCTGAGTGTACAGAGTCACTTGATCCAACTGGCATGCTCACAGTACCCCATGCAGTTTCTAGCTGTTTGCTTTAAATACACAGCCAGAAGCCATGCTGCTTCCTATTATTTGTTTAACAGCCTACTGTTTATAATTCTTCCTGAAAATAAGCAATAGTCAGTCATCACTCCAACCTATTGCTCCCACAAACCTGCCCTCTCCCTCCTCTCCTGCTGTAGTAGTCTAGTCTGTCATTCAAAACCAAACCCAGACATTTAGAAAGAGGAGTATGGAAAAAGGAGCCATATCTCTGAGGCTATGCAATAAGGCCGTGAAGAAAAGATGCTCTCTGTGAGAGGAGAACCTTCTGACTAAGTATTAATTATGAGTTTACATCCATCAGTTGTTTAATAAAGTTCTTGTAAGTCACTGTCCACTCTTCATAGGGCTTTGAGCTATTCCATCAGGATCTCTTCTTCAGCCACGTAGATGGTACCCACAGCTGAATTTTTTTTGTCAGCTCTGTGGGAGAATGAGCCTGCCTGTCCCTCTGTAGAACTCCCTGTGGATACAGAGCCTTGGTGTCTAACGCTGAAGTTAGATATTTATTTAGGACCTGTCCAAAGGAAGAGAGGACACTAAACTTCATTGATTTCCCCTGGTTAGAGATTCGGTGAAAGGGCACTGAAAGTCTGTAAACACAAACCAGTTTATTGCCGATATGTGCCCACGCTACCCAATAATATAAGCAAATAAATATATATATGTGGCTTACAGTTAGACTACAGTAATAGGATAGATATATGTATGTGGCTTTCAATTGAACTACAGTAATAGGCCATGAGAGAGAGGGGGAGACACAAAGAGAGAGGGAGACAGAGATCACCAGGACTGGTTCCAGTGTTGGTGCAGTTAGCAGGGATCTCGGTTCCTCAGAGCACTGCACCCGAGATTTCCTCTATTGGCCCTTGTCCTCCTCCTTTTATAGCTCAAAGGAATTTAATTTCAGGGATTGTGCGCATGAGAGTGTTTGAGACATGTAAGGCCAAAAGAACCTCCACCCCTTGTCCCTGTCTTTTAGTCCCTTCAGGATCATCTCATCCCTAACAGCAAAAAATTCTTTGTTTCAAGGAATTCTAGACAAGGGTGCTAACAAGGGTGCTAGGGTCCTTATTCGGAGCCTTGGTCTCCAACACCACCCAATGGCTCAAACACTCCAAGGTATTCAACTGTCATGATTTGTATGTAACAGATAGAAGAAGAAAGGGAAAACAGAAGGGAAGAGATCATACACTTTATCACTACAAGGCCTATCATTAGAAAGAAAAACACACTCAATATCATAAGGGCAACATTTACAAATGGGGCTTTAATTCCAGTAGGACCCAATCCCAATTTTGAGGTGTTAACATTGTTAATGGGATGTATCCCTCAGTTGTTCAGGATGGTGGAATACTTTGCATTAAAAAAAAAATTCTGAGTGTAAGCAACCTCTGGTATTATTGCAAAATAATTGTTATCTGGTATACCTTAAAGACTGAGCTTTTCCAGTGAAACTACAAAATCCATGGAAAAACCAAGAGACGTCACAGACAAGTCTACTATTGACAGGCATCACCCCACTGTCGAAAAATAATTAAGTGCAACATGAGTTTGATATATGTTATGAATTCTACTGCTAGCTCTCTGCCAGAGGCCATTGGCATATGACCAGTGAAAGATCCTTCAGGATAGCCTGGGTTTAATCTAAATACCAGGCAAATTAAAACAGGCTTTATTCTAACAAAACAAAAAAAATAGATTCTTTTTAAAAATTAAGTTCTGAGAAGAAGCATCTAAACAATATTATGTAGAATATACTGAATATAGTGTCCTTGATGTAATCATCCCTTAAGGGTTTTTTTTCAGCTCCCGAAAGAGGTATTTAAACAGTAGTATTGCTCTACCTTGTTTTTTTCCAGAATGGGGTTGCATTCTGATTCTTTTTCTCAACCCTATTTTATTTGGATACTACTGTTTGAAAATTAATATTTAAAGTGGTTTCAGAGTAGTCCCACCTCTCCATCTTTCTTTTTAATTAATTTAGGAAGACTTTTATTTACTGTAAGAGCATGTAAGATTGTAAGTTGCATGTTATTACTTTAGACCTTTACATGCCAGCCTTTCCATTCTGTTTAGAAAGTCAATTGAATTTCAATTACTTTCAAGATATTTGGCATCTCTATTATTTTCCTGTCTGACTTCTCACCTCCTCTTTCCCTTGCTCAGTCTCAAGAGAATATCAGTCCTTCAGAAATCATAATCAACTTGCCCCCCATTAACAGCTGAGAGGGGGTGATAGGATTCATCTTTTATTTCACAATATCTGCTTATGAGTAATAGAAGAGTCCTATTGTCTCCACTCTCAAGGGTGCCTTACCTGCCAGCAGTCTATACTGAAAATTCCTTTCCAGAGTGTATTTTAAGGATGACAGTCTGTAGTGAGGAGTTTCCTACACTGCCCTGCTGAAAATTAGGGTAGATATAAAATGGGTGAGGTTAGAAAATCCTGGACAGCTACAAATGGATTATGAAATATGAACTACTGCATTTTGGATGTACTACTGTGTGTGCCACAGATGAATAATATGGCACTTCAACAAAAACAATGCTGCAGCTGATTTCCTAAGAATAGTAAGTCAGGACTACTTTAATACAGATTCCAAGACAGATATGACAGCTTTGAGGTCAAAGCCTCACAGAATCACAGAATTATTCAAATTTAATGAGTTGTGGTAGGTCATCTGGTCAAAACCCTGTTTGGAGAATGGCCAACGTAAATCAAGTTGCTGAGGTCTTTCCCTAGTCAACTTCTGACTGCCTTTAAGAATGGGGATTTCATAACGTGTCTCACCAACACAAATAATGAAGTTCAGAATTTTTTAAGTACTAAAAGTCATCAAAGGTGCTTTGATTCATGATTTCTTTGCCATAATCTCATAGACATAATGAATAAATGTCATGTAGATCTAGCAAGGTACATATTCTGGATTTCAATTGCAGAATATTTATTTGTTTTTATAGAAATAGATAGTTTCATTTTCAGGCTATTATGAGTGAAACTTCAAACTTGAAGGCAGGTGGAAAGAGAAAAGAAATGACCCATAATGTTACCTCTATTTAGCTGTAATGGAAGATGAGTACTCTTCAGCACCAATTTGTTAAAATGCTGCAATTTTATCTATTCGACTGCAATTTTTTTCAGAAGTAGTCATCATAAACCATTCAAATCCACTGAAAATCCTTTAAAGAGAAAAAAATGAATAATCTATGGCTTTCAAAATATTGTGATAGATGATATGTTGTTAGGAAGTATGAAATAAGTATAAATACATGCTTGACTTCCTAAAGGCATTCAGCATATTGGATTGAAATGTAGAATGATTTGAAACAAAAAGAAAAGCTTAAACTAGGTGCTTGTGTACCAATGTCTTTCTGATGACATTTTAGAGGCATTTTTTAAACTTTTTTTTTCAGTTAGTGATTTTTTTGATATATGATAATTTTGGTGGTCTAGAATTTTTACTTTAAATCAATTTTATATTATCAAAATAAGTGTTGCTTGTCAGATTTTGTTCAATATAATGATTAAACAAAAAAAAAGAAATTCAATCATTCCTATTAATCTTGTGGAGTTTTTAATCCTGTGACCAACATTGTGAAAATGTCTTGGTTTCATAATTGTGATCTGTTCCTCCTAGTTTTGATCGTTTCTTTATATATAAATCTTTGAAATACACTTTGATATAAAGGAAGATTAGAGGATAAGTGTTTTCTGCTGTTTCTGATAAGGAAGGAATCATAATGTTATCAGTATATATCAAATTTATAGATTAGTTTACCATTTCAATTCATGATATTAATTCATGATATGAATTGAAATATAATCTGTTTTATTACATTGCTTGTTTTTTATAGATCAAGAAGAATATTTATCATTTTCTATTTAGAAATCAAGCTTAATTAGACCTATTGCTTAATGATCTCAAAACCCCTGAATTCATTAGACAGAAGATTATTTGGTGTAGCTAATGAATGAAGAAATTACCTTAGGGAGTATTTTTTATTGATCTGAACCTTAATTTTTTACCCTGGCTTGTTTTTTTTTTTCTGTTATTAACTGATATCTGTAATGTTGGTTCATCAAAGCGCTGAGTGGGAGTTATTGGAGATACTGATGTCCAGAAAGCTTAATAAGAAAATTCAATAACTAACTTTGCTTAAAAGAGATATCTGTCCTCATTAACAGTTGTAAAGAAATGCTGACTACACCATAGCCAACACTGTTGTGGATCACTTGCCATCATGTTCCTGATTAAGGTAGCCATGAGTTATATATATATGTATCTCATTATGCTTGAGTTGTCTCTAATAATTTCTTCATTATATGCATTTCTCTGGAAATGAAACTTGGTCTCAAATGGTGGTTTAGCTTGTTGTAATAGTACGGTCCTTCCCGTAATGCTGTGAGCTCTCAGAAATTAGCAACTTTCCTTGAACCTTTTTTTTTTTTTCACAATAAAGAATAGTTGTCTAATCACCAGTTGACCTTTCCTAGATCATCTTTCTCACAGCAAAATCATGGTGCTGGTGAGAAAGGAGAAAAAATACATGTAATTACTCCTACTTCTTCAGTCACACTCAGCATTCAAAACAATTAATTAACTGAATGTGAATTATGAAAGCTGAAAACCAGCAGAAAATTGATTGATTGTACCTTTGAAAATAAAATTTCACCTCTTGATGACTTTTTCTTTTTTCAGTTACATGCGTTGACTTCTTAAAAATAGATGAGTTGCTAAAAGGCAATGTAATTCTAATCTATTTTTTTTCAAATATTTTAGGAGATTTTATTTATATTTGTTATTCTGGAGGTATATAAGTAGCAATTGGGTTCTCTGAGAGCCCTGAGAAAGACTTAAGAACACTTAAAGCTTTCACAACTCCTTTTCTTTTGACAATCAGATAATACAGAAAATAATTGTTTCCCACACATTAATAGTCCGATTCTATGTATTGCCATTTAATTGGCTAAGAATGGAAAGTAAAAATTGGGCACCTTAACAGTAATCACCCAGTAGCCATAAATAGCATTATGCCATAGAATTCTGATGTTGGTTTCATCAGAGGATGAAATATTAAAATACAATAATTTTAAGTCTAAACAAACCTTTGTATACTTGCATATATATCTGCACTGCTAATTTTGTAAATTGTTCAGACTTCTATCTCACAAAGATATAAAAATATTTTTAAGTCAGGTCTTGTGAAGTTACTGTTACTAAAAAAAGGATTTCTGACCGATATATTTATTTTGCTGAGCAATCCAAAGCACCAGAGACTTAAAAGTACAAATGAAAAAAAAAAAATATATGGAATATTTGCATTTTTTTCTGGCTTTGTGAGGACATTGAAGTATAAACTTTTCATCCTAAAGAAATGTAATTTTAGTATTTTACAAACTCAAAACTTATATTGCTAAAATTAATTTCAAACAGATCTAATCTGTTATCCATCATATGTATTTTCTGTATACTCAGACATTTGGGTTTCTAACACTTTTTTGGTTACCTCCTCCTTTGGATGGAGCTAAGTAAGCAGAAATTTAACAGGCTGTCAGGATGTCAGCAAAACAGTTACATGAGTAGTAAGATCTCTCAGAGACTGCTAGATAGCCTAAATCAGACTTCTGCTTAACAGACCTTTTCAGAGAACAAACAATGGAAATCAAAACAATATGTGGAACCAATCACTGTAATTTAATTGAAAACTACTCCCACGACAAATTAAAAAATATATTAAATGCTTTCATAAGTGATTCACTCGCACTGGTAACTGAGAAAGATGAATGTGTCTCCTATCTGAGAAAGACGAATGTGTCGGTTGCTTGCTTGGTTGCACCATCAAAACTCTGAGAGACACTGCCTAGTGACTTGTAATATTCTTACATTTTTCTTCATTCAGCATGTTTCAGTAGTCTGACCTGAGGCGACAAAGATGAATGTGACACGTTGTTCATCAGAAAGGAGAGGCCGTACCCTCCAGCTCGATTATCTAAAATATTTTTTTGTTTGACCCATTTATGTGTTAGAGCCTCGAAAGTGTATTACATTTATACCATGTAGATCTAGAAGAGGGAAAAAAGAGACATTAATCAAAAGAGAAGTCCTATACACAGTCAGGCTGCTAGGCTTTAGAATAGATGGTGTGTACTTTCTTGCCGCCTGAGTGTTGAGCTTTGTGTATTGCACTGTTATCTGTTTAAACCCTCAAAAACTTAGAAGTTTTATGCTGGATTAAAATTTACAGCTCTCCTTGTGCCTGCTTGTAAATTCAGTAGGTGAAAAATTGACAGGGAGGAATTCAAAAATGAATTCAAATATGACTGTATGTCAAAGATGTTTTTCCCAGTTAAAAAAAAAAAGTAATAAAACAACAGAATCATTCTGGTTGCAGTACACAACAGCAAAAACACGGGAAATGATGACAGTGTGATTTTTTAGTCAGGACACATTTGAGACCTGCTAATTATCAAAGAGTTTACCAAGAGGTGTTCTGTTGAGAGTGTCAGAGAAGGTCTGAGCTTCTCAAGTCGGCCGTAAACACCTGGGATGGCAGTGGGACTGAGTCTCCTCAGTGATAAACCTGGCAGGTCAGTGAACCTGCTCAGGGATGTGCTAAATTGCCCTGAAGATGAGTTATGTGGCAGGTAAACAAGAGAAGTCTCTACAAGAAAGGAGGCACATTCAAGTGAGGAAGGCAGATTGCTCTAGGCAACACAAGATACATGTTTTCATCATCTAGCTACCGTACCTATTAACCAGGAGAAGGCTTAACTCAATCCCATGTAAAATGCACATATCCCTTCTGCAGTTCAGGAAGTTTACCACATACTGGCTTGCTAGTCTAGTTGTTGATTATTTTTAAAAAATTATCCAGTCAATATCCTGTAAGCCAGGACTAGCATGAGTTATTTTTGTAACGATTCTAGTAATTTTACATACACCCACCAAATTAATATAGATGAGTGTCTTATACTGCAGTTTGCATTCAAATCTGTCTTTCCAAAAACAGCTGCATAAGGTCATTCTTGGAAAGGCTTAACACAGCATTGCCGTACGTTCTAAATGCTAATCACCTCTATTAAAATGAACAAATTCGAACTGGAATGAATATTAAATGCATATAATTGTTCATTGTCTTGAATAATTTAAAGGAGACAACCCCCCCCAAATTTTAATGTTGACATTATGACAAAGGCGCACAGTTGCCCACTTAATGTTCAAGTTGACTTTGTCTGTAGAAGAATTTATTTCAATGAATGCATTCTTAGAGGTCTTAAATGTAAAATGAGTCCTTTGAAATAAACTGGAGCTATTAACCTGTAACATTGTTAAAAAAATTGAATGGATGAGACAAAATATTGCTCTGAAGTAGCAGATTATACCAAGATGATTGTGAGAAGCATAGTAAAGCGAAGTACAGATCTTTACCTATCCAGAAAGCTGTCCTGTGTCCACACATATCCAGGACTTTTCAAATCTGTGAAGGGAGTGAAAGCATGAATTGGTCAATACGGTCCTGAATTCTCGTAAGATGTGGTAGATCTCATTGAGCAGGTGCTAAAATTTCTCATGGGATGGTGTGGATGTAATTTAAGCTGTAAAACAGTGCTATTAATGTTGGAGAGATGTCTGCAGAGGTCCAGGCAAGTTTTGTTACCCTGAACAATTGTCTTCAGTCTGATTATAACATTGCACGCTAAGAAAGCAAATATACTGTTTTCAGTTTTTCATACCAGTTTTCAGTTACATAGAGTGTAAAGAAAAAATCATCTTCCATAACTAAGAAGTATTTTCTGGTTTCCCTGGTACTGTTTGCTTCAAACCTACTAAATATTTCCTTAATTTTTATGTGATGGTTTAAAAAACAGAACGATACAAAAGCAAATGGAAAATGTATACTCAGCCCTGGTGTGGTAACAAGATTACATCATGGATTCTTACCCAGAAGGAAATAAAGCTGTATGAGATACAATAAATTTATTTTATAATCTCCCCTGATAATCTTAGAATCTTCAATAATAAGTGAAGTACTTAGAGACTGAACGATCTGTTAGTAGGTAGGTGGTTCAAAGATATGAAGGTGATCTTTGTCAGTGATAGCTCTAAAGCACATAGGTTAAAAAGGAGATAGAGAAGCACTGAAGGGGTGAACTTTTTCATAAGAAATCATTTTCTTGTTTTATGCATTCACAACTTTTCTTATTTCATGGAATCACAAAATGGCTGAAGTCGTAAGGAACCAACTGGAAGTGATCATGCCCAACACCTCTGTTCAAGCAAGATCACCTAAAGCAGATTGTGCAGAACTGTGTTCATCCTCAACTGAAACCAAAAATACTTCATTTTTAGCTTTTGAAGTTCAGGAATAAAAGTCAAAGGGGATATTTGCCAAAGCTGTTATATTTGCTGTTAATAATTTCATAGCGTAATTTTCTGGAAAATATTGACAGTTACTGATGTTTATTGTTCACAAAACATAATGAAGGAGTTAAGACTTTAAATTATTTGGAATCTAATCTGAAACATACATAAAATAACCTTTCATTGCCGCTTGTCATGTTTCTTTGAGATTATTTTTCATATGATGACTGCTTTGTTTTGGTGGGCTTTCTTTGTGAAGAAGATAGAAAATAATTCTAAAAAAACCTAATTGTGGAAAGATTACCAGGCTTTTAACAAACTTAAAAAATAGGATAGAAGACATTTTGATTATATTTACAGTAGAACAGATTTTTTCTAGCATTCATTAAAAAAATGTGTATGATTAGTTCTTCCGTTGACTTCGAATAAAATACCAACCTCACTTACTTAGCATAAAAATCCTAAGCCTTTTGAATACAGGACAAATTTTGCTAGTGATTGCATTATGGTCACACTTTTTGTTCCATTTTGATAGGTTTTTATTGTTTTTCTGATAAAAAGTGACTATAATGAATTTTGAGACTATCATACTGAGGCAAGGATATTAAAAGTAGGATAGAGAGCACTATCTGAGTTCCTCATCTCTCATCATTTTTCCCTGTGTTGCCTGACATATTAATTTTTCTTCTGACTCTATGCTTATTCTGTTGCCCTACAGCACTGTTTCACATAATATGAGTGTGAATATGAGTCTTCCCAGATAAAAAACTGTCAGTGCATTTGTTCTGATCTTTGAATCACCTCACTCATTTGATGTCACGTATATTTTACATTACGTTTTTAGGAATTTTTTTTATATTTTTGTCTTACTGTTCTTCCTAAAATATAATAAAATTTGTGTTAAAACTCTGGACAAGTCTCTGAAAGTCAAAATTATTTAAAACATTTTAGCAATATGTTGGACTGATGTAATATGGCAATTTATGACAATTTACTTGCTTGGTTGAGATGTCTGTGTGATATAAGTACATGTTAAATCAAGAAACTATAGATTTTTGACTGAAGAAATTGTCGTGTTTCATTTATCATTTAGATATAGATTTTTTTAAAAAACTTTGAGTTAAATCATGTACAGTTTAAATTTATTGAATCTTTGTTACTGAACCAGCAGCCACTAAGTCAACTAACTTGTGACCATTTTATTTTGAGTAGTGAGCTGCTTCAGGTCAGCTAAAAAACAGAACTACAAAAATTATCTTTTAAGTGGAACATTATCACAAATCACAGTATCACAGTATCACAGTATCATAAGGTTGGAAAGGACCTCCGAGATCATCGAGTCCAACGTATAACCCAACACTAACACCAACACTAACACGATCATCTAAACCATGGCACTTGGTGCCTCATCCAGTCTCCATTTTAACACCTCCAGGGTCGGCGACTCCACCACCTCCCTGGGCAGCCCATTCCAATGGCCAATCACTCTTTCAGTGAAGAACTTTTTCCTAACATCAAGTCTAAACTTTCCCTGACAAAGCTTGAGTCCATGCCCTCTAGTTCTGTCACTGGTCACCCGAGAGAAGAGACCAACCCCCTGCCTGACTACAACCTCCTTTTAGGTAGTTGTAGAGAGCAATGAGGTCTCCCCTGAGCCTCCTCTTCTTCAGACTAAACAGCCCCAACTCCCTCAGTCGCTCCTCGTAGGGCTTGTGCTCCAGCCCCTTCACCATCTTCGTTGCCCTCCTCTGGACACACTCCAGCATCCTGACATCTTTCCTAAACTGAGGGGCCAGAACTGTACACAATATTCAAGATGAAGCCTGACCAGTGCCAAGTACAGGGGGACGATAACTTCTCTAATCCTGCTTGCCACACTGTTCCTGATGCAGGCCAGAATGCCATTGGCCTTCTTGGCCACCTGGACACGCTGCTGGCTCATGTTGAACTTCCTGTCAGCCAGCACACCCAGGTCCCTTTCTACTTGACTACTCTCCAGCCACTCTGTCCCCAGTCAAATCTGTTTTCCCTGCCACCACCACCTTGGTGGATAAAGGTCCAGTTTATGAGGACTTGAAGAATTTTTCTAAGATCAAAAAACTAACTTTTTTTTTTTTCATTTGTTATGGGACACACTCTGTGTATTTGTGGTTCACATTTATTCTCATTCATCAGCTGTCTGTCCTTGTGAACATTTCTTTTCAGATAGAATTTAATGAAATTCCTTATTTTGGGCCAAGTCCACCATTGTTGTACAAAGTGTTATATGTTCCAAAATTCGCAAGTCAAATTTCGTATTAATTCAGTATTTCATATGTCTATGTGAACTATTAATTTGGAAAGTTAAGATCCCTTCTGAAATCAATAATTTTCTTGAATTTGTACATAGTCAAAGCTTTTCTAGAAGTTGAAATATTTATTAGTAACATAAATGTCTCAAGAGTGCGGCCTCTATTTTACAGCATAAGTGAAAATTTCTCAACAGTTTCTCATCTTGAAAATTACAATGTTTTACCTAATGTCAGACTTTCAGTGCATTTTGATAAACCAAGACCTCTTTAAGAACATATAAATAAAATATTTATCAAGGATTTGTTCAATTTTGCCCTTTTTTCCATAATCTAACCCATGCTTTTTTAATTCACACATGTGAATAAGCACTTGTATGCATGCGACTTTGTAGATATAACTACTGATAATCATACAGCCTTTGCATAGTGATTCTTATATATGTTTAATACTAGATATTTAATCTGAAGGAGAAATATCTTTTTATTAATAAAAACTTAGTATAGCAAATTATCTTAAAACCCAATCTAATTTCTCCTTATGATCTACAAAGGAAAGGGAGAAATAACTGAAGGAGCAATTGCCTTAAATTTCAATGCTGATTTGTATTAACTCATTCAAATGTGAAATATCAATAGATCTGCACAGCATGAGTGACTGTATTCTGTTATTCTGATGAATAGTAGAAATGAGGAATGTGAAATACCGTAACTGAAAACAGATTACATACAGTGCCACAGAGATATTAAATATAATCAGGCAAGATGATATCTTACTGTGTCCAATTTTAATGGAATAAATAAAGATGGAACCAAATCAATACAGTTTAATTAATTTAAAAGAATAGATGTCTCATTTCCTAGAAATTAGACATCATTGATTCTCATTCAGTTAGAGAGATGAAAATGTGCCAAACTTCTGCACATAGCACAAAGTAATACATGGGGGTTTATACTAATTTTACTTTTCTGTGTAGCCCCTCTCAGTCACTGAGCTCTACAGATTCCTAGCAAGGCAGAGGGATGGAGATCCATGCTAATCCTGCACTGGAGAACATATGAAACAGTAGTAGGAGAGAATTCTAAATAAGCAATGAACTGAAGTAACTTAAAACTTTTGTTATTTTCCCCTCAGCTTTTTTAGGGTTTTTTTTGCGTTTGTTTTTCTGACTGTTCCTTCATTCAGGAATGAATGAGATCTCAGAGAAAATGGCATTTTAGTTATTGCATGACAATAATAGTTTTTAGAACTCTGCTTGTGTTCATGACTGTTGTGGAACAGCTCAGTCTTCTTTTTGAGTATTAAAAACTTGTTTAATCACCAAACAAGCAGATACTTAAACACATGTTATTCATTGGACTCAAGACTATATTACACACACTTTAGTGTTTGCATTCGGCAAAATAATTATATGTTGAAGTTTCACTGTAAGTGTTAGGGGAATGTTCTTTCTCCCTGTCTCTGTTTATAGACCCTTAAATATCTAATACAGTGGGATGGAGACTACTAGTGTAGATTTCATACATAGACATTTGAAAAGAAGTCATTTATTTTCAGTGGATTACAAGAAAATCCAACAGAAAATAAAGAAAGAAGGAAGGAAGGAAGGAAGGAAGGAAGGAAGGAAGGAAGGAAGGAAGGAAGGAAGGAAGGAAGGAAGGAAGGAAGGAAGGAAGGAAGGAAGGAAGGAAGGAAGGAAGGAAGGAAGGAAGGAAGGAAGGAAGGAAGGAAGGAAGGAAGGAAGGAAGGAAGGAAGGAAGGAAGGAAGGAAGGAAGGAAGGAAGGAAGGAAGGAAGGAAGGAAGGAAGGAAGGAAGGAAGGAAGGAAGGAAGGAAGGAAGGAAGGAAGGAAGGAAGGAAGGAAGGAAGGAAGGAAGGAAGGAAGGAAGGAGGAAACAGATCTCCCCACGTTTATTTTATTGCATTTTCAATTTAGAATTCTTAACGAAAATCTTCTTCACAACTGTAATGAAATAAACTTTTGTGAATCAGTTTTTAAAAAGTATCCAACATACAAAAACTCAAAGATTAAAACATGCATTACGTTTATTTGAAGTACTTTTATACTGTTTGTAAACTTACTCAGTAACTATTTATATCATTGTAGTTATTTTTCCTGAAATGTTTCACTTGCAAGTTCATTACTGACATTTAAGACAGAGAATGTCCTGTACCTCATTATTGTAGAAATCAGTTTCACAAAGAGATTTAACAATAGATCTCTTCCATTAGTGGCACTGTACGAAATATGGGTTGATCTATTTTCCATAACAGTAGTGTACAAGTGCACACTGGATATTGCATTTTATTGCTAATGGCATGGTTATAAATCAAAAGTTGTATGATGTGTCTACTCTTCATTTAGATGTTCTCCGAAAATTGACTCATACCTTACTCTTTAAGGATTTGATATTACATTACTGAAACATAATAAATGGATAGGTATGGAATTAGATCCTAAAATGAGTTTGAATAAATTCTGGTTCGTGCATCTATGTCGAAAGATCTGCAAGTAGTGGTAGAAGTCAAGAGCATTCTGGTTACTTCTCAGCTATAGATGAAGTCTGTTTAAAATATTGTCTGAAAACTGTTTCACAGTATCACAGTATCACAGTATCACAAGGTTGGAAAGGACCTCTGAGATCATCAAGTCCAACCTATAACCTAACACTAACACCAACACTAACACCAACCATCATCTAAACCATGGCACTCAGTGCCTCATCCAGTCTCCCTTTAAACACCTCCAGGGTCGGTGACTCCACCACCTCCCTGGGCAGCCCATTCCAATGGCCAATCACCCTTTCAGTGAAGAATTTTTTCCTCATATCAAGTCTAAACTTTCCCTGACGAAGCTTAAGTCCATGCCCTCTGGTTCTGCCACTGGTCACCTGAGAGAAGAGACCAACTCCTGCCCGACTACAACCTCCTTTTAGGTAGTTATAGAGAGCATTAATTTGCTATTCATAAGCAATAAGGTTCAAAAATCCTAAATAGGGCTTTTCAATGAAAATGTATAGCCTGTCATTATTTGGAAATAAAATTTATAAGATCATATTGTGTAAGGCATAATTGTGAACTTGTATGTGGAGACTGTATCAACGTTGCAGTGTAACACCAGTTACTCTATTTTGTATTCCTGCCTAGTTGTTTGTTACACTTCACTTGCATTAAATTCCTCTGACATGATCTGTCAGCAAATATGTAGAATTACTTCAGGGAGCTTTTAATGAGGTAATAGACCTTTAACATCCACTGAGTATGTGGCTTACCTTTTTTGTTGTTGCTAGTACAATAAATATTTGTTTCGATGTTTTCAAATTGTCGTAACAGGCACCTTATCTAGTACAAGTATGTGATTGTAAGTGAACTACCTGTGCACCATATTGTGTCAGTGGTTCAAGTTTTGTAGCTATGTAAAATTCAACAGATATCAGCTTACTTGCATGAAATATTTGCAATTCATTTGAAGAAAATGTCTGAGGAATTTGTCAACACTATTGATTTTTCTGTCAGATAGTCTACATGGGCTGGACAGAGGAACGGGAACAAGACTCCCTTCAGGATCGAATGTACACGCCAAAGTTTCTAGCACTGAGGGGATCTTCCCTGTATAAGTTTATAGCACCTCCAGTAAGTATATTTCTCATGCTTAGTTGCTTAGTGGCAAGAAATGTTATTAATAAAATAATTTCATGTAAAACATACAAGGCTTTCACAATGAGATAACAGTCATGGAGCTAATAGCTTTGCAACTTAAAGCACTAAAATGTTCAGGTTACATGGTATAGGAGTGACAGAAAATAGCTGATCATAGATGACTGGGCTTCTAACAAGAATGTCTTTTCCCCATCTTACCTGAGCACTTAAAAAAAATAAAAGAGAAACATACTTGTTTTGAAAGGGGGCTTTTTGTTTTCCTTTGGCAGGCAGAACAAGACTGAAGGAAGATGATTATATTTAAACCGAACTATCATTTTAAAATCAAACTGCTGAGATTTGGGGAAATATCAAAACTTTTTGCATGCTGTGGAAATGTCAGTATATCTGTATTTAGATTTTGTCCTGAATGTAACTTTTGTGCTGCTTGGTAGCAACAAAAGGAAGGTAGGGAAGAAAATGAAAGTGTTTAGGTTAAATGTATTAACTGGAATCTGACTGGCAGCACTGGTAAAAATTCTAGCTGTTGACTCATACTCAGCAATTCATTTTCAGAGTTTTATGGTATATCTAAACTGCAGTAAATGGAGACATGCTCTAGCTAACTTTTAAGCCAGTAGCTTAGGAACCAGTAGCAGTGCCATACCAGCAGCAGGGAGACCCAGGTGAATTTTTTGTTCTGTTTATTGAATGCCCTTTCTGACTGCTGCTAAACGCTGTGTTGCCAATCCAGGCTGTAACTCCTTCCTGTTTTAATTGTAAAATCAGATAATAGTTTGAGTTGAAAGGGACCTTTTGAGGTTCTCTATCCAGCCCTTCTCCAGTGAGCAGAGACACCTTCAACTAGACCAGGTTGCTCAGAGTCCAATCAACCCTGATCCTGAATGTTTCCAAGGATATGACATCTACCACCTCTCTGGATATCCTCTTCCTGAGGTAGTTCAAGGCCATCTTGCAAGTCTTTACATCATTCATCAGTCTCTATTCATGTTTGTTTAGCAAAGTGTTTAAGAACATGTGAAAGACTTGAAGAATGGATGTAATTATGAACTGAAAACTTAATTCGTTCAATGTTGGTGCGCTACTTCACTGGTATGGGAGTTTGGCTATTCCATGGTAGTAATGGAAGTTTGGCTTTTGTTGGTGGATTTTTTTCAGGATCAGGGTAAAATGTAGGATTATGTAGCCAAGCACCTTAACTAAAAAGCAGCTCTCCAGGCTTTGGCAGACCTGCTGCCAGTAAAATAAATCCACCTCTGTTCAAGACGCAAGATAGAAGCACAAACAATCCCAAGAACTCCCATTCAATACAAAAGAGGAAGATTATTGTTTTGTAAGCACTATGGAAGGAATGACAAGCCTCTTTACTGAGGATTCAGTCATAAATTTCTAAGATTAATATGCTGCTGGTGGATAAATGGGTAATTGGTGATGATTAGTGGGTGTGGGAGGAATATGTTTGTAATAGGGCTGTGAACCACAGTGATGTGTGTTAGGACAATTTTGCCAAGCTCCTGCTGTATGAGACTACCCACTGATGCTTGAAGCCTTTATTGGTTTTATTTCAGCTGAGTGGCACACACAGCAGGATTTTGTTTTGCCAGATTCCGGTTCTTATTCTAAAATAGACAGTTTAAACATAGAGAAAAATATTTTCTCTCCCTTGCGCGGGAGGGAGCTACCTTAAAAACATGTAATGTATGTACTAATTGCACATGTATGTACCCAGCAAAACTGTCTTATCAAAGATTGCAGTAAGCTTGTTGAAAGGACTTCTAAAATCCTATTTTCTATATGCAAACTCTTACACATACAGTTATGTTTGGTATTCTGCAGATATTTTTGTTCATTTCTACCAGGGATTACGAAAGATTATGAAAAAACTTTCAGTGCTGTAGTTTCGGAACTTCTGTTTATGAGATGCATAAAGCATAGTTATAAGAAGAAAAACAGTTTTAATTATATTTGCACTGTAAACTCCTTGGATTAAATTGTTTTATGAACAGAGATATGCTGGCAACTGTTAAACCAGAAAATCAAATGGAAGTATTTCCTTTGTCTCTGCCAAAGTCTTAAGACATTAGGAAGCCATGTATTTAAACAGTGTGTATCAATGGCCTCCCCCGACTCTTTTTTTTTTATCTATTTGGTCAATAGCACTTCTACTTTCCATACATGGATAAATGCACGATTCTTAAATATATTATTTGCATTTTGCAAGCTTTAAACAAAATTACTTCTTTTCTCTTTCTGTTACTTCTTGGTACATTTCCTCCTTCTATTATTCAGTGTGCCAAGTCTGGTGTGTTTCACTTTCTTATAGTTACTGATTGTAAATTTCAGAGAGAATGGAGTTCAACTGAGAAAGAGGGGCTAATAACTTTCTTATCGCTAAAATGTTTAAAGTGAACAGGGCAAGCAATTTCTATGGGTTTCTTAAATCTACAGTTGCTTTTGCTTTGGACATATATAGCAAGAGTTTTGTTTTGATCTGAAAAGCACAAACAAAATCAGGAAACTAGGGGAGAAGGGAGAGCTCTGATATTTTTCTTCTTCCTTCCTTCCTTCCTTCCTTCCTTCCTTCCTTCCTTCCTTCCTTCCTTCCTTCCTTCCTTCCTTCCTTCCTTCCTTCCTTCCTTCCTTCCTTCCTTCCTTCCTTCCTTCCTTCCTTCCTTCCTTCCTTCCTTCCTTCCTTCCTTCCTTCCTTCCTTCCTTCCTTCCTTCCTTCCTTCCTTCCTTCCTTCCTTCCTTCCTTCCTTCCTTCCTCCCTCCCTCCCTCCCTCCCTCCCTCTCTCCTCCCAAGGCAAAGCTTTATACTCATGGTTGCTTCTTAGCCATATTGTGTTTGTTCACAATTGTTTTCTCTTTAGACAAAAAATTACTTGGTCTCATATAATACTTTCTTTGTATGGTATTTCTTTGTATATTCTTAAATCTTGAGAGCCAAATAAATCATCAACCTCTTTATCTTGACTAACAATTGTAATGATACAACTGTCTTCCTCTGGAGCTGGGCCACTGTTGAATACTTCCTACCATTAAGATTTTTTTCTTTTCTCATATATAGCCTCTATTTTTATTCCATTTTGTGTGTTCTTCTGTCTTTTGCGACTATGAATGATTCTGCTCTTTCCTTCTCAGTTTCCTTGGAAAGTTATTTAAAGATTGCTCTGAAAACCCCATGACTCTTCCCTGACTGAATATATTCATATAGCACTCTCTGTCTTATTTGTGTCTTAACCCTTACCCTTACATGATTTTATTGAACTCTTAGATTATCTAAGTATTACTTTGTGTAAAATAGTTGCTTAAATTAGTATTGTTAAAAGCAATTGTCAAATCCTGAGACAAATGGAAGAAGCAAACTATTCTTTAAGTGTTGATTTATTAGAATTTAGGATTAGATTAAATTTATTAAGAAGAAAAGAAAATATGTATTTACCTCTGTTGTTTATTGTTCATTTTTTTCCCCTGGATTTCAAGGCATTTGGGGTAAGTGTCTAGGACATTTCAAGGGTGAAGAATTTAATTTTCTGGATTTGCAAACAATGTAGGTTACTTGGAGCAAATTGTGTCATTCAATTTCAAGGAGGGAGGTAGTGAGAAAGATGCCCTCTTATAGTCAAGCCTCTGTGAGAGGAGTTCAAGGACTGTATCCTCTCGGCATCTCTATGCAACCTCCACCAAACTGGGCAGGAGGCTCCCAGTGGGAGCCACATCATTCTGCTTATAGCAGCCGAAACGCAAAGACACGGTGTTGTCAGCACATTCACAGTCCAAGTACTGCATGGACGGAACATTCTGGTTACTAGTGGTAATTGTTCTGAGGCACTGCTTGGTCATCCTGGATGCAAATGGGAGAATGTTTTAGAGATATTTTTTTTTCTAATTAAACTTAATTCCTGAAATAAACAAAAATAACTAACTTTCTTTTCCTGTTTTTGTTGATATTTTTTTCCAAGGTCACTACCTGGGATTGGACACGAGCTGAGAAAACATTTTCCGTTTATGAGATAATGTGCAAAATTCTCAAGGTATGATGAGAAACAATAAAATAAATTACCACTTTATCAGACAGTTGACAAGCTAGACACTGCAACAGGAAACCACCTTGCCAAAAGAGATCAATTTTTTTCCCTTTGAAGTCAATATCAAAGGTCCTGGTGTCAGTAGATGCAGAGTCACACTCTAGAAGGAATGTTTTCAAAAGGCAACGTAGAATTGGAAAGAAACTGATTTTAAACTAGGAAACTATTTTATTTCTCCATAATGCAGTATAGATTTTATAGCTTTACTTTAGTGGCACATTTAACCAGTATAACATTTCTTTTTCTAACCAAGGAGCTAAAGATATACCAATCAATTGAGTTTCTTTTACATATATTGATGCAACCAACAGTGGCTGCAATGTAAGATTTCACTAAGACTGAGAGCAGAGTCCTTAAAATATGCAATATCAGTCTGAAAAACTTTATCTTATTTTTACCGGTTTCTTCAGTTTGCCTTAACTGTAATAAATGGGAAGAGATAATTCAATATGTTTAGAAAGTTAAAGCTGTTAGTAGCAAATTGCATTGGGCCATTATTGTACGCTATACTTATTTTTTAATTCTGAATTCATCAATGATTTTCTCTCTTGTTTTGAAAGCAGTGAAAAACTGTTTTCCAGATGCTGAGTATTTCTCAGTCTAAAACATGCAGAGAGGAAAAGGACATGAAAAGAAATGAAAAAAATTCTCTCTTTCCATTCATCTGAAGTCTTTTTCTGTGTATATTGGTTTTGGGGGTTTTAGGTCAAAATTATGTAAATGGTAATTTAGACTGTTCTAAAGTTTCATCTAGGTGGAGACAAACTAGTATCAAAAAGAAAAATCAAACTTCAAAAAAAGTGTTCCCATTGGGAAGAACTTCTACTGATATTTATTGCACATTTCCTAGTTTTTATACGTTATGCAGGTGCATTCTGCTTTACTTTAGGAGGCTGATTGCAGATGGAACTGCTCAACAAAATTTAGAATTTTTTACTTCAGAGACTTTCAAAATAAGAAACAAAAATATTTATTTTGAAAAACCTCTCTGCTAGCAATCTGGAACAGAATAGTGAAAGGAGATCTTTTGCTGCTACATTGGCTGTGAGGTCTGGAGTCTTCAACAAGGAGCAGAACATCCCAAATGGACCATGTCCCATTGCTGTATTATGGCCTTTTTCTGCCAAGTATGTGCAAACATTGACTTTAAAAGTAGTCATGTAGGGAGAGATTTAACAGAATAAGTGAGTCAATCTACTCTGTAAGATATTGCACTGAGGGTGTAACATGAACAATGCTCTTAAAGCACAGCCAGTCTTTGAGAGAGACAAAAAGTTTAACTTGTGGCATGCACTTTTTTTTTTCTCCTGGTAACCTCTGCTAAATTCAGACCTTAAGCCTAGAAAACAGTAAGCACCTAAGTCGGTCTTCTCTGATAAGTAAGCCTATTGGATCCAACACGACTCCTGCTTGTGATTTATCTAAAGATAATGTGTGCTTGAAGCCCAGAAAGCCAGACATATACTGGGCTGCATCAGAAGAAGGAGGTAATTCTGCCCCTCTGCCCTACTCTCATGAGACCTCACCCGAGGTACTGCATTCAGTTCTGGAGTCCTCAGCACAGGAAGGACGTGGAACTGCTTGAACACGTCCAGAGGAGGACCATGAAGACAATCAAGGGTTGGAGCAATTCCTATTTCAGTGCAGAGTGAGAGAGCTGGGCATGTTCAGCCTAGAGAAGAAAAGGCTCTGGGGACACCTTGTAGTGACCTTCCAGTACATAAAGGGGAGCCACAGGAAAGATGTTCAGGGGCTTTTTATCAGGGAGCGTAGAGATGGAATGAAGGGTAATGCTTTTAAGATGAAAGGTAAAGGTGAGAAGGCACTGGAACATTTTGCCTAGAGAAGTCATGGATGCCCTGTCCCTGGAGGTGTTCAACACAAGGTTGGATGAGGCTCTGAGCAACCTGAACTAGTGAAAGATGTCCCTCCCCATGGCGCTGGATGGTCTTTAAGGTCCCTTCCAGCTCAAACCATTCTATGATTCTCTGATTTTATTATATTGTTTGAATAGAAGAATAGAGAACCTATGCCATATAATTTTGTGGTTTTTTTATTTTCCTTTCTTCTGCCATTTTTCTTTGATTATACCATTCTCATTCGCTTGTTTTTCACACTTTTCCTTTCCTCTCCTTCTTTATCTCCTGTTCTTGTATACCAGTGTAGGAATTTCTTGTGTCTCTTTTCAAACATGTAGCAGAAGTTAGTTACAGCTAAGGAGTCAGGTCACAAAACAGTCAAACCTGAAACAATGCCTTCCTGGCACTATTACGTGGAAGCCCAGAAAAGAGTATTTTTTCTTATCATCCTGTTCTCCAAACTATCTGGGAAGAGGTGCAAATCCTCCATTCACCATCCATATTAATGCCCCCACAGAGAGGCAATCCAGTTTAAGTGATATAGGAATATCTTATATGTATTTCTTTATCATGTTTGTCGTATTAGGTTGTTCCTTTGTTGTCTGTAAACATGATCAAGCTTATAAAGTGTTGAAATATTTCAAACAGGTTCTTTAGCAGAATAAACCCTGCATATAATATAAAATGGAACTAGAAAAATCATTGCAGTGAAATTGCAGCTTGTGACATTGCGGTATTACTCTTCACCATATTCTAGTTTTCTTCAACAGGTACTACAGAACTTAGCCATCGTTTCATTAAATATAAAAGCAAGTAAAACCAAGAAAAACAGCTTCCTATTACTACTACTACATTGAACCTCTATAGAGACTCAAGTTTTCATTTAGTTTTTATGGCAGCATCATAAATATCTGCATTTTAACACTGTGTTTCTAGACGTGTTTGTATAAGCCCATGGATATTACTGAAGCAGAGGAAACTAAAAAATAGTTACGCTGGTGCTTTGTGATCACCTTCAAGTTTCTTCCATTCTGTAGTGCCTCACATGCGACTTTCATTGGAAATTTGTTTTCCTTGGAGAAGAGTTGAATGGCAAAAGGACAGGCTAACAGGGTTTGAAGCAATTATATTCTCAGAGATTGATAGATAGCATGATAGCTCAGTTGACCTAATGAAAAAATGAAGGAAAAAACCCCCAGTCTCTGCTATTACTGCACTTCCCTCTCCTGCACTTCCTGTTCTTCTGTGGCAGAGACTGAGTTAATGTCATTCTTTTCAGGAAATTCAAGAAGATGGAATTATTTTGTGTTTCTGCTTCAGAAGAAATATTCACATGTCATTGGGCAGAGATAAATGCAGGAAGATCGTAATGGCTGTTTGCAGGAGAATATCATCACTCAATGTCTCTTAAGTGGGTTTATTTCCATATTCTCACCTAAACTCAAACTGGTCAATATACACATTTACCTGAAGTACATATCATAGTACATTCCCAGACAATGGGACACCATCATCTATATTCTTGCTTTATTTTCGAACGACAATTACCATGGATTTTGAGCAAGATGGAGCATCCAGCAGTCTCCAAAACAATTCCTAGTGTAGCTTGAGAGTTATCATGTTTGAAGAAGCATTTCTAATGAGCATGTGAGCACTCTGTTTTTAGGATAATGAAGAGTTTCATAGTAAGGCTGTGATCTTGTCCCTCTCAGTTGCCTATGTCAACAAACAGTCCCGCACATGCTGAATTTATCAGTGTATGTACAGCTTCTGTGGCTAATATTCACTTTAAGTGAAAGGACTTGCAATAAGTCTGTGTTAACTTTCATTCAAATTTGCCCAGGAGTGAGAAGTAATATTTTAGAATTAATGTTTCCCAAGCATATTTCCATCTGTATTGATCAGGCTGCTGCGTATCCTGAGAAGGAGCAGAATATATGTCATATGCCTGCAGGACTGAATGTGTTGGTCAGGACTGCCACAGCACCTCTGTAGACCCAGAAAGAACATGGATCTTGGATCATGTCTTTGTGAAAGTAAATCACTAAATGTTACGACAACACTTGCTAATCAAAAAGTGTCTGCATTGCATGGCATACTTAGATTGGAATGAAATGTTTCAAGACCTTTTTCCATATTTAGACTTAGAGTCATTAGAAATTAGGTTGCAACTTTCACCCCAGTATGCTGGTATTCTCTCCTGCTGTATATTGGCAACTTCAGTATCTGCCCCTCATTCAGGACAGGACTTGGTACTAAATCTGCCTGAAAGCATCTTCTCTCCTTCTTTCACTCCTTAATTCTGATTAAAATTCCAATTAAATTAATGAGCAGTTTTGATTAGAGAGACTTATTACCTGAAGTTTGCCCTTTTAAATTGAATTAGAGTTTTCCTCAGTTAGAGAGATTTATGTAAGTTTCTCTTCACGACAGCAGCACTACAGCGGAGAATATGAACTGCCTGATCCTATTAAAGATTTCAGTGTTTTGATATGAGAGACTACTACCACTTCTGATGATGGTAAAAATATTAAAACACTAAATAAATGTTAATGTCTACACCCATCAGAGGACTTCATTGATATAATCGTCAGAAAAGGATTGTAGTCCAAACATGTTATAAAATTCGGAACTCAGCTGCCACTATGGCCAAAGCTTTCTCCTTAGTTGCCTGCATGTGTGAAATGTGCTTTCCCCTTTGGTATCCATTACAAAGGCTCTGACTTCTTATAAACATATAGGAAACTACAAAGCCATTTTTAGTTTTTAGGGTTCTCTCAGCTGAAAGCACCTAAAAGACAAGATCGTTTGCACCTTAATCAGATATGTCAGAGATTATTATGTGATTTTTAGCTAGCGGATTCATCTTTATAATAGTCCTCTTATAAATCATGTTGTTACTGTATTCTTTTTTCTTGTTTTGTTTTGTTTTGTGGTTTTTTACCCATCAAATTATAAGGGAAAGAAAGAGGGGGCTTATCGTGAGCAAGGAAATAATTCAATAATTCACTATTCTTAATGTGATTAGGACCTTTAAAATTTGAAGTAGTTTTAAAAAAACCCTTTTGACTGTATGAAAAACAGTTTTATTGACATAAAGTCAACAAAGGAAAACTGATCCCCTATTTCAATTTTTATAATTTTAGATACCAAAAATGTATAACCCCCCAAATATGGACATTCACATTCCTACACTATCACAACAATTGTGAAATATAAAAAAAAAGGTTATGTAGAAAGTGTTCAAAGTACTTTTTAAGTATAAAGCTCTTCAGTGTCAAGATTTTTTGGGTTGAAATAATATTTTTTCTTATGGAAAGTAGGTAAAGAAGGCTGAGTACAAACCCCACATTTTAATTATATCGGATTAAATTATTCATTGTCAAATAATGGCAAACAGCAGTGGGTTATGCTTGACGGAAAAGGAAGATTTATGGAGGTGCAAATAACTTAAGACCTGGGGAGGTAAATGCACAAATTTATAAGCATATGAAGTAATTTATTAAAAATGCAATAGATTGGTTGATTATGGGGTGAAAGTATCTTAACAGAAAGAAAATACAAGGCATTGAAGAACTCCCTAACCTGTAAGAGAAACAGGAGGAGTGAGTATAAATTAAAGCTAAGCAATTTCAGATTGGGAAGCAGTTAGAAATGGTACAAGTTCTGATGATTAATCAGTGGAAGAAACTGGCAAGAGAAGTTGATAGCTTTTAAATCACTTTCTTTTTTGTACCACAAATTTTATTCAAACCACTGCTACTAGGACAGTGACGTTAGCATGTGGATAAAAATCTGTCATGCATATTAAGCAATTTGTCAGGCAAGATAATCTTAACGGTACCAATTCTGACATTAAAATGTATCTATGAGTCATTTTTGACAGAATTGATGGTAGAACTTGCTGTGAACAAATATTTTTAATTTATTCTGGAAGAAGGTTGTTTCACCTTGTCTTCTGGTTTGAGGGGTAAAGCCTCATTAACAGCCATTCAAATAAATTTTAAAATTATTGCGAGTAGACACATGAACATATAAAGTGAAAGTAAATGTATGTTGAGGTCTGCCATTTTTCTATTTTGCTCAATGGCTGAGACTTGCATCCTGGTGTGATTTCACTAAAGTACTTCACACATACTCAAAACTGCTTAGGAGGCATAAGTAATGAATCCCTTTTAATAACAGTTTAATGCTGCATCCAGGGAAAATTAAATTTTAAGCCAGGTTTTAGCCAGGTACCAGTTCCTCAAAAAGTGCTACACTGTTGAGTGGTTTAGTTCTAAAAAGTCTTTGATTTGCTTCTTGTTCTAAATTTAATAGTATTTAATCTTTGCAAAGAAAAGAGAATCTGTTCCCACCCTAATTAGAATTATGGTTATCTTATAAGAAAAGAAAAATGATAAAAATCACAAATAATCTCCATGTCCACTGGCATTACAACCATCATTAAATTGGCTACAGTTATACAAACAGAAAATCTTGGTAGTATTTTTTCAGTACTGAATTGGAGCTCCTGAAAAGGTCATTGAATTTGCATCACTGACTTATAAGCATAAGCTGGTGCGGCCTTGCATAGCTATGTGTGGTAGATGACTACACCTCTGGCCCGATCATCCATATCTTCTATGATTTAGAGAAGTTTCTTTTTTTGTTTTAAAGGGAAAAACACCCCCCTTTATTTTTCATTTTCAATGCAGTATTAGGATAGTATAAACTCTCACCTTTTGGGATAAAAACCCATCAACTGTGTTGGGACGGGGCTGCCAGTCTCAGTGTCTGATCCTGCTTCCTGGAAGAAATAACAAGATAAACACACAGAGGAAAAGAAACAGAACAGGTACAGAAAATATATGCTTAAATTACTTGTGCAACCTCTCTGTTGGTCAAAGGCATCAGCTTTTCCTTCTTCTAAGAAATTGCTTTTTGCTGCTTGTCTAGTTGTGAGACACACAGTGGTGGTGTAACATCTTTGAAAGGCAAACCCAAATTCATTTTCTAACATAAAGGAGAAGTAATGATTAAAAAAACCCAGAAATAATGTGTGAAATATAAATACTGAATGAGGATACTTAGGAAAGACAAGTGTATGTCTTACATTCCAGATGTTCAAGATTTATCCAAAGTTTAAGAAGTTTCTTTTCATTGACTTAGTCGAATCAAGGCATTTCTCCAGATTGGAATGATGCATTATTTCTGTATTTTATCCACTAATATGACCTGATACATCAATTTTGGTAGATTTTTATGTAGCATTTTTCTTTAATGTTCCAATTTTCTGTTATTTTTATTTCATGTTTTTTGAGGGCTTTTTTCCTGTATTTCTTTCTGACTATTGCAAAAAAATAGGTTTAGCAGAAGGTGGTGAAGTTTTATTGCATAAAGAATTTGGTACTATAGGCTTTCATACAACAGTGATCACACTGTATTTTTCCATTGGATCTGTGTCCTATTCCTTATATGAAATATATTGTTTCTGTCTCTGGGACAACTATTCAAATTTTCCTTTGGTATATTCTCTTCATATTGGAAGTCTACGTATTCCTTACTATCGACAGCCAGAGCCAACACTTTAAACAGAAATATTAATCTCCTAACAAATTTTTAGTTTATAATTTCATGATAGGATCTTTTTTTTTTAATGAAATGTTTTCAAAGCACTATTAGCTGGTACATATAAAATATCATTTTTACACATTTGCTGGTAGAAATTTGCTGACATATTGATATCCAAGATAAATGCTTTCAATATACTACCGTAATCTATTTTCAACCTACCATAATGTATTGACAACCTCTTTGAGTAAGTGTGGAATTCTGTTGAAAAAAAAAATTATAAAAAAGGTATGCAATCATCTGAATCATGCTTTTAGTATAAATGAATGATTGGTTTGATGGGTAATTTTCCATCCTTTTATTTAATCAAATTTAATTCTTATCCTTCGAATATTTGTGTCCTTCATAAGGAAGACCTTTAAAAAAAACCTACTGAGTTTTAAAAAAACTACTCAGTTTGAGTCAGGTGTTTGATTTCTGTTCTTGAAGAGTTACATAACCTCTGGAAGGAGAAATAGTGTATTCTGTTCTCATTTCTCATGGTTGATAGCACAACATATCCTAGCAGCTGGAAAAGTTCTTCTCTTCTGGGACACCATGGGGTTGGAGCATGTTCAGAATGAAATCTTCAGAATGGAACAGCCAAATTTTACCCAGAACATCTAATTTTTCGGAAGGTCTTGTTGCATTTTTTTTCCGAAGGTAGCAAAAGTTTCCTCCCATCCCTGGAGCATTTTTTTGCCGTTCTGAAGAATGAAGCCCCAGAGCAACCCAAAAAGCGATTTTAGGGAGTGGTTTTGCTTGTCTATTTGTTTCTCTATTTTTAACATGGACAGAACTGATTCAGCTGCTTTAACTGTAATGTAAAAATAAAAATATCTTCAGGAAGGATATTATCATATAAAAAAAAAACCAACTACAATTATTTAAATTTCAGAAAGCTGTAAACACAGTCTAAGAATGAAAAGATAGGATCAATCTTTAGCTTTGCTATTTACTGTCTTTAAGTTTACTCTTTTGGGATCTGTTCTTAAACTTCCAGCAAATAGTACCTCAAAGTTCGGAGAGGTGCAATAGCTTAATAACTCTCCAAAGAGTTAATTAGTAAATTTTTTTTAATCCATGTTTGTAATTAGATTAGTCTACAATTACTCTTTAGCAGAAAATAACCACCAATGCTTCTCTGGAAAGTAGTAGAATTTTTTTCCACATAGATTATTCTTGAAGATTTTCCTCATAAGGCATTAAAATAAACACATTTCTGAGTGGATGTCATTAAGAAATAGGCAAAATTATGGCACTGGCTCAGGAGAAACTTGTCTTCAGACTCTTTCTCTGAATCAGATGAGATTCTTTGAGGCTGCATCATCTTTTAATCAGGCAGAACAGGAAATTAATTTTCCCATTCAGACAGAATAAGAATGTAATGTAAGCTTACTGCTGTACCTACTAGGATACAGGGAATGAACATTTCTGTTTCTCTCAAGCAATCAGAGCTCTCTAATAGAAAATTTAATTGAAATGAAAATTTATCATGTAATTATCATTATTGTTCCCTTCACAAAACATATTTTCATTAAATTTGGACATTGAAAAGTGTTCTGTCTAGATTTAGTTTAGCTGACATTTTGTGTTTATTTAAATGCATATATAAGCACACACCATTTCAACATATTTCTTACATTTTTTGCATAACAATTCAGAAGGTTTCAGATAGGATGAGTTATGTACAAACCTATGCATGTATGTAGTAGTTTTTCTTTATTACTTGATTAATAAGGATATGTTGGAGAAGCAGTATCTTTTTTTACACTGTGAAGTGAATCCATTCCCTGCTGCCTGTAAGTGTTATTAGAACCATCTCCATAGCAACTAATGGTGATGCTTAAGAAAAGCGCTCCCAAAGTTTCAGATAAAGAGGTATATCATTAGAATCCCTTAGACAGAAGAACGTATGTTTATGTAGATGGAGCTGGTAAGTGAAAGAAGACACAAACAGTAAACTAACAAGGGCACTGATGCTAACAAATGTAGAGGCATGACATGATTAGTTTTTATGGTTGTCTTGGAGTTACTAGGCCCTTGAATTGATGGGAGAATGCTTTTTATCTTCAGAAAATTTAGGTGCTAGGTTTGAATATTGGTTGTGATGGGACAGCTTTCTTTTTGCAGGGCTGTCTAAACCAGCCAATGAAGAAAACATTTTTTTGTTTTCTCATCTGTGTATTAAGAATTATTATAATTAATTCTACAAACATGAATATTTACCTCATTTTAACAGCTGAAATAAAATTGTCTTAGAAGTCAAAGTCTATTTTGACTATTTAGATATGTAACTGTGATTTGGATGGTTTTGAACATCTTACACCAATTGTTGTTCAGGTCAGGAACCGATTGCCAATGTCACTAATTTTACAGTTCCATAATCAAATTGCTCTTTATATTACATGTAACTTTACAAGTAAACCAGACTTCCAGATGGTTTCTGAGCACCTCCTAGGTAAAAAACATGTCACTCTGAAACTGGTAGACCTAGGTTTGTTTTCTATTGCACAGACCTTTGTGGAGTAGAACAACTAAACTCTCACTGGCTGCAGTAAAAGTTGAGAGTCTCTTTCATCTTAGCATATTTAAGTAATAGCTGAAATATGATTATTTAATGCATTAATCATAAATAAAATTAAAAGACGCAAGTAATGGAAAAGGAACAGTGCTGCTTAAAAGAGAAAAGATTACCTCTGCAGAAGAGAAGGAGATGTCACTATTCAGTGATAAAGAAGCAGTCTCCCTTAATTTGAAAAGACCTGCCTAATGAGCCATGCTTGGTTCCCTTAGACAAATTTATTACTCTCACTTAACATGGACATCATTATTAATTAGGGAAGCAAAAGTCATACCATCTTGTCAGCAGAGATTCTGGGTTACCCTGAAGCTGTGTGTAAGCCAAGGACTTTCCTCACAGTTCATCCTTCAGCAGGACTACTTTCCCTCCAGCAGAGGATTAGCATAGTGCTACAAGTTTTGTGACTGTTTCTCTTCAGAGGATCTGTATTAAATCACATTTGGAACATCAGGGGTAAGTGGTACAGCTAATCATAGACACTACAAAAGAGTTCTTAAAAAATCAACATGAAATTGGCTCGTGACCATCGTTGCCTACTATGTGATCATAAAAATTGAGGGTCATAGCAGATTCTGAAATGGATGCAATGACATTTTATATTTTAGCTGAGGATTCTTGCTTAATCTAGACCTGGTTTTGAAACTCATGACAAGTTTATCTTAAATTTGCAGACACTTTTGCGCTATTCTCAGTAGGATCCATAAGACAAACTTTTACTTTGAATTCCTACTTTTATAAGGACTTCTGGATAGCTATCTTTTGTCTATTTATTGTTTTCTACAGATATGCATTGTAAAAATGGAAAAATTATTAGATACAGGTTTCACTTTTTAGCTGCCTGAGCACAAATGGAAATCTAAAGAAAGATCTCGCATCAAAAATGGATAGCAGTAGTACTAAAGGGAGCCTTGCATCAAATTATTTTTACACACAGACTGAAATACCACTTAGAAGGAAAAGAAAACCTCGTATGTGTGTCAGCAATTCTTAGAAAACTAAAGTAAGACCTTTAAATATATTTTACTTGAACTTTTCTTACCATAGACTTAACCATAGACATACAGATCATCAAATTAGAAATAGTGAAAAAAACAAAATTATTATTCTGTAGAAAATTATTATTTATAAGAACTTCACAAAATGTAGATGCCAATCATAATATCTCAGATTTTTGAAAAATATTTTTCTGGTATGAAGACATTTTGGTTTGAATTTTAGTTTTCATCCTATTTTTATTGCTTTTCATTACGCTGTTCTGTTATTGAGTACAAGGTATTTGTTATTTGTCACGACATGATGTAGTAATTGAAATATTGTAAAATTTTATTTGTAAACCACTGAAGGGAAATACTACCTTCTATTGAATAGAACTTTTCTGAATCAAAATGTGTATGTTCTTGCTTTGAAATATAAACAGCAAGGGTATAGTTTGATATTGTAGATTCTATTTAGCTCTTTGTCTTATCATCTAAGGTTTATGTATTGCTAGTAAAATCTGGTACAAATGTTGCTGTCAATACTGGTAATAAAATACACAAAGTTTTATTTAATCACTTCAGAAGGCTGTTCTCAGATTTCTGTATTTTTCAAACACGTTTTAATAGAGATCAATCTCACTAAAACTTTTAATACTTTCATTTTTCATGCTGTACACATGAATTCATTGTTTTGTCATAGACAGTGTATTCTTCTCAACAGAAAAACATCTGTAAGAATGGGAGAGCCTAATAATGTAGTTTAAATAATGAAGTCATAAGTGGGCCCGGGTAATTAGAGATATGTATTCTGGAATGCCACCTTGTACTAAACTTCCTCTCATTTAAAAACAGAGACTATTAGTTAAATTTTCTTTTAGTGACAGTGATTCCTGTGATCCTACATAGTGCCATAGCCTTGTTTAAAATAAAGTATGAGTTTTGTGCATGGTTATGTTATTAATAATTATTTTTTCTCTACTGAATATTGACAAGAATAGGGATAGATGAGTACGAAATATTTTTAGTTTCTTCTGAGGCTGTAGCTATGAAGAACTTCCTTAGGAAAGGTATGTACCTTACACACAATTTATTTCAGAATCCGTTGGTGTGGACCAACAGACCTATTCAGTCTGGTGTACCTTTGGCAGCATGAAGAATTTAAGATCCTGCTTAAGACGTGTTAGACAAGAAGGGTTGCTATACTATACAAAGTAGATCTTCTTTCCTAAAGGAGTAAGGTTTGGCCAGTGCTTAAACTCATCCGGTTCCTGTTGACGGGGTTGTATTTTCAGGTGCTAGATGATGTGTTTTCTGTTGCTACATATATTCATAAGATTAAACATTTGTCACAGTGTTGCAGCTCTGTGTGCTTTGAGGCTGAGCATGCAGTAGAGTGTGGGTGTCACTAACAGTAACCTGGACACTGTGATCTCTTTTTTGAAAGCTGGTCAAAAACATGCTGTGAACAGCATTGACATTTTAATTTTAGCAAAAGGACCCGAGTGGAAAGAAAAAAAAAAAAGGTACAAAAGAAGATAGGGTTTTTCCATCCATGACTTAATCCTATTGACCTACTAAGCTTAGGAATTTGATGGAAATTGGGAAGAGATTGTTCCACTGGTCTTTTTAAAATGTAAGCATCTCAGTTTTGTCATGCTGATTGCAAAGAGAGTCTGTGTTGTGTCTGGAGCTGAATCTTCTAATAAACTGTAAGCCATTTTTGATCCAGGAGCATTCTTGTATGCATGCTGTACTGTCTTTCTTGAGCGTTTCACACGTCTTCTGAATGAAAAGAGTAAAATACCACTCACTCTAGCGTTACCTGTTTCATATATATTCTTGTTTCACATGTTTCCATTCCCAGCCAGCTTTAGGTTCTGATTCTCTTCCCCAGAACGATAAAAGGTGCTCTTGCAGCTTGGGTCAGCTAGTAACAATCCACTTGGTCTATTCAGGTTGTGTATAATCAGAAGGCAAAAAAGTCCTGTGAGTCTCCTTTACAGATCTCATTTGTGCCCTCTGCTATGGGTAGCATTGTAGGAATTACACCCAAGCTGCCCATCCCCAAATTTCCAGACGTATTTTCAAGGACAGCTAGTGAGCTTGTGGCTTGTGACAGGTACTTTGCTGTAGTAGAGACAAAATTAGTTAAAACTGCTTCTGCAACTGTGCTTTTCACTAGGATGTATTGTATGCCAGAATTTTAGCATAAAGCATCCTGTATTAAAAACAAAAAAAACCAAAAACTTAATTGAAGAACTTTTTAGTGAGGGATTTCCTGATTAACCTGGTTTTTCTTTGATTTAGTGACATTTACAAATGCTAGCAATCATTGCATATAATACTTTTTTGCAACCTTATATGAATTGTGTGGTGTTAAGTTTAAAGTAAAGCCAAAAGTATCTTCCTCCTCCAGGTCGAAAGCCAGCAACCTAATCACTGGCCACCACTATAGTCTGTACTGGCAGTACACAGCTACAGACAGATTTTGTGTTGCATTTTGTAAGCCGCCGGAAAGTCAAATTGTTTTGCCGAACCACTGTAGGGAAAACAGGGCAGATGGACTTTTCATACTGCTTAAATAAATCTCTTGCTTCCATTGGCCAGCCTTCTAGACTAGGGTGAGTGAGTCAAATAGGTCAGAGAAGGTGATATTTGTGCTCCTCTCATGTGAATAGAAAGTGGTCACTTTTTATCAAGTTGATCTAATTTAGAAGTGTACAGCCTATGACATTTTTGAGAATTGATTTGTGAGCTGTGCCAAATATGCTATGTTTTTCTGTACCTTTCTGAGTATAAGTGTAGTTTTTAAAATTCTTTGAAATGTCAGTGTTGAGACCAAAACTCCAGTTCTTGATTCCTCAGCTCTTAGTAGGTATTACACTGTTACATCATTAAAGATTCCACTTAAAAATGTTAGGTTTGAGTCATAGATTTTTACAATTTAAAATATTAATTGATGTATGCCAGATTATATAACTTCAGGTTTTCATCAGGACAGTGATTTACTGGATCGACGGAAACATTGCTTCAGTGTCCAGTCTGAATCTGGAGAAGATCTTTACTTTTCTGTGGAACTAGAGTCTGATCTATCACTATGGGAAAAAGCCTTCCAAACAGCAACTTTTTTAGAAGTTGAACGGATACAGGTGAGAACCTGCCTTGATGATTGCCCTTTGGTACATGAACAGATTAGGTCTATCTGAAATAATGATGCTATTTAGGAAATTCTCTGACCTCCTGCAGCTTTCAGGTAATTATTATTTTATGTATGTAATTGAAAAGAAACACTTGTGATGTTCCTGAACAGCTTGCAATCTACAAGCTTTGAGTTATTATGACTAAGTGATATATATTTGTTAACTAAATTTCATGGACGGAAAAGGTAAAACAATCAGGAACAAACCCAGCTGTTTAGGTAGTCTTATGTACTGTCTTACATGCTAATTTATTTGTTACTGGATAACATAGGAGAACCGTGTAGGAATTATATTGTCCCTGTAATAAACAGGAATAAGAATACACTGAGTGAGGAAACTTACTGGATGCAAGCAATAAGAAAATTGTACCTCAGATACATCATTCTTTTTTCGCACACTTCTAGTATGTTTTCTTAACGGTGTCAGAACAGAGATGGATTGCATTCAGGTACAGATTACTGGCAGATTTGTATAGCAAAATTACATATCAATATTTATATTTAAAGAGAACTCTTTTTCTCACATCGCAAAAAAAATAATGCTTTTTGATTTAAAATGAGAGGAGAAAAAACCTACCACAATTATAATTCACCTAATCATAGTTGTTATATTGATGCTCTAATCTTAAAAAATGCATGTGGCTATAGTCTACGTTGTCATGAGTTATTCTGTATATACTCCTACTAAAGTCATATTAGCATATTAGCCTCTGCAAGTATTAGCTAATGCTGACTCTCCCTATGCTCATTTTCTGCATCTTCTCCTAGGAACTCAAGTGCTGACATTTTTTTTATTTAGACAAATTGATAGTTAATTATTTGTTACCCCTCTTCTGACCTGTAAACCAACACATGCATTAGTATATACTTATGACAATTCACTTCTCAAAAACTACGCTCCTCTCAGTTTTAATGCACACTACTTTTGTAGGAAGAGGAGACTAAGAAGTCTCCTCTGCACTTTTACAGGAGTCATTCTTACATTTTGAACTGTTATTGTTGTGTTGAGAAATGTAAGTGTAGTTTTTCTGTACAAGAAATGCAGCGGTATATATCTTTACCTGAAAAATATTTGAGATGCTTTGTCTTTTTCATACAATTGACTGTAACATTGTAAAAGAATACATAGCAATTTTCTTGAATTACTTTTTGTCCAGAAGCCCCTTCATATTTGTTTTTCTCTAATATTGATCTGTGCTGTAGCATTCCTAGTTTAGTTTTGGGTTTTTTTTTTCTCTTGGGTTTTAGAATTATATTTATTCAAAATTACTAATAATCCTAACCTTGGATTAATCTTAACCTTTCCACCTTTCTATTCACTAGACTGATGTTCAGAGTAGCATTTATGAATTCAGAATAATGATTTCCCAAGACTGATGGTTATAACAAATTTAATAAAGTGGATAAACAGACTTCTCATGACAGTGTGTTATTGTGGAAAACACACTTATGATTTCACATTTTTTTTCTTTATTTTTTGCCTCTCTTTCTATATCTCAGTTTGGAAAAAAAACCCAGAATATTAATTTTTAATAGAACTGATCTTAGTCTCCTCATTTTTCTTTTAGCAATCTGTTACTGCTTTCATCAATAAATTTGCAGATTTAGTTAAAATCTGGTTTGACTGAATAGTGGTATGATTTGTCTTAACAAGTTCTTTCATTGCTCTCTGTGAAAAAAAATTAAAGGTTCAAAATTGAGGTATCAACTGTACATTTTTACTAAAACTGTGATTTATGCAATCATATTCACATGAATATTCGTATTTCATGTAAATGCTAATCCAACTGTATACAGATTTGTCTTACTCTGAAATCATATAATTTTGAAAATACAACTGCAGTTTAAAAGTGTCATTTAAAATTATTCAAATGTGTTGTGTACTATTCCATAATCATACCAATAATAACAAAGTTCTCAACTGGTATAAATTGGAATTAACCTCCACTGGAGTTTAATCAGGGCCCTATTCCTATGTAATTTGAAAGAATGCATCACGAATAAAAATATTTTAAAATGCCTCCCTATAGATATACAGTAAGTTCTATTTAAGACTAATTTATAGCTTCTTCCAGAAGTATATATATAAAGGAAAAATTAGGCAGGGATTTTTTAGCAAATAAATATAGGAAAGGAGAGATAAACAGGCAAACTCATAATAGTTTGGCAATTATATGTGATATGATATTGTAGTGGTGCCGTTGTGGTGTGTTACAGTCACTCTTCAGTTAGTTTTATTTAGAGTTGTAGAAGATGCTGATCCATTCTCCTAATTATCTATTAAAAGAGAGAGAAAAAAAAGAGTTGAAATGGAGAGCCTTTGTCCTTACTATTTCACAGCATTGTTATATGAAGAATGTGAGACTGATAGAGCTTTCATAACGATGTGCGGTTCTATATGATTGTCAGATTCCCTTCATGATCCTGTTATTTTAAGCTAAAACTTTCAACACTTCCATCATGATTCTTTTTCTTGCTCTCTTTCTTGTTTGTATTGTGATTGCCTGCTCCCTAATACAAGGATGATTGTGTAATCTGCTTTGTGTTAACAGTATTTTGAAGTTTGTCTCTGCTGACGTTGAATCTGAGTTTGAAAGTGTGAATTAAGTCTTAGACTTATAGTCTTTCCCTTAGCTTCAGAGATAGCTTACACTAGGTTTACAAGGTATCACTCTTTCTATAATTTAAACTCTGTGCATTGAGGGAGTAGAGTCTGAGGAACATAATACTTCGGGTTGTCTCCTTCAGCTCCTGCTTGACCCTCTAAATTATTTATAAACCCAATTTAAGATTCTGTATTCTGTGAGAGAAAAAGAAATGAGTGCTGAAATATCTTCTCCTTCTTTTATAAGACGGATGCTTCAGTTCTGATAATGTTTTCAGGAGCCCTATGTGAGAAATCAGCAGCCAAAGCCAAACGTTCACAGTATATATTATTAACAGTCACTTTTAGCAATTTAAAGGGTGTATTAAACATAGGAAAAATTTTAAATTATCTAGTCTCCTTGGAAGAATTTCTACATTTTTGTTGTCTTCGAATGTCTGAATTTAAAGACAAAGAAAACAGAGGTGAAAGAAAAATGAACACAGTTAATGAGTGTCTAAAAGTTCGCATTCCTACTCTGACCTGTGACCAGACTCATTTGCAAGTGCATACAACACATGCATAAAGCAAGGGACATTCTTCCCCAAAGAAACTAAAATCTTGCTGTCCAGATATCCTTTTGTTATTCTCACAGTTTTGCTTCTGTGAATTGTTTTGAACATCATGGAATACATGGTCCAAATGTATAGACTTGTCTTACATGTAAGTAAAGAATAGGTAAAGGATCAACCTTATAATGCAGTTTCTTCCTACCTGTAACCACGTTGACCTGGAACAGATGACGTTTCCCCACTTGTAGAGAGAAACCTCCATCTGGGAAGCAAGTTGATTTTTCAGTGCAGCATTGAACAGAGGTTGATATGTCCTGTTTCTCATAAATCTTAACTTCTCAGTGAGGCTAATTAGCGCAGACAAAGTGCTGTGCTTAAGCAGAGGTACCTGTTCGAGCTCATTGTGGTGCTGCAGTGCGCATTGTAGGTTGACCTCTGCTGTTGAGGTGGGAGGTCAGGTGAGTTAGATGATAATATGTAATATTATAATGTCTCCTTACCAAATTTTAATTCTCAGTAAAGGTTGTATGTCTGTTCTATATGTCTTGTGGGTCTGCAAATAAAAATGCAGTTTTCATCTTGCATGAAATTAGCAAGATAATTCCACAAAACTGTACATTTTTTACTTCGCATGCAAAACCTGTTTGAATTCATTAAGTTGTAAGACACCGTGAAATACGTTACTTTATACTCTTTTCTTCTACTGAGATGTTGCTGAAGGCGGTGTCCTCTCGTTTTATAGCAGTGCTGATTTACAATCAAAGTTTACCTATTTGTAGCAGTTTTATGGTGTAGCTTCTCAAAAAAATAGCTGATATCAATACACATATCGCATGACTGCAACACCACAGACCTGAGTTATTAATCTTGTTTATATGTTTGGGAAGGTTATATATTAATGGTTATAATGACACATGCACCTGTATATTGTATGAATTCAGATTTTATACATCTACTGATGTATATAAAGTCCTTGCAGTCTTGGAAGCTACAAGAATAGTCCAGTGTCTGCTTTCCACCTCAACAGCAGCAGAAGGAAACCTTTCATTTACTGACAGACAGTTGTAGCTTTTGAAAAGATTTGGTGGATCACACAATAACATCTGATGAACTGTTACTCAGCAATGGTGCAAAATCGTCTTGTAAGGCACATCTCATGGATTGTTTCTGCTTCTGTGTTATTGATGGCCCAGCTTTGTCTATAGGCAGGCTTAAATGCTGCACTTGTGCTCCACTGTTAACTAAAAGAGAGTATCTTTCAGCTTCACTGATGGGTATCACTACATTTGAAACATGGATTCTGAAGCTCCAAGATGTGTGCGCAAAGATGAGCCGTTTGTATGTAGTTGTGATTTGATCAATGAAAGGAATTCACTCAAATATTTTGATTCAAGAAGATAAATCTATATTGAAGTGTAAGAAAGTGAAATTTAAAATAACCAAAGATTCTGTATAGCTATGAACTTTTACATTTTCCTGCATTACAATGTCCCTTAGAAGCTGTTAATGAGCCTTTCAGCTTCTTGTTTCCTGAGGAAGAACATTTAGAATCCAAAGAGCCCACTCAAAAAACATATAAGTAAAGGCATGTACTTTATACTTGGTAAGTAAAATGCCCGAAATAATAACATATACTTTTGAAACCTTGATAATTCAGCAACTTACATTATCTCTATTTTTACAATTTGTATTTTGGTTCTTTGGCAGACTGTAGATCATGGAAGTCTTTGTTCTTGTTTTGTATATTTAGTGGTTGAAGCAACATTTGAAGAATATAACCATATTTCATTTAATCTGGAGGGTAACATTTCTACAAAATAAGAAAGTTTTTTTTAAAGAACTTACGTGAGAGTTGGAAATGTTTTGAACTTTTTACATATATTGTAGTGCAAAATACAAGTTTGTCATTTTGTACCTGAAATCAGTCTTCAGGCATAGCAACAATTTTGATCATGAAAATGACACTAATAGATGTCTCACAGCAATTATTGGTGTGATTTGTGGAACTAAATAGATGCATAGATTTGAAAATCTTTAAAAAGATAGATTTTGAATGTATTTCATATGATTCCATCAATTGCTGCAGGTTTTTTACTGAGATATAGGGCAAAACTAAAGCACAATGAACAGCATACCAAAGCGATATTTTACAGATACATTTATTTTTTCATAAAAAACTGTAAGGAATATATTGTTAGAGGAAGTTGATGGGTTCTAAAACAAATAAGAGTTTTCAAAAATAACGAAACTTCCCTTTTAGCAGTGTTCTTTGTTAAAATACTGAGGCAATTCTTTTTCTGATTTATTTTTCCCTAATGGAAGCAAAGTCTCATTTTACAATACTTAAAAAAATAATTTTATTTAAAATACACAGGCAATAAATTGGCCTATTTACACACAAATTACTTATTTCTGATAATGATTTTGAGGTATATAATCGTTAGAATAAAGTCACAGAAATACTGTTCCTAGAAAGAATTTAAAGAAATATGTTGTCTGGTAACTACCTTCTCTGATTTTTCTTTTACAGTGCAAGACATATGCCTGTGTTTTGGAGAGTCATCTTATGGGTCTTACCATCGACTTTAACATGGGCTTTGTCTGTTTTGATGCTGCCACAAAGGTGATGTTCTAAAACTTTTTTCCATTACATTATTGTTATTCTTCGTTATTTCTTGCAGTTTGGGATAAGTAATACATCCTTAAATATACTTTTTTTATCACAACAGATCATCTCATATCAAACTTCTTGTGTTTTAGTTTTAACTTGGGGGTGATTTCTGAATAACAATATCAATCTGAAACAAGCATAAAGTCTTGATTCTTTAATTTCACATTAAAGCCCAGAATGATTCAATGTGATGTTTCTTTACCTGGTGTATTTTTTGATTTGAAAGGAAATAGTGTTGGTTTCAAGGTGATCTCTGAGCTTTGAAAAGAACCTGTCTTTCTCTTCTCCTGTTTCATGTGTTATTCAGCAATTCTCAGTTTGTGTTATAGATATTTTTGTTCAAGTGTCTGCAAAAAGAGAAATCAGCTATGATCTCTATATCTCGTGCTTTTCCTGTCAGCCTTAAAAAAGCACAGTACAAATAATGAAATAGTCTGCTGTATCAAATGCATCAATTTCCACATTATATTGATGAGTCCAAACTGCAGTAAAATAATCAAGACCCTATTTATGTTTGAGTTTGTACTAATTATTAACAAGTACTAAAATGTTAGCAGGTATTATGCTGCTACTTCACACTGCTGTTAAGGAAGAATGTGAAATGGTTTTTTTAGTTTCACTTCTCTTCAGTACTTTGAGATACTGAAGATGTCCTCTTATCTCCAGAATGTTCTCCTCCTCTGCCTTGGTTTTTGGTTTGGCTCAATGATCTTAAAGGTCTTTTCCAATCTACATGATGCTGTGATTCTGCAATTCTTTGATTCTTAAATCAAAAGTTCCCACCACATTACTCCACTAATAAGAACCCTTAATTCTTCCCACTCCATTCTAGTGTTTGTTTGCATAAGATGTGGCAAATTTGAAATTGAAATACTTCTGTATGCATACTTCTTTTTGTTAAGCAAATAGTCCTATGTGATTCAGCAGTGAAATACAGGGCTGTCAACTTAGAGAGAATTAAAATGCAAAGGCTATTTCTCCCCATCTTCCACTAATATTGTAGTAAATTCTTTTGTATAAAGGTAATTTGCATCTCCTTCAAAGATCTTACACATCTCTGATTCTCAAAAGACTTCACTCTCTTTCAAAGCTATTATCTGCAGTATAAGCATAAATCAAATTTCAGACGGCAAAGCACAAACACAACTGCCGTCAGACATATTGCCATGGCTGAAGGGTATTGTTCCTTTTAGTGTGTCCTTAAAACATGTACAGCAGATTTCCAGCTATAGAAAAACCTCTAGCAGAGATACAACTTCACTGAAGTCTTGCTTTCTCAAATGGGTCATTATGCCTTTCCAGTTGTTCAAAATCTCTGGAGACATCATCTTGGGGACCTATATTACTTATAAAACAGATTCTTCTTGCCCCTCACAGATAGATTTTTTTTTTTAATACCAAAGAGCAGGAAAATAATTTAAGTATGAAAATTGACTACTGAAACACTAAGGAAATTGTTAGCATTGCCAGCAGATTTGCATTCAGGTCTTCCTGGTGCCCTATATTCCCTACTAGATCACATAGATAACACTAAAAATACATGACAAACTCCAAATCTAATATAAGTGCAGCAGAAAGGTAGTCTAACTTCCATTTCAAGCCTGAAGAGTTCTGGCTGGGTAGGTTAGGAATCTACTCAAACTAATACAACACTACACAACCAAATAGCAGAAGATCTACCATGGAAGACCACTGGAGTGAAGCACTGATAACTTCATGACAACCAGAAGAAAGTCAAGAAGGAATTTTTTAATCTTCCAGGTCTCCCAAGCTTGAGAAGGTTCATAAAGCTTTCTAAGAGTAAAAGGTAATTTTACTTTTTCATCTCCTCTTCATTGGTAAACCCATGAAACCTCAGAATGAACCTGTTCCTTCTGGGGGGACACAAAGCCCTAGCTTTTAAAGATGCTGATATTATAGGCCAATCATTAATAGTGTCTGGGTATCTTGATGTTATAAATACTGATGAAATAGAACACATTTACAGAACCTGAGAGCTTTCATCAAACTATGGAAGGATAGCAGATGTGTAAAAGGATTTCCTTTAGGAAAAGAAGGGCTTCATAGGCATTATTTGTACAGAAGAGACAAGTGCAGAATTCCTCATGAACTGGAGGAAAGACATTTTAATAGAAGCGAATAAACTGTTGTTGTAACTACAGAATGTGTAGTATGTTTTGCGTAATCTGCAACTGACATAGTGTGCTTCTCCTCCTTCTCTCCTGCCAGCCTTGTCCACAAAATATTTAACGGAGCTAGACTGGCCTTAGGAATCTCTCAGTTGGTACCACTCATTCACCACAGGCTGAAAGAAGGAACAGGGTGCTCCTGCTAATCTGTCAAATCCATCACCAACATCCTACTGTGTTACTCTGGTCTTCAAAGCTCTTGACACGCTGGAGGTGCATGCTGTGGCAGAAGTGATTCCCTCTGAAAAAATAATTTGCCATTTTTCAGTGTTACAACTATCTCCTAACCGCCTTTTCCACTGTCCATGTTTCTCACTTTCTTTGTTTTTACTTTAGACTGATTTTTCTTTTAAAAGTGGGGTTCATTTTCTTGAGTAGAGGGAGGGACCTTCTGTTAAAGCTCATAACCTAGTACACAAATAATCATGAATGTTTCCGAGTTTGTTTCACTTTAACTTGATGTAGAAAAAACAGGCAAGCAGGGAGTACAGTTTAAGATAAAGACACTATTAAAAAAATACCTGATATATTAGTTAGAGATATGCCACACACTAGAATATTCCTTATGAATGTAGAATGTGTACATTTGAAATCCAAGAAAAGAAGTTGTTAGCAACAGCTGAGACTATCAAACTCATTACAGACTTATAATATAAAGAACTCAAGACTTTTTTTTCCCCATCACTTATAAATCCATACCTTCCAAAATGGAGCCTTTAAAGCATAAAAAAAAATCCACAAGAATTGTACATATTTTAGTTCTATAAGCAATATGCAAAAGCTTCTTGGACGATGTTCTGGCAATTGTCATTAAGAGGTGTGTGTCACATACGCTGGTCACATTGTCTTGCAAGTCTCCCTTTCACTGTTGACCAGTCATTGGAAAAACTTCATTGATCTCACAGATGCTTCATGGAATATATAATGCAATTCTTTTGGTGCCCCAAAACTCATTATATTCTCTGTTACCAATTAAAACCCACATAATCTCAGAAAGAGTCTTAACAAAACCAACAAAGAGTGTGCAACTCCCTTTAAAGTTAATCACAAATATAGAGAGGCATGTTTGTGACTTCAATGAAAATGGTACATAAGCAAATCTAATCTAATGAGAAACTCACCAAGTTTAGTAGTCAGAAGAGTATTTAAATTGTCAAAAGATACTTTGAAAATGTCTTCAGGCATCTGATATATAGTCCCTTAAAACAAATGCATAAACATAAGTAAATTACTGCAAAATATTAACAACAAAGATTTTACATAGAAAAATGTTTACACATAAAAGAGGTAAAAACATTTTTAACTTCTACCTTCTCTTTAAAACATTCCCCTTTGTCCTGTCACTGTAGGCCTTAGTAAAAAGACTTTCTTCAACTTTCTTATTCAACTTTCTTATAAGCCCTTTTTAAGTACTGGAAGTCCACTATAAGATCTCCCCGCAGCCTTCTCTTCTCCAGGCTGAACAACCACAACTCTCTCAGCCTTTCTTCACAGGAGAGGTGTTTCATTCTTCTAAGTATTTTGTGGTCCTCTTCTGGACCTGCTCTTGCAGGTCCATGTCTTTCTTATACATGTTCACATCTTTTATTTTGCCACTACTCATACCAAATTCTTTTTTGGGTAAAACTTGCCTTGAAGCAATATACCATAGACTTCAGAATTCAATGTCAGATGATTCATTCAGTCTCACTTCTTGCTGAATAATACTGAAGATGCAAAATCTTTTAATCAATTCAAAGGGGGTCTTAGACAAGTGCTCAGAGGAGAGATCTAATGAATATAATTATATTCAGTATTTTTATTATTTATTTTTGACATTTTCACGTTTTCCAGAACACAAAGCTCGCAAAGGTGTTTCTGAGGATACCTAAGAATTCTTGTCTTGTATTTGGGGTCTTCAATAAATCTTCAGGCAATTTCTATTTTACACTTCACAGTGTGCTCATAACATTTTAAGTTTTTTCTTTCTTAATAACTACTAAATTTACTGTGAACTATTTTTAGTAGTGAATAATCACTAATAAAACAAAGTGAAGCCAAATTCTTCAATTCATAATTTTAACAATTGTTCAGCTATTTCAATATTCAATTATTTTGATTTAATAGATTTTTTTGCCAACATGCCTGATGAATTGCAGTTAAAATTTCGAGAATGTTCTAAAACCCAAACTCACTATCAATGCTCATGAATGAGTTTATGCAGGGTAACAGCTCTCATTATACTTATTATTTCCAGACAAAATCTATACAACCCTGTGTGGCTTGTTTCCTTGTTTACTGCCATTAAATCTTTATGTAATACTTAAATAGATAAATTGAAATTAGTGGTTAAAAGCTGTCATCTGTGCTAAATGCATTTCAAGTCAAACATGTCATATTTCGATAAAAACATTGTTTCTGTGTCTGCACAGACCTATGGTAAATATGAGTACACAAAATATTAGACAAAGTTCTTCAAGATCAAATCTATACTGTGATGTGGTTATAGCAGCACTGGCATAAATCATAGCCAGTTCTGCTGCATATCCCTTACTTTCTCTTACTGATTTTCTGATTCATAGCTCCTAGAGCCAAAAGGAGTTTATCGTTTAGAGCATTTAGTATGTTGCTTTATAACAAACACTTTGATTTCCTGAAAGGAGAAGAACAGTTTTTAAGACTGCCTACATAAATCATGTTCTTCCAGCATTTGAGAAAATGATTTTTTAATCCAGCTTGTAAACTACCAGGTGTATTATGGACACAAAAGTATTTCTCTCCCTGCACATTAAAAAATAGTAGCATGTGTATACTTGTGCTCTTATTCCTTTGAGCATCTCCCTAGAGCCAGTGATCTAGTGTAAGATGTCTTCTTTTTTTTTTTTTGTTAACAATGTGTAGTTTGAAAGAGAACTGCAAAATGTATCACACCTTGGCAAATTTTTAATATGATTTAATTTCAATAATGTAATCTGTCATTTCCAGTAGTGATACATCTGGAGTGAAAAGGCCTCTTGCGTTGGCATGCATGGAACCTCTTCCACTGGGGACTTCTTCAAAAATATCCACCAGCTTTAAAGCAATTTCATTTTCATTATTTGAAATATACGATGTCAAATAAAATCCTCTACTGAACTCTTTCTTGCTTCTACTAGAAGTGAATTTAATTAATCTTTCTGAATGCCATTTAGATATTCTGCTTTCTCTTGGCTGCTTAATCAAGTTTCCCAGATTCTACTTAGTTCCTCCAAGCACTACAAGGTGTCTTAGTACGCAGCATCTGTTGCAGATAGATTTTTTCTTTTGAGAAGTTTTAGATGCAAAGTATTATTTTTTTTTAAAATGACGAAAATTCTAAAAAGATTCAACAAGTTCTGTTACAGGCATTAGAAGTTGTAAACCAAGTTTCACCTGAAGTAATTTTTGCAGTATTGTGTGTCACTGCTGACTAAGGAAAAGATTTTTCCCAAGTCTTGCTCAGTCACAGCACATCTAATCAGGTCCTACATTCATCTAACATTAGCTAGTACAGCAATGTCAATGTTTTAATGAGTAAATATAACTCTTTTGTGGATGATTTATGTTAGACAAGGAGAAACACAGGTACTATGTTAAGCATTTATAAATAAGGTTTTGCAGCCAGAGTAGCCTCCTCAAGAAGTAAGGATGGAGACTGGTAGATTAAAAAGCATAACAAGATGTCTACAGAAATTCATCTCACTACTATTTTGAAGGTGATGAAATGTATAAAAATACTTACTCAAGTGGTAGTCAATAACTTATTTTTAACATGCTTCTAACACAAAAAAAGTCTACTCTTCAAGTGTAGATTTGTAGGGATGTATATACATAGAAATATGTATGTTATATGCATTTCTGTTTATACTAACATATTTATTAAAATGGTTTTCTATAATGTGCGTATTTGCATCATAGGTTGTATGAATAATATATATATGTGCTTGTGTGATTGTACCTTGCAACATACCTACCTGTGCAGAGTGCTATGTCCGTACTCCATCACATTTACTGCTCATTAAAGCAGCAGTCAAAAATTTGTATCTGTCAGAAGAGAAAAAAATCATCCCTTATAGGACTAAAAATAAAGTGTTGCTGAATTACATAGTGATACTAGAACAAAGTATCAAAAGGCTCCATAACAGCCCACTAGGTGCATATCAATAAAGCTCAATGTATCTGTCATTTGCAAACACTTCATGCACTTCATCAAGAAGGAGAATAAATTTTCAACAATAAATAGCATTGCAATATCTTTCTTTTATTTTCCTACCGCAAGACCACAAAATAAAACAAAACAGAATTTCTCTTAATTTCTTTAGGAAAAAGCTCAATATTTTTGAGGGATACATACCTTAAGGTCCGTCTCTTTAACCAGCTAATAGTCATACAGCATATTGAAATAGAACAGCATGTTGAAAAAAAACACTTTATATCGAAAGTACAGTAATAAAGAAGGCAGAAGGAAACCAGGCTGACTTCAGTGTGGAGATTTAATAATGTAACTCTTGTGAATAAATATTTATTCCATGCTTAGAAATTGAAATGCTAAACAAATAGGTTAAGCTCTCAAGAGTGGTTCATACAGTCTTATGTACTGTGTCTAGAAAAAAATGCTGGTAGCTCATCCATCAGTACTAAGCACATAAACTGTGGTCTTTAAACATTCAGTGTAACTTCAGTAATGGACAAGAACAGTAATTTTATTAGGACTGACCATTCTTGCATTTTTTCCTTTGTCTCATTTTGTTCTTTATCCTCTGTGTCCTCCGCTGTCTTTCCCTTTACAGTTATAAAACCACAGCAATTGACAAAGGAAATTACCTTGGACTGTAATTTTTTCATAGTAAGACAATCTCTGGAGATTGGTAACACAGTAGAACTGACCATGAACAAGATCTTAATCCTACTCAGTTCCCTACTGCTGCTATCAATATGGACAAAGTGTCACTTTGCAAGAATGCAGTCTTTGGCAATTAGGTATGAGTCAAACAGCCAAATTAAGGCGTATCCCAGGTGCCCAAAGACCCAATCACTTTTATTCTTGAGAAAAAGGACCCATGGGGCATCTGCACTTGATTTAGGTTGGCATGTAGGACCATCATTTATTCAAGTCAGATGACAAAAAACATTAGCTTAAAAGATGTCCATTGAAATTTAGCATAATACTGTAATATATATATTCTGTAATATATAAAAAGCTAAACAGAAGAATAATTTAATCGGTCAGGGTATCAAGAAAAAAGGAAGCAATAGTGGAAAAGTGCAGCTACAACTTCTCAAAGATGCGAAGGAAAAAACTGCTTTGCTCAAACTGACAAATAAAAGTGACCTCTGACGTTCTTTCCTTAATAAAGATGATTTCTTTACTCTGTCAGTTACAGGTGGTCTGAGAAGTAGCTGTATAATCATTATAAAACAGACTCTTTTTTCACAAGTATCCCACTGAAGGCCAAACTTCCTTTGTTATTACCTAATAAAACCTATATGAGTCATGTCAATGAAAAGTATAGAAAAACATAGGTTTAATGGGATGCACTGATAGGTGAAATTATGCCACTGTGGTTTATGGCATGAACAATTTAAAAGTTCATTAAATGTAGATGGTCTTTTTGCAGGAACGGAATTGGTCCACAGTGCGTAATCCAATATGGAATAGGCAAGAAAGTTTAATAATAAACAGAATCTACAGAACACAAATTAATGCTGTTCTGGTTGGAGACTGTCATGTTGACAAAATGCAGCTTTTCTTTCCACGTGCCAGTGCAAAATACCTTGTATATTCTTGCTACATCATATAGCTATCAAAGAGCCATGGACTAGTCAGACACTTGTATTTCTATGAATATTTCTTAGAATACGTTAAGTAAAAATACAGATACACCTATTTATTCTTTATTTGGTAATTGAGTCTCTCTTTAGCGTAAATTAAGTTCTTTTAACCAAACCAAACCAAACAAAACAAAACAAAAACCCTAAACAATGCTCCTGGTTGCATCCCAAACTAAAATGAGAGTGTTCCCATTTTTCTGATGCCGTTATCTAGATGGGAAATTATTTTGTTTTCATTGTACTATCAGAAAACATGAGATCTAATCAAAATTGTATGCAGTTCACTTCAGGATTCTGAAATGGTGGGAATGAGTAGCAAACTGACATATGATATGAAAGTGAAAATATTTTCTAAGGACCCTTGCTATGTGTTAGTGCTATGAACAGAAGCAATATAATTTTCTTCATTTGTGTAACTGTGAGGAACGTCAGCAAAGTATTACAGATACTGAAGTCAGTAGTTTTTATTCCATGTGCCATTTATGTATTGCATTTATGTCCCATCTATGAAATAAAAATAAGCAGGCAGAGAACATCCTTGGGTAATTATAGCAAAAGCACACTAGCAGAAGGTAATAGGCAGTAATTTGGTTGCAAAGAGTAGGACAAATGAGTTCTAGATGATTATTTATAACTAAAATATTTTTCATCAAAATGTATTGATGGAGAATCTTGGTCCCAGATATGTTAAAGGAAAAGAAATATTAATTTCAGTGAAGACAGGATTTTGCTTTTTGATGATTTCTTATTACAATAATTTAATAGCATCTCAAGAGAAGTCTAAAATAAAATTTGTCAGCTTGTTTGCACTGCTTATTCCTTTGCATTGCATTTTGATATTCTTCGAAGTTAATTTTATTAAATGTTGTAAAATGCAACCTAATCAATCTATGAATAATAATTGGGAAAAGGATTTGTATCTTATTTGGGTTTTTTCAATGTTATGCATGATCCATAAAGTGTTTGTTCAATGAAATGAACAGTAAATTTCTCAAAACATGGATTGCCTATGTGAGATTTTCCATGAATGCACTGGAGTATGCAAATTGGGAATCTAGTGGTATTTTCAGTATGTGTTATTACCCTGATCCTTAATTTCTAAACTGGCCTGCTAGCTGTTATTCACATGTTTTGTTTCTACTTATGGATTCAGAGCTCCCTTTTAAAGGGAATAAATAGTGCATACTGGGTTCTTGTCTTAGTCCTCCATCAAGGCACAATAAGATTGTGTACCTCAACTTGAGAATTGTCTCAAGGTCCTCACAAGTATTTGGTGACAGGATCCACCATAGAATCTTTTTTAATTTCATTGCAATTTGTGCTTTAAAAGGAATGGCAATCTGGTCCACCTGTCAAAGATATTTTAGGGTGAATCAAAATGTATCGTTTCCTAAACATTGTATATAGTCCTGTAAAATATTCTCAGTGATGTTGGTTACGCACTGTTACTGACAATAATGCAATGAAAGCACTTGAAGAGAACAGGCTGGAGGCTGGTTTTATTAACTAAAAGAAATCCTATCAGAATGTATTGTAGTGTTTTACTCAGTAACACTGCACCTTCAAACTAGTAAGTACTTTTACTACAAATAATTCATAAAAACTGTTTAAGAAAAATTTATTCAACACATTTAGGTTTTTATCACTTTGTTGAAAAGCCAACATGTTTTACAAATATACTTATTGTATAGAAGTTGATCTGTACATAAACATAAGTGGGTTTGTGCAAATTTATATCAACCTATGTTAACTCTTTGAGGCAGTTCTGAGGAACTGTGATGTTCAAAAACATGGATAAAAACCATTCATCTGGCTTTGGATGTGGTATGGACAAATATCCCCAAGGGTACCTATTCCTAATGCAGGTGATTTAGCTTTTAAAATTAGAATTCAGAACAGTCATCACAGCAAGCACTGTGACACTGAAGTCAGCCCATAGAAACAAGAAAGATAACAGCTTATGAAACTGTCTCTCATGTGTTTGTGTCACTGCTGTAGCAACACATCTCTCTGAAACTGTGTGCTTATGCGAGCAGGTCTTGCTTCTACTTTCTACTTTAGCACTCTGAAGTAGTCATTGAAAAAATGCTTATGCATTTTTCAGTAATGAAAAAGAAAATAAAAAAACCACCAAGAACATATGAAACCACAAGAGGAAATAACCCAGGGAACCTTGTCATGTTTAAAAGTTAAAGCGTCCAATGTGTGGCTAAGGAAGCCCTTCTGTTGATGTAATGAGGTTTCAATAAGGACCCTCTTGTGGTTAAACCCACGCCTTACATGAGGGTACAGATGTGGCTGGATCCAGACTTAGGCCTGGACCTGGACAACGGTTTATGTCTAAGGAATACATGTGCAACCACATTTTACAGATTCATTCCTTAATTGTTGCTGTTGATAAATGCACTGTGTTAAAGCTAATTATTTAAAAGAAAGACGGGAAGGACATGTAGTGTATACGTGTATGTAGCAGCAAGCAAGTTACTCGAGTATTGTCTGCAATATAGCGGAGATACAATATTTCTTACTGAGGGAAGCATCCTTTCCATGGGAGTGGAGAAAAGCAGGAACCATCAAAATCACCTGATTAATTGATTGGAGGTTCTCCACTCAGTTTACTGTTGGCAGGAGATGGTACTCCAAAATTTCCAGGTGTGATCTTGATCTTAACAAAGCTGCTTGTGTCAGAGCTCAAGAGAGGGGTATATGGGTGTAAGGAGTGGGATGAGAGCAGTGGGGTCGGAAGGGAGGGGGGAGATAAAGGGGAGGGAGGTATGGGTGAGAGCACTGTGTATACAGAGACATGCCTTTCCATTTTACTAAGACAACACCAGCTGCCTTTCCAGCCTCATTACTGCAGTGCCAGGCTGTGAGACCTCCAGCTCACATTAGATCCTGAATAGCTGCCAGATTTGGCAAAGACAAGGCCAGCAGTTAACTGCAATGTCCTACTGCAATGTCCTGTTGTTTTAGCAAGATAAGCACTTGTCCAGGTTGAACCAGATGTATCTCTGTTCCATAAGATATTTTGAGATATTTTGGACCTATCTTGTTGTTCTTGGAATTTCAGCACAACTGGAAGCTCTATGTTCACTTAGAGCAGGCTGCTAATAACCTTCTACCTTCTGTAAAGTTGTTATAACTTTAGCCATCTGATTTGCTATTATACTGACCAATAGATATTCTCATAGTCCGTAAGATCCTCTACAGAGTCATCATCTTTCTGCATCATCTTGTACACATATAAAAAATGCAGTTCTGGCTGCGCAGGACAGCATTAGAGCCTCTTACCTAGGAGACTGGGAATTAAATGGGTCTTACTGGGCATATACTTAACTAATTGACCTAATTTTAGCTATCTAGGATTTTGACATCTAGTTTAACTAAAGTTAGTTGTTACACTTCTAGTGTATTGTGGTACGTTGACGTGTGGACACACCAGTGTGTATCTGAGTGAACCGGTATTCATCCCAGTTCAAACCAGGGTGAAGGAGCTGTTATTTAGAAATTCTCTACAACAGAAGAAGTTGCCAGGATGACTGGCTTGAATGTTGAAATACTTTATATTCCTCGCTTAATAACTTTAAACCGTCAACATTTCACCACTCTTATTTTTGCAAAAAGAGTTGCTTAAGGTAGGTATTTTTGGGAAAAAAAATGTATGCAATTTGTAGAGGATGGCTCTAGAGAAATAGATAGCTATTTAATTTTGGAATTATCACAGTATCACAGTATCACAAGGTTGGAAAGGACCTCTGAGATCATCAAGTCCAACCTATAACCTAACACTAACACCAACACTAACACCAACCATCATCTAAACCATGGCACTCAGTGCCTCATCCAGTCTCCCTTTAAACACCTCCAGGGTCGGTGACTTCACCACCTCCCTGGGCAGCCCATTCCAATGGCCAATCACCCTTTCAGTGAAGAATTTTTTCCTCATATCAAGTCTAAACTTTCCCTGACGAAGCTTAAGTCCATGCCCTCTGGTTCTGCCACTGGTCACCTGAGAGAAGAGACCAACCCCTGCCCGACTACAACTTCCTTTTAGGTAGTTATAGAGAGCAATGAGGTCTCCCCTGAGCCTCCTCTTCTCCAGACTAAACAGCCCTCAGTCACTCCTCATAGGGCTTGTGCTCCAGACCCTTCACCGTCTTCGTTGCCCTCCTCTGAACACATTCCAGTATCCTAACATCTTTCCCAAATTGGGGGGCCCAGAACTGGACACAGTATTCAAGGTGAGGCCTGACCAGTGCCGAGTACAGGGGGACGATAACTTCTCTGGTCCTGCTTACTACACTATTCCTGATGCAGGCCAGGATGCCATTGGCCTTCTTGGCCACCTGGGCACACTGCTGGCTCATGTTGAGCTTCCTGTCCACCAGCACTCCCAGGTCCTTTTCTGCCTGACTACTCTCCAGCCACTCTGTCCCCAGTCTGTAGCTCTGCATGGGATTGTTGTGTCCAAAATGAAGTACCCGACATTTGGACTTATTAAACATCATCCCATTAGAATCAGCCCATCTCTCCAATCTGTCCAGGTCCCTCTGTAGGACCATCCTACCCTCTAATAGATCAACCCTTCCTCCCAGCTTGGTATCATCTGCAAACTTGCTGATGATGGACTCAATCCCCTCATCCAAATCGTCAATAAAGATATTAAACAGGACGGGACCCAATACCGATCCCTGGGGGACACCCCTGGTGACCGGCCGCCAACTGGATGAAACACCATTCACCATCACTCTTATTATTAATAATTATTATTTCATGCATTGTCAACGGCATTTTTATTCTTTACACTTTAGACTAAGAGTGTTTGATAGTCTCTGTGAAGTATGCTCTCAGCTCAAGGAACTTGTTTTGATATCCTGATGGAAGAGGTGCATTCTTATTGGGATTAGTCTCAAGAAGGATTTTGTTCCCTCCACACTAGAGACCTCATCTTCCAATGTGCTTAACTAAGAGCCATTGCTAGGTAGGGCTCTCCAAAACTGATGTTATGCGTAAACTAAAGTGTGTTCTTGAATCATGCCTGTGGTTTGGTGTGACTGTAATTCTCTTTCTTCTGAGTGGGAATGAAACGAGTGGCAAAACTGCATGAGAAATGCCACACTGCAGTTCTGTACATCATTCATCTTCAGGCAAACTTAACCTGATTAGGAATAAGGCTGGCTATGCTGGAATTTTGCTTGCCCTTCTAAGAGTCGTTGTTACTACTGCACCTCTCTCTTGGCCTCCCCATGCATTGTTAGAGAAGAGAAAGATGGTACCTTGTTTTTTTGATGGTTCTTCTCCTGAGATAAAGAGGCCATCAATGTCCTTTGCTCTGAAGCAGAGCGACTTTAACTCTGTTTATAGTAGATGACACCAGACCACATAACAGTAAATTGATTTAGTTATGTGTCATAGAGGGGTTAAAAAATATCTTGGAAGGAGATCAGCTATTTCTAATAGAAGTTTCAATGATAACTACACTGACTTGCTTGTGTATTTTTTTTATGTTTCTTCTTCTGTCCTTTAGGCTGTACTTTGGAGGTACAAGTTTTCCCAGCTCAAAGGTTCTTCAGATGATGGGAAGAGCAAAATCAAATTTTTGTTTCAAAACCAAGATACTAAACAAATTGAAGCAAAGGTAAAAGCAATACATTGTTTATTTTATAAAGGCAATGCACATTAAAAGCAGCTGTCAAAGCAGCTAAGGGAAGAAAGGAGCAAATTAATCTAAATTACTTAGAAATATTGGATTAATGCACAAGTCAAAGAATGCAAAGAAAACCAAAGAAATTCTGATGAAAGAAAGCTGAATCAATTGCTTGGATTTTTGCTAAATTAAAGTCTTTTGAAGATGTAATTACAGTAAAAAAAAATTAATTTGAAAAGGACTCCCTGTATATGGTTTAGGCACATTCGACAACTCTTTTTATCATTTTTATAAAGCTGACTAAGAGTTTAAATGCCATGTTTTTCACCCTAAACTTGTATCATGAAGAAATGGTGCAAAATACATCCTTAAGTCAACCTGGGAACAAAACTCAGCAAAGGTCTAAAGTCTGTTTTTATTTCTCAGAGAAAAAAGGTGTGGGTTCAACATATATTCCCTTATAAGAATGAAGCATTGTCTAATTCAAAATTGGAGAAGGTGTGTTTTGAGTTGTGCTTTTGATTCAGGAATTAATTGATGAAAATAGTAACCGTGTGAGATGTATGCTTAGGGGGTTCACTGTCCCAATGTGTGTTCCAGCTGGAACTGCCTTAAAGTCTTAATCAAAGGTCAGTTTTACTAGAATCGAAGTTTTTGTGTAAACCTGAAGACTATTTTCCTGGCCATGTTTAGCCATTGTTTTTGAAACATCTGCTATGCCATTTTTCTTGACTGTGTCAGAGAGAAAATTGCTGAATGTATGTGATAATGATATGGCTCTATGAGGAAAAAGTAAATGGTTAAATAAATTATTGTCTAAACGAGCTAAATATGCCCAGGATAATAATGTATGTAAAAAAAAAAAAAAGGCATTTTATTGGGGCAGTTCAGAGTTTAAATACAAATAGCTCTATTAAATACCTGGTTTTCCTTCATGTATGTTTCTCTATGTTTGTTATTCTTTTCTACATAATGGTTACTTACTTGATTTTGAATGTTGTAGTGGATACAATAAAGGTATGCAAAAGCTCTCATTAATTTAACAGTGATGAAATATGGTAGACCATGTCTTTCAACACCTTCTTGCTCTTCTATATGTCAAAGATAAATATTTTCCTACTTAAGATTTCCTTCAGAATTTGTTTTAGTAGTATAGTGCTTCTTTTCATCTCCAATACGGAAACACACTCTTAACAGCCTAACGTCATAAAGGTGAATGTCTTTTAAGCAAATAATTAGAAACTTCTATCATGCTCCGAAGTACAGCTGGAGAATGAAACATCATTATTTTTCTCTGCTATTGCCATTATATTAACACATGATTTTAGGACTAAAGAAATGTCATAGGAATCCAAGAATAGGACAGTGTTTCTTTATGTTCAGTAAAACTTGAATATATATGTAATCCTGAATTAAATTTAAAAAAAAAATATAAACCAAGCATGAAAGATAGATTTTCAAGAAGAAAAATAGTTTTCATCAAAATGTTTTCCTGTTTAAATTAAATGTGTAATTGCCAAACATTTTATAGTCTTGGAGATACCCTGATATCTTTATCGTACCTATTTTTATTACTACTCAGACTGAATAGTGCTTTATTTATTTCTAGAAAATTTCATCTTTCTACCTTTATCAAGGTAGAATTTCTACCTTCTACTTTATGAAGGCAAAATATTACACAGAATTGCTAGCATGCTTATTAATATGCTATCATATTCTCTGGTTACTTCTTTTTATTATGAATTTAAACTTTCAAATTGATCAATTTGGAAATAAAAAACATTACTTTTAATTCATTTTCTTGGTGATCAAAGCATACCAATTATATCCTGATCAAAGAATGTTGGGTTATGTTGTGTTTGAAAGGCACAACAGCATTTATAGTGATTGCTTGTGTCAATTCCAATTTGTTTACACGTGAAGTATGTTGCTTAGTCTAAGAAATATACATATATGTGGCTATAAAATGGATGTGAATGTTTTGGGGCATATTTTTTTCAAGTTTAGTTAGTTTAAAATACTATGGGTAGGCCACTTCACTATCCTTAAAACATTTAATGGTTTTAAAGCACTATTCAGCATGAGACAAGGTGAACCAATCTAATTTCTATTTTTTGGACTTTACTAGCGTTACAGAGTTAGAGGTATAGCTATTTCGGGAACTCTTGAGTCATTAGGAAATGTTAATCAGATTTTCAGAAATGCTTGTAATGCCAGGTTTCATGCATATTATATGTAGGCTTCATTTGGAATCAGATGATAGGAATTTTGTAAAACATCTGTTAAAGGTTGTGATGAATATTCATGGCCACAGCTATCATCACAGAGTAAATGCAGCTCTGTGCTTTAGATGGCCCGGAAACCTACCGTTGTGAAGGAAAATACAGCTTAACATTTTCTTTATGTAAAGATAATTTTTTTGCCAGTTATATTACACAGGGAATAATCAGCATATAGAGAAATAACAGCTCACAGCTGGGAACGAAACAAAGTCACTGAAGAGCCATTGTCGCAGCATGTTAGGGCTCTTCACTTCTGCATTCCACGCAGAAATATGGAAGCAGGGCATGGCAGGTAACTTCAGTACGGTTTAAGACAGTCACTAAAACTGAGGGTGCTTTTTTCGCCTTCATCACTAACAGTAACACGCTCTGTGTAGAACCCGCTGTAGCATGTGCATACTTCTGTGAGACTCCTGTTTTTCTTGCCTCCAAGATCTGTTTTCCTCCATCTCTGAGTTTCAGCTGTGCCATTGAGGGAATGTGTTAATGTATTTAATGCTATATATTTCAGTCACTCTGCAAATGTGAGGTGGTCTGGCCGTAAGTTTTTTGTTGTTGGCTTTTTATTTTAAAATAATATTGTTTTCATCATGGTCCACAGCCAGCTGAATATGAGGCAGCAATATGCCCAAATGTCCAAGAAGGCCAGTAACGTCCTGGCTTATATCAGAAATAATGTGACTCACAGGACTAGGGAAGTAATTGTCCCGCTGTACTGGGCACCAGTGAGTCTGTACGATGAACACTGTTTTGGGCCCTTCACTACAAGAAAGCCATCGAGCTGCTGGATCACGTCCAAAGAAGGGCAACAAAACTGATGAAGGATATGGAGCACAAGTCAGAGGAACAGCTGAGGGAACTGGGATTGTTTAGCCTGGAGAAAAGGAAGCTGAGGGGAGACCTTATCACTCTCTAAAACTACCTGAAAGGAGGTTGTAGGGAGGTGGGTGCTGGTCTCTTCTCCCAAGTAACACGTTATAGGATGAGAGGAAATGACCTTAAGTTGTACCAGGGAAGGTTTAGATTGGATATTAGGAAAAATTTTGTCACCAAAAGTGTGGTCTATCTTTGGGAAAGGCTCCCAGGCAAATGGTTGAGTCCCTGGAGGTATTTAAAACTCATGTATATGTGGGGCTTGGGGTGATGATTTCATGGTGGAGTTGTCAGTGTAAGCTTAAGGGTTGAACTTGATGATTTTAAAGGTCTTTTCCAATCTAAATGATTCTATGATTCTGTATAATTCCTTCCTGTAAAAATATGAGTTATCAAAATCCAAATGCTTCCTATCTTTCTACATTTACAATGCTGCAGATTTTGTGTATCTCATGCTATCCTAGATGTGTGTGATTATGGCATGTTGTATCTGATAATATCCTTTAGCTTTAGAACACTTGTCTGTAGTCTAGAGAATTGTCAGTGTGCATAGCTATTGATTTTTGATCCAAAATTTAGATACATTTGTTATTATTCTAGAAATACATTCAGACATGTACATGGACATTGCTTGTAGGAAAACTAATTGTGCATCAGCATTTTAAATTTTAGCCATACTGTCTTCATAATTGTCCAGCATCTCCTCTGTGTCCTGGTGAGATATGCAAAGATGTCACCTCTAATCTTAGAATAAAGTAGGAAAAATACTTTTTTGAGAAAAAAACGTAAAACTACATCCATTCATTGGTCAGCTTTTTTTAAAATTTTTTTGAGAAATACTCTTGCCACCAGGGTTTGTATTCCTAAGTGATAGGAATTCCTTCATTGACACTGAATAGCTAATATTTTTATAATGATGTCAAATTTTTTTACAGTGTGCTTCATGCCTGACTTAGCAAAATTCAAAATGACTTGTTTTGAGACACACAATATGTGCTATGGATTTTGCTAGCTTAACCAGGTGTACTTCTTTTCACCTTGAAAATACATTGGTATTCTTTTCTCTGATAGTTTTTATATACTGTGGGCTTTTTTTTCTGTAGAGACTTGTTGCTGTTGAGACGGACACGACAGACGAAGTTCAAGCTGCATACATGTATGATGCAGGAAGCATTAAGGCATTTAATTGTTTCACAGAGCTGGCTTTTATATATTTTCAGCATACATGTGTTCTAATATCATTGGTGCTTATTGCATATACACAAGCAATTATTTGCTACATTTACATGTCAATCTTCACCCATGCTCACCTAAGTCCCTTGTCTTGTTGTTTCATGAGTTCTCACAACTCTCGCTACTTATTTACTTTTTTCCATTAGGGGTTTTCCACATTCTCATGGGTACATGGCCATCTGGTCGGGGGATTCACACATTCTCACGGATACACGACTATCTGGTCGAGGTCAAATATCTCATGCTCTGCCAAAGCATCAGCAAACTCACTGCAGTCTCCCACAGAGACTTTGTACTGATGCTTTGTTTAGCTTATCTGTAAATAATATTTTGTTACTGTAAAGACATGTAGTGTAGTATAAAAGCAATATTTCCTCGCAGATTTAAGCAATTGAAGTCTGAAAAGGCTGAACAGCAATAACCATAGGTCACACTAGTGGGTCCACGTCTGGATGCCTACATGAAAACACCTAACTTTGAAGGTCTGTAAGGCAAGGTCTAAGTGGTTTCTGAGAAGAAAACCACTTAGGGGCAACATTAATCACTGATACCCATTAGACATTCCAATCTGTAGGTTATGTCCCAACTGTCACTCAACAGGAGATATTGTGCAAGTTTGCACAGTCAGACAGAATTTTTCTGACTAAGAGCTACGAAATAGAGCTGTCATCTTGGCAGAAAGTGGAGCCTACAAGTCCCTCTCCTTCATTCTTCCTGAGCTATTAGGTTTGAGTTGAAAAAAAAACAAGCACAGAAGGACAAAGCTTTCTTCTTGTCTGTAAGACACAAAGGGATTCACTTAGGTACCTTCCTATCTATTTACCTATTTGCTGAGTTATAATTTAGTGATCCATTAGCGTCTCTCCAGTATAACAACAGCTTCCAGAGGCTAAAGAAATCGCAAGGCTGTAATAAACTCATAGTGCTGTGCTCTTCAGTCTTGCCTGGCTAGATTTTGGACCATTGAACTAGAAAAAACTTTGCATTTTTCTGATAAAAATGAAGAGTATTTTAGATCTATGAGAGATCCTTTTTCTATATTTAGACTTCCAAACATAGGAGTATATAATGTATATAATAATCAGCATCAGCACTGTTTTTCTCATTATTTGCATTTTGTAAGTAAATGCAACCAATCAGTGATTTCGGGGAACTGAGAATTTCTGTGCCTTGTGAAATATATACATAACTCAAAGCTACACTTCGATCTGTGCTTTCACCTTTCTCAACATGTAGGGCTTCTTCACAACTCAACAGTTTTGTCCAAAAGACTTGGGCAGGGTCACACAGTTCTGCTGCTTCAGGTTAGCTTTTGTTCACAGACTAGCTGAACCTCTAAGCTGAGTGCTACAAAAACAAGCTGAATACAAAAATCAGCATATGGAGATGAAGATCTAGGAAACTGTCTTTGCCTATTTGAATGCGTAGAACAGAATGGGGCAGAAATATCAGCGCAGGAAGAAGTGTAATTTCAAGAATTTAGCCTTAATACGTGTTGATTAATTAATACTACCTTAATAGCAATTATTGCAAATTAATTTCTACTTGAAATTATCTTGTATAGAAACCTAATCTGAAATAAAGCAAATAGCCTGAGTTACTGCTGCTGTAATGTGAACAAAGTGCTCTCATTCAGGTGTGTTACAAGATCTCTTAATGTTTGCTTGTACCATTTTCCAAACTGACATTTCTGTTCATTTCAAGTATATTCTCCAAAATACAATTTTAAATTAATCCTTGTTCTTAGCTTTGAGTGTTTTTCTGTGAGCATCACAGTATTCTTCAAATTTAGAATATCACCTTTAAATGGGTTTTAGGTAGGCATCCTTAGAATTTTTTTCAGAGTGATTGCTCAATTGCAGTGACTGCATTTTGAGTTCAGATTTCTGACCTATGTAGGTTTCTGTGATTCATTTTTTAATTTCCCCATGTCTTGCACGTGGATTATCTGATTAACATCTATTTTAAATCAGGTTCTATGCTAATGTAGGTAGTCCGTGTAACTGATGAAAAACCCAAATATCTTTTCATATCAGCAGTTTATATATGGACGAAAGAAAACACTTTTTCTAACCATATCATGAATACTTCCAAAAACTGCATGATTTGTAGATGTAGTTGTATCATTAATGTAATGCACTTTCATTCTATTTTCTCTTCCCATCTCTGTGCTTTCAATTCAGACTTTCTTGTGAAGGTTGCTAGAATTCTCATACACTTCTGACTATGATCAATGACTCCATTTTTCTCATATACCTTTCTGCCCACTTTTGTTGTCCTCAGCAAAAACTGTGAATATTCAGATTAATGATCTGGGAATGTCTGATGTAATCACAACGATACAGAGTCAGAGTAGTTTGATCAAGAGATAGATTAGAAAGACAGTTTGAAGACCAGAAGGTCTACTCTCCTAGGAGAGTAGAGTCTTTGGTGATATGTATAGACAACGGTCTGGATGTTGGAATGATAATAAATTGTGTGTTTGTGCTTGACAAGTAGATGTGGGTTCAGTTTGGATTCCTTTGCTTTTCTGGGGATTCATAACATTTGCTTTTTCTTACTGGTAGCAACTTTAACAGGTTTCTTAGGCTTTGCCTGTCTTTATTTGAAACTCCATCTGAAGCTGGTTGTGCAATACACAATACCCTGCCTAAGTGGCAGTGAATTCAGACAAGAGAGTGACTGACAACAAAAATATATATGAAAACAACTAGGGGTGGTTAGGCATGCACGAAAGCTTGTGGGTTCCCTGCCATCTGCTGGCAGTAGTGCAGACCCGTGGGCAGCCAAAACCACAAGTTCTCAGCAGAAGTGAGGGAACGTTTTGTCTGTCACCAGCTCTACATGAAGTTTTATCTGTTCATTAAGCTTTCTTGTGATTAAACTAATCTGCCAGAAAAGTGCTGTCCCTGACATATCCCGTCGCCATCAATCAGACTCCTGTGAATTGAATTGCAGCCATTAATCAGGCCTGTATGTGCTCACCATGCACCAGCCAGCCTACTGTGCCTCACATTGCTTTAATTTCTAGTTAAATACTCATGTCTACATTTAAATAGGAGTAATGTTTCACGGCAAATAATAATCTAGCATTTTTTGACTTCTTAGTGCTCATCTTTGCAGTCAAGGTAATATCTGTGTGGTGCCATTAGCACCAATAGTAGTAATCCAATGGGACCTTCAGAAACTGTTCTCTTGCCTCTCCCATTTTCCTTGAAGGTCCATTGAGCAATGGATCTTCCCAATATGTTACTGTTGCAGAAACACCTGTGATAACTGTTGGTAATAATTGTACTAATCCACTGTGAAAAATCAGTGTCCAGAAGCCATAGTTATGATAGTATGAATTTTCAGCTAGTAAGGTTACCTAATTGACTCAAACAATTCTTGAACTGATTGTTTCAATAGGCTTATCCTTAAGGCCAGATGTAGACTTTGTACAGATAACATATGGAACTGATCTTACAAATACCTCACTGTTCCACTAAATGTTCAGTTTCTCATCTTAAGCTTCAATTTTGTTTTTATAGTGCCAGAAGGATAAATAATATTATATTAATAAAAAGGACTTATCTGGAAAGTAACTTAATTTGAATGACTGATAGTTTTAATCTCAAATAGCTTTCATAATTCCTTGATTCCTCATCTTTGATTTTTTCATTGTTTTCCTATCTATCCTACACTTTCTTATTTTGAAATTCAAGGGAGGAAAAAAACTTTAACATAGTGATAAAACTGCATTTCTTCCAATGTTTAAAAATGACCATGTCTCTAAACAGTTTTTTTTTAAATGGACACAGATGGCAAGTTTGTGAATTTTGGCATAAACTTTATCTTCTTTATTAAGAACTGATAGTTAAGGGAGTTTAAAGATGCTCACGGGGTGTTATAAATTAATTTCTGAGCTTGTCTGAAGGACATCTGCTCAGATAGTAAGAGAGCTGAACAAAGCTCTATCCATTCAGTGCATCACTGGACACTGCACATGCAGCTATCTCCTTTCAGGTAGTTGTTCTCCCTCACACATGAGGAATTTGTGAATGTCTCCATAAATTATGTGAAGCAACATCTTCTGGGAAATCTCAAGAGGCATAAAATTGCTGGTTAGCCTCATTTTGAGAGGTTTAGCTATTTTTGTTGAATTTATAATATTATCAATATTCTTAACAAGTGAAAACCTTGGCTCTACATAGCCTGGAAATACTAGTGCTGGACAGAAAGACAAATAGAATATACCACAAGTATCTATTACAGGCTGCATATTACATGAAGAAATGTGTAGGCAGTGGATCAAAGCAGAAAGATGGCAACTCTGCACAACCATCCCACTACTTACGTGTATTCAAATAGCTCAGCATCTGCTTTCAAATAAAATAGATATTTATTGATTAAATTCCATCAAAAACACATGCTGAAGAAAACCATAAAAGTCTGATCATATCAAAGCAATTAGATACAAAAGAGGAAATTTATATATATATATATATAAAGACCTGTAGGTTTTATTTACTTCCTCTGTAGCGTTGACTAAGAGAGTCCTAGCTAATCACATAGTGAAGAGATATAAAGAGATATAAATCAAAGTAGAAAGACTGTCTAACATTGCTAGTAAATTTAAAACATAGAGTCTGTTCCCTGATTTGATCCAATGACAGTAACTGTCTCAGTGAAAACAGAGCCAGAATATCACTTCGATAGCAGAACTTTTCAAAAATATGCCTTTCTTTAATTTAAGAATCAGCATAGGTATGATGATAGCTACCAGTGTCAGGTGACATGATGGAAAAACGTAACATGTGGAACTCAACATTATTGATCTTTGTGGGTACATTGGGATGTAGATATGTAGGTTTCTGCCTAAATTAACTTGCAAAAAGTGCAGATTAATTTAGATAGAAATTTGCTAAGGGAAATAAACTGTGATATGGTTGTCACTTTCTTTCCCCTTCAGCAGGTAGGACTTCATATTTCTATGGAGTCACTTAACTCAGAAATTCACCCTTATTAACCTCCAAACTATTACTTATTGAATAGGGCTAATTCAACATCTAAATCCCTATAATGAAGAATTTTCAGACACATAGCCGAATTACATGAAACTATTAAAATTATTTCTATTTAAATAGCAGTTTGTTCCTGAGTATATGTTTGTAAGGTGTTGTTTCGTTTCATGTTTAATCTTTTTTTTTTTTTTTCACTTCTAGGAGCTGGAGTTTTCCAACCTGTTTGCAGTCCTTCACTGTATCCACTCATTCTTTGCAGCCAAAGTGGCTTGTTTGGACCCTTTGTATGTAGGCAGTCAAGCCACAGCTTCTGCTGCTCCCACAACTTCTGGTACTGGCAAATTAAAGTATACTACTTGACATCTCACGTTACAGCACTGCCACTTAACAACGAGATCTAAAGATATAACAATGTATAAATATTCATAAGATGTAGACCTTTGGTGAACCATTTACGTGGAAACCAATCCTGAAGGCAAGACTTCTTGCAGCATCAGCAGATAAATGGTCACTTGGGATCATAAATTCATCTCTGTTCTGCAAGACATCAGTAAATAATCCTAGCTGAAACTGAGAATAGGATCAGTATGGTTTTAGTATGATCTATTTGTACTTACATATGCTTTAAGCAACACTGGAAGCAAAGGAATAAATGACAAAATGAAACACTTCAGTATTTAATAAAATTTTAAAATTGCTGTAATAATACACAAATAGAATTGTCATATTCCTGTTTTCAGATGTTTTTATGACAATATGCTACACTCTGAGTATAAACTTAATACCGTATCATTATACTATAAGTGACATGAGCAAGCAACAAGCATATAGTATGTGGTGACAGGAGATAAGAATGGAGAGGCATTAGTGTAGCTATCTCCTCAAATAAGAAAGCACTTTAAGCACTGTTGTAAATCTATGCTTGTGACCGTTCATGCAGTCATGCTGGTTTTTCTTTCTGTTCTTTTAGTCTAACAATAACAACAGTAAAGATACAGCCATATTGGACTGATATAAAACAAATCCTAAAAAGCAAAACACCTTTCCATGAGTAAGTTCCTCTTCTTAAGATAAAAACAATGTGACATGAATTTAATTTTAATTTCACATTAAGTGCAAGTGCATAAAATATCATGTTACTTTCTCCCTTTATTTTTGCAAAGAATAAAATTATGTAAATCTAATAGTCTTTGTTCGCTAGACTTAGCTGTTGAGGTTTTTTTTGGAGACATTGTTTCAATATTTAACTTTGATTTCACATCATAAAGAGAATTTCTGTTCCACTCACATCTCAGCAAAATAGATATTCTACATTATGCTCGAAAAATGAGTCCACCCTTTGAATTCTTAATGATTCCTTTTTACATAAATTGTTAGTAAAAGACAGGAATAAATTAAAGAATCTATTCTGTAAAGAACTGATGACAGAATGCATAATGTCTTTATATGTTAAGAATATTACATCACTCTGGACCATATAATATTTCCAGAGTATCATTTAATGATGAAAACTGAGACAGTGGCCTATCTAAAACATCTAAACTTTGTTTAAATATCATTTTGCAAAGGAATTTAATTTTGTGCTAGTACACACATCAGTGAAGATGGGAAAATTGTGGGATCACGTGTGGGACATAGCTGAAACAGCAGAAAAAGTGAAGGATTTTTTTGCCAGAGAATGAGAACCTAAAAATATACAGGAAGAACAGTCAGTGCAGCTATAGTGTGTGAATCACAATTAAAATAGTACTTTCTGGGATTTCAGTTTATTATTGAAATCAAATCTTTGTATTTTTTTTCCCTTGCTTAGAATTGTTATAAAAACAGGGAGCAGGTAGGGGTTATGGACACCATCTGCCTTGTTTAGCAGAAAGACTAATTCTGTCACATCCCTGTATACATACTGAGATAATTAAAACTTCAAAAGTGAAAGCAGAGAAAAGCTTTTTAAAAATGGGAACGATACAAAATACAAGGCAGGGACAAAAGGTGAATGAATTGTAGGGCCAAATCATGTCTGTTTGTTTGCTTTTCATTAGAATTATTTGGATGTATGCACGTGAGGGTATTCTTACCTTAAAGTATGCCTGATCTCACTTGATTCTAATTCAAAAAATTCTGAGTATGTGTTTTCTAGATCGCTTTCAAATGACTTTTAGTATCACAGTACTATAGTATCACATTATCACAGTATCACAGTATCACAAGGTTGGAAAAGACCTCTGAGATCATCTGTGACCCAACACTAGCACCCACTCATCATTTAAACCATGGCACTAAGCGCCTCATCCAATCTGTTTTTAAGCTCCTCCAGGGACAATGACTCCACCACCTCCGTGGGCAGTGCATTCCATTGGCGAATCACCCTTTCAGTGAAAAATTTTTTCCTAATATCAAGCCTAAACTGACAAATCTTGAGACCATATCCTCTTGTTCTGTCACTGGTCGCCTGAGAGAAGAGACCAACCCCTGCCTGCCTACAACCTCTTCTTAGGTAGTTATGAGCTTAGTTCTTATTATCACACCTCCAAGGGTTACACATTTTTTCCCATGCTAAATCCAGTGGAATGATATCATAATTGAGTTGTTAAATATTTTCAGTATCATCAAAATCCAACGTTTTCATACTCATCATCGTATGTTTGTTTATATGAATTGTCTCTAAATAAGGGGGTCCAATACTGGTCTGTGAATGACGTGTAAAACTGATGTGGCTGTCCCTGGAGTCTCAAGTTTGATCCTCAGAGAGTGTAAAACGACATATTTTGAATTCATAACTACTGCAGTCTAAGGTGTTTAATGATGATAACTCAGGCAGCGTCCTTGTCAAGAGAGAATATATTTGGAACAAAAATGTTGACAGAGCACTTGCAATACTGATAACAGAGACCTGGTGTCTGTTAATGACAGTTCTCCTCTGTGCTCCAGAATCATCTCCTTCCTTTTAGTGTGTTGCTATGGCATGCAGCTATCACAGTGTTGGCACATGCTAACATCTCAGTAAACATTCTTCTGGTAATAGCAGAATGTCAAACTAATCAGATGCCAGTTGTATGTTCTTCCTTCAACTGCTCATGTTAATTGCAGGGTTATACCCCTGAAATGGAGAGTTGTTTAAGGGATGCTGTTTAGTGTATTTAAATGAACATAAAGTTTACCCAATCCAGCTGAAAGTATGCAATTTCAAATTGCTGTAGATAAGGAATTCCATGAAATGAAAGCCCCCCCCCCCCCCCCTAATTTTTTTAATTTTTTTCTTTTTTAAATGCTCCTTTTGCAGAACTGAGTTAAAGAGATGAACTTTTGGGACTCCATTAGGGTTTCCTAAAGATCTTTGTCATGTATTCTCTTTGTAGAACTGCTGTGTTCATCAATGAGGCTTTTGTAACTGAACATTAAATACGCAACATTTAAGAGACAAAACATTAGCCTGTAAATGTTTTTTTTTTTATGTTTTTCTAAACTCCTGCATTTCAAACAGTTAAACCGGTGGACCTTAATCAATACCTTGATTTTCAGGAAGGTAGAAGTGACGTGAGACTATAAAATGCCATAGCTTTGTCTGCAGGTCATCATTGGTTTGTAAAAGCAGCAGAGGTTTGTGTACTGATCTCGCAGAACATTCGGAGATGACTCTGTATCCAGGCTTGCCCTTTTAGAGCAAGTTGGTTGGAAATTCAGTCTTGAACCAAAGAGGTAATATTTTAAACTCCATGTTATGACTAATCCTGAAATAGCAAAATATAGTTCACTAACATATTTGCTATATTTTACATTTAAACACCTACTGGAGATTCTCATTTAAAGCATAATGAATTTCATGTGCATATGTGAAAAAACAGGCTTTATGTTGCAGCCTCTCATTTCACACATAACATATAATTAATACAAGTATTTTCTAAGTCATCACACCCAGTGACAATGAAAAAAACATTATTGTAATGAGCTATCAGCTTTTGCTAAAAATCTGTCTGCAAGTGGAAGCAAATATTTTAACAAAAAGAGCAAACCAACCAATCCATAGCACAAAATGTAGTTTGTTCTCTTTAAGTCATGATAATCTTAAGTAAGTTTAATTAATAAAATTTTGTAACACTGTACCTATTGAAGTGATGTTATATAGTATACCTAAAATATGTACTCCTGATTTGATTTGCTTTGCTTTGTGATAGAAATTTTAGATGATCTGACCTCCACAGAACTAACCATGTGCTAGGTTAGCATACTTTTATTATGAAAGTGTTAACTGATTTGAATACATATTATTCTCAATTTCATCAGTGAATGAATAGGTTTCATTTCCTACATCTGTTTGAAAATACAGTTCCAGATTTTCAAAAGAGCTTTGCATTCCAGTAGCATGAAAGCACCCTTAAAATAAAAATCAGGATATTTTTGAATGTTGGCCATTTTATCTTGTTAATTAAGTGCAACAAGAAGTTTGTGGAAACAAACTGGTTGTTGGTGGGTTATTGTTTAAAACCAGCAATTCAAGGTTTTGTCTAGTCAAACTAGAATTCATAAGAATGTGAAAAAATAGCATGCAGTATCAATATGCTTTGAGATGAGAATCATGAAAAAAATATTGTTTTCCAAATTAGTCCTTAATTCCAGAAAAATATATTTATTTACTTTGTGCATGTTGACTTTATCAGAACACATCAAAGTGGGCATTTAAACACAAATTGATGTGAATACTGCAGCCTCTTACTTTAAATGTGATTTGGTTTGTTCAATGCCTTAAGATGTTTCTTACATCAAGCAAAATGTAAGAAGGCTGAGGATCTTGTGCAGTTGTACACAATGTACAGTTGCTGCCCTTAGAGATTTGGTAGCTTTAATACATATTGTATAAGTACCCTCAAGTATTCCCCATGCCAAAAAGACAGACCAATTTTCATTCTGATATGCAATACCCTACTCCTTGTATTGCACTTTCCAAGGTCTTTTTCTTTCTTTACAAGGTCTGGTCTCTGAAAAATGTCTGAAAAAAAGTTTAAGCTCATTTTAAAATATTGGGCAATTATGAGGCTGTACTTTTGACTCACACCTCTGACCAGTTCTGCATGATGGGAAACATGAGAGACTCAAGCTCCTGAAATTTAAGTACCCCTCTTAGGTGCCTAAGGTAGGGCTTGAGGCTCTAAAAAAGAAAATACAAGGTAGGAATGTAGTAGCTCAGGATCACTGAAGGTGCCTGCATGTGTTTGTCTCTCTAAGGAGCTAGAGGTGCTTCTACATTACTGTTTTCATTTTTTTCAGGAATGCGCTTTTGAAGCCAGGCTCCTGCCTGATGCCAGTCACTGTGCTATTCTTCAATTTGCAGAGCTGTCTTTAGGTATATTAATTGTTTTTTTTAGGAAGAAACTAAACAAGCATCACACCTATACGAGTTCCAGGTCCTTATGGGTTTTCAGACCATGTGGCCCGACTGAAATAAGTCCAGAGGAAAATCCCTCTGAGATGCTAAACAGTGAGGCTGCCAGCTCCTGCTGCCAGAAGTTTCTGTCTCTGCAGCATCTGCTGCTCATGTACCATGGGTTCTTGAAGGGTGGTGGAAAGCTGAGCTTCACAGCATATCCCACCAAAGCTTAGTGCCTGAATGGCAGAACAAAGCTGAAGAAGGCTGATGGGTGCCCAGGGCAGGTTAGACCACACCACCTTTTTCCTTCACCACACTGGGACTGCAAGCAGGCTATCCTGTGCTGCTCAACTCTCTCCCTGCTGTGTCTTTCTCCTTGTCTGTGGCAAATGCACACCTGAATGTTTTCTCTGAGGTCCCCAACCATACTTCCCTATCCCCTCACTCCCTTTGTTCAGACAGATGGCAAAACTGTAATCCCAGCTACAGAACAGAGCCTCTAAATTTCTTGTACAGTCAGAAGACAGTACTAAGAATTATGGCAAGGGCATCTGTGTACCAGTAAGAGTACTTTATGTTTGATTAAGATTCAGGTTAAAGCAAATAAAGTCATAGCTGAGCTTAAGTGCTTTCTGACTTGGAGGGCTTTTAAGTGCAATTTTAGTATTTTCCTGGAATAAGGTCTGTAATGTCAGCACATTTCTACTTGCTTGGCTTCATTTGCCCATTTTCAGGATGTTTAGTGGAGGTAGTGGTTTGTTGGAATAATAGAGAAAAGCATAGGAATACTGGAATAAAATTCTGTTTGGAATCTGTACATTATTACAGTACATTGCGTAGTCTATTAAAATACATTGAACAATGTAAGACTGACCACTTTCATTTACGTAACCTAGTCAGTTTCCCCTATGGTATACATGCCTTCCGCTTTTAACAGCTTTCTCCACAGGAATCCCAACTATATATTATAGAAATTCTTTTATTATTCAGTATATACTAATATATATTGCAGTGTGTGCATGTGCGTGTGTGTATGAATGAGTGTGTGTATGTGTGCGTGTGTGTGTATATTAGTATATACTAATGGAGGATATTCAGCATATATTAATGAAATTTATGTATTAGGCACAACTGTAAAACAGAAGAATAAATCCATGAAGCTTTACATTTAAAAATTTTATCGTATAATACTATAAAGAAAACTATGTATATTAGTTGAAGAAATGGCTATTTTTGCAGGTTATGCACAATCTGGATATATGATAATAAATTCGTGAAAATTAACTGATTTACTATTTCATACCTCCAGGAACTTTGATTTTTTTAATTATTCTTATCCCTTTAGCGTATTTGCAATATATGTCATAAGTTTTAATTTGTTATGGAAAAAAATGACTGAACAAATGTAATAGAAAGTGCTATATATTTTATAAATATTAAAAATTTAAGAAAAACTATTCAAATTATTTATTTCATTTTTAGTTATGGTTTTGTGGTTGATTGTAATATGTATTTGTGACGAACATAAGTCACTTAGCTGTTTAGGCTCATTAATGTACCACTAATAAAATGCTATCTTCTGTTTTGTTTTTGTTTTGTTTTGCTTTGTTTCTTTTTGTAATGGAATATAATGGAAAAAATAGAAAATAAATACTTTTTTAACTAACTTTTTGCATTCAGTCATACAATGTATGAGTTTTATATCATTGAAATTCAAGTCTGAGAGATTAAGAAAATACATGAAGAACCTGGGGTAGTAAAGATATTTCCCAACATTATTTTCAGCTGTTTATTTAACAGAAATAATTATGATTTCTTACTTTTATGATAATTTCCGAAAGGCATGTGACCCACTTAAAATCTGTCTAGGATTTTGGGACTCTCCCCTGGCTGATGTGCTCACCTACAACCAGATTAATTTACTGCACAACCTCCAGATTATATTACCATGGATATTTAATGGCTTAATGTTGGTTAGAATGAACTTGGCCCTGATATTGCAGTGCTTGAAGGTATTTTTTGGTACATCTTTGCAGTCAAGCAGCTTTCAAATGGGGCTGTGACTACTAGAAGAAAACCTATATGGGGTTTTTTATGGTTGGGGTTTTTTTCCCTGATTGAGCGAAGAGATGCTGGAAGTAGGGGAGCCCTGCTTTTATTTAGTCACCTTTGTACCTTTTCAGCAATTTAGAGTGAGGGTCTACAGTGCGTATCTTTCTCTCCTACCCCCTCCACAAGTGGTATCCAGGACTTTCTTGGACCTCAGGCTGGGGTACCTTTCTCAGTTCTGCACCCAAGCAAATCTCCCTTGCTAGCCCCAACCTTTTCAACATATTGAAGAGAAGGAAAAAAATATGAAGTTTGTTGGAATTAGAACTGTGCTGAGCACTTTGTGTTGAAAAAATCCTCAGTCCTCGTTCCCAGATGTGATTCAGCTGATGTGGGCTAGCAAACATACGTACCTCTGTCACATCTCTCCAGCTAGTTTCATGTGTCTCAAGTCTGGTTTTATACCATAAATAAGTGAAAGGCCAGAAAAAACTAACAGGAGAGAAGAGAACCATAAAATATTCCAAACTAGGAAAATGTTGGAAGTAAGTTTATTCTAAATATACTGTTGCAGTTACTGTTTCCATTTGCCCTTTAATTAGGGACTTTGGTATTTTTATTAGGAGCATGAACTCACATAGAACTGAAAGGTCTGTTTATTCTGGAAATATGTATTTTTTTTCTGAAGTATTTTTAACCTGGCGTCTTTTACATCTTTCCCGCAGATTTTGAACTCAAATGAAAATTCTTGTGATCAAAGTTTCTTAAGATACAGTCCTTGAAAGAATTTCTTTAAATTCATGGTACTTATGTTCCACACCTAACACACCTATTCTCCAAGCCCTACCATTTATTCTCGCAACCTTTAAAATGACTTGTGATCTATTTATCTGTGCATTTGATCATTAAAAGTTATCACAGAATAACATTTATGTCTTATCCATGATTATGTTGTGCAGTTCCCTAGTGTTTCTTTTTCAGTATTTTGACACCAGCTATTCTTTCATTTGGTTATGAAGAAGTAGTATTTTAATTTTTTGAAGTGTTCTTCAAAAGCAATTTCCTTTGCAAATAGAAAACTATGTTCCTTAATTTCCTTATTGAAAAAAAAACATTTTATTCTCTGTAGTTAAGAGAGGATTTTAGCATACAGTGGTTATTGGGGATTTTTGAGTATGTGCTTAATCTACTTTATGTACACACTCTTCTAATTCTGAGCAGAACTTCTTCCCAGTTCTCTCCTTCTTTGTCATGTATGATACAAGTGCTTGCAACTAGAGCTGAATCCAGACTCCTTAGCACTCTGGACAAAATTTTATTAGTCAAGAAATGCTGGACTAGGAAGGTGTAATCTGGTCAGTGGAAGTGAAAAGACTAGACTTTCTCTTGGTGAAGGCTGTTATTGCTATTAGAAGGAACAGCCAGCCCCCTGCCTTCCGGTCTCCAGCAGCAAGCAACCCATCTCCCTCTGCTCCTTCCTATGGCAGCAGTGTCAGCTTTCTCTGCTGGTCTGACTTTTCAGGAATCCAACATGTTGTTGTGTATGGCACTTCTACCACTTCAGCTTTCCAAAGCTATTCCTTTAAGTTCAGTAAGGAGGCTAAAATGTAAGGAAAACCTTAAATGGCTGAGCTCAGAGGAATCCAATGTGTGTTATCCCTTCGAACAAATCATAGCACAATTAATTTGCTGTTGTCGGCGTATTAGGAGTGTCTAAGGATGGGACACATACTCAGCACAGGTGATCCCGTGCAGCTTCTGCTCCCCTACATGGAGGCTGCCCAGTGTGCTGAATTGTAACAGTGCTGCTGGACAGCCTTCCTTAGAGGTTCAGTGCTCATCCAAGGTCTGCACTAAGGTCATTTAGTCTTAGTACAGATACATTCTGGAAATCAACCAAGGTACAACTGCAAAACTGGTAAGCTAGGTCAGGTGCTGTCCAGGGGGCTCAGGATAAAAAAATAAGGAGGCTGCACTAAGACCCCAGTTACATATACTGTTGCCTTGAGTACCTCTGATATAGGAAAGAACTTAAGGTGATCATACCGTGGAAAAAGTATGTTTCACTGTCCTTCAGTAACACACTGTGAATAAAAAGATAAATTTAGCTTATTACTAGAAGGAGGATGAGAAAAAATATCTGATTTCTGAGAGAGCTGATGAACTTCAGAGCATTTACACTTGCATCACTTATATCATGAAAAGGAAACATTGGCTGACCCAAGGGATTTTGATAACAGTTATGTATTACCAGTCTGGAGATAATTTAAAACTCAAGAGGCCATAAACAATGATTTGTTCTTTTTCCTAAACGGTATAGTATAGAAACTCTAGCTTCTGGAAGAGGGTGTGTGGCAGCGCTGCCCCTCCATGCTCCCTGATTCGGCCTTCCAGAGTTGTGAGCATTGAAGACAATACTGTTTTACCAGCTTTCTGTTTTTCTGGACTACCTAAGCTGCAACCTGAATGTTTTTCAGACTCTTTTGATGCAGGGTGGAGGTCGAGAAATTTTTTACTAGCTGCTGAGATGGTCATCTGAATATATCTCTGGAAAAAAAATTTAAAAAAGGCAAAAATCTCCATCAAGTACCATAAGTTTCAGTGGAAAGACAAGACAGAAACAGTTTATGCAGCCAGATCCAAACTCTTACCTGTCACTTTTGAACAAAAAAGAATAACTTCCCCTCTCCCCTTTTGCTTCAAGAGGCTAGTGAGGGAAGATAAGTGGTGTCACGAAGGTTAAACCCCTTCAGAGAAGCAAGAGACACTGGGTTGTTTAGCTGTGGTCTTTCTACTGCAATATCCCCAAGTGCAGCAGTGGCTCAGATCACGACTTGCATTTTGTTCACATCAAAAGACAAAAGTTTGCAAGAACCATGAAGTTAAGGCCTTCCACCATTTCACAAGAAACAAAAAGTGACACTGCCGTTAAAATGGAAACTCAAGGTAGAAGGGAACTCATATCCATGATGTTCATGTGGTTGAGAGCTATTTCACAGGAGGGGCTTTCCCCTGTTAGTGAATTTGAAAACCCTGGTGCTGGTATATGTAAGAGAGAACTAGACTATCTGAATGGATTAGAGGAGCCTAGTGACCTACTGTGAAGAACCAAGAGACTTGTTGGATGGTGGGAAAATGTTCAGAGGAATATGAATTTAAGAAGAACATCCTGAATCACTGAATCTTATCCAGCTTCCTCAGGCAGTCATGTCATATAACCCTTTTCACAAATGTTTAAATTTCATCTTAAAAGCAATTAGGTTTTTTGGCCCTCTTCCTCTAGTTGGAACACCTTCCAGAATGTCACTGCTCCAATGGTTTGAAACTGTCATCCAATTTCCAACCTAAACCTATTTTTAACTAGTTTATATGTTTGATTTTGTGCCAGCATTATCCCCTAATTTAAATAGTTATTTTCCAGCCCTGATGTCAGTCCCCCCTTTCCTTTCCTCTCCTCAATGTATTTATAGCAAGTAATCATATGCCCTGGCAGCTTTCATTTTGCCTGAATGCACAAACTAAGCTCATACAGATGTCTATAGAGTGCAGTGAAATTTGGTGCAGAGATTCCCGAGCTATTGCTGACTCCAGCTGATATGTCTACCTGTTATGCTGCAGCAATACCAGCTTTGGGCCAGAAGCAGTTCATCCACTTTAATGCAGTTTAAAGTAATAAATACAGCCCATCAGCACCACACCATGATATACTGCTTCCAGAGCAGATAAAATCCATGGAAACTCAGGGCTTTCTGCACCACTCCTCATTGCTCAGTGCAGACATTCGCTAATCAGGTTCCCTGGCTTGTTTCCATACCATCTGAACTGGATCCAGTCTTACTCTAAATCTGTCCCAACCTGACGTTTTTCCGTGACTGTGACTACTTCTGCACCCTATACCACACTCTAGATATGATCTCCCTTATGTCCTGCCCTGTGGCCACAATATTTGTCAGCCATCTGCAAAGGCTGTGGCTGGCTGCATTGAGTTATTTCTGTGGCTGCATCACACTGATGAGTCATAGGTATCTAGTGAAAAGCCAGTATATCATGGACCTACTTGTTCTTCCAGGCATTTGATCAGCTCTCAGCTTATCAGTAATGAGGAGAGGGTACAGGAACAGACCAATTTATCACCTGGAAGATAAACTAGAAGCCTTTTTCTTCTTTCCCCTACGTTATAGGGAGGCAGAGGCAAAGAGAAATGAGCCATCCTTTTAAGAGTTAGCTTTCAGTGGGACAACTCCAGCTGGTGTTGGGATAAGGATGCAGATTTGGATGCAAATCTTTTTTCCTGGGAGGCAGGTTCAAGGATTTATATGCCAACCCTCCTCTTTCCACATCTTTTGGCTTCTATCCAGTGAATGAAAGAAAGTAAAAAGCCCTGTAAAGGGCAAAGGAGAAAGAATGAAAGGCTCAAAAGAAACCTTTTTCTTTATGGCCTTCCACAGATAAAATATAGCTAGCATTTATCAAGCCTTGTTCCATCTTTGCAATCAGACAGTTTATTTCTGAGTGCTTAATCTTTTTTTTAACCCATGTATCTGGGTTATATTGCAGTCTTGGTTGGGGCAGAACTCCAATGACAAAATCAGCACTATATTCTATATACTTCTTTCTGCTAGGGCGAGAAAAAATATATTCTTCAAAGCCCATTCTCTCTTCAGGTGAGCAGAGGTTTTGGAACACATATAACAGAATAAAGAATTTTGGATGTTTCAGTGGGGTTTTTTTTGTTGTTCTGTATTGTTTTCTTTCTAAATATGAACAAGTAAAGTTAAATGAATCAATGGCATTACATTTTTTTGCCCTGTGCATAAATGAACTCTTGGAAGTCCATTCATTTTGACAGCTGTATGATCAATCTCGAGGATCTTTAAATACAGAAGTGCAAATTAATACAAAATCAACAAAAACTGATTTACAAGGATTACCCCAGCTAGGAGTCTGGGGAATTATATGAAGTTATTAATAGCTTGTGCAAAAAAGTATCTTTTTTAATGAATAGGAACACTAAATTTTAAATTTATATGTATATTCAGAATCAGTATGATTTATGAGATGTTTCTGTAGAAAGAAAAATAACTTCTGATACATAATACATAATACATTGGACTGCCTCATCGTAACTACATAAATTTGGCTAAAGTTAAATCAAATGCAGTGAGGTGGCTGCACTGAAAAATGATGGATAACTGTTTTTATAGGAATGTCTTATTACAGAAGCTGTCTTCCCAATAATTAGGTGTTGCTTTCATTTTTGTTATTCCTAGTTTAGTTATAGTAACTTCTGGATTTCTGGTATTTCCATTCATTTTTTTTTGTAAATACATTTCACTCAACTTAGGAGGGGTCTATTTACACACTGATAGATTCTGAATAGTGTTTGAAAAGTGGGGAAAGATAGGATGTGTTTTATCAAGAATAGATAAAATGATTGCTGCTCCCTATGAAGTTATGAATCAATTTTCTGAATTTTTACCTCAGAAAAAATAAAAATTAAAATTGTCAATGGGACTGTAGTTTTATTTCTGAGGTCTGATCCTTTTTGTATATGTTAAAATAATGACTATGGCTACAGGTGTATTTATTTATTTATTTATGTTGAGTCAATCCTGTAAAGTATTGATATTTATGTGCACTTTACTGAGACTGAAATATTGTTCTGGAATCAGATGTGATAGCCTGGAAATAGAGAAAGCCCCAAAAGTATTACTATTCACCTTATAGACTTCCTGCTTTGTTTCAATGATTAAATGTTGTGTGAACACGCGATCATAAAAATGATCCAGTACTGTAATGGCCAGATGAAGTTCTCAAGTTCCAAAAGAAAAAATGCTACAAGCATTTTACTTTCAGAATCTCTTCAAGAATCTCTCTAATTTGCATTGTTCTTTCTCAAACAGTTCCTGGGCCAAGGTAGCTAACTGGTGTTATTTGCATTAGACCATTTTCCCACAGATGTTTATGCTGATAACACCATTTGCTAGGGGTATTTTCAGCAATATTTTTATCTGGAGCTTGAATTTCTTTTGGCACTTTTCTGGAATATATTTTTTTTTCCTAATGTGTTTCTCTATTCAGCAGATTCCTTATTAGTGGATTGGAATTTCTTACCAAGTGTCCCAGGATAGATACCCATTTCCACTTATTTCAGATAAAGGTCTTTAGTCTTTTCATGAAGAAAATCACTCAAGAAGTGAGAGACTATCCTTTTATATTCTATTAAACCCAGTGGCAAAAGCCATTGTCTATAAAGATGGTTCACTTTAAAACTCTAAACCCCCCCTATTTTCCTTTTTTTCTGTGTGTAGTTTTTGTGGGTTTTTTTTTTGTTTTGTTTTGGTTTGGTTTTTTCCAGTTCTGTGAAGGTCACAATGAAAAATCTTTCACTAGCAGATATCTTTACATATCAATAACATATTATTTTGAGACCCTAACTGTATGGTATCTATTGACAACTGTTGACTTTTTTTGTTAATGAGCATTTAACCAAAGTTAATCCACTGACTCCTTGGAAGTCGTTAGGGAGTGGTGAACTCTGGTAGGACGCATTGTGTGAAGTCTCCCTGGAGTTCCTTATTTCTGTATTTTTCACTTTCACCCTCTTTCTTTTCTTCTTTTGTTGACCACTGTGACTGCAGGCTTTTTGCTGATTTCATTTCCCTTAGTCTTTACCACTTCTTAAGAAGAGCTTTGAGATTTTTATCAGTCAGACATCCAGTTTCAAGGGAAAGTTTGTAAGGACAGGAAATAAGGGATGATATTCAGAGATAATTCATACTTCTGTACCATTCAGAAATGCTATATTGGTGATGATAGAAGATACATCCATGCTTTGCTTAGTACTCTTTTTAGACCTGTTGTCCATGAAGTTACTTATTCACTTTTAAAGATGTCAGTACTATATGTTCCTACAAAGTCTTGTAACATTAAATTCCAGAAACTTATTACATGAAAAACTGCCTTCTTTTGTATGTTTTAAACTAAACCGATATTAATCTGATCAAAAGCCTATGTTTTAGCCCAGTTGGATTTGGTACTGCAATGACCTTGTCCATTACCTCCATGATTTTGTAAACCTCAGTCATAATTCCCACTCTCCTCCTGCCCAAACTGAAGAGTCAGAGCCTCTTGAGTCTCTCCTCAGACAAAAGCTGCTCTGTCCCCTTCACTATTTTAGGTGGTTTTTGTATCATATCCAATCTGATTGTGTGATCTATATGCAATGCTATGATGTGGGACAGCAGGATTACATTTAATCACCGTCTGTCTTCTTCTTGCATAGTCATCCTGAGCCTATTGCATTCTGATACTTTTTATTTCTACTGCTGCAGATGGAGCCAGTTATCTAGCAAACTTTCAATTTTGACTTCTTCTTAAGTTCCTGTTCCAAATTCAGCCTCACAGAGTCACTATTTACACAATTTCCCCTCAGGTAACTTACTTTATATATTTATGGCCACTGAAACTCAACTAGCTTTTAGGCCAATAATTTATTTGGCAAGTCCTTTTTCAGTAGTTTGCTGCTAGTATGGCACTGCTTGCAAGAAGTTAATGCAATCTGCGGATTTTTAGATGAACTGCATAGATCCTTCTCTATGTCCTGAAAAGCTGAATAAGACTGGTCACTGTAAAAATCCACTGCTGACTCTTCTCCAGGCAAACAATTATTAAGTTCTAGCCTTTGTTTCCTATCTTTAAGAGATCCTTTCCTCCAACCTTGTCACATTTCAGTTTGTTTAATAGTCTTGGGTGTGGAACCTCATCAGAGGCTTTTTAAAAATACGATTACACTGTTTCCATGCTCTCTCCTTTATCCATGAGCTAAGTGAAACTCTCACAAAAGTCTGTCAAGTCAGGGAGGCACCGTTTCCCTTCTCAGATGACTTTTAACTCATCCTCAGCATACTATTTTGTGCATGGACTGACTAAGGTCATTCTTTATTATAAACTCATCTGCCTTAAAAGTGAGTTTTAGTGGTCTGTAGTTCCCAGGATCCACTCCAGAGCCCTATTTTTTGCATCCACCTTTGCAATAGACTTTCAGTTCTACAGGTGAGTTCCTTGGGTGATTCCTGTCTTGTCCTGGTGACATCTTTTTATTGGTTTCACATCTGTATGTGTCTCAAATTGCTATTACTCCTGTAATCTATCTGGTACCACCACCACTGTAGCTGTGAAATTCTCTGCCACATCTCCAGACAGACTTGAAGAATTTATTGAGCTTCTCTCTTGGTCCTGAAAATAATTTTTATGACCTTGTTCCTAACTTTCTTATGAGAAAAAAAAAAATTAAAATATTAAATACAAAATAATCTTATATATTGATATCAATAATATATTTTAAAAGTATATTAGATACATCAATATAACATGTTTTATTAATGTATAGAAGATGTTGTGTTAATAGTAATTAACAAATTATATATATGTATTATTTAAAAAAATATAGACTTCTTTGTTATAATATCTGTCACTACTTAACTTTTGACCATAGCCTGAAATGTTTCCTAACATTTTAAACACATGTATATAAACACTTTTATGCTTGTTAGCACACAGATAATTAATCCACTTTAAGTTGAAGTTGAAGCAGGGAAATAAAGGATACCGTGTACTCCAAATGGTTTCTATTTTTCACAATTCTTAAATGGCAGAAATTCAGTAAAGGTGTGGGGGTAGGGAAGGGTAAATAAAAACATTTCTGTTTTTCGTTGTTTTCTTTGAATTCTCCCTTACAGGAGATCAGAGTCTCCCCATGGTGCCAAGCTCACAGTTTGATAACTGCTACTTTACACTTAAAGAAATATGAGTTGAAAAGAAATAACAGAAAATGCTTCTTGGAATCAAGGAGTAGTTTATTACAAATTATTTTGCTTTACCAACAGTACCTGATATCATTTTTATTTTTTTTCTCTGTAGGAATAAATTAAAGCTGATGAATTGCAGATTTTTCTGAATACAAATTTTTTTTTTTGCTTCTCGTAAGGGGCAGCTTTATAGCCAGAATTACAATTGTGAGCTTAGGAAAATGGGAATGTGTTCTTGAGTATTTTGACTTGTTCGCTATTGGCAAGCCTTTTAACTGCCTTATGTCTTAATTTTCTCACCAGAAAAATGAGCATACAAGCCTAGAATATTTTGAGACCTATTACAGAAGACTGATGGTGCCTACTTAAAGTAATGGACATACAGTGCTTCAAGAAAGTCTATCATATCAAAATTATGCAAGTCATAATTATATATTGGGACAAAGATATAAAATTATCCCTCTATACTTAAATAGTAATAGAATTTTATGTAATAAATGTAAAATTTTATATTTTCAAATTTGGAAATATAAAATGCTGATGATTTCACAATGAATAAAAACATTCCTGTTAAAATTTATTGGAACAGTCTGCCCTGTACAAATTGAATCATGCTTCTGTTCATAAAGATATTTCAGTATATTCAGAGGTTTGGATCGTTAGTGATCTTGAAAAAGAAGAAAAAATATTCTGTCAATCTCTTCCAGTTTTAAAGAGTGAAGGAAAAAAATGGTACCTCTACAATTTAAGTACTTTGAAATCTCTTTATATGTTTTTGGGGGAAATATTAATGATTATCGATAGGTATTACAAATATAGCACCTAACACAGTCTCCTTACCAAGCAAAAAGAGAAGTATCTTTACTCAGAAGTGGAAGATATTGAATCATTCTTCTGAGTTGCATTTTGATAAAATAATTATCTGTTTTTCAAATAATTTAAAAAGCTAGCTTGTTCTGCAAAATTTTAGAAGAATGCAAATTGAAATGTGATTTTAAATAAAAAATAATGTTAGCTTTTAAAACCCCACACTTTTGTCAAGTTCGGCTCTCAGTTGAACCTTTAAAATTTTAATTAACTTCAATGTGTCAGTAATCATATCAGCAATATTGGAGTGTCAGTAATTATAAATACCTATATTCACAATTCAGTCAGAACAAGAAAGTAGTGTTACCTCTCATGGCCTTGTCAAAATATCATGCATGATATCTATAAGCCTTTTACAAGAATTCAATTTCTTTCACATCTCCTTATATTATTTAACACTTCTAAGGAAGTCACCACAGATATCCACATTATAATCCAGAACAGTTATTTGTGGTTGTCTTTCCACTACCTATGGCAGAAATTGATGGTTAAGGCTGTCAATAACCTAAATTGGTAACCATCTTAATAAGCCTAAAAGGAGTACAATTTGGGAAGATCATGAACTTGGCTGTCTGAAATGTATTTAATGAAAGCTATGAAATAAAGAGGTTTCTACATCTAGTCACAGTATCACAGTGTCACAAGGTTGGAAAGGACCTCTGAGATCATCAAGTCCATCCTATAACCCTACACTAACACCAACACTAACACCATCCCATCATCTAAACCACGGCACTCAGTGCCTCATCCAGTCTCCACCACCTCCACCACCTCCCTGGGCAGCCCATTCCAATGACCAATCACCCATTCAGGGAAGAACTTCTTCCTCACATCAAGCCTAAACCTTCCCTAACGAAGCTTGAGTCCATGCCCTCTAGTTCTGCCACTGGTCACCTGAGAGAAGAGACCAACCCCTGCCCAACTACAACCTCCTTTTAGGTAGTTGTAGAGAGCAATGAGGTCTCCCCTGAGCCTCCTCTTCTCCAGACTAAACAGCCCCAACTCCTTCACTGGCTCCTCATAGGGCTTATGCTCCAGCCCCTTCACCGTCTTCATTGCCCTCCTCTGAACACATTCCAGTATCCTAACATCTTTCCCAAACTGGGGGGCCCAGAACGGTACACAATATTCAAGATAAGGCCTGACCAGTGCCAAGTACAGGGGGACAATAACTTCTCTGGTCCTGCTCACTACACTATTCCTGATGCAGGCCAGAATGCCATTGGCCTTCTTGGCCACCTGGGCACACTGCTGGCTCATGTTGAGCTTCCTGTCAACCAGCACTCCCAGGTCCTTTTCTGCCTGACTACTCTCCAGCCACTCTGTCCCCAGTCTATAGCTCTGCATGGGATTGTTGTGTCCAGAATGAAGTACCTGACATTTGGACTTATTAAACATCATCCCATTAGAATCAGCCCAGCTCTCCAATCTGTCCAGGTCCCTCTGTAGGGCCATCCTACCCTCTAGCAGATCAACCCTTCCTCCCAGCTTGGTATCATCTGCAAATTTGCTGATGATGGACTCAATCCCCTCATCCAGATCATTAATAAAGATATTAAACAGGACTGGACCCAACACCGATCCCTGGGGGACACCACTGGTGACCGGCCGCCAACTGGATGAAACACCATTCATCACCACTCTCTGGGCTCGGCCATCCAGCCAATTCCTAACCCAGCACAGAATGCTCCCATCTAAGCCACGGGCTGCCAGCTTCTCTAGGAGTCTACTGTGGGAGACAGTGTCAAAGGCCTTGCTAAAGTCCAGGTATACCACATCCACAGCCTTCTTCTCATCCACCAGGTGAGTCACATGGTCATAAAAGGAGATCAGATTGGTCAGGCAGGACCTACCCCTCCTAAATCCATGCTGGCTGGGCCTGATCTCTTGGCCTTTCTGCAGGTGCCGCATGATTGCACCCAGGATTATCTTCTCCATGATTTTACCTGGGACCGAGGTCAAGCTGACAGGTCTGTAATTACCTGGATCATCCTTACAGCCCTTCTTGTGGATGGGCGTCACATTGGCCAACTTTCAGTCTTCTGGGACCTCTCCAGTGAGCCAGGACTGCTGAAAGATGATGGAGAGCGGCTTAGCAAGCTCATCCGCCAGCTCTCTCATCACCCTAGGATGGATCCCATCTGGCCCCATAGACTTATGAGGGTCCAAGCGGCTCAGCAGGTCTCTAACCTCCTCCTCATGGATTGCAGGAGGACCATATTTCACCCTGCCCCCATCAACCACTACAGAGGGCCAACTATCAAGCGAGCTGACATCCTTGCTGTTGAAAACTGAGGCAAAGAAGGCATTAAGTACCTCAGCCTTCTCTGCATCTTTGGTTACTGTATTTCCCCCCACATCCAACAAGGAGTGGAGCTCGCTGCCACCCTTCTTTCTACCATTGATATATTTATAAAAACTCTTCTTATTATCCTTAACAGAAGTGGCCAATTTGAGCTCCAGCTGGGCTTTTGCTTCCCTGATTTTCCTCCTACATGACTTAACAACATCTTTGAACATGACGTGGCTTACGTCCCCTTCTTTCCAACGACAATATATCCTCTTTTTCTTACTTAGTTCCTTCAGAAGCTCCCTACTCATCCAGGCCGGCCGTCTGCCCCTACGACTCTTCTTACAACACATGGGGACAGCCCGCTCCTGCGCCTTCAAGATTTCATTCTTGAAGTATATCCAAGCTTCCTGGACCCCCTTGCCACTAAGAACTATTTTGCAGGGTACTTTCCTGACCAGTTCCTTAAATAATCCAAAATCTGCCCGCCGAAAGTCCAGCATCAATGTTCTGTTCCTTGCTTTTCTTGTTACATTGTTTAGAGAGAACTCAATTATCTCATGATCACTACACCCCAGACAGCCTCTGACAACAACATCACCCACCAGCCCTTCTTTGTTTGTAAACAGCAGGTCAAGAAGAGCCTCACCCCTGGGGGGCTCACTCACCAGCTGTGACAAAAAGCAGTCCTCAATACACTCTAAGAACCTCCTGGACTGCCTCCTCTCAGCAGTGTTAAGTTCCCAGCAGATATCCGGAAGGTTAAAGTCTCCTAAAAGAACAAGGGCAGCCGATCTAGAGGCAGCCTCCAGCTGCTTAAACAATAGAAGATCCAAATCCTCCTCCTGGTCGGGCGGTCTGTAACACACTCCAACCAGGAGGTCAGATCTGACTGCCCCTCTTACCCATAGACACTCAACCTGGTCATCACCGATCTCGACTTCAACAGCATCCAGGGTTTCCCTAGTGTAGAGGGCCACCCCTCCACCCCTCTTCTCACGCCTGTCTCTCCTGAAGAGCCTGTAGCCTTCCATGGCAGCACTCCAGTTGCGACAGTCGTTCCACCACGTTTCCGTGATAGCAACTATATCATAGCTCTCCCGCTGGACCAGGACTTCTAGCTCCTCCTGTTTGTTCCCCATACTGCTTGTATTTGTGTACATGCACTTCAGTTGGGTTACTGATGACACCCTTTGAGATGGCTCATCCTCCACAGCAACATCTTTGGTGAGCCTAGTAACTCCCCCCTCCCCCTTCATGCCTAGTTTAAAGGACTCTCAACAAGTCCTGCCAGCTCCTGACCTAGAATCCTCTTACCCTTTGGAGTTAGACGAGACCCATCTGGGTCAAGCAGGCCAGGTGCTGTAAAGGTTTCCCCATGATCAAAGAACCCAAAATTCCTCTGCCGGCATCAGCCCCTAAGCCATTTATTAACTGCATATATTTTCTTGTTCCTATCTGTATACAACCCTGCCACAGGAGGAACGGAGCAGAACACCACCTGTGCTCCTGCCCTATCTATTGACCGTCCCAGCTCCTGGAATTCCTTTTTAACTACCCTTGACCCTCTTTTCCCTAGCTCATCACCACCAGCCTGTACCACCAGAAGCGGGTAATAATCGGAGGGTTTAATTAGGTCCGGGAGTCTCTTGGCGATGTCGTATACCCGGGCTTGGGGAAGGCAGCAGACTTCCCTATGAGTTGGGTCCATCCTACAAATAGGGCCCTCCGTCCCTTTCAGAAGGGAGTCTCCTACTACAATGACCCTCCTTTTCTTTTTCTTACTTGAAGTCCTGACCTGTCTGATGGGCAATGTGAGGTTAACAGCCTCCTCGGGTGAGTTCTCTGTCATACTATCCTCCACCTGAGCATCAGATTCCAACACCCCAAACCTGTTTTGTAGGGGCAGCAGGAAAGGTGGCATTTGAAAGGGAGGTCTATAACCCCCACGAGAGCAGACCTGCTCCCAGTCCTCCTCACCAACCAGGTCACTTCCCTTGTCCTGTTGATGAGGAATATGGCATTCCTCAGCCTCCTGGGGAGGATTACTGGGAGGAGAGAGGGTTCTACTCCACCAGTCTATCTCCCTTTCACTTTCACGAATACTTCTCAATCTCTCCACCTGATCCTTAAGATCTGCAACCATAAGGAGCAGATCTTGAATCTGTTTGCACCTCAGACAAGCATTTTTGGTATGGTACTCAGGAACCACAAGTAGGCTGAGACACTCCCTGCAGTCTCGAGTCTGGGCAGCTGCATCCCGTAATACTGGTTCCGTTTGGATGCCTACACTCCTGGTGGCAGAGGCTTTACCACGCCTGATCACCATTGCTGCAGGGGAGTGGGAAGTCAACCACCTGCCAGAGAGAGCCTGCTTGCGCAAACTGCCTATACTGTGACCCTGTATACCGTGACCCTGTTCGCTGCGCTCCGGTCGCCGGCGCTCCCAGGGAGATGCTTAAATGCCCCGCGGCTTCTTCTGGGTCCGCTCCCCTACCACGCGGTCAGCCCACGTGACAGTTGCCGCTTCTGGGGTTCAGAGAGAGTCGCCCTGCCAGGGTCCTCTCCTGAGCTTTTGCCTTTCCCAGGAACTCTCCACCCGCCCAGATTGAGCACCCGGCTGCAGTACTTACCGCTCCTGCCGCCGGTCACGCCGAATCACGCCGAAGTCCTTCTGGATTCCTTATGTGGAATTCTGAGGGCAGGAAAAAATGAGGACGAAGTTTCCAGAGTAAATCTGGTGGATATTTCTGCCTCGTGTTAGTGGTCAACAGGTTACACATACAACTTGTATTTCACTATAAGTTTCTGTTGTGATTCTTTCATCTAATATAAACAAAAAGATATGTCACATGCTGTAACTTTATAAAATATACTTGTAAAGAGCCTTTTATATGTTTTATTTTTCAGGTCATCCTTTTCATGAGTACCTCAAAGCAGCAAAAATTTTGCTGATGTTTGCAGTGTTTCTTAAATGTGATACTGGAGGTATGGCTAAATAATGACAATAAAAGTTGGTGCAAGTTATGAAATAGATATTCCCACAGCTTTTCCTCCATGGTACTGTGTAACTTTTCTGCACAACTTTTTTCCTTCTCAAGTACATCAGCCCTTGCCATTGTAACTTAAATTGGAGCAGAATATACATTAAGCAAGAAGACATATAGGAAAAAGAAAGAAAAAAGGGAACATAAAGGGTTAATGTTAGTCAGGGAACTGCTTTCTCTCTCTGTGAGAAGATGACAATTTTCTAGATATAAGAAAACCTAAATTGAAATAGGTTCCTCACCAAAGGCAGAGAACAAGAAAGGTGAAATATTCTGTTGGCTTGTGTATGAGTTAGAGATGACTGGCAATTGCATTCAAGAGGGACATGAAAAAGAGATTTAGGGGCTGTGTCTTTTAATTTTTTTAGGAAGTCTAAGTCTTTGAAGTTGGCAGAGAAAACACTAATCATGATAAATATTCTCTCATGCTTCAATGAGAATATTAGTGAGAGAAATAGCAGATGTACTACAAATACAGATCCTGTTATTTCCGTGGATAATTTAGAACAAATTTCTTAACTATGTCATAATTTTATGGTCATGTTTCTTTACTTGTGATATGGAAAGCACTAGTCTCAGAATTAGGAGCACTTTCTTGGGCTGGAAAACGAGGCAATCCAACATCATTCTCAAAACAGAATATTACTATTGTAATGTTAAAAAATGCTTTATAAAAAAGTAGTTATTATAAAATTTCAAATAATTTGTGTGAAGATTCTCTTATTTCATTCCTTTCTAAATCACAATGGTGGTTCAGGCCACAGGAAGGCCTAACATCCACACATACTACTACATTTCTATATGTATCTGGGAAGATTCTTTACAGTCTGGATATCAAGTCACAGTCCCAAACATGTGCCTTTGAATAATGCAAAGGTGTCTTTATTGTTTCGTTCATATTGGCAGGCTTTTTCCCCACCTCAGGCCAAAACAATTCCATCAGTTGACAGAGGCCAGAAACATCAAATCAAATAGTTCTGGCAATATCTATTAGCGACTCTTTTGTGGGCTATTCTGAGCCATCTCCTATTTTCTACTTATTGCATGTAAGACAATTCCAAGTAAGAGGCACTTAAATAAAAATATTTGTATAGAAACCACTAGGGCAGCCTACAGCATTATCAAATTCTTTCACAGCATCTCTAGATGAGTCACAGCAGCAACAATGCATTGATGAATACTGGAGAAATAAAGAGCTCCCTGTATCTACCAAACAATCTGTATAAATTCTCACTATAGGTTCTAGAACTGGGGTCAAAATTCAAAATTATATATGAAGAATTACTTTAGTCTAATATGTAATAGTTCATCAGTATTTGAGAGGTCAGTGGTAGTAGACATGGGACAAGGTCCCAAAAGATGGTTTAGCATAAAACAGTCATCTCAATAACCAAGATGGCTTTCTGTCTAATAAAAGGGACCATTTGAGGAGTGGTTGAAAGAATGCTTCAGATCCCTTTTTTTCTCCTCAAAAAGGTTAACTGTATATTTTGAAATCAGCAAAACTTCCAGAATACATTAAACTTGCTGCTTCTCAGACAAAGAGAAAGAAAGGCTCCCTCAGTCATGCAGTAAAGGCTCTCATGAAGTAAAAAACAGTTATTTACTTTTGTATAGAGATTTTACACTATGCATATTGCCAAGTAAATCTCTGTAATGTTATATCAGAACTCTCTCTGAACTAAAGTGGTAAGTGGTATTGTACAGGACATATCATACAATCTTCCGGCTGGAAAAGACCTCTGAGATCATTGAGTCCAACCGCACCTATCATCAGCTAAACCATATCCCTCAAAACTCATCTATCCTTTTTTTTAAATACCTCCAAGGATGGTGACTCAACCACCTCCCTGCGAGCCTGTTCCAGTGCCTGACCACCCTTTCGGTGAAGAAATTCTACCTAATATCCAGTCTGAACCTGCCCTGGAGCAACTTATGGCCATTTCCTCTTGTCCTATCACCTACCACTTGAGAGAAGAGATCAACACTCTCCCACAGCCCCCTTTCAGGCAGCCGTAGACAGCAATGAAGTCTCTCCTCAGTCTCCTCTTCTCCAAGCTAAACAACCCCAGTTCCCTCAGCCGTTCCTCATAGGACTTTTTCTCCAGCCCCTTCACCAGCCTCATTGCCCTTCTCCGGACATGCTCCAACACCTCAATGTCCTTCTTATACTGAGGGGCCCAGAACTGAACACAGTACTCGAAGTGTGGCCTCAACAGTGCTGAGTACAGGGGCACAATCACCTCCCTGGTCCTGCTGGCCACACTGCTTTTGATACAGGCCAAGATGCCATTGGCCTTCTTGACCACCTGGGCACACTGCTGGCTCATATTCAGCCGGCTGTCAGCCAACACCCCCAGGCACTTCTCCTCCAGGCAGCTCTCCAGCCATTCTTCCCCAAGCCTGTAACACTCCATGGGGTTGTTGTGCATATATAATAACAAAAGAGAATTATAGCAAATGCTGTATATTAATATTGTCTTTAAGTGTATATCAGTGACAAGCAATGTAAATGAGAAAAAAACTTTCTATAGTCTACTTCACCAAGGCTATAAAATTTGGCCCCAAAAGACAGGTTCCCAAACTAAGTATCTTGGCTCCCACTTGAGAAAAGTATGTGGGATTATAAACCAGGAATCAATTGTATTTTATTTTGGGAAAAACTTAAATTAATTAGCTGGGTATATCATGAGGTCACATAGTGGTAATATAGGAATAAATATAACTTATTTATCTGTAAGTGGATACATTACTAGAAAATTCTGGGAGACCACTTTTTTAACAGTAAAACTGGTTTTGCCAATTTGGTACGATAGAGCTGCAAAAGTACTTGTTGTCTCTTTTTTTAAAAAAAAAGTCTGCGTAGTCTATTTGGGAGCAGATCTTCTGAGAAAGCCTGCTATCCCACTGGAAAAAAAAGGTAACACTACAGATGGTTCTGATAACTATGCTATCTTACCAGAATTTGGATATGATATAACAATAATGCAGTCACAGTTTCCTTATCCCACTGGGTTATTATCAAAGTATTTTAATTACTCAGCTTGGTAGATAAGTACATTTACTGGAAATATAAAGCTCTATCACAGTAAATTTCTTCAGAGTATAAAATGACTTTATGGCACTTGTAACAGAATTAAAACTGTTATTATCAACTATACTGTAACTCTTCGCCAGTTAAAGCTGTTAAAAACATGCAATAATTTAACAGCTTTCTGCAAGACAACTAATGAGTACAACTAGCAGAAGAAAAGTGAAAGGTGATCAAATGCAGCTGTATGTTTCCAGGATATAAAATATTTCTACCTAATGAGAAGGCCATTAAACTTTCTCAGGGAAATTGTCACAATGTAGTGTTGTGATCCATATCCTTGTGTGTGTATTTAAAATGTATTTTCCTGAAATAAATGCTGAATATATCATAGGCAAAAACATGTCAACTATGGTCATGATCATAAGAGATGAGCGAAATTATCTTAGGGAAGTCTGTACACAAACTGGTTTGAAAATCTGTAATAGAGTTACCAAAAAATATGACAGCACCTAGTAATTAGAGTTCTCTCATCTGAAACAAATTTCCATGAATTAACATCTACAATTATCTTTTGTTTACATTTAGAGAATATATTGCAGCCTCCTGCAAGCTTAAGAAGGAGCTCGTACCTTGAACACCTACTCATGCCATTGTCTTATGATGTGTTGCAAACAATTTTCATTTGAGAACGGCTGAGAACAGGCATGTGGCCAAATTAATATGTCAAGTTTCTTGAAATCTGAGCAGCAAGTTATAAGATCCAAGCTGTTATTTTGTCCTAACTCAACTACTTTTTGGGTGTCAGAAACAAACCTGAAGGGCAACAGTTACTCAAGTGAGTAACAGAATCTTCATGACTCAAATTTTGAGTGAGCACAACAGAAAAATAAACCAGCATGAATTGTGAATGTAGAGATTGTTACTAATTCTGACCTAACTTTGAATGCTTGATTCAGAGTTTATGAGCTCAGCTACATTCAAGCAGTATTTTGTCTTTCAATTTCTGCTTGCTTTCTGCAGGGGGAGGTACCCAGTGCTTTCTGGAATAACATAAAGATAAAAAAAAGAATAAAACCAGTGGGCTAAGGAAATTAGGCTTTTACACAGCAGATAGTTCTCTCAATCGGCTCGAGCTCTCATCTAGGGCACTTCTGCAACCAGTTTCCTGCAGCAGCAAGAGTGGAAGCATTAGAGAAGAATGGCTTTTGTCAGCAGCCTGCTGAGACTTGCCTTTCCATGGCAGAGCCACAGAGCCACAAATGCCAACAAGCTGAAGCAGAGAAAATGATTTTCTGCCACTTCGCAATTCAAAGCCTCTTTTGGTGCTACCTGTGACTTGCAGATAGATACCAAGTGAAGGGGGATTGGCATAACCTATGCCATTATTCCCTACTTTTCTAAGGCAGATTGAAAAGCAGTGAGTGCTGATTAGCACACAGTCCAAGCTCACTGAGAGTGATACACAGTTGGATTCTGTCTACTGTTATTATAGGAGAGCATTTATTTTTTAGTATTCTTCATTAATAACTTGTATTGCTTCTTTTTCCTTTCTATTCCTAGCCGCTTTGCTTAGGAACTTAATCGCACCTTTTTCAATTATGGCACCTGCATTTGGAGCAACTAAGGCATAAAATCTTAAATTTTTGAGCTGTGAAATAAAAGAGGATGGATACTAGCAAGTAATTTTACTTGCATTTCCATTTTCTGCAGTGTACTCTAATTTATGCCCTAAATTAAACAACAGGTGAATTTTCCAGTTGTGAAGCATACACCTACCTTAAGGATACAATAACATTTACCTGGTTTTCCTCTATATGCCTGATCTACAACCTATATGAGAAAAGTACTGTGGCAATTCCGTTAGCGAGAAATTTAACTGCTAATTTCAGGTGTTTAATGATATTTATGGTGGCACTATTAATGGATATTGTGAACTTCTTGATAAGTTCAAAGGTGTATCTGATAATTCCTGTAACAGCTTGACTTTTGTCACGTGCTTACTTCATTCATTTAAAACAACTGAATATTCTTAGTGTCTACTCACATAAATACCACCTTCTATGAATTACATATACTTTTTAGCCCAAAATAAGTACAAAGGAATAGAATTTATTTAGATCTGAAAAATAGCAGCATAATTTGCAGACTAAAGATAAGTCTGGTGCTCCAAATGTGCATCACAATAAAACATTTCTCATTATTAAAAGATATTCAGTTGTAATGTTTTTACTGACTTGAATAAAATCATCATAGAACTTTCCTATACCAGTCAGTATTAAAGAAATAATAGCGTAGGAAACAAAGAAGATAGAAAATGTATTTTAGAAATATCTGAAGATAAAGACAATTTATGTGAAAAACAAAATCTTAAATCATTTCACACTGATATTGTCACAAAAAATTCAGACAGTTTCTGTCAATGATCATGGTTTTCAGAGTGAGACAGGAAAATCTGACAATACTGTAAGTGATGGTTTATGACCCAGCTACCAGAAACGTATAATTGTAAAACTCTTTGGAGATCAGCTCTAACACTGAAACACGGAATTTTATATATTACTTAAAGTATAAACATGTCTAATGTACCTTTGAAACTTGCTACATCCTTGCCCTCAATGTCTTATATTCCAACTCATTGTCTTGTGCAATTGTTAATTGTTCAGAATTTTTAAAAAAGACATAACAATGCATTTAAATCTCATTGATTTCTCCTATTTAGAGCGTAAGACAGTGAAAACTCCCAGTTTATCTTCTCTACTACATATTGCTTTATGTATTTTCAACTTCCTTCCTTATTCTTCATCACCTTCATAGGTGGTAACCACAAGTTTCCATGCCTCAAAACTAAAGAAGACAACCCTCCAAAATCCTCTTGCTAAAAGAGTAGTTTTGATATTGTAGTATTAAGTACACTAAAATTCTGGTCCCTTGAATTACATTATCACCTCTTGCTTTGTTACAGAAGTGTCCTGTGTTATTCAGGAAACAAAATAAACAGCACTTAAAGAACAACTAATGAATATTTTGATTTTTACTCATCATTCAAATACTGCTTCATGCCTCATTTATAGCACATCCTTAAAACACACTTTGAAGAGAGAATTATAAAATCATCTCTTTTTTTCCTGTAGTACTTAACACTACAATATCAGACCACTGCTGAAATAGTAATAGATTTATTTTCACAAAATATTGAAATATCACTAGCCATTTTGCTTGTTTGCAGGCAGAGAATTGAAGACAGAATGATTAGAAGTGAAAACTGTCCACTCACATTTGATGTAAGTCTTTCAGGATGGCTTAATAGCCTACAAATCTGCAAGTGCTCAGGGCAGAACTCTTTCGCATCACTCACGAGGATGCACACTCAGGGATTTAGAAACATGTCACTCAGACCTAATGTCAGAAATACAGGAAACAAGTTGCACATAATACGAAAATGTGTTGCATCATTTTCAGTAGCTTCAAAGAAATGTTATCAAAAGACAGAAATAAACTAGTTCTTCAGTCATAATTTATTTCCTTCAAAAATAAGACCATCCTTGTTTTTACCAGAAAAGTTATTTTTCATCTCATTTGTGCAGTTTCATTCCATGTCTACAGCAAAAGAGGCATCAATTTGGTAGAGTGCTTCATTTTCTAAACAGCACTGTTATACCATCGTGAGGTGAAACTTGGAAGAAAGCACTGCTCAGTAAGTGAGATCTTGACTGCATCTGCCCATTTCTAACATATTAGATGATTCTGTTAAGTGCTGGAAAAGCAAAGTGAGCAGAGATAATTGGCCTGGGAGAGTCTTCTTTGAAAAACCTGGATTAAATAGACTGTGCTATCATGGTTTAGATTTTCACAGAAAGGAAACAAAGAAGCACAAATGAACTCTCATTTTCGTATATTGTGTTTAGGGTGGGACACCTGACGATGAGCCAGTTAACAGGAGCTCATTGAATTTAGGTGCAGAGAAAATCAAAGAGATTGGCCTGGGGTGACAAGACAAACAAATTTTGTAATAAGAAGCACTTTTTTTTCTGACATTAATTATTCTGAGTACACTTCCGAAAAGGACATCCTCCTCTGAATGTTGTCTCACATAGCAGTACTGCCTGAAATGATATAAGTAGTTATGAGACCTCACCGAAGGGTCATATAGCTGCTTTAAAAATTTGTCTGTATTATTCTCTGACCTATTCATGTTGCATTTTGTTAATTTTTTTTTATTATGTTAACTGCATTCTCCATTTTTCACTTAGCTGTCGATTACAATATACAAAATTAGCCCTTAAGAATTATTTTAGGAACACCCTTCTAAACATGATATTCTCTTTTCCTTTTCCTGAAATCTCTTGCTGGCAATTTTGCTGCCCAGAAGGCATTTCTTTCTCCTTTGCTAATAAATGCAAGGTCTCTGACCATGAGATCCCAGATCCCTTTGGTCTCCGTTATAACCGTATATGATTAGAACATCCATTCCCGCGTCTTGAGCATTCTTCTGCCTTGTCGCAAGACTATTATTTCTTACTGACGGGCAAAAATTTTGAATGAGCATCAATTTACCTGGGAATAATTAAAATGGGTCTCATTTGACTTTTTTTTTTGGTAGCATCTCTGTAATTACGCACTGTTATATAAAGAAATCCTAAAATTAGAGACAGTATTGTGACTTTTGAACTGTCAGCAGCCACTTCATGAGCAGTTGGCATGGAAATGGAAAGCTCTGAGAGAGCACTGAGAACATCTGAAGCAGGAGCAGCAAATGCTACCATCCATTATTATCACTACAGTATACAATAGTGACATAGAGAATTGAATATCTTTGTGGTTTACAAAGTATCAAATATTGATCTTACTGTACATTGGAATGGTGAAAATGGCAAAACATCCTTATTCAGGTTATGAATCTCAGTATTTTAAAATTGTCTCGTTCAGGAGTACTCGGAAACGTCGCGGTTTGGACATTTGAATTACAAACACATCCCTATTGCCCATGAAATGCTCAGGATCCTGGAAGATCTAGTACATATTCAAACTTTGGGACACATCAGGGCTTCCCTGATTCCTGGAAAGAATATCAGACTTCATGGTTAGCTTAATTATATACAGACTGTATAACGGGACTGGTCAAGACTTGTCATATCTCCCCATCTGTTCCTACTTTCTCTTTCCTGATGTCCTAGTTTCAACTGGAAACAAATAAAGGCATGTCAGGGAAAGAAGGATGTTCTAACAGGTCCCTACTCAAGATTTAAGAAAACAGGAACTGAACATTCCGTTTGAAAAACAGCATTAAGCACATTTGTGTGGAGAAATGAGTTAGATAACTTCACATTTAGCATTTCACTTGGCATCAGAGCACTTTGACTGAACTGAACCTGTAGAGCTGCAGAACTGAGCAATCTGGTACTCAGCTCTCAGTTGCTCTGGCACCTAGTCCTCTGGGCTTTTATTTTACACACAGGAGCATGGAAATAAGGTTGAGATGTAAAGCTCTTCATGTTATTCTTAATTCAGACATAAATATATAATTAGCTAATTAGACTGACATTCTTTAGGAAGTGATATTAATTTCTGTGTGACTAGAAGGACACGAAAGTAAGATTTTCAGGACTTTATGGGGAAAATATGCCTCTTAGGATTGGTAAGTTGGGAATTCTTGAACAAAACTAGAATATCTCTACGTTTACGTTCTTGAGAAATAACTTTTTGATGACCTGCATTTCTTTCTGTCTCCTGAAAAATCATCTTTGTTTCCATGGGAACAAAAAAAGAGCAAAAATACCAGGTAAATTTGATAGATGGGAAGTAGTCTGTGTGGGAGATCTGTACATACAGTAGAAGGAAATCTTGAAGCAAACAAAGAAATGAATTATTTTTATAACAGCAAGCAGTATTAATTGTGACCCCATAATAATATAGACAATTTATATTTCAAATAAAGTAAAATAGTTCAGTTAGAAGGCACCTATAATAATCATCTGGTCCAACTGCTTGACCACTTCAGGTCCGATCAAAAATTAAAGCAAGTTATTAAGGGCTGTTATGGTTTGAATTAATTGGAGTGACTCTGACTCTGGCTTGACCTTAATCTAAAGTAACTTCATTTTTCTGAAAGCTAACTGCATGTTTTTCAGATGGCTTCTATCTAGAAGTGATTTAATAAGAGACATTAGTATGCAGAAAGGCCAATGTTTATTCTTATTCCTCTTGTAACCAAAGGCATCCTTGAACTTGGGAAAAAAAAAAGGCTGATACCAGGCAGATAAGATCAGCACTTCTCTGTCCACTTTACCTCCTCAGGAAGTCGTGGAGATTTGCCTTTTTACCAGATTTGTTTCCCTCTTCTGGACCCATTCAAGTAACTTAATATCCGTCTAATACTGTGGGATCTAGAACTGCACACAGTGCTCAAGATGAGGTGCCACATTGGTGTGAGCGCCACATCTACACCTCCAGGGATGGTGACTCCATCACTTCCCTGGGAAACATGTTCCAATGCTTTCAGTAAAGAATTTTTTCTTAATATCCAATCTAAACCTCCCCTGGTGCAACTTGAGGCCATTTCCTCTCATCCTATCACCTATTACTTTGTTGAAGAGACCAACCTCACTACAACATCTTTTTAGGTTTTTGTGGCGAGTGATAAGTTCTCCTCTCAGCTTCCTCCTCTCCAGGCTAAACATTCCCAGATCCCTCAGCTGCTCCTCATAGGATTTATGCTCCAGCACCTTCACAAGCTTCATTGCCCTCCTCTGGACATGCTCCAGCAGCTCAGTATCTTTCTTGCGCTGAGTGGCCCAAAATTAGACACAGTATTCAAGGTACGGCCTCACCAGCACTGAATATAGGGGCAAAATCAGTTCCTTGCTCCTGCCGGCCACACCATTTTCAATCCAATCCAGGATGTTGTTGGCTTTCTTGGCTACCTCGGAACAATGCCAAATGTTGAACATCACCACCAAGTCCTTTTCCAGCCACACTTCCTGTAGCATTGCGTGTGGTTGTTGTGACCAAAGTGGAAACCTGGCATTTGGCCTTGTTGAATTTCATGCAACCAGCCTTGACACATTGATCCAGTCTGTCTAAATCCCTCTGAAGAACCTTCTTGACCTTTAGCAGGTTGACACTTCTGCCCAATTTGGTGTCATCTGCAAACTTACAGAGGAAGCACTCAAATCCCCTTGTAAAGAAGCAGGTATTAAACAGAACTGTCCCCAATGCTGAACCCAGGGGAACACCACTTGTGATCAGCTGCCAACTGGATTTTTCCTCTGTTCACCACAACCCTGTGGTTTCAGCCATCCAGACAGTTTTTTGCCCATCAAAGAGTACGCCCATCTGAGCCATGGGCTGCCAGCTTCTCCAGAATGCTATGGGAAATGGTGTCAAAGACTTTACTGAAATCAAGATAGATAACATCCACAGCCTTTCACTCATCCACCAGGTGGGTCAACTGGTCATAGAAGGAGATCAGGACCTGCCCTTCATGAACGCGTGCTGGGAGAATGAGAAAGACTTTTGCTCTTGTATATAATCACTTCCTTATAGTGGAAGAGATTTTTAGGAAGTGTTTAATTTTCTGTAGGTCAGAATATGGTAAACAATAAATGTGTTACTGCAGGCTCCATACCTTTAGATCCAGCATACTTTGATCAGCTGAGAAAATCCTAGGGAGAAGGCTAGAAAGAGATCTTCTCTAGAAGATAATCCTGCCTAGTGAGAGCAAGAAAACGTCATTGTGACTATGGAGTATAGCATTTATGTGATTCTTGTTTTCAGTTCAGTACAGATTCAACTGAACTACTTTTAGTTGCACAGTTGTAGAGACTAAAATATCTCCTCCTATTCTGCAGTTGTGTTTACTGCCATGTGAAATATTTGCACAGTTACAGCTCAGGAGCTGAATTACTTATCTAGAGGTATTGTAATATACCATACAATTGCTTCCATGTACATTACACTTGTGATCCAGGAGGCAAACCTTATATACAGGAACTCTGGACTGTAATGTCTGGCCATTGACTTGCTGAGCAGGGATCCATTTCCTACTAATTTTCAGTCTGTCTTGTCCCAGAGCAAAAAAAACCTTATTCTTAGTTTCCCACCACCATGAACTACTCTATGCACACCCACACTCCCATACACTGCTTTGCTGTTTGTCAAGCAGCCATTAAGTTTCATAGATGTCCAATCTTCCTCATTATTGGTACAGGAGATGAAGAAAAATTCTCAGAAAGAGCGGCACAACAGTGCAGGTCAAAGTTAATGAGATGAAGATGTGGAAAGAATAACACATAATAAAACATCTGAGGGTTCAAATGTCAGATTCAGCAGTGGCGCATCTGACATTTTCCTGCAGCACATGATAACCCAGTAAATTATAGAATCATTTGGCTGGAAAAGACCTTTGAGATCATGAAGTCCAACCCTACCTATCCCTACTAAATCATATCCTTGAGCAATTTATTTACCTGTATTTCAAATATCTCCAGGGTTTGTGTCTCAACAGCCTCCCTGGGCAGCCTGTTCCAGTGCCTGATAAACCTTTCAGTGAATAAATTTTTCCTGTTGTCTAATCTGAACCTGAAATGTTACAAACAATCAGAAAGAGCAGTGCTGAATACAGTAGAACCCCTTGAGATAGCTCGTAATGATATGGTAAGTTTATGTCAACAAGAACAATGAGGGCTAAAGTGGGACTCTGACCACACTTGACTATTAACAAAGTTCTTGGCAACTTTCCCTAGAGGCAGGTTTTTATTCCTGGAATTAGTGTAAAGTCATGCTTTTGTTAAAACTCAGCTACTCTGTCAAGTTACTTTCCTAATGTAGACTGCTGCAAAGTACTACTATGTGTTAAATGACTTTCACGCTTGAGAAGGCAGAGTTTAGCTTCCCGTTTAAGTTAATCTGATAATTTCCAGTTTGGCATGTGGAAAATTCCATGCTTATGTTATACACGGGCTAGGCTTGTGAAATCAGTTAATCTCTTTTGCTACCACAAATTCAACATTAATAAAAAGTTACAGACAAGCTGTTGTAGCATTAAACAAGGACAAGAGCCCTTACGATACTTCTCAAGTAAGCATTCACCTATCTTTAATTAGCTTCTTTTATTAATAAGTAGAGGGGTGCCATAAAGCTGTTTTACACTTTTTTTGTAGAAATTATAGTCTTTTCTAGTAGAAGAAGCAGTGTATTCTCGTCATCTTTTCTCAGCTGAAGAAAATTATATTATGTCATAGAACTGAAATATTTTACATACTTGCTGCTACCCAGGAGGCACCCTCATTTTAGTCTATATATAAACACATGTTCTTGCATGCTCTCTGGGTACTAAAAACAGATTTTCATCCCAGATATAGTAATTGACAGTTTTCAAGGGCAAAAATTGTGTAACATATAAGAAATTGCCTATTCTTTGAAAACAAAATGTAATTCTCAGTCAGTGAAATTGAAACAGAAAAACAAATTCCCTGGAAAATCGTATTTTACAACAGTTTATTTAATTGCTGCATTCTTCAACAATAAAAAGGAAGTTATCAGAGTAATGTCTTATATCTATACTAATTGTTCTTCTTGACAAGTACTTTCCACACCTCTGAAATGCATTTAGCAGTAATTACACAACTTATTCTCAAAGCATTTTTTCATTGCCAAATATACTAAAAAAAGTAAATAACAGTTTCCAGCACTAGCCCTTCTAGCTCAATACTTTAATTGAATTAGCTGATAAACAAGCCATTCCCTATATCTATTTGGCAAAAAGCCTGCCTTTGTTTTTACAGCAGAGTTCAGAAGATAGATTGATAAAGGATTTCCTACACTGTCTGTCCCAAATCTCAGCATAAACAAAGGAACAATAGAATCAGAAATATATGCTTTTAACAATTAAATGTAATAACTGTCAAGGTACTTAGCTAACACTGAATTTTTGCTTGTTCTGGACATATCTGCTCTTTTGAGTTCCTTGGTTGATAAAGCATAGTCAGTTGTAGAATGAGTCATGGGGCTGGAGGAAGAAAAATGAAAGTGACTACATGATGGGAGAAAGCAAAGCCAGGTTCCATTCTCTGAATCCTAACTGAGTCACACAGTTTTACAGTAGACAGCAAACAAACAACAATCCTGGAAGCTGATCAGAAAGTTGTATATCTCATTTTGAGTAAGAACTCTACCAGTGAAGCTGGAATTAAGTTCTTTGGGTTTTTTTGTTGTTTTTTTTTTCTTCATCTACTTCCATCACTCTTGCTTGAGAAGCACAATGACAGCCTCAATACAAAACGCTTCTTTTTTTTTCATCTGAGGGAAGGTTTAAAGGCATTCTCTGAAGAAATTAGAGATACAAGTTTGGATATCCCTGGGCAGACACAAGACCTTAATTCAGGTCATCCAATTTACTGGACAAGTAAATGTTCTTGGCCAGCAGAAATTATGCAAACAATGCATCATATTCTTCAGTTCTGTTTTCAGCCCAGCTATTCCAGTATTATATATCAATCAAATCACAACATGATATTGTGAAGTCATTTAATTCATGAAGTCCTTCTACAATTGCACATGATATCAACAGATTCTGACTTCAGCATTTGTAGTAGTCAAAATTAAAATACTCAAAAATACACTAAGAAATTTTTATGCAAACAGCATGTAGAAACCTAAATGGAATTTTCATAACTAGTGTCCCTAATGTAAGTGCCTTTCGTAGCACATTTTTCTTCTGCAATTAAATGATAATTGTATCAACGGCATTGAAATTGCCTTAGAAAAATACATTTTGCATTGTATTCAAATTTCACATTCATTTTCTCTCTTTCCTAATGAAACTATGACTTGCCATGTCTGAAAACACAAGAGTAAAAGACCTGCTCTAAGGATTTCTAGAGAAACTGAAGATGTCTTCAAGAATTCTGTGAACATGGAGTAAAAATTGCATTTATGACTGCTTCCTGTAATTTTTGTTCATAATTCTAACACTTGGTTTCTCATCTACCTGCTCATACCAGGTTAATTTTCTCTAAAATATTGAGATAAGAACCTGTGGTTTAAGATATGAACCACAGATTTAGGTTTTGTAAATCGTACCAGGGGATGCCTAGCAGTGTTTTTTCCTGTTTTTTTTATAGGAGTAATCTGGGAAATCTTTGTTTTTGGGATTATTCAAGCTTGAACTGTTCTGTGCAGAAATGAAAGCTGTATGTATTCTACAATGAATGTAAAATCCTAATGGTAATCTTATAGATGTCTGTCAGGAATTAATTCATTATTTCATTAATTCATTGTTTCAATGATGATTAGGCTACTTTAAATGATTGACTATTTTGATTTAATTATTGTTCAGACATATCTATAAAAGTATAGATAAAAACTCTGGATGTTTTTATGTTTCTACAAGGCTTTTTTTCCCAACTTTCTCAGATTTTGGCTTCACATGGAATCATACACAACTGAATTCTGATATACTGTGACAAAGGGGAAGAAAGGAAGAAATAGGCTGACCAGAACTGTGCAGTCCTCTGAAAAAGGACCTGAGGGTGACAGCCCTTTGACGCTGCATCCCTTACCTCTGAAGGATCTCAGTATCCCACCGTCTCTCAAACATTGGTGTGCTGTATCCGTGATTATGTCTAGCAAGGTTGTTTTTATCCCTTTCCCCCTTCAAATCTAATTTAAAGAATTTTCAAGGGATCATGTTAACTCCTGTCCGAAGATCCTTTTCTGCCTTTGAGAAAGGTGTAGCCCGTCTGTCACCAGCAGACTTGGTGTTGTGTAGACTGAACTATGATCAAAAAAAGCAAAATTCCACTGGTGAACCATACCTGAAGCCAGGAATTGATCTGCTACCTCTCCCTTTTTCTTCCCTGATCATTCCCTGCAACTGTAGGGATAGATGAAAACGCTATTTGTGCTCCCGGTCCCTTAAAGAGCCATCTTAAAGCTCTGATATCTCTCTTGATTGGCCTTAGAATTCTTGTTGCAACTTCATTGCTGGTTATTAGAAGGGTATTGGGAATAAATACAGCATGATTTCTTGGGATCAAACGCACTTTCTCTATTAGAAGATGTAAATTTATTGAAAAAAATAATGCATTAGAAATTAGGATTAAGATGTGTAGGTCAAGTTTCTGAAAGGTTTTTTTTGAAAAGTAGAATCATTTTCAGACTTTACTTAAGCACTTGGTTATCTGTATCTGATTGAAAATTAATAGAAACTAAAAGGACAACAGCCGAACTGAAAATAGCACTTACATCAGTTTCAAAAGTTTGGCATATTTCACAGTATTTCACAGTATCACAAGGTTGGAAAGGACCTCTGAGATCATCAAGTCCAACCTATAACCTAACACTAACACCAACACTAACACCAACCATCATCTAAACCATGGCACTCAGTGCCTCATCCAGTCTCCCTTTAAACACCTCCAGGGTCGGTGACTCCACCACTTCCCTGGGCAGCCCATTCCAATGGCCAGTCACCCTTTCAGTGAAGAATTTTTTCCTCATATCAAGTCTAAACTTTCCCTGACGAAGCTTAAGTCTATGCCCTCTGGTTCTGCCACTGGTCACCTGAGAGAAGAGACCAACCCCTGCCCGACTACAACCTCCTTTTAGGTAGTTGTAGAGAGCAATGAGGTCTCCCCTGAGCCTCCTCTTCTCCAGGCTAAACAGCCCCAATTCCCTCAGTCGCTCCTCATAGGGCTTGTGCTCCAGCCCCCTCACCATCTTCGTTGCCCTCCTCTGAACACATTCCAGTATCCTAACATCTTTCCCAAACTGGGGGGCCCAGAACTGGACACAATATTCAAGGTGAGGCCTGACCAGTGCCGAGTACAGGGGGACGATAACTTCTCTGGTCCTGCTTACTACACTATTCCTGATGCAGGCCAGGATTCCATTGGCCTTCTTGGCCACCTGGGCACACTGCTGGCTCATGTTGAGCTTCCTGTCCACCAGCACTCCCAGGTCCTTTTCTACCTGACTACTCTCTAGCCACTCTGTTCCCAGTCTGTAGCTCTGCATGGGATTGTTGTGTCCAAAATGAAGTACCCGACATTTGGACTTATTAAACATCATCCCATTAGAATCGGTCCAGCTCTCCAATCTGTCCAGGTCCCTCTGTAGGGCCATCCTACCCTCTAGCAGATCAACTCTTCCTCCCAGCTTGGTATCATCTGCAAATTTGCTGATGATGGACTCAATCCCCTCATCCAGATCATTAATAAAGATATTAAACAGGACTGGACCCAACACCGATCCCTGGGGGACACCACTGGTGACCGGCCGCCAACTGGATGAAACACCATTTACCATCACTCTTTGGGCTCGGCCATCCAGCCAATTCCTAATCTAGCACAAAGTGCTCCCATCTAGGCCACGGGCTGCCAGCTTCCCTAGGAGTCTACTGTGGGGGACCGTGTCAAAGGCCTTACTGAAGTCCAGGTATACCACATCCACAGCCTTCCTCTCATCCACCAGGCGAGTCACATGATCGTAAAAGGAGATCAGGTTGGTCAGGGAGGACTTACCCCTCCTAAATCCATGCTGGCTGGGCCTGATTTCTTGACCGTTCTGCAGGTGGTGCATGATTTCACCCAGGATTATCTTCTCCATGATTTTACCTGGGACCGAGGTCAGGCTGACAGGTCTATAATTACCTGGATCATCCTTACGGCCCTTCTTATGGATGGGTGTCACATTGGCCAACTTCCAATCTTCTGGGACCTCTCCAGTGAGCCAGGACTGCTCAAAGATGATGGAGAGCGGCTTAGCAAGCTCATCTGCCAGCTCTCTCAACACCCTAGGATGGATCCCATCCGGCCCCATAGACTTATGAGGGTCCAATTGGCTCAGCAGGTCTCTAACCTCCTCCTCATGGATTGCAGGAGGGCCATATTTCACCCTGCCCCCATCAACCACTTCAGAGGGCCAACTGTCAAGCGAGCTGACATCCTTGTTGTTAAAAACTGAGGCAAAGAAGGCATTAAGTACCTCAGCCTTCTCTGCATCTTTGGTTACTATATTTCCCTCCACATCCAACAAGGAGTGGAGGTCGCTGCCGCCCTTCTTTCTGCCATTGATGTATTTATAAAAACTCTTCTTATTGTCCTTAACAGAAGTCGCCAATTTGAGCTCCAGCTGGGCTTTTGCTTCCCTGATTTTTCTCCTACACGACTTAACAACATCCTTGAACATGACTTGGCCTACATCCCCTTCTTTCCAACGATGATACATCCTCTTTTTCTTACTTAGTTCCTTCAAAAGTTCCCTACTCATCCAGGCCGGCCGTCTGCCCCTACGACTCTTCTTACAAGACACAGGGACAGCCCGCTCCTGCGCCTGCAAAACTTCATTCTTGAAGTATATCCAAGCTTCCTGGACCCCCTTGCCACTAAGAGCTATTTCCCAGGGTACTTTCCTGACCAGTTCCTTAAATAATCCAAAATCTGCCCGCCGAAAGTCCAGCATAGATGTTCTGTTCCTGGCTTTTCCTATTACATTGTTCAGAGAGAAGTCAATTATTTCATGATCACTAGACCCTAGACATCCTCCGACAACAACATCACTCACCAGCCCATCTTTGTTTGTAAACAGCAAGTCAAGCAGAGCCTCACCCCTGGTGGGCTCACTCACCAGCTGTGACAAAAAGCAGTCCTCAATACACTCTAAAAACCTCTAAAATATTCATCAATCATTTTAAAAATGTAATTTAGATATTATGGGAATTCTTTCTGATTATCACAGGAAAGCATAGGACAATTTATATTTTGAAGTGAATCTTAAAAGGATTTTTTTCCATGTCTGCTTGAGTACTATAACATACTCAGTATTTAATAGGTTCAATAAAAAATAGGATTTAATCCTGTTTAGTATTAGATCACAGAACAATATCAACTGCCTAATTTCTAAACAATGCAATTACTTTTCACCAATTCTATGTTTTTTTTTCTTTTCCTATTCCCTAGGTTTCTAGATTCTCTTTTACCAGAAGAGGAACTTTCTTTTGAGACTGACATTGATGTCATCAAATTATGTCTTGTTCAAATGAATAATGATTCAACTCTAAGATTAGAACCGAAAGATTTTCAGTTTCGATATTTCCCATTGTACTAGTGGAAGTCTTGACAAGGGAAAGAGTTTATATATACTTATTCTTAAGTTTTATTTTCTCAAATGTTGAATCTTTTCAATCAGAAATCATCAAATGCTACCAAGTAACATAAATATTTCCTGAAAATGTACTGCCTCTAGATGTATACATACTTTGGAGAAGTCACAACTGAGTAAAGCATTCACATTGAATTCCAGACATATGCTAATAACATCCCAATCAACTCAATTACTTAGTTCTCTCAGAGCACAGATAAAACAAATGACACAGAAATGAGCCCTGTCTTTCTCACCGATATATCTCTACTTTGAAAACTTTTCACTCTTGACAGAATACTGTGCCATGTGGACATAGCCTAAACTTTCAAGACAACTTTGTCTTCGATAGCATATTTCTTTTCTGATGATGCAAAATGTTGCAAATGAATTCAATATTACCAAATTTATTGACTCCATGAAGGGCCTTCCACAAACTCCTAGCTATTTCAAGAAAGCTGTTTTTCAAAAGAGGAAGGCAGTTAGTAATAACACAAATGGATTCTTCTAAAAAGTGGGCAGGTCTGTGAACATATATAGAATCAGTAAACTGTTTAATAGTTGTAACTAAATGCATAACTACAATTGAACTTTACTGGCCTATCAGATATTGTTGTGAGTTCACCAAACAAATTGTTGTTGAATAATTGAATGTCTGCAGTGGTCAGACAGATCGATTAAGTTTATAGAGAATTTAGCTCTTGTTTTGCTATGAGTCTAACTCATGATGATTTTAAAGGATTTATTATTTTATAATATACAGGATAGTCTTCAGATTTCACGCAGGCTATATATTAAACTGTGAGTGCAACAAGCTAGAAGGAAAACATGAATAAGTGGAAAACCCTTTACACTGGTTATTTCTGGTTTTGATGATCACAGTGTGCTGTTATTTTTGTATTAGTAATTTTTACAGTAATATTTCTCCCTTCCATTTTTGTTATCAAACATTACCTTCATAGTCTTCCCTGATTAGCATTATCCCTCAATGCATGGTCCTGCACAAAATTAAGACTTGTTATACAAACAGATGCATTAACAAGAAAAATACAAGTTGTGCTTTGCATTTTTTACTACGCTCATCCAAGTGGTGTATCTACTAATTCATACAGAAGAAAAGTCAATTTTCCTCCTAAATCATAAAGGACAGAAGATCAATTTGCTGGAAAGGGCTACAAAATGCTAGTTATTCCCTAAAATAACCTGTAATAGCTGCTGCTGTGTTTTCCATTCACAGTGGTCAAACATGTACTTACAGGTCAGATTACTGCTATTTTAGATCAAATGAAACAGCAAAGAAAGAATAAATTTTGGAGGAAAATAGCTCCATTGTGTGAGTATTAACAGTATGTTGTGATTTGAGTTAAATTAGATTCAGTTTTCTAAACCCAATTCAGTCTTGTCTAAAGTAACTTTGTTTTCTGAAAACTAACTGCCTATTTTTCAGATAGTTTCTATCTAGAAGTGATAATACGAGACATTAGTATACAGAAAGGTCAATGTTTACACTTACTCCTCTAGTAACCAAGGCCATCCTCAAACTAGTGAAAAAAGGCTGTACCTGCAAGGAGGGAAGGACCGGACAGGTAACGCCAAACTGACCAACACAGTATTCCATCCCGTATACGTCATACTCAGCATAAAATTGAGAGATCACAAGGGTCTCACTCTCTTCTGTAATGACCAGTGTCCACTGAGGACCTCTTCTGTTGGATTGTTCCTAGTTCTGGATCCATGCATTCCTGAATCCATATCCTGAGTTCAGCTCACTACTAGCCATGGACCTATTCCTTCATGTCTGCTCCACAGCATTTGTGGTGATGTATCATCATCGAGGGGTGGGGGGCAATATCTCATATATTTGTATATATTTTATTATTTTCTAATTATTTTCATCATCATTATCATTATTATTATTACTATATCATTAAATCTGTAGTTTTAGTTTCCAACAAGCGAGCCATTTTCCCACTCCTTTTTCATCTCCCTTTCCACTGCAGGTGGGAGAGAAGGGAACTGAGAGCCCAACTGCATGGTTCTTAGCTGCTGAAATTGGCCAGGTTAGGTCTAAACAGTGACACAGTGAAAATAAACCTGATTTTTTTAGCATATAAATTGATATGTCTTTTTTTTTTTTCTTCAGTGGTGGTACTCGTCTGTTTTTTATCTGCATGCCTTAGAGACAAGAAAAAAAGGAAACAAAAGGAGAGTGGATAATAATCTTAAAAAACCACCAAACCCTGAAATTCTCCTGTAGTGATTTATCTACAAGGATTGTTCAATTTGATCCGCATTTTTTACAATATACACATAGGGTTTTTTATACTGCGTCTCCTGGAAATCTTATGTTATTAAATGATTATATAATTAATACCTGAAGAAGCAGGACTTGGTACTTCAGATGTAATAGATTTTGCTGTTTCAGGATTATTGTTACAAAGTCTTTTCATAGCTCTATATTATTGGGACAGTGGGAGCTAAACTGAAATTACTCTTCTATTTATGTGAAAAGGTAATAGTTCTCCAAGAGAACTAAACAAAATGAAAAAAAATAGACTTCTGCAGCATTGTCAGTAACAAAGACACAATATCTAGTTTCATAACTTTGTGCTCTTTTATAATTAATTAAAAAGGAAGATAATTACCTCAGTTAAAACACTAAAACTAAAGAAAAAAATAGACATCAGAAAAAATCTTCCTTTTCCTCATTTGTTGAACTTTTCCAGAGAACATCAAGCAGATCTTTAATATAGAACACTCTAAGCTCATAAGCACATTTAACTTGACAGGCATTGGTGTTCTTTTCATGGTTAATGGCCTGGGTGACAGCAGACTGTGAAGTAAAAGACATTTAAACAAGGGCTATTTCCATGTATAAACAGTTTTTTAGAAACTTTTACAACACTTTTTTAAACATTTTTCTTTTTTTTCAATGAGTATCTCTCTGGTTTTGCAGTGTGTAATAGAGTAAGAGCATGCATATAAAGGTGAATTATTTAATTATCCAGAAATTCACTACTACAAAACCGTTAGCATGAATTGTAAGTGCCTGAGGATGATTCTGGAGTCCATATTTTTTCCTCTGTAAGTTATTGGTTTATATCCAGGCAGCATAAAAGTAATTAGGAACTGCTTGATATATGTGATCCAACACAAAATAAAATGTGAGTAACCCTGTAACTCGGGAATCAAAGACAAACAGATGGTTATAGAACATGTGCTAAACTGCCACAGTGAGACAAGGCTCTGTACAAGTGAACACGTGTTCAAATACGGACCTTTTCTTACCCTTGGTGTGCCAGCCCACAACACTTCGTCTGTGAAGCATCTTTTAGATAATAACAACATCACTGTACTTGAGCACCCATTTTATTTACCAGACCTGGCTCCCTCTTCCCGAAGATCAAGCTGGTGCTCAAATGAACACGCTTTTGATGGTAGAAGATGTGAAAATAAGAAATGACAGATGTTCAAAACGTTGACAGCATTGTATGCAGCTGTGTGTCAACTCCAAAGGGAACTATTTTGAAAGTGAACATAGTTGATTTTCTTAATTCATTAAATAAAAAGAGTTACAGGCAGAGTCTTGGAAATTTTTTTGTGTCAGACCTCATACATTGCGACTTGTTGATGATTATCTCAGGCCTTGACTAGTTATTTAGGTATCCACAACTAAGTCCATTTCTCATCCCTCTGATCACCTCAGCTAAAGTAGCGTTAAAAAAAAAGGAAATTCATCGGTGCATGAGCACTTAATGAGCAACAACGAAACATGATATTCATTTCAGTTTTCACATTAGTCACAGCAAGATTGGTAAACATTTATTTGCTGATACTGGGGTTTTGGCTTAATAACCCACTGTTAGTTAGAGGAGTTCTGTTAAAAAAATCTTAATCTAGGTAGCTTTAATACAAACTAAAACATAGCAGTTGGTCTACTTTTGGTCTGCAGGTTCAAAAGATAAAGCTAATGTTGCTGTAAAGCGGTATATAAGTGCTGAACAAGATGATTAGGTATACATCCGGCTAATTCATCAGCCTATTAATTCTAATAGCAATATAAGTTAGCATGTTCTAAAGGCAAACAATCCTCTACCATTAATAAATCCATTTTTTCATGGCAAATAAATAAAAATTTAGACAGAAAGACTATTAACTGATAGCAGGTAGTTAAAAGTTATTTTATATCTTTCACTAGATTTAAATAATAATGACATGACATGTACATGAAGAATCTGGCCATCTCATTTAACTGAATACACAGTTCAATGATGTCCAATAGTGTAATTTCTTGAGATGAAAATAACTTCTACAAAACCAATGTGTTTCAATGCAAGTTTAAATTCGGGGTATTTAGCAGATAGTATATGACAGACACACTTTCAAAATTCAGAAGGAAACACAAATGAAGAAGAGCAAAGCAATAAAGTGGAAAAGTTGTGGAGAACACTGGGACTATGACAGCCACAGAAGTAAATGAAACCAGAGATATAAACTAGGATATGACCATGTGAAAATTTTAAAGATGAGGATGTCCTAGAAATCAAAATGCACTACATTGAGAAAGCAACCTTCTGTGATGAGATTTTAGTGTGAATAAAGGACCTAAAAGAAAGGAAGACAGATTATGTGGAATTTTGAGAACAGAAGCTGATGTATTTGGAAATCAAAGGGAAAATTATGTTAATCAAACTATGATGCAGATGTGATGTGTATTTTAGAAGATGTATCATCAGAGAAAAATAAATAAGTGAATAGTAAGAACAAAGATGTGGAAACTGGAACTGTCAGTGAAGATTGTAAATAGGTATCTTCCCATGCGGATTTAATGGGGAAGGACTTTTGTGTATTTAGTACTTAAACTTGCAGTATTCCTCATATAGTATATAAGTAGCCTCTAGATTATATATGCAAATTTATTTTATGACACTTTAGAAGAACAACAGATTGGATCTATATTTTGCTATCAAGTCCGATTTTAAAATCTGGATCTGGATCCAAAGATACACTATAGCATAACTGCAAAATGAGAATCCACCAAAAAAACTACTGAGGGGGAAGCGAACATATTAAGAAGAAATTGTTTAGAATGTAAAACTCCAGAGAGCAGAAGAATCATAAGAAGAAAGGCTAATTAATTTTTTTAATTAATGAAGGAATAAGCTAGAAGAATCAGAGTTTGTAATTTGTCTGAGTGATCTATATTTATGCTACTTTTAAAATCCTGAAAGTTTCTCAAGGAACTTTGATAAACAACTACAAACAGCACATAAGCATGACTATACACTTACAGATCAATTTTTTTAGTCAATGAGAAAGACTGTCTCTGTGCAGCGCTCTCCAGGATGTGTTTCCAGGAAACCACTGAGGACTGCCCAAGGGCTTGGGAGTCTGTGTGGAAGAAGAAGACGGGATAGAAACTGATCAAATATAGGAGTAGGATGAGCCCCAGGGCTTCCTTTCATAGATAATTTTTTGATTCCAGTATTAAATCAAAATATGGAAAACTTTATAGAAATATCTTTCCTGTAAATCATTTCATACAATTATCTTGAGGAGAAGAGTAACTCAGGCTGAACATGGATTTTAATCCATTCTACAACTGACTTCCAGGTTTAAACCTTAAATTGCATTCAACTGTGGTTTGTAAGAAGCAACTCGGCATAACATATTCAGTAGTTCACTGTGTGGAATATGCTATCAGAACAAATGAGTGAATTCTTATCTGTTTCCCTTGGCTATTTTACTTAGAGGGCTCATCTATTTCAAAATATGCAGAACAACCCACAGGTAAAACTACATGTTACTGAATACTTGTTTTTAATGTTCTGATTTCCTATTTTGCTCTGCACTTTGTGAATTCAAACTACTTCTGACCTCAAATGCACTCTCAGTTTATCAATGTTCTAGAGCTGAACTTCGAAATGGGTCTTGGATCCTCAGTATAGAGCTGTTCTATGTTATATGAGTCAAGATTAGCCCTGTGATTGATTTTATAACATTTGATCTGATTGTATTATGAGACTCCTCCACACAGTAATCCTCGAGGATTCTTTCATCATCTGAATTACACTGCCACATCATCTCTGCACAATTTTGGTCAGTTTTTGTCACCATGGTTACTGCAATTATGTTTTACTTTTATTACGATTGATGTAGATTCACCCAGTAGATGTCACAATTTATGTTGGAGGAATAGATTAGCAGTGCAGCAAATGTGATGCTAAAAGGTATCCAGCTAATACACTGTCCTATTTATGTTTGTTTGCAATGACAAGTTTATTTTATAAGTGTCCTTGACTGAGGACATATGTTTATTGTATTTGAAGATACTGATGACTTTCTAGGCAGCAAAATTTACATAGGATCCTAAAAATTTACATAAGATCGTAAATTTACATAAGATCATCATCATATGCAGATCAGGTCCACTCATGGAGTCAAAGATCCTACAAGTCACAAAGTTTGTATGCAAGTTTTGATTCTGCTCATGACAGTTTTTCCAGATTGCTATTCAACAAAATTTGTATCGCTTGTACTATACCAAGAAGAGAAGGAAGAAATTGATTTTCTGTTCAGGTCTCTGCAAATTCATCAGTCAAAGATATCAGAATAACTTTGGCTTGTACTTTTCCAAGCAGCTGTCAGTAAAGGGAATGCCCTGATGATTATCGTATGATGACTGATTTAATTTTCTTGCTCACGGATGGAAACTAATAATATCTTTGAAATCTTTTTCCTAGGCTTTTGGAGTTTTCTCACTAGCTTGTGCAAATCATATGCTTTGACATTTGTTATTTGTTAGCTTTTACAAATGCAGAGTTACTCATTGATCTTTAAAACTGATTGATTATTGGAAATAATTTGTAATTATCATGCACTCACTCTATACCAAATGAACATTATGTTTATTATGTTAATGACCTCTTTTTTCTAGAATCATTGTGTGACAGTTGATAGAAGTCACTCGCTGATGTTGCAGTAGGAATTTTGTTTTCTGGCTACAGACTACACACAGTTTTCAATTCATCAGAAACAAATTTAAAGCTTTTTTTTCTGTTGTCAGCAACAGCTGAAAGCTAAGCTCTTCTGGTGGCTTTCTTTACCAATTCTCTTACATAAAACTTTATTACCCATTATTTGGAATAAAGACAAATTGCATTTTGGTTGCTTGGATTGTTCAGCCTTTCCTAATACTGGGCAGATAATCCGAAGATTAGTTGGTAACTAAGTTGGTATCTGTACAGAGATGTGACAGATCTAACAGAAATGTTACGAAAACCAACAAAAATATGCTGTGGTATTTTTGGTTTTGGTTTTCTTTTCCCCTGCTTGCTCTGTCAAAACTGTTGTAAAAAGGGAAACCAAAACAAATCAAAACCACACCCCATTTAACTCGCTTCTACTGTGCTGTTTAAAATCTAAAATCCTAATTACTAATTTAATTTTTAACTCTAATATTTGGAGGATATATTAAAACATTTCTCACCCAAAGACAATGGTGTATTTTTCAAGTCATTACACTAAACAATGGAAGTTATTTAAACTTTTTTGCACCTCTGTTTAGCCATTATTTAATAGGATAAATATAAAACCTAGTAACAGTATTAAACATTTTATAAGCTGAAAAGGTATTTCGATAAGTTAAGATAATATAAAAGCAATTAAATTAGAATGAGCAAGAAATATAGGAATGTGTTTTTTAACAGAGAAATTGCACCATCAAAACAATGCAGCTATTGACCCTCTTTTGCAGAGAATTACATATAAATTAACTTTTACGCAATTAGAGCAGTCTCATTGCCAGTTTCAGTTGTGCCTATATCTTCATAAATTTTCTTTCATAAATTATTTTCAATAGATATTTCCAAGGGGTCCAAAAGGGGGAGGCAGGGATAGGAAACCACTAGATTTTACCCATATCTATATATGTATGTAAAATTCCTTACACCATCTTCAATTTATAACAATGTATTAACATTTTCTGTGTAATTTCACATCCAAACTTCAATAATTGCAATCATATTTCGGGGAAAGACAGTGATCAATACATTCAAGTTCCTTCTTTACAGTGTAGTATGGCTTAAAATTAACACTAAGTATTTGCAGTGGTGTGTGTTGAAGTAGTATAAAATACAGTGATACACTTTGAAGAGTATTTCATTTTTCAGGATGCTCTATTTGTTATCAAACTTTATTCCATTTAAATGAAATAACCTCCCATTGTTCATCTTGTTTTTAAAGGGAAAATCTAGTCCTGAGGCAAATTCTTGAGCAAGAAGGCGTGTAGAACATACTTTATCCAAAACGTTGCTTCAGGAAGCAATGACTGAAGGACACATCTTTGAAGTATAATCCCCTCCTTGCATCTTCCCTTCACCAAGAGAGGGAGCTCTCGGGAATCTGTAGCATCATGCCACTGATTCAAATATCAGCAATGCAGCAGACAGATACAAGCAAACTAAGCAGTGAATGGCTGTTTATTCTTATGTGCCTGATACCATGCTCTAGTCATCCTGCACAAAGTTTTCAAGGTCCTTACATCTGTCCTCATCCTGATGAATAACCCAACTATTTTAGTCCAGGGGAGCAGCTTTTAGAGAACGTAGTTTTAAGAATCTGGATATGGCATGAATAATGTTTTGATTAATTGAGTTGCCTATATTTTATACTTCCATGTCTATTTCTGTCTTATCTCTATTTTAGGGCTGTTTCTAATCCAGAGGAAACATGCAAATATTCAGTGTACATAAGAACCAAAGAGAAAATAACTGTACGTTCATTTGCAAAAAAGACCGTATTACTTTCAGAAATTGCAGTTTTATTGTAATTTAATTTAAGTTCTAAGTGCGTATTTCAAACTGTAGAAGTAATGTTCCTTCTAAGGCAGCTTGTATCCTTTCTTCATTTCAAATCCTCTACAATTATCCACCTTTTAAAGACACACAGGGTTTGACCGCATACAGTGCTGAGCTCTCTAAACTGCCGTTTAATTTGCTGATAATTAAAAATATTCCAGACCTTATAAGATTGAGTCTGTAACATTTATATAGCTTTGCCTTAATTTTCATTGAATTTGGATGATTTCACCTGTAGCAAATTAAGTGGTTGTTCTCATGGAATTGTGAAGTTGAGTTGTCTTGACTTAGCTCATGATAAGAATCAGTATTGCAAAGGTCTTAATAGTTTGGAAATTTTGAAAAATACATCCTAAGTCGAAACATTCAGGCCAGTGTCCACTTGAAAGTCAGTTTTCACATTTTCAAAACAACGTATGCTTCATCGTTTACTTCCCTAAACAGCAGCTACTGGAATACTCTTTCTGCTATGTTCTGCTTTATTGATATTTCTTTGTATTTTACCAGGTAAGCAATACTATGAAATTATTATTATTTGTTTTCCCCAGGCAAGGAATACACAATCAGCATTTTCTGGAATTTGGAATCCATTTAAACACATAATGTCCTTAAGCTATAATTTTTACTATCAGGACTACCCGTTTGAAGATTTTCTTAATGATTTTCTTTTAAATTGCTAGGTTTTGTTGCTTTTTATGCTGTGTTTGTAAAATAAGAAAACAAATGGATAATCAAACATTTAAGAGTATTATTGCAGTTAGAGAGGCCAAGCTAGTAAGAAGTATCTTTCCAACAAACAAACTCTTTCACGTTCAGTTTATTTAAACATTTGCAACGAAAATGTTAGTGTAGTCCTGCACTAAACTGTCTTCTGTTTCCTGTCAAAGACATTAGGAAGAGCCACAAAAATGCAGTCTACATTAAAATGAAATTTTAAGTCTTGCGGGGTGATGCCTTCTGATAAATTAATTGAATTTTTTTTTTAATTTTAATATTTATGCTTATTATCTCTGATGTTTCTAATTGTGTACTTAAAACCTAGCAAAAATTTTGCCTGTGAAAGATTTATTTTAATATAGATCTGAATACAAGCACAGTCATTTAAATGACGGCTAAAACCAAATAGGATTAATTCCCCTGCGTGGTAAACAACGTTTTTAAGACATATTCTATATTTCTGCTTTACTGAGGGCTACTGCATTTGCTAATACAGTTGCATCATGCTTTATTTTTAGATCCATCTACCTCATTCTGTATCTAAAACTTCGGTTTCATTGGCAGTGTATCTTTTAAAATGCTGGAAGACTCAATAATAGTGATGGGTAAACATTGGAAGATCTGGAGGACTGAGACCTTTCTAAAATTCTATTTCTAGAATTTCCAGCACACTGGCTGAGTGACAGAGCAGTAAAGGGCTAATTTTTAAAGGAATCTATATAGATTAGAAAAAAGTTGTATACATAAGATACGTAAACTGAAAACAATGAGCTATAAATAAATTAGTGTTACTTCAAGAGTTTGATGAAAAACGTTGGCCCAATAATCATCTTCAGGTAAAAGAATGTGAATGGCAAGAATTACTTCATAGGCAAAACCAAGGAAAATGCCATTACACTGTTGACACTTAGCTTATATACAGTCTTTAATGTTAGTGTGCTGTCCCTGTGAGAAGGTAGGTAGAGGGTTATAAAGGTTGATAGAGCAAACAAGATGACACCTCTACTAGGAGACATTGAATATAACATGACACTTCCTCTCAGAAGAGAAATGATCACGAGGAAGAATTATGGAGATTTCAGTTGGTGGGATGAAAGCGAATAGAAAATTATCATTATTTTCTAACCATACAAGAACACACCTGATAAAACGATCTGACAACATGTTAGAAACATATAAAAGACAGTTTTTCAAACAGTAAGCAGACAATAGCTAAAGCCTTTGCCAAGATGTTAACAATCCAAAAGCATAAATAAGTTCATAAAAAAATAGATAAATATATGGAAAAGATACCCCTAGAAAGTGCTATTAAACACAGATCCTCTGGCTCAGTCGGTCCCTAAGCTGCAAATTGCCAGGATTTTTCAATGCTATGCTGTTAAAAGGAGGTTTTCCCTAAGCAGTGTTGACCCCATTTAAGGAAAGGATTCTGGCAAAGATGGATCTTTAATCTGACCTAAGGCACCTATACATATGTACTTACACTGTCCTGAAAAACTCCAGCTCAATTTGAAATCATGATTCCAGTAAGTACTTAGATGTACTGCCAAGCTCTAAACATTTTGCTGAAGTATTAACTTCCACAGTAGTATTTCACCTTTTGTGCTGCATAGTGTATTCTCTTTTCCATCTCAATTTTTGATTGAGCCACAGTTTACTCTAAAGTCGAGGTTATAGCTCCACTAACACATAGGTCAGCTTAATTTAAATGGCTACACTGAATCATGACAAGCAAATAGTGTGTGGTAACTGGGTCCTTCTACTCAGTAGAATATACATTTCGGTTGAAACCTATCAGTAAGTGTCATCATATCAAATAAGAAAGCATGACACCTAGCAGCCATCCTCATTAAAAGAAAAAAAAAAAAGCTATCAAAAATAAGTGGACAACTTCTCCACTGTCTCCACTGCAGGATTTAATAAAGTGAGAGACACTATTGAATGGGGGGGAGGGGGAAGCTGTTAGTGATTGTCTTTTTGTATATATATAAAAAGAACGGCTCATATTTTGTAGAGGGAGACTATTTGAGTTACAAATTAAATGTTCTCAGTTAGGAGAAAGTATTCCACAAATTTCTAGCACAAGATGACTGAAACAGACATCTTAAAATTCTGTTGCATCTTTTTATTTAAAGGATAAAGAGATCTACCCTTATCCACCCCAGTGCTGTGCTGCTTCAGGTTCATAATTACCTTTCATCACCACCTAGACTTCCCTGTCCTAAGCTGAGAGACAGCATGCAGCTTCACTTCTTTTTCATTTTACCAAAATCTCTACATTTACTTTCAACAAACCTGTTATGCAGTGGTAGTGAATGTAATAAGCTTTTGCTGTAATAGTGTTTAATACACTTACTTCCAGCTGAACTGAAGCAGAATGTGCAGCTTAGCAGATGCTGTCCAGATATTGTGAGATGGTAGATGTCAATCTCTTTCTCTGATATGACAGAGGCTCATATCATTCACTGAATTTTGTGACAGTTGACAGTGCTCAAATCAATAATCTCAATTTGATTAAAAATCAATAATTGAAGCGCCAAAGGGAGATAAGTGTTGATAAATGGAATGCAAATCCCTGAGTGTGTCCCTTCTGAAAAAGCACATGGGCACTTTGGATATATGAGTACTTTTCACAGCTTCTCCAGTGTATAAATTATTTAAGCACTTTAGATTTCACTGGAGACCATTACAAATGCAGTTATAGTAGCCTTCCTCTGTTGAAGAAGAAAAGCTATCACAGGAAATCACAATACTAGAGGACTGTACAGTCAAAGAGAAAAGAGGAAAAAAAATAACTTTCCATCTTCTGTTCAGTGTCAATGTCAGTTTTCTTTTAAAGATCAGGTAAGACTTATACCAAGCCTAGATAAACAAATAAGAGACAAAAATCTATTTAAATGTGTTTAACAGAAAAAAAGAGTGGTTTTCACCAGTGCAAATCAAATAATTGAAATGAACATTCTAAAACACTGGAGCATCTTTCAAGATTACCTTTACTTTCAAAGCAGTAAATTTACCTCTCTGGACTATAATAAATATATGCCGTACTTTGAACTAAAATTTGCATTGTGCAAAGGTAACAGCTTAGTAAAAGACATGTAGCCACTTAACACGGCTGTTGTTATGGGCAGTAAGTCATTAAAGGAAGAGTATATAACATTGTTTTTGTCTGTTCACGGTGTGTAAAACAGGAACTTGATAATTTCTAAAGGTTGTTCCAGAGCTAGCATATAAAACCAAAGAGATGGACAGTGATCCTTGATTTCTATAAAAAACTTGGCAAGGCCGGGAGGGTAAGTTTACCAGAAGTACTTTTGAGCACTGGGAAAAAATGCATAGGCGCTCACACAGAACTAGGATTGGTAAGAGGTGTGAAGACCTTCCTTTAGCAGTTCATAATTCCTTACATCTCGTTAACTACTGACAAGCTGAGGCTGCGATTGTTCTTTGAGGTCAGACACAAAAATTGCCTTATTGATGACAAAAATTTAGCCTATATTGGAAAAAAAAAGGTCACTCTGTGAGCTCTTTTCTTATGTGATTAAATTCTTGGGAAAAAATGACACGGACTGATTCTGGTTCTTTTTGTTATTGTTTTTAAATAATGAAAATAATGCCCCAAATTCAGCATAAGGTATTATAGAGAGGATTTTGATTCTGTTACCTCAGAAAAGAAGGACAAAGACAATAAAAAAGAGTCTTGAGGGACTGGGGATTGTGGAATGGGCAGGCTCACATTGCATGTTTTGGAATATAAAGTGGAAGTATTAAGACTTTCTTCTGCTATGTGCAGAAGCTCTGCCATGCAGCAATAATCCTTGGCAAAAAGCTACAGTAACTAATGTATTATACTGGTATGTGAAGATGAAGAAGAGCATTGCATTCACCAGGTTCTTTTCTCTGAAGTATAAACCCTACTTTTCATAAGGAAGCACTGCCAACAGTGCTGCCATCTGGAGGCTTGTGCTTAGTGCAGCTGCCTTGGCTCAAACTTCACTTTCTTAGTGTGGCTTTTGTTTAAAAGTGAACATCCCTTTTTGGCCACCTTTTTGCAAACTGATTCAAGCAGGGAATTCAAGCATTAGTTGCTAACAAATGGATGATTTTGCAAGTAACAATTGAGTGGTTTCTTGGTGGTTCATGATGGTTCAGAGGGCATGTTATGATATTACTGTGATATTGAGATAATTGTGTTGGTAACAGTATTATATAAACCAATTTTAAGTTACCTGGAGTAATAAGGAAAGCAAGGATAACAAGGATTAAGCAAATAATAAAACCATTTATAAATTAAGTTATAAAGACATAAATTGAAATTAGGTACATAAACTACAAAACAAATGTCACCAATGGTCTACTGTGATCAACTACATCCTGAATCTGTAAGGTCTCAGAGTACAGTACAGTTTATACTGTGGAGTTATACTAACTTGGTCTGCACTTAGGCGTTTATAAAGTGGTTTTGAAATTATTATACAGCCCATGGAGAACTGAATACGAACAGTATGATCAAAAAAGGCAATCTTTCACTCGGGTTGTACGTATTTATTACTTCAGTGATATTCTTACAAAGTGGTCTAAACAGTTTCGGTAACTAAAAAATGTATGGATTAAAAATATTTAGACTTACTATCTTTCTCCTACATATTTAGGCTTACTATCTTTCTCCTACCCTTCCCTGTACCTCTCATTCTCCTAAATTCACTGAAACAATTATAAACAGAAAAAGTGACAGAGAGCATTTCTTCAGGAAGAACTTCTTCAGGGAGTGAGCTATCTAGCAAGTAGTTTTTTGCTATTAACTGTAGTTAAGAATCCTAGTATGAAAGGAAATAATCTATACGAGGTCAGTGACTATGCCTTTGAAGCACACAGACTGACATTTCTTATTAGAGGTTGTGATCCAGTGCACTAAAACAGTTGATTAACCAATGAAGTGAAACTGACCGAGACTTTTATTGTATTGCTGGGACAAAATAACATTTTCTTTCATATTGTGGAAGAAACTACTGCCCACATCGTTGTTTTTCTTGTACTCTTTTGTCAGCACAGCATCGAGTTCTTGCTCTAATTCTCTTTTGAGTAGGACTTTCCCCTAATGTAATTCGTGTAAGATATCACCTTGATTTTCCAAGTCATTGGACCTTGTGCAAAACTCCACGACATTGTCCATGTCCATTTTTAAGTGTAATTAAAAAAAAAAAAAAAGTGTTGTTAAGAGTTTCAATCTTGAGTCCAGTTTTAGGCTAGGAACAAAGCACCAACAGAAGATTTTCCTAATGAACACTTTATTTCTGTGGGCATGGAGGTAGCTTACCCAGGAGGCGCATAGTAAATATCAGAGGAAAAAAAGAGTTGTGTAGCTCTTGACGATAGAAGAAATAGATATTACAACCCAACGGCTGAAAATCTGGGACAGGGCTTGGCAAGAGAGTTGTTCATTATGTGATTGGCTGTTGGCTGCCTCCAGTCTTGGTCCATCTGTTCTTCCTCTGTACTCTCGTGAGCCCTACAGCTCCCATTGTCTTCAGTGACAGTTGAGTATGGCCATTTGATGGAAGAGTAGTTTTAAAGAGACTGTAACACTGATGCTGGAATCTGAGACCCATCAAAGGCACATTGCGCTAGTGATACTTCTCTGAAAGGTATAGATCAGTTAGCCTCTTTCTTTGTATTGGTCTGCATTACTTCCATTTATATGCAGCTGTGCATTTTTTTTTATTTATTATATCCCCATTGAAAAAACAGAAGATCTATGAGTAATTCAGAGAGTCAGCCTCTGGTATTCAGCTGCTGATCATTTCAGATAAGTCATGGCATTTTCAATATCTGTCAGTGAAAAGCAAGGCTATTAGAAAGACCTCAAAATTTTCCAGCATCTTCCTTTTTGTTGTTGCTTCCATTAAATAAAGCTAAAATTTACTGTTATGATCGAGGACTCTATTTACTTCTCCCTAAGAATGTAATTTGTTACAAAGTCTGAGTTTGTTTGGTCTTATTCAGTCTGAGGAAGGCAAAAAAGACCCAGAAAATGAAAAACCTTCATTCACTCAATTTATGTTTTTTGTCAAATTTCTGCAGGTAAAATTAAATTATTCCTCTTCTGATTCTTCTTAGGCTTATAGGTAGGAAATGTGAACAAAAATAGAAATTGTAAGACAAATGCCTTTGAGCATGTATAAACAGGTTTTAAAATCAATGTCTCTTCACAATTTTTTATGATTATGAACGTTTTCTGCACATTATCTATTTCACAAACATGCATTTAAAGATAGAATTTCTCTGAGATTGATTAGTCATTATTAAAATGTATTAACTCAAAATTGTATCTCCCTAGTAATCTTTAGGCATTTTCTCAGTGTGATCTTCTTAACCCTTCTTATAGGCCTTTACAAGGAACAGCTAAAATGTGATGGGATTGATTTTTAGTCTATGCTGAAAATGAGAGCAAGTGTTATGCACAAGGTGCTTGTGACTGGGGTCACCACTACAATTATTTTATCAACACAATTAAGTCTCAATTAACTGCAGTCACTAAGCACTGTAGTAAACACTGCAGCACAAATAACTGCTGAAAGTTATTTAAGTAATGTTTCTTGCTAAATACTTCTTGCTAAATTCTATATCCACCATGAACTGCTCTAATAAAAAGATATTTTCTTGAGAGACCTTTCTATGAAAACTGTTTTAGTCATTCTGCTCCACAACTACAATAAAATTAAACCTTACCTATGACTAGTCAAACTTCTAGAGTGCTTGTAAGACGGTTTTTGTTTGTGTTTATACTAAAGTAAATAAAAAGGCAAGTATACTTAAAGCACAAAAATGAAAATAATTGATTTCTCCAGCCCACATTTTTTCAAGTGTTTGTTTCAGAGGCTCAAACACTCCTCTTTTCAATCCTTCTCTTATATGCCTGCATGAAGCTGATCAGCAGGCTGAAACTCAGCCTTCAAGAATGTTTCACAGCAGGAAGAATTTATCATTTGATCTTTTCTTCTTCCATACTGTGAGGAAAGTGCTTCAATTTACAAAATAAAAAGGTATTTAAATGGTGAAAATCTATATTTAATCAGAGAAATAAACAAAAAAAAAAACAACAAAACAAACCCAAAACAAATAAAGCACCTAATAAAACAAGGAAAAGAAAGCTCCAAACAACTTCAAAATTTAGCCAGGAATTCAAAAGGATTTAGCTTTTCTTTTGACTATTCCCCTTTTCTCTGTATTTATAAGAATATTTTGACTAAATGAATAATGATATCAATAGCAGATTAGATAAATGGACAGAAGGTCCTTTCTGGAAATATATTTTCTGGAAATATATTTTTTCATCTTCAAAGTTACATTTTCAAAACCTTGTATGTATACATGTATAACTTCAGGATATATATAAAAATAAGAGTGAAAGATCATCACTGTATCTTTCACTATTTTTGTATTTTTAGTTCTCTTCTATATTATTCCTATCAAACATGTATCAAAGCTGTTCTGTTTTGCTTTTTAGAAAAATTTGTTCAGGCTTCCATTTCATCCAATGTCAATCTAACAGGAGAGAAGAGAGTGTCTATTCTGCTCTAGTGATAATATCATTACTTACAGAGCTAGTGTTTTTTTTCCAAAATTGTGTCATGTGTGACTGGAAAAATAAGATTCTTTATTTGATGATATTACCTTTAAGCTTCTGCATTGAGAATTACAATTGTGAAAACACAATGTATTTCCTTGTATATTTTTTAGCCAATATTATCATATATGCCAATACTTAAACAATTAAATTTAATGTAGATGCAGATAGATAAAAAACATAAATGTGGCAGGACAGCATTCTTAAAACTAGAGATGTAATGTTCAAAATGGGGATTGAAATATGGCTGTTCAAGTTCCTTATTTTCTTTTTACCCCTTTGTCCTCTGCCACTGAGATTCTTCTGTATCAGGGCTAAAGATATGTGCTGAAGAAAGTCAAAGGTGTATCCTGTGAATGGAAACAAAAATGTTTTCTGTTTTAGCAGAATATTAAGCTGTTCAGTCATAGCCAATAATAGATTTTTTTGCCATTAGAGCAGAAGTGTGTGTGAAAGGAGACAGAGAGAAAGACAGAAATTAACAGAAAAGTAATCTATTTCTTTATAGTTCTGTTTTGCTGTGTTTGATTAATTAGAAGAACCCTCCTCCCTTTCTTCTCCCAAATGGTTATGTTAAGGGAATGTGATATTAATTGGAAGTTCTTCTTTCCCCTCAGGTATCCAAATCGTCATAAGGCAAAATTAATCCTTCCTGTTAATTTGATTACTAATAAAAAATTACAGTTTTTATTTATTACTTAGTTTAATAATTAATTTCCCCCATCTGCTATTTGACAGCACTTAACTACACTGAGATGGGAATCTCAGATATTAAGATGGATTGCAGATGGATCTTTGCCAATTTATGTCAGAGTAAAATTGGTCCTGTGCACAAGCACAGTTCCATTTTTTTAATTACCCTATGTAAACCATAGAAAGTAGGACACGTTCTGGCCTCATCAAAAAGATTGTTGAAAGTAATGCTGGAAATCACTGAAATAGAGTTCAGCACAGAAATAGTTCAGAGGTTTTTAAAGGAATTTAACTAACAAGTTAGATGCCTATTTTATCAGTTCATACTCTAAATAATCTTTTCCTTACTGCTAATTGTAATCTCTACCGAAAGAAGAAAATCAGGTCAGTTGAACTGAGAACAATGTATCTGCTCTAGGGAAAATATACACATATGACTTTATGGATAGATACAGTCTATACGTATAGATACAGGTTTATCTCCATATCTGTAGAGATATATGGAAACAGACCTATACATATGTGTATATGCATATGCATATATACCAAAAAATATATGTATTTATTTCCAAGAAGACACAAGGTCCCTATTTTTCACCTTGCTCACATGGGATACCTTGGAAATTATAGGAAAACATTATTTCAATAATGGATACTAGTTTTGAATTTGATGTTAATTTCAAATTCAAAACTAAATTTTACTTTGCCAAAAGGCAAATGAAGCAGTATAGCATTCCAGCTTTCTCACTATTCACACAGTGTAAACATGTAAAAAATGTTGTTAACACTACCATTAAATACATATACAAAAATGAAGACCAAATTGATATTCTTATTTACATTTATTCAGATGTAGAAAATTCATTACTCTTGTATGAATAAGCTCAAGGTAAACAACCTTTATACAAAAAAAATTTCATTTTGATGAACTAACTTAAATAGGACTCAGAATCAAAGGCCAAAGTAAAATATTCCTACTGACTCAGGTCTAGATCATCAAAGCGGCCTCAGTAACACAGATGGAGTATTTTTTTATGGTTGTCTTTTACATTTCAGAAAACTGAGATTTTTTATATTCAATGTTCATACTTCTTTTTTTTTTCCAAATAGCATCTTCTTTCCTCTCCCACAACTTTTCATTAAGAAATTATGTTGGTGTCTTATGAAAAAATAAAAAAACCCACTCTTCGCTAGATTATTCAGGCTTCATTTAGCTTATAAAACATGTTCTGACTAGGTTCGAAAGCACAGAATATTATGCTCATAGGAAAAAGTTTGATAGGAGGTTTTCCATTCAACTCTATGTGCACAGTGGAGGAGAACAAGTTTCCTATTTCTATATTCCAGTTCAATAACTGACAAGAACCAGTTTATCATCTTTCCTAGGCAGGACAATTAATCATAGTCACCTGCAAATGAGTGCTTGGTTCCATGAATTTTACTGAAAATTTGTCTGTGTGGGTTTTTTCTTTCCATAAAATATGTGAATTCTACTAAGAATTAGAAAGGAATCTCACTGGTTAAAATGCAGTAGGAAAGTTAGACAAACCTGACATGGCATGTCTAATCTTTGACATTGAGCTGACAGAAAAGTATTAAAATGTTCTGCTGGCACACAAGAAGGAACAGAGATATTTGTTTAGATGGTAGATAATTTTAGGATCTGATAATACCATTACTAACTTGCCATAGGCTTGAAAACACAAACAATCTGTGCATCAGCCACTGTTCCTGGCACATCAGGGAACATTTGTTAGTCACATGCTGTAAAAGCATGTAATAAGACAATAAATAATTGTACACAGAAAAGATGGTAAGTGGTAAAAAGGGTTTAAGATAACTGTATTTGACAGTTCAAACTAAAACTGACATAAACGTGCACCTCACATAACATTCCAATTTAGCAGCAAATGAGCACAAAAAGAAAGTCTAGGTAGCAAGCAATTCTTCAGAAAAACAAGTGCATAATGAAAGGTAAGCTACGCCTCCACTTGCTTCAGTATTTTGTACACTGATATTGCCTGAAGAAGATGAGAAATTCATAAATAAGACAGCAAAAAAATCATAGTATTTCAGATATTTGAACGTATTTAATGATTGCATTTACATTTGGGAAATTACATAGCATTTTTCTTTTGCGTAATTTCAGAAATTAAAGTAGGAAACAGACAAAATCAAATTGGAGTTTACTTGGCATTAGAAGTTGAATATAAGCTTCTTTTAGAGATGTTTCGCAGAATTTTCTGATTGTCGAGTGTTTGTTTGTCAATGACATCCGCATCTTTCAGCTCTTCTCTGTTCTCCCCTCCAGAGAAGAGTTAGCAGATCTCAGATATATTGCAGCAAAACCCAGCTTACCTCTGTCCTGTACTCTAGTGGGGAGGAGAATCACAACATGATATCCTTTTTTTTTTTTTAAATAAAGTTTAATATTTTCCATGAAATTAAATAGTTTCAAAAGAAAGTATCCCCTGCTTAAAATATTTTAGTTCCCACAAGTCTAGACACTCTTTTATTTTCTCTTGAGAAGTGATTCATTTAACCCACATAGCTGAAAGTGGTAACAGGTACTGTTACATATGTGACGCTCAAAGACAAATACAAGGTTTCTGTCCAATATGAAAAACTAAATAAATTCCAAGATAAATAGAAAAAAACATTTAATTGAGGTAGGTTAAATAAAATACATGATATAAAATATACACTTATCTATGTGTATGAATAATATATACTTACATAAAAATTCAATTCATTTGTATCAAATATTACACATTATCTGGCTACCCATAAGCTTTACTTTTACATTATTTTTGATTCATTTGTACTTTTACAGATGGATATATAAAATGAAAACCCAAGTGGAAGTCTGGTCTGTGCTGTTAGAATGGAATAGAATGGAATAGAATAGAATAGAATAGAATAGAATAGAATAGAATAGAATAGAATAGAATAGAATAGAATAGAATAGAATAGAATAGAATAGAATATTTTCAGTCAGAAGAGACCTATGATGATCATCCAGTTCAAATGCCTGAGCATTTCAGAGTTGACCAAAATTAAAGCATGTAATTACGGGCATTGTCCAAATGCCTCTTAAACACTGACAGGCTTGGGGAATCAGTCACCTCTTTTGGAAGCCTTTTCCATATTTTAACCACTCTCTCAGGAAGTAATCCTTCCTAACAATTGGGGAGAGGAGTCCTATGATGAAGTGAAATTAATTCAGATGTTTGGTTTAGTCACAGAAGTAAAATAGATACATATATTTAATTTGACTTTTTTTAAAAAAAAAAAATAGGAAAGGAATCATGTTAGTGTTAGAGTATCTAGTTTTCCTGACTAGGAAAATTTGTTAATTTCAGTAGCTGTGATCTAGTAGCTTAGAAGATGCTACTATGCTGATCTTTCCCGTTAATGACCTTATTAATAACTCAGACTAAATTACTTTTAATATTTTATTACTGCAAGGCTACAATATAGTAAGCTTTGCTGACCCCAGCTTGTGACTTCAGTTAAAGTATTTTTTTAAATAATTATTTTCTGAGTTTTAAATCATAGACTATGACTAGAATGCCTGAAGTGAAATCTGGTAAAAATAGGCAATTCTTGATGTACTAAAGGACGTTTACAAGCAAGGTCAAGAAAGAAGATGCACAGGAATACAACAGGATTTCTGCAAATATACATTGGTCACCATGAATTTATTAGGTATTTATATAAAAGTATGAATTTTTATCAACATGCCTATCAACAGAGGATGTAAGATTTTTTCATTAAAAACACATAAGCATTTTTAGCTGATTTCAGTGTTGCTGAAGAATAAGTTTGGATGAACCAAGCAGTATCTCATGTGTGACCTTTTTCATACACAGCTCTCGGCACAGCTGCTTATTTGACATTTAGTAATGTCACAGGAGTCAATTGCTCTTTTTTTTAAATCATTATTGAGTTGGTTTCTAATATCAGCTCCTTACGTACATGTGCCCATTTACATTATTTTCATCAGCCTTTTTTGGTCCATTTTTCATTCTGAGGCAATATGGTGATATTTCTCAGTAATGTTGCAAAAGCAATAATAAAGACATTGTGCTGTAGTTAAATTTTGGCTTCCTGTTGCTCATCTTGCATTCTTTACACACGCAAACCTCCTAAAATCAGGAGAAGTCTGAATGCCTGAAAAATGGAAATCATCTTTTTCATCTGCATGCAGCAAGTGGATCCTGACCACTGAGTGACGTTTCCAGCATATTGGATGCAGTTTCCTTATTAGCGGTTGGTGACTGTAGTTTTACACTTACAGATATTTGTATTTTGTTAAAATTAACCCTTAATTTTAAATATTTACATAAATAAAAACTAAAAAAGAAATGTAAAATTGTAACTAGATCATGTAATTGTAGTTCCTTTTTCAAAAACAATAATTAACTGAGTATCAGATTTTCAATTTGAACTCATCTATTAGGGAGTACCAGCATTGAACTAAAGCAAAATAGGTAAGAAAATAAATAGGTAAGAAAGAATAAAAAGTAAAGAAAAAGTGTAAAGAAGACATTCCACTTTATAAAACCAATTCCATCAATGGAAGGTGCTTCTCCAAATAGAACCATAAGGTTCTCATAGGTTGTTTTTACTGCTTCATCCTGCAAAATCCCTTTTTTTTCACTGCATCTACTCTCACAACCAAGACACTGTTAAAGTTTCTGGGAATGGGTGAGGGGAATTAATAATTGGATCTACGGCCCATTTCCATCCAAACAGTCATTCCCAGCATTCTGTTCCCTAGACAGGCTCCTTTTAGCAAGAACTTGCCACCAGTATTTGTTCCTGGTGCAGCCCTCCTATGAGGAGAAGCTGAGAGTTGTGATCATTCAATCGAAGCTGAGAGGGGATTTCATTTATGTGTATACATACCTGAAGATACTTCAGTGCAAATAAGACAGAGCCAGGCTCTTCTCAGTGGTGCCCAGTGACAGGACAATAGGCAATGGGCACAAAGTGAAAACCAAAGGTTCCCTCTGAACATCAAGTAAAACTCCTTTACTGTTGGGCTGACCAAGCACTGGCAGAGGCTACCCAGAGAGGTTATGGAGTCTCCTTCCTTGAATATAATCAAAAGCCATCTAGACGTGGTCCTGTTTAATGGGTTTGAGGTGGCTGTTTTAGATGAGAGGGGGGTGAATCAAGTGACCTCCAGATGTCCTTTCCTCAGCCATTCTTTGATTCAATGATTCAGCAAGTTAAATTCATTTGATCTGATGATCACAGCTAGCACAGGAGTACAACTTCCATACATACTGGAACAAGAGGGACAAGAAGACCTTAGCATTCACACATATTTTTGAAGATGTTTTGGGAAAAACTTCGCTCTATCAAGGAAAACCATTTTAATATTACAAGCAGAATCACAAGAGAAAATACTGAGTTCTTCGTAAGATTCTGTATGATGTTATTGGATACTTTTATTCAGCCTGAAGTCCTTTTACGGGTCCATAAATATTCCAACACCTCACAAATTGATATATTATCTCTACAGAACAGACTTGAAAACAACACATTTCGTAAAACTGAGTCCCATAATTGTGATACTGAAACAAAAAATGCAGAAACATCTTACACAAATATGGACACTGTAAGGAGTAATCAGGTGAAAAAAGACATAGAGGTCACTTATTTGAAACTGAAGATAGAAATATTGAAGTGTAATAAGCTATCCTGATGAAAATAGAACTCTAACTTCTGCAGAAAAAGGGAAAGTTTAGACTTGATGTTAGGAAAAAGTTCTTCGCTGAAAGGGTGATCGGCCATTGGAATGGGCTGCCCAGGGAGGTGGTGGAGTCACCGACCCTGGAGGTGTTTAAGGAGAGATTGGATGAGGCACTGAGTGCCATGGTTTAGATGATGGTGTTAGTGTTGGTGTTAGTGTTGGGTTATGGGTTGGACTCGATGATCTCAGAGGTCCTTTCCAACCTTATGATACTGTGATACTGTGATAGAAATGTGTATTTGCAGTTGTAAAATTTTTAACCAATTCATTATAATTTGACAGATTTTAGTATTTTATAAAAGGAGACTCATTGATCCGTGCAAAATGCATTCTTAAACAAGAATATGAAGATTTAAGTGACTCATAACTTTCTGCGGTGCCTAAATACAAAATTCAGATGATCAAATCTACTTTAAACTACTGCATATATTTTGGCTTAATTCTTATAGTGTCTTATTGCCAGACATTAGACTCCTGCGTTTCCTGATATTAGAAGATTAAGAAAAAGATATAGTATTACATTGTGCAACATCCAAGCGCACCTCCAGCAACAGTGTAACAGGTACCATACTGAAAAAAGGGCACTCAAATTATTTTTGTGATACATTTAAATTGGGAATGCTATTAAAATCCTTGAGAGATGCCATACATTCTTATTAGGATCATGACAACCGCCATTACATAAATAAGGAAATGTGACCTAATGACAGATGATGAAATAAAATATCTGACTGAAATATTTGTGGCATAATTGTGAGACAAAACAAAGCAAAGAAAAACAAAAGCAATACCATTGCTGTGTAACTTGAGGGCAGACATTCATGTTGGTCAAAACAAGTATCAGAACATAGAAAGAAAAGCTGCATTGTAATACAACAAACATGAACAGGGTAGGAAAGCTGCATGTGTATTATGCAAAAACTGATGACGATAACACATCAAAATGTAACCTTTGTTCAACTTTGAAATTTACAGATAACATGGCACACTGTTGCTACCTATAAATGTAGCAGGAGGGAAACAACTCACTTTTACTGAAATGGGAAGAATGACTTAAGTGAAGAAAAGAAGTTGGATGAGAACTGGTGGGTATAAACTGGCCATAGAAAAAAGATTTTTCTGGAGATCATGGAAATTATTAACTATTTTTAAAATGAATTTTTACTAACTGATCATATGGAATTGCTATTCATAGTAGCAAAAGTAAGTTGTTTCACAAATTCCTTCTAAAGCCATGTTCCTCTGCAATTTATTGACTAACAAACCCAGGATGAAATTGTAGAAACCAACACAGCACTCTCAGGTTATATTTTTTTTTTCATTTTCTTAAGGAAAGGTTTATTATAACAGCAATTTAGTTATGGACTTACTTGCCTCAGGCATCACTGAAATGCCAGAACCATATTTGAAAAAAGGTCTAAAGCATGGAAAAGGTCACTTTTTAATGGAGTAGACCACCTGGAGAGGCAGAATAAAGGATTTAAGAAGGAATAGTTCTGCAAAGGCACAGTTGCGTTAGTCCAGGTACAGCTAACTAAGATGCTAAGTGTATCTGAACTATAGCTATGCTCTTAATAAATAAGTATCTAAATTTTGCAGGAACACAATATTTCATTTTATAATCCAGAATGCAAAACTTGGACAATAATTTTATAATACCATCTAAATAGGCCCCACATTGCTATCAGTTAGTTGAACTGAGTCCTTACACAAGTGGGGACAATATGGAAGGATCTTTGCTCTAGTCCAAGTCAAAAAGTCTTGATGTAGGGAAAGTTAAATAAGGAATACAGAAAGAATGGGCCACGGCATTTCTAGATTAAGATATACATAAAGCTGGATTGAAACAATGTTATTTTTGTCAATATATCATGAGGTCTTTTTTAAAAAAAGAAATAACTGGATTTACTGCTCTTAAAAAAAAAAACAAACTTCAAGTATTTCCCAAAATATTGTCAAAAATTGAGCAAAATTTGACTATGATAGCAGAAAGAACCGTATTAATTATTTCTATTTTTATATTGATTATTGAAAGGTATGTAGGCCTAATCTTTTTAAATCTTTGTTTTGATTATAATTTTTCCAGCATAAATTTTAAGTTAATAATGTTGTGTAAGTTAGCAATTTTAACTGGTTTTATGAGTGTAAATATTATTGTCATGGTGTTACATTCTCAGTTATACATATATTTTCACTGTTTATGAGGAACTTTTCATGTGACAATTAGAGGATAAGGTACTGTGTGATTTATAATGCAGAAGATTAAATCAAATAACCATAAAACCTTACGAATTTCAGACCCTCAGTTCTCCTAATCTGTTCAACTGTATTAAAATCACATTAAGTAATCCACAACCGTAGAAAAGGTTACAAAAATTGCAAAGCTCCTAGCAAAAGGTGAATGTCATGTACTAGGTACGAATTTTTTTTAAATTCTAATTTATTTGTCAATAAATGTGTTTCCATTCACCTTAAAAGTACTTTCAAAATTCCACTTAAACAAAATTCTCCTAATAGTTTCCAATGAAGAAGAATTATTGGGTTCTGGTTTTTGTGTTGTGTTTTTTTGGGTATTTTTTCTAGAAAAGCTAATTGAGAAAGAGGCATTGTACAATTCCCTTTACAGAAAAAAAGACAATGAAATAATGAGGATTCAATGTGATTTTAACCCAGGCATTCCTCTTTAACTGCAATTCCTTACACAATATTAGAGTTTTTAATTGGTGCCTTGCGTTTTTCCTCTTCATATCTCACTCTTTGTGATTTACTGAAAAGATTTTAAATGCTTGTTTTTGAACACTCTAAATGTACTTTATCCACTAAATATAACTATTCGGAATTTGATCACATTATTCAATGTGAAAGAATTTTGAAATAAGTGGATTTAATATTCATTAACCTGAAAAAAGTTGAGAGAAATTAAAAAAAGATTCTTAAAGTGAATCTTAGAGAAGCCATTTTGATCAAGGACTGTGTGTCTACATAGTGAATAATGAATAATGCTTGCCAAGCTGTTGAGGGGCTTCCTTTTCTGAGTTACCACTAATAAAGGAAGGGTTCTATGGAACTGATAATCAAGAAAGAAAATATAGATAAAGAATTGATAAAGAATTAAATATCTTCAGAGCATACTTCAAATCTTGCATAGTAACTATTGCAATATTCTGAAGATTCTTCATTTTCTCTCACTCCTTTACTTAGTTCCCTGCTTAATGTTCAGTTTCTCCTACTGAGTCACTAATTACCCAAAGTGTAAACAGTCTTATATGGAAATAAATATTTTACTTCTCTTCTTTGTTGCTATGTGGCAACAAATGACGTTTTAAAAAGCTAAATTGTTCACATTTAAAGTTTAAATATTAGTAACAAAATATAGTAATATAATTGTGCTTCATAGTAATTTAAATTGTTTGATTTCAAGAAATTATATTAAACAATAAGACAGAGATTGAAGATCTATTTGTGAAAAATTCGTAAGCAATAATGATTCACAAAAAAAAATTAGAAACAACTCATGAAGTTATGCCAACTGAGCATTGTTTCGTGTACTCTAGCCTCATTTCCTCATTTGAAATTTTTTAGGTAAGCAAACTCTCAGTCAGATTCTGGGAATCCAGCATTATAAGGACACCTGCCCCTTCTTGCTTATTAATGTTGAACTTCTCAAAAAAAGAGAAAAGGGTGGTATCTAAGCTTATACACAATTTTAAGTATTCTTACTTATCCCTTTGAGTTTCTTTCATGCTGTGTTTAAATAGCACTTTTTTCCGGAGAGATTTGGAAAAAGAAAAGTATTCATACAAGTCCTTGTTTGCATAGACAGCATGCATTGGAGGAAAGGTCACGGGATTTCAAATTCTAAAATCTACAGTAAAGTTTAATCACAAAATTGATCAATTCAAGATTTAGTCAGGTAGAAACTTCTCAGTTGTGCACAAACAATATTTTTCTTTTTTTTAAGCCAGGTATAAATTCTTAACAGTTGAAGTGAATGACTTCAGGAGATCCTTTAAATAATAACAGATCCTTTACATAAGTATAAGGAAGTATTTGGGGTTCTTTAATATCAGCAGGCACTTTTCCCTAACATTTCACGAAAGATTGTCTGCTAGAACTTTAATATCGGTTTTTAAAAACACGATTGTCTTCTGAAAAACAAGTAGGCTTAAACAAGCCCATCTTTTGTTCAAATTGGTGGTATGATCAAAGACTAGAGGAATAAAACCAAAAGTTTTCAGATATAAAAGAGAAATTATGCTCTACACCTCTGAAAATGTGTAAAACTAAAATATACACAAGACTTAATTACAGAAAATTCCAAAATACAACTGAGGGGGACAAGTACTAGTTTCTGAAGGCTTTCAGTTCATAGAATGATAGAATCATAGAGTAGCCTAGGTTGGAAGAGAACTCACAATATTCAAAGAGATGTTGAATGGGGCTCCAAGCAACCTGTCTATTTGAAAATGTCCCTACTCACTGCAGGAGGATGAGACTAGACTACCTTTAAGCCTCCTTCCAGCTCAGGCCATTCTATGATTCTATGATTCAAAACTCATCTGGTCCAGTCTCTCATGGGAAGAAAAAAATTTCATTTCTTGATAACCTCCAGTGATGACCTATCTACCACTTCCCCGGGGAGCTTGTTCTAATGAATGATTCTTCCTATTGCAAAAAAATTCTTTCTTATGGTAAGATGAGACCTCTCCTGGTACAACTTGTATCCATTGTCACTTGTTTTCTCCATGTGACTGTGTGTGAAGAGAGAGCCTCCTTCCTCTTTGTAGCTGCACTTTAAATACTGGAATACCATGATGAGATTCACTCTGAGCCTTCTCTTCTCCAGGGAGAAGAGGACTGTCTCCCTCAATCTCACCTTGTAGGGCAGGTTCTCCATCCCTTTGATCATTGTAGTCACCTTCCTTTGGGTCCTCTCCAGTCTGTCTATCTTGAATTGTGGGACCCAAAATGGATACAGTCCTCCAGGTGCAGTTTTACAAGAGCTGAGTAAATTTGAATGATTATGTGTCTATATCTCTGTTAGGAATGGCTCTGCAGATGCAGATCTGGGTCCGATTTGCTTTTGTTGCTGCAGGGCCGCACTGCTGGTTCATATTCGGCTTGTTGTCAACTAGGACCCCTAGTCTCTATCAACAAGGCTGCTCACAAGCCACATGGATCCTAGTCTACACTAGGTTTCTTTGTTGGTTTTGTTGTTTTATTTTTTTTCTGTACAAGATGCAGGACTTAGCCTTTGTCTTTGTTTTAACTACATACAATTCTTGCTAGTTCACTTTTCTAGCCTGTCCAGGTTTCTCTGTAAGATGATGCTCTTTCCTCACGTGTCCAAATCGTTACCCAGTTTAGTGTATTCACAGACTTGGGGAAGGCGCTTTCATTCCCAACATCCAGAAGAGAATGGGACCCAGTATTGACCACTGGGGGACCCTATTTGTGAGAGGCTGTCACTCAGAGCTAAAACCATTGATCATCACCTTCTGAGTGTAACAAGTTAGTCAATTTCCTACTCATTTCATAGACCAGCCATCCAATCTGTATCTTACCACTTTGTTTAGGAGCAGACTGTGGGAATCAGTGCCAAATGCTTTGCTGAAATTCAGGTAAACAATATGTACTACTTTCCCCATGTCAACAGAAATTGGAATCCCAAACACCATTACAGGCTGGGTGGAAAACAGCTTGAGAGTAGTCCTGAAGAGAAGGACTTTAGGGTGTTGGTGGATGAGAAGCTCAAGATGACCCAGCAATGTGTGCTCTACTCTGCTCTTGTGAGACTCACCCTGGAGTATTCAGTTCTGCAGTCCTCAGCACAGGAAGGACATGGAACGATTAGAGGGAGTCCAGAGGAGGGTCACGAAGACAATCACAGGGTTGGAGCTCCTCCCATATGGGCACAGGCTGAGAGAGTTTGACTTGTTCAGCCTGGAGAAGAGAAGGCTCCAGGGAGACCTTATAGCAGCTTCCGGTACTTAAAGGGGGCCTACAACAAAGATGGGGGGGGGCTTTTTATCGTGGAGTGCAGTGACAAGTTGAGGAGTAACAGTTTTAAGCTGAAAGAGGGTAGATTTACTTAGATATAAGGAAGAAATTTTTTACTGTGAGGGTGGTGGCGCACTGGAACCGGTTGCCCAGAGAAGTCATGAATGCCCTGTCCCTGGTGGCGTTCAAGGCCAGGCTGGATAGGGCTTTGAAGAACCTGATCCAGTGGAAGGTGTCTCTGCCCCTGGTGGGGGATTGGAACTGGATGATCTTTAAGGTCCCTTCCAATCCAAACCATTCTATGATTCTATGAAATATTTTTTTGTGGAAGATGATCAGGTTAGAAAAACATGATTTGCCTTTGTAAAGTTTGTGTTGGCTTTTCCCAGGCACTTGCTTTAATTGAATCATAGGATATCCTGAGCTGGAAGGGATCCAAAAGGATTTTTGAGCCCAGTTGCTGACTTCACCCAACTCACCTTAATGTGAAAATATCAAACAATATATTGTCTATGTCCTATCTAAAATATGTAACTTCTCATCTTTTTTTTTTAAAGTAATGTTTCTAGAGTGTGGTGTTGATAACTGTGTCAATGCATAAAGGTGTAGGCTGTACTATTATTGTTATTTTACTCTATGTATGTAGACTATATTGAATGTAGCAACAATTCTTTTGCCAACTAATACTAACATCACTCATTTTATTCAGTGTTCCTTCGAGTAGTGTGTTCTGACTGACTGCACACATTAATAGCGTATTCATGCCAAATTGGAAGACTTTTACTTTGCAGTGAGCACTCCTCAGCCCCAAAAAAGTAAAATAAAAAAAAGAAACAACACACTGTTCTTAATAGGTAAGAAAAGGTCAGATTTTCACATAAATAAAAATGCTGTATATAATGATTAATTTAAATGAAGCAGACTAATATTGCTGTAAAGCCAGCACAAACAAGAGAAGATTCAAGCCTTTCAAGAAATATTTCCATTTAAAATACATTTAAGAGGAAAACTCTGTGGGATGTCATGAATTTAAATAGATTGGTGGCCTCCATTTTAAAACTTTAAGATGGTGTATTCACCTTAAATATATCAGCACACGGAGTGACTATCATAACACTTGTGGCATTGCTATGAGTCTTAAGTTGCTTAAGGTAAGAACAGGATGACAATGTAACAAGTGACCTGTGTTTAGAATAAATATGGTAAAAAAATTGACTGTTTTCTCTTCTCCTAAGAGTTCTTAAATAAGAGTCTTATTTTTTTCCTTCTTTTTAGTCTTAATTTTTTCCCTCAGTGATAGATTTAATCCAGGTTTATAGAGAATTTCCCTAGATCATCAGCTGTTTCATAGTGTACTGGTCTCAAAAAGAAAAACAGAAGTCACAGACTGAAGCGCCAAAAATATTACTTTTCTGGTTTTGGTTGGTTTGGTTGGTTGTTTTTTGTTTGTTTATTAGTTTCTTTTTTTTTTTTTTTTTTAACAGTGATCTTAGTGACCTTACAGGATGTTTTGAGCACCGCTAAAGAAAATTATATCTCTGTTGAGAGGTATTTCAAGATGTTTTTCCTGGATCTAACACTTAAACAATAATTATAGCGTCATAATGGTTATTGAATCCGTAATTATTGTTCTAACACTGTGCTAATTCAATGCAGCCAGATTTCTAGTGCATTTCCCAGCTACAGGTCTGCTTACTGATTCCACCTTGGGCTGTGAGCCAGACGTGCAGTATCCTTTCTCCTCTTCTGCCTGAGGGAAAATCAAGTACTGAGGCCAACTAGGAGACAAAAGATTTGTCTACATTAATGATTAAGAGTGCAGCAAGAGCTGTTTTTACCAGTGACTTTATATGCCCTGAAGTACAGTACTCTTAAAAGAAAACAAAGCTTGAAGACTAGGTACCATTGCAAGTACCCCACATTAAAGAGGAGTCGAGTTGCTTCATCCCAGGGGAAAATACATTTCCTCAGCACTCCACCAGTATTTTAGCTCTACAGATGCAATCATCTGTTAGTGATGGCAAGGCAACTTGGACAAAAATCTATTTCATATTCCCTGTGAGTACAGACACAGGGTAAAAACCTAGGTAGGACACCTAGAAAAAACTTTGTTTTCAGTAAACCAGTAAGGGGGACTTATAGTCCTAGAGCCATAACAGACTTCATCAAATCAAGTCCTGGTCCTTCCCTTTTAAACTGCACAGGGTGCTGCTGTAGATGCACCCATAATGCAGTTGAGCTGGGATCCAGACTTGCACAGGGCATTTCAGCAAATGCATGTCAGACAAGTTGATTTCTAATTATATGTTTTCAGCAACATAAACAAGTCTTCTTTTGCCAGTAAAATAATTACAATGAGTAAGAAATTAGTTGCTAACAAACTTCTGATATTGGTGACAGTTTGAATCTAGATTAATTTTGACTTAATAAACATCATTTGTGACTGCCGACAGTAATTACAGGTAGCTTGACAAATGAATGCTCTGTCATGCCTTAGTGTACATTCTGCCATACATTTCTTATTGACTGACAATTAGGAAAACAGGTCTACAGCTAGGGTTTTCTGCTGGTTACATTTACTAAGTCTACCAATAGTAAATTTGTTAAGTGGAAATGTGTTCTGGAAATACGTGTTTTCTCCTCATCATGCCTCAAGGGACGCATTTGAACTTAATAGCCTTATAGCTAGTATTCATATGTGGGTAAATATTCACAAAACAATAAAATCAAAATATTAAAGTGGAGACAGACCTACTGCCAGCAGACTTTTTGAGGCACATATGTAAGGGAGACACAGTGAGCAGGATCTTACTGAAGAATTTCCAATATAAGGATGCAAGCAGACACAGCAGATAATAAATACGAAAGGCTTTCTACAGTTTTCTGATACTGAATAAAAATCCTGAAGTAATGGTAACAAACAACATTTGAAGAGATCTGCAAAATTATTAATTATATTGATTCATACATTTATCATTTGACAGGAATGGTGGTGATGTTGAGAGTTTTCTTGGGCATACAGATTTACATATCTTCCAACATGGAAGCAGCAGAACTAAAACATGTTTACTTTCTCTGAATAGCAGATAGTTGGAAAAATGTTGTAGTATGACTCTTGAAATACTGAAATTGTATTTCTTCTTTTTAGTCTGGAGAATCTGTCTAATGTTTGGAGAAGAGGAGGATGATAGGAGATCTTATCACTCTCTACAGCTACATGAAGGAAGGCTGTAGAGAAGCAGGTGTTGGTATTTTCTCCCAAGTGACTAGAATTAGGACAAGAGGAAATGGCCTCACATTGCATCAAGGGAAGCTTGGATTGGATACTAGGAAAAAATTATTTACTGAAAAAGTGGTAAAGCATTGGAGATGTCTGCTCAGGGTGTAGTCACCATCCCTGGAGGCATTTGAAAAATGTTTAGACATGGCACTTCAGGACTTGTTCTTGGGTTGATGGTTGTATTTGATGACCTCAGAGGTCTTTTCCAACCTTAATGATTCTATTATTCTATGAAAAACAACAGTATTCTAGAACGGTGCTTGAAATGCAACATATTTCTTCAAACAGTCACATCATAATTATCGGTTTCTACTCAAAGACAGAAATTTACTTGGCTATATATTGCTTTTAGATTTTGTTAAACCAAGCAAAAAGGACATTTCACCAAATTCTGGCTCCTTAGTGAATGGAATTTAATTTAGGGAAAAAGTAAATATTATGGGAACAGTAACTCAACACCCAAATCTGGTACTGTCTGTAAAATACCATACAAAAGGAGAAAACATTAGTTTAATTCTTTTAGAATTATGAGATGGCACTGAGATTACAGGGAGCTCTTGAGGTTTTTATGATTGCTTGTTGTATGATATATTCTTCTTTTTTAGGTAGTTTCTCACAGAAAATAGTATTGCCCATATTCAGTACCTCCTACCTAGAACACATTTTTCCTAATTATGTCCTTTTACTCAGGAGTGAGTTTAGAATACTGCATATTAATGGCAGTAGAAACTCTGAAACATCAGGGATGGTCTCTATTCAAGCATGTTTATCTCTGTAAGGGATTATCATCGAAAATGTAGTGCTAAGCTGGCATTGAGCAGAGAGGAAGGCACTAGTCTGGCAAAGCCCACTAGAAGAACATTAACAATCTGCTACACCTAAGTTGGATCCAAATGGAGACACACACAAGGACATTAATAATTGCACTAGCAAACTTTCGCAATCTTAACTGCCCTGGTCTTTTCTTATCCGGGATGATAGGACTTCATTGTGTTTTGTAATATATGCAGTATAATTTCTGTGGGTTTTGGTCTTTACCTGGTTTGTTTCCTCTGTACTGCCTACAGTATTATAACTATCTGACAACCAACAGTACAAACTGACCCAAATTGTCAGACCATACCCTAGGAAGCTGTTAATTATTGTTATCAAAAAAGCTCTATCTCCCAGCCTTATTCTCTATTGCTTAATCAGCAGATTTTAAGATTTCTTACTCTCCATTCTACAGAGAAGACTCCTTGGAACTTAATTGCCAGTTTTAAAGTATTTAAGGATGTCTGAAAGAATTCTAGTCAGAGATCTCATCATGAAAATAATGTCACTGTCATGCTAAACGCAATAAAACTATTTTGAAGTGAAGGTTTCTCTGTGAGTACAGTAAGCCATAATATGGAATCCTTTATAGAGAGTAAATCTACACAATGTCATAGTTCCTTAGGAGATGCCCTTTTTGGTAAGCATACTGGAGCCACATATCCAGTTTCATAGGGGAAAGAAAAATGTTGTGTATTCTCAGGCCTCTGTGTTTGTGAAGTCATTCATTTGTGACACCTTCAGCTTCATCTCTAGTCCAAAGTCCTAGATCTATACCCTAACAACACAGGAATAGCAGCGAATTTAATCCTATAACTTCACATACGTTATATATGAAAAATATTTCTGTTAACTCTATTATTTCAGTATTTTAAAGTAATGAATGAGCTGCTGTTTATGTCCTTTTCGTTCAGATTGTGACTGGAGGTCATTAAGGATTCTTTAGGCAAGGGAGAAGATGCAGTTTCATTTCAGTTCTTTCAAAACTAAGATTATTTTGCTAATTCCTGAAGAATTTTTTTGTTTGAAGACCAATAAATTTGTTTTATACCTGAAAATAAACAAAGTTTTTAAAAAAAGTAATGAAAATACCTGTTCGCTTGACAGTTGGTCCTCTGAAGTGGTTGATGGGGGCAGGGTAAAATATGGCCCTCATGCAATCCATGAGGAGGAAGTTAGAGACCTGCTGAGCCAATTGGACCCTCATAAATCTATGGGGTTGGATGGGATCAATCCTAGGGTGATGAGAGAGCGGGCGGATGAGCTTGCTAAGCCGCTCTCCATCATCTTTGAGCAGTCCTGGCTCACTGGAGAGGTCCCGGAAGTCTGGAAGTTGGCCAATTTGACACCCATCCACAAGAAGGGCGGTAAGGATGATCCAGGTAATCACAGACCTGTCAGCCTGACCTCGGTCCTAGATAAAATTATGGAGCAGATAATACTGGGTGCAATCATGCGCCACCTGCAGAACGGCCAAGACATCAGGCCCAGCCAGCATGGGTTTAGGAGGGGAAGGTCCTGCCTGACCAATCTGATCTCCTTTTATGACCATGTGACTCGCCTGGTGGATGAGAGGAAGGCTGTGGATGTGGTATACCTGGACTTTAGCAAGGCCTTTGACACTGTCTCCCACAGTTGACTCCTAGAGAAGCTGGCAGCCCGTGGCTTAGATGGGAGCACTCTGTGCTGGATTAGGAATTGGCTGGATGGCTGAGCCCAGAGAGTGGTGGTGAATGGTGTCTCATCCAGTTGGCGGCCGGTCACCAGTGGTGTCCCCCAGGGATCGGTATTGGGTCCAGTCCTGTTTAATATATTTATTGATGATCTGGATGAGGGGATTGAATCCATCATCAGCAAGTTTGCAGATGATACCAAGCTGGGAGGAAGGGTTGATCTGCTAGAGGGTAGGATGGCCCTGCAGAGGGACCTGGACAGATTGGAGAGCTGGGCCGATTCTAGTGGGATGATGTTTAATAAGTCCAAGTGTCAGGTACTTCATTTTGGACACAACAATTCCATGCAGAGCTATAGACTGGGGACAGAGTGGCTGGAGAGGAGTCAGGCAGAAAGGGACCTGGGAGTGCTGGTTGACAGGAAGTTCAACATGAGCCAGCAATGTGCCCAGGTGGCCAAGAAGGCCAATGGCATTCTGGCCTGCATCAGGAATAGTGTAGTGAGCAGGACCAGAGAAGTTATTGTCCCCTTGTACTCGGCACTGGTCAGGCCTTATCTTGAATACTGTGTACCGTTCTGGGCCCCCCAGTTTGGGAAAGATGTCAGGATGCTGGAGTGTGTCCAGAGGAGGGCAACGAAGATGGTGAAGGGGCTGGAGCACAAGCCCTACGAGGAGCGACTGAGGGAGTTGGGGCTGTTTAGTCTGAAGAAGAGGAGGCTCAGGGGAGACCTCTTTGCTCCCTACAACTATCTAAAAGGAGGTTGTAGTCGGGCAGGGGTTGGTCTCTTCTCTCAGGTGACCAGTGGCAGAACTAGAGGGCATGGACTCAAGCTTCGTCAGGGAAAGTTTAGACTTGATGTTAGGAAAAAGTTATTCATTGAAAGGGTGATTGGCTATTGGAATGCGCTGCCAGGGAGGTGGTGGAATTGCCGACCCTGGAGGTGTTGAAGGGGAGACTGGATGAGGCACTGAGTGCCGTGTTTTAGATGATGGGTTGGTGTTAGTGTTGGTGTTAGTGTTGGGTTATAGGTTGGACTCGATGATCTCGGAGGTCCTTTCCAACCTTATGATACTGTGAAACTGTAAAATATAGTATTGTATGTGTAAGATCAAGTCCCTGGACCCCTCTGTTCCTCTTACCCCTCCTGCAACAGAACTGCTCAGCATGATATGGAATTTAAACATTCACAACTTGAATTATTTAGTAACTTTTCTATAACAAAAAGTACAAAGATGAGGACTAAGATCATTACTTATGTGGAGGAAGAAAAACATCTATTATTATTGTACAGTAGTTCTTAAAATTTCTAATGCTCTTCATTCTGTTTAGTAAAGAAAATGAGATTGCTGTCACTCTCCCTTTACATGCTTAGAAGACACATGCACTCCAAACAGCCTTTTGGATGAGGGTGTGAGAAAGTTGACTTCCTCTGCCATTCTGCCAAGGTCCACAGGACTCTTAAGTAAAAAAAGGATTGCCCTCAGATTCCCATGGTACGTGTAGTGGTTTGGTTTCAGGTCTTCCTTAAAAATGGCCTTTAAAGGTCTTCCTTAACAACGGAGGCCAGGATCCACGGAAGTATTCCATATCTTCCTTTAATGTAAGACGACATATAAATAAGGTGTAGATAAGGGGTACGATTTTTTTTATTCTTCCAGCAAGGTTGGGGAGCAGGAGGTCCCTGTGTTGGTCTTGTCTGCTGCTGAGGCCTGTGGAAAATTTTTCTAATGGATCAGATTTGTCTGTCGTGCTCTTCTCAGGGGAGGTGGTGAGATTTCACTGGTTCTATACTTTGTTAAAGTTACACCCTTTGTTAAAGGGTGTTGTGGGTGTGCATGCCTGTTTTGCTTTCATTCCTTTTTGTCCTTTTTCCCATTACCCTTTCCCTCTTCTTGGATATCCTCGCTATATGTAGTTCTTTATATTTCGAGATATATCAATTTAGAGTGATTTTGTTTTTTCTAGGTATTTTTTTGTTTAAAAAGGAGAAAGCTTTGGGAAAAGGGGCTTAAACTGAGTGTTAGAGAGTTTGGGAAAATAGCTCAAACTAGCTCAGTACAAGTAATTGAGTTCTGTGTCTCTTGATCTCACTAGAATATCCATCACACTCTTAAGAAAAAAACAAAAAAAAAGGAAAAAAAGTTTTTTAAATAAAAAAATCATTTAGTTTTCATTCTGTTAAATTATACACATCTACATATATAGATACACAGACAAAAATAAATTGCTGTTTGTTTGAAAGCTTCTGTTAAGTTTAATTATTTCTAAGTCAATAATATAACTATTATTGGAATTATTATTACTGGAAATAATCAGTGTCTCAGTCACCCTATCCCTGCTTTAACTTTATTGATCTTTGTTTCACAGCAGGTCAGATGAGATTCTTATAATTCATAGAACATAGAACTACATGAGCTGGAAGGGACCCACAAGGATCATCGAGTCCAACTCCTGTTCCTGCATAGGACAATCCCAACATTCACATCATGTGACTGAAGGCATTGTCCACATATTTCTTGAATATTGTCAGGCTTGCTGCTGTGACTCCTTCCCTGGGGAGCTGTTCCACCACCCACTATGTGAAGAATATTTTCTTAATATCCAACCTAAACCTCCCCTGGCACAGTTTCCTGCCATTCCCTCAGACCCTATAATTGGTCACCAGAGAGAAGAGATCAGTGCCTTCTCCTGCTTTCTTCGTGAGGAAACAGTAAACTCGTATGAGGTCCCTCCTCAGTATCCTCTTCTCCAGGTTGAACAGACCAAGTGACTGCAGCTGCTCCTCATACGACTTCCCCTCTAGACCCCTCACCAACTCTGGACACTTTTTGGTAGCTTGATGTCCTTTTTATATTGTGGTATCCAAAACTGAACACAATATTCAAAGTGGGGCCTCACTAGTGCAGAGCAGAATGTGACAATCACCTCCCTTGACCGTCTAGCTAGAAGGTCTTTCTTATGACCGTCTAACAAAACAAGGAATCACCTTGTGATTGACTTTGTGTCTCTGCTGGGAACTTTTCATGGGAAAACAGTGAAAAGTGGTTTCAGTGAACATAAAAGAAGTTCAGAGTAGCTCATCTGTCCTTACACCTGTGTTGCTGGGTATGAGTTCTGAGGCTGAAGAATAAACCAGATGTGTAGTGTTTTCTCTTACGTTTTTCTGTTTCATATACTATTCTTGTCACAGGTTTTGAATGACACTGATTTGCTTGTGTCCAAGTGTAAAGACTGTTTATAGCCTGTGGAGAAATGTCAACCACAGTATAAAACAAAAATGTAAAGAAATATCAATTAAAGCATAGGTAGAGGCTTGATCATGGTTTTGTAAATCTATTCTGCATATTTGAAAATGTACTGGATCAAGAAGCATTTAAAGTCCCAGATGTCTCACATAAAACCAGGAAAACTCAACATGCTTAGTTATACTGTTAAATAGTGGGTGGTTTTCCATATTTTTCTTTTCTGTGTTACCGAAAAGCTCTTCATGGTTTGATTTTTCTTCACTAGCAGCAGTGCTTCTCACCTGTTACCGAAAGGTTGTGACATAAACAAAAGATTATGACTCAAAAAGAGAGGAGAGAGTGCTATGTAAGTTCCTTATTTAACTGTCTTGTGATTGTGCAAAAGTCCTTGAGTAAACTCTTGAAAGCTTTCTTTAAAATAACTGTATTAGAGTATTCAATGGGCTTTCTTTTATTTAAGAGATTTAATCCTCTGTCAGCAAAGATATTTGAAAGCATTTTGTTGCCAATATAAATTTTTTCTCTAAGTCTACTTTCACTGTCTTTTTAAGAGATTAATGAGGCCAGTTTTAAGAAACACTTTGGCATGAAGAAGAGAATGTTAGCTTTGCTCTGCTACTTCATGAAGCCTAATGAAACTTTAACAATCAATAAACTTTACATGCACACTGCCTCAGCAACTGTATATTCTTGCTACTGGGACCACCCAGCATAAGGTTATATTTGAACACTGTGTGAAAAGAAGTGTTTAACTTACAAACAATAATTATTGTCGTAACATATTCAGAGCGTTATTCTGTAGGTTGAATAAGAACTTGTGTAATGAGAAGGCTTTTCGAAATCTTATAGTACTGTGGCTATCTTCTTTGTATTGGGTTGGGTCACACCAGGTAGACAATTCTGAGTCTTTCAGCATGAAGGGAAGGGAAAACTGTTACACAAACTTCAGTTTACTTGTGTATGTACACTTATATGGTCAACCAAAGCAAGACTACGAAGTCTCCACATGATGTATGGAATATAACAGTTGCAACTGAATATTAACTGCAACTCAATCAGCACAAGCTCAAATTCCACTGAAAGGAATAGTGTCCAAGAAAAACAGCAAAATACACTTTATCAAAGTTTTCCATTCTATGAAGTTTTCTGTTACTAGGATAATTTCATATTTCAGATGTGGACAATCTAGCTGAGATAACACCTTTTGAAGTTTCATCTTCCCTCCATCTTGCAGTTCGCCTCAGACTGCTATGCTTCATGTATCAGTGTGTTTTCAGTTAAATTAGGACAAACAGTAAGAAGGATTAAATTTTCAGATATTGGCAATAAAATAGTTGCAAAATCAAATCTTAGCTGTGAAATGGTCTTGAAAGGGAGAAAGTGTTATATATTACCCATAAGTGTTAGAGGAGCCTGGAGTAAGAGCAAGAAATGTGTTCATAAAAGCAAGGCCATTGCAACTTTTAAGTTACATTGCTTCAGTTCTGTTGCTTTCCATGTGTCCTTTTTTCTTTGTTTACTTATAGCTTTTAATAGCAGATTGTCTAATTTCTGCATTTCTGTTCATTTCATATGTAAAACCATATTCTTTTCACTCAGACCTCAGGACACTTAATGAGAATATTTCTCGTAAGACTCTTTCTGCGCCCATATAATATGACTGGCAGGAACACTGTCATCCGTGCACTTAAACAAAGTGGCAACTGTGCATCTCTGGGAGCTGATGAAGCCAACCAGTCTATCACAATATGGCATTTAACTACCAAGGTTTCCAGGTATATTCATAGAAGTAACTTCTGCTCGCTGTTATTCCAAAGAGATTCAAGTGTTTACTGGAAGGCACAGAAAATTCCTCAATTATTAAGAAACTTGACATCACAAGGACATAAAAACTGAGATAGCAAAGAACTTTTTCTGTCTCAATCACAAGCCAAGAAACTGCCTTATGACTTGGTCCCTCTGACAAACTGCCTCTTGCTATGATGGTATTTCTGTTACTCCTCTCAAGGCTCCCTGTGACACTGCTATGTAGTAATCACTGCAAATAGATATTAACTTCCCCCTATCTTTAAAATTGACAGACCAAACACTTCTGTCTGAGGCTCCTACTGATTGCACACAAAGTCAAGGCTTTTTTTTTTTTGAGATTTTCCCTTGAAGAGTGGATGCAATTTTTATGAGGCAAGATATTAAGAGATTCTCATCAGAAAATGCCAGTTAATATTATTATTATTTAAGATTATGCTATTAACTGAACATAAACAACTCACTTTTAATTATTTTAATTTGCTTGACACTTGAGTGTCTGACCAAAATTATACATGACTACATGTACACTCTGTCATATAAGTAATCAAGAAAAATACAGCAATGGTTAAATTTATACCTGTGCATATTTAAACAATACTAATTATTAATTTTCATTCTGGATACACTATGAATAGGATCAATAATGCAGATAGACAGGTGCCTCATACTTCAGAATGTTTTAATTGCTGAAGAATATTAAGTGGACATCTACCTAATTCAGTGCACTTGTCAATAAAAATACTAATCTATGACTTTTAATTTGAGTTGTCAGCAGCCACATGTTGAATCACTGATATATGTGAGACACCTCCGTATTTAGATAATTTTTCTGATAGGTCCAACATTTTGTGCTAATGAATACACAGGCAAATCAAACTGCAGTGGGAGATGGATGTGGATACACCTTCTGCTAACTCTCCAAGTCCACTTCAGGCTTCACTTGAAGTGATTGTTTTTCATATCTCAAAATCACCTCATTTTGTAGGAAAACATAGAAACTGAATTAATTTGTACAGGACTCAAGGAAACTATAATTTGGCACATACTGATGTTTAAAAATAAAAAAGAAAGATAAAACATCTAAGCATACAGCTGCTGATGCTATTCAGTGATCAGATCCTCACTATAGGATTCACCTAACATCTAGTTAGACAATAAAGAAAAGATTATATCTTCTTAAATCAAGCAACCTTTCAGATCTCCACAACATTTTACAATTGTTTATTGCAGCGTAACACCTATGTGTTCTGATTATAAAACCCATATCACATATTTAATCCTCAATAAGATCTGCTTATGAGTTACATCTCATATGCAAAACTTATTTTCCATTCCATCTTTTATATGATTGAATGCTGTATGAAAAAATATAATTACATTGGTTTACTTATTATTCTCCTGTTCATATTATACAAGCAAAAATAAATCAGTCCTCCACATTAAAAATAACAGAATATAGATATTCTTTGCGTTTTAACATTCAACAAGAAAAAAATATACCTGTGATAATTTATAAATACATTCTGAAAAAATTAAGGTTCATAGAAATCTGCCAATCCAAATTTCTGGACACAGCAGAGTTTAGCAACCTTCATTAGTTAAATGAAGATGAAGCATGGTTTAGAGCTTTGTGTACAGGCTCCTTAGCCGTACACTTGCAATGTAAAGCACTGGAGGGATTTGGCACTGTACAAGATAGAATAGCTGTCTCCACATCACTGCATACAAAATTAGGTGCATAAATTGAATTTTTTTTAATTGTTTTGTTAAGAGAATCCACTAATATCTTAAAAAGGTGTTGTTGGTAATTTTTTTTTTTAAATCTGGACATGGCTGAAATTGATAAAAACAATGAATTATCAGCGTACTCAGATTTCAGAATTGTCATACTGAAAACTAAATTTTTTAAACTTTGTGATTTTCACAGACATTAGTCCACTTACACATGCTATTATGACTGTTGTAAAAGCAGCAGATAATCCTGATCTCTATTAACTTAGCAGTAGTATATGACTTATTCATATGAATAGATGTTTGTCTGAAGTACTTTGCTGACCTGGTGAATATCATATTGGAGCAGTAATTGTGTTCTGCATTATAAACGAAATTAGAAAAGCCAGAAGGCATTGTTGATTTCCTTATTATGATGATGCTAACAACAAGAAGTTGGTTTTCTCTGTCTTTCACTTTTCTATGTTATATGTTTCCCATGACTGGCCATTAACACAACCCATCAATATAGGACATAGGTATTTTGATGACATCTAGGACATTGTAAGTTTATAAATAATCATGTTTTAAAAAGTTTGTTGCAACCTTTACATTCTGTATGTTATGTTTCAGAAAAAAATAGATAATTAGAAAACAGCCTGATTTAAAAATCTATTGAGTTTATCAATGATCTACTTTCCATTAGGCTATGATACGTATCTGAGGATCATTTTTACTGTTTACTAAACATTATTTCTTGCTCCACAAAATTAAAATTGGTTTATTTCCAGTGATACTACAGTTCACTCCCATTCTTAATCATCTCATGCTTAATCACGGTGATCATGAGAAAAAATTTTAGCTGAAAAAAGCCAAAGTAATAGTATTTGCTTGCATTAATAACTTTGGCTCTCAATCATAGTGACATCACTTACATAATTCTTTCTAATTTCCATTAAAGCAACAATTTATCCATGTGAAATGAGATATCAGTTAATAATGTTTAAAAAATAAACTGATGGAAGGCTTACTTTACTTCACCACATGATTTTATACTATGTCTGCTTCCCTAGAGTGATACCTGACATAGTACCTTTTCATTTTAAAAGCAAAAATCGGCCTTCTTACTTGATGTAAAAACTCAGTCTGACCACTGGACATGCCTTTCACTGTGAGAACTATATATATCTTTACCACACCTAATGTTAGAAAATGAGAAAAGTAGTATTTATCAATATGGATTTGCTTTATTAAATAAAGAAGACATTGATTTTCTTTATAGAGTGAACAATAACAAATAACAGTTTCTATGCTTTTGGTGAATGGCTGGGAGGAGAGCTCAGGGGCACAGTTTTTACACAGCTAATTCGAGTGCCAGAATCTGGTTTGGCAGCTGACCTGCTCTGTGTTCAGCATGAAACAAATGTACAAATCTTGCAGCTGCTTGGCATGTGTCAATTTGCTATTTTTCCTCCTTTGTAGGAGGTGTGCGACTTTTTTTTTTTTCTCTATCTACACTAGGACTTCATCCTGTGGCCTGACAATGCCACGCACGGAAGTTTTGCCCAGGAAGAAGTGTAGGAATGCATGCTGGGGTTGGTGCCTGAGCTAATCTCCCATATGGCAGAGAGCAGGAAGGTGCCTGGATGTGGACACGAAGTGGCTTGTGCAGAATCAGTCTGGCTGTCTCTGTATTCTCAGGTGTCTCTCTGTTCCCTATTGATGTCTCTTCAAATTTAAAGGTCCTAGCTTCAGACAGAATGATTACTTGGAAATGGAGTGAGCATCTACTGATATATAGCTATAGAATCTTGTTCTACAGAAATCCTAGATTTTTGCAAACTGTTGTAAATTACTAAATGAAGATATGAATAGAGGCATAAAGGAATGAACTCACATCACTGTTCTTTCAGGTCTCTACTCTTAGGACACTCACCAGCCAAAAGCATCTTATGCCCATCCCAGAAACACATGCTAGGTCATGTAATATTCATGCACAAATTAGACTTCTCCAGCATAGGAATACTTGCATTTGAGAACAAAGTAAAAATCATCTCATCAATTGAAGTCAGCTGCAGGTATCTGGCAATAAAATAAAATATTCTCTCTGTGTAACTTAACCCATTGCCTGTCTCAACTAACAAATCAGAAAAAAATAGGGGCCATGGCTTCAAAGTAAGGCAGCACAGCTCCACTGACTAAGCCAATTTCAGCCATCTGAAGCTAGTGTTCTGTGAAGCTGAAATTGTTCACTTGATTAATGGACCAACTGTGTAGCTCTTGCCTAACCTGGATTGCAACCAGAGTCTCTTTTGCTGTCAAATGCCAGCACAAAGTCCACAACCACGGGAATCTGTAATTTAACATTTAATGAGCTGAGAGACAGTACTATAATTTTTGCTACTTTGATAAATGCCTGAGTAATTCAATGCAAGGATTGTTTTCTGAGTTTTAAATAATGTAGAAACACTAGCCCGAGGAGGATAAAGTGAAAGAACTATGTAATCTGTTAATAGCATCTGTGTTTTGACCACTGACAGCAAACAGAGGAGCAAAACAGTGTGGCTGTATCAATACTAAGTACAACACTCTAGTTGAATGTGGAATTTGGGGAGATAAATGGTAATTTTCAATAGTGTACACTCCTAAACTAATGTGACTAGTAAGTCTACTATAACTTATAAAGGGATATACTTTTTTGCCCCCATACTTCCTCATAGTGCTGACTAGTGCTAGTAGTTATGCAGTAGTTCAAATATATTACAGCTGTTTTCACTTTCCATTAAGGTAGTTACCAACTATTTAAGTGAATATCTGATGAATTCCACTTATGAATAACAATATCATAAAAGGGGTCTATTTTAAGCAACACTATCTTTCCCAAGCATTGTGTGGCACCATTTTTATGACTTAATTATTTTGTAGGAATCTGTGGAATTTTTCGTGAGCTTTAGATATTATCACTGTACAAATATTCATAAAAAAGTGTCACCAGAACCGCAAGTGAGAATTACATTGCTTTTCAGCAGCTATGTTATTTTGAGAATTTAGGATTTGTTCCGGTTCCCAGTTTCTGTAAAGTATGAGTTGTTTCTGCACGCAGTTACTTTCCTGGTATCATTTTTTCATCCACCTACCCCACTAGCAGCCAAGGTATATTTTAAAAGATGGTTTCTACTGGTAAAATTGCTTTGACAGATGTGTATTGCCTGCCTTTGCTAAGTGAATGATCCAAAAATTCCAGAAACATAGGTAGACTTAGGAACATTTCAGTGTTGCATAAGGGCAGATCAGTCCAGCTTAATCTGCTTAATAGGTGTTTCACTCTAAGACTGAGACAGATGTTGAGACTATTATGAAAATAATTTTGATATAAAGTGCCTCATTTGAGGCTCTTTATTAGAATGTTTTGAACTAATTTCAGGGTAGTCACATAGACTGAAAACCTGTGGTCTGAATCCACTTATTGCTCAGAGACACATGTAAACTAAATAGAGCCCCAGGAAAAGATTTATAAAAGCAGATTAACAAGCAGACAGGAGAGACAGTAGTGATTTGGGGCAAAGCACAGCTAGACACACGTACTTATATGTTCACATGTGACCTCTCACTCTTGTTACAATAGCCTTCTCTTTTCCTATGCTTGTTCCTCCCCAAGTCACTTAAATCTCTCCCTTTCCCCGCCTCTGGTTCCTCCCCTAAACATCCCATAATATGACTTGTGCAATCCCCAAGTGCCTTTCCCATGCATCCCATTATTTGGTTCTTCTGCCTTCTTACAACACAAACTTCTTTATAAAACTTAATATTCCCGTCATGGCAGCACCCAGTTGCACTATATTTAAAGTAATATCCTAAAATTTACTAAGATTTCAGAGGTTTATGTACACTTAGTGGAATTGATTGCATTTTCTAACTATGCAGTGTAACACAAAATAAAAAAAACCCTATATCTCCAGTTTAGCAATTCATGTTAAGCTCACTGCTATCCTAAAACAGCATACAGGACAACACAGCTCTTTAGTTTATTATGCCTTCTCTTCCATGTTAATCAAGTCAAGATATAACTGTCTTAGAAAAAAAAGCAACTGTTCAGTTCTCAACTTTGTTTGATAAACATTTATAAAATATGAATAAATTCGTTTCCACGAAGCATATATTCATTCATAGTTTTGAGATGTATTTTATATATATATTATACTTTATTTATATGCATATTCTCTATATAGAATAAATAGTTTAGATTATCTTTGTTTTCTTGTAGGTACTGAGCAGTTAGCCTTAGTCAATATTTTTCCGAAATCAAGCAGTCATCAAACAGACACATTTTGAAAAAGAAAGCTTTCTTTCTGAGATAATCAATTTCATCAGCTGGGGCAGATAGAGAAGTATAAATCTCAGTAAAATTGAATACTCAATAAAACCGCAAGAGTTGAAAACTCTGCTCTAACTGTATAATCAAAATCTTCCTCATAGGGATTTCCTAAAATCAAACTTTCCATGCTCGTTTCACTGAAGAAAGACGTTTCATTTTTGCTTTCACTCAATAAAATTGTATTATACCACACATATCCCAAAGTAAGAAACTGCACTACATTGTCACAGAACTGTAGTGATATTTAAGGTGTTTAGAGTTTAATATGCTAGCATCTGCTCAGAACAACCAGAATGATGACAAACCTGAAAGATGACTCTCTTTCCTCATCCACATCTATTGGGAATCTCTGATGGATGAAAGGATGACATTTACGACATCAAAATAATGAGAAAAGATGAACTGACAGGTTTCTGTAACCAGAAGGTCAAATGAAATTCCTTACATAGTATACTTATTGGATTCACAAATAGTGAAACGGTACTATACAGCTCTGCTAAACCTCAACCCCAAAGGAGATGTTCAACAATCTTACTTCTCAAACAGTGTCCTTATCTCGGAATGTACCTTCTGTGAACCTGCAGCAAAGAAAAATTCCCGAGCACTTAAGAATGGAAGTCTTAACTCACTTTAGAGAGAAATGCATTGACCAGTTGGGAAATCATGCAGATCATGTCTGGCTTAGTTTTCTTAAGAATTTCATTCATATTTTGTGCTAAATATTGACTATTCAACAGGCTTTTAAAATCAAGGTACTTAACTGAAATGTCAGGATGTTACCTGGAAATACGAATGTGAATCATTAAAATCTTATTATTTTATACCTTACTAAATGAAAAAGAGCCTTTTCTGTTGCTCAAATATTTAATATAGAGAACTGAAGAGAGACTTCATATTACACACAACTAGTATTACATAATAACTGGGTTTTTTCAGTCTTTCATCAAAACGGTGGTCTACTGTACTGCAATACATTTAATGGTTAAAAACACATTTGTCAAATAGGAAAAGCAGTTCTGCCTTTTTTAGTATATTATTCTTTCATCTTCGTTTATATGGTAATCTTAGTTAATCTCAGTTAATGTGAATAAATTCTGATCTATTAGAAAAGTGTCTGAATTCTAATTGCGAATATAAAGGCATTCATTCTTTTAGGGTGGCAGATGTGCTCAGAGCCTTATACTTTTATTAATAAAGAAAGCGATCCTTTTCATTAAAATTTTAAATGAAAGGAAATCCAGACAATCTAATGGTTTTTGCCTCTGATTGCTACAAATAATTTCTTTTGAAAAGCTATAGAAATAATTACTACATTCTCACCCAACTTCCATCACACCCTGAAAGTTTTCATTCCAAACACTCCCAAGCCCCAATTTAACAAGCGTCAGACCATAAGTAGAGACCAGCCATAAGGCATTTCAGATGAATCCATGAGACTTGCTGAACAATATAATGGCTCATGAATTTCCAAGATGGTAAACATGAAATGATACTCATAGGAAAAACAAAGTCCTAACTTTACATAAAAAAAATGGTGGGCTCTGATCAGACCATTGCAATCCGGACTGTTATGTTGGATTATCCCAAAGATTTTGCTGGACAGATCAGACCAGTAGCAGTCCCAAAATGGCTTATGCAGAGGGGAATGGAAAATAAACCAGACAGTGTTATTTTATACAGGCAGGAATGGTGAACAAAAGAGTGTTAAACTGTTGTATAAATGTGTAGCTAGTTTGTGTAGTTTTGATCCTCTTATCTCAAGATAAGTGTGGCCAGAAAAGGCCCAAGGAAAGGCAGGAAAGTCAGAACACAATCTTAGAATGATCAATTACTAAGAATCTCAGGCTGGAAGAGAGAAAAAATAATAGCAGATTAAAAATTAAATTAATAAATTTTATTTAATTAAATATTAAAAAATAATATAATTGTAAATTATGGGAATTAGATACAATTGTTTAGTGCCTTTCAGAGTGCCTAGTTCTTAACAGGTCTTCTAATGGAAGTATTAGATGGCAGGTTGAAAACAAATGCAGTTGATTCTTCACACACACTAGAGCTGAGATGTATATGTCCTTGCAGCAAGAGAATGTAAACCAAATTCATGCTGGCTAGTTGATTCCAAGACATTGCTGGTGGTTTAAGAAATTCCTGGGCCATAAATTTTTGGAGGATTGGGGAATATAGTGAGTAAATATCACTATAGGTTGCTCCTGAGCTATTTCCTAGGAAAATGGATCTTTGCTCTCATCCCAAATAGTTTCTCTAGTCCATTGGAATCTAAGTGTTATGAATTGATAGTACCAGGTTCTTTACTGGGAAGCACAGCAGAAGAGTGAGAAACAATTGTCAAGCATTGATACAGGGGAAAATTGTGACTGGATATAACAAAATAATATGTCACCAAAAGGATAACCAAGCTTTGGAGCAGTTGCCCAGAGAGGCTAGGAAATGTCCATCCTTGAGGATTTTCAAGAACTAGATGGACAATGCTGTAAACAGCTCAGTGTGAGTTCTGTATAGACCCTGCTTTGCACTGGGATGATGAACTAGGTTCCTCCTGATGTCCAGTTCAACCTCAATGAGGCTGTGGTTCTATGAAGTGTTGAGAAAATCCATGTTATTATTTTTTCAATTAACCTTAGAAGATATCTTTATTTATGATCAGGTAACCTGTCTGGTGGATGAAGGGAAGCCTGTGGATGTAGCCTATCTGGACTTGAGCAAAGCCTTTGACACTGTCTCCCATGGCATACTCCTGGATAAACTGGTAGCCCATGGCTTGGACAGGTGCACTCTCAGCTGGGTTAAGAACTGGCTCGATGGCCGGGCCCAGAGAGTGCTGGTGAATGGGGCTGCATCCAGCTGGAGACCAGTCACCAGTGGTGTCCCTCAGGGATCTGTGTTGGGTCTGGTTCTGTTTGACGTCTTCATTGATGATTTAGATGAGGGGATTGAGTCCATCATGAGTAAATTTGCGGATGACACCAAGTTGGGAGGGAGTGTCGACCTGCCGGAAGGCAGGAGGGCTCTGCAGAGAGACCTTGATAGGCTGGAGAGATGGGCTGAGTCCAACGGGACGAAGTTCAACAAGGCCAAGTGCTGGGTCCTGCACTTTGGCCACAACAACCCCATGCAGCGCTACAGGCTGGGGACAGAGTGGCTGGAGAGCAGTCAGGCGGAAAGGGACCTGGGGATACTGATTGACAGGAGGCTAAACATGAGCCAGCAGTGTGCCCAGGTGGCCAAGAAGGCCAATGGCATCCTGGCCTGTATCTAGAATAGTGTGACCAGCAGGACGAGGAAAGTGATCCTTCCCCTGTACTCGGCATTAACGAGGTCGCACCTTGAATATTGTGTTCAGTTCTGGGCCCCTCCGTTCAGGAAAGATATTGAAGTGCTGGAGCAGGTCCAGAGAAGAGCAACAAAACTGGTGAAGGGATTTGAGCACAAGTCCTATGAAGAGAGGCTGAGGGAACTGGTGTCGTTTAGCCTGGAGAAGAGGAGGCTCAGGGGTGACCTCATCGCTCTCTACAACTATCTGAAAGGAGGTTGTAGACAGGTGGGAGTCGGTCTCTTCTCCCAGGCAATCAGCAACAGAACAAGAGGGCACGAGCTGAGACTCTGCCAGGGAAGGCTTAGGCTGGATATCAGAATAAAGTTCTTCACAGAACGAGTAATCAGGCATTGGAATGGCCTGCCCAGAGAGGTGGTGTATTCACCATCCCTGAAGGTTTTTAAAATAAGACTGGATGTGGCACTTAGTGCCATGATCTAGTAATCATGATAGTTTTGGATTAAGGGTTGGACTTGATGATCTTGGGGGTCTCTTCCAACCCATATAATTCTATGATTCTATGAATACTCACTTATGTTAATTATCTCCAAAGTTTGCTTCACAAACCAAATTAAAAAAAACAACTCCAGAGTCTTAAATTTCAATATTGTACTGTACAAAATTATTGCTTTACAACAATTTATATTTATAAATTTCTCCATCCTTTCCTATTTTATAACTGAATAACCCTTTTATACACTGCATAGAGTTTTTAAAGTCTATAGCTATACGAACAATGGTTAGTAACATGCAAAATTTTCAGTCCCACTGATTTCTGTTTGATGAAAAAGCAGATTTCAATATCACTTTTCAGCCCTTCTCGGATTGGGCTTCATGTGGCTTTAACAGAATCACGTAATGATCAAAAAAAATACAACCCTGCAGCTTCAATTTTCAGATACAGTGGTTAAGATATCTAGTCCACCTGCGCACAGCAGCCCCCAGCACTCCCAAGTAAACACTTCTTACTCTGTCTCCCTGGCAACAACTACTTTGCCCTTGCCAAAGACATTGTTGCTTTCCTTCTTCCTTACTCTGTTGGAGTCCACCTAAGAAAAGATGTAGGAGCAATGATGAGATTTGGTTCATTAAGCAAGACATAGTTAATAACACTCTTAACAAATTAGATTTTCAGGTAAGAGATTTCCCCTTGGTTAGCTTAATAGGAGCTTAAAAAAGAGGAATTTTGCTATTTTTTTCTGCCATGAACTCCAGATAATACTTACTTCTTCTCTATTAGTCTTTATAAGTATCCTTTCAGGTGCAAACTGCTAGTTTGTTCTAGTAAAACCCTATTCAAAGCACAATGTATTATGAAGCCCCATATAGAATGTCCGGGTCTAAAGTCTGAAGATATCAATTAAGTGTTTATTGCTATTTCATCTTACCATTTAAAATACATTTTTCTTTCTGAATTTTGTTCAAAATCAACTGGAGATTTTGAAATTGCTCCATTCACTGTAGTCAAAGTAATAAACCCATCATGTAAGAGAACACAGCCTCTTCTTACATGATTCAGGAGGCCTTGCTTCCAGACTTAACATGCAATTTCCTTGAAGTCAACTAATACAGTATTCTCAAAATACATAGGCAAGTTCCATAAATATCTATGTAATGAAACATGAATACTAGAGGTATTTTATGTTAACTGTTTTCAGGTAGATTGACAAGATAATACCAGCTTCTGACAAAACAGATAAGCTGAAGTCACAACTGATAAACACAGATGATATTTAAAGTCCCTTCCAAACCAAACCATTCTACGATTCTAAATAATTTATGATCACAAGATTTTATTCACATCTGTGTTACCAGGGAATTAACTTTTTGATAAACTTAGAAAATATTACTAATACTTCAGGGATGTTAGTGTGGGATCAGATAAGGATTTTATGCACAGATGAACTTTGAGGAAAACTCACAGAAAGTATCTGCTTCCAAAGAGCAGTAACAATTATCTTTGTTCAATCAAACACATTTTAAATGCTTCCCTTAAATATATTCTCCTCACTAAATGTTCTTTAGAGGTTATGAGTGTTGGTTTGGGTTCTTGTATTTGTTTTGTTTTTCCTTTTAGTTGATTTTTTTTGAGTGTGACAATCTACATTAATGGCGATCTGCATATTCCCAATGAACTAATGAGAAAAGATTTTCTTCCACCAAATTTTAAAAGAGGGCTCAAAAATATTTCCAGTTAACATTGATGAAATGTTTCCATATAATACTGATGATCATGATGTTGATGATAATATCAACATACATATTTTTATGAAAATATTTCAAAAGCCCTCTTTTTTTGAGATTTTACCGGACATTACATCACAAAAAAGAATATTAACCATATCTACTCACAAATTTGAAATTTAAATATATTTTGTTCAAGGATAGAGACAGCATTACCCTGCAGGAAGCTACCCAGAAGTAGTAAAAATGCCTTGTGTATACTATTTTCCCAAAGTCTACTTTCAAAATTACAGTGACAATTGAAATTGTTGGTCTACAGTATCAGTAGTAAATTGCATATGATTGTTACCTACTACAATAATTTATGAATAAGATTCCCCACATGTTTAGCAACTATGATAGTTACTTCAACATATGAAATGTTTACACTGCCTTAGCTGAATATATATAGTACTGATCTATCAGAATCTGGCAGTGCTGATCATGATCTCTAAAGAAATATGCTTTCTGTCATGTGAGTCTTCATTTCTACCTAAGGCTTGTTTTTGAATAAAAGCCTCTAGTAGCTGGCTGCTAAGTTGTATCCTAAGCAAGCATTCCTTTAAGATGTCCTTGAAACACTTTCTTTAACAGCTGCATTTATTCTTTCCCAGTCCTCTTTGGTATAATGCCTTCGTCATCCTTATACCAAAGTCCCTGATTCTTCTGGCTGAGCCTTCACAGATATGCATTCCAAACGCTACAGGACTTGTTATTGGTCATCTGGCATCCCATGTAATTCAGAACAGATTTAGTTGTTATCTTCACTGGAATACTTCCAGCAAATGAATAAAATTTTCATATAAGATAAAATTTTCACATTTGTACAATAGAAAGATAAGCCTAACAAGGTTTTATATTTTTTATTTATTGGAAAATTTGAATTTACATTTATATCATAAAACAAACAAGTGGAATTTTAGTTTTCTAGAAGATATTGCCCCAAGTTTGCTGTCAGAATTCAAAATTTTTCAAGGTGAACGAGTGTATAAACAAACAGAACTAAAGTTCTATGAATATATTTGGAAGAGGTAATATACTCCCCTCTAGGGACTAATTCAGAACTTCCCTGTTTGTTAGTCTAAAGCTGACTGCAAATTAGCAAATTAGTTTATTGAAAAGATCCTACACCTCTCTTGTTTTGAGAAGGCCCATTACTTAATCTTTTGAAGCAAAGATCTTGAATAGTCAGTTGGGTGAGTATAGAGATTTTTTTAAAAAAAATCCCCAATGGAACATATTTAATTGGGAAGAACACCTAACAATGTCATCTTTCAAAATCAGAGAAGGAATCTCCATGGTGATATGTCTATTTTGCCTCTGTGTATCCTGATTACAATTTTACTTACATATTCCCGAAAGCAAAATCTTAATCTTTAATATGAAAAATTCTGGTGAAAGCACAAACCCATTAAAGATTTCAACAGTCATGGTATGTAAGCCCAGGTGACTTCATCTTTCACAGATATTATTGCATTATTTTGTTCATACATGATAGGACACGCTGTTCAAGAAATAATGATATGAATGTAAGACCAATAACTCATTCCTTTGCAATTCTGTCTGTTCTTCATGAGGGTTAGTCACAATGAACATAAATATATAAAATATTTAAAATTGGGCTCAGGGTAAGGGCATATGGCCTGTACCATGCGCAGTTTTTAGGCACTGGACCTATTTTCATGTTAAATAGGTACAGCTCTAATAGTATAGTGATCATCCATAGACTCCTGTATAAGTAATAATTCGTAAATGACTGGTGAAAGCAGGTATGGCAGGGCATATAGTTTAGAGAGGAGAGAACAAAAGATGATTTCCTACTGTTTTTCATGCTAGAAGGACATTATGAGAATCAGAACTCTGCAGGATTTTTTTTTAAGCTTCTTTAAGGCTGCTGCGTGTGATTTTTCCAGCTATTCTTCTGAAGAGCTTGAGTCATACACGTATAAGATCTGAGTTAAATGAGTGCAAAGTTTTCCCTTCATGCACATTCTAGGGTTTATTAGTACACTAGTGGTGCTTATATTACATTTTATGCAATTTCTAACCTTTAAAGGGTAACAGAAGAGATTTATAAGGTACAACAGCAGAGTACTTTATTCCCATGCTTCTTTATGTCCTGATGCTCTTACAAAAAAGTAGGATCAAGTTAAAAGTTCAATATTAGTCCTCTAAAATTTCCTTTTGCCAAACACAAGAAGCAAGATTACTGTATAACTTCAGTAGCTATGGTGATATTTGTCTCTGGGATGAGCTGCGTATTGACTTAAAGTGATGTGTATACACCTAGTTTGGAAATGTTGAAGAGCCAAAGGATGCTCCTGTAAATAGAATTGAAGAGCTCTTTCACTAAGAGATTTTATGGTTGTAAAACAGTATACACCAATGTCATTTTTGATGAAGAAGTCAAGGGAAGCAGATGTGATGTTAATGAAGGTTTTTAGTAGAAAGCCAGCCATGCTGAGCTCATGTTGGTTGTTTACAAACTCTGGTTTAATAAAAAAGAAATTATTCTATCCAGTTTTAATTAAATGTTGTATGTTGTGTCATGTGAGTGGACCAAAATAAGTATGAAGAACTCCGGCGAAGTTATTCAACAGACTGATTTAAATCATTATGTGCTAGTAGAGGAATAAGGATGGCAAAGTTTGGAAGAATGCTGGCAAAGTTTAAAGCATAACAACCAAAATTAAACTTATTGTGAAATAAAAGAAGTTCACAGTTCACAAGGCATATTTCCAGTCATGATTAATTTATTTTACAGTGTAGTACATATACACATATATCATATGTGCATGTGTAGGGATAACTAAGCAGCAAATAAACTTTAAGTATTACATTGTGTGGAAGTATTTACCTTCAGCTTATTACTCAACAAGAAAAAATAATTAGGATGTTTTTTTCTTGAGGAGATAATAAAATAATCCTACCAAGTACTTTCATGTACAGAAACAAATTATCTTTGAAAACTCTAGAAACTCCTAGAAAAACATGTAAGCATATAACTATATAGCAAAGGCTCTTAATAGGTCTTAAAGTGCTTAAATCATCCCCTTATACGTGGCACCGGTTAGGTCTCACCTTGAGCAGTATGTCCAGTTCTGGGTCCCTCAGTTTAAGAGAGATGTTGAGATACTGGAGTGTGTCCAGAGTAGAGCAAGGAAGATGGTGAACGTGTTGGAGCACAAGTCCTATGAAGAGCGGCTGGGGTTGTTTAGCCTGGAGAAGAGGAGGCTCAGGGGAGACCTTATTACTCTCTGCAACTACCTAAAAGGAGGTTGTAGGCAGGCAGGAGTTGGTCTCTTCTCTGAGGCGATCAGTGACAGAACAAGAGGACGTGGTCAGATGCTTCGTCAAGGGAGGATTAGGCTTGATATTAGGAAAAAATTTTTCACTGAAAGCATGATTGGCCAATGGAATGCGTTGCCCCAGGGAGGTGGTAGACTCGTTGTCCCTGGAGGTGTTTCAAAGCAGATTAGATGAGGCGTTTAGTGCCATGGTTTAAATGACAAATAGGTGTTGGTGATGGGTCATAGGTTGGACTAAATGATCTCAGAGGTCTTTTCCAACCTTGTGATACTGTGATACTGAAAGGGCTAGTCTTATTGGCAAGGCATCAGGATGTTACAAAATTTGTCTCTAATATTTGCTTTAAATTTATAATAGGAAACAGAGCTTCTACAGTAGAGGGATAGTAGCAAGTTTTGATGAGGGTAGGTGAGATGAGAATCAGCACCAGGGAGGTCTGGCAGGATTTTCAAAGGAGATTCAACTTTAAAAAGAATGGGATTCACTGAACTATGCAACTTGCAATTAATCCCAAAGTATTTTTAAAAACACAGCAGAAGAAACTGATCTGACTTTTGAGTTCAATCTTAGATGAATATAATAATAATCAGCTAATAATGTAAAATATTAATCTGGCTCCCAGTCAAACAGAAAAACAATGCATTACTGTTACAGAACTGTCATGAGTTGACACAATTATTTACTATTTTCTTCCAAACACTTTCAATAAACCAAAAGGCAAATCTAGGAATACATGCAAACACCTATAATAAATGCGATGGCTGATGAAAGTGAGGTTCTTTTAAGATAGCCTTTTTACAATAGAGGACAGTGATCTTTCCTTGATCTCCAGTAACATTTAAGTCTTGAAGCAAAGCAGTTCCCCGAAAGATGCGACAAAATTCCTAAGAAAAGACTTGTTGCACCAATATTATTATCTCTTTCTATGTGCAAGGTAACAAAGCAAAAGGTTGAAACAGTTTGCATCAGGTAACTGTTGACTAACTAACAAGCTTAGAGTCCCACTTTATCTAAACTAGATGTAATGTCACAGGTTCACTTTCATTCTTGCATATCATGCTCTGAAGTAGTGCTGTTTTGCAGAGCACAGGTTGCTAATGTAGCATCATAGGTCAGAGAGCAATCACACTTCATAGTGCAAGAATAACTTAAAATAACAGTGGAAAGTGTAAGATGGTGTCCTCCTGAGTAATGGCACAGAGTTGAGGAGTCTGATAACACAAATTCAATTAGATTTTGCTGTTAAACCTGTATTAACGATAATTTTACTTTGTTTCCATGACAAGCAAACCTATAGGGTTGTAAATTTCTCCTGTCTCTCCACACAGCTACAGCAGTATTGCAACACAATGTCACTTCTAGTTATCTGATCAAATTCCTGAATTCCTATAGATCATGCTAATACTAATTTCACCATTTTCCAACTCTGCTATCATGAAAATAATTCTATTTTTTCCTTATTTCTGCTTTTAACTTCTAATTTTAATTAAAACTTTAAACATTGTTACAGTAACTAAGGTAGAAAAATGCCTAAATAAACATCTACACTTCATTTATCCTTTCCAAATCTGGATATAGAGAAAATCTGCACTCTTAGAGTGATTAATATTTGCTATCTTTTGCTTTACTGACAACTGCAGTGGTACAGTCCTCATTTTGCAGCTCTCTTATTTCTGACTTTCACTCATTCAAAACTGATGAAATGCTTTTCTGACATACACAGATTTGAAATGTTCAATCTGTCATGTAGTAAACTTTTCTGGATGAAGTGCAGTGGCATAACATGCCCTTGTTTTGAAACCAAACATCCTTCCCAACGCTTTAGTTTCCCTCTGAAAGAATGATATGCTTACATGTTAATCAAGAATGATCATATAACATTGAAGATACAATATTGTTTTCATTATTCTATATTCTTGACAGTAACCAAAGTTTGATAGGACAGTAAAAACAGCCAGTAAGTTAACCTTCTGATTCCTGATCATATTTTATTACAAATTGCCTGTATTAAATGACTTCAGAAATCATCAACCACAACAATACTGGACCCTGTATATTGCATTTAAATGAACACTACGATTGTGTTAAAACTGACACCTCAAGGCAGAGTCATGCCCGTGATGGCTCTTCAGGATAGAGAACTTGGTCTCAATTAAAAGTCACCATCAGGCCAGCATCAACTATTTTCCTGTTTATTAAGATTAACAGGGTTCTGTGGGCTACACTGTCAAAATATAAACATTTTATCGCTGTGGAGTTTAGAGCTAGAGTGAGAAAAAGGAAGCAGGTTGAAATGACTGGGTGCTGCAAGACTTCATATACTTAGGTATTTCATTATTTTTTCTGTTTTGTTCAGTAATCTGCTTTTCACATGTCAAGAATAACCTAACTTAAATAAAACTGCTTCATGTTCATGAAGGCATGGTTACTCTTCTGGCACAGAAATTTCCATTTCCGTTCAAAAAGAAAGCCAAGGTAACATTCACTGATGTGGACACAGTATGTTGATTTGTGTGTATTACTGTTGAATAAATGTAATATTCCACTAAGGTTTTAATGAGGGCTTTGCCATGTATGTGGGAAGACCACTGATCAGGTCATCATTTACAAAACAGTTCAAAATGCAAATCCAACTAAAGACTCCATCTCCAGGATTTTTATGCATCATCATATACTAGCTTTTTTATTTCTTACTATATACTATATATGTAATAGATGAGTTAGTCTTAATTATGGACAAAAAAATATCTCTGCTACAATTGTTGCTTTTTTTTAAGGATGATTAACTGATCTTAATATAGTCTTCCAACATTTTTCAAAAGGAAAGTTTAGACTAAGCTTGTACCTATAAAACACATCCTTATTGCTGTCCTTTAAAGTCTATCTGTGTCTTCCAACAGAACATATTTTTTCTCTCTTTTAGAGCTGGTAAATATCATGACTTAGTGTCAAATAATTTAACATTGAAGATAGAATCCTGAAAGAAATACTCTCACAAAGCAGCTTCTGCTTTTTTTTCATCCAGAGAAAATAATGGAAACTGTTGTTTCACTTAAGTAATTTAAAGAAATCATGCAAGAAGATGGAATTTTAAAATTCAGATTGTAATTGGCTTTCTCTAAATTGAAAAATGTGCTGAATGCATAAAATTCACTATTAAGTGAGTGCATAAAATTAATTAACCAGTTGACAACTAGAAGATTTTAAACATTACAAAAAAATAACAACACATTATAAAACAGGTCCACCACAAAATGACTGTGGCTGTACTAAGTTCATACTGCAGCAGGTATACACCTGAAAACACTTATAGCTTATAGGCAAGGTTCCACTTGGAGCAGGTACACCCAGAAGAGACTACAGTTGTTGGATAAATCCAAGCAGAGCTAGGGCAAGGGGAGAAGTTCATTGCAAAGCTAAACTCTATGGTCTTGTCCAAAAGGACCAGGGATGCAGATTGCAATGGAAATAAGTTTAAATTGTTGAAACATGGGTTTTAAGTTGCATGTTATGCAAATTACAATAGCATGAACAACCTGAATCAACAGAGGACAAGCCTTACAGTAGCACTGCGAAGTACAGCAGTGACCCAATATGAGCAGACATCAGTGCCCAGTAAACTCCACACAACACAATACCTCTCCTTTCCTGAATGACCATCATAACAGATGTAGCCCAAAGTCATGGGCTAAATGAACTCTATGAATATTTTGTGGACATTTATGGACATTTTACAGATGTTTCATATTGACAGTCCATAGATTAAGGGATTAATATCTATGTATTATATGAACGAATGGGAAGGAGGTAGTGGTTACTGAGATTGTATTGGATACTGTAGTACCTGAGCATGACATAAATGGTACTGAATAAGGGATGGAGAATGTGCTGGTTTGGTTGGGATAGAGTCAGTTTTCTTCATGGTAGCTAATATGAGGTTACATTTTGGGTTTGTGCTGGAAACAGTGTTGGTAACAGAGAGATGTCTTCATTATTGCTGAGCTGTGCTTACACAGAGTGAAGGCTTCTTCTGCTTCTCACTTCATCCCACCAGCGAGTAGGATGAATATGAGCAAGAAGCAACTGACCAAAAGGATATCTCATACCATATGATGTCATGCTCAGCATATACAGTTCAGGAAGAAGAAGGAAGAGGGGAACATTCAGAGTTTAGTCCTTTGCCTTCCCAAGTAATCACTACGCATGATGAAGCCCTGTTTTCCTGGAGATGACTGGACACCTGCCTGGCAATGGGAAGTAGTAAACAAACTCATTTTTCTTTGCTTGTGTACGTGGCTTTTGCTTTATGTATTAAACTGTCCTTTTCTCAACCCACAAATTTCCTCACTTTTGCTCTTCTGACTCTCTCTCCCATCTAACTGGGACAGGATGAGTATGTGGCTGGGTGGTGCAGCTCTTACAGAAACAGAAAAATTCAGCTGTACATCCTGCAGTTCCAAATATGGAATCAGGATTATGCTGTGCAAAACTCCTTCACACACCTTATTTTTAGAAAAGAGAGGACACTTGTTTACCACTAGACTGTTTCAACATATGTTGTCTTTACTCAGTTTTATAATAGGCCCTATGTAGCCAATATTAATTGTAACTCAGAGATTATGTCATTCTGAAATGAATTTGCTTCTCTCATTATTGTAAAACTCATATACAGTCTTAGACCACTTATTCCTGATTTTGTTTAATAGGCTCAGATCTGCCAATCACAGTAAATAGGATTTGGTACTTTGGGATATTCAACTTTTGTAATTTTTACTTCCAAAAGGGAAGAAGGGTTTATTTGCCTGGAATCTGAGCTTTCATATCCTTTGCGAAATTAATTGTGCTCCTCAGTTTGAAACACATATTTTATCTTAACATTATTATTCATTTGAACAGACAAGGCAAATTCTACGGTCTTAATTCAATCTCCTGCTGTTAGACTGCTCTGCCAAGCTCTATTACATAACTGCACATTTGAAGCTATCTATCTAGCTTTCTGATTTAGCTTGGAAGATTTACAGTCAGTCCCAAAGACTTTTTGGTTCCTTACTTCCCTAACTTCTGCAGGGAGGTTTTGTATAGCTGAAAATGCAATAAAGGGGAACGCTGCAATAATGTAGAGATGGAAGAACCTGCTCAACTTAAGATCTCTAAGCTTATTCCAGAATAATATTGTTTGAAGTCATCATTTAAAATTGCCTTTTTTTTGTTTGTTTTTAAATTACTTTAAATCCAGCAGACCAGCCTCCAATGCTTTCTTTCTCCAAATTTGCTTATGCTTTCCTGAGTTTCACGTCCCATCTGTTTTCCTGAACTACTATGACTCTGTCTTTATTCCATTCAGAACAAAGAAAATATGATTGAGCGGCAGAAGTGTTTCCAAGAGAGGCAGAAAAGAAGCAGCTTTGTTTGCAGAAGGCTGATGCAGAGAATTCCTGAGCTACAAAGTAAACTTTGAGCCTCACTAGGATAATTATCTCCATTTTTCCTTAGCAGTGATGCCAGAACACTAGGGGAAGCAAGATTTTTTTTTTTTTGCATGCACACCACAGAAGCCATTTTTTTATGGAAATAGAACAAGAAATTTAGTTTGCAATTCAGAGCTTGATCGCTTAATGGTACTTTCCATGCCTCAAGCTCCTCCTTCAAAAGCAGGAATAGTTCTCCTGCATTATAGCAAATCTTTTAGACAACAAAAGACAGTTCTCTGTGTTTAGTTCCAATTGAACTAGTAGGGCTTCTTTTGTGGTATTCCATAAGAGTGGCGCTGATAATACATAAAGTTACCTTCTGTGTTGTGAAACTTAGTAGGATATTGAAATTTGTTCAGGTATTTACTAACACTTGCAGAGTCTGAATCCTCTTTATCTGTCTTGGCTGTAAGCTTTTTTATATCAAGGAGAACAGAAATTTCTCTTATCTCTTGTGCTTATATATTTCATGAAATGATTTCTAATATAGAAATTTTTGGCAAAAGTGAATTGACTGGTTTCTTGCCTTCCGAGCCAAGAATATTAGAGACCTTCATCATTATTTTCTTAGTCAACTTTGCCTGTCTAGAAACATTCATATACGATTCCTTCCAATTGATAAGTATGCTCACTAGTAAACCAAGCTATTTGAAATCCTCATGATCTTCTTTAATAAATTCTGTGAAGTATGTTGTCTTTGAGAACGACTTTAATGGAATTTATTCTATACATGTTGCCAGTTTCAAAGAAAGAGACTTTTTTAAAATATATATTAAAATCCTCAATCAAACAACCTGTTAGGATATTAAAGATTCTCTCAAATTCAGTAAGCAAAAATGTAGCACTTCCCACAATTAATACAGAACTAATAATTAGATTACTTTGTGAGAATTAAAAAGGGCATGTGCCTACTTCACCTATTTCTATCAACATTGATTAAATAACATGTTATATTACATACCTAATCAGTAAAAATTAGGGAAAGTTTTTTCTTTTTAATGTGTTCTTTTTTCCTGTTTTCAAATTTTCTTGTGTTGTTTCACATTTAGACTAAATAAAACAATATGAATATACTCACAAAATTATTATTTTCTTTTATATTTATTTTCCTTCTCACTGATGAGATAAAATTGTTGATTTTACAGAAGAGTCATGATAAAAATGACTTGAACTAAGCAAGGATAACTAACTGGATCAATAGATTCCTAAAATTTTGAAAAATGAAACTACTCACATGAGAAAGAAAAATTGAAAATATAATAAAATTTGTGCTAAATTCTTCTGCTGTTAATAGTTATCCATATTTTCACAATCATATAAATCATTTCAAAATTAAGCACACAAATTTGGTTAGTTGGATGCCGACATAGAAGAAAGAGTATTTCATATCCTAGCAATACTGTACCTATAAAATCTTGTATTTTTATGCATTAAATAATCATATATTAAAAGGAAATAAAGGAAATTTAGTGTTCCATTTAAAAATATTTTCAAAAGCTTATTTTTTTTTGCTAAGAACGTATATAATAATCTATTCTCACTGTACCTAAAAAGACTTCTGATACGTTTAATTCCTGATTCCTGTTCAAAATAGATTAATTTGATTTCATTTAATCCAGGTCAGAATATACTTACCCTGATACACTTTGAGATCAGCAAAAAGAAATTATGACTTTATTATTTTCTTCTTAAGACTTCCCAAAACAGCAACAGCACTTTAAACTACAGACCTTCATGCTGCATTTTAATATCATGAGAATGCTATAAGGACTCAAAGGTGATTGTCCCTTTCTTGGGTGATGATATATTCCCCTTTTGTATTAGAAATATTATATTACCCCAAAAAGAGACTGAGAGCTACAGTTTTAAACATCCAGTGTTTGAAACACTTGGAATCATGTTATAAATTCAAGTCAGTATTAATATTTCTACTCTGTCCCTCTTGTTCTATGTGTAAGGTTTGCAGCGCAAACAAGGTGTTTTATTCCTTTGTTCTTGATATAAATCTTTTCTGTTTTACTTATTCCTCAAGCATCTCTTCTGAGATGTCTCAGCTAATCAGAGATCCTAATTATGAATTAAGATATACAATTTATGAGACTTAACTATTTAAAATGAATGTCATGTAGTAGAACAGTTACTCTCTCTGTAGCAGAGATAAATATGCACAATTCTAAGTGTTTTTTATTCAGGTTATGTACATAAAACTTGCCCCTAAAGGCTGCCGTTAATGGAAGTTCTTTTTGGGTCACCAGTGTTACAAATAAAAAGCTAATAGGTCGACTTTTACTTTTTTGTCTTCTCATTTTGCACCATGTCTGTCCAAAAAATTCTCATGGTTTACTTCTTTTTTTTTTTCAGGTTTCAGTAAGACTCTGCAGAAAGCAGTGCAATTTGGTTAAGCAAAAACTGAATAAAACTAGGTCCTTGCGATTGTCCTGTTCAGATGGATTTATATAATCTTCATTACCACAGCAGGCAGTATATGGATTTCTTAAAAGAAATCTAATGTCCAAATGTGAGGTGTTGTGTTTTCTATACATGATATAACATTGCTCATCGTCTATTTTGGGTAAAAGTGGTAGCTATCAGCCATCCTGGATAATAAAGAAGTAGGTAAGTTATCATAGTGAGGTAGTCATATAGTTCCATGTGAAGGCCTGGGAAAAACAGCTTAGAAAGACTGCTTCCTTCTAGTCCCTTAATGCCTTCTGCAACACAAAAACAAAGCACTGATTGGAAAAGGCCAGTTCTGCTAGTTGGCTTATCATTTTGTAGGTTCTGACCTCCAGCTCCCTCTACACCCTGTCAGTTCACACATCTGTACAGCAAGGTGTGTAAAAGACCTCGGGGCTTTTTTTTCCCACCTGCACTTGAACACAGTGGCCTGCAATAGACAGAGAAATTAAAATCACATAGGTGCCAATGTAGGAAACCCTACAGTTTCAAGGTTATCAAAGATATAAGAAGATCTACTCTAGCTTCCCAAAGGTGGTGTAAAGCTTAAATTCTCTTCTGGTAGTGTTTGTTGCCTTCTTGCCCTTATTTTCTTTCAGGGCTTTCTTCTTTGATGTTTATCTCGGAGACATGACATCCATTTCATCCTTGATTCTGTATTTGGATTTAGTGGCAAATTGCATGGTACTGTTGATTTTCAGTAGGTCTAAGAAATATTCTATTGACTTAGTCTATGAGTAAACATTAATGAGACTTAAACAAACAGAGTAAGTTACCAAAAAAATCATTTTTAGTTTGTAATGTCCTTTAGTTATTTATCTATATTTACAACCTGGACTTCTGTCTGCTTTTAAGATAGCATGAGTTTTGTTATTTCTTAACAGGAATGGAACTAATGCTCCTTTCAGGTTATTATGAAACCATATTTTTTTATCTTTTCTTAAACACAGAAAGATAAAATTCCTTTCCTACAAAAACATGTCTGGAATAAGGTCTGATCTGCAGACGGGAATATGTAAGAAATGTCAGTAAGAAAGAAAGTAGAACTGTAAAATTACTATAAGAATAAATCCAACTTGGGAGGTCTCATGCTTGAGTGCAACTTCAGTGTTTGCCATTCAATCAAATCATCGTTACTGCTTTTGTATCGCAAACTACATATCCAATAAGAAATATAAATAGATTTTTTACAATAGCTCAACTTGATAATAGCTCTTAGTTCTTTCATCTGTCTTCTCAACTTATATTTTTATTTTTGAAAGGAAATACTAGTGCTCAAAACTGCCTTCTCCAGTTATATTCAGAAAATGTTCAAAACATTTGTTTTATAAGGTCGTAAAACACACTTTCTAGTGTAACAAGGAAATTGTTTGTAAATGACATTCCAGTAATTATAATATTTTTTTCTCTCTCATTGACTGATTCAGAAAAGTTTCTTTCTTTACATGGAGTTGCCACTCCACGTAAAATAATGATCATCAAAATTCAGAAGTAAAATATGGAGAAAAATCAACTTACAGTGTTCGCCTTGTTTGAACAAGAGCAAATCTCTTTGTAAGCTAAATAGACATCAACTCTACATCTTGTCCAGAGGGAAAAAAGCAATGAATGTAGATGTCATTACATGTTCAGAAAGTTTAATTATACTTTTTCCCAGACTGAGATCTACTTTTGGCAAACTATTTTAGCTGGTCAGTTCTCTATTTTTCTCCCCTAATGACGTAGTAAAAATCAAATGGGCACACCACTGAGAAGGTAATTATGTTTTAAAAGCAAAAACAAATTAAAAAACCTAACCTCTCATTCAATCAAACAAATAACAACAAAAAAAAATAGAGAAAAAAAAGAAAAACACCTCAGTTTGCCAATATTACAGCCAACTATGATGGGCTGAATAGCTTGAACATAAGATTACAAATCCATGTCTTGTGAATGTTAACAATGGAGTATTTTCCACTGATTTCAGGTTAAACACTTTAGGTAAGTTCAGCCTTGATTTTCCTTACCAATCCACTCTGCTAATCTTATAACCAATGCCAAATACATTGCCTTTATTTGAAACACATGCACACTTCTCCTCTGTCCTTTAATAACAGTTAAAAAGTGTAAGAATAGCAGGAGGAAAAGAAAAAAGTTATAATAAAGGTGACTGCCTGTCATCAAGGATGGATTTCTGTGTCCAGGGAGCTTACAAAGAGTGGTATCGAATGTGAGAGTGACAGAAAGGTGGGGTGAAAAAGATTGTGTATTTTGCAAGAGTTCTTACACGTCATATCACTTCTTCTGACAAAGATGACAATTTCGCTTTTATGAGTCCTGGCATCTGAATATATCTGATTGCTGCTTGGGACTTTCCACTTGATGGATTTAAAGAATTTCTAACCTATTCCGTCCCAGTTTATTATGGATGTGCAAAGAGTGTTGTTAGAAACTTTTAGCATCAAATTAAAGTCACTAGCATAACCAGCACGCAGCAGAGGACAATATTTTGGGATCCAAAATTAGAGTGTTTGTGCAAAGTTTTTTATGTACTCTATGTTATTAAGCCATACTTTTGGGGCATAATACTGGGAACACACAACGTATCATGTTGAAGTAGTGGGAAACTGTACACACATAGGGAGTAGGAAAAACATGTCTTCATGATTTTTTTCTGCATAATAAATAATATCAGCTTCTTATTAAAATTTCTGGAAAATGGAATTCATTAGAGTTTTCTCAAGAGATTAAAATTTGTTGTAAGTATATGTAATTTTATTGATGGCCAAAATTTTACATATATATATGTGTGCATGTGTGTATGTGTATGTCTATTCCCGTATTTTTTTTAGGTATAAGGCTTTGATATGTGATTGCAAAAAAATAAAACCATGTATGCCAATTCTTCTTTATCTTTCATTTGTAATTTCTTAATAAATAATAAATAATTCTGAGTTTGGGAAATATTATAATCAATAATATTTACATTTATTTATAGTTCTCTTACATGTTTTCTTGCTGTGACTTACTTTGTTTTGTTCTGCTTTGCCACTGTGAGCTGCTAGAAAAGAAAACTCTTCAAAAGAACCACAGAGGAATTAATGTTTAATTCTAGAATACTAATGTTTAATAACTATTCGTTCTTAAAATCAAGATAACTAGCAAATTGGGAGAGATGGCACAAAAAAATATAATATATATCTTTTGAATTACTGCATCATGAAGTTTCACATTATTTTCACCTCTTCCATTATGAAGAATTTTGGCTATTTTAAAAGCTTTATGAAAATTATATTTAGAAAGATTTCTTTATCTCTCCCTGGCAGAGAGTCAAGATTTGCATCTACTTTAGCATTTTTCCTTCTGATAAAGATAGATTTTATGCTTTTCTTTTGGAAGAAGGAAGTTTCATTTAAGATAATTTTAGAATGCTCCATCTCCAATTAAATGTCTTAAGTATTACCTTACTCTATTTAAAAAAATAATTAATTATTGAGAATGAGAAAGAAAAAGTGAATATTTTGACTTTCCAAGGACAATAACTTACTGAGTGAAATAGTGCATGTGTTTGGCAAGAATATGCTTTATTGTAAATAGGTCAAAGAGTGACTGGTAACAAAGTTTTCTACAGCAGAAACAAAAGCAGGCTTTGAACTGACTCATGATGAATCTCTTGCATCACCCATAAACACACAGATATACACACACTTATTTACGAAAGGAGCAGATATGTTAAAAGTGGATAGTTCTGAAGTGTAAAATTGCAGAAATCAGCCTTCTCCATCAAAGATTTTATCTGTTTTGAATAGTGAAATTCATTGCTCACACGTAAGTGAAATGCATTTCATTCTTCCTTTGTGAGACTGTTAAAGAATAACAATGGAATTTATAGTATATTAATATGCCTTGGTCTTGTCAAGACATTTCTGATAAATCAGAGTTAGAGAGATCGGTTATTTTACCAGTTGGTAAGTGGAAATGCCAGCATCAGAAAAAAACACATTTATAGTGTTTGGTAAGATATTTACAGAGGTTGTAAAGTTTGAACTCGAGGGATCTGTCTTCTCAATCTCTTAGAACTGTAATTTAAAATAAAAAGTAAATATGAAGTGAACAGCAGCATTAATAATTATGTTTATGTACAGGTTTGTCAAGAGGAAGAGAAGAAAGAGAGAAGGAGTATGATAAAGAATTTCGGCTTTTCTGTTGTCACCATCCGAAGCAATACGTGCTCACAAATACAGTTCTCCATTTTGATTCATCTGTGTTCTTATTGAGTCAAACGATTGTAAAATTCAGCAAGTAGCCTGATTTTTGTCAGACTCTTGGGACCTAACCTAGATTCACTAATCTTGTGGTACATTAAAAACACTATCTGATATTTTTACAAAAGTGAAGTAGAGGCACAACTGCATACTGCCTCAAGGCTGTATTTATTGAGTCCAATCTTGAACAGTGTGACATCTGTGAACAAAACAAGATAAGCAGAAGTGATTTTAGATAAAAATTTAAGTGCCTAACTTCTTTAATTAAAGATACTTCAAAAGACATAATCAGGAACAAAAAAAAGAGAAAAGAAATGTTCTATGTGAATTATCTGGCAATTTTTTTCAAAGGTAAACCTGTAAATATTTCAAGTAGCCTGACTAAAGCTGAATAAAAATATATTCACTTGATCTTTTTTGATTTCAATTTTTATTACTTCTACAAGTGTGATTTGGTAATACATGAAGTTTTTTCTAGACTGTTACTTTTAATTATTTCAATCTCAAATAAGGCATATACATTTTGTAAAGCAGCACTATTTTTTTTTTTTTTTGATGGAATTCTGGTTTCAGCTGGAAAACATTAAATTCCATCAAAAAAAAAATCAAGCAATGAACAGATTTTAAAACTGTGTTGTATATTTGTGGTTGTTTTCCTCTGATTGTAATATGTTTAAGGAACAGATCAAAACAGCTAGCAAAAGCAAGAATAAGAGTAATAAAGATGCTGATGTTTATAGTTTTAGAAATAGTTGCAAGGCTGCAACGACATACCAATCCTGAAATGCTGTAGAGCTTCACAGAGAGAACACGTGCACAGGAGCTGTTGATACTCTAGCTATAGAAATTTGAGGTGCTGCTTTACACTGTGTGCCCATTCCATTCCTGAAGGTTCTTGCCTGTAGTAGTACTGGAAAAGTAGACTTGTCCTTAGCATTGACATTTGTGGAAGGTAAAACAGTGGTTTTTACGTTCTCTGGAACAACAGAATGAAGAACAATGAAATAAGTGCAATAGACATCATAAAAACAAATTGTGTGGTAATCACAATTCTGAGTTTAAAAGGGATATGTTGGAATGGCATGGCAGGGGAAGGAAAGAGTTAAATTAACTGGTTGTCTCTTGAAGAATTGACAAGTTTGCAAGTATGGACTGCCCTTACGGCATACTAAGGAAAAGGGCACCAAGAATAAATTACATAAACCACAAAATCTACCATGCCAGGCACGAGTGATTGGACAGAAAATAGAGGAAGATCAAGCCAGTTAGGGGAGTAGACAAGCTTACAAGATTATTTCTGTTCAATAACATGTAAATCTGAGTCTCAGGATGAAGCGCAATACCTAAAAAAGAGAAAATACAGTGAAAATATTGTATGCATAGTCCAAAAGACGAGCCAAGTGAAGGTAAGTCCTCTGACTTCTTGGAAGGAACAGAAATCTGATAATTAGAGGGCAAACTTCTGTAAGATTTCTTTGTTCAAGTCATTGGTCTGTGCTGGGGGAGTAGACAATAACTCCATCAATACATGGACATGAGCCTCTGCAGGACAGGTGAGCTTGCAGAAGACTAAAACAACTGAGCAAACCTAGTACTGTTTATTAAAAAGAGTTCAGTGTTCAGAGATCATAAACTGATTAGATTAACCTCAGTTCTTAAAAATACAGTGGAAATATAGTTAACAGACAAAAAGTATTCATTAAGGCTCATTAAATTAGAAAAGAAGGACATTTTATATGTTCAGTATATGTTACTACTTGTGAGGACATTTTTTTCTGTTAGGAGTATGTGACATACTACAATGTGATTTGCCAAGCCAATAGGAAAAGCCAAATTTAGGGACTAATTAGCAATAGTCATTTATGAAAGTCAAAATATATGTTAGATCCACCATAGCCTTTTGCAGGAGAGACAAGAACAATACCAGCCTTTTCCTTCAGGATTCAGAAAAGATACCAAATAAGCAAAAGAACACAGTTCCTTGTTGGATTGCCTGGTTCTGGTATTACTCAGTGTAATATTTACAACTAAAATTCAGAATGAAACTAGGAAAGGAGAAGTTGCAAGCACACTGAAGGTCAGAATAAGAATGTAAATAAAGTTGCTGATTGGGATGCTTCCAGAGGTACACTAAACCTAGTGATTATCTAATTTATGGACAATTGTGTCTGTGCATAAGATAGTATGACTAGCAGTATGTTTTCATACAATCTGTTGCTAAAAATTAATTTAGAACTCACGTCAATGTTTTCTTTTGAAAAAAATTGTCTGCAGTTTAAGGATTGTGTATCTTAAAACATTTTATGGGGATCTTAATTTAACTTAGTTTAAAATGCTTTACAGAAACATCAGGTAATTCAGACAATTTATCTAGAAAATTTGCAGTAACATAGTTACAAAAACATAGTTACAGTTTAATATCTCTGCAAACTGTATCAATTTTAAGATTCCTGCATGATAACTATACATTCTTATTAAATATTTTCAAAATGCTTTGCATCATAGTTCTGCAACTTTTTTTTCCCGATAATGAAAAGTTGCTGCACATCACAAATAGAGACCAGATGTGAAAGGGACATTTAACAAGACCTTTCAAATTAAATAACAGTTAGTGTAGGACACTAAATTTTAGTCCTAACTTTAAAGAAAATGTTTTAAATGCTTATATATGCCTACCAAACTATATTTAAAGGCAGAAGTTATTATTATATGTAGCAACCTGAACTATTTTTTAATGAAAGCAGAAAAAATATTACCATACCAGTCAACACTAAATGTTCACCCTTTTTCAGATGAACAGCATTTTTGGACCAAGTGTCTAACTACAATCTAATCAATCTTTGACTAGGTCTTAGTCTTTTTCAGCTTTAAATGCATATTTGCAAACAATTTCAATAGGAGTTTTAATGTTTGATCTATTCTCTTTTATATGGCATTTAGGTGTAACCATCTGTAGCCTAGCTAATAACAGATTTTCCATCAAAGGTGATCTTTCCATCTGTGTAAGAAAGAACACTATCTCTTTCAAATAACAGAATGAGTAAGGGTTTTCACAAACACAAGGTAGATATCTGTCCGTTTCAAGCCTTTTATCCCCAGATTCTTTCTTCATCTCTTGGAGGAAAAAACAGAGTCTATACTCTTCTTCGGGTATCCTGTCATAGAGGTCCTAGATTCATAGAATGGTTTGCGTTGGAAGAGACCTTAAAGATCATCTAGTTCCTCCTCCCCTGCCATAAGCAGGGACACCTTCCACTAGATCAGGATGCTCAAGACCATATCCAACCTAGCGTTCAATACCTCCAGGGACTGGGCATACACAGCTTCTCTGGGCAACCCATTTCAGTGCCTCGCAGCCCTCATAGCAAATATGGTCAAGGTAAATGTCAAGACCTATTATCTTTCATGGATTCTCTGGGTTTTTTTCCTACATTTAATTCTTAATGGGCTATTTTTATCCCATTGCACCTTTTCAACACAGCTTAAAATCTCAACATCTCCCCTTGGGATTGCTTTTTACATGTTTTTTTACATTAGTTGTTTCTAATTTTTTTTGTCATATTAGAGTTTTCACTGACATTTTCTAGGCTGCTGCCAGGTGGGTCATATATGTCATCACAGCGTATTCTCTCAGCCTGTTTCTCTTCCTTGGTAACTGCTGTAAATGACAGATGGAATCAGTTATCAGTTATGTCAAGAGTTTTGTGGAGTGAAAAGAGATTAATAAAATGAAGTGTGAAAAACAAAGAAGAAAACTTTCACATCAAGAAGAACAGGAGACACTAAACTTCTGTGAGGTTTATACTCTGAAGTGTAACTTCTTTCCAGTTTCCTCCTTACTTCAAAAAGGAAGTAGGAATATACTTCTTGCTTACATGGACAAGTCATTACAGATTTTTTTTACTAGAATGGGTCACATCATAGACTGTGCTATTAGGCTTACTGAGGAAGACTAACACTATGTCTCATTGACAGTGTGCTTTATCTGATCCTAGAGCAGTGGTGATCATAGCACACCAATTTGTTATACCATGACAGACTCTGAGGTCTGAGTGGATTGAATAGAGGCATAAAAGGCATCCAATAATATGGATGCCAACCCATGTTTAATGTTTTTTTGGGGAAGTCCTATTGTCATATCTAGAGGATGCCTTAGCCCTGACTCACAGAAAAGCAATTGAGTGAGTATAAGCTCCCCTGCTCTCATACCTCATAGAGCTGTCCCCCATACAGCTGAATTAAAAGGTAGATATCATGACTGAAATGCAATATTTAACTTTTGACTCTTTGGCTAGCTCAGATATATTTTAATATCCAGAATTCAACAGTATATTGACAGGGAAGCAATCAGCAATACAATACAAAAGATTACAGACTACCACAAGGAAAGAGTTACACTTTAGCCCTAAATTTCCAAAGTTTTTCTGATGTTTAGTGCCTACTCTATCTACTACGGAACAAAGTGAATGGATTTTCAGAAACTTTGAGCACTGAAACTCGCTGAACTCAGTATGAAAACAGAGCACCTGGCTCCTCTAGCTGTAATGCTACTGATTGAACATCTTAAGTATAGACCTGACCCTAGGATGCAACTAGAATTTCCATTCCTTGAACAGAAATGACTCACTTTAGTGACTTCAGAAACAGAGGAGAAAACCTTCTTTTAGGGAAAACAAGTTATTATTCTTGAGAATACTTCAGACTTCCACAGAAAATAGTCTCTAAAAATTCTCTTCTAGTTCAATAGGTCTTCCTAACAACATCGTTTGTCTCTTCCAGGCTGGAACTCATTTTATTTTTTGCATAGTTTACATCAGAAGTATAACAATTATAACTGTCTTCATGTACATATTTATGAACATAATTTTCATTCTGTATTATTTGTCAAATTATGTTTGTCAGAGATTCAAGGTTTCAAAAACATTGAATGAAAGCACTACAACAATTTACATTAGCTCATGCTGCGATTTTCTGGTACCATGAAATCATTTAATGTTTTTTAGAAGTCTCTCTGTTTTGCTTTATTAAGACTGACACTAAAACTTAATGTTAATTAGATGGTATAGTTTTTACTGCACTAGGTTCAGTGCTGTTCTGTATTGTATCATATCACAGACTATGACTCATAGTACTAGTCTGAGAAAATTATGTTTGCCTCTCTAAAGTCAATGTGCTCATGTAATCCATTCTAAAACCTACCCTGTCATAACAATAGCTACAAAATAAATGTTTAAAAGTTTCTGCTGGTAACTTCTTGGAATGGAATACATTGAATATAATTGTCAAAAAATGAAACACACGATCAATGCTGTCCTTTGAAATATATACAGACTATGAACATCACATTTACATATCACTGAACTTGAGCAAATTTCATTACTCAACAAACATCAGACGGAAACTGTCTTGCAGTCAACTCTTTTTCATACCCTGCAAAAAGTATTACATGGCAGCTTTCAAACTGTCTAGTTAACTCTGCAGAAAGCAATTTTCAGAGTCCTGACGTTTCACCTGATTATAACTTGTGTATCATTTCAATTGCCATTATCATTTTATCTAACTGCTTCATTACCTTGACCTAGAGTGTTGAGCAGTCTTTCAGTAATTAGAAACAAGATGTTGGTCATTGACAATATTTTGACATTTTGCTCAGAAATATCAATGCATATTCAAATATATTGATATGAAGAGGACCAAATAAGAAAAATAAAGTTATATATAAGTTAAAAAAACCAGAAAAAAACAAACAATACTGTCAATCCAAACATTTTCTTAGTCTTAAATGACTAGTAAGTTCATGCACTCTTTGAACATCACTGCAACTGAGCCAGATCTTACCTCTCTTGGATTTTGTGTTTGATATAGGAGCAGCAATTTGTGGCATAGTGTTCCATGTGTAGGCTTGAAGAATTGCTTCTTGATGTGAAGTAGAGAAGTAACTTTAGGTAAAGGAAATCTAATTACCCAGACTGGGCTTTGTTCAGAGTGGTGAGTTAGCATTGACTAAACTCCTGTACAATTACTCACTCACTCCCACTCTTTAGTCCGACAACGGGAGAGAATAAAAGAAATTGCTTAGCAATTACTCTCGTGGGCTAAATAGACTCAGCTTGGGGAAAATTAATTTATTTCCAATTAAAATAAATTCAGATAGAGAGAAATTGAAAAAAAAAAACATTAAGGCAACACCTTTCTTCCCCGCTCTTCCAAGCTCAACTTCACTTTGAACTCGTCTTCTAACCCCCTACCAAGTGGCGTGGGATCAGGGTGTGTTGTCATTACATAGCAGTCTCTCTCTCTTCTACTCCTCCTCTTCACACTTTTCACCAACTCCAGTCTCATCCTCTCCTTTCCTTCTTTCTTCTCTCACCTTCTAACTCAGGGTTGTTTTTAACTCTTTTTGTAAATTGTTTCTCCCCCAGCATTTTCTGCCCTTTCTTGAATATGTTTTCAGAGGCACCACCATCTTGGCTTCTGTATTTAGCTGTGCCCTGTGGTGGATCTGCTGGAAATAGCTGTGTCTGGCACAGGGCTGCCCCAGCTTCTTATCATGGAGGCCATCCCTACAACACCACCCTGCAAGTGCATAGTCCCCTGCACCCAGCACGACCAGAAACCTTCCACTTCTTATGAGCCCCTAACTCCAGATAAAAGTGGATTTGGAGTGGGTTTGTGCACAGAAAATCATGTTTCTTTTCAGCATCCCATCTGAAGAAAGATTATGCCTTATAATTTATATTTCATATCCTAGAAGAAAATAAATTCCGGGCAGATAAAACAATCAATAAACCATTTTCTGTTTACTGTTGTAAAGTATCGTGCTGGTACTTCTCATTTTATATCAAGAGCATACTGATATTAATCTTTTGAAATAAACATGTATAATTTAACTACCTTTCCTGTCTACTACAAAAATGTAATTATTTTTTATTTCACAGAAATGTCTTTCCATGAATAGAAGCGTTTTGGCCTTAATCTCTATTTTTCATAATAGCAAATGGTAAGAACATCCTGACAAGTAGATGATGCAATTAAGGTTACATTTCTTCCCTACAGTCTGCGGTTTTGTTCACAGTAGACATATGCATTTTATGTCACTGAAGATTAAGTATTATAGTCTTTTCCAATGACATTTGTAGCTAAGCACATTAATATTAAAGGTCAATGTCCCTTTAAGTGGATCGATAAGAAACATGACAGTATAATATATTATTATAGTTACTTAGCATACCAGGGTTTCTAGAGTTTGATTATATGTTGTCTTCTGCTCTCTCATTCTTCTGCTATATAGTGAAGTGAACAGAAAGCAAGAAAACTGTTCTCAGAACTACGACAGAGAATTGTGGTCATTGTCTTCCACGGAGTCAATACACTGGACTCTAGTATATTCCAGAGGTATACAGGTGTCTGGAAGTGTAGAAACAAAATAAATGTAAATCCTTGCCTGAGGCATCAAAAATTAACCTGCTTTTCAGTAATAAAGGAGGAGGAAACAAGAGAATTTCTCATTTAGTCTTACAATGTATTTTCTAACCATGGGGGCACTCAAAGTGATTGTGAAACCTTCATCCCAGAGGTACTCAAAAAAAACTTCAAAAAGGCCTTGAGGAACCTGATCTAACTTTAAAGTTGGGCCTAACTTTGAAGCTGGTCTTGGTTTGACAAGTGGATTGAATCAGAAGACCTCCAGAGATCAGTGATAAACCAAATTAAACTGTGAGCCTATGATTTTAACAGATTATACCCAAGACATGATTGCATTAACATGTTTCTACCACGTAACAGAAGAAAACACTGCATACTAGCAAAAGCATTGAGTATTGTATGAGAAAAATGAAACAAGCAACTAAGTGAAAGCACAGGAAAAACAAGCTAAAAGCTTTATCTAAAGGCTTTCCAACAGAAGGTTTCACTTTATCATATAGCACCAACATATAATAATACTTTTCTAATGCTTTTCTGCATCTTTAAAAGACTTCGCCAAAACAGAATATTATTTCATGTTCATTCATACTTCCTCTGTAACTAAGGATTAAGTAAAGGAGTTCAGCTAACATGATTTTTTTTGCCCTTAGTCTGAAAACTGAAGTTCCTCATAAAAACTAGAAAGCAGAATTTTAAGTTGATTGGAAAGTCCAGTGTATTTTCTTTTAAGTAGTGGGATTCAGGAAATGTTTTAATAAACTGATGATACTACTGTCATTATCAATAGTTTATTAATTTTCTTCATGTAGCTGAATAAATGTCTTGAGCACCATTGTGAAAGTGTCTATTAGTCTATGAACCTGAAAAATACTGGAACTACTTAGTAAGATCATTGCCTCAGGTCCAAAAATCTGTCTTGAGTCTTCAAAAAATCTTATAAAACTGCATTGAGATGGAGTTGCAGAGCCTTGTACTGGAAGCCAAAATATACAGGATCAGGGTCTCAGGATCAAGATCTCACCACAATGAGTGGGGCTGGCCAAAGCTAATCATTCAAAAAGCAACGCCTTTAATAAGTATTGTAATGGGTGAAGGAAGCAGCAGAACCCATCACTTTGCAGGGTCAGGACTTTGGCACTGCAGGGCTCCTACCCACCCAAGTGGGAATTCGTCTGGAGTGCCACCAGGTTTGGGGAAATTTATCTCCTCTGAAAAGGACTCTCCTAATGGTTCAAAAGCAGAGAAACTTACGGTTTGAGTTTTATGACATAGGCACATTTTTACGGTAGGCACGTAGGAGATATTCAAGTCAAGCAATCTTTTTCTTAGACACACTGATTATTCCGTACAAAGATGGATTAATCCTGGAAATTACTGTACAAAAAGGGATGGACCACTGGCAGTGATAACAGTCAGAAACACAGTTAATCGACCAGAGCTTTTAAATTATACCATTAAAATTATTTCTATTGTGAATATATGTGACAACTAGTTTACATAATCCTTTCATCAAACTTTCTCACTGACTCTTAGGGATTGTATGAGATGAGTGTGAGGATGACAAGAAACTAACATAACTTTTAAAAGGTTTATAATGTTATCAGATTAGAGCATAATAGATTGAATGTTGCAGAATAGACTGAAATCAGAACTGATGGTAGAAAAGGAGCAGATAAGGATAGCGGTGTTCATCTAGTTTTCATTGCTGTAAATTATTTCAGGGATAAAACTGCATCCTTGCTGAATTATGAAAAGAGAAAATAAGACAAATACCCTTCTGCTTCTTATTTCCCTTTCTCTTTTTATTTTTTTTTTGTATCCTTTCAAGGTCACAGGTAGAGAGATTAAATATTTTTGACTTAAAACCCATGAAGAACTAATATCTACACAATATGTAATAAAGAGCATTTTTTAAGAGGATAACTTATCTGAATCTGTCAATCTCATTACAGAAACATAGCTATTTAAACCAATGTTTGTATGGATTCTGAGTGGATTATGACTTCCAATAAGTACATGTTTACAATTTCCAGCTTAAAGATGAGCCTCTGCTGATCACAGTGAACCTTCAGAAACAATTGAACAAGCATGATCCAGACATTTACCCAGATTAGAAAAAAACCCCAGGTACTAAGAAAGCAGCACCTTTTATTTGTGCTGAAGGCAATTGTCAAACTTCTTGTACTATTACAACAGTGTTTGCCGGAAACGTATAGTTGGTAGTTGCCATCTGCTGTTGTAATTCTTTTACCAGGACTCCCAGATGATCCTTGGAAACTGCTTAAAAGAGAATAATAAGGCTTACACCAATACATAGTTTCACAAAATACAGAATGGTGGTCTTGGATTGATATAGACAAGCCATAATGCAATAGTGACATATCGTATCAGCCAATTACATTGACAGAAAAAATAACAGCAACATGCCATAAGTCCATGTTCATTGTCAATTTAATTCATAAAGTCAAAAGCACAGTTAATTCACAAAGATAACTTCTTGCTAGTTTTGTTTCTTGTAATTTTTAGTTCCATGATGTGTAAATGAATGATTTGTCAGGAGAAAAAACAATTTGATATAAAAAGAAAATATTTCTGATTGAACAGAATAACTTATCAGGATCACAGAGATGACTGATTATGTGCTATCATTAACTCTTCATTTAATTGAGACATATATTTTTTAATGTTGTTCTCATGTTTGCATCAATTCATAATCCCTAATTAGTTGATTTCAGAACTTACATTTAGTCTTTCAAAATCATAGGGTTTGGTTTAACACTACTGAGAAATTTCATTTTGTGATTCCGATATTACATTAACATATTTGAGAAACTTGTATTTTTTTCTGAATAGTCTGCAGCACTAATGGGAAATTCCATTAATATTACCCAGAAATATTACCCTGTTGTTAGCAGTATATATGATGTCCTATCGCTTCTTTAAAAACAATGCTACTCAGACTGCAGGGATGGGTAATCCTGGTCTGCCTTTGATTTAAGAATGCTTGGAAAAGAATTGACCAGTTTGTACTAGAAGTTATGAGATGCAGAATAACCTAAGCCAGATGGTAAAAAAAAAAATCTAGTTAGATCATGGTTGCATTTAGAGGAAGGAATGTATTTTAGAGGTATGAAGTTTGTTTAATTGTTTATTTTCCTCGTTCATTAGAGTAGGTGAAGCCAACTTGAAGTGTTAACAGGGAATTTTCTGCCACATCACTTTTTGTGAATGATACTTTTCTATCCTGTCATCTGTGGAAGCATCAACTAAAAATTTCAAGAAAAATACAACCTAACAAAAATCCTCATTTTGCAACTACTATGTTTTGCACTTTACCAAAGACAAATGATCAAATTAACACTTTTGTATTACCAACATGAACAAGCTTGAAATTTAGTTCCTACTGTCCACTTTTCCTTTCCTTTTTCTCTTCCTTTCTGCTTTTCAATCCTACTACAGAATGCTTTCATTTTTAAATAAGGTTGGAAGATTAAATACATTAACTACTCATTTGGTGGCAGCATATTTTTTTCTTTTCTGGATGACTGAATAATTTCTATATTACTTTCATCTCCTGGGGAAGAGATGCTGACTTTTATCTTTCATGTACAAGTAATTTCTGTCTTTTTAGAGGTGCCCTCTTCTCCAATTTTGAAAAAAATATGTCTTTCCAACATTTCTTAAGATTTAAATGGATTAAAAACCTCAAAGATCCCAATTAGAATTTCATTGTCTTCAGCAAAGATCTATAGCTACCCCAGATCGTTACAGCTTAGAACTTTTCAAAAAAAAGCCCCTATTATCTATTATCACTTGTTGAGCTTCCAAAGTTCTTATTTAAGTGAAGGAAAAATAGCTCACGTTAGGAATATTTTTATCAGGTAGGCATGCTCAAAAATTGCATTAATCAGAAAACGTAAGTTTCAGTAAAGATGAGGAAGTGTACTGTATTAAATTGTCTAACAGATGGCTTTCACAAAAAAATGAAAGCAGACCAGCGTGGGCTTTTAGATACTTGATCTCCAGAGTTACCTACTAAAATTATCTTAACAACAATTAAAAATGCCACAGTTTTGGCAAATGAAAACCATGTACAGGAAAGACAATGGTAAAAGTCATTGTGGAAATTTGGGCAGGGGAAGAGGGGGAGAGGGAAGAAAAGAAAGCAAAAAAAATTGTTAGAACCACGGAGATCACATGCTGTCAGTAACCTGGAATGTTGTGCAGGAGAAAATCTAAGCTGGAGAGACAGATTCCCCAAATCTAGCCTCAAATAATTGTGAACTATCCATCCTTTTGAAGGAAGAAGAATGAGGCTGTGAAAGATTCAAAGCTATGTTTTAAGGAATGTGGTGATGTTAATCCTGTTACTTAGCCCAGTAAGCTATGCTTCTGGGAGTAAGCATTTAATCTGTTCATGAAATTTGTTTCTGGATCCAAATTTATCTAGTGCATTAAACACATAATCCTACCTTAGTCTGTCAAATTATTTTCTGCCAACAAGTAGAGCAGCAAGTGCTGGTAGACATTTGAAAGTTAAAATTTAACAAGAATTCAGAGATGCTAGTGATTTTTTAAATACCTTCTGTCACTGAATTACACTTTATTTGGATATATAAAGTCAGAAATAGTACTTATAATTAGGGAATATGATAAGGAATAAGGAATTAAGAAATATAATAAGGAATTAAGAACTCATTCTCGTCTTATATTTGTTTAGCAGTAATCTCTTTTGCTTAAGCAAGGACACTTGAATGAGAAGGTAATATACATTATATGATTTCAATGTGAAACACTGAAATAAACAGGGCAACTATTTTTATAACATAGAAAAAATTATTGGTTTTCATATTAGCAGGTTTACTTTTGATGTATTTTGATATTTTTTTCTGAGTCTTCTTTATTTTAAAATATATCTGATTTACAAGGTGTAGAATGTAACAGTGAAGCATAAGGACATCCAGGGAGGTGATTTTAGGCTTGACAGTAAAAAGGATTGCTCTAAATGAGGAAAACAACAAGAAAGGAAGAAATGAGTTACAAAAAGGGATAAGGAGTTAATGTGAATAAAAATCAGTGTAATACAAGAGAGGCTTTCTCTTGTCTCTTGAAACTATGAGATAATAAAATACCTATATTTAAATAAGTCACTTTCTACTCTGATTTCACCATCTTGGATTTGACGTTCAATTACAGAACTTTAAAATGAATATGTAAAGTCTCTATGCACCAAAATACATGTTTGTTTCTAACCATACTCTTTTACATACTCCAAATGTAAACGGTTGCACCCAAGCTAATGTGCTAAATTTGGTAACACGTCATTGGAAAAAAATCTCCTAAAATGTATCACATGTTCAGTGGAAACATGTCTTGATATCTTTTTTTCATATCTTTAGTATATGTTGTGGAACATTTCATATTTATATAAAGCTCCCTGTGAGTGAATGTTTTCAGTTTATTAAGGTCATTATAAAATGAGTCTTTATTTTAATGTATAATATACAAAGTTTTTACATTTTGTCTTTAGAAGGCTTCTGTAGGAGAAACCAGGCAGGCAAGAAGAGGAAAGTATCATTAAATAAAAACCATTGAGTGTGTGAGGAAGAAAGTGGTGATCAACTCATTCATATTATAATACCACGTGTTTTCCTCATTACCTAGTAGATGTCATATATTTAAAATCATAATTAGTCATCTCACATTGGCTGAGGACTGTCGAGGTATGCAGAGGTTTACTCTAGACTTACATATTGTCTTCTTGGAGGGAGGGCAGTCAACTGAAAGGAGAGATATTTTGTTTATTTTTAATCACTGCCCTGACAGAATGCAGGGCAGGTTTTTATTTTCTTATTTCTGGCTGTTTAGTGGTGAAGATGAAAGGTCTGACTTGTTAGCCATTAGATATGGGAGTTCTTAAGAATAGATGAGGAAATCATTCACTGAGCTAGAGGAGACTGGCTGTAGGTAAAACCACTGAAGTTGCCAAAAGATGGAGAAGACTCTTGGCGAGAAAAAACATCAGGAACACACTGAGATTTAGGAATCACCAAGTACCAAGAGCTCAATATTATGCAAACAACATTATGCAGCTTTTGAGGATTTCAGTGGTGGGAAATATCTTTATCTCACCTGCAAATTCTTTCCCTCCACTTTGTTTCGTACTACTAAAGTATGATTAACTTTGTATATTAGTAGAGGTTTGAGGCCTTGGGTTTTTGGTTTTGTGGTTTTGGTTTTTTTTGAATTCTGTATTTATTGCTTAATACCATTACCATTTAGAGAACAAGAGTTGCTTCTGGTTTTGAGAGTCTGAAAAACTAAGGGGAAGAGTAATAATTTAGTGGAAAATCTAGATTGTCTGACATGGTGCGGGGAAAAAATGTCAAACTTTAAAATGAGATTCTGTCTAGAGAACAATATATCAGGCACAAAGACACAGGAAAGTCACAGAAAAAAAGTCAGGTAAAAAAAAACAAACAAAAGAAACTTTAATAGAGAAGGATTCTAAAAGAGAATTGTACATACAAGATGGGATCTATTGCATAATGTAATTGCTGGCACTGATCACCATGTATAGGAAAGGAGGAAAGACAACCTAGGAATGAATGCAGGTCCATTGAGTGGCTATCTAGAAAACTGATCTGAAAATAAAAATATACAATCAAACGATTATTCCCACAAAATTTTAGGTACCAGGGAAGAGTTAAAATTAGAAAAAAAATAGCCTCATGCTAGTCTGATCCACAAAAACCTATAGTTATGTGAGATTTTCTGTTTTCTGTGGTAAGGCAAATGGAATTTGCTAAGTTTCATGATCTTATTAAATTATTTTTCTAATTATTTTCATCATTACTATTATTATTATTATTTCATTAAAGCTGTAGTTTTAGTTTTGAACTCACAAGCCTTTCTCTTCTCATTTTTCTTTCCCACTTTCCCTGGTGGGGGGAAGGGAATTTAGGAGCCCAGCTGCATGGTTTTATCTGCCAAAATGAGCTAGGTCAGGGCTAAACCATGACAGGATATCATCTTACTGAAGCTTGATGTAGTGCGCTTTGTCTCTGAAGACACACTAAAAAGACAAATATATTGTATTGATTTGCATGAGGGAAAGCAAAGGAAGATATTGTTTGTTTTCGCCAAAAATGAAGCCTGAGGTTTTATTTCAGGTTCTTTGAATCTCAGAAAATTCTGATCAGAAGAGAGGGATAAAATAGATTTTTCTATGCTGAAGAGTACTTAACAAAGTAAATTTGTGGTCCTAGGAGTTCTTTTGACTACTACAGTCTCCAGATACTATCTAAGTAAATGAGGACTTTTTATTCTTAAACACCTTAGAAAATGAGTTACTGGTATTACGTACTGTTGTGTCTGGTGAAAATGCTTAGTGTTTGAACCATAGTTCAAAAATGCTTACCTCTTTAAGCAGTCAAATATGGCAAAAGGTTCTTGTAAACAGAACTTTGAATCTTAAAACTGCTTTTGAAATTGATATCTGGAGGCATCTAATTTCAGGTACAATGGAGAGGCTGGCAGCCCATTTAAATATTTTTGTAGTTATTGTGCTATGCATTTTGCTTCTGCCTAGCCCATATTAGGCTGAGATTTAGTCTGAGATTGCTGATTTGGCAAAAAAAGTGTTAAGTGTTACATAAGTGTTTCGCCCTGTATTGACTCTACCATTAGGGTTAGCACTGACAAATTTTATAGATGTACAACTCTGCCGGTGAATTAGGCTGTAAGCAATACTATTTATTCTTCTGGTCCTTTTAAAAGCAGTTTAACTTGCATAAGACAGGGAGTCAGTACATCAACAACTTCCTATTGAATTTACCATAGCAGGGACAGCTTCTCTATCTCTTGAACCTCTTCAGTTCTCCAAAGACCATTTATTTTTGTAATAGAAACTAAGCATCTTCTGTACTCTTCATATACTAAAACGAAGTGGATTATGGGATTCCAGACTTCTTCCTCACCTGAATTGCATTTGTGATGGTCATAGGAGGTGGTAGACAGATTTTGACAACCCAAGAAAAAGTTCCCAATGTAGGCACTGAACTAATAATTTTATCAGGAAAAGATGACAGCTGGCACAAATTGGTTGTTCTTGAAGATCAATAAGCTGTAGAGAAAAAAAAAATCCAATTTCACGTAATGTGGTCTCTCTCGTGTGTGTAGCTGGTAGACATCTCCTATTTGCACTTGAGTGACAGACTCTATGAAGAGCGATAATTTTTCTGTTGGAGGAAATGCACTAAGGGATATCTCTCCTTTATATGAACCCCTCAAAATCCAGAAAAATACTATATCTTTCCACGGGTATAATGTGATGGAGAAAGAGTGAGATACAGAGAGAAGATATATAGAATATGGGAGGCTCACCATTTGGAGGATTGTGAGTGAATGTGTTTTTTCACAGCAACTTTGAGATACGCTAAAAAGATTAGACATGTTAACAATGCTAATCCAATTCTTTGTATCAGGTTCCCTTCAAAGCCATGACTAATTTTGGAAAATTTTGGACTAGTCAATAACGCCTAAGAATTTCAATTGCCCACACAATTACAAAAATACAGTAAGAAACAAGTAGATACTTATTCAATAATCAGAATAAAGACATTAAGAAACAGAATAAGAATTAAAGGAATAAGCATGAAAAGGGAAAATAGGATAAATTAGATAATGTAAAATCTAAAGGAAACAGAAAACCTCTATTTTTCTGCTTTAAAACTATTGCTTTTTTTTTCTCTTGGAGGATAGAAAGATATTTTTCCCCATTAAAATTAACTTAGTTCTTTGGAACCAGGACTATCTTTTAAAGTGTAATAATAGTGAGCATAAAGAAATAAATTTTTCAAATTAACCATTGTTGTCAGGTGCTGCAAAAAAAAAAAAAAAAGAAACTGTGGAAATTTAAATGCTTTTCAGGCAGACAGGAAAAGGTTAGTGATGATTTCAGATAAGATATCAACATTTCCTGAGCCTGGCATCTGAAAAGTGGCTGTGGGCATATTTTTGCCTATGGTTTATCTAAATGCAAATCAGAATTTTTTAACTAAATTTAGAGTCCTTCTCTTAAACTTTACAAGAACATTGATAGATTAGACCACTATTTTCATTCTTTTAGGTCATTTGCAGCTGTAAACATGGGTACTGCTGTAGGAAAATTTTAAACACGAATAATTCTATCCTGTGTTTCTATGCATACCCTTTGTTTTAGGAAGAGAAAATATTTGAGAAATCAATGTTCTCCTCCCTTTGACAGACAGCCCTTTCTCCAGTCTGGTTATGAATAAATAAAGTGATCTTGGACTGTTTCACAATATTCTCTGGATACTTTGAGCTGCTGTAATTCTCTTGAGGAGAAGAAAAAAAAGCATTTAAGGAAGCAGCCTCTATTTAGGACATGTAGAACAAACAGTAAAGGAAAATAATGTGCCCATAGCTGTAAATATGCAACAAACAACACAATTATAGAATACGACACAAAGTTTAAACTGTAATTTTGAGAGTTGGGAGGCCAAAATTTGCAGAAGAGAATGTTTATTCATACCTATTCATGTTCTAGTTTTGTGGTGAGACTATCTGGCCAAGAGAAAACACCCATGCAAGCGTTCATGCACTTCCCCTCTCTGATGGGACAAGGGGAAAAGGAAGGCAAAAAGATTTGTGCATCAAGGCAATGGCCATTTAAAAAGGAAAGAAAAGTTGCTCATGCAAGGAATTCAGAAAGAGGAACTTATTCACCACTTCCTAAGAGCAGACAGATGCTTAGCACTTCCCAGAAAGTAAGGCCTCAGCAAAAGTAATGTTTGCTTGCCAGAACCACAAATTCTTCTCCCATGGTATGAAATTTCCCTTTGGTCATTTTGGGCCAGTCTCAACTAGGCACAGTGGGTAAAGAAGACCCATTGTTACAACACAGCAATCCAGAGCACTCGGGCACTCCTCCAGTGTTCTTGGGGTCCTGTGTGCCTGGGAAGAGTCTTTGTCATTTCTTGAGGAAGAACTGACCATCAGTCACGCCATCCTGGACTCCTGATACCCGAATCATGTCCCAAGTGATGTGGTCTATGCAACTAGTGGAAAGTTTCGCTGGTATGATATCTTTCAAGTGCAGCCAAAGTGAATATTAAAACATCAAAATGAATATTCAAATATCTAATGAAAGTCAGTTATCTCAAAGCCCTATAAATATACGACTGCATAGAAGGCCCTTTGAACTCTTCTGAACTGCAGCAACCTGAGACCAGTAATCTCCCCCTGAGCTAGGACGCCTCACAGGTGTAGTGCATGATCTGAGTCAATGATTTATGGTTTTAATGGTGATATTACAAAGAAGTGGCATCATTCACATTTTCAAACATTCATAAAACTTTAGATGATGAAGCAGTACTGACTTTTTTCTTAAGTATACCACTAGGTAGGCATGTAAAATTCAAAAAAGGAAATTTTTTTTTAACTATGCAGTTCTCTCAGGATAGATAGAAGTATCAACCTTCTGATTCTTTTAATATCTAAGGTATCATCAGCTACTTTTAATTCCATTTATACATTTTTCAGCAGAATGCAAAATCATTCTGAAGCGATACTGATGTTGAACAGGAAAAGAAACTATCAGCAGTGAAAGAAGATATGAATTTAAAAAAAGACCATGCAAAACCCACCAAAAAAACATATCTGAGTCACTTTGAACATCTTGACCTACAAGCTGATCTACTCTTTCATCAGCCAGATATATTGTGTTCTTAAGGATCATACTGTAAGTCTAAAGATTGAACTAAATAGCAATCAAAAATTGAAATCTAGGTAATCCTTTTGTTTATTTTCTTGAACTGAGAATATTTGAATAAGATTGCTTTAAAGCTGTTTTAACGTAAGGAACAGAATCTTCCAAAATCCTGAGTAAACTACACAAAGAAATTTAGTGTTCAGAACAAACAAATCAAAGCAGATACAGTTATGTTTAAATGCAACTTCAATTTTCAGGCTGAGGATTCAAAACGTTTTAAGTATTTTTTCAATGACAAAATTTTCTACGCCATCCATCTTTAACCTTACATCTTTTAATTTTGTGGGGGTTTTTTTGTAAATTACAAAAAGAAAAAAATCTAGGTCTCTAATCTTACATACTTAGTGTATTTGAAGCATTGTACCTTTCAGTTTAATTAGACTCATATCTCTCTGTCAAGCAATGTTAGAATCCAATCTCTACTCGTTAACATAGCAATAGGTTATCAGTTTAAAGATAAGACAGGAGGTCCATACCATTATCAAGAGAAAATATCTTATGCTACACTTAACACGAGATTGCACCTGCCAGTCTCTCTTATCTAATGAAATTTATATTGCTCCTCAGAAAATCCTGTCCTTATCCAACAGGTTATACTGAAAAAATTAACAAATAACTCTAGCTTTTCCCATGATTACGTTTCTAAAGATAAATCACATTATAAAAAATTACAGAGATAATTTGAAAAACTAAAATAAAACTTGTATTTTGAAGTTACGGATTGAAAGTTTGGTTGATTTTATTGTAGAGATAAATGTAAATTGAGAATAAGCTGTTTACACAAAATATTAAACAAAACCATTCTGTACAGTCAGCCTCTATGAAGAAGTATCTAATGTTCTTAAAGAATTCCACATTAATTCATAAGACACTTTAAATATAACAACAGAGGAACCCCCATGATATAACCTCGAGCTACATTTCCAGTCATGTCCCCCCTTCGTGTTCAATCTGTAATATACTATGACTAATTTTCATGCCATATAAATAACAAAGTAAGCTGCCTCTATGATTTTTTTCAGGACAAACAGATAACTCTCAATAAAATATAAACTATATTTCTAAAACTACTTTCTATGCTGTTCAAATTCCAAACCTCAGAACTTTTTTTTGGTATTGTCTAACTTGCTTATTCTCAGCATAGTTTCCATGACTGAAATAAACACTAAATAAAAACAACCAACCAACATATTTATGTGGAAATATGCAAGATATCTTAGCTGCTAATGTCTTCTAGAATGCCAATGCAAATACTATTTGCTCAAATATACGAAAATAAGTGCTACATTCAAATCTTCCAAATTGGCAAGTTTCTTATTCAAGATTCACAGATAATACGTTGTATTTCCAGTAGCACACGAACTACAGATGGAAGAATGTCCTCTTGATCGAGTAGCCAATTTCAGGCAATCATAACTTTTCAGACCCAAATGGAAGCCTACTTACTACTGTGTTTGGCCTGGATTATCTTTAAGCAAAATTATTTTACCTTAAAATTTAATAATTCTTTTTGTTCACCCACTATGGATACAGGTGTACTGAGCAAATCTGAACAGTTGCCTACTTCCTCTTTTACAGTCTCCATATCTTCTTTCTCCAATTGGCAGGGTATGTGCTATCTGCTATTCTTAACTGGTTTGTGTGTTGCACCTTGTCTTGAGTGCTAAACTCAAGAGTAGGGCACCTTCCATATGTTTTATATTCTGTTCTTACTATACTTCTAAATTATATAGAATTCGGAAGTAATGCCTATTTTGTGTGTTTAACCAAGACTTACCTATATATGTCATTTATCGTTTTTCTCACTGTCCTTACAGGATTTCTTGTGCCTTTGTAAGTTCTTGTTCTTTCATGACCCTCCAATAAATCTAGCAACATTTTTCACCACATGGACTAGCAGAAGCATGGAAGACTGAGAATCTCCAATGTTATTTCAAGCAGCAATGCAGTTTAATTTCTTGTTTTCTTCGATTTACAATCCAATATACTAGAAATTAGAAGATTTTTGCCTGGTCATCGCAGTAACAATAACGTTTATACTAGATACATGGATGGAATTCTAAACTGTGTGCATGATAGTGATGAAATATCATCCTGTGATATTTATTTCAATACAATATTTATATTGTTAATTAATTGGTATAATTTTATTTTCAAATGATCAGTATGAATACAAATGAGAACAGACTTTAATTCCCCAGTCACACACTACTGAGAATTATCTCACATGGAATATAGTGTCAAAGAAAACAGTCTCATAATAAAATTTTATGTTTCTGGCAATAAGATAAGGAATAACATGCTTTAACTGAAAAATATTGATACAAGAATGGTAGCAAAACATCATGTGTTGTGTTTCAAAACCAGAGCAAATCTTTAATATTTCCTGAATCAGTAAAACTGGCAAACAGAGTTAGTCAGAATAGATTCTTTTCCCAGGAAAAAAAGACTTCAACAACTAATAATAATATTACAGTTAATTTTAATTCTCCACTTTCTGTGTGTTCAATTCACTAAAAGAAAACAATCACTTATAGCTTATTTAATCATTGATAATCAAATTAAAGGGTAATAGTAATCACGATACTATTTAAAGAATAATAAAGCTAGCCTCCTACTCAGTTTTAGTTTATTATGCAGGTAAAAATTTCCAGATATTAAAGTCAACCTAAAGTTATAGCTCTTCAATATAAAGATATAAATGTCAAAACTTCTGTAACAACAGACTATAAAACTGCCTAACCAAAGCTGGCAGTAACATGTTCTCATCATAAAATGTAGTGTAGTTAATCAAGCTAATAAAGGTCATGTTTAAGGAAGCACGGTAAGCAGCATTAGTGACAAATAAAATTTTAGTCAACATAAATTTAACAATTAGGAAAAGACAATAAAGAAGTTTATTAAAATTTAAAATATCGAACCATGACATTATAGGGATAGGATCTTTAGAGCTATACATATTAAAATTGGGCAGTATGTACTTAAGAAAACACTTTTCCCCTCATACATCACCTTGTTGCAACATTTGCATAGCAATGAAAAATAGCTTTAAAAAATATGAAGTCATGGGATTATGATGACAATTGTGACAATACGGCCTTAGCAATGCACATTACCATACGTAGTGTAATGAAAAGAGAACTATGTTTTGAAACTTTCAAGTGCAGTATGTGGATTGTCAAAGATAAATATATTGTGACAAAATATGCAGAATGAAGGAGATCATCAAAATGACAGATTCTAGCTCAGGTCATGATATTCTGACTCATGTTGTAAAGTTCAGTCTGTTGCCCTTAGTTCAGTACTCCTGGAGTAAGATGTCATTTCACAGAAGTGAAGGATCACAAATCAGCAAATCCTGCAACGGCAAATTACCAGTCTTCAGGTTGTACCTCTGGCATTAATTATTGCCACTACCCCGACCAGGAAATGACCTTACTGCCCCAGCTGGAACTGAGAAAGGATTAGATTTATCACATTCAGAGGTGACAATCTGAATGTTTGTTAGCAGGGTTATTACCCCAGGGAGACAAGGTGGGTAATTTAGCGTTAATGGAGAGAAGCACAAGATTTCCTACTGTGGAATCACACTGTCTTGGACAGTACTAGTCAACATTTTTTAATAAGGTTGTATAATGACTTTGCACTAATTTTCAAAGTTCCCTAGTCCAAAGCCACAGTTTCTTTAGAAATCTATCTCCATTCAATAGTGATTGCTATGAATCTCATTTCCAGTGACATGACAACTTCACACGGAGCCAGTAACTCATGATTAGATGTCACAGGAAAACATAAATTGATATGAAATTTTAATATTACCATATGTATTATTAATGATATGTTCCTTTCTGCAAAAGTTTCTTACTTTAATAGGCACTTTTCAGAGTTCAAAACTTTGTAATGTCTTTGTGGGTTACACCAAAGCATCACTCACCTCTCTCAAAGTCTAAATGAATTCTTGTTTCTTTGTGATTCCAAATAGTTTTATAAATTATTTAGAAAATTATGAAAATATTATTCTTAGTATTTTCCATTTTAATAAACTTGAAGGAATTCTTTAATAGCCTTGAAAGGATATTAGTCTGAGGTTCAAGTTTGTCTCAAAAAGAGAAAAAAAGAAAAATGAGTTTGCAAATTGTAAAGAATTTTTTCTGTCTTGCAAAGAAATCGTTTGGGTTATCAGTGGAGTTCTGACCTCCAAAGGAAGGGAAGCTACCAGTTTCACATACAACACATTACAGTTTCCACACAGATGTCAAGAGCTAATCAAGAACCTTAAAATTGACACTACAGGAGACGAAGATAAGGGTTTCTTTGTTAACATCATCTTAATATCTAAACATAGAGAAGCAGATACTGGAACATCCCTCTATCTTTATTCCCCACACCACACTAGACTATAAGGCTTTTTTTATTGTTATTATTTGCTCATGCTGTTGCCAAATCAAAGCACAGCTAAGTGCTTTGCAATTAAAGTACCTGAACTAGAAATTCTAAGGGATTAGACTTGAGACTTCCACTATGCAAACCTAATGAAAAAGATACTATACTGGGGGTCCTGCTTGTAACGTTAGAAAAAGTATGCCTGATTTGACTCAGTGTTTTCTAAAATGTATTCCACTTTATCTATTTCTTCATGATGAAATTCTTCATGATCTTGTGAATCAAAAATACAGTTTATTCTGTCTTGACCCTTGGTTGTTGTTCTCTTTCTCAACTGTTTTTAAGAAAACAACACCTTTTCTTCCACACATGCACTAAATAAAAGCTTATAATGAAACACTAATGTTATTCAACAGAATAAAAATGAGATGCTATTTAAAACAAAATTTGGAGTGCTGCTTAAGTAACAGCATTATTTTGCTCTTTAAAGTAAAGCAGTGTTTATTTTCACACGAGCAGTTTTTACATTTTATCACCAGACAAGAAATTTGAGGTTAACCCTCTACAGAAACACCAGAAACATCACTATTTCACTGGGTGTAAAGACAGAGGAGGAGAAAAATTTAATGTTGAAAAATGCTACTAAATTGGTCCACAACCAGTAGATTTGTTGTAGGCACATTATCCAGAGAAAGTTTTACATATTGCAAGTGACTTTTTTTGAGGATTTTTTTATTGTTTTAAAGGCTAGTAGCATGTATGGAATTTGGAAAATTAATTTTGCAGTGAACAACAGTAATTAAGAAGATGATGTGAACTGCCAAAATTAAATTCTTCTAATTATCATACATGTTTACCAAAGTTTTGGAAAAGAACATTGTAATGTCGACATTATTCTTGTCAATAGACTGATTGAAAAATAAAAATCAATTGTCTGTTTTTAAATTTTAAAAAGTTGAATTGACAAAAGCTCTTTATCTCTGTTAATTTTGTTACCTTATGTCAAAAGCTGGAATTTTCTCATAGCATTAGCTGAAATATATTAGTCATCTCTTGAGAATATTACATATTTATATATAGGTCGACGATGTTTCAAACTCAGGCAGTAATCTGACTACCAACCCATATCAATTCATTTACTTTATCATCGGTTCATAGGATGGGTAATAATGAAATTTTAAAGTGTGCTTAAATAAAGAACTGAAGATATATTTTATTTTTATCTCTGAAATCTAGAAGAATCTGATGACCATATTTGGGTTGTGATCAAATACAAACTTATATCTGCTAAAATTCCATGAGTGAATAAAAGATGAGTCCTGAACCTAACTATATGATTGAATGGCACTAAGGCTGGTATTTGCAATAGCTAACAGAAATTAGATGCTTTTTAAACTTTTTTTTTTAAAGAAAAATCTGTAGCCAAGTACAATGGATCATATTTACCATCTGTGTTCCTATAACCACAAATAATTCAATTATCTAAAACTCTAGCTGTTTCAGAAGCAGTCATTGCTGACAAGATTGGCTTTGCTTCCAGAAAAATACGATCATGCAGAGGAATTTGCATGAGGAAATGTCTTCTGATACCATTGAGAATTTTATCGTTATCCTTAGTGTTACAGTCTTGAAGTTTTGTATGTGTTCTACCAGTCTTACCTATTGAGATCCATTTTTATGAAGACAACAGTCATCATAGTGGCATGTTTGTTGATAAGTACGTTATGGAGTGCATTACTACATTCTCCATCTTTATTGATGCTTGAAAATTACAAAATGTAATATTTACTGCAGACTGAAATGTATTCTAGCTATTGTCTGTATTCCTATACCTGCAACTAAATAGAAAGGTTTTTGCTAGTTCATGCTTTATCTCCATCCTACAAATTCCCTTACCAGATCTGAACTAAAGCTGCATTGCAGAAGATATTCCAATGTCCTTGCTGATTATATCGGAAATGCTAACTATGTTTATTGCTGCTGAAATACATTAGGTACACATTCGTGTAAATTTTATATTGTTATAAGAAAATGCAGACGTGCTTATTTTCTCAAAATAACGTAGTATTCTGTTCTCCTTTGTCACAATTACCACTGGTAAACTGGCAAAAGACCCAGGAGAAGGGCACAGACTTTCATCCTGTATTAGATTTATTTCAACACACACAAGAAACTATGAGGAAGGAAGTTCAGTCAAAATGACTACACCCTACACAAATCAGAATCTTGAAATTTAAATAACTTCATTAAATAACTCAGTTCAGACCAGGACATATCAACACACTATCTATGATAAATGCCTCTCATTCAATGACTGCTAAAGTGTACTTTCTATATTGCTTCTTTTTTGTTCCCAATAGGCAAAGAATTTTTTTGTTAATGCCGTTTATTGGAAACCTAATTTTTTGCAACCAGGAAGAGAAAGGAGATCTATTTTAAGTCTTCAGAACAGTAAATTCATTGCCCACAGGAGCTACCTTTTTTGTAGGAACTGCTGACATAATATACTCAACCTATGCTATAGACATTTTTTTTGAGTCAGGTACACCATCCTACGTGTCCTAACCTCTATCTGCTTCTCATGTGCTGCCATCAGATGACATCAGGTGAGATTCTGGTGACTAGAAGTTAATAAGTGGAGACAACAACATGGTGTTTTACGTGGAGCATTCGCAGTCCTGGAACCTATTGACATGAACAAAAGGTAGGGCTGGATATCGTAAATTTTAAACAATGTCACTTCTATATATTATGTATTGTGCCATTTGCAACTATAACGTACTATGATAGGACTCGTTTTCTTTTCTAAAGTTGGACTTTCCAGCAACTAATATACCTGAAAACATTTCTTCCCCTTAGAAATTATTTATCCAACAGCTCCTCCTTGGACTCCTAGACTGAGAAGTGTGACACTTTCAGATGTTCCCTGCTCCTCTGCTTTCTCCTTCAGTCTCTGCTGACCTGAAAAGTCAAGACGTATCTCCCCAGACACATGACTCGCAGACACCTAGCAGTGTTGCTTTAGGCTCCCCCAGCATGATATTCTTTACTTCCTGTGTCTGCTGAAGAAAAACAAGGAGTATCATGACTTTCCTCTCCAATCTTTTTCTGGCTCTTGAAAATTGTCTCCAAAATAGGGTTCCTGGGGAGTCTGATATGATGTCCAGTTCAGGCAGTGTTATCTGCCCCCACTAGCTTGCAGCCTAGCAGGAAGGATTGCTTAGCTGACCCTTCATGAGTCATGTTCTATAACTGCGTTCCAATCTTATAGCTTAAAGATGTGTTTTAATTCTCTGGATTTAAAGAATTATTCCATTTTGGCACATAGTTTAGCCTCCTAATGCTTATTATGCTGTATACAATTAGGAAACAGTAGGTGTTTCACTGCACAGCCAAAGTTTTAGGTGATAAGCAAATACAGTTTCCCAGAACCATGGGGAACTGCTGTTCACCTCAGTTCAGAGTCAGTGTACTACAGGCCAGAGACAGCATCATCTATAATTTTAAGTGCAAATTATATAATAACAAAAAATATTACACATAGTACACAGAATCAAGAAAACTGTGATGCTTTTTGAATGGCTAGGAACTTGTTAACACTGCATAAACATAAGGATGTGTTAGTTCATGGTGTCCAAACCAACTGAAATTTCAGCAATGTTCAACCACTGCTCCCATGATCCACTTCTATGTTTTTCATGCTTTTTCCCTAAATCATCTGTGACTCCAATGTTAATACAATGATCACTGCCTTTTCAAATTAAGTTACTGCTATACATCACCAGTCTAGTGTAATTCATTCAATATTGACATCCAGCTTGTCAGACAACTAGTTCAGATACGTGATCTTTCAAGGTGAAGCATGTCAGTAAGTCATTTATAGAAAACTATAATTCATCTAATGGAAATTATTTACTTTGAGATGAGGATTTACACTACTGAATATTACCTAACCAAAAAAATATAAAATCGTGAAGTTTTATTCTACAGCACCTTAGGTTGTAAAATCAATGACAAGAAGATAATTCAGAAATTATTTATTAATACATTTATATTTTCTATACTCTGTTTATATTATTAAATAAAGGGATTTTTAGAAATAAAAGGAAAATTTTGCAGAAAAGATAATATAGATATTTTTTTCAGATTGTATAGATGTTGTGAACAAGGTAAGATAAAATTATGGTCCCAGTAAAACTGATGTGTGCTTTGCCATTGACTTCAGTATAACTGAGATTTAAACTACAGAATAAATTAAAGTTTTATTTCAGAGGCTGGAATATGATCTCCTTCCAAGGAAGATTAAAAAAACATTTTTAATGCTATAGAGCACATAATACAGTCTAAATCAATCATGTCTCAAACATTTGCATGAGATTTCAGTCCCTGGTAGCAGGAACACTGAAGGAGGGTCTCCAAGGGCTCAAATTTCTGCAGAAGTATAAGTTGACAACTGCAGTTCCAACGCTAAGAATGAACCTGTTCACAGGGGTCTATAAGAAACTAATTTAGAGTTTGACTACCACTATTTGGAGATAGTGACATGCAGCAGAATTATATAGTAAAGTATACATTTACAGATAGTATAGAGACCTTCTTCATAAAAAGAGTATAACATGGGTAACAAATAGAGCAGAATAAGTGAGATAGACTGAAATAAAGTTTCCTTCTATGTATTTTCTGGGTCAGGGAAATCTAGAAGGCCTCTTTGTTTTCTTAGAACATCATTATTCAATCTCTTCTTTAACAAAGAAGGAAATTTTTTTATCAGTTCCCTACAGCAGAATATGACCAATCACAGCATTAAATAACAAAAGTCATTATTTTCAGGAGCTATCCTCCACAGATTCCAGCATTTTTTCTGATAGTACCTCAGCATACACTAAATCCATGTAAGATTGCTTAGTCAATCCTACTTCCTGATGATTGAAGCATAGACATAGACTTTAAGTAGACAAGACTTTTGTTTACGTTGTGAATGCAGGTCTAGTCCTCAAGTCTGTAGAGTTATTTGGATGCAATTCTCCCCTCCTGCCAATGATCTATGAACTATCATTTTATTTTCTAAGCAGCAGGAAAGGACTAGCAAGGCATTATGAAGTATTTTAGAAGGCAATCTTTTTTGTCAATATATTACAAAGTCTTAGGCAAATGCTTTTATTTAAGTGCAGATTCCTTCATTTAGGAATGCAGTGTTACGAGCTGCCTGGAGGAGGACCTGGGGACGTTGGTTGACAGCCAGCTGAACATGAGCCAGCAGTGTGCCCAGGTGGTCAAGAAGGCCAATGGCATCTTGGCTTGTATCAGAAACAGCGTGGCCAGCAGGACCAGGGAGGTGAGTGTACTCAGCACTGGCGAGGCCACACTTTGAGTACTGTGTTCAGTTTTGGGCTCCTCACTATAAGAAAGACATTGAGGTGCTGGAGTGTGTGCAAAGAAGGGCAACGAAGAAGGTGAGGAGGCTGGAGAATAAACCCTACGAGGAGAGACTGAGGGAATTGGGGTTGTTTAGCTTAGAGAGAGGAGGCTGAGGGGAGACCTCATCACTGTTTACAACTACCTGAAAGGAGGTTGTGACAGGGTGAGTGCTGCTCTCCTCACAAGTGACGAGCACCAGGACGAAAGGGAACGGCCTGTGATTGCTTTGTTTTGTTTTAATTTTTTTTGGGTTTTTTAAGAGCTTACTCTAACCTCTGGAACATTTGCACTGGAAAATAGTGCAGTCAAGAAGGTTGGTAAATGGGGCTTAAATATGTTGGAATATCCTATGAATAATAGTTTCCTCCTATTCCAGGGAATAGCAGCTGCGCTTTGTCTGAACTATACCGTCTTCACAAGCTCAAATATTTCCAGAACCTTAAGTTTAGATTCTTTTTAATTTTGTTCAATAATTAATGCTAATCACTCCTTTTGGGACTGAAGGAGAAAGAGAGTGGAAAAACGAAAAGAAGAAAATAGAAATTCGTTACTTATGTATCCTCCTTCCTATTTCTCTACATCTTCCCACAGACAAGCAAATAAAATAAATATATGATTTTTGCATGCATTTGGACAGGGTGAGCATGGAAAGGCAATCTGAATAGAGAAAAAGAAAAAAAGCTTTCAGTATTTGGTAAATACCAAAACGTGAGAAAAATCTGCAACATAATCAATATTGAAATATGTTTATATTAAAGTTTGCTCTCCTATATGGTAGCTAATGCATCTCAAAATATCTAACTTCTGTGATATCCAGAGAATTGGAAAAGAAAATTACTAACCATGAACCAGGAGCTAAACATTAGACAATCTGAAAACGGAACAGTTACAATTTCCAACCTATTCTGAAAGCCTAAAAATTATACAAACTAATTTCAGTTCCTTCTTCAATTACTTTCTAGTGTTCATTTTATTTGATTAAACCAGTTTACTGGATAAACCAGCTTGGTAATTTAGCAAACTATTGTGGAGTGGGGTAAAATATCCATGTTCAAAGAAAACTGATGTATACTTTCAAGGTGGAAGAGATGCTTATCTTTATTAGGATGTCAACTTTTAATCCTGTTTTAAGTGTACAGAAAATAGAAAACTATCTCAAAATAGAGGAGGAAGTATTCCTTTTAAACAAATACCTTGTTTATAAAGCAATTTACACGGTTCACTCCTCTTTTTTTTCCTGTAGGCATCTACCTATGAAACAGTCACATACGTTATCTCAATTCATCCAATTGAAATTCTGTGTCATAAAGAACAATTTGAACACTTAACTAAGGTAGAGGGAAGGAAGGAGAGAGTATACACACATATGGTGAAGTCCCTAAAACCCATGTGCATTAGAACATGTACACTTTCCTTCCTCCTCTTCCCCCTTGTGACATTACCTTTTCTAACATTTTTGAGGGGTTTTATGCATGGAAAGTTTGACACATCAGATGGGATGACATAAGGTAGAGTATACTTTCAGTCCTCATTATTTCAACCAAGCTTTTGTGTTATGTTATCTGAAAATCAAGCTATTTTCTGCTCTAGACTTTTTTTTATAAGGGAAAAGAAATATGTATTCTAGTATAATTATGGTATAAACCCTGAAATCTTATAGCTAGTTTTCAGGCTAGATGAAGAGGGCTTTGGGGACAGAAAAAATCATTCAGACCCACATTGATTTCCAGCACCTTTGCCCTCAGTTCTCATACTTGACTACTTACAGTCTTAAAGTACTTTAGGGATTTGTATAAAGCCTCCAACAGATTTCACAAATTCAAAGAAGAAAAAAACAACAAAAAATTGTATGTGTCATATTCCCTAGATATTTCTACCTAAACACTTACTGAGAGAACTCTGAATAACCTTAAAAAGCCCCTCAAGATTTTCCATTCAAGCTTTAACTCAAACTCTGTTCATTATTGCTGCAAAACGTGACCAAATATATTTCCTTTGTGTTTTTTATTCATCCCATAGGTAGCTAATAATGCCTTAAAATGAAATGAGCTCACTCTCATTTGCTACTGCTACAAATAAAGGAGAGAGATGAATAAGTGGAGGGGGAAGCTTTCTGAAAAGATAAAGAAAAAAATAAATAAGTTGAACTAAAATAGCAATAGTTCCCTACTGCAGGATGTTGGGTTTTTATCTGTTTGGTTTTAAAGATTTTGGATTGTGGTGGAATTTTTTTTGTTCTTTTAGAATTTGAAGTCATTTGTGAATGTCCTCTCTATCTGTCAATTACTGTTTGAGAACAGTAATTGAATGGGAACATCTAATTTATTTGTACTCCTTTGAGATAATTTTAAACCAGAAACTGCTGCATAATATTCTGGCTTGTGATTTGCAGAAAATGGTTATGACTGTGTTTTCCCGTCAGGCAGGTGGTGTGGTATACAGATACAAAGGAGAGTGAGTGCAGAAGAACTCTGAAACATGAATGCTGTGTTTAAATGCATGAAAATCCAGAGCAATTACGCATGAAGAATTAGACTTCAAATACCATTAGCTGACACAGTTTCAGCAACGGCTGAAACAACTTCAGATAAAATTTCAATCAGCAAGAAAACAGCTTGAAATCATACTGCAAATTTTAAGAGATTAGAAGCCTTTCTATCTTCATTCTTTTTTTCTTCCCTGTAAATTTATTGTTGTGTGTTTATAAAGATATAAATAAGTGCATATCATTTTGTACACACATACTTGGCAGAAGGGTTCATTTTCTTATTCCTTAAATACACTTAAATAACACAACCAGTAATGAACAAAAAAAAAAAAATCTTTCAAGATTTTTGTAATAAACTTATTCTCTCTGTGCATTGTACCATTTCACAGCAATTTAATGACTGGTTATCTGAAAGACCTTCAGATGTATTTCAGAAGGTTTGTGGAGACATCAGAGCTATTGCTCTGGAACTTGTATAGCCTACCAAATGGTTTTGGTTTTTTTTTCATTTTTGTTTTTTTTTTTTCTGTAAGAAGTAAAACCCCCACCTTTCATAATTTTGGATTTTGAAAGTTTCATGCATTGCATCTGTTTGGAATAATTTTATCTTGTATACTACCACTCATAGCATGTGTATGAGAAAGGCCTTTAGAATAGATGTGGTATATTTTTCAGGTTTAGTTATTTATAACATCCCAGCATACACAGAATCACCTACATTAAAAAGTGAACCAACCCAAAAAGTAACTCATTTTCTACTTTGTTTTAGGTTTTTGTCAAAAGAAAACACTCTTTGATTCATAATAGTGGAACATTAATTTTTTGAGTATACATTCAAGAAATCACAAATAATGTTCAAGACACTCCAGAAAATATTTGGCAGTATTTACCAGGTTGTTAAAATCATATATTTATGTCTGGTGGTTCATGAATTAAATGTTTATAAAGGTTTCATTAAAGGGTTGATGACAACTCATATACTTGAAATGTCTCATTTTATTTTCGTATTCGTATATGAAATATGTATGAAAAGGTTACTGAGGGATCTAGTTCCAGTTTGGCAGACAGTAAGAGAAAGATTTTTAGTATCAGTGGTTCGATGGCTAATAGTACCTTCCAGAATTAAAACTTAATTATCCTTTAACATATGATTGATACATCTCTTGGTTCTGACCTTCATTGAGTACAAGTGACATTTCTTACAATGGCTGGAATGGTTGATTTCATTGTGTCTTTGTTGTTCATTGCCTTGTAACCTACTAAAATATCTAACCATATCATTTTTTTGATGCCAAATATTAAAGTGGTCCTTTAATATCATATTACAGCTTGGACAAGGCTAATAGAGAATAGAGAGGTTCAGAAAAAAAGGTAAGGCTCAAAATTAAATTAATTTGTCAACTTCACCAACTTACCTGGGTTCTATCTATTGAGTTCAACATAAATTCAATAAATTCATAATTCAACTACTTTTGATCTCTTCTACTTGGTAAAGGACATGAATTAGTCATTTAGAACTGATATATATTTAGGGCATTGTGACTATTACATTAAAAAAATATTAAAGAGTTAAAAAAAGACATAATTTTTTTCAAAATACTGCCATATTTTAGGAAGCTTAATTCCTTTCCTAGAACCTATAGTTTATTCAATTTCCAAATTTAAGATAATTATCCTGTGATGGCTCGAAATCCTCAACCTGATAGTTCCAATAAATGACTTTGCATAATTTCCACTTTCTTGCTAAACAGAGATAAAACACATCTGTTCTACACACCAGATTAACCGATTGAATCATGTAGGCTTTTAAGGTACTGGGTTCTAAAAGGTTCTTATCTGCATGCTGATGTAACTAGAAACATACTAGGAGACAAGATGTCTGTTCAGCGCCTCCACTTGAGAATAATCTGCATAAGTCAGCTACTCTTTCCTCCAGAGTCACCCACTGTTTCAAAAGGGTTTTGGCCTGCAGAAGCATATCCAGGAAGACACTCTTGACTCCAGATTCTTTTTCTTGGGAGGTTTAAAGAATGTCCAATGGTGAGAAATAGTTATTAGCAAAACCCCCACCACGCTTACAAGTAATCAGTCATTGTATGAGTTTCAGAAATGCTATCATTCTTAGAAAGCAACATAAAGAATGGGACAAAAATAGTAATGTTCTATGTTTCCAATTTACTCATTAGCTATAGGTATCTAAGGGACTATCTTCTATCCTTTGTCACCTCTGTTCTTTTTTTCTTACTTGAGTAATGTTCATTCCCAAGCAGCACACTGAAGACTGATTCTCCCATCTGTGGCAAACCCTTTAGCGAACTAACCTTTTACAATGATTGCACAGTTTGATTAAAAGTCTCTCTGAGCTTAAATGGCTTTAAAAAAAGCCATTTTCTGATGAATATGCATTGAACATATTTTTAGTAGAATGGATGCACAAAGACACTTCACAAATCAGCAGTGTTCATAAATTAGTTTCATAATATTTTAATCAAAGACAAGAAACAGTTTCATAATCCTCATTCAGTCTTACAACGAGTTAATGATTTCCTTAGCAATGGCCAGAATTGTACATAGGTTACTGATATGATATTTTAGGTCATCTTTTCTCATGTCTGTATATGTCCTTATTCATTTACCTTCAATTAAACCAAACCCTTTGAGACTTAACAGATATTTTAATAAAGCTACCCAGGTTTTTAGAATCATACTCAATTGCTTTTGAAAATAATTAATTTCTCTATGCTTTTCTGTGATTAATGAATAAATATTTTGATCTGTTGAAAGAGCTCACATGAGGAATATACCAATGGGTCCCAGACGTATTTGAAAACAATTGGAAAATTTGCTTACTTTAAAAAAGTCAGAATCATATTTTTTCATAGGAACTGCAATGACATTCAGTCACATGTGGGGAATTTCCAGAACAGATCCTTCAGTTAAAAACAATTTAAAACCAATTGTAACAGTAAAATATGGATTAAAATAAGTTTAACTTTTCTTTCAGTTCATGTAGCAACTTTTCGCCCATATTTTACTTCAGGGTTATATTTCTGTAGAGCAATTCCAATAGTATTCAATTGTTGATAATTTTCAACATACAGATCTCTAGTAGTTTAACCATGAGTGTCTAAATAGGGAGATACAAATGCAATGATAGCTGCATTCTAGTGATCATCCTCCTAATGCAATACGAGTAAAACACTTCTGTAGTATTCCTTATGCAAACATGATGCTATCTGAGTTTATCTCTTATATTTACATTCTAAAAAAGGTGTGTTTGATTTCAAGGAAGAAAAAAACCCACTTCATTTATTTCAGTATAATAATATAACCAGGTTTCCTTAGCCAGGAAGCATGTCGTAACTCTTAGTTAGGGAAGTTCAGTATTGCCAGTGAGAAATGAAGGGGCTGAGTGAAACTCAGACTCACTTTGTTATAATCAGAGTATTCAGATGAAACAACTGCAGCTCTGCTGCTGTAGATTACCTTTTGCTTTTACTTTGAAGGCAGTGCCAGAAAGATCAGGACTCCACAGCAAAGCTTCGGATCTTGCCCAGGATGGTCTGCAATACAATCAGATTTTGAATCAGACAGCCTGAAAAGTGAAACTCTGAAAATGCCAAAGTGGGAGCTTTTTCAAACAGACACAGTGGAAACTAGGAGGGAGGTCACGGAGATTGTCAAAAGTAAGGTCTGAGATGGCAGTAGGAAATACCCTTCAATATCTATGGCAACCACAATCACTGCAAAGCTAAAATGAAGATATAAAGATTTGCAGCTCTGCAGTTTCAAAGAGGACATTTGAGTAAAAGGCTAAAAGAGTAAAGCACTAATTATTGCTCCACCTGCCCTAGCTGTGGCCCTTACAGTTCAAGCATGTGGTCAAATACACTACTGCATGCTGGGCAGCCTGGTATTGACACCCGCGATCGCTGTAAAACACCCACCCTCCCTCTTGTCAGCCCTTTGTGCCATTTCTCTATCTGGTCTATGGCCTATGCAAGTTCTTCTCTTTGTTAGTTTCTATACACAGTGCTGTATATACATGCATATATATATATGCATACTATGCTGCACATACATGTGCTCAATTGGATAGACTACTGCTAAGACTTCAAAGACCATTCTTTAGAGATATATCAGATTCTGAAATAAGGAATTTTACTTGCTTACCTTAAAACAAAAAGAGATAAAAATGAAAATAATAATAATTACTAATAAAAAGCAGTTACAAGCAGTTAAAAAATACAAAAGTAAAGAGATGAAAAATATAGTTACCTAATTACTTACAGAAAGAACTTACTTTCCTTCAGTGACTGATTTACTGTCATAATCCTGAAATTGCAGTAGTTGCAATTGCGTATCTTGTGTATGCCTCACGCTCTCTGTGAGATATTTTTGCTTTTACAGCCTAGGTCTCCTAAGGCTTTTCTAAAGGATTTAGATCAGTGTCATATTTCACTGCAACTCCTTCTCTGTCCTCCTAAATAGGAAGTGATCCTTGTCATCCAAATGCAAGTTGTTTCTCTTTAGTGGCGTTCTTTGACGTTCCAGGAACCACCTCCTGCATCTGAGTGACTGATCAATGAAATCTAAACACCTTTTTCCTCCATTTGGTGAATAGTTGGCATTATTTAATGAGGAACGTACGCTTAGAGCAAATGTTACCTAATCTCTTTCTCATGCACAGTTACAAATACGTGATAGGGAGTCTATAGAGTGGTTTGCCACTCTAGTTTTTCAAAGACGGAGTTTAAGGGCAAAATCTATGAATTCTGTGAGTCTCAATTTACATATTTAAAGATGTCAGTTCTGCATAACATGGACAAATGTTGACAGATTTGTACTGCGTGCATGGTTCAATTCTACCAGCACTTTTACAACTTTGCAGTTCAGATAAGTCCTGACCGACATCATGCTTATCGGAAACTAATCAAGTTCTTTGCCTCCATTAAAATCTTCCAACATTGTCATTACAGTTGGCATTGGCACAGCATTTAGAAAGGTGAACAAAACCCCAGCTAACTGTACTAAATGTGTTAAGACAAGATAGAGGAGTCTCAAATATGTTAAAATGACTATTTTCTTAAAATAGGGAGTAATTCTTTCACTCAGACTCCTTTGGAAAGATTCCTCTCCTAATAACCTCCATTAATTAGTTTGTGTTACTGATTTCATTTTTGAATGGGTCTGGGAAGCTGCCTTGGTTTGTTCTACTCATATTGACAATAATACTTTCATGTATCTTATCTTCCCAGAGCAGGCTGTCTTCATGTGCATCTGCTCATAATTAACATTGCAGGGCAAATGTCTACATTCAAATTAACTCACTTCTACAGAGTGTATTCGTCTGTATGGTAATACCACATACTACTTTAAAGGGGTAATACCACAACAGATTCCCTATGGTAAGCTGAGATAGTCCAAATTAAGATCCTTCAGGCTGCATGAAACATGAACTCGATAAAAAATATTTAAAAGTTAAATACATTACATAGAAGAGACTGAAGTTAACGTATGGATGCAATGCTGAAATCAATATAACAATAGAGGATATGTAGCCTAGTGCATTTTGAATGCAAAGATATTTTTCAATTTCAGAGCAATATACTTTCCAAAGACTGCATTTATTTATATCTTTGGTCTCAGCTGAAATCCTTCTAAAATTCATTTCAGGAGGTATGTGAATTTTCAAAAGCTTGTATCTGATTTTACGACAATTGGTAAAATCTGATTGGGTGGAATCATTCCTGATTACATGAGAACTAAACAGTATCATTTGAAACAATTGGTCTGGAAATATGATGAACCTGCTAGCACCTCTAATTTCTTTGTGCAATAAAAGTAGCACGATAACAGCTGGTGCTGCCTCAGTATTTGTTCCTTCAATTTCATCTCCACTCAGTGAGTACGAAGAGAAATAAAAACGAGGAAAGGACCAGCCCAATTAGAATATGATGACTAAAGGGAGAAATTGTCCATCAATATTTTTTGCCAATTAGAACTGAAATCTAATTTCTTCTTTGTACCACAGTATAAGAATATTTTCAAAAGGATTGGCTTGTGCATACATGAAAGATTTCAATAGCAGAGTCACAATTTTTGGAGTAACTAAATTGTGAAAATGATATTATTGTAGGTTTGGGGGCTTGGCTTGATTTCTTGTTTGCTTGATTGTTTTGGGAGGGAATTTTTTATTTTTTTTTTCTTCCATTCTCATTTATACATATAAAGCTATTGCTATTTGCTTGCTACAGAGGACCAGGTCTTGCTACAAAGGATGTTGCCACTTGAATCAGCTGCAAATATTAGTTTTGCTGTTTGTTTATGAAGCGTTTCTTACTGACTACTTTTGTTCATTTCATGTACATACTACCATGGGTAATCAGCCAAAAAAAAAAAAAAGGATAACTTTCTGAAGCACACACAGGAAAGGAGGACAAATTACGAATACAACTTAGCTTAACAGAAATGAAAAACTATTCTATAGGGTTTCATTACTGTGTTGTGGATTAAAGTATGTAGAAACAGGTACATGAGCATGTGATGAGCTTCAGTAACTAGATCATAAGTGTGAGCCTACAAATGTTGTGAAATATTCCCCTATTATTTAAACACAGTAGTGGGAGAGACATAAAATTGCCACATATGGAGTATGGGTTTTGTTCATATATCTCTGTTTGCATTAGAAGTCTGCATGTACTGTTGAAAAGGTAAGCAATGCTATTTACTGTTACATGACACATTTTGTAGATTTTCCTTTGAAAATCCTACTATGAACAAGATTAATATTTAGCATTTCTCAGGTTTTGACATGTTTATAAGGAAAACATTTATTAATGTAAAATAGAGTATTTGGAGAATCAGTAGAAATTGCTTTCTGCTGAATCTTTAAATCTCCTTTTATAAGCTTTGTTGTAGTGCATTTCTTCACGTTAAAACTCTCAAAAGTCTTTGCCTCCAGGGAATTGGTTTTCGAACTTTATCTTGCTTAGTCTTTAGTTATCATAAATAAATCAGGTGTAGAAAATCATTTATACGAGGCTTGAATCTGCTTTCTTCATATTCATATTCCATTTGGATTAATTTTCCCAGAATATACTACCAAGCCTTACTTGTATAAGTGTTCATAGCAAAATATAATATCAAAAGAACAAAACTTAATCTCAGCTTCCTGTCCTCCCATTGACCTCTGTGTTATCATCATCTTCTAATTATCTTCTCATTTTTATGACACAATTTCTATTTCAGAAATTTTTCCTTCCACACATTATCTTATTTCAACAGCAGTTGAATATTTTATATTCATAAAGAAGATATATAAAGAGCCTACATATAATTTAGTGAAGTGATTTTGATACTGAACAGGGATGTAGAACTATTCAAGGTAGAGTTAATGTGATTTGGTAAATGTTTATAAAACAGTGCAGTAGTGAGGAATGTGCCAGATCAGTTTTGAGAAAGAATACAACTTACGGGATTCTGTGTCCAGGCAAAGAAACTCTGCACATCTGAGTTTCTTTGCATTTTACTTCATTTACAGTTCTGAAAACAGCTATCGTGGAGACAATTGCTCTGTTGGTTCAGACATGCACTAAATTATTTCATAGTAAATGAAATGTATTGCAACTTGATCCATGGAGATCCACGACAAGTGGTATCCCTCAGGGGTCCATACTGGGACCAATGCTGTTTTAAATTTTCTTGCATGAAACAGACAGATAGATCGAGTGCACCCTCAGCAAATATGCAGATGACACCAAGATGAGTAGGGCAATGGTCTCACCAGAAGGACAAGAAGTCATCCAGAGGGACCTGGAAAAGCTGGAAAAGTGGGTCTGTGTAAACTTCAAGAGGTTCAACAAGGCCAAGTGCGAGGTTCCACACCTGGGTCGGAGGAATCTGCAGTTTCAATACAAGATGGGAGGCAACATGACTAAGAGCAGCCCTGAAGGACTTGGGAGTGCTGATTGAGAACCTTGACATGAACTGGTAGTGTGTGCTCGCAATCCAGAAGGCCAACTGTGTCCTGGGCTGCGTCAGAAGAAGCGTGGCCAGCAGGGGGAGGGAGGTGATTCTCCCTCTCCACTCCGGTCTTGTGAGACCCCACCTGGAGTATTGTGTCCAGTTCTGGAATCCCCAACTTAAAAAGGATATGGAACCGTTGGAATAAAGATTATCAGAGGGCTGTAGCACCTCTGCTATGAGGACAAGCTGAGAGAGTTGGGCTTGTTCAGTCTGGAGCAGAGAAGGCTCGGGGCAGACCTTATAGCAGCCTTCCACTACCTGAATGGGGCCTACAGGAAAGCTGGGGAGGGACTTTTACAAGGGCAAATAGTGATAGGAAGAGGAAGAACAGCTTTAAATCAGAAGGTGGAAGATTTAGATTAGACATTAGGTAGAAATTCTTCACCATGAGGGTGGTGAGACACCGGAACAGGTTGCCCAGGGGAGTTGTGGATGCCCCCTCCCTGGAAGTGTTAAAGGCCAGGTTGGATGGGGCCTTGAGCAGCCTTGTCTAGTGAAAAGTGTCCCTGTCCATGGCAGGGGGGTTGGAATCAGATGATCTTTAAGGTCCTTTCCAACCCAACCCATTCTATGATTCTGTGATTCTATGATGCAAATAGCAGATTAATTTCTGAGATTTTTTTTCAGATAATTTGCAGAGAGATTATACTTCTTGTAAAAGATAATTCATGTAAAACATATGGTCAAATTCTGTTATAAAGGTCCAGGGTGCAGATATATTACGCTAAATATGCTTCACTTTTCTACATATCTGATTAATGTCAGTATGAACAAAGACACTTAAAAATGGTCTATTTTTTCATAAGTTAAAAGATGGCACCTGTCAATAATCCTTCCTGCGCTTTTTTTTAAAGCACCTCAAATACTTAGCTATACAACAATTACTTCTAAAATGAATGAACAACTACAGTTAGGAAAAGATATGTCATCAGAGACAAGCTCCAGCTTTATCAATCAAACGTTTTTTCATAATAAACAAGATTTCTACTGTTGACAGTAACGTTGAAGTAGACTGCCAATTATTCAAAATGGTAATGCAGTAAATCTTGCTAGCAGATAGTTTCTTTCCTTTTTCCCAGCTGCAGATATTGTAAAGTTGAAAAAGATGTGGGTTTGCCTAATTCTATTAGTATAGATTAGTTTCCACCTAGACTGTTTTAATACATTAGTTTATGTCATAGGTAATATTTTACTCAAGATGACTTTTCTGTTACTACAACTTAGCTGAATTTTCAGGAACAGCTATCATGTTAAATGTATTTTGCTCTTTTTATACATAATTTCACAAAGGACATTAAAATACAGAACTGGTAGCAGAGAGAAGGTATTTTTGATGCAAGTGTTGGTGAAGCCACTGACAAAAAGCAATACTTTTCATGATTGTTCTCATAGTACAGTTATTTTAAAACCCCCACATTTTACTTTGGACCTGAGGGGATTAGAGAATAGCAGTTTACCGTCTACAGTGTAGACACAGTGCACAAAGAATGGTGACATAGAAAGGCAACAGAAGAATCAAAGAGTCATAGAACACCAGGTTGGAAGGGACATCAAGGTTCAGCTGGTCTAATCTTTCTTGGCAAAAGCATAGTCTAGACAAGATGACTCACCACCACTCTCCAGCTGAGTCTTTAAAGAGTCCAGTATTGGAGAATCCACCATTTCCTTGGGGAGATAATTCCAATTGTTCTCATTATGAAAAATTTTCCTCTTGTGTCCAATCAGAATCTCCCCAGGAGTAACTCATACCCATATCACAGTCATAAGGTTGGAAAGGACCTATGAGATCATCGAGTCCAACCTATAACCCAACACTAACACCAACACTAACACCATCATCTAAACCATGGCGCTCAGTGCCTCATCCAATCTCCCCTTAAACACTTCCAGGGTCTGCGACTCCATCACCTCCCTGGGCAGTGCATTCCAATGGCCAATCATCCTTTCAATGAAGAACTTTTTCCTAACATCAAGTAGATGTTCTTCTCTGTGGATTCAGTAGTTGGGGTATAATCCCAGGCTGATATACACCAGTGGTTTGCAGTTCTTGTATATCTTTTTTTGGGGCTGCATCTTGTATAGCTGCACCTTGCACACTTCTTCATGTTGGAGTTGAAAACTGAGCTCGACTCCATTCTTTTCAGATGCTGTTCTTCACCTTTTTTGTTTGTTTATTTGTGTGAGATTTACTTATTTAAAACACAACAAATGTTACTCTTTCCTAAAGTGTTTATTAAGATCCTCTTTTTTCTTTTTTTATTTCTGTAGGAGTAATCTTCAATTTCAACACTATTAACATGGCTGAGTAAAGTTCAAGTAGATATATTAGGTATTTAAGCACATAGCATCAATCACCTTTTGTTTACAGAATTTTCAGGCAGAATTCTGGAGTGTATTTAAGGAAGATACAACATAATGTGAGAATGGTGATTTGTTGAATTGTTTGTTTGATTTTTTTCTAGGCTTCTATTCAAGCTGCTCTGGGCAAATTCAGATCTTTACCAGTGGAGAAATAAAAGCTTTATATGAAGCTTACAGATACCTAAAGCAGCAGAGCACAAATTTATCAGGAATGAAATATTGCACATAGAAGAATATTATTAATCCCAAATCACCCTAGAATTTTTTTTAACTAAATTTCTTCTTCAGGCTACAGTATCTCCTTTTCGTGGATACAAGGCTAATACTAAGAAACAAAAAGAAATTAATTACAAAAGATCATCTATAAAGTATTATTCCTTACAATCTTACTCTTTCCAGCAGGAATTTGACCTTGTGTCTTCAATTCAATTCACCAGATAAGACATCTTCCATTGAGATTTTCTTCCATTACAAACCCTCTCTACTAGTAAATAACAGAATCACTGAATGATCTTAGTTGGAAGGGACCCATAACGATCATCGAGTTCAACTCCTATCCCTGCATAGGACAACCCCAGCATTCCCACCATGTATTTGAGGGCATTGTCCAAATGCTTCTTGAATATTTTTAGGCTTGGTGCTATGACTACTTCTCTTGGGAGCCTCTAAGTGAAGAACATTTTCCTAATATCCAACCTAAACTTCCCCTGGCACATTTTCCTGCCATTCCCTCGGCTCCTATCATTGGTCACCAGAGAGAAGTGATCAGTGCCTGCTCCTCCTCCTTCTCTTTTAAGGAAGAAGTAAACTCCTATGAGGTGCCCTTAAGTGTCCTCTTCTCCAGGCTGAATGGACCAAGTGACTTAAGCTGCTCCTCATACAACTTTCCCTCTACATTCTTCACGAGCTTTGTGACCCTCCTCTGGAAACTCTCCAGTAGCTCAATAGCCTTTTTATACTGTGGCACCCAAAACTGCACACGGTACTTGAGGTGGGGCTGCATCAGTGCAGAAGAGAACAGGACAATCCCCTCCCTCACCCAGCTTGCAATGCTGTACTTGATGCAACCCAGGACAGGGTTGGCCCTCTTGGCTGCCAGGGCACCACTGTTGATTCACATTCAATGTGCCACTGACCAGAACCCCCAGCCCTTCACAGGGCTGCTCTCCAGCCTCTCACTTCCCAGTCTGTACGTGTATCCAGGGTTGCAGTGTCCCAGGTGCAAAACTCGGTACGTGCCCTTGTTCAACTTCATGTATTTGGCAATTGCCCAGCTCTCCAGTTTGTCTAGATCCTTCTGCAGGCCCTCTTTGCCCTCAAGAGCGTCAACAGCTCCCACCAGTTTCGTGTCATCAGCAAACTCGATAAGTAAACCTTCCAGTCCTGCATCCAAGTAATTTATGAAGATATTAGTACTGGCCCTAAGACGGATCCCTGCAGAATCTCACTAATGGCTGGTTACCAGCCCACTGTAACCCCATTCACTATGACCCTTTGAGTCCAACCTATCAGCCAACTGTTCACCCACTCCATTATGTGTTTATCAAGTTGTATGCTGGACATTTTGTTTAGGAGGATACTGTGAGAGACAGTATCAAAGGCCTTGCTGAAATCCAGAAAGGTTACATCAACTGGTTTTCCTCGGTCAATTAGATGGGTAACCCTGTCATAGAAGGAAATCAAGTTTTTCAGGCAGGACCTTCCCTTTATAAACCCGTGCTGTCTGGGAGCAATGATTGCTGCAAAAAGTGTTATCTTAGTTACTGCAATCAGAATCCTCTCAAAATGGTCTTACTTTCCTGTTTTCCTCAAGACCTTTAGTACATTGAGTGGGATTTCTAGCATTTTACTCATAGTAGAATGAGTACTCTAAGGTGGTTATTTCCTTGGGGGTGAAGGATTCAGGATATGTTGACTGGAAGATAAATGAGTGAGGTAAAATGCTGTCAAATACTGCCAATATTATGGCTTGCTTCAATGTATTTGTCACGTTCTATTCAGAACACTGGAGGTTTTAATAGCCTGTCTTGCCTCAAAACATAAGGAAAAAGAAAAAAGAAAAAATGTTAGAAGTTCATCAAATATTACTAATATGAATATATTTGATAATGAAAGAAAATTTGAAAGAAAAAGTCGTTATTCATAATGCTGCTATGTGATGGCAAGGTGAAAGTTCCATTTATAAATGGAATCTGACAATACAAAGGTATAGTTGAAAAAATGAACCACTCTGAGGTTACAGATTTACAGTTACGTTTAGCCATGGTTGTTAGTCCCATGATACATGTAGCTTGAGTTGCTTTGGTTTGGGAGAACAATTACAAAGAATTGCATTACTAATTCTACTGGGTACCGATATGCACAAGTTACAGAGAAGCAGATGGCAGAATCTGCGTTCTAGGTTATCCTCTGGTAAATAATTGAGTCAAATTGACTATTGAAATAATTTCAGTCTCGCAAACAAGGCAGAAAATACACTTCAATACCTTAAAGCAAGAAAAAATACCCCAAAGAAATATGAGACTTGATGACCTGGGACTAAAAGGGATCAAAGCCATTGCTTATTGTCCTTAGCAAGCCTTACATGAACTCTTTTTCTAGGAGGCAGAAGTTTTTCAGAAAAAGTCCCCCTCCTTCCCAATTGTGCATGTATAAACACCTCCAATATCAGTTGGGTAGTTAGTCACTTGTTAACATTAGTTAAAGGATCCTTAGAGTACATGAGGCATGAAAACATGCCTGCCTGAAATGTGACATGACCTACAACCTGCTGAATACCTTCTTCAGGTTTATTATAGTTATTCTTACTAGTTAGCCTATCACAGGTAAATGAAATTATGAAATGCAGTTCTTTGCCATTAATATATGTGCAGAGTTAACCCTTTTTACTTGTTTTCTGTTGGATTTTGTTTTGGTTTTGTTTTATTATCAGGGAAATATCTCCCCAATACAATAAACATACAAACAATTTGCATTGTTACCTCATCCATCTAATACTGCAATATTTTACTTTTCCTGAATTCTGTTTGAGTGTTTCACAATATTTACCAGAAGTTTTAAAATGCCTATTAAAGTCAAATATAAACTATCAACATTTAAAAACACTGGCTTTCCAACTGGCAGTAATATAAACTGCAATGTCACTACTGAACACACTAAAACTGATTCAATTTCTGCAACCCAGAAGAGAATCATGAAGAATTTCACTGAAGTCTTCCTTACATCTGCCTTTTTGTTTTCATTGGAAGCCTTGCTCAAAAAAAAACTGGCTACAGTTTTTAAGTCCATCTGGTCCTGATCTATTAATGTGCTAGAATTTCATTGAGTATGTTGATGGAGTGAGTGATAGTTAGGAACAATGAGTTTTCAATGATGTTGCTACTTTTTAGGGTTTTGGTTTTTTTTGTACCACCTCTTTATGAATCCAGAGATTTCAAACTCCAGTAGTTAGCTGATTGTGTATGTTATATCTGGTGATGGTTTTTTTTAAAGTTATTTGAATGATGGCTGTTGTTTCACAATCACAATGTCAGAGACGTAAATTGAAAATAAGGAATCAAGCAAGAAACAAACTACATTCCATAATGAAAATAAATCATTCAAATTTTAATACTGATGGCAGTACATGGTTGTGTTGGCTCTACAATCATGTAGTATATCACAGTGAAATTAAATAATTGTCTATGGCTAGTTCTCCTAAAAACGCTGTAATACAAAGAAGAAATATTCCCTATTATATGAATTGGTATTTCAATAGTCTGTTAGAGGACTATTCCACTATAAAAACTTATTAATTCAAAGCGTAGATAAAAAAATTTGTCTGCAGGAGAAAATTTCTCTGAAGGAGATTTAAGACATGCTTCAAAGTCTGTGAAAAAAATATTCATAGTCACTGAATCAAGCCTTGTGTCTCCTCAATTCTTTAGCAGAAAAGACTGACTCATAGAAAAAAATGAGATTGCAAAGACTGTCATAGATAGTGTGATGGTCAATAAAGTCACTTTTAATGCCAAAACTAGATATCAGTCAAGCTATTTGAGAAGTTCATGAAAAAAATGTCACGATACCAATAACAGTATCACAGTATCATAGTATCATAAGGGTGGAAAGGACCTCCGATATTGTCGAGTCCAGCCTATAACCCAACACTAACGCTAACTCTAACACCATCCCATCATCTAAACCATGGCACTCAGTGCCTCATCCAGTCTCCCTTTAAACACCTCCAGGGTCGGTGACTCCACCACCTCCCTGGGCAGCACATTCCAATGGCCAATCACCCTTTCAGTGAAGAATTTTTTCCTAACAACAAGTGTAAACTTTCCCTGATGCAGCTTGAGTCCATGCTCTCTAGTTCTGTCACTGGTCACCTGAGAGAAGAGACCAACCCCTGCCCGACTACAACCTCCTTTTAGGTAGTTGTAGAGAGCAATGAGGTCTCCCCTGAGCCTCTTCTTCAGACTAAACAGCCCCAACTCCCTCAGTCAGTCCTCGTAGGGCCTGTGCTCCAGCCCCTTCACCATCTTTGTTGCCCTCCTCTGAACACACTCCAGCATCCTGACATCTTTCCCAAACTGAGGGGTCCAGAACTGTACACAGTGTTCAAGATGAGGCCTGACCAGTGCCGAGTACAGGGGGCGATAACTTCTCTGGTCCTGCTCACCACACTATTCCTGATGCAGGTCAGAATGCCATTGGCCTTCTTGGCCACCTGGGCACACTGCTGGCTCATGTTGAGCTTCCTGTCAACCAGCACTCCCAGGTCCCTTTCTGCCTGACTCCTCTCCAGCCACTCTGTCCCCAGTCTATAGCTCTGCATGGGATTGTTGTGTCCAAAATGAAGTACCCGACATTTGGACCTATTAAACATCATCCCATTAGAATCAGCCCATCTCTCCAATCCGTCCAGGTCCCTCTGTAGGGTCACCCTACCCTCTAGCAGATCAACCCTTCCTCCCAGCTTGGTATCATCTGCAAACTTGCTGATGATGGACTCAATCCCCTAATCCAAATCGTCAATAAAGATATTAAACAGGACGGGACCCAATACCGATCCCTGGGGGACACCACTGGTGACCGGCCGCCAACTGGATGAAACATCATTCACCACCAGTCTCTTGGTTCAGCCATCCAGCCAATTCCTAACTCAGCACAGAGTGCTCCCATCTAAACCACGGGCTGCCAGCTTCCCTAGGAGTCTGAGTCTTCTCTAGGAGTCTTCAACCTGACATTGAAGGAGCAACACAAATTTTGGAAAAATGTGGGCTGTATAAAAGGCTACCAGCTTCATTATATTAAGAGATGGACTTAAGTTTTGTCAGGGAAAGTTTAGGCTTGATGTGAGGAAAAAGTTCTTCACTGAAAGGGTGATCGGCCATTGGAATGCGCTGCCCAGGGAGGTGGTGGAGTCGCCGACCCTGGAGGTGTTTAAGGGGAGACTGGATGAGGCACTGAGTGCCATGGTTTAGATGATGGTTGGTGTTAGTGTTGGTGTTAGTGTTGGGTTATGGGTTGGACTTGATGATCTCAGAGGTCCTTTCCAACCTGTGATATGTATCCTGATACTGTGATACTGTGATATGTAAGTTGTTATACTCACCATGAAAAATACTGGTAAGTTCTCATCTCTTTAGAAATAGGTTAATAACACAATGGTATCCTCTCAGGATCAGTTTTAATAGGAATAGGAATAAAGCATTGCAGATGAGATATTAATTCCAAGCCACTCTACAATTTGTCTGTGGAGTGGATTATAAGAAATGTGAAATCAGTAGAAATACAGTGTATAATTTTGACATGACCTGCAGTGCTTGACTTTGACATAACTCTCACAGGAGAAGTGAGAGTACTGGGCTAGTCCTGTATTCAAAACTGGAAATTCACACACTTCAGCTAAAAACTGGGTATCTGTACATCCTGAAAGAATCTCGTAAGACATTGCTGAACTGTCAGGACATCCAAGCAATGTGTGCACTTCTGTTCTGCTTCCTGTTCCCCAAGAGAGTATCTTCTTGAAGATCCCCTCCACAGTTGTTTTGATGTATTTCTCTCTTTATAGCCGGGAATTCAGAAAACAGCAAATTTGGTTTGATCAATCAAACCTGGTCAGCAGATCAAGGGAGGTGGTTGTCCCCAGAGAAAAGAGAGTTGGGTTTGTTTAACCTGGAGAACACAAGGCTCTGGGAAGACCTATTTGTGGTCTTTCAGTAGTTAAGGAGGGCTTATTAGAAAGACAAAGATTTTTTTTTATCAGGGCTTGTAGTGACAGGAGAAGAGGTAAAAGTTTTAAACTAAAAGGTGGTAGATTCAGAATAGATATAAGGAAGAATTTTTTTTTACAGTAGGAGTGGTGAAACACTGGAACAGGTAGCCCAGAGAAGTTGCAGATGCCCTGTGACTGAAGTGTTCAAGTTGAGATTGGATGCAGCTTTCAGCAACCTGATCCAGTGGAATATGTCCCAGCCCATGACAGGGACAGTCTTTAAGATGATCTGTAATGTCCCTTCAAACACAAAACATTCTGTGATTCTATGATAATCATTCTGAGTTTTGCATGAGACACTAAATCTGCTGAACATATCTCCTGGTTACTTTGTCCCTCATGTTCCCCCGTAAAAACAATTTCCTAAGAAGAAACATGAGTGGTGTCTATGGAGACTGTTTTTTTTTCATAGCTGTATCTATATAGTGTCATCTGTTTAATTTTCTTTTCTTCTATTTTCTGAAAAATGATAAGGAGCTTTAGATTTGCATCTTTCAGGCAGGACATTTTCAGACTCATTGTCTGTCTATAACCTAACAACTAGGTGGACTTGGCAATGCAGAATCAAGATTGGCAGCTGCCTTTGTGACAAAGGGAATGTGTTGCCATGCAGATCACTACTCTGCAGGCCAGAATAACTTCCAGAAGAAAACAAGGCACTATAAAGGATTTTGCTAATCAGGTTTCATTCTGGCATGCATTAAAAGGCACAGTCAGAGTACGCAATCAGAACTGGGAGATAAAAATACTCAGTGATCCTTCAGTAAAGCTGTACCCATATGAAATAACTGTCATTTGTCTGCTGAGCGTGTTTTGGAGAAAAGTGAACACCTCGGATGGGAAAACTCATTTAGTTAAATCCAGCAACACAAAATAAGGTTTAAAAATAAGCTCAAGTAGGAAAAAATGACTGTGATAAATTTTAGCTTTGAATATAAAGATAGGAAACATCAGAAATAATTTTGAGATTTTAAGTATGCTTTAAAGTGCCTTTGATTCTTACTTGAATGTTAAAGCACGAACAAGTGTTTCCCAAAGCCACTACCTAAGAGAGAAGGGTAGGAAGCAAAAGGTAAAGAAGCAATTTCATTGGAGCAATTTCTTGCAGAGCAGTAAAGCAGCTAAAAAAAAACCCCTGGTTTCTGCTCTCTTCATCAAACTATTATTGACTTGTGTGAGGTAGAAAGCTGTTATCCTGCTTGGCACATTCTTCACCCACATCTCGTGCGATTTCATTGCTGTTGACACTAAGATAAGTAGAGTGAAAGCCCCCCATCTTCACACACCTAGTGAAGAAGAACTGGAATTTTGGCCACTTCCTCTTCATGTGTTGTGCATCAATGGTGTTGCATTCTGACATTCCCTTGAAGTTCTGAAATGAATCTGCAGTCTTTCTGGAACTACCGAATATGGTACAACACTGCCACCTGGGCGGCAGTGAGGGATCTCAAGCCAAGAAGCCAATGCCATTCTCTAAAAAGGACAAAGAGAAAGTAAAATGTGATGCTTCTGTATCTTTGCTGGACACCAGTGAAAAGCTTCATAGAGGTTTTATTTTAATATATTTAATCAATAAATAAAAAAATAGATAAATAAAGTGATAAATAATAAATAAAAAGTATATAGACTACTCCACTAAAAGGAATATGTGTTGTTTTTCTGTAATTTAGTTTCAGCACATGTAGAGAATGAAAACAGACCATGATCATCAGTGCTAACATCCAATGTGAGCATCTGCATCTAATTGCTGCCAGCAATAAAAAGGTGCCAGCCCAAACAGCTGTAATAGCCAACTCCAGAACACAAACATCTCTCTTACCTAGTAGATACACATAAATCTTCTAACCTTTGGGCTTTTTCACTAACAAACATTAGGAAGCCAACCTGAACAAGTGATGCCCTCCTGCTGTCCCAGATACCCCCAACTCCTGTGCCCTGAAATTGCTCCAGCTTGGCAAAATAGCAAAGCTACACTCACTCTCTCCCATCTGTCCTCACAGAAAGTAAACCATCCCTATATTCTCTTACTGTTGGAGGTCTGGAAGGTTACTGGTCATCCTAATAGCATTCTACAAATAGAGGAACAAAACTGAAAGACCAACCATTTGCACAGTACTGGAATGAATACCAAAATTTTCACAGAACAAAGCCCCCTTTTCAGAGGTAAAAGCAAATGAAATTTTTTACACTTTGAGTGGAAACCAAAAAAGGAAGACACATATGTGAAGTGGGCATTGAAGGTTATAGCATAACTAGTAAATATACCTGGAAGCAAAATAAATATATATTTATGTATTTATGGAAGTATATATGTGCATACTCATGCTTTGCTACATATATCTGTAAGTCAAGCTATTTTATATCTCTCCGTATAATAATATCCACTTTTTCCCTGCCATATTTGTAAACATTAGAAAGCATTCTCTCAGCATGGGAAAACAAATTCTGATTGTGTCTTAGAATTCCTCCTCTCTTTTTCTACCTTATGCTGGATACATCCTTTCAGAAGATAGAGATTATTCTAACATAGAGAATTTTTAAGATAAATAGTAAGTGAATATCAAATAAATTAGAAGGGATATCTAAAATAAATTGCACACATGGCATTGACACCAAAGAAGAAATTCACTGCAGCTAAAACTGAATAGAGAAGTGACACACTGACAAACCACAGAAAATGAAAGTCACACACATAGAAATAAAAGCACTACCCACGCATAGCATGAAAACTTAGAAAAGAGAGTGACAATAATAGGTAAGTGAAGGCCATTTGGAAAAAAAAAAGAATGCTCTGATGAAAAATAAAGCAAAACAAACAGAAGTAAACTTTTAAACCTACGATTTATTGAATCAAATAGCGTGATGATACACAGGAATTATGATAAACAAAACCACACGAATTGTAAATAGATCTCACTAGAGTTGAATTAAGCTGTCAACTGCCTTGAACGTCAGTGGCCTTTTCCAAATAATCCACAAGTCAATTTTTTTCCACATTTCCACAAAAAACCCCAAATTAATAGAATATATCGATAAACACACGAAGTTTTCAAGAGCAAACTACAGTAAAAAAACAAAACGCGCTCTGAGTTACTCTGTATTCTTGCCACTGTAGTTCTTGTCCTTTGTCTTTCACTAAGTTTCTGAATAGCCTGTTATGTCATTTCCAAATCAAAAATATTTTCTCTTCAGGAACACATGTCTCCATGTACAGCAAGATTTGAATGTGCTAACATATTAAATAAACAAGATAACTTTTGCTGCCAGTTATTCCTTCTGCAAATCAAAGTGAATTCAAAAGGGCATTTAAATTTTGACTGATTATTTTCCATAGCTGCTATTTTTTCTCCATTCTGGTCTCTATTCCTTTCACTTTTCATGGTTCCTAGCAGTAACACTCCAGTCTTCCCTGTTCTTTTGTTCTGCCATAGCTCGTAAATGCAATTCACATTCTTCTAACATTACAAAAAGTAATGACAATGTTGCATGGATATTTGAGCGTATATGGAAGAGCTGAAAAATAAAAGAGAAGCCGCTAGGGAAAAGAGAGCGTTTCTAATGGATACAATGTATGTATATGGCTCTTTCAGTTACCTAGAAATGGTTGTAAAGTGGAATATGATTGTCAAATTAATTCCCAGGGCTACAGATAGAAAAGAATGGAATTGATGTGGATATATAATGCACTAAAAAGAAATTATTAGCAGTCTGATTTTTATTTTTGAAATGAAAGAAAACTAGTAAAAGTAACAGTAATAGTATATTTTTCAAAGGTTTGTTGTGAAATAAATTCTGGATTATCAGGCTTACATTGCTAGAGTGGCAAAAATCAATTCAGTTACTATAAAGGCAAGATTTATGAAGTGGCTCAGATGGCAATCTGTAAAGTGCTGAAAATCACAGCATAAAAATATCATGACAAACAGCATCAGAGTGGAAGGGATTTGCTAATTCATCAACTCCAAACTCTAGCTATAAAAGGAAACTATCATATGATACTTCCCATAAATGCATCAAGCTTGAGTTTAAAACAAGTTGTGGTTTTGTCTCCACTACTCTTTTTAGAAAAAGGGTCCAGAAACCTACTCTCCTCTAGAAAAGGCATCCTCTGCTAATTAATATTTGCTCAATTTCTGCTTATCAATTCTGGTGCCAGTGTTATCTCTAGCTTAAATATTAATTCTCCAGAAATTACTCTCTGTAATATTAACAGGGAATAACTATTTCTTCTGAGGCTTTCTGTTACAAATTCTTTCCGTTTTCGTTTGTAAAGTAGACTCTCCATTACGCTCATTATTTAGTAGTCTAGTAGTTCTTCACTTGTTCCTATTTGATTTCTGTGCTCCATGATATGAAGAAAATGGTCTATTGATTTAAAAAGTAAGAAAAAAAAATAGTAAGAAAGAGAGGAGAGTTTTTCTGGTTGTTGTTGCTTTTGCTATCAGGGTATAGACTTCCACATGTCATAAAATTGAATAATTAATATGCACTTGTCACAGTCGTTTATAAGTAGACCTCTTTTGAATGCATGTATTCATATTTGCATACATTTTGCTTATAGAAACACATTTTCCAGGTAATTTGATTAATTTTATACTGGATCAGGTGGCAAAGCTTCTAAAAATCTATTGTTTCTTTCTCCACTATTTTGTTTTTCAACTTATTTCTGTGAAAAATTGCAAGAAAACAATTAGCTTGATTTATACATGACTGCATATACACATGCGACTGTTAAGGGAAATTAACTGTTGTTAGAACATTGTATACAATCAGTACTATTAAAAACTACTTTGCCCCAGAGAAATCTTAGTAAGTTCTTTGCCTGACATTTCCGAAGGAAGGAAATTATAAACATGTTGTTGGGAGACTGCACTTAAATATTTGTAAATGCAAATTTATCACCTACAGGATGGGTCCTCAGAGGTCAGTAATTCACTTGCAGTGGAAAACCCCCACAGTGACAGAAGGTCTTGGCTTACATACTGAATTCTCCCTTCTTTTTTGTGTGTGTAGGCTTTCACTCGATTACAGAATATAGATGATATTTAAACACAGCAAATTCTGATTGCAAACCATGCACATTGAAAGGCTATTTATTACTGACGTACAACAATCAACAAGCTTTTGGACTGCTTTCCTTTCAAACCACAGAGAGACTGCACTACTCTGAGTAAGTAGAGTGCTGAAGAGGAACAAAATGTCAGTGCTATGGAATCACAGGCATTAAATTTAATGCTCACTTATTAGGGAAGGAAGACATGTTAAATCAATTCAGCCTGGAGGTATAGATGGGATTACTCATTAGCTACCTCTATATTCAGCTGAGTAAGTCTAGTTTGGTTATTTCTTTATCCTTGAGAATATCATTAGTCCAAATTCAGGTAAAAAAGGTATTGATATGAATATTTTATTTCATGAACATCTATATAAATTCATTTTGTTACGCTGTATATCCAGGTGTTTTCTAATGCTTAATGAATAGGCAAATTCCAGTGAAAGTGGGAAAGAAGAACAAACAAACTGACAACACAAAGCTGGTTTGCCTTGTAAATCAGCTCAACAGAAAAAAAAAATGGAAAAATCAGTAGACTGGAACCAGACTGTGACAGTTAGGAGTTCAGTTCAACTGCTGGAATGAAAATGCTTATCCTAAGTGCCTGAAGTTACCCTTGAGTTCTGATCTGTCATACACAGCAAAGAATTAATCACAGAAACATTGAAAATACTCGATGACATCTTTCGGATTACCAATTTGCGGTTCTGTTCATCTCTGCTATACAAATGCCCCTGTTGAGCAGTGAGTACTCAATATACAGTCAGTGATACGATGGCTACAGATTTGCACCTGTGTTTATGTCATTACAGTAAGAGGAAAATTGCGATGGTAGGGCAAAACTCCCCATAAAACAAGTGAGAAAAAAATTTCAAACCCAGAACAAGTAACTATGAGATGAGAGGATGGTGTAGCTTTGATGTCTGGAGGAGAGGATACCCAAGAAAAAGTGGTGAAGAGGCAATCTGCTTAGGGTTCCTACGTGCTTTGTGTATCTTTCCTGTGTTTCAGCTGATTTGAGCTAAAATTCACTTTTTATCCGTAAATTGTCAAACTTAAATGAACATAAAACTTCGTGCAATTTGAATTCCAAGCGTTACAGGCTTGCTTTTTTTTTGGAATCAACTAAGAAAAAAATAGATATTATTATTCCTCAGAGACAGTCTTAGGTAAATAACATCTCCATGCCAGCATGTGTCTTCAGGATTATGAAAAAATAAAAGTTCTAAAGATGAAAATTGAACACAAATAAGTTTTTGATAGTATGTTATAGGATTTACATAGGTAAATTTGACAATACTGCTCTCATTTCCAGTTCTAAGTAGTTTTAAACTCCCAGATTTCTTTACAGTCTTGCTGTCATTTCTTTGTCAAGTAGCCCAGGAGCCAATAAGTATATGATGTGCCACATAATGAAGAATCCAGGACAGTTCTCCATTTAAATGAAAAAATCATCATGTAAGTACCTATTCTTTTCAAATGTGGCTTATGTCAGCTCTTACGTATTCAGATTTTTTGAGCTAGTGTTAATTATTTAAGCTCATGAATTCTTCCTTCCTCTTTTGTTCTTTGGAAAAGTAGCTGAATACTATCCTAAACTGTAAACAAGGACAAGACAAAGATTAATATTAAAATATTTTATGCTATTAGAACAAAATCTTTCTCTTGAAGGCATAATGACTTGTAGCATGTAGTCTTTCTGGTGAGAAAGAAATAATAATGAAAAAGAACAGCCTCTCAGGTGCCAAATTAGCTGCTCAATAGAGCTCATGACATTACAGGAACAAACCAGAAATGAACATAAGTTTGGTAATCTTCATTAGATTGGTAACTGTAACATAGCGTAGCTGCCCTTTGAGGAAAATGAAAATGGTAGTCTGCTTCAGAAAATGACTAATACTATCTTAAACAGGCATAAATTAGGATCCTAACAGGACAGTGGAAAACCTGTGTCTTAAGGGTCTACAGGAAGAAATTAAGGATGGGAGTTTCTTTTCTTTGAAAATCAGGACTTGGCCAAGCAACCTGATGCATGCCCCCTCTCATACCACTGCCATTATTTATATGGCTGGAGTACACATCTGGATTAGAGAAAACAGTTTTGATACAGCTTTCCTTACAGTTCAGGGCAACTGCAATTTGCTCTTCTACAAGCTTTCACCCTGCTCTTGTGATCATTTGCCTAGACCAAGTTGTCAGGTTCCTGCATCAAATGCTGAAGGAGGACACCTCACATCCATCAGAATCAGGATGGAGCAGATCCATGTAATACCCCAGAATTTCAAAGTCAGTTTCCTTAATATATATAGATAAAATACAGAATCCTTCCCATTGGCCTCGCTTCTGTCCTGAGACCAGGAAGTTCTCAGTGGCTACCAACACTTTGAAATGGTTGAATAGCACCTATGAGAAAAAGGGTGCTTACTGCAAATTCTGTCAAGGGAGTTGAAGAAATTTACACCAGCTGAATACTTGGGCTTTTATTTGTGTGAAATTGATGATACACTATTCCTTATTGATATGATACTAGGAAAGGAAGAAAATTAAAATTCAAAGCCTCTATTTTTCTCCACTAGGTAAATAATTTAATTCATATATGTCAAGATCTCACATTCTTTTGGTCCATCTTGTCTTATTTAGGTTTGCCTTAATCTTGTTAAATAAGCTATGTTTGTGCTAACAACCCATTTCTGAAAAGATCTTTCTACACTTCACAGTAAAGTAGATTAAGGCAGTATGTGAATCTAAAATGTGTCAGCTACGTAACTTCAGGTGTGGCTTTAAAAAAAATGAGCTATCCAGGGAAAGAAATAGAAATATTTCTCCATACTTGAATCTTATTCAGCTTCTGACTGACTATGAATGAATGGAAGCAAGTATGAACACCTCAGCAGGAAACCAGAGGTGAAGAGATAATTTTATTCTTCCCATTGAAAGAATTTGAACGAATATTCTTTTCTTAGGCTGAAAAATTATGTCTATACTTTCAATGGAATGAAGACAAAAAATATGATTTTACCTTCACAAAAGAAAAAGAGAGCGTATTTTAGAAAGGTTATGGAAAATTCACAAGAAGACACAAGCAGCAGCCAGTCCCAAGGGAGTGCAGAGTGTTGTTGTGCAATAGCATTGTGAACAAAGATAGAATGTAGAGAGGAGATTTGGAAACAGAGAATACAGAATTTTTTAAGAGAAAAGTCGCTTTTATTGTGTATCTCCCCCTACACTGACTATTCATTAAAAATCCAAAGAAACTCTTTCCATCACTATACTTCTCCTGTCCCATGCTCTACATTATTATATACTCTTTCACTGCATTTTACTGACAAAGAATAATATTCCTCTGTTATATTACAAAACATTAGCAAAATTTAGACCTATTAAAACAATAATTCTTCTTTTTAGAGTATGAATAATTTTAAGATATTTATGAGAAAACAATATATTAAATTTTACATTTTCTGCTTGCTTGTCACTCCCGAAAAGAAAATTTGTTCCTAATTATCTTTAGAAAATACTCTTCATTTTCTTTAATTGAGTATACATTTAGAAATACAACTCATAAATAAAATATCCTCCTATTGCTAGTCTGAAGTATGATTACTGTTTTCAATCCCATCTGATAAACCAAATATTTGAGCTGGCCATGTTCTAGTTTCCCTCATAACCCACAGTCTCCCATGCATGCAAAATTGCCTGAGCTGATCTAACATAAGATCCAGAAGTTATTATTTTAGCTTAGAATAATAAAATTTCCTGAAATTCGCCCTTGAAATAAAATTCTTATGAAATTGTGCTTTCCTCAGTGGCAAGTGTTTGATTTTTTTTTTTTAAATTGTCTGAGTTATCAGTCATTTCAGTGGCATAATCCATACTGAAAAAGTGGTTTTCTCCTGTCTTAAATTCTAACTCCTCCTGGTCTAGTTAGAGGTGTCCCTGCCCATGACAGGGGATTTAGAACTAGATGATCTTTGAGGTGCCTTCCAACTCAAACCATTCCATAACGCCAGGATTTAATTCATTCACAATTATGTTTGCTATGTTGTGAATTTCTCAATCAGAAATTTTTCTACATGAATTCTGTCAACTCTTCAAAGAAACAGTTGTTATAGCAGGCCTTTGGACATTTATAGAAGACAGAGGATAAAATTAGTGCTCATCTCAGGTTTCCTTACATGTCTCCAAGTGAGAAATGCCCCGGCTGCAAACACAAATCCCCAGACCTTCAGTTTTACCTCTCACAAGTTACCACGTTGATTAAGTTGTATTATATTTGTGAGGTGCTGGAGCGTGTGCAAAGAAGGGCAATGAGGCTGGTGAGGGGGCTGAAGAATAAGCCCTATGAGGAGAGACTGAAGGAATTGGGGTTGTTTAGTTTAGAGAAGAGGAGGCTGAGGGGAGACCTCATCACTGTTTACAACTGCCTGAAATGAGGTTGTGACAGGTGAGTGCTGCTCTCTTCTTGCAAGTGATGAGCGACAGGACAAGAGGGAATGGCCGCAAGTTGTGCCAGGGCAGGTTTAGACTGGACATTAGGAAGATAAGACCTGTAGCCAGCTAGTAAATGTTTGAATGTGTACTGAATACAGGGGGAAGTGGTGGTTGAGAATATGAATTCAAGCTGCTAACTGGGTAGAGTCTACAGTCTTTTGTTTAGCCATCTGTGTTCTAGTGTTTTGCTGCTTGTTAGACTATATGAATAAAAAATCCAGAGATGACCCTTCTGATACCAAGATGAGTGCCAACTAGAGAGTTCATAAACCTTGGCTGATAAGAGACAAACTTGGACGGAAAAGCTAAAATTACAGTGGTGTCACTTGGAGAGGCATGTTTGGAAAAAATTTTGCAGATTTCTTTCTCTACTAGGTCATGAAGGAGTTGGAGTGAGCAGCATCTCTTTCCAGAACTGAACTGTGTCAAGAATAATGGTTCCCTGGAGGAATGCTACCTGAAGAATATCCCTCCCCATGGGCTCCTTAGAAAAGCGGTGCTCAGTGGGTGGAAAAAAATTACAAGGTATAAGTTTCAGTAAAAAGTAAGAAAAGGAAAAAGTAATAAATTCCATGCTACAGGGGTTGATTTTAGGAAAGTAAGAAAAAAGATATTCAATTTCTATTCCTATTCAGTCATCATTAGCAGAGTACCAAACTCAAAAAACTGTGGGGATAAACCACTGTGAACATCAAAAGACTATGGAAAGAGAATAATATATTATTAAATAAAACATACATACAGAACAGGGAGCTTCATGTGGCCATAGGTCAGCAATGGAAGCTCTGAAACAGGAGTAATGCAAATATCTCCAAAGTGACTAGGACTGTTTTAGTCATTCTTTCGTAAGGAGAAAGGCACCAGAAATATTAAAAAAAAAAACCAAAAAAAAACCAAAACAAAACTAAAAAAAACTTGACAGAGTTTTCAGATACTTATTAAAAAGAAAAGACTAAAGTGAAATAGGAACAGTTAGAAGTTTAACAATATAGTGTTAAAGACATAGGTAGTATTGCATAATATGACTGTAAAAATTCAATTACTCTAGGCAAAACCTGCTGCTCTGAGATTGAAAAAGTGTAAACACCAGAAATGCAGCAGAATTTTCAAAAGCTGAATGCTCTTCCCTTGTAATAAAAAGTCAGTATATATAAGATTATTTCACAAGAACAGGTTAGATACAAGTACAACTGCATTTTATTTAAAAATTTACTTAAAAAGTTAGGCTGTGTAAAGGACTTTGATTAGCTAGCCCTGAAAAGAAGGCATGAATGCTCCTGTTGTGGGAGAGAAAGAGTGGAACTATTTTTTTCTATTACTTGCAACCCACGTTTGAATTGGATGCACTGTTCATGAAATTGCCATCTAAACAAGGGAAATGGAATAAAATTTTTGTAAGGAACATGTACCGGTGTTTTCTGGTGATTTGTTTTTAAAATAACTGTTTTTTTTCTAAAGCATACAGACGTGATTTTTCTCCAACACCTCTCCTCACTCTTGTTAAGAAATTGTCCATGGAAGGTGTCAGGTAAGCAATTAAACCTGCTCCACAAAGTCATTGAGCTGCAGAAAAAATAAAGGCAAGAGAGACTGGAGTGAGATCATCTCTGTGCAGCAGCTTTTAAACTGAAACAGAATGAAATGCTTGTTGTCTCCATGGAGCAACAAAATGACAGCTAGAAAAGATTCCATTAATGTACAAAAAGTTTAGGGCCTGTATATTTAGTATATTTATTACTGTAAGTTCTCAACCTGGGACCAGAGCAAAATGCATTTACTAAATTCACAGTAAGAAAAACAGTTATTGGCAGCATGCAGTACAAAACTAATAGCTGAATCCACACCAAAATTAGTTTTGCATTTATGTACCTGATGTGTGTGTATATATATATATATATATATGACATATATATGTAGTGGCTACTACTTGGTGGACAAGTAATCCCTACAAGAACTTCACAGAATTCATTAAAGTTTATAAAACCCACTGAAATACTTATCATCCTCTCTGTACAGTGACATAGCTCAAAAGAACAGTGCCATAGAAAATAAGTGTGTTATAGGTCATGCATCATCAAGTTACTACTAGCAAAAGGAAGACAGTTGTTACACGTTGGATAATAGGAAAATTAGTGTTCCTTCTTTGAAATATCTTTTAACTCCCTTATTTTTTCAGCCTTGCTGCTTTTGTGTTAAACCTAAATTGCTGTTTGCACACTTGTCAAGACTGTGTTTCAAGCCACAGATGAACTGTTCCTTTTATTTTAAACACTGTTTTTGAACCATGTTTGTGATATGAAGTAGGTGAAGCTAGTTCAAAAGTAACAAAACAAGGTCACTGATTTTTTCACCTACTAAAACATTCTTTGCAAAAGCTCACAAAGACAGGTCAAGCACTGGTCACTGCAATTCTGGCAGGGGCTCCTGAGGAAAAAAGTGCATGTCCCTCAGGAAAACGGCATGTGGCAGCTTATATAATATACAGCTTCTACTAAAGGAACGCGCAGTGGGCGTAAGTGGGCGTGAACTGCCGACATCAACTGCATAAAGAGGGAAGTCTGCTTCTTTTGAATGGACATTACCACCTTCTCAAGGATTTCAGCATGGTATTTCAGCGTGGGATCCCTTGGAAATCTGAAACTATATTTTCTTCCAGTAATTCTCTGTTTCTTCTTTTTAATCTGCTTCTCTCTTCCCTGATTATTCTCTCTCTCTGTATTTCCATTTCTGTAGAGGCATGTTATTGCTTTATACAGTTTATATACGTATACATCTTTGCCTTTGCCACAAATCGATAGTTATTTTACTCTAATAGACAACTGAATATTTGCAGACTGCCTTAGAATTAATAAATTAGTTCAAATTAACCATATAGTGTCATTTTCACTTCAATTCACTTTCTAGAACTCCATTTTAACAATCCGCATCCTCTTTCCACTTATTGGGTGGTGTGTGTCTGTATTGGGACATGACACCACCTCTGTGAACATAATACCTTCTGAAATACCCAGTGAGGGCTACTGTAAAGGAGTATTTTTGCACAGTTAAGAAAAAAACTGAGAATCCAGCTGAGAGCCATTCCCTAAAATAATGCAAAATATATAAATGAAATGCAATTAGCAGATTCAATGAAGTGCTTTTTCTAAAAGTTAAAAATATGAATAAAATTGTGAGACCTATTATGAATTACTTCAGCACTAAAATGCGTTAAATATGTAAACTACTGTGCTATCCAAAATACCTAGGTTTAGTACCTATTTAGCATATGCTCTATACAATTAGGACAGCTGAAAGACATGAAAAGATTGAAGGGAATGGCCTTTTCAAGATTAAAGAAAATAAGGCCTGAGAAAACACGGAATTAATTCTAGCTATTTGGGAAGTACATTACAGGAATAGCTAGTGCAATGTTTGATGTCTTTATTGAAAATGCAAGAACATAAAAGCCTGAAGAGGACATTCAATTAAGCAAAACTTTTCAGGTACTTCAATTGAATAAAAGGCTGGCAGAATACAGTTGCACAACAAGACTCTTAACAGTTTCGTTATCAGTATGTTGAGACTTTGCTGCTTGTTATAATCCTGAACAAATGAAATCAAAGTATCACATCTGATATCTAGTTGAATTCCCTGATGAAACGAATCTTGGGTAGCGGAAAGGCAAACTTTGGAAGAAAAGCCAATGAAATGAATAGACTTGCCTTAAAAAAGGAATTGAACAGGATTTCCCACTGGGTTTTTGCCAAGAGCTTCAAACAGCATTAAAAAAATGGTTTTAGAGGGAAAAGATGAACTTGCTTCAGAATTTTAGTTGTCATACCATATCAGACGATTATTATTTTCTTCCTAATAAAGATCATTCTTTATAATGCCTAATCTTGATTTTCCTTTTGAATTAGAGTAACATTCTCTTACCAGCCTACTCATCATTATTCACCTTTCATAGAATTCACCTCAAAAAACAAATTATAAAATGTTTCTAATAAGCTATATAATAATAATTTAAAAAGAAGATGATCTTATAGCTGCACAGTGCAGCACTCAGAAGTTAGGAAATTTGTCTGCAGCTTATAGACATTCTACTCCTCTTTTCTCACTCAATTCATTACCCAAGGATGGGGTCACTAACTAAATACCTTATGTTCCCTAAGGCATGTATGAAAAGAGCTGAAGTTGTGTAGACAACAAGGACTCTCAACAGTTAAAGATAAATTCTGCGCAGTGCAGCAACTTGTACCTATTGCTTAGTAGTAGGAAGAACAGCCTGCCAACAGTTTTACACACACAGCAGTCAATCAGGTGTTTGCTCTCAGACAGTAAGAGGTGGTTCTTTCTGAAGCAGAAGAAATTACATTGGTTCAGATGACAAACCATCAGAGAAAGAAACTTAACGAAGTCTTCTTGAATAGTTTCCCTCTCATCTGTCTCCAGAAGATGTCTGTTTCAGTTGCATGAAACTTCAGTGTTTGGAATGAGTTCATATAAACTGTACTGTGTTGGTTGAATGGTACCATCAGAGACTCCTGGGTAAAATTCATCCTTTCTTATTTCAAAGGGCCGGAATTTCCTGATACACTGGGCTACTTATGACTTGTGGAAAATCTTCCCTTCTGTAATTCCTTGAGTACTCCCTTTATACCTTGCAGCTTTCACAGGTTCATCAGATTTACCTTAAAATATTTGTGCTCATATGTAATTTCGTCAAGCTGCTGAAAGATTCTGACCACAAACCAAAAAAAAACCTAAGTAATTCTTTTAATATCATCTTTAGGTTTGTAAAATTTGAATTGAACCTCTTGGGATAAAATTCAAGTTTTCCTACAGCCCAAAGACCCTTCTCAGAATCACATCTGTGACCTGCTGCAAACCTGACAGTTGGGGAAGCTTATCCCATAAGAAAATCTTTCATAAATATCTTCACTTTAAGAAAATATTCCTATTCTAGAAAAAAAAACCCCTACTTTTAATGAAGCATGTTGTGAAATATATCTGTGTGTGTGTAATTGCAGTTTAGGAAAAACTTTGTGATAAACATTTTTACACAGAGCACGACCGGCAGTCTAAAGATGTGGTTTATGCTATTAAAAATATACAAAACTTAGTAAAAAGTCTACCAGCGAAACCAGATGACATACCTGTAACAGTCTGGTGCAGACAAGTTTCTTCAGAATTAAACTGTAGATAGATGGTTTTAGAGACAGAGAAAAATAGCTATTCATGGTTGCTGGTCTTTAGTCCACTCTCAAAAATGAAGAGAGAAATGTTAACTAGCCTATCTGTCATCTGTAACTTAGAGAACATTTTGAAAAAGAACGTGTTTACACACGTACCTGTGACTGTGTAAAGCCTCTGGAAGTATTTACATCTGATATATCCTAAAATAAAGTGTCTTCTGCCAACAACAAGATAGCCTCCTCCCACCCTGCCCCACCCTGAATAATATCAGGTTCTTCTGGAATGATTCTGTCACCTGGTTATTAGCCAACTGTAATTTACACCACTTGCACACAATGGCTTCTCTTCACACTTGTCCTGCTGAAGAAGAAAGATCAAGTCAACAAAATAAATTATCCTTGTCATATCTGTCTTTTGTGTACTTCATGCATGCAGCTATAAAATGAACTTTGATGAATATGTTGTATTTTAACGATTCATGCAATAGAAAAAAAATGGAGTTGTCCTCTAAATCTGACGAAAAAGATAGAAGAGATGAGATGCTAAGCTCCTGAAAGCATTATGTGACTCACTTCATTATTATATTTTAATAATTAATATTTTCTACAAAATTTCTCCTAAAGGCATATATGTAAGTTTAGAAAATATTATTTCCCAATTTAAAGTTGGTAAGCTGGAAAATTAAGACACAAAATTGGTTTACCCAGGATTCCATAGTCTTAGATGAGTATCTTAGTTGCTAAACCATCTTTTCCACTCATATGACTTCTGTAGAAACCTTAAAAAGAGAAGTAACTCAAAAGAACTTGACTGTCAGAAACCTCAGAGAAGATATACATCTGGTCCACACACTGTCTATGAAAGCTCTAGGAAATAAAACAAAAAATATTACATTTCTCCATGTGTTTTCAGTTCTAACACAGTAGCAACATGCATAAAAAGCATTAATGCTTACTAAAATATCTAATAAAAACAAACAAGTAGATATTCAGTAGTCATTCACAGCAAGAATCGATAAAGAGTAATATGGTAGGGGACAGAGGAATTAGAAGTATATCCAAAATCATCACAAGTAGGTAAATTCATGAACTAAAGTAGAGATCTGCTGAAGGATTCTTAAAACCTGTTAAACAGTAATCCCAAATTTTAAGCAAGTGTTTGTGAAGGCTTTTTAAGAGCTTGTTTCATAGTTATTTAATTTTAAAACGATTATTCTGATGGTTGAAGGACCTTTGTGAGGGAAGATCTGTACTCATCTGAAACGTAAATTAAATTCCTATATCCCTCTTAATAATAGTGGGTTTAAAAGAATGTTCGAAAATATAGAAACTAAGAGAAAACAGTTACCGTTTACCTGTAAATCTTTGTATGTGAATCTTTACCAGCGAAAAAAACAGTAGCACATTCAGTACTCTTAACTAGTTACTAACAGACTCCATGGTCATGAGCTGAAGGTTCAAACAAGATCCTCTCAAGCAAAAACTGAGTCAGTGAATGGTGCAAAAAGAAGTGAGTGCTCAGAGAGGTTAGAAGTAAGAAAGGCATCAGTGCCCGAGTAGAGGAAGTAAATAACAAAGTCCTCTTAACACACAAATATACATTTTCCTTGTTCAGCTGACATCTCTACAAGAAATCAAATGTATATTAACTGCAGATTTCTGCACAAGGTACACATTTCCAAAACATCAAAATTTCCTAGTAATACTTCCTTTTGTTTGCATTGTTAGTAATCACTAAGGTCAGTGGACCTCGCAGCCTTCATTGTTATTGCTGTTGTTTGTGTCAGGTGGTATCAATATAATTGTGACAACAATAAAGCTCCATGGAGAAGATAAATGCATTCAGATTTGACTACAAGTTCTGGTTCTTCACGCTGTTGTCATTTCTTGCTTAGTTGGCTGCTTGGTTTTATTACTGGTTTTGTTATGGTGATATTTTTTTTGGGGGGAGGGAAGGATTTTGTAAATATTTGACCTGTTTTACTGCAAAGAGGCACAAATTTAATACATTTAATGTGTAATGCATTGTTGTCAGTCACTAATATGATCAATAGCAACAAAATTTATAAAACAGGGTTTTTTTTAATTATTGTGTTTATTCCATTATCTCGTGGTCAAAATAAGGCAGCTTCTTAATGAGATCTGTATCTGGTTTATGCGCATCCTTTCCTAAGTTGTCTTGTTCTGGGATTATTCTACACCTTCTACATCTTTTTTTTTCTGTCTAATTTCAAAAGATTGCATATTTCATTAAAGTAAAAAAGAAGAAATATGACTAATCTAGTCGAGCAGATTTTTATATGGAAACAGGATAAAGATCAATAAACATAGTAATATATCCTCTATGAATTTGTGTTTATAGAAGACTAATACAAAGAATCGGTAGTACGAAATTACTATACACACAAAAATTATAAGGTATTTGGCTCTTTATGTGATATGTAGAAGATGCATCTTTGATCTCTTAAAATTAGACATTGAGCAGATCCGTTAATTTAGGAAAACATTCGTGCCCGTATCACTGTGCTCTTCCAGGCATTTTTGCCATACTAAATTATATATGTGCATACATGAGTAGATAAGAAAGTGCTAAAGTAAAATACTGATGATTAAAGACTTAAATATACACTTTTTCATTAACTAATCACTCTAGCCTTGTGTTTGTAGAAACTGCAAGAGATTTCCTTTTAAGTCTTTTCACAAGATTCCTTGCTTTTATGAAATAATTATTAGGGGAATCGAGGACATTTTGTTTAGTTTAATTATAACTGAAATGTAAACATTTAGCTACTGAACTGAGACTAACAGAGGTTTCAATACTTGTCAATATAACAATATTCATTAGCTTAGTGAATGAAGATGAGTTATTATTCCTCCCTTTTACTATGCAGCAAATTACTCTGGTAACGAAGGTCTGAGGAAATGCAAAACAGACTTTCAAGGTAAAATATGTTGTTAGTCTCAGAAGGTTTGCCTTGTGTGATTTGGAGTTTCTCCTAGTAGGTTACTTTGTCACCTACATTTACAACTGTGATACTGAAACAAAGGTCATGATTTAAATAGCACAATAAAAAGTTCAGCCCCTCCTCCCTCCTATACAAATGCCTTGATATTCACTTTATATGAGATGAAATTTATTTCCTCTTGTTATTCAGACCAAGAAAATGAATTACTTTTTCATGCAGCTGTTTTTTGTATACTGCATGCCCCAGTTATTGACACCCAAAGAGAATATGCAAGATTTAACAGTTATTTTCATTATGTACTTAAAGTTTTTAGGCTCTGTTCAAATCAGTCTGTATTACTTACCTTTAAACTTATTTCTAACAGCAATTTTCTTTGTGAGATTCATGCACCACTAATATGTAGAAGAATCTGCCCATATTAAGGTCCCCAATAAAACTTCTGAAAGTGCATTAAATATGTTGAACTGTAAGAGTAAATTATGAATCGTATTTTTATTACAAGATGTGTTCTTGAAAAGGAAGAATAGCCTTAGACTCAAAATTGTCCAAACCCAACATTTCAACTGATGCTTATATACTATACGAATGTTTAAAGATTTCCAAGGCAATAACCTAAGTGAAATAAAAGACAAGTAAAATAATTTCTACAGGGCATGAAAGGGAGAGAGGAGAGAGAAAAGATTTTTCTGTATTGTTCTCCATTGACTGAAAAACAGTTTCTTTATATAGAAACCAGGAATTGCCATTACTTTCTCTTTCTCCTCTCTTTCCATAAACAAATACTTCAAACTTGTAAAATAAATGACATGTACAAACAAACTTTCAGTCATAACATAATTTAAAATCCACTTTACATTCCCATGCTTCCAAAAACAAAGTTAACTGAGATATAAAGTGGTGAAGACAATTATTACTTCTTTTGTACTTTTTCTTCTTCCCCGATTCTATTTATGAATTCTGTTAAATATATTCGTAAAAGTAGATACATCATACTTAAAAATTATTTGCAGCAAAATGCTTCTCAAATGTTTGCCCTTCCCTCTTCCAAATATATATATTGTGTGACTGAAATACATTTATTTCTAGGGCATAAACTGAGACTGAGATACAAATGCAAAACAGAAACTGTAAAGCAGGATGACATAGTGGTTTTATCATGAAAGAAAACACACTTGTCTCAATAGTCTGTAGACATTGTTCAAAACAATTTCATCCTTACAAAGCTGTTACTACAAGAATTCTGCCAGTCTCTTTGAAGTGTTGATTACTTCTGGAAATGAGCATTACTTTCAGTAAAGCCCATTAGTCAGTTGGAACAAGTCTTCATTTTTCTTTTTTTTTTCTAGAGTTGGTCTTCCTACAGCACAGTGATATATCAGATAATGTCATTGTCTGGATTTAGGTTAAAAAAACCCAAACAATTGATATATACTTTCTTTGATAGTTCAGATTACAGGCTTGATCTATATCTTAGTCCTGCAGAGATGCAGCTATTTTATAATTACAGCTTCCTAGGCCAAATTGACTTGAAGAAAGGCGTTTTGACAGGCCTGTTCTGTTATTCTGGAATTCTTTCACTAAGAACAATAAATTTCTTTTCGGCTCCTCAGAACTACAATGACTTCTTGAAACTGAGTAGTCCCAGAGGAAATTTGAAAACAAGCTAATAAAAACACTTATCCGAATTAACCTGAAAATACATATGAGAACTTCACCAGATTTAGCAAAGTGCCTCCTTAAAAATCTGTAAATGAAAAGGCAGACAATCATCAGGAAGATTTATTTCTCACAATAGTATGTTCTAATGCACTTGTTGTTCGAACTCATTAAATTGATTTCTTCCCTTTGGTAAGGAACCTGTGTTAGGTCCCTGCTCTCTCTAGTTTCAATCAGTTGTTAAGAGTGGGGGAGTACTTCAACCAGTTAACTGGGATTACATTTGGGCTGAATTAACTTATCCCTACTGAATATACTGACTGCTGTTAATCATCTTTAGCAGTAAGAATTATTTAAAAAAATATAAAGTATATAGCTCTCATATGTATATGAAGTGAATCAGGAGATTAATTTTTAAATAAATTGTAGAAAAAAAATTATATGAAAATATTGGAGGCATAGAGAAAAGAAGGTAGACTTGTAATCTTGGAAGACAGCTTCTTCCAGAAGAATAGACCACTTTGTAGCTAAACAACCACCAAACCACTCGAGATTCAAAATTAGCCTTGAAAAAGATAAGGGATTTGTAAGGTAGTGAATCAGAGGAAAAATGAAATGAGTTCTTGACCTGTAAGAGAGAGTTAGAGGCTACTGAGTGCTTCAAGAAAGAGTCCATGACACATGTTAGACTGCAGAATACAAAAAACTACAAACAGAGAACAGAAAAACAACTAGAGTTTTTAAAGGAGTATTAATATTGTTTATTAAGAAATATTACCATTGGGTTTTGCCCCAGAAATGTGCTTTGGCATTAGAAAACTTGCCTTTGAGTTACACAATTCTAGGGAAGAAAAATGATCAGAATGAAGTGTTTTCTTGTTCAGAAACTGTGGAAAGTGTTGATGAGTAATGAATATCTATATCCCATCATAGTCCTCATCTTACTGGGCCATACAAGAGAAGCTGTGCTCTTCTCGCATCTAAATTAGGTCCTTCAGTTTCATTGCCTAGTTATCCTCTGTTTCTGTTTCAGCCTTAGTAAATTTTGAAGACTGAGAGATGACATCTGAATAAGAGTTATTTCAGATGGAATTCTGCCCACTTTCTACAAATAGACTGTTTTCCCCCTTATCTTTTCTAGATGCATCTTGCTTGCCTTAAAAGAGTTTCCTTTTTTTACAGTCCTGTGCTATTCACAGCCAACAGTTACTCCATAAGCAATAAATCAAGCAAGTCTGACTCTTATTCTGTTACTCACATGCAGTGAGCTCCAATCATATATTAGCAAGTCTTGTTATTAAATACAGTATTTTACTTCATATTGATTACTTATAATTCTGTTATTAATATTATATATTGTATTCCTACAGCATAGGAAGAATAATATAGAGTCCAAGTAGTAAGGAGACCACATTTGAGCCATTAACATATTTTATTACTAAATGTGTGTTTTCCTACTACAGTCACTAATGAAAATAACTCCCTTCAAAATGTAAAAAGATTCTGCTATTTTTCCCACCATATTATCAGCACAAGCTATGCTAATTTCTCTCTGTATTTCTTGTAGTTCATATACTAATGTCCAGAAGGTAATGATTTGTGACTTGACAACACTAATAAATCCTATGTATAAAATAAAATCCTGTATAAAATCCTGTATATATAAAATCCTGTATAAAAATAATTCCTTTGAACAGTTAATAACACCAGAATGTATCAAAGTCTACCTTTGACAAACTTGTTTGCATTTGATCTAATTTCTAATATAGGTCTATACTTTTTTACTTGATCTTCAACATCCAGATTTAAAAAAGTCTATTAAAAATATTATTTTTTCCATAATGTTGTTTTAGAAAAAGCTGTCGAGATTTCATTTTCCATTTCTTAGTAGTTTTTCCATCCTGAAAATGAAACAAAAATACAAAATACCTTCCCATGAGGAAAATGGTTTCCTCTCCCGGTCATGAAAACTACTAGAAGAGGAAGAACTTGAATATATATAGAAAATCTGGCTATTGTAGTGTTTAGGAGCCACAAAGGTGATTTTTTTTTTTATTAAAACCCATTCATAGGAAAGCTCTTAATCAATGTCACTCTACCAAGACACTTGAGCACTCTATACTGTTCTGAAAGCCACAAGCTAAAACCAGCAGCCAAAGAATGATAAACACAAGACAGCATATGTCTGGGAAGATTATTCTCTTCCTTCTATTGTTATTCTCTACCTACTCTTCTGTTTTCTATCTGTAACAAAACATTTCAACATGGACTGTGCCAAAATTATTTGTTGTTTATCTTTAATTTTCAAATCTCTTTTCACAAGAATTATTTCTTTTTTTTTCCTTTCTACCTCAAATCCTTTTATGAAAGTGTCATTATAGTTTTTCTTTACAGCTTATTACACTTTGATTTCATCTGTTTTATCGTAAGCTTAAGAGCTATTTATAGCTCTTCTCACTTCAAATAGGCTTACTTCTTATGTAAAAACACTTAATATTTATTTTTGATTGTGGAGTAATTTTATCTTCAGTATTTTTTTAAAAAATGTCAGATCACTTAATCTAAGCAAAATCTTTTTTTTTCTCATCAACATCAGTTATTTAAATCTTCCTGTCAAACTGTGCCAATATTCAGCCTGCACGTTTGAAATTTTACAAGCTTGTAACCAGCGAGACAAGATCCAAATCCTGTTCTCTGCCTAAGATGATGGGCATTTGAAGGTCTCCAGCATGACTTGCTTTTTTCTGATTAGGAGTCATTAATTATGAACTTTTCAAGAATTGCTGCAGTGGCTCAGTCTGAATATCCTTTCCTAGGCCATTCCAGGTACCTGTGCTTTGTCACATCCGAAACCGATTTTTTTTTGTTCTTGTATTTATTTCTGTCCATATATAACCACAGGAGTTCAATTATCAGGCATTGTTTGGGCTAACCTCTCTTTCCACATGAGACTACCTCCTTGTGCTCCATGCATGGATCACAGAAATCTTAAATAAAACACCTTGCTCTTGCATCCATCTGCCAAGCTTATTTATCTACATCCAAAGAGAATAGAGAGGACTGTACCTCAGTACTGAGTTTTGTCATGATTTATCTGTTCCAAAAAGCCAAGGTTGTCTCTAACAATCAGCCTCAAACTTCTTCCTCTTAGGCTACCTCATTTTGCCTTCCAGTGCAGTTACTGTCAGAGTACTAATTTGCAGAATACTTCTGTTTCCCATAGGGCTGAAAAAGCTTAGGGAGGATTCTCTAATTTGAGACTTCAAACTTTCAGAGCTCTGTCACATAATAGCCTTTTTTTTTTTTTAAATCTCAGCAGCTCTTGTGACACAGAAACCACTAAGTGACCTTCTTACAAAAATGACTTTTCCTAAATTAAGAGATCTGCCAGCTTTTTCTGTACTGATGGAGGTTGTTGCTGTGACTTAAAACTGAACAATGCCTGTCTATCTGAGAAAATGTTACGGACTCCCAAGTCTTGCAAATGCCCACTATATCTTAGCACAGGCCATCTCTTTTTACTTACGGATGTTGCTTCTTAAATTACACATCCTCTTACTCTATGGATTAGGTGCCTGACTATCGCCCATCAACTATCTGCACTTCTCACCAACTGATGAGCAAACACAGCAGAGAAGGACAGTCTTAACTTATCTAGCAGCCCTGTCAGTAAGGAGCAATGAGCACAGGATTAAATGAATGTCTGTTGGCTGTGGAAGTTTTTGTAAGGGTTCAGTTGTAAGGAAAATATAACAATTCCTGAACTGTGCACTGTCCTTTGAAGGCTGTTTTACTATGGTGAGTGTTCAAAGGAATTCTTAGTTACAAAGAAGCTTTTCTCCTCTCCTGCTTTTTGTCCTGCTCTTTGGTCACCACTTTTGGACTCTATTTTGAACTATTCCCAGTGCCTCATAGCTTTGTGACACTTTCATGGCTTTACCTTCTCTATCTTTATTCCCCAAAATGAGGCATTAGGAAAAGGGTACATGATTAAGGTTAATGCTAGTGTGTCTCTTCTAATCAATGGAGATTATAGCAAACTAATCTTGAGTAACCAGAGGACTACATTGCTCTCAGTTATTCTTCCCAATAGAAGTAATTTAATTAAATGCTCTTTTTCTTAACTGATACTGTGTTAATTTTAAACCTAGTGTCAGTCACTGTGAGCAAATAAAAATAGAGCAAAAAATAGTATAGATATATGCAGTGGAGCAAACTTACTTAAGGTAATCTGGTGTAGCTTTCCTGTGTAGTCATGTAAGGGATAGGAGAAAATGCAATGTCAACTTTAGTTTCAAAGAATCCATTTCAAATTCTCAGACTTGAAAGGCAGAAGTAGAAATAATTCCATGCTATATTAGTCTTCTCAATATAAACCCATTGAACATATTTAAGACTTTCCAAGATGAACCCGTAATATTCACTTGAATTGCACATCTTCTGTATAAAAAATCAGTATAATACTGGTGTTCCATTAATTCTAATTTTCCATTAATTTTCTTCTAGTTGTCTACAGTCAATGTAGATGCATTTGGTGATGATGTATTTTGCTCTTTGCTCAGACTAGACTATGCCTCTTTGTTTAAAGATAACTAAAATGACAGAAAGACGCAACTTGGGAACAGTTAGATGTCCAAGGACTGGACTGAGTGCTGTAAGGTAGTCTATGTAGAGCTGTTTGTCAGAGATCATCAGAGAGCTGAGAAAGAGCAGCAGAAAAAGAGGCATTAGTACAACATTAGGACACAGAATATAGAGAGTTATATTTGGACAAAACACTGAAAAGAAAATAGAACTGATTGATTCCTAGTATGTTCAGAAGCAACATGTTGTAAGGTTTCATCAAAATTATCTAAGTCTCAACAGTTTTTCATAAAAACAACTGAATATTCTCTAGGATATTGGACCAAGTGACGATATGGTACAAATGCTACGTAAATAGGTACTAGAAATAATACATGAATGAACCAACATACATATAAAAGTATACCTTTGTGTTTGCCTTAAGAAATAAAAAGTGTTTAAACAGTGCTTGTTTTAACGGCAATTGATATTATATTCCTCATAGGGGAATTATATTCCTCATAGGGATGTAAAATGTAATTCTTTTGAAGGTGAAACAATTAATTTAAGGTGCCACTAACAGCTGATGCATTGGTGGCAGACTGTGTCCTGGGGATAGCTGAAGGTTGTTTGTCATGCTTTTTGGCAATTTATTTCATCACATTTGGCTTGTCTGTGTTTTGGTTGAAGTTTGCAGGGTCTATTTAGTGCAGTACGCCATAAATACGAGATATTTTATGTGTATATGACAACAAGAAAGACTCGTTTATGGCTTACTGATGGTTTATCAATGAGAACACAGCAAAAGGCTTAACACTGTTTACAAAGTTACTGGGAAGTTCAGCAAAGTATGTGAGAGGATCTGCCTTCAGGGTTTACAGTTTTTGCATTGTAAACTAAAGTTAGAGGAGAGAAGGGAAAGGTGAAAAGGTAACTGATACAATGCATGAATTAACATGAAGAGATAGAAGGGTAATTGCATCCAGAAGCCCTGGGATACTTTTTATATTCACATACACATGTACACAAGGGATGCTCTTTTTCCACTAAGTTTCATTGAATACCATCTCTAGAAGAGAATGTTTGAGGATAAGAGGTGTAGTCTGCTCAGAGGTCCTGAGATCACATTGGGATATGAGAACATGAGGACAAGGCTCAGATGTCAAATTTGATGCTCCCAACTATGACTTTTCAACAATTGCTCACTGAAGCTGAAGCAAAGGATATTGCCCCTTTGGAAAACTTGATTATAACACAAAATAGAACAAGGGTATAATGGATGGAGTGCACAGCCACAAAGTTGCAGGCATCACAACAGTGAGGGAAAATGGGTTACCACACAAAAAGAATTGAAGGATCAAGAACATTCAGGTATTTTTTAGTTTGAGTGCAAGCCGTGCATTTAAGCTATTTCAAAAATTACATAGCTGTGTGATACTGGTAACTAATCAAAAGATTCTATGTAATAATCTGACTGCCGCCAACAGAAAATGACGAAGCAGGACGATCACAACATATGCTTGATTCTGAGCCAACAATAAAATACAGATGCAGTCGCACATCTTATCAGGCAAGTATTTATCACAAAAGTAGAAAAGCTTTAAAAAATCCAACCCTGAATTCCCTCAAAACCCCCCAATTTTATGACCTTATGTTTTTTTTCTGGACTATGGAACAAAAGTACAAAGAAATGTATATAATAACTTGTGGCCAAAGAGCCTATCTTATCAGGAGAGCTTATGAGAGCTCAGAGGCACAAGTACTTAGCCCAGTGAAACAAAGTATGAGAGGATATATAATTGTTTTTTGTAAATACGTTAGTACAGGCAAATTGCAGAGAGTTAAAAACTATTCAGGATGAAGAACAATGCTGACAGAAAAGCAAATGCATATTCAGTGGCCAAGAATATATTTGGGCTGAACTACCAGAGAAATCAGGATCTGGAAAGCTTTCTGTGAGAAACCCTGAGGACCAAAATCAAGCTTTAGGTGAATCTTGCAAAGCTTATGAAAAATACTGTGAAATAAAAATCTCAAAATCTGGGAGACTGTTCTAAATGATCCCTGAAATTCCATTTCGTGTTTATTCCTATATATGTAATATAGTAATAGTTTGGGATTACAAAAAATAAAAGTAACATTGTAACATTTCGGCAGCTTTCTGTAGACATTGGTTTTGAGAAAACTCAATAGGTTAAAGATAAAGGAAAATTTATCTTTTTTTTCTTACAATAAGTCTGAATTGCTTGGATTTTCCCATCAAAACAAATTTCAAACAGTAATTTCTTAAATTGCATAATTTTGTAAAGTGTGTCCTGTCTCTTTAGAAAATGCTAATTTTGCATCAAAGGTTTGAATTCTCACTTAACTTTTGTTTTTCTGTTATTAATTTTGAGGGGCACACATTATGAAAATAGGTAACACATTATGAAAATAGGTAGCATATCTACACAAAGATAATCAAGAAATGTAGGTGATTTTAAAAATAAGATAAAATTTCCAATTCCGGTTCTAATTATGTATTTGTGATTAAGATGTGGTACATCTGGTTTACAGGCAGGATGGCTGATGTTTACTTCCCAGCAGCCTTAATCATATGATAAGATTCAGGGTTAAAAACGATTATCTCCTCTGTCACACATAAACTGTTCACAGCAAATACCTTCATAGGCTACTAAAGAATAAGCAAGGGCACTAAATCTATTTCTCACTTCAAATGAAGGCTTTTTCATTGTCTTTCTAATAGCTGTATCTGACATGAATCATGCTAACACCAGGGACCAGTCTATTCTTCTCCCAAGAGAACCATCGTCCTTACTTGAGACAAATCTTGTTCTGCATATGACACCAACCTGAAAACAGCTAAGGAAGTGACACAACACTCGAATAACTCCTCCATGTAAATTCACGAGGAGCAGATCTTAAGGTAGCCAGGGACTTTGGAAACTCTTAACAAAATTCTCGACTTTGTCTTTGAATTAGGAGAATGAAATAAATGAGTTTCAAGTGAAATGAAGTTAAAGCTTTTAATGATTTTGATATGCTTAAGGAGCTGAGGCAATACTCAAGATTTGTTTGGTATGTGCATATCATCACTCATATTGTGGGATGACCTATCACAATAAACAAACTAATAGTTAGTAGAATAAAATAAACCCAGGCACGGCACGGCCATTTCCTGTGTGATCTTATTCTATATTACCCATGTTAATAAATTAATCATAAAGAAACAACAGTAGTGAAAACATGGCATGACCAGTTTTAAAAGAAATCCTAAACAGAAATTATTATTTGAGAGCAGAGTGGAAACAGGAATACTTCTGCAATGCTATAGAAACCTACTTTTTTTTTATGCTGTTTTTGCGCATTCAGTTAATACACAGAATATTGCTATGGTTTGTATTGACTCTCACTGAAATTCAGAAGCCTATAACACTATATATCCTACCAGGAAAGCAGATGTGAGAGAATACCTGCTTGGTGGAGAAAGTAATCCACACCACCCCTTGCTGCTCTTTGATCGCTTTGCTCAGAGGAAAAGAACTTCATATATCATTTCTAAATATTTAATATCTAACATCATTATTTTCCTTCTGTAGTAAAAAAACTTGCATCTAGTCACCTGAGAAAAAAAAATGTACAAAAGGCCATAAAAAAACATATAGAATTGAAAACAAATCCGAGGTAATTCAGCAGTTAGATCAAAGTCTCTACAGAAACAATATGATTACGTGTTAAAAGGACATTATATTCCTCCTTTCCCCAAAGTGATCATCAGCTGTCAGTATTAACTGAGCATTGAGAAGATATTTCCTGCCAAATGTGATTGGAAAATTCCATGTAATATTATGCTTTTAACTACTTATACATGATAGTCGGTGATAGCAAAGTCAATCTAACATCCATAGTCACAATTCCAAAACAGCCTGAATAAGTTAAAACCTTTTGGTGCCATCTTCTGCACAAATAGGTGCTGAGATGTAGCTCTTTCCCTGGTCAGATAAAAGAGGCAACCCACTGGAGAATGGTAGGATATGAATTTGCCTACTGTTTAAATTACTTTCAAGGTTCAGGCAGAAAATCACAGAAAACATTTATCTACAACCTGCCTATTTTTGCAATGACTAAAAGAGTACTACTTTCTTCATTCATTAAAAATTTCTGTTTATCTATACATTTCTATACAATTCATGGGTTTGACAAAATGGCTTTCCAAAAAATTGTTGATTTCTGGAACTTCAACTGGCCAGTTCAGCGAAAATAAGAAATGTTTTTTCAAATATATTAACAGCAGGAAGATCAAGGAGAATCTCCCTCCTTTACTGGATGCAAGGGGAATGGTAGTAACAAAGGATGAGGACAAGACAGAGGTACTTAATACTTTCTTTGCCTCAGTCTTTAATAGTAAGGTGAGATGTTCCTGGGTTACTCTGCCCCCTGAGCCAGAAGATGGTGAGAATGAAGCTCCAATGATCCAGGAAGATTTGGTTAGAGACCTGTTTGGCTAATTAGACATACACGAGTCTATGGGGCAGGATGGGATCCACCCAAAGGCATTAAGAGAGCTGGCAGAGGTTCTTTCCAAACCCCTTTCCCTCATTTTCCAGCAATTTGAGCTGACTCAGGAAGTGACTGACTGACTGAGGAAATGCCACTTGATTGGCGGCTAGCAAATGTTGTGCCCATTTAAAAGAAATGTTGGAGGGAGGATCTGGGAAACTACAGGCCTGTCAGTCTGACTTTGGTACCGGCTAAGGTCATGGAGCAGATCATCTTGAGTGCTATCATACAGCACGTGCAGGACAATTGGGTGATCAGACCCAGTCAACATGGGTTTATGAAAGGCAGGTTCTGCCAGACCAATCTGATCTCCTTCTAGGGCCAGGTTACCCGGTTAATGGACGAGGGAAAGGCTGTAGATGTGGTGTACTTGGATTTTGTTAAAGACTTTGTCACTTTTTCTCACAGTATTCTGCTTGAAACTGGCTGCCATTGGCCTGGACAGGAACACTCTTTGCTGGGTAAAAAACTGGCTGGCTGGCCAGGCCCAAAGAGTTTTGGTAAATGGAGATAACTCCATTTGGAAACCAGTCATGAACTGGTCATGAACGCCAGGGTTCAGTGCTGGATCCCAGTCCTGTTCAGTATCTTTATCAATGACCTGGATGAAGGGATCGAGTGCACCCTTAGCAAGTTTGCAGATGACACCAAGCTGTGTGGCAGTGTTGATCTGCTTGAAGGGAGGGAGGCTCTGCAGAGGGATCTGGACAGGTTGGATCAATCGACCAATGGGATGAGGTTTAACAAGACCAAGTGCTGACTCCTGCACTTGGGATACAACAACCCCATGCAGCATTATAGGCTTGGGGAAGAATGGCTGGAGAGTTGCCTGGCACAGAAGGACCTGGGGGTGTTGGTTGACAGCGGCTGAATATGAGCCAGCAGTGTGCCCAGGTCGCCAAGAGGGCCAATAGCATCTTGGCCTGTATCAAAAACAGTGTGGCCAGAAGGACAAGAGAGGTGATTGTGCCCCTGTACTCAGCACTGGTGAGGCCATACCTCGAGTACTGTGTTCAGTTTTGGGCCCTTCACTACAAGAAGGACACTGAGCTGCTGGAGTATTTGCAGAGGAGAGTGACGAGGCTGGTAAAGGGGCTGGAGAACAAGTCCTACAAGGGAGGGAACTGGGGTTGTTTAGCTTGGAGAAGAGAAGGTTGAGGAGAGACCTGTTTAGAGCTTCCTGAAAGGAGGTTGTGGCGAGACGGGTGCTGGTCTCTTCTCGCAAGTGAAAAGGAATAGGACGAGAGGAAATGGCTGTAAATTCCACCAGGGGAGGTTTAGACTGGACGTCATGAAAAATTTCTTTACCAAAAGGGTGATCGGGCACTGGAAGGGGCTGCCCAGGGAGGTGGTGGAGTCGCCATCCCTGGAGGCATTTAAAAGGTGGGTAGATGAGTTTCTTAGGGACATGGTTTAGTAAGAGGCCAGGTATGGTTGGACTTGATGACTGCAGAGGTCTTTTACAACCAGGTGATTCTATGATTCTATGAACATGCTCATCAAGGAAATTCTTGAGTACATTCTACCTCTGTATCATACCTGAGAGATGATTAACTGTAGTGCAGTAACCAAATGTATATTCTTTCTGCTTTTACTCATTCCCCAGGGTAGAAGCATATACAGATAAGTCTTTATTCTGTTGTTTGTTTTTTTTATTAATTTGGTTGATTGGTGAAATTTGATGTGCAAAACATTAATTTGTTTTCTATTATATAAAAATATTTAGCTTTATATTTTCATATTACAGTAGAAAAGATTAGTGCAAAAGTTTGACTGTCTAAAATTTTCTACTTCTTGCGTATGCCAGATTTCTGAAAATGATACATATACATGACGTATTCACAAGAATAGAGGAGAAATCCGAGATAAAACTGGGTTTGAGTGGATAGGCATTTGAGCATAAACAAGTATTTACAAAAAATTTATTTCTTTTATTACATTTATGGACATGGAAATACTTAAAGGGAGTTATCTCAGTATTACATTGACTTTATTTTTTGTAGTTCATGTACAGTCTTATTGTTGTTTCATTATCACTTTCTGCATTTACTCTGTTATTCAGTTGTTTTCAGGGAAAGATAAATGTAGCTTTTGAGAGGTGACAAACCGATTTTTCAAATTACGTTAAAAATTAATTTATAGAAAAGAATTAAGGATTACTCCCCTCCAATGCCAGTTCCTCAGTACTGAAAAAATAATTAACTGGTCTTTTAATTTTCTTCATGCTTTAGTCATAGTAATAGTAAGTTGATGAGGGAATGAACTCAAAGTGAGCACTCTGTTGAGATGAGAGATGGTTATTTTGGTGTTAACAAATTTTACATCAACTTTAATTTAAATACACTACACACAGCACAGTAAGTTACACTTTAGCCTTTCTTTTTTTCACATTTGTCTCTTATCCCAGAAAAAAACTAAACATAACTTGAAGGTGTTTGCATTTATGTCATAAAGGGATATGCTACCATGCATCTCTGAGAGAAGTGGATCATGCACAGGGCAGTTACCACAGGGCAGATGACATACAGCAAACTCACAGCCATGTTTATATAGTGAAAACAATTCATACTTTATTTGCCTGACCTTCTAATAGCTTCCACAAGGAGCACAATTCTTCTATAACATATTTTTTTGCCTTAGGAGTAGAAAATTGAGAAATAGCCATCTGCAAACAAGCTGTGATAGATAAAATGGTAAAAATTATTGGTTTTGTCTTCCTATGCATGTTATTTGCGCCAAATTTTATGACTGAGTTTAATTTAAAAAATAAATTAATATAAATTCATCTTTGCTGCATCTAGAATTAAGAAACAGAAAGCATACTTTAAAATTAAATCTTTGATTAAGTGTCATAGTAGAGAAATTGAGCAGTAAATTTGGAAACAGTGATGCAATGTGAACCGACTTCACAGAAAAAAAAAAACCCAGAACCCTCTCACCTCCAAAAAATCTGATTGGGAAGGCAAATAAATACAGTAAAGACAAAAATATAACAAATCATTGACATAGAAGATTTAATATGGGAAAGATTTATCCTTTTCAAAATTCATTTTAATCTAATGCAACAAGTCAGATCTGTTCTAACCAAGCTCAGATGTTGATCAATACAAAATGCTCTGAGTATGGGAGTTTTATATTTTTCTTTTTATTTGCTTTGATCTAGTCTCTCTTGCAACCTATGATAGGACTAGAGGTAATGGCAGGAAGGTGCGTCAGGGAAAGTTTAGATTGAATATTAGGAAGATGTTCTTCACCCAGTGGGTAGTGGAGCACTGGAACAGGGTCCCCAGGGAAACAGTTATGGCACTGAGTCTGTCAGCATTCAGGAAACATTCGGACAATGCCCTCATGGTGTGAATGGTGGGAGTGTCCTATGTAGGGATAGGAGTTATACTCAATGATCCTTTTGGGTCCCTTCTAACTCGGGTAATTCTATGATTCCACGCTTTAATAGTTTCCTGCTATGATGTCTTCTCAGACTGAGGCCTAGAAATTTACCTCACAGAGGGAGTTACAGAGAGGTGATTACTGCTGTAGAATACAATACATAGCTTAGTGTCTTTTGTATATTGATTCAATGTCTGAACAGGACATGACTGTTTACCTTACTGAAAGAAATTTATAACCCTTCTGACAGCAATCCTCAAGATGACTTTGAAACGCTTATTTACTAACGCAAATTATTTTATTTTTCTAACTGACAACTATTTAAAAAGATTAAATAAAATATATCTGATCAGAGATTGTCATATTTTAACATATGGACTGTAAAATATCATGCAATTATTTAAGATTAGATTTTAGTACACTGACATTGAGGAGATACAAAATCTGAGCTTCATATTTCCCCTTCTTTAATTCCTTCTCATGCCTTCTCAATATGAAACTCTTTCAAAACTGACTTCAAAGCTCAATTCTCCTAAGCATTTAATAATGATACCTGGTATAACTTCTCTCTTCACCACCCCTCTCCACCCTAGTCTATGTGAAAAATACACTACAGTCTGCCACAGCCCTTAATGTACCCTTACGCTTTTGAGGAGAAAAAGTATGTTGAAGCCTTTCAGGAACAACTGCAGCAAAATGATAAAACAATACTTCAAGGTTATAAAAAAAAGAGGCCTCTAACCTGGTTTGGAGCCTTTTGGGAAACATCTTTACGGATAAGCGAAGAGGCTCTATGTCCATCAATTGTACGATCTCTCAATTAGAATGTAGCTCTTGTTGGGAATCTTCCTAGTGCAAACAGGACACAGCTTCACTAAGACAAATGAAGAAACCCATTGCTTATGGGTTACAAAACACTTGTTGACTTAATTTCTCTTTTCATGTTGTACACTTATAAATTGATGAATTTCATCTGTTGAACTCAATGGTAAAGCTAGCATCAGCAGATGTGTGTTCCAGGTATATTATGAGGCTCATACTCTAATAAACAGTGATATAAATAAGCTATGCTGCTTAGAAAAGTAGTCATTAATAACTACAGCAACAACAAACATGAGTACAATTCTTACTTTGCACGTAGAGGATCCAATTTACAATATCAAATACTTTTAAATATTCATAACTACTGCTCCCTACACCATTAAATAATCCTCATGTTATTGGCTTCAATGAACAACAGCAGCAACAGAAAAAATAGCTAGAGTAACAAACTAGGAATATGATCTCTTGTTTCCATCTTCCTTTTCTCATGGTGGTGTACATTTTCATCCCATGTCACTCTAAGATGTAGCTCTGTGCCGGCATGAGTTACGTCTGCCTGAACGCCTTCTTTGCATAATCCATTGATTTCAGCAGCAGCAAAGGCCAGACTTGGTGGTTTAAAAGTTAAAAGCACAGACATGATTTTTCTAAAAGAATAGAAAAAAGATACCTGCTATCTGTGACTTCTTGAGCCAGGTAATCTATTTCTGAAATTTTATAGCTGAGTTTTAAAACTTTACAGAGTTTGTAATGAAAAGAACTGCAGATTCTTAAACTTACTTGTAATGAAAGTTGTTGTATGGCAGTGAACTCTGATAACAAGGATAATTTGTGAGCTTGCTGAAAGCTGAGAAAAATACCAGACGTAATTTACTGCTTAAAAATATTATATATCTAAGAGTACTGGACTTCCGTTATATGCATTTCGTGCTCTAGATTTTCACTATCATTCTCAAATCCTATCTTTTGCACATAGGCTTCATTATTATTCTCAAATTTAATAACAAAAAAATATCCACAAAATTCTAGGCTTATGAGTACTCCTGAAGAGTAGGTCTATAACTAGAACAACCACTTGATCCTTCTATCCTTTCAAAAATAAACCTTTGGATTTTGGTCCACAAAGACATAGCAGGAAATTCTTTGTAATACGACCATTTTAATGATAAGATAGTGTTCATGCTCTAGCATGGTAATTATTTGTAGGTTATCTACTTATAGGATAGTGAGTCATCTTGCAACTGAAATAAGAAAGCAGCAAAGCTTGACAAGAATGCAACTTCACTTTTTCTTCTTCTTTCATATCACAAACAAATTAAGATTTCTGCTTCTCAAATACAAAGCATCTGAGAGTATGGATCCTTATAAGTCAAACACACTGACCTCCTATCAAATACAGAAGACACCATACTTCAAGAGAGCTGCAGAGGTGCCTGTTTCTCATCACTTGCTAGTGAGTGTATGTCCTTGATAGTGTTCTCCAGGTTAAGGAAACGCCTAGCAATTTCCCTTGTCTGTAACAGCAGTGGCTATGGAAATCTAGACATGCTCAAATACACACAAGAAGGGAAACGTTTTAGGTATATAGGTTTCCTCATTTCCCCCCATAATAATTTATAGTTGCTATTTTTATTTTAATAAGAAAATTTTATTTGTGTTTTTGAGATAAGTTACTCCAGCTAATGTGACAGACAGATGCAACTGATAATTCATGGGTCACATGAACAGAAAAAACAAAATATAAAAGATCTAGGTATGTGTTGAAGTCTCATTACACCTCTCCTCCAGCCCAACCTGAGCATTTGAAGAGGATATCTAAAGACTTGGTATTAGTTACAGCTGTTGGAGATGGCAGAGGTTTGTCCTCATAATCTTTCCTTTTCTCCAAGCTCATCTTGCTGCTAGTCCACCAGCTGCTGCCTGGGAGCATGGTTTCATGGGTCTGGATGACAACAGATGATCTCCCACAAGAGTTGCTTCTTCTAGCACTGCCCTTTCCAGATAACATTTGGATGGGCCAGGAAGTCCCATTAGGGCTGCTGAGCATCTGGCATGCTCCTGTCTCCTACAGCTTCCAAAATCTTCCTCCTCTCCTCTTTCATCCCTGAGGTACTTGAGGGTGCCGGTCCAGATGTCATCAGAAGACACACATTACCTGAAGCAGTACAAAATTGAATTCCTTGTGAGAGAGGATGGATCGGTGGAGGAGACAGAAGACAGTCTGCTGGCTTTTAGCTTCTTTGGGGATAAAACACAGGGGAGAGTTGCCTAAAGCCATCTTCCAAGGGCTCAAATACCTTTCCCTGCCAATCAGGGTGTTCTCATTAGTGTTTGCTCCGAGTTAACTTCTAGCTGCATCTGAAATGAAGAACGTTTCAGGCTTGGGTACCACGCTGGCTGTTGGGCACTATAGTGTTTTTTGCCACCTCTGTATTCCCACCATCAATTGCCTGAGAATCTTGCTGCCATGAAAGTTTGCTCATATCCCTGCAACAACAGAGCTTGACTTTCCATCCATGCATTAACCAGTAAGCCCAGAATTCAAGTGACTTTGAGACCAGCACCCTCTCTAAACCTCTCAGTGCCCTAAACCTGAGGGACTGTTCAGAGCTGACAAAGATCATCAAAAAAGGTGGAGTCTGGAGGAAGTCTAGGGTGCTCACCCTCAGAGCTAATCTAACACAGCCACGTGCAGAGCCTTTTTGTGCTTGCTAGGTGAAAGCATATCGTTACCATGATTGATTGCCACCTGAAACTCTAAATTTTGCATTCAGAGTAAAGCGGATCCCTTCATCTACAGTCCTAACAAGCCCTATGGATATTTTCTATGGGACGGAAAAGGAAGCCAGTGTGTTGCTTTTACAGTGCCATTACCTTTCCTGCCCATATAGTTCTGCGTCCAGTGATAGACGGGGGTATGAGGTAGGTATCATGGAGAGTCATGAATGACTTTGCAAGACATTATGCAACTTGAAGCAGACCACAAATGTTCATCACCTGTTTAAGAACTCCAGAAAAAAATTTATGATTCACAGAGACAAATCTCTAAATAACCAGCTAAAACCCCCTAGAAGCACAGAAAAATAGTACATTTCTCTACCTGAAGTCTGCAGTGTAAGGTTGTGTATGGCCATAATGGGACGCAGGACATTCTCTCACTCATGAGCAGCTTTATTCCAATGTAGAAGGCAGAAAGATTTTAGTAACAAATTTAGGTAGAAATTTCAGCACTAACTAACAATTTAGTAAACAATTAGTAATTTAGTAGATTTAGTAGGATGAAAATATTTTGATTTTTCAGAAGGCTTTTTTGGGATGGGAGATTAGAATGTTAAGTTATGGCCCCACAAAACACTTGGAGATGGGCTTTCTGGAAGACACTGTGTCCTGTCTATATTCTTTCTGAAGCACCATGATTCTGACTGAATTATAAGAGCTGGTCCACCATAAAACTGTTATGGTCTGAGCTAAAGCAGAACCAATTCTCTAACTGTTCAACTAAGTCTCTTCTAAGTAACTTTGTTTACTGAAAGTTAACAACATGTTTTTCAGACAGTGTCTGGTGCTAGAAATGATAACACCTAATATGGTATGCCTTAAAAATACTCCCATAAAGTAGAAGGTGAAAGTAGAGTGAAGAGAAATGAGTGTTCAGTGTTTTAAAACATTATTTCCTGAGGAAAAAAGGTTACATTTTCTTTGAAAATGTTAGAACTTAAAATTTTATAAATCTTATTTTAATCTTTCTATGGAAAATTGCCTGCATCTAAAATTACCTTCTAGAAAAAGAATTTTTAAAATTACATCAGAATTCCTAAGAGATAGAAGATCTAAAATTAATTAATTCGGTGAGAAAGTGGTAAACTTGCAAGTAAAGTACAAGGAATCCCTCTGTGTTCTGATTCTTGAGAAAAAATCTGTGAACATGAATAAGAGGAGCTGCAATCAGCAAAACGTGCTTTGTCTTCAGGCCCATGAACTATGTCATTAAGAAAATATTTATCAGCATCTCTAATTATTAGCTTAGAGCGATTATAGAACTACGCAACACACTCTTTGGTTAAGTGTGACTCATTTTGAACTTACAAATATAGTAGTCATAAAAATAGTACAGTATCTATGAAAGCATGGGTGTTATCCTTTGAACATTCAGTGTTCACCCAATCAGCAAAATACATAGAACGGTGTAGAGAACAAGTTTTTTTCAGCTCTATAAGGCACATTATAATTTTTGACATGTTGAATCATGCCACTGGGGAATGCCTCTTCTCCCACCACCCCATGGATAAAATATGAAGAAATACTTCTTGCAAAGCATTCTTGCACTTCATAGTGCAAGGGCAAGGGGAACCAAACTGAGGACGTAAGGATCTCAGCTTTGCCTGGCAACAACAAAAAATATAGGTAGACTGACTCTTAAGAAGAGGCAAGGTAACCCAAAGTTCAGTGGCAGTGGCCATTTTCTAGGTGCATTTAACTTTTTTTTATACTGTCACGAAGTAGCTGACTGTTATAATTTACGTTTTGGAGGCAGGGCTAGTGGCCTGATGCTGATTTGAATCACCTAGTCAGAGTGGCAAGGCACTTACTTGCGATGGCTTGAAGCAGGAAGCCTTAACACTCTCAGTATTTCACAGAAGAGGATATTTGTGAATGTCTATATCAAAACCAAAGATAAAGTACAGATGTGCAACACACTCGATATCAGGAATGGATACTACAAGGCAATCACCAAAGCTTTTGGGGAAGGAAATTTATTGAAATATTGCAAACTCCAGTTTTATACATATTTATAGCTTGCTCAGTACAGTAGTGATGAGAACACAGTAGTGGCAGGGTAGGACATCCTTGAATTCCTACCTGAAAAATAGTCAAGCTTTGCCTCCACGCTGACAAGTGTAGGAGGCAGGTAGAAGCTACAAAATGTCCAGTGTAGGGATAAAGTTGAAAAAAACTGCTTTATGTCCTGCTTTAAAGTCTGTACTCTTTCTGTAGAGCTATCATTAAGTGGAATGCAAGTCAGGGTCACAACCTAAGTGAGCCGCTGTCGTACCTGTAAGAAGGGGGCATCAAGTTTTAGTATCACGAATATTCAGTGTTAACACCAGAATGACACTGAGGCTGAAACTTAATTTGGAAGTCACAGACTTTCTCTTATCTGTTTTTCTTAGCAGAGACATCTACAGCCTAATGTCTCCAGGCGAAGAGTGTTTCTTTTTTGTTGGAAAACTTTTCAAAATAGCACATTGGAGTACAGAACTTGAGGTCAAAGGCCATTATACAAAACTTCCTGATACATGTAATGCCATGTACGAGGTGAGGATCCAGTGTGCACCACTGACGCTTTGCAACTTCAGGACGTGGAGCTATGACATACTGATGTATCACAGCTACCACAGAGGTCAAACCAGGGTTCTTTCTGTGTACAGAGCTCCTCAAAAGGATGCCAACAATTTCTGACTGTTTCAAACCCAAGTAACTTTTCCCTCTGAGCTTTAAGGCAAAAGCAGTTCAGTGAATACCTATAGCTTAAGGCTCAACAATAAATTGTATGTGTGAAGAACAATCCTTCTTTGCCACAGGGAGTCCAATCATATCAAGACCCTAAAGAAAAAAAGAAGAAGAAAAAAGAAAAGTAGTTCTGCTTATTTTCAGGTATTTTGAGATGCTTTCCTCTATAGAAAAAAATTCTAGTAAATTAACAGGCATCTGATGTATATTATCAAAAATCATTGTGATAACCATTCTAACATAGGAAATACAGAGTGATATAAAGGTATATACATATATGTTTATATGTGTTTGTGTATGTGTAAGTCAGTGTTGTATGTTTAAATTGCTCCATTTCTTATTGCTATCCTTCTAATTGCAATATTAGCAGTGTCTGTGAAAATCGTTTTTCCTCAAGTGCAAGTTTCCTGATGTTGATTGAAACAGTGAAATTTTAGAGCCAACAATGAAATTACAATTTCTTACTAAGTTGTTTTGACTATTGTGACAGAAAATATTGTGTGAAAACCCCCAGCTGCTAGTAAACAGTGAAGGAGGGAACTTGCTCAAGAGAAAAAACTTATTCATGTCAAGATATTTTTTAATACATTTTTAATAAGAAAACATTTGATGCAAATCCAGAAGGCAATGGTTATATCAGCTCAGGGTTTTTTTTGCATGTTAAATCATTAGCAGATCATGGTGAGCAGCAGACTAGCTGAATTACTTGTCTTTTCCTTTTTGAGTTGGAGCACTCCTCTTCTGTAGAGAAACCTAGATGATTACCTATCATCATAGCACTTTTTGGTGCTTCAGAGTCTGCTGAACCACTTACTATTGTTTGCTTTTCTGTGAGACTGGAATACAGATAAACTCTGTTGTCTCTCAGAAAATCTTGATTAATTAAGATAATAGACAAAACCCCATATTTATTTATCATTTTTAAGTATTTTTCCTGACAACAGATACTTGAAGTAGCAAATACATAAGATAAGCAAATATTTTGGAATTAAGATATGTACGCATAGAGGTTATAATTTCATTATTCCCTTTTAATCACAATGGAGTTCCCGATTTAGAAGGATGAAAGTGAAACTGTGACTCAGAGACCAGGAGGTGCAAAGTGAGACTGGTCCAAGAGGAACAGCAGATGAATGCACTCCAATTGGTGTGAGGCAGTGACTGGGTGAGTAAACTGTGCACTTTGGGCAAGCATTGTCCTCCTATAGCAGCCTTTAAAAATCTATAATGAGGAAGTAAAGTGATAAGTTGGAATGCCAAATGAGAACATTTTTGCAGAAGACAGTGATGCAAAACCCAGAGTGCTTATACTTGTGACTTGGAGTCTTTACATCATAACCAGAAAGACAACTGGTATATATATCTATTTTTTTTTTAATGGTTTCAGCCTTTTTGACAGTCAGAGAGATTACATATTAAACAGTGGACATGGAAAAAAAAACCCTTCTATTAAAAAGCCAATGTTCTTTGCCTTGGTGACATTGCCAGAGCTAGCTATAACTGAATATACTTACTACTTATATTTCCAGAAGATAAGATGTAAATTTCTTTTAATTCTTTTGATTTATCAGGCACACATTAGTCTCATGTTTGGCAGTACTGTTAGTTTTTTCATTATTTTTTCTATAAATGCTATAGGATGCATTCCATGTGTATCAGGTGTGACATATAATCATTAGCTTTATACACTCCAATTTCTAGAGGACAATAATAATTTTATATGCCCTTTGAAAAAAAAATCTGCTTCTGGTCTAATAAGAACGTATCTTAAAGCCAATGTTCCTAATCTTTTACTGCAGCTTCTGTGACACCTATCAAGAGTATACTTACCTGAGAAATTGCTCTCAAACTGAAACATGTCATAGTGTATTTTCACCTTTAAGAAGCTGATTTAGAGCTACTGGCAGAGGTTACTAAAGCCTGAGGGAAAAATACTTAATACCAAAATATATTTGAATTTTAGGCAAGGATTTGGCACATTTTCACCCTCTACCTTTTCTTCCTGCACCCCATTGCAAGAAAACTTTTCCATTCAGACAATTGTGGTGTTGTGGTGCCAGTTACTATGGGTTTTCAACCTGAGGAAGTGAATTCCAGAGCTAAAAATTTTATGAGTCTTGCTCAAGCTATGCAGCATTAGACCTGGGCTTGAACTAGCTACTGGCTCACACTAAACCCAGGAGCTGCAGTGCTTTTTCTAATTCACAAAGGGAGATTTCTAGAAAAAAAACAGTGACTAAGTACCCACTACAGACTAGGAACACAAAAGATTGTTCAAGGCACTATTTTTGGTGGAAGAGTTAAAAATGTGGTTCCAGAGGAACACTTGGATGTGTCTTTTGGTTTCTTTTCTTTTCTTTCATTCTTTTCTATTTCTAATTTGGAGTTATTTAATGAATTTAGATTATTAGACCCAAAATAACAAAAATGACTCTCAGCCATTGAACCTCAAATGATGCAGAGAAAAGAATGGGTTTTTAATAGCACTGTGACAGAAGTAATATTCTGAAACACTGACATCTGGTGGCATGCTGTAAAAATAACAATATTCTCCAGAGAGATTCTTGATATACTTCTACAGACAGAAGTCAAGCAGAACAGATGATGCAAAAAACTCAAAATATATGAACATTGTCACTCTCATCTAGAAAACAGAAGTGGCAGATCTACTATCTAGCTAAATCATTAACAAAGAACAACAGAATTAGCCTCACAAAATACTAGAGTAAAAGCCACCATAAACAGGTGAAACAGTTAAGAGTATTTTGTAATTACTTATGAATAATTTTTCCGTTATCAACTGTTAATAAATTGGGCAGTCTTTCAAATAACCACAATGGGATGTGTAATGCCAATAAAGTATATCAGTTACAGGTAACATAATTAAAAAGCACATAACCGTCCTAGAAACCATGATAATGATGATTTTGAAGCGGTTTCATTGCTAGGGTACATTGCAAGGTGATTGCTATGAAGCTGAAAGAGTAATGTATTTCTTCAACAAGAAGAAAAGAATTTCCATACAGCCTGCAGCAGAGAAGTTCGTGTCATGTTCCCACCTCTTCAGAATGAACCCCAGAGAAAAGGCCAACATGCCTAATTATTTCAGACATTCAGGCATGTGATCTCTTCTACTTCTACTTCTACTTCTACTTCTACTTCTACTTCTACTTCTACTTCTACTTCTAAAGATATTTGATCTTAATTCCCAAAATATAGTAAATTTGGCACCAACCAGAAAACCCCAAATGGATTACTTACAGTAACATTTTATTCGGTTTTACAACCTGACTACCTGCCTTCCCATTAGTTCCACTTTGTCTCTCTGGTGGTTACATTTAGAAAGTCCTGTCAAAAAAACACAAAGGCTTCATTCTAGAAAATTCAGTCATCTTATGTTCATTACATTTTAATGTTGTTCAGATGGATTTCCTCTCTCCTCTCTGTTTCACTAGCCTTGTCTTTTACAAATAGCTACCTAGGACAGCATCTCCTATTTGGCTAACTTAATTCTAAATGTGGTGCTACCTTGCTGATTGCGAGGAATTGGTCTTTTACACGCATCAGAAACATAATATGTATAAATTGTGCTAAAAATAAGAGTTTAGCATCACTCACTGTATATAACCCAAAATCAGTGTTAGTGGAAGAACATAAAGACAGGCTATAAAACAGAAGTAGAAGGCCAGATAGGTTCCATTAACTTTGTTACTTCTAGTTCATATTCTACAAGTTTGATATTGTAACATTAGTTTTGACAACAGCAAACAACCTGCATTTCTCTATTCTGGAATCATCTCTGCCATTTCATGGAGAAATGAAAGATCAACAGCATTTGATTACATGACTATGGGAGCAAACAGCTAAAGGAAAAATGCTTGAAGTCAAGCCAGGTAGGATCATTTAAATCCTGATGAGAAAGGAATGCTTGAAGTGGAATCAATGTTAGTTAGACACATACATCCATACTATAGTCTGTTTAAAGTTAAGTTCTCAACTGTCTACTAGTATCAGTAGAAACTTATATGCATAAATGTCACCATGGTACAGCCCTCATAAGCTTCAAAGACTCAGAAACAGAGTCTGATTGTACAGATTGCTGAGACTCAGGTCCTCAGGGTGGTTAGGCACTTATCTCCTGTTGAAGAGAATTAAACAGAAGGCATCAGAGGGTGATGGTGAAACTCCTGCAGGCTTAATTAACATAGCTGCTGATGTTCATTTTAAGTCAGTGGTAGCTTTGGTCTTCAGCATGTCCTTTTTCCAGAACTGTAACTTCTAAATGAGTTTAAAACTCACTCTTACACCACTAACCACGGATAAACATGAAATCTCTTAAAAAATAATTTTCATTTTGATTTTTCTTCTGGCAGAAGACATTCACTTAATACACACTATGATTTATGAAATGCATTTAGTCTCCGCTTTTATATAAAAGCAATTAACTACTAATTATGCCCTAAAAGAAATAAAGCACATCTCCATTATTAAGCATTAAGAAATTGCTAGAAACTGAAGAAAGAATAATTAAAGATCACTACAGGCATACCTTACTTTATTACACTTTGCTTTATTGCACTGTGCAGATATTTTAGTTTTTATTGAGCCATTTTTTAGAAATAAAGCATTTTTAAATTAAGGTATATATTTTTTTTTTAGACTTAATGCTAATGCACACTTAATAGACTACAGTATGGTGTAAACCTAACTTTTATATACACTGAAACTTAAAAAAAATTGTGGGACACACTTTATTGCTATATTCGCTTTGTTGCGGTGATCTGGAACTGAACCTGCAATATCTCCAAGGCATAACTGTATTTATTAAAAATGAAACAGGCATACATGTATACACAACTGCACAGTTTTCTATAAGACCTGAGCTATTTGTTTATGCATTTACTGTCCTAAGAGTGTTAACAGGAGTGTGTATGTGTACATTATATCCTCCCCTCAGTTTCATGACAGTACTACTTCCAAGTTAATTACATAACCCTGTTCTCTCCATTATTCCCTCTCTTTACCACAATTCCAACCATAAGACACAGTGCCATCACAGCGTGATAGAGAGCTCATACTCTTTCACCCGTACACAGCTGTCTTCCTCCTTGGCTTATATTTTCACACAAGGCATCATTGGCAGGAAGTATCTTACTTCTTTACGAATTTGAACCTTAAACTGGAAGTGTCTGGAGAGATTGCTTTTCTTTCAGAGTTTTTGTGAGACCCTTAATTCAAATTATTTACATGGATACATATTTAAAAGTCTCTAATTATGTATTTGATTAAAATATTCCTTACTAGGGCATCAGTTGAATATTAGAAAGATACCTAATTATGAAGTTTAAAATGCAGAGGATTGGGTAAGTACATAATTAAGGAGTTATCATTCCAATCACAGTAGGAAGAAAAAAATGGCTCTGAATTTCTTAAATACCCAAGAATTGATTGACTATGTCTAGTATAGCACTTGGCCTATGAAGAGTATTGTTACAGAATTTTATGAGTCATTCATATTTTTGGACCATATGATTTTGTTCTAGTAATAAGTATGAGTTTGGCTGGGAAACACTATGAACACAAATATTCTATGATATCAAATCTTTCAGTTTATTCTTAACAGCTATAATGAATGTTAGCTGTTGCCAACTGTGGGTCCCAAAGATTCTGAAAAAAAAACAAATTTACGAGAGAAAAAGTGATATCCTTGGGTTTGAACAGGTAATTTTAAAGTAAAATTGGAAATCAGGTGGGATATTAAAGACTGGATGAACTTATTTGAATAACGTAACAGTTTAGAGATAACTGTAATTTCCTTTCAGAAGGTACAGTAAACCAGAACAGATGTTTGTAATATACACCTAAAAGATGGAGAAAACAAGGAACTGGGCTTTTTTCTTTCAAAAAAAGGTTTGAAAGACCACAGGAAAATATTTTTCTACAGTACAAACTCATTTCTTTTTGTACATCAGGTTGTTTTTCATAGAAAAATAATAATTTCTCAAAGAAAATTTATATTGTGATGGTTTTAAAACTTGTACCATCTGACTTATTCTAAACACATAGTGAAAAATCTGAAGTATCATTGGCTTTTCTGTTATACCAGATACCTCATTCTGATTGGCCATTGCTTAGTAACATTTTAATAGCACAAATTAGCTACTTAGTAAGAACGAACCTACCATCTTGAGGGCTACTTAAAGAAAAAAAACATTACTTGCGGATAATTCCAAGAAGTTTGGCTGCTACTTTAGATTATTTTTTTTTATTTTATGGATAGTGGAAACGAAAGGTTCTATTCTTTCCCTGAATAAAAAATACAGTCAGCTTTGAGTGTTAATAGAATATTCCTCCTTGACCCCAATTCTGGCAATCAGTTGACCCACATCCTGGGAGCAAAACACACTAGCACAGAATTGAAGAGTGTCTGATGAGCAGGGATCACTTTGCCTGTGGAAACTGAAAAGGTTACTCTTCCTGCTGTCTCCTTGATGTTCCATGTGTGGATGTCTGACCTGTTTGTGAATCAGTCTTTAAACTGCCACAGCTAAGAGCAAAGCATTTTGCAGCTTACCAAAACTGGGGATGGTTTATCTTAAAATGTTATTCTGTAATTCCTGCTCCTATATCTATGCATAGGAAAAAGGGCAAACAGCTCAGGCTGTATTGTCAGCATCTTTCAGAGGAAAGAGGGTCAAAACAAGATAAAATTGGTAGCCACACGGAGGAAAATTCCCTTCTTGACCTCCAAAGTATGACTCACTGAAGTTCTGAAGCAGGATATTTTAATTTAATTGTTATCTTAATAAACTTGCAAGCATTATAAGAGTAAAAGCTATAGAGAAGCTTATTTTAAAGGAAAGGATCATCTAGAATAATCCACAGAAGCTGATTTTAGAAGGAATTTTTTTTTTCTTCAGACTTTGGTTTTTTCCCTCTTTTGAAGTATCACAGGGTGAATGTGGAAAATTTGATGTTAACACAAAAGAAGAGGCTAACCTTATAGCTCAGGAACCAATAGTGGGAGGGGAGAAAAAAGGATTTGATTAGAGAACATATTCTAACCTGTTACAGTGAGGTAAAGCTCAACTCGATCACTTCACTTGATGTATGTTCAAATATAGACATTTTCTTACTCTCAGTCAGAAAAAGTCTGTGTGCAAGAGTGAACAGTGAGTTAACATCAAAATTTTTGTGAAACTGAAGAAATCTGTGATGGAAACTTTTCAATTATTGGCTGAGGCTTATGGTAAAGAGAATATGTCTCATGCACATGTTTTTGAAAGATACAAACAGTTTTGAAATGCAGAGAAAGCATGAAAATGGTAATTGCCCAGGCTACCTGTGCACAGCAGTTATCCATAACTACATAAAAAAGTGAGATATGTGATTCGAAAACAGAGGAGGCTGGGTGTTCGAGTAGTAGCTAGGAACGTTCACTTGGACAGGGAAAGTGTTCGGCACAATCTAATGGAAGAACTGAACATGAGAAGGTATTGTGCAAAAATAGTTCAAAAGATGCTATCAGATGAACAAAAATAATTTCAAAAGGAATTATGTTTGGACATTTTGCGATGCACTGAGGATGAACCAGATTTGTTGAAATCATTAATTACTTGTAATGAAACTTGGATATTTATGTACGAGTATGATCAGAAACCAAGAGACAATCAATGCAGTGGAAGTCAGCAACTTCGCTAAGACCATGAAAGGCACATACGTTCAATGTTCAAGGCCATGTTGACAGTTTTCTTTGATATTTAGGGTATTGTGATTGCAGAGTGGGTTCCCAGCAGCCAGATGGTAAATTAGCAGTATTACATTGAGTTCTGGATGAAATTGTACGAACATGTGAGAAGGAAACAGCCATAATTGTGAATTTATGGGGGGATTTTGCACCAAGACGTGCCAGCCCATAATGCTTTTTGAAGAATTTTTTAGCTCATAAAACAACACTGTGCTTGAGCACCCATCCTATTCACCAGACCTGGTTCCCTGTGATTTCTACGTCTTCCGAAACTTCAAGTCAGTGCTTAAAGGAACCCATTATATTGTCGGTAGAAGATATGAAAGCAAAAATGACAGAGATTCTCAATAGCTTTTCAGAAAATGATCTGCCCAATTGCTTTGAACATTGACAGCATCATATGCAGCTGTGCCAATTCAGAAGGAATTATTTGAAAGGTAGTTGATTCTCTTTTTTTGTGTGTTTGACTTTGTAAATTAAAGTGAAGTAGTTCACTACTATAGGGCTAAGGCTGTAACCAGGAACAACAAAACTAACCCTCCAGAATGTCTAACCTCCACAACAATAAGAGAAGATACGTAATTCCTTGTAGAAGCCAAGTCTGCCTTCATTTCTCAGAAATTTCATGCTGTTCTTAGAGACAGTAATGAAGAAAATTCCACACCACCTTTCCCAAACTGCTCTAGTATTACCTATCTTCATTAGAAGGGCTCTGTGACCTTGCTCCATATTTCATTTCCCTAGTTTCAGTTTATATCCCTTCAATTAAAAGCCCACTTTCTCCTACTCTGGGATATAATTCGCTTGTGTAAGTAACTACAAGAAGTTAATGCTCACTCTCTTTGTTAATGAACAAAACCAATGGAGCTGCATAAACTTCAATTATAAGACCTGTTTTCCAGTGCTTGCATTATTTTTGAATGTGAAACTACCATGAATTTTGGGTAATAAAGTTTGATTCCTTGTTCTGGCAGCAGTTTTACCTGTGCTGTGTTCAGTGGGAAGATGATTTCTCAACTTCTACTTGTTTCAAGACATATGATGCTTTATTACAGTCATTTAATCAGGCAATTAAATTCTTCCAAGTATTCATTATTCCAAGTGTCTGCTTCACCAGTATGTGCATCATCTACAGCCTCCGGAAACACAGAAACTCATTGTCTAATCTATTGAATTAGGATAGAAGAGGCACTCCTTAAAAGCTAGGTCTAGCCCATTTTACAGCTCCATTAACAACTTTAATAAAACAGTCAGCAAGCTTTTTTTGTAATTCATCCAGCCTCGTATCTTAGAATTATTAATTGTGATTTAATGGGACATCTTGTTCATTATCTCAGACAAATCTACTCATTTCACCCCTGTTGGCTTTATGAAGCAAACTTGCAACTTTGCATGTATTTGACAACACTTTAATGATTTCTTTCATCTGCCTTTTGAACAACCACAGGTGAATGACATCACAGAATAACCTTGTGTGCTGGTTTTGGCTGGGACAGAGTTAATTTTCTTCGTAGTAGCTTGTATAGCACTATGTTTTGGATTTGTGCTGAAAAAAGTGTAGATAATATAGGATTTTTTTTTTGTTGTTTCTGAGCAGTTTACATAGTGTCGAGCCCTTTTCTACTAACAGCATGGTTGATGTGCCTGGACTGGCAGATGGCCAGGGCATTGCTGTTGTTTCTGTGCTGCTGTACTGGACAAGCTGAAACTCCAGTGTGAATTCAAGTTGAAGGGACTATGACCTGTGGATGAGTCCACGGGGGAGCAGGACATCCCGAAGCATCTGTAGTCATGAATAAATCCATGCCAAGGCATCTGTGATAGAGGTTATATCTTTGCCGCTGCAAGAGTATCTCTGAAGGGGCTGTGGTCCATACTGGAGAAGGTATACCTCAAAGCAGGTACACCTCGAAACACCTGTGACCCTGCATGAGATGATGCTGGTATACTTCAAAGTGCTAGACCACAATACCTTGCAAAACAGGTGTGTGCATTTTAAGTATCTGTGTTTTTAAAAGTGTATTTTTCCTCACTTCAGCTTGCCAGTTTTGGTCTATGGAAGAAAGGCATTTATTTTTACTGAAGGAGAAAAGACAGGAAGGAAATCTGTTGCAGTGAAAGACAATTAGGTCAAGGATCCTTGCAAGATCAACAAAAGACTTGTCAATAGGAAAGAAGAAGAAGAAGATCAACAAAAGACTTGTCAATAGGAAAGAAGAAGAAGGAAATAAAGCAAATAGAAAACCTGTACAGATGGGTCACAGTGTGAAAGCAACGGAGTAATTGTTAGAACTTAAAATTTCTTTGCTGAAATACTTCAAGGGTTTTATTGTAGATTCTGCAGGAAAGAAGTCTCTTTTACTCAGAGGTATTTTCAAAAGATTGTGGTTTATACCAGATAAAGCTCCTTTGTCATTCTTATGTTGATAGTCCTCAAGAGCATTTAAGGAACTGCGTGTCACTTCTATACAAATAATAACTATTACAACATAATCCCTTAGAACTAGAAATAAGTTCTACCTTAGAGAACTATCGCCTGTCCTTGTCAATAACCAAACAGTCAACTGACCAAATCCCAGCTTTCCCTTCAACTCCATTGTTCTGGTGACTCTTGTCAGTGGAGCATCTTCTTCCTTCATCTCAGTCTCTAGGTTATCAGTTTATGTCCTCTCTTACTTCCTTTATATGTTAATCTTGGTCAGATTCTTCCTCTAATATCCACTCTGGAGATGCAACTCTCTCTGTCAACAACTGAAGGCCCAAGAAGTTATCTTCGTAAGACTTTATGTTTATCCACTTTCCTCCTCCCCAGTCAACTGTATCAGGATATGAGTCTCTTGACTGTCTGAAGAGCAAGTAGACTGTGGCTGAGCTCTTGCATTTGCTCTCATTCTTCTGCTTTACCATTGCTTTGTACCTTGGGCAATGTACATGCACAAGTTGCCCTTTTATATTTCTTGTCTCTACTTTCGGACATGAGCTGCATTCCTGAGCATTATCCTTGTTTCTCCAGTTCAACTTTCCTTCTGCAGTCTATGTGCTACTTACTTTATGTTCCATCTCCAGATAAGAACATATTTTTTCTATTGAAATGCACCAAAATAATCTTCTAAAAATCCACTTTCACCCACAAGTACGAAGGTCAGGTCTCTAAATTCAGCTTCTGCAATGTCCTTTTATCTCTGACTCCTTTTATTACTCAGATCCATTAGCTACTAACAAACAAAGAAAAAAGTCCTAGGATTAACTTGTCAGTCACACTTACCACACTTTGCCAATCTAAATACATACCTATTTTTCTTTTTTGCATGTGTAACAAATTTAAGCTTCTTTCAGATTTTCAGGTCACTGTAGAAGCATTTTGTTTCTATTCTCTGAAATAAAACTTTTGATTTATGCAGTGACACAGGACTAGGAGTATGATTTCTCACTTTACAAATACCTATGTTATTATCCGTCACAGTAGCCGCTGAGTATTGAATTAATGCCTTTCACAAACAATTTAATGAGTCCCCCCTACCATTTTCTTTCAAATATTTTTTCAAGAATAATTTACTGAAAGATTTCTGTTAGTTACATGGAGGTGAAAAATTATATGTGTATTTTTGCTGAACTTTACTAAATATGACCATAGGTATAAACTACATGCATGAATGTGTATATATACATGTGTATGTATGTACATTCACATGTGCACCATACATGAATATGCATTTAAGTATATATATATATATGTCATACACGTATGAAAGATGGCATGCTTAATTTGCTCATGTCTTTCCATACTTTCCATAGTACTACTTTCCATGGAGCCAGGAGAAAAAAGAATTTAATAAAATCACTATCTGTATTTATCATCAGTCTGCAATTTCCCCTGAACCCTCTGTTCCTTGTCTTTTCATTTGTCAGTACTTCAGAACACAGATCATGTTATACTACATATCTTGACACTGCCTAACACTGTAGCAGCGACCTCTGGATGTTACAACAATAGAAATAATAGTAATGCCAATACTGACTGGGAAATGATTTCAGAATTTCTGATCCAAGTAACATAAAATGCTGATGCAGAGAAAAGTTTAGGTGCATTGAATTTTGCAAAACAAATGCATTACTTTTAACCTACTGAGAAGATAATTGTGATTTGATTTCCATTAAGGGAATTCACTGGAAAGCATTTAAGTCTAACATCAACCTGAATGAGACTTCAGAATAAAGCTATAATTCTACTTTAACAAATGTAGACATGAAAACATTGAATACTCTTCTTAGAGAAGTATCTACTACCTTTGGCATTTTGCAGTACTGATTTAATGATAAAATACACATAAACACTAACACATAGAGTAATTAAGAGTTGTCTTGATTGTCTGTTTTGTGCTCCTAAACATAGCAGACATAGTGCTGACAGTTTCTTCTGCTGAAACGGGTTAAAGAGAAATGAAGCCTTGATATCAAGTTCCATAGAAATAGCCTCTGTCCAAAAGATTTTTGACATACGAATAGAAGAAAAGCTATTCACACATAAGATCCTACCAAATAAAAATAATATTTGGACAAACAAGAGAGGAAATCAGTTGACTGACCCTCACTTGTCCTTTGAACCAAATTCACTGTGGGAGGACATCCAAAATTTAAGCAAGTTAAGATAATAGCCAGGAAAAAAATAAAGCTAAAATTTTCAGGACCAAAATGGTATTATAGGAAAAAATCCGTATCAGTATTTTGCATCGGGGTCACACTGGTGCCAAGCAATTCCTTCAGTGTTAGTTCCCTGCCAGAGTAACTAGAAGGGCAGAGTAAAACCAACATATTAAATTCCAAAAACATAATGTTTGTTTCTAACATTATAATTCGCTTGAACAGAGATTGATATCTGCAAAATCCACGTTCCAAATTAGGGAATAAGCATCTTTTCTACTCTCATTTGGATTATAATTTAAAACCTCGAATATTAAAGCAGTAACTGTTTGCAAACAATAAAAACCAGTCTCTTCTATAGATTGTATAAACACCAGTGAAAGCAAAATGTTGATGATAATGTCAATGAAGTAATTAATTGCAAAAAATATTTATTTTTCTGTATAGATTGCATATAAGCAATACTTATATGTAATCTATGCTAAGAGTTCAAGCTGGAAGAAAGATTATTTACAATAAATGGATAAGCCTCCAGTGGACTTAATAAGAGTTTATAACTGAAGATTTAAGTTTATGGCAATTGAAATGAATACCACAAAACTTTTCTTCTGTTATAGGGAGAAATAATTGGAAAAAAAGGCATATTTTCTCCACTGAAAATCCCCCACATCATGTATCAACACCATCATATTCACACAATCATATATCATTGATGGCATAACTTCTTTCCTGCTTTCAAAAAAAAAATCTTTCTCAGAAGAGTTCCACATATCTTTTCCTCCACAGTTGTTTTTGAGTATGCAAAATTGCTAAATATTGTTTCTGCCTTCTTTAATTACCTTCATACTACCAGAATGATGGGCACCGTTTGACACTGAATATGTATTGATCCAAGACATTACTTATAACATGGTTTGAAGATTAAATTGAAAATACCTTTTTCAAGTGAAAAAGAGATGGGCAGTGGTATTTCCAATGTCTTTATTCAAAAACATCAACTTTATATAGCTACATATACCACCACTTCAAAGAAATTATAGAGATTAATTATTGCATATCATTGTGTTCAGCTGAAAATAAAAAAATATTTAAGTTCAAGAAATATTGGGTTTGTGTATATTTCACTACTTTTAAGAGGAAGCACTCATAGTAGGATTCTGTTGTTATTCTGATTGCTTTCCTAAGAGGAAATATGCTGATTGTCTTACTTTTCAGATGAAATAAAATGCATTTTGCAAAGAAGAGTTTCCAAATGAATCAAAGATCAGTTTCTGTTGGAGTGACATCACATATTTTCATCATGGCAACATTAATAGAGAATTTAATCATTATTATATTCTTTCCTTATTGTTCATTTCAATAATTTCCTGTGATATTTCTGGAGGTACACATGACCAGAAGAGCAGGAAAGATTTTATACTTGTGCTTTTCAAAACTGGTATAATACTAGGGGAAAAAAAATAAAATTTTCAGTTGTCTGAAGGCTCAAATAACACACTGAAAATAAAATTATTAAATTCATCTTCTCTACTATGAATTCTTTGTTTTTTAAAATGGATGCATAAATAAATGTATTCATGTCAGGGTTTGCTTTAACCATAGGAATTTTCATGATGTATCTCCTGATTACCTCCTAGTTAATTAATCTGATGTGTAAGATTATAATAATATAGGACAAAAACGTGTTAATATGCTTATTTGTAATCAAAATTGTTTGAAAGCATTCAATTAACCTTTAAAAAGAGTAAAATATCATTTCACTGCCATCACTATCATATTACTGCCCTTACTTAAATCTTACATAAAATAAGAGCAAAATGATAGAAAATTAAATGTTTTTTCTAATCCTACAATTTAAATGGAAATCCTGATCTTTAACTAGGATACCAGATGAGGACCGTATTGGTAGGAAAACACTGTTAGTTTAATTTGCCCCTGGTTAAAGGAAAAGCAATCTTTTAAAACTGTATTGACTAAGAAATTGAAGAATTATATAATCAGTCCTCTGATGAATTTGACCAGTCAGCATACTAATATGAATAAACAGTGATGTTCACTATTCCTTTGGACTCTACAAATTTTTTATGTAAGAATATCTGCATTACAGAATGCTAAATGTAGAAAAGTCAAGTTATGTACATATGAAGCATTGTTTCTAATGATGCAAATAACAGGTTTTGCAATAAACATTTGTAAGTTTTGACTATAAAAGCCTTCTGAATTCATCTGAGTTTTGTCAGACATTAAAGAGAGAACAAAAATACTATCAGTGACTGATAAGTTTTATGCAAGGATCTAAAAATTAGACAAAAATCAACAGGATACAGAGAAACTAAATACGGTATTACTCAAATCTTTAGTAAAAAGACTGTTTACAGGTTCATCTTTATTGGTTTCCAAAGTGGGCAAAACTGTTTCATTAAGAACAAGTAGCATAAGTGTATGTGTTTAACATACATGTATGAATCTATCTTGTCATTTATATGCATATATAGGCAGAGTAGGAGAAGCAACAGGAGAGAGATCTCTGTGTGTAGGCATCTAGATGTAGACGTGTGGAAGAAAGCCAGTATCTATGAAGGGCCGTCTTGCTAGTTGGTCTCAAATGGCCAGTACCTTTTCTAAGTACAGGAACTAATCTGTTGTGTTGGCCCAATATTAAGTCCGGCTATCTTAATAAAAAGAAAAATGTACCATTAAAACACCAGTGGTGTGTACCTATATTTGGGGATTAAATTCATCCGCAAGCATAATTAATCAATGTGCATGAGAGATGGCTAAAAATCTTAGTCTCATGTAATAGTGTAGTGGGAAGTACATGTAGAAGCATTTTTCTATGGAGACAATATAGTGTCTTATACACAGAGCATGTATAAAGTCTCATCACAAAGTAAAAAAATAAATTGAGGTAAAAGCTATAAGGATTTTGAGATAGGTTTTCTTGGAAATGGCTCAACTGCATTGTTAAATAATATTAAAAAAAGTTAGTCCTTCTTTTACAATAAATCATACAAACTTATTCTAAATCCATTAACTTCAGTAGGGAAATGTGAGGTCAGGAGAGAAAAGTCATTTTCCCAAAATGAAAACTTTCTCAGGTATTTCTAGCAATTATTTTTGAGAACTTTGTCCTCTGCGGTACCCAGCTTCACAATGTTTTTATATTGTTCAGTACACTCAGCCGACAAACACTCTCTCACATCATTAAGCTCTCATAGCTCTTTCAATAACATCAGTTTTTCAATTTTATGGCACTAACATGAAACATTTGATTTAAGAAATTATTTGTTAAGTGAAAATGAAAAAAACATGTCTGTTCCATGGACCAAGTAATGGACTGTCAAGACCGCAATTTATTTCAAATACATTTCAAAGCTTCTAGCAAAGTATTTGAAGTAGTCTACATCAGTATGTATCAGTGTTTGATTGCCCAAAGGACTGCTTCAGGGGCTGTCCTTTGGCTATGAGACTACTCAATAATATAATACTTTGAGTCCATGTATTTGACTTGCCAGCATTCTTTGGAGATTTTCCTGAATCTGACAAGAAAACAAAGAACTTCTAGTAACATCTGCCACTTATTATAGTTCCCTCTTTACAGTTCTCACAAGTGAATATGGGAATATGACACTAAGGATGAATATGAAACTCATGATTCAAAAACTGGAGAAATAATCATACTGTGTGAAACATTTTACAAAGATTATAGAGATTTTGTCAAGCTTTTATTCATATTCATATTTAAAAAGGCCGAGAGTTCTTCCCCTAACTTTTGCCCCGCTTCTGTGTCAAAGACATTCCAGAGATTTGACTGATGGATTTTCTTTCAAATAAACCGTAATCAATATTCACTTTGGCAAACATTACCTAAATTATACAGTGCTAAAAATCGCTTAATTTATTGCTACAAAGTGATATCAAGAAAACTTTCTACACTAATTGAAGAAATGCAATTGTCTGGCTTAGGCATCACATTAAAATATATATATACATTTAATCTTTCAATAGTAGATGACAAATAAGGGTTAAATACTGGTTGAGATAAACTTTATTTTCATAACTGAAATAGAATCATAGAATCTTCCAGTTGGAAAAGACCTTTGAGATCACTGAGTCCAACCGCACCCATCATCCACTAACCATGTCCCTCAAAAACTCATCTACCTGTTTTTTAAATACTTCCACCGATGGTGACTCAACCACCTCCCTGGGCAGCCTGTTCCAGTGCCTGATCACCATTTTGGCAAAGAAATTCTTCCTAATATCCAGTTTGAACCTCCCCTGGCGCAGATTCTGGCCATTTCCTCTTGTCCTATCACCTGTCACTTGAGAGAAGAGATCAACACTCGCTCTGCCACAGTCCCCTTTCAGGCAGCCGTAGAGAGCTATGAGGTCTCCCCTCAGCCTCCTCTTCTCCAAACAACCCCTGTTGTCTCAGATGCTCCTCATAGGACTTGTTTTCCAGCCCCTCCACCAGCCTCATTGCCCTTCTCTGGACGTGCTCCAACACCTCAATAAAAATGAAAATGCATTGCAGGGATTTCCCTACATTCAGGTCCTATATCAGTCTGTAATTGCCTTTTTAAGGAAGAGAAAAGATAGGCAAAATATATTGTAAAGTATTTGAAGATCATCTGTTCTTTTGGAAAAACAAAGGAGACAAATAAGGTGCCTATTAAGTGGGACACAGATTTAGTTAGTGCACTATGCTTCTAGTGATCACAGAAGACAAAGAACAGCAGGGCTTCAAGTCAACGGTTAGATATAGGATCTACTTTATAAAAATAAAAATAATGCATGAGGAAAATGTAAAAATCGTTGAAGGAAACTGAAAATACATTTTAAATGAAAATAAAATATGAAAACAACTTTGTATAACAATAGTTGCTTCACAGTGGGTTTGTCTGCACTGAGAACCTAGAAACCTTTCATTAAAAGAGAACATAGAGTTATATTTACTTCTTTATCTACTGCTCCAAGAAAGCCAGCAGCTGATGCTAGAATTTATCCTTCAAATAATATTAAAACTAACTTTTTTGACAGCTTTATAACTCTTTTTATTACTTCAGGAAATGAGTTTCCCAGGAAAAAACCAGGAAATTCTGCATTTACATTAATAAATGCAAATCAGCAAAATCTCATTTTATCTATAGGTACTAAAAAAACAAAAGCAAGATTGTGGCTTCCCTGATACTACTGATAACTTTTCCATTTATTGTCCTTGAGTCAAGAAGCTTAATTCAAAAGACAGTATAGAAAATATAAAACCATAGCCACTGTCAAAATGTGGACAATGTTCCCTGATTATAATTTTAAAAAAAATATTCTCAATTTTGAAGAATATAAATGCTGTCACTTCTTGCTGCATTCTTTGTTATTTATTATTTATTGTTTAAAACCAAATTAATTGTTTTAGTTGACAAAAATCAAATATATTACTCTTTCTTGAGTAACCCTTCTATAATGAACCACAAATACATTCCAAAATGAAAATAACTTGGACTATATTTTCAGCCGTAGCTTTCCGATTATTATTATCCTAAACAACTTCTTAAAAAACATGTCTGGTCCAGACTTGTCTGACATCAAATTTCAACTAATACCACTGCTACAGATCCATAGCATATATATTAATATGTTAATATTAACATTTGAGCAGATAACATTGTAGAATGAACATAGCAGATACATTAGAAATGTTATTATTTCTTTAAATTCATACTAATTTGCAAAATACTATTCACTATTTATAAAAATGTTTCAAGGGATGAGGTTGCATGTTTCCTTGTTCTATGTCAAGTGATCTATAATGCAGCAGCATGTGGATTTTCAGTTGTCCAAGCAATTATCTCTAGTAGAGAAGATGAGAACTCTAAAGTTAGCAGTTTCCACTAACCCAGTATGGTTGATAACATCTGCTTGATCTATAAATATCTGTCTAGTGAAAGACATTTTATCTTCATATTGTTCCTGGAAGTATTCCAAGTTATAATACTAGAAGAGAATGTTAAAGAGCAACTACCAGGTTGTTAAACTTGCATTTTGAGTAGCCACTGCATTACTTTATATCCTGTTCCTGGCCTTGACCTTCAACATTGGATGGATTCTGCTTTGAATCATTGTAATCCGCATTGTCCAAGTAGGAAGCTGATAAAGGAGGCTTCCTCAGCTATATTATTGGCTGTATTATTCAGTTTCTCTGTGGTCCTGTTAATGCATTTAACTTATTGCTTTCTATTTCCCCGTCTCTAAAATTAAGATAGTAATTAGATACCTAATTCACAGAGATATATAGCATAAAGATTAGATAATAGTTACAAAATTATTTCGTAATACAGAGGCCTATAAAAATGCAAATCATTCTTATTAAATTAACTTGGTCCTGTGCTGGATGTGCAAAACACACATTAGGAAAGAAGAAAGTTTTCAGTTGTTGTAGGAAGAGTAGAGGAAATATAATAAGGAAAGGAAGAACACAACTACAAAGAGGCGTATCTGCCAGCTTATTCTTAGTAGTCAGTATCTGTGGAACCTAATTCTGTTGATTATTTAGATTAAATAATATATTTTTTCATTAGTGATTGCAAACAATATTCTGAAAGCAAATTAACTTCCTGTGAGAAAGAGAAGAGGCAGTAGTACATCACTATTCTCTGTAATCTTGCTGAGTTCTCTAACGTTTCACTAACGTACGGTTGTTCCTCCTGAGTAGCCCACCCCGACTTCTACCTTGTGTGCACTTCCTTTTACATTTAAGCTCCATCAGGAGCCCCCACATTCATCCTCATTAGTTTTATTCTCTGCGCATTAGAATGGACTCTTCTTGTGCCTTAAAGAAAATGTCCTTGAACATCAAGCAACTGTCCTAGGCCCTTGCCCTCCAGGGCAATCACTGGTGGGACCCTGACAAGCAGAGCCCTGAATGGGCTGATACATGTTCTCCTTAAGTCCAGGGTTGTAACTTGCTGTTTGATTGTCTCATTTCCCATGGCACATGGTGACTGAACAAGAAATTCAGGTCACAGACAACAAGTAAATTAGTCTAGTGTATGAAGGCAGGTTAGTGTTGTGGAGCACTGCATAACAGGAAAAAAAAAAAAGAATAGAGAGACTGCAGAAGAATAAAAGAGATTAGGATTGGACAGGGTTAGACAAAGTGATGAATTTGAATTTTCTCCATATGTTCACATTTACTGAGTTCTAATTCTACTAGTCAAGAAAAGTGATTTAATTATAGAACTTCATGGTTTGAGACAACGTTATTAAAGTCAGCATTACAATAACTTATTTTTGTTTTCTCTAGTCAATCGGCTATGATTATTTTTCAATTTTCATTTATGTAGAAATAGAAGAATACTATGTAAATTAAATGGATGAAACTATTATTTTAATTTCTGAAGTTATAAGAAATATAACCATTACAAAATCAATGATATTTTACTCTGAACTCTTGCTCTGTTTACTACAAGCTGTGTTTTGTACTACTTTATTAATCTAGATCATTGTAGAATTTTTAAAAAACTATAACTTTTGTCTTTCGTATTTTTCTCATCTGACTGCTAAGTTTTCTCATCCTCTTTTTCTGATTTGAGCCATTGCAAGATTCTGTAAATCATCTTCACAACATCTTGCATCTCAGGGTTTCTTTGCAGCATTAGTGAGTATGAAACATATCTCGTTATATCAGCCCATAAACTTCTATTAGCACTTTTTTTTCAGTCAGACCCCATGCTTTTTGCCTAAATCAAATTCTGTATTATCACAACTATCAAAACTTCTGCTGTCTGTTTCTAGTAATAATGTAGTTCTATGCAAGTGCTATCATCGAATAATATAAACAGCACTATTAGATATTTCTGTTCTTTGGCTTTATTTGCTTACCTGAATCCTCTTAATGTGATCTATATATGCAAAATTAGGAAACAGGATGATCATAGTTTTAGAAAGGCAGTGAAGCAGCTTGTATGCTGGTAGGAGGTTATCAGTTTTTGGATGTTCCTTACCTGTGAAACTGGTAATAAAGGAGAAAATAATACCTCTCTAACAATAATCATTTACCAGTTGGTGTCACAAAGCTAAAGGCATACATTTTTAAAAGCTTGAATAAAAGGCTCAGATTCCCCCACCGGATTCTCTAACAGACCTGTAAGTTTTTAGCCAGGCATACAACACCCATCAGCCAATGAGCTACACAGTTTCAGATCATGTTTTCAGTGCTGTTTATAGGATATACTAATAAGGAACTACAAAATGATTATATGCATGTAAAGTTCTGTGGTTACATTTGGTCTGGTAACATCTTTTCTTGACACATATTTGTTTATTTACTGGAACTATATGAATTGTTAGTGGTTACAGATGGAGGGTTTACAGTGTAAACATTCACTTATTTTTACGCCCTTGAAATTCAATTTTGCTAAATTCTTTTCAAGTGATGCTTTCTCCCCACAAACTTGAATAAAATAGCATATTTCTTCGAAATATAAAAGAATGTTAAAGTAAATTATGGAGTTATTTACAAATAAACGTCTACAGTTCTAAATCTCATCATCAAATTGAATTGGGCAAGTCTCTATTTCAAAATCAATTAAAGATAGAACATCTGACAAATATTGTGAACAAATTCTACCATCAACTTCAGCAAAGATTCCCAAAGGAAGAACAGTTATTTGCATTTCCAGAATTTGACTTTATTTTAAATTCAAATACAAGTTAAACCTCAACAAAGACTGTAGTCACTGAACAACCTTCTGTGTCTTTGAAACAAAGTCATAAATTGTCTTCATATTACTGAAAGACAAGTGTAAAGTCTTCCATCAATCATAAAAATGTTAAGCCCTTGCTGAAGCTTTCAAGAAAATTTTCCTTTACTGGTCTTTAATATAAAAAATAGACATGTTTTTCCAATGAAATGTATGTGTTATTTAATGTGACTGATATCAAGAACAGTGAGATAAGTATCTTCATAAAAATATTTATTTTGTGGAGAGATGATGAAATTATTACTTTTCTGTTTAGAAACAGAAGCTGAATAGCCTTGGATTTGGGACCAAAATAGGATTATATTTTACTAAAAATCATGGTACAATTTTAGTTCTCACCTAGGAAAATGTGCACTCTAAGTGATTTGCAAACATCTTATGATTTCCAGCATTGGTCACAAACTGTAAAAGTCAATGAAAATTTTGGCATCCACACCATATTCATTTGATTGAGCTTAAAATGTTCTGGGAAAGTTCTAGCTAACATGGGAGTGTAATTACAAGTTATCTCAGATCATCTTATCATTTTCTTAGCCTGTTGCAATATTCTACATGGCTGAAAAAGTGCTTGAAGTCTCTTATTTCTTAGTCAGAGCTTATGACCATGAAGAGAATGAACATTATTTTATATTACCATATTTGTTTTGATGTGAAACAGTAACAATTCTGAGATGGGGATTTCCCTCTTTAAATATAAGACAGTAATTTTAAGCTTTGATGATGGAGGCAGAGGTTCTTTTATCTCGTAAATTATTTGAGCCACTGTTTCTTTAACTAGCAATTCAGCTTTGAAAGTAGGTAAATGTTGATGTAAATTTTGCCTATGCTTCAAAAGGCGACACAATATAAAAATAAGAATAAACAGTCAAAAACTTTTGAGGGGATGATATTCCATGTGAAATGCAATGTTCTATCTACTCTACTCTAGAGTTAGTTCTTATGTGTTCAACTCTCCTTTGGTTAGTTCCTTCAATTTAAGATGGATTGATTTAAGTTCTAGTTGTTGGAAACTATCTTTTATATTTCTTAGAAAAACTGAAAAGACACAAAACATTACTAAAGCAATTGGAGATAAAATAGAATAAATATGGGTCATGTTTGTCCAAGGCACAGAAATGGAAGCTACGTTCATGGAAGATAATAGTTTAAAATGGACACAGTTCACATCTTTTGCTTTGTGTCAAAGCAAAGAAGCATCAACCTGAAAGGCTCATGCGCTCCATCCGTAACATCAAGAAAGATTGGTGTCTGTATTCTGCTGTTTCATAGTTGTCTACAACTGCTATGGTCCAGTGTTTGCTTGGGTGGTGCTTTTCTGTCCTATCACTGCGTACCCTTTCAAAAAGACTCTCTCCACCTTTCTCGTAGGCCCCTCTTCAGGTATTGGAAGGCTGTGAATGAGTTTCTGTTTACTTTGCTTGTGTGCACAGCTTTTGTGTTCCCTACTAAACCACCATTATTTTGATCCACACTTCTTTTTGCCTTTCTTTTGATTTCTCTTTGTCCTGCAGGAGAAGGGAATGAGTGAGCAGCTGTGTGGCTGCTTGACTGCTGACCAGAGTCAACCCACCACAGACAAAACCTTGTTGGGTCAAGACCTAATATTCATTGCAGATTTTTGTATCATTACTCTGCCAAACAAAAGTCAATTTATAATGATGCTGAAGGCAAGAAAAAATATTTTTTCCCCATCCTATTCAGTGAAATCCCTTTGAAAGGAAACTTCCTCAACTAAGTACCAAACTATGAATCCGTGACCAAAAATCAATACCAGACAGGAAAACAAAATACAGATGTGTATATTTAAACATTTGCTGCAGGTAAGTTCTCACAAAGGGTTATTTTCAAAGTTTGCCCTCTTGGGCTTCCTTTTTTAAAGTACATGACAGATTTAGAAGACTTTCCTACAGATACTGGATTGCCTTAGCTGCACCTTGAGGGGAGCGTGAAGCCAGAAGGACAGGGTCACTAATACTCTGACCTACAGTATAGCGGGAACAGGACTTACTGCTGCTAGCAGGCAGGAAACTAAATCCCAGAACACAAAGCAGAATTGGCAACTTCATAAATGAGAAAACAGTCATCAAATATATCTTGGAGTATTTGTTTAAACAAAGGAGTGCTAAACAGAAACTCAGAGACTTCAAAAATAAGTTCAAACCTGTGCAGACCCAACAGGTCCACTGCAGTTCCTGGTCCTAACTGTCACAAATATCACAAAGTAATCAAGATGTTTTGTATTTTTTATATCAGAACGAAGAATGCACTCATGTGAACCATCAAATCATCACAAAATGATGGAGAACAATTCAGGTTAAATGAATGCAATTGATATAAAATTTAAGAGAGTCCAAAAGCCCAACCATCTGTCATAATGTATTGACTGGAAAAAATTGTATGAAATTGCAAATAGCTTTTAAATGAAAAAAAGGCAAATCAAGGTCAAGAGTCTTAGACTTTATAATTCTGTGTTTGCAGCATGAGTTTAGATCACAATTCAAATCTATATTTTTCAAATTTTGCCAATCCAAAACCTTTTATTTCTTTTTCCCTCTTACTTGCAAGATAAAAGATAAAGTTTTTCGTAAGAAAAACCTAAACAGTTTTGTTTATGAAGCCTTTTCCTCAAACTGTAACATATACTGCTTAAACCAGAAGGAATGTGAAGTTCCGTAAACCGTCCCATCCAGTTTCTGACTTACACTGATTTCTCTCTCACTTGTGTTTTGAGATATTTACTTTGGAAACTACTGAGGATGTGGGGGTCAGATTTTTAAAATGACCCTTTCATATAAATTTGCAAATAAAACCTAAGGGATACCCGACAGCTATGATATTTGAAGAAGAAATTATCTAGTAAGTGTAAAATGCTTCTAGTATTTATTTCTGGTTTTGGAAAGAACCAGTACTATGTATTGCATTTCCTGGTAATTATGGTAGTTTGCTGCAGAGTAATTATACTTGTCTCAGAGAATTACGGCAGTAAGAGTGGAGAGTGACTAAAGGCTCTACCTCCAGAATGAATCTTTTCTTACACTGTAATTAGGGGAAGAAGCAATTACAGGTATATGTGTTTCTGTTACAAGGACTGCCATAAACCCCTTTTCTTAAGGCTCTTACAGTCAAGAAGACATAAAGAATTCATTGCTGTAAGTTTCCTAACGTCTAGGTCACAACATTTGCTCTAGTATATTGTATTAAATCCAGTGGATTATAGCAGACAATTCTGTGGTAACAAATCTCATAGTCTTAAAAATATAAGCAGAAATTCACCTGCTGAAGCAATATTCATTAAATTTCACTGAATTTATGAGCGTCAGAAAGGAGCTAAAAGCTCGTTTCCAAGTATTTTTACTTACATATTTTCCTTTTGTTATAGAAAACGGAAAATTAAAAAAAAAAGCTATTTCTCTCATCAGATAAAAGCCCCCTTCACTGCAAGGCTTTGTTTGGAGACCATAATCCACCAAAATTCAAGCTCATAATTTCTTAAGTACCACTAGGGGAATACCTGACTACTGAGTAGGAAACAGGACTAATTTAAGCAAGTAGTAGAGAATTCTCTTGTAATATCACAGAGACATTCAAGACAACATGTATCAAGCACAGAGACAAGAAAGAAAGCTGCAAGGCAATGTTCTGGAGGATGTAATAGCAATACTGTCCCTTCTGAGAAACAGCACACTCACAAGTATGTATTTTTTACTTACTGTAGGAACTGAAAAGACAATGCTTAATTCCTAAGGCATGTTAGAGATGCTTTTATGTTGCCTAAGCAGGATAAAAAGCAGACTAGATTCAAAGACGTAGGTAAGGCAAAGCTTTCACCTTCCAGATTCCTCCCTATATTCTAGCACAATTAGAAGACATCTCAAGAACCTTAAGTTTCACAAACGCAAATACTACAACAAAATACACATAGTACATATTAAAACCTCCTTTATGCATAGAAAATCTCCTTGGGCTATGGGATCCACAAATGGCACAATATGGCAAACCAATTTCATCCTTGCATTGTTAACTTTTTTAACACTTTGAGAGCAGCAAACTCAGCACATGATCTATTTTAGCAGAACAAACTGCATTGCTTTGTTCCTATCTCTCTTGTTTGTGATCTTCTGAAGTAATATGTGGAAGGCAAGGGTTCCACTTGCCCTTCTCAGACCTACTATTTTTTCCCTTCAGTACCAGCAGCCTTACGTAGAGGCATATGCAATGAAGGAGATGTCACCTGTCACAAAGAGCTGGTATTATAAATTTACCTACTTCATTGTCTATAAATTTGAGAATAATCAGAAATACCATGCTGAATTATAAGTATTTCTCCTTATTTTTTTTAAGATTTAAGATCCCTACATACTTTAAATACCATATAAAAATTTCTTTTAAAAGGAAAATAACAGCTAGTAAGGAATTGGCGAAGGGGACAAAGACAATCCCCCCTCAAAACTGCACAACCCAAAACCACTATTGGAATGTATAAGTTTTGCATAAAGGAATGTGTAGAAAGTCTTAAAGTGATTATCGTGCTGCTTTATAATAAAAGGAATATTTCTTCCTGTGAAATATATGTCTAAATAGCTTAGAGTGCTTTAGCATTTACTGTTTGTACAAAGATTTTCCTTAGAGGAAGCTAAGGAGTGGATGTATAACACTATGAAGCAGAAATGTTACAGGAGTATATGTAGAACGCTGAGTGAAATAAGTGATTGAAAAAATCAGAAGGCCTGATAATGGTATACTTGGTGATTTTGAATAATTAACTTTATTAGTTCTCTAGAAATGAGAACATTACATGCAGAGCTGAGTGCAGTTACCATATGTTGGACAGCCATCTAATGTGATGACACTTAACAACATTCAAATGTTAAAAAGCATACCGCAGGGAAACACTGTTTTATGGAATAATTCCATGAACAGCACAGGATTGTAACTGAGTGCTTGAGGTTATCATTACGTGGTAATAGACAGTGTGTCTGCAACAAGTATGCAAGACATAGAGGTTAAACACCTCTTAGGCTCCCTGCAAAGAGAAATGGGAGGGGGTAACTGAAGACCTCAGCACCAATACTGCAAAACTCACAGTTCAACTACATCCAGTGTATGATGAGAATGAATAGAAAATCACAGTTCTACCAAGAAACAGATCTGGTGATTTTAGTGAAAAATCAGTTGCAGGGGTCATAAGAAGAACAGATGAAACTAAAGATTAAGAGTTCAGAAAAGAATGTTAGGAGAATGGAGAAAGCTAAGAAACCTGGATCACCTGAGTCATGTGCTTTGCCAAGGTGGAGCATGAGATACAAATGTTACACTCAAAGGTATGAAAGTTTGTTTCATTTTTAAGAAACTTTTAATTTTTGTCTGTCATACCAGTCAGTGACATTAATCTTTAGGTTTCCATCCACTATGATATTTTTTCCAAAAGTTTTCTAGCATCTCTTCTTTGTCTATAAGAGATCATTGCATGGACCATGCAGCTAAAAGACTGTAGAAAACTTAATTGTGAACTTCCTAACAAGTAAGATACTACGATGCTAATGATTAGAGAAGCCTGATTATATGTTTATAAAATGTCGAACTATAAATGTTTGTAAAGAAATGAACAAATAGAGCCATGGCAACACTAGCATATTGACATGAGATAAAAGAGTAAGTTCTGTTGAATTCCTGCTATCTTCACAGAAACATAAAGACTATAAAGCAAAGATAAAAAAAATCCCTTAAACAGGGTATGTGAGGAAATAGGAGAACTCATTCAGTACATGTCTATCTGCTCCTATGTATCATAATCTGACTACATATCAGTGTCTAATATTCTAATTTGAGTATCTATAGTATAGATTTATTGAATATCCATACTGTATGTCAGTATCTAGTATTCTAATTTCTTAATACCTCTGAAGAACAAGTCTATCCTGAATTAGAACAGACAGTGACATAAAATATCTAATTTCTCCAGAAACACAAACATCTAAAACTAACATCTATTTCACTTGAAGCAGAACGTGAACAGAATGGTGAAGGACTGAGGGGATAAGAGCAATCATTAGGGAACCCTGACATTAGATGTTCTGGAAGACTAAAGTGTACTTCCCCAAAACAATGCCAAATAGATTGCGTAAAAAAAAGACAGATGTTGCATTTATTTTTATTTCTTAAAATGTAATATACTTTATAGCATATAATGAATTTTTAAATACTTGCTAATTTAGAATTCTGAGCAGTATTGAAGTAATCTTTAAACGAGGATTAAAAAAAGAAACAGTTATCTATGGCCAGGCCCAGATTCTTCCTGCACTGGGAATCCTGGGTCGATTCCCCTTCTCCTGAAGAAAACAACCAGAGAAAAGCTTCAGTCTCTACTCTATATTGTGGTTACATAGCACCATTTGTAACCAATAAACAGATTCCTTCCCACTGTCTTCACTGGTGTGTATCTTTGGTGTGACAGGATCAGATTCTTGAGTACTTTTATTTTTAGACTGACCACCTAAACCAGGAAATAAAAAGGACATTTAAATTATGCCTGTAAGTTTATTTGAACATCTACTAGAACTGGAGAACTTCAGTCTGAGAAAAAAAAGATTCCCATCTCTAGACCACTGTGTCCTGAAGAGATGGTCTTCATTTTCCTCCAGTCTTGATTTTGGTCTAAGAATGTTTATGGGGATATTTAGGTAACAGTAAATTTACATCAGTTCCCTCAGCTTATGTGTGTGTATGTATATATATACATATGTATGTGTGTATTCTTTTTTTTTTTCTCCAACAGAGTCATAGAATCATTCAGGTTGGAAAAGACCAGAGTTGGAAGAATTCAACTGCTAACTTAACTCTGCCAAGTCCACCACTAAACCTTACCCCTCACCGCCACATCTACCAATATTTTAAATCCCTCCAGGGTTAGTGATTCAACCACTTCTATGCACAGCCTGTTCTAATGCTTGGCAACCCTTCACGTGAGCTTCAATATCTCTCTCAAAACCAGCCCAGGGATCCTGCCTGCAGTTTATTCTTTGTTCTCTACTTTAGTCCACGAAAGGAAAACGAGTAATCAAAAGACAAGAAAGGACTTGGGTTGCCTTGCCCTGGCTTTGGTGCTCCATGTCATCTGGAGTCCTCAAGAAGTTGGAGAGCTGTGTGTTCTTCCCCAAGAATGATGGAGTCAAGCTCCTCCAACCAGAGAAGCTCTGGAGCACACATGGAACCGATTTGGAGAGCTCTAGCAAGCAGAGAGCTAGCAGAATAAATGAGGCTGGCGGAGTTCTGAGAGATTTTGGTAAAACTTCTTAGATAACAGAGATATTTTTCTGAGGAGAACCTAACGGAAATTGCATAGTTCCCTGAAATCTGAAAGCCATATATGCTGCAGGATAAGAATGGGAGACCTGGTGAACAAGTTTCACTTTCAGCTGACTATGGCAGAAGGTAGAATTGGTTTCATATGCCTTTTGTTTTGTTTGGTGCTGCACAAAAAAATGAGATTTCTCTAACTAAAAAGACTACAGAAAAAGTTTTATTTTGTTTTCTGGGCTATATAAAAAAACAAAGCCTTTTTTTGTGTGTCTGTTTTACAGGTGCTAACAGCTTAAAAATTTTGTTATTCTTTGTAAATATCATCTTTAGATTCAATAAGGAATACATAATCCTGTCTGCAGAACTACATATGAGGACTATCCTCTCAGTAGGAATTCTTATGACAGGAAGTATTCAGGCCATTATCTTCATTAATTCCTGCCTTTTTTATAAAATCAGTGGCTCCATGGTTTCATAGATTTTGAAGAAGTGAACTGCAGAAGGATCAAATTTATGTATTTTCTAAAAAAAAGGTATGAACTGAAATTATTGACTAAACAAGGCTTTCAAAATTTTAGACACAAGAATAATTCTAATGAGAAATAATAAACAAATACATGATATACCAACAAATGCAACTGAGAATCTAATTTCAAATGAGGCCACCACTTTCACTAAACAGGTGGACAATTACATGCACTGAGCTATAAAAAGACATATAGTTCTTAATAGTACCTTTATCTTCAGCTAATGAGCAGAGAAAGACCCAGTCAGAGGCAGTCTGTTGCCACACATAGAGAGGAGATAGTTAGCCTGCGCAGAGAGACATCATTATCATCACTTAAGAAGGTCAATTATGGTTACTGATTTTAAGCTAGCACAGTCTTTTAAGTGGTCACCATACTAGCAAATGTTAAATTATTTCCTATTTGCTTACTATATCTCTGGACAAGTCAGAGTGAATTACTAAAATACAAGATTCAGAACTGTTACCTAACCTTCTAATTTTGTGCACAGTTAACAGCTTGTTTCCTATGTACTTTGTGCGCTAGATAACCATTTCTGACCTCTGAAATAATTTCCATAATAACCAAAATGTAATGCACTGTTACAGTTGTTAATGGTCCGTGTTTTAAGCCATCATTACATATGCCTGAACTTCCTAATTAATGAATATGCAATTAAAGTAATGAGCACAGTAATGATGAATAAACCTTTACCTATCTTGTTCGAGTTAAAGTGAGACTTCCGCTGTTTGCAATGGAGGTAACAGTCCAAATACAATTGAATTAATAATACTTAATTAATACTCCTTAAAGGACTTCTAGGCTGACTATATGAATCAAGATTAAGAAAAGACATGCAACTTCAGGATTTCATTTTGAGGGCTCGTATTTTAATTAACAAAGAAAATGGAGTAATAAGGCTCTAAAAAAACGCCTACGAGGAAAAAAAGAAAAAAGTGAAGTGATGGATTTATTCTGAACTCTCAAAGAAAGTTGACACAGAGTGATAAATTAACTACTTCAGATCTTATACATCAATGCTACACAAAATAAGTACTGTCTAAGACCTTTGACCCTTATGTTCTTAATTCTGCTTGTACTGGTATCATAAAAAATTACTTTTGTTGATAATAAGGGTTGAAGTCTCTTCCAACCTATGATCCTACTAAAGATGATATACATATAGATACAATTTCAGTAACAGAATATCAGTAAGCAGAAAAGATTTACACTGAAAGACTCAGAAAGAGGATAGTAATGGATTATTTTTTTTATAAATCTCTGCCTTGCAGATGAGGAGAAAAAATAAAAACCAACACAATCTCCTACTGCACAAGGTCTGATGAATAACATGAAAAATATTAGCTTTCAAAACATACATACCTCCACAACCTTAAAGCACAGAGTAAAATTCAGTCAAGAAATATTTTCATTCTGGTAGAAGATGTATACATTCAACATTTTAACAAATCAAAACCAGCAAGTATGCAAAGAGACAAAATTATGTTTATGTAATAGGAACTGTAGTTCTGTCATTGTTGCTTTCCTGAGCTTTACTCTCCTGATTCAACATACATTTTGATCTTTAGTGCTTCAGTATGAGATTTTTCCTTGTTTCGTCCACGCTTATGGTCTATATCAGTGGCATTTTAAAGCTATCTATCTACACTTTATGATTCCCCATTTTCCACTCTTCCTTGTATACTAAGCAAAAATAAAACTATAAATTCTTTTTCTTACACATGGTCATTACAGGATTTCCTGGGTTCATTAAGCATACTGTGTTCCCACAACTGAAAATAACAAGGATCAACTAAAGCACTTCAAATTTTATTCCCACTTTGCTATGATGTCCACAGACTTTTGGAAAGAAACTCACAAAATCTGTATCTACAGAACAATTAAGTGTCTCTTGACTGAACTTTCCAGTTTTCCTTCCTACAGAATGGGCACTTGTGTTGGATTTAAAAGTTCTTCACAGTATGTACAGAATGATGCAGAAGTTCTTTGAAGTGGATTATTAGAAAAGGCTTTAGAGAACTCAGAAATCATGTTTCTTGTGTCATAGTTCTAGAAGAGTAGTTTTGTCAGCATCAAAACTGTTTTTTATGGTGTGAAAACTGCGGTAAAAACTCTTTACAAGAGAATTTTGATGTGGACTTAACATTCAGATTTAGCCTGACTCGACAGCTGTTGGAAAATACTACCTGGTAAGTACTTTTCAGCAAGATGATAAAGGATTTCTGAACTACTAAATGAACAGCAAATTCTACTTGCACTCCCAGCAGAGCAATGATGCACTGTACTGGCACAGCATATGGATTACTCTGAGCCTAAAAGACAATCCATAAAGCTTGGGGCAGATATGTTGGTCTCATGCTTACACAGTTTCTGTCATATTCTCCCTCCTCAGTGAATACACAGCACCCCTTTCATGCACCCCTTGCAAGATGGTTTTCCACTAAAATTATGTGTTAGAGAGAATATGAGTTCTATAATCAGTCCTGCCCCTATGTGGTACTGCCATATCAGGCCTTATTTTTATTTAGAAGAGGTTTCTGACACGAAGAGAGTAACACAAGTATATTATATACACAGCACAGTAGTTTCTCTTAAAGAAAAAAAGAAACTAAAAAAACCCACCATGCTATTTATTTCTTATCTGTCGTTTCCCTCAGGACATGAACAGGGTCTGATACCCCTGTTCCCCTGGTGACCTGACTGTCTTTGCCAGAGGCCAGCTCTGAGGTGGTGCAGAGGCAGGACCTGCGACTGGGTGAGAGTGCTGCTTTGTGAGGGAAAGCTGGGAGCAGTCCTGCAGGCTGGGGTTGATCCTGGCGGCCATCATAGGTCTTGCTCTACAATTCTTTTTCATATTCTCCAGAAATGTCCCTCTGCCCTTAAAGGACATTTCTGCCTCCCTTGCTGTCACACTGCCTTCGCTTGCAAAGCAGTCAGCTTTTGTGGCCCCTTATATCAACTCATTCCAGAGATGCTGACTCAGAGACATTTATCATTTCAGGTCAGAAAACCTTTTAAGCAAGCAGAAGAAGAGGCATGCACTCTCAATTAAGCTTTACATTTGCTTTTCTCGGTAAGAATTCTGCTTTTGAAAAAAGATCTCTTCAAGGCCTTTGCATTATACTTGATGATTCAGCTCAGGAGCAATGAGCAATGCACGCTATATTGTGTGTCTTGGGAGCTGTTTAGAAACAGATTGCATATATGAAATATGTGGCTTTTATACCACTTTCATTGATATAATTGCCTCTGGGCCATCGATTTAATTTTAAAAATCTATTAAAATTGATTTTATAGTTATATAAGCCATGAATACAAAAGAAGATCTAGCTAAATTTGTCTATGAAAGTGATAACATTGGCATGAAGATCTTCAAGATATCAGTACTACTATGAACTGTCAGAATCAGCACACTCACTTAAACATCTAGGAAGCTGTTTAAATGATCGCATTTATGTGAAAATTATATGTAGAGATGAGTTAAAATATATTGTTTACTTTGCTTGCATAGAGTAACACCCTTACCTGCTTGATTGACATGTCCTATTGCCACATGTAATTAAATTATTTTAATAAACTCAATAACAATATTAGCATAGGAATATGTCAGTAAGAATAAATTAACATAGTGAACTCAAAGTATTATGAAGCAATGCTTGTAGTGACAAGTTGTGTTCTCTGGTTTTACATATAACTATGCAAAAGGCAATTTAATAAGACCCATAGAACATCTAATTCATAAACTTCTATGATGTGCCACAAGCCATCAGATACTTTAAACAGTCTATAACAAATTTCTGCAATGAAAGACCATAGAGCATTATGGTCTGAGGGGCAGAGATCACGGGACACACTCTGTATCCTGGATTGCTTTAGTAGTGGGTGATCTGCACAGTTAATTCATGAAATACATTCTCTTTTATTAATAATTGGTTGTGTGCTCAGAGTATCAGTAGTGTCACATACAAGCATACGTCATCTCTTTTTGCATACATACTTCAGAATTAGCTTAAATATAATCAGCTTAAACAACTGAACTGAGAAGTGGCTTAAGTTTTCTTAACAAGGTCTCAGTTATGAGAAACTGAAAGGGGTGTGTTTCCAATACTTATGTTAAATTTAGTTTTGACATCTTCATTTACATTTTTCAAGGGGGAATAGAAAAAACACTAATGAAACTGACAGTTAAATTCAGAAATGTTACAACAAAGGCAGAGAACTAGCACAAAGGGCAATAAGGATTTGAAGTAGAAAATAAAATATGTTCAGAAATTTGCAGACCAAAACAAATAGGAATTTAATATACCCTCCAACCAATTCAAGGAAATTGCAGCAGAAGAAACCGAAAATTACCAGTGCAAGAGAGTTTTAGATACTGAGTTATATGAGAGTAAATATGGTTGACATTTTTCAGTACTGGAAATGTAGAAACATTTGTTCATGTGTGATTATTCATCACTGTGAGTTTAGATCACCTTATCTGTCCTCATGTAACATTATTGCCTTTTTACAGATGGAGCCATAATTAAATGTAACAGATTTCTCAAGCTTAACTTGAAATATCTAAAAAAGACAATGAATTAATAGATTATAATGACTGACTGATGAGGAATAAGAAAGAAGTTCAAGTTTCTACGGGTAGGCAAATAAATAATACAGTAAATTTGATAAAATTATGATACTGAGAATTCAGAACCAAGTCCGTACTTTTCAACAGTGAGGTCTATTAAACTTTGGGAATTGTCTCTCAATAAGAAGTAATGAGATTTCCATTACTCTGGCCAACTTGCATTAGACAAGCCAGTCCAATTTTACAACAGGGAATAATTGCAATGACAGGGAGATGTAGTAGAGGACTCTAAACTCTCTTTTTCCATCCCTAGCTTTTACGACACGAAGGAAATCATCTGGAAATACAGATTGCAAGGGAAAATGTCTTCTTCCTAATAGCTACAAATAAAAGCACTTTCCAGATAATGTCCTCTCCCTTTTATTCCTCTGCTATGACTGTACATTAACACATGTGTTTTTAAGAGAAACTAATAGCATACACTTTAATAATAAAATTATAAGGGTAAAAAAGCACTGAAAAGAATCATACTGTACTTAAAACTGTAAAATCATTTTGCACCAACATAAACAATGTTCCTTTCATTTAAATTAGTTGTAGACAATGCAAGTAAAAATGTTATATATATCTTATGCAAATTCAAATGAGTGTAAAAAATGAAAAGAAGCCGAAGAACATCAGAAGAAAAAGAACAATGCAATTAGACACACACTAATCTAATTTGTTTTATATTACAGTCTACCTAAAATCTTTATATTTTGGATTTTTGAAGCTTCCTTTTTCAATAGAAAATATTGCTCTTTACTGGGAGTACATTGAATACATCTGTGGTTGGAGACGATAAAGACACTTTCAGTTTTGCAAGGCTATATTTATTTCTCTCTTGCAGATACACAACAAAGTCATATTTACACTGGGCAAAAAGAAAGGTACATACCCTTGAAATCTATGCAAAATATGAATCATCATTAATAGTGTGAAGAAACTAAAATCTGGCTGTTTGCTAACATTACAGTCATGTATAGAAGTTTCCATTGTAGTCAGAGACATTAATGCTCCAAGTATCTGCTCTGGACATGTTTTTTTCCCCTTCATTTGGTTAGATATGTTTCCGGTTTTACAGCAAAATGCTCTTAGAATCCTTACTTCCATATGTCTCAAAGATATTAATGGACTATATCTTCCATATTATACATAATTTCATTTTCAGGTATTTAATGTAGTAAACTGATGAAATTCTCTATCCTGACCTTGGTATTATGATCTTTTAAATTCCTCCATCAGGACTGAAAACAAGTACTGTATTTTGTTAAGCAGGATATTTACTAGAAGCCATCTTGAGATCATATTAGATCACATATAATCTGCAGTGTTTTTCTGTCTAGTTTAATGAATGCTTTTGTTTCCTTATGCTTGTCTACAAGTGTGTATATCTATAGAGTCCACATATATGTGCATGTATAATAATGTATTCATAATATGTATACTAATGTATTTAACTGTGTATAATAAATATGTCTGTAATGCATATGGCTTAAATGTATTAATAGTTCAAGGAGAATCCAAGTACCCAGGTATCACTATATTCTGCTGCAGAATTACTACCAATATTATTAATGATTTCCATATAAAATTCCTATCCATTCATCAACTCAGTTATCTCCAAATAGGTTTGGAGATATGGTTACACATACATAACCATGGCAGCACAGCCATTTGGATAGAAAAAATTCCACGTTATGGGTGTTAGCACACAAATATTATTCATCAATCATGTTTTCTGATCTTCAGAGCAACAGTTTGAAAATGCTCTGAAGTGTTATAAAGAAATATCTTGGTTTGTGAGCTTGTGGAAAATCAGGGATCCTATGCAAGTCTAGATGCAAATGATGGTTTCATATTCAAGTAAAGGAGTGCAAAAATAGTTTGAGATTTAACTCCTTTAAGCTCCAATAGTTAAGAAGTACACAAACATATGATCAAGTGCATCCATATTCAAATTTAAATATGCATATAGATGAAAAAAATGGAAGAAAAATATGCAAAAAAAAAATCCATGCTACTCAGCTTGCAAAAGGTGACAAAAAGTTTTACACTCTTATTGGCCTTTAGTAGGTCATTCTTTTATCTGAGGAAGACAAAAGGATATGAGATTATTGGAAGAATGATAAATAGGAAACAATTAATCCACAATGAAAAAGATTTAACTTACAGCTTTTTGAAGTTTCCTTATCTGTTAAGCTTTTCTGAAGCTTCATCAGATCTTTCATCTTGTAGACAGCTATGATACAGCTTATTATTCCTAGCACCAGTTTCTTGATGTCTCTTGGGTTAATCTTTGGAAATTGTCTGATGGCGCTATCAAATAGAGCATGAGACACTAAAGAGATAAAACAGAAAAAAGTAGTAGTGGCTAAACAACTTTAAAAAATAGGAGGCACACCGCGTTACAAAAAGAAAATTTATGAGGCAATGAGAGAACCACAGATCAACATGCCCATTGTCATTGTTATTTCTGGACAGCTTGAGTCATAACTTATTAAAATGTCTAATAGCTCTTCTTTACAACAATAATAAAACAGAAACCTGCTCAGTAGCTGGCATTTAGCACAAACTCTTGTGGTCCAGAAATTCAACAAATCTACATCCTATTCACCATGATCATGAATGCATAAGGATGTACAGGCCTAAAAAATAAGTAGAAAGAGCATTATGGAAAGCACTTCCATCTTCAGGAGTGTTTATCTTTATTCATGAAGACTACAATATAAACCATTGTGAAAACGAAAAGTAGATAGATTGTTCTTGCTACAGGCACAAAGTGCAAAAATGTGGCAGCTCTTCAGCTTGCCAAGGTTGTGTTGGAAAGGTAGATGATCCATTTATACACAAGAAAGCAAGTGCTTGATCGTTATTCATGTCTCACTGAACTATTTGCCTACAGAAAAGTACAGGTTCGTAACAGATTTACACACAAATTACTATCAAAATGTATAATTCCAAACTAACCAAACCCAGGAATATTAAATTGGATTCACTGTGGAGAAGATGATTGATGACAGTTACTGCTGTGTTACTCTTGAGTGATTAGAGACAAAATTTATCAACACTACAAAACATACACTATCTGAGTTTCACTTTAATTTATAGTCTCCTAGTTCACAGAATAGATTTCTGTCAGCTATCACAGGTCTACAGTCTACATAAAGGATCTCTGCATTGTGCAGACAGTGGACTGCAGTTAAAAACTAAGCTCTTTGTATGAAAGAATATTGATCGTGCTACACCACTTGTTTTTTCTCTTCACTTATGGACATACTCTGCTTTCTGCAGAGACTTTTTCTGCAAGGACTTCTTCAGGGATCTCTTCATTGTGCAGACTGAACTATAGTAGTTTAAAAGCTAAGGTCTTTGTACAAAAATGTGTATTAATCAGGCTCCGACTTGCTACTTCCTTTTTCTCTTTACTTATGGACATACTCTGGAAAAACCGCTTTCTGTGAGGACTTTCAATTGACTGAAATTTAGATTACCCTTCCTACAAAAAGTTTCATTACAGTCTGTGTTCAAATTTATAGAACTGAACTTGTTAGGAGTATCTCAAATCGTCTAGAATAGCATTATAAATATTAATACAAGCATTCTTACCATGTATCACTTAAAAGAAACTGTCAGGATCTGTGTTGAGTAAACTATCTCTCCAGTGCTAGAAAAATTAGTCTTCTCTTACCTCAAATTATCATATCATTACCATCAGTCCTAGAGAAAAATGACAAAACACAGAGCATGTGATCTGAGAATGTGCTGTTTGGAAACCTTTAGAACCACTTCATTTTGGTTTTGAGCAAAATATATTTTATTTTGGACTTAATTCCAAATTACTCACTCAGCACAGCGGATCATGATTTTAATTCTAACCTGTTTTTAGTAAATAAAATTAGCCACATTCACAATGATATTAAAAGCAACTTATGATTTTATATTAAATCATTCTATAATTTTTATTAAAATAGCTCATGAAAGGTTAATCTTGGATTACTGAAAACGCCATGAAGTATATTTCAAAAGTTTCTTGGTCTTTGAAATCAATGAAGGTTAGTCATTCCCTTCATTTCCTTTATTGGAAAATATGGCTAGGTCCTATGCATTACATTAAGCATTAGCACAGAAGTGAAAAGTTTTCTTAACACATATTTAAGTTTGAAACTGTGTTGAATCAAACAAAGGGAGCTTCTATTCCATTATGTTCTCTACCTGTAGGTGCGAAATTAACAGCTGACAATACATGAGCGACTGCAACTTCACAGGTGTTTGACATTGCCAGTAAATTAAAGTACCTTGAAAATAGTACACCTTACTTGTAATCATCCAAAGACAGTAGCATTTGAAAGTGCAGCTAACAGGCAAATCTTTAATAGCAAACTAAGTGAAAGACTGGAGAGTGTCTGACTTAGCACTTAAGCTGGCTCTTCTTTCCAAGACATTTTAGGTTTGCATCAAATGATGTGTGCAGTTAGTAGTTCTGCTGACGTAGAAACAAGATCCCTAAAAAATGAGAGCTTAAATGTGATGAGAGTAAAGAAATGGACAGATTCTATACACTTAACATTATAACTAGTGAGAGGTATATAGAGGGTTTCTTTAGTATTTGTTGCTGCTTTTAGAGAGAGCAGATTTTGAGAACGCTAGGGTTGTATCACAAATTTCATTCATATTCTTTGGAAGTTACGCTAGATGAGAACACACAAACACACTGACACTTATTTTAAATTCCTTATTTGCAGCTTAGGTGCAGTAACAGAGTGTTTACAAATGCACATATTGCAGTGCACCACTTCTATAACATGGGAATTAATTTACTTTAAAAAAGCGTTCCTCAGTTCTCCACTAGAGACATTCGAAGTGACATTTCTGAATAATGATCTGAAGTGTCAGAAACAGTCATAATTTTTTGTTGATTTAATTTGTATACCTACCACGTTGCTTTGTTAGGATATTCTTAGGATGTATTTATACGCTAAGAATTCTCCCTTCTCTATTTTCAGTTTAGGTTAAAATTTGAGAAAAGAGATACCTGATCTCATTTATAGAGTAAGCCTTTGTTTTCTTATATGATATGATGTTGCACCACATCACATCACATATATCAAATATCACATCACATATCACATGTCACATGTCACATGTCATATATCATATATCATGCATCATATATCATATATCATATATCAAATCATGTCGTACAATAAATAATCTGTGTTTGGTAGCTATTTTCAATAGATCTCAAGAAGGCCGTATTTCACAATCAGTGAACATAAACATCTTCCACTATAAATTATACATATAAAATACCCCAGCTGAATTATGCACTTTAATACATAAGCTAATGAATGGATTTGGCATACGGCCTAATATTCCACACTAATTAATATACTTGTTTTATGACATACACCTGGTCTTCTGTATTAAACTAAAGATGCTTCACAGTACATTTCTCATGAGTATGGAACCTTCTTACGTATACAAACAAAATGATACCGCCGTTTGTAAAAAGAATAGCACTAAAAGTTTTAACACTAAAACAAAAATTAATTAGCAACTTTTCTTTCAAATGCTAGGTGGTTATCTGATTTTAAAACTAAATCTCATTTTGCTTATTATTTTTGCTCTATTGTGCAACTGCAGCGAACTCCTGGTATACTTAGAGACAATCTGTGTCCCAAAATAATATAGTACCTTGAATCTATTAACTGCAATGCTTTAGAGTGATAGAGAGATAGACTCAACTAGAATTCATCAGATCTCCATCTTCCTCTCCATTTTGCTACCCTTCTTCTATCTTACCACAGAGAAATAATGTCACTTCTCTGTTCTCTGGCTTTGACTATTTATACAGCTATATTTCGGCCTTGGGAACTATTTCATAGTATGCATACGAACGTTGTTGAGCACAGTGAGGTCTTGATCTCACAATTTGTGCCTTTGGGCATTACTGTAATACAAATATAATAATATTCTTTACTAACTAACAATCTTTACTTTTGTAATGCCAAATACTCTGCCATGACCATTTTCAAGGTATCATTTCTATTCTTCATCTCTTCTCTCAAGTAAGAATAAGATCCCTAGATAATTCTTTTTTTCCTACTAGTAGCTATTTTACAGAAATAAAACTTAAACTTGGTTACCTAACAGAGCTCTTTTTTTTCTTATTCTAATCTTCCATGTCCTAATTGAAATCATTTGTAGCTGGGGTATATCAGCACTGAATTACATATTTTCACCCATTCTACCTCTTAAAAGATGAATTGTGCAGAAAAGTAGACATGATATTATCATTTAAGCCAGGCCAGGGCAAGATGTGTTGATGAATTATGGGATTTAACTTGAATATTTTTATTAGAAAAGCTAAGGGAAAAAAAACCCCAGAAGTTGAGGTAGCATCTTGCCTCGTAGAAGAGGAGGGTTTCCAGAAAGCCATCAAAGCTTGAAGCCACTACTTCTGTTGCTTGAGAGTTGATGCAATGATCATCACTGCATTGGTGAACTTCTACGGTGATACTTCCACAGGCATGGATTCTATCCTTATCCACTTGCCGTACTTACCTTCGTTCATTTGAATAGCCCTAAAATTGATTATTTCTAATCTTTTTAGTGTTCTTTGCAATATGTTGTTCAGTTACAACTTCAACAATTGAATGGCCATGATTAAAGTCTTTTTAGTTAGTAGCACCTATTGTATGTGTATTCTTCTTGAAGGTCCTCATCTGTTGCATAAAAAAGAGAATAAAACACCCATGTCCTTTCACCTGGGAAATCACAAATTTCTACAATGGAATGGAGGGCAGTTTTCAGAAGACACAATGCATTGAAAAGAACTCTTAATGATTGCCAGATAAATAGTTTCTCTTCTTACTTATGTAATAGAAACCTTCTTACTAGGGGCAGTTTTCAGTTCACTGATGATTCCACAATCTAAGATTCAAAGGAAATACTGGAAACTACTTAAAGGATTGCAGTGTTAAAGCCAGAAACTTCAGAAACTGCATACAACCTTATAGATCTATTGAAAGACCTCCAACTTGTTGTGGAACAGATGCTTGAAAGGGATAGATTTTTTCATCAGTGCTGATAATACACTGGCTCTGGCTGAGAGAGCTTTAATAATTGCATTGAATCTATTTTGGCTTTCCTACTCAGAGATTAATTTGAACTTTCTTTTGTATGAATCATCCTCTGCATAAAGACCACAAAGCATTAAAAATATATTCTTGCAAATTTTATCCTTCTTACATAGTCATTAAACTCTATTGAAGATCTCAAACTGTAGAGTAGTGCCTTTATTCTGAAGATTTAAGGATCTTAAAACTAGACAGAAACTGACATATGAAGTTCAGGATACATTAATGCCTTCAATTCTTGACTTTCCTACAATTCTTTGAATATTTATTTCAGTATATTACTTGCAAATGAAAATATTTTCATACTTATATAGAAAAAATAAAATATTGCACTTTTACAGGTTTTCTCAGTTAACAAAAATCCTTCAGAAAAAACTAATTTTTTTTTCCTGTATACCTAGGCTTATTCTATTCCACGGATATGTATTAAAATATCTTGCACTGTGACTGCTCTGACCTTTCCACATATAAATATTAGCACTATTTTCTTTTCTAGTTTAGATCAGTCATGAACAAAAGTGCTTTTATGGGACTCATTCATCACCACCCAACCTATGAAAAACAATTACATACTTCAGAATAGGTGATACATGTGCAGAACTATGAACTCAGCACTTTATTATTTTTTAATGATAAATTAATTAACATAGTAGTAGGTAGTACACAGTAATATACATTATCTTCAGAAAAATACTCCTTATATTATGTATATGGAGTGAAAAAGTTAACTAATAGTATAGATTCACTTTTATTGGTCTTGAGGTGTAAAAATTAAAAAAGACATTAATGGCACTTGAAGGTTTCTTTCTGCAAGGAACAAGTGTTACATGGATATGAAAAAAATGTACTTCTGATTTACTCAATTTGGGGAAATTCTTGTTTTTAGGAATAAGAAAAATCTCATCATCCCATTATAAATAAATAAAAAAAAAGTAATATACCTGGGAGGTTATGTTTGAATTAACATTCTGTTCTTAATATGTGTTGCCAGTAAGGAAAGCATATATGAACTGGGCCTACAATCCTGCATTTCAAAGTGGGTAATTCTGATGGATGTTTTAGAATTATTTTTCTTAAAGAATAAGACTTTGAACCAAGTTTTTTTCTTTTCTTATGTGTATGATTTTTCATTCCAATTTAATTATGACAAAATTCATCATTTCAGTGATCAACTACAATTAGTAAAGTACCTGCCAGTGTGGTTAAACTAGTGTGCTTGTTTAAATACAGTGACGTACAGGAAAGTACTGTCTGTTCCTCCTAGGCTTTTTAATCACAATGCATTTAAATTTTTAAATTGTCCCCCAGTATCACTGATTTCCTTGTGACTAGTTACAACAGAAAACTAAATTATACCTGTGATATTCCACAGCCACACTCAAATGCTTACTTTGTAATATTTCAAAAGTCACATTTGCCGAGAAAAATGCTATTCTTGAAGATGCTTCTTCTAACTGAAATCATCACTGGAACACTAAGCCTTGATGAAATATTGATGCAAAATACAATTTAACAAATGCCTGATGCATCAGTATTTTTTTACACTGTTTTAAGTCTAGCTTGTGAAACCTAAAGTAGAGTTATTTTCATACTTTTTCACAAATAATGTAAAACCAGGTAAAACAAATTTTTCTTTAAATAGCAATACTATAAGACATGAACTTTTTCTTTTATAATTTATTTCTATAGCATTTATACCTTGGAACACCAAAAATTTTTGTGTAATTTTGTTGTGTGGAAGAACAATTATAATAACCATTTTTATGGCAGCAATTCTTAAGGAAGGTTTCACTTGTAATTAAACAGTGCTATTACTGCCATACTTGTCAGCACTCAGATTAATTTATATCTAAAAATTTACATAAATAATCCTTCTTATTGGTGTGGGGTTTGCCAGCAATGTTTCCCATGTTCTTTGAGAGATCAGCAATTCTGAATGCAAATGTTATCTTGTCATCAGGACAACACTGGAGAGGTTCCGGAAGACTGGAAGTTGGCCAATGTGACGCCCATCCATAAGAAGGGCCGTAAGGATGATCCAAGTAATTACAGACCTGTCAGCCTGACCTCGGTCCCAGGTAAAATCATGGAGAAGATAATCCTGGGTGAAATCATGCGCCACCTGCAGAACGGTCAAGAAATCAGGCCCAGCCAGCATGGATTTAGGAGGGGTAGGTCCAACCTACCTTGACCAACCTGATCTCCTTTTACGACCATGTGACTCACCTGGTGGATGAGAGGAAGGCTGTGGATGTGGTATACCTGGACTTCAGCAAGGCCTTTGACACTGTCTCCCACAGTAGACTCCTAGGGAAGCTGGCAGCCCGTGGCTTAGATAGGAGCACTCTGTGCTGGGTTAGGAATTGGCTAGATGGCCGAGCCCAAAGAGTGATGGTGAATGGTTTTTAATCCAGTTGGCGGCCGGTCACCAGTGGTGTCCCCCAGGGATCAGTATTGGGTCCCGTCCTGTTTAATATCTTTATTGATGATCTGGATGAGGGGATTGAGTCCATGATCAGCAAATTTGCAGATGATACCAAGCTGGGAGGAAGGGTTGATCTGCTAGAGGGTAGGATGGCCCTACAGAGGGACCCGGACAGATTGGAGAGCTGGGCTGATTCTAATGGGATGATGTTTATTAAGTCCAAATGTCAGGTACTTCATTTTGTACACAACAATCCCATGCAGAGCTACAGACTGGGGACAGAGTGGCTGGAGAGTAGTCAGGCAGAAAAGGACCTGGGAGTGCTGGTGGACAGGAAGCTCAACATGAGCCAGCAGTGTGCCCAGGTGGCCAAGAAGGCCAATGGCATCCTGGCCTGCATCAGGAATAGTGTAGTAAGCAGGACCAGAGAAGTTATCGTCCCCCTGTACTCGGCACTGGTCAGGCCTCACCTTGAATACTGTGTCCAGTTCTGGGCCCCCCAATTTGGGAAGGATGTCAGGATGCTGGAGTGTGTCCAGAGGAGGGCAACGAAGATGGTGAAGGGGCTGGAGCACAAGCCCTATGAGGAGCGACTGAGGGAGTTGGGGCTGTTTAGTCTGGAGAAGAGGAGGCTCAGGGGAGACCTCATTGCTCTCTACAACTACCTAAAAGGAGGTTGTAGTCAGGCAGGGATTGGTCTCTTCTCTTAGGTGACCAGTGGCAGAACCAGAGGGCATGGACTTAAGCTTCGTCAGGGAAAGTTTAGACTTGATATGAGGAAAAAATTCTTCACTGAAAGGGTGATTGGCCATTGGAATGTGCTGCCCAGGGAGGTAGTGGAGTCACCGACCCTGGAGGTGTTTAAAGGGAGACTGGATGAGGCACTGAGTGCCATGGTTTAGATGATGGTTGGTGTTAGTGTTGGTGTTAGTGTTAGGTTATAGGTTGGACTTGATGATCTCAGAGGTCCTTTCCAACCTTGTGATACTGTGATACTGTGATACTGTGATACAATTGCCCAGTTGTCTCAAAACAACATCCAAATTTGATCTTCATGAAACTGTACAAGTAAGTACAGCTCTCCTTAGTGACACTGTTAGTAAGAAAATGAATAGGTACCAGCCTAACCCACATAATTCTAGTGCTTTCTTTCTATTCAATCACTTTACAAATAGACTCCACTTCTCTGTGGACAGCTTGGAGACACCCTATGTTATGAAACAGTGTTTAGAAACTCAAATGCAACATTTCAATGTTCCCAACTTCCCAGTCTCAGCATAAAAGCATGACTTTTATTTAAAAGTCATGACAGAATGTTAATAAGTTTTTTAATGCTTCTAAATTCATACAAAATGAACGCTTTAAGTAAAGGTAGAACATTGATAGTGGAAAAAGAATTATAACTATATATTGAAGCTATGTATCAGGTGTAAGACACATAATCATTCTAGTATTGTTTATTCATAAGCCATGTGTCGTACCTGAGTTCTACTGTAACTGTTTGGAGATCTTGCATTGCAGAGATGAATTTGCGCATTGAAGTTGATAAAGAACTGTACATGTCTTGCAGTGATAGAAATTGAGTCATTAATACAATCTTATATGAAGCTACATAACAAAATATTTTATTTCCTAGTCATCATAGTAGCATTTATAGAGTAAAATATTTTTTTGGTGACTATTTTATTCTTGCTTTTGCCTGAAAATATACCCTATTACAGTATTTTGAATATAATTTTAGCACTATACAATTGAATTCTGAAGTCTGTTGAAAGTGTTAATGCGTCAGCTTAATTCAATAAACAAATTGCATATTAGTAATAATGACTATTAGGTGTATTGTAACGAGTGATGTACATTAATTCAAAATACTTTCATGCCAACTGTCAATATGTTCACCTCATTCTTCTTTTACTATATATGAACTGAGTACTTTTATAAGATTACCTTATTTTGTTTATAACACTCTTGTTTACAGTCATTAAACAAACTGTAAGACTATAAATTTTATCAAGATTTCTCCCAGGTTATAAACCTTGTACATCAAAAACTTAATCCACAAATGTTCTTCCGTACAACTGTTTATATACCTTAACTTATGCTCCATTTCATGCTTATTTCAAATTCAGTTTCACTTGTCATTTGTTCTATTCTTTATTTCCTTTACAGACGTTTGTTACTCTTAAAAAGTTTTTTTGTTTTGCACTCTTTTTTTTAATAATTTTCAAAAGACAGTCCAAGGTATGCCTATAATTCATCTTCCATCCACAGTAGGATTTATTTGAAAGAATTCTACCTTCATACCTTCAGTTAAGCATTCTTAGAATTGCTGAAAGTTACGTCCATAAAAAACCTGAGACTTCTTTTGCTCAAGTCTGTTTTATAACATAACTTGCAGTGTCATAAAAAAAAACATCTTTACATAGCTCAATAACATCTCTAAAATACTCTGCCTAACTAGAGAGGTGTGATGTGTCTTTTTACAGATGTATGCATTAGTTTCAACAGAAATTCTTCAGCATGGTTCAGCATGAAGTTTTTTTTTTCACAAGTTTTCCTTCTGATTGATTGCAATATTTTCATTGCTATGTTAGTTTTGTATGAGTGCAGATTTTTAAATGACAGATTTCTGATTTTTGCTGGTCCTGCATAACAAGTAGATTCCTTTGTAGATAATATATGTGATTTGTGAGTATTTTGTTAGTACATTTTAATGACCTAACATTTATGCAATGTTTATAATAATTTAGATTATTTATGTTAATTATACCATTAAAAAGTAATCTGCTGTAGAAAATAAATGGTGGCAAAAGGTTAGAAAGTAAATGAAGGAGGAAAGCAGCACAATTTTATCACTTCTGGTGCAGCAAGTGTAGCATGGCAGTTTTTACACATCCTTTTAATAGATACCATGCCATTGAAACTCTGTAAATATGTTCTTGGGCATGCCCACATTAAAGTCTGAACTCTGTTGACACACTCCTACTTGCACAATAAAGCTCATTTACAATATAACATATATGCAATAGTGATATTGTAGCAATTTAGTATTGCAGTTATAAAAGAAGCACCACTATAACAGAATACTTCTCCTGTTAGACCAGCTGATATCATGGGAAAACAGGAAAGATCTTACGTGCACAGACCTTTCCTCGACAATCTTCATGTTTGAGAATAACTGCTTCAATTCTCACTACAGTCAGTGTAGCTTTTCCAGATTCTTGAAAGAGCGTCACAACCCTCATATAATACACTTTTCAGAATATACTTTAATGCCTTTCATAGAAATAAACGACACAGTGCTGCTGGATTTTCTTAACTAACCCTGAGAACCATGCACAATCTTTGTCAACATACTAAAAATCCCACCTTGAAACAAAATTAAGTATACTTCTATTTCAGAATCTGGTACATAAACAGTCGCATTAAAAAGTGTTCTTGTTAAGGCATCTACTGTGATGCTACGCATATAGACAAGGCACACAGACAAATTCTCACTGTGTGTGCATAACGTGTGCACATGCACATGAAAGGAAAACAACTTCTTAGGTTAACACATAATTTTTGTGCAAGATTTGTTATACTGGTGCACTCTGTATTCTCTTTTAAACAGATGTATAGAAATGGCAAAATCACAGATGTGGGCTTTAAATTTCTCACCATCAATTTTCAATGAATTGTGCTACTCCACTATTTCATTTTTGCTCTGATAGAAACAAGCCATCATAATGTTAATGTGGAATCAGAATAGAGCTTTGTAAAATGAAACAAACTGCTTTCCGAAATTCAGAACTACCAAAAAAAGTAAAAGAAAAATCCTGTAGGTCATGTAAGTACTTCTTTTCTAGAAGTCTTTTCTAGAACAATGTGATTCAAAGAAAACCCTAATAAATGTGTTTGAATTTCAAAAAGATCTTTCACTTGTTGCTTGAACACTGATGTTCAAAGACATGCCATGTTTCTGAATATTCTTTCCAGCTTCTTGACTAGAATGGAAAAGGTAAAAGAAAATCTGCAGCTCAACTTATTAAACTAATGTATGAAATGTTCTAAGATCAGAATATATATTGAATTGTAAAAGGCTTTTAAGTATTTTCCTCCATTATGTTTCTCACCTGTATGTAGTCTTCACCGTGAGACAAGATAATTATGAAACAGATCCCCATCATCGTGAAAATGTTTAGTCAGCATGCAGATTTAAATCAAATGTTATAGTGCACATTTTATAATAAGCAGTACTACAAAATGCTTGGCAGATACATAAATACAGAATCTATACCCTCTACCACATATCTGCAAAAGTTGCTCATTTTCAGAAGAATAATATTCAATTTAGCTGGTGTTTCTGCACTTTTATTATCAACTTTGAACCCTGGACTGTTTCTCCATTCTGTTTTTTTGGAAAATGTATGATTTGTTTAGGCATAACTTTCCATGGTACAGATATTTTGGCCATTCTAGAAAAAAAACTTTAGAACATTAGCATTTTTTCACTGAAAAAAAAGTCATGGTATTTTAACAGCAGTTTTATAACCCTTCGAATCAAAACCCATAAGTTAAAAAGAAAGCACACACATGCCATTTGATTCTTAAAAAAAAAAAAAGACATGTAATTTACTTAAACAAATAATGTTAACAGCTGCCAGACAAATGGAAACTTTTGTGAGGTTAACTCAATCTCTGAGACACAAATATTTCTCTCATGTTCAAATTCATACCTCTGTTTTCTAATGTGCCTTTTTTGGTGACAGGTAAGCAGCAGTTCAGTTTACTTTCTCCACTGCTCTACACCAATGGAACCTCCAGGCAGAATATAGCAGAATCTTCCAAATTGAAACTGAGTTGGATGAAAAAGCTCAGGCCATAGATAGATTTTGTCATGTGGATATCTGGTTTGTTTTTTTTTTTTTTCTTTTCATGTTAACTGGCTATCAAAAATCCTCTATCGTTGGGGTTTTGACTTGGAGTTTTTTGGGTTTCTGAGTTTTGAGGTTTGCGGTTTTGAGTTGGAGTTTTGTGGATTTTTTAATATTTAACTTTGACAGCTGATTAACAAAAGATACATATATAATATGATAAAAATGACAAACCTGTGAGTAATCAGGAAATGAACAATGATGTATCTGTATGGTTTATAGTAGTAAAATCGAAACCTACATGAGTTGTAGCCAATGATCGAATACAGAAGATAATTGTTACTTAGATAATTTCCACATGCAGCCAAACGAGATGGGAAAGTTACTGTCTTAAGTAGCAGTGATTCTGAATCCTAAATAAGTAGTCCCTTCCCAACTAATCGCCTGCGAACATTTCTGCTGGAATACAGTAGTTTCTCTTGCACATATACAGAAATTATTTTTAACACATTTCATACAAGTGAGCTTTGGGAGATGATGTGTTTCCAGTGTACGAAGATGCATGGATAATGCAAGGTCCCTGTAATTCCTACCACTTGCACACAGAATGTTTTTTATAGTGCCTCCTAAGGGAAACAAACAAAACTTAAGAGGTATAGAGATATATTGTTTTTTCTCTGCACTGTACAAATTTGATGTCAAATACAACATGTCAAGGTTTTACATCTTAAAGTAGATTTTTTCTTGTTCTTGTCTCTAGCTAAAATACTTGGGGACAAGGACATAGTAGTCTCACTGAGATCACTGAGAGTGTCAAAACTGGCTCTACAAGAAGCATAGAGAGCATATATATGCAGGAGATAAGAGGTGAGCAGCAAATAGCGCATCAATTACGAAATAGGGTATCAATTTATAGCAGTCATTTATGTTTCAAGATTATAATCCCATGGAGAAGACTCAAATAGCAGAAATAAAAGTTTACTTCTACATAGAAAAATCAAGAACAAGCTGCTGTTATTAGACTTCTCAGAGGGAGAGAGGAAAAAATGCACCTCTTACAATTATTTTATTTTACTGACTAATTACCAAAAGCAGGCACAGTAGCCTCAAAATTGGAATTTAATATAACACAGGTGCAAGGCAGAAGAAATTCAAGCTCCATTTTTTTCTATTTGTTTATTCATTGTTACATTAACCTTCACAGACTTCCTCCAATAGATTCACTTTCACTACTGCCTCTAAACCACGGAAAGTTGCAAGCAAACTTCCATATCTTAATCTTTCACTGCAGCTGGCTTTAATACAGAGTAAAGAGAAAAATAGACTGTAGAGCAACTTTCAGCAGCACGTACCTTACAGCTGCATGCTAATGCAGTCTTCCTTCCTCCAGCACTCATTTTCTTTCCATAGAATCCTAATACAATCTATACATCCTTCCTGCCTAAGGCTAGCTTCCAGCTTATTTATCTGCAGAAAGCAGAGGGAAGTAGGTAGAAAAAAGATAGAAACTAAGACAAGGAGTATCACAACTTAGTAAATCACTGTTCTTAGTAAGACAAGAAAATAAACCTTAAGAAATCCTAAAATCTTAAAATAATTTCAAACCACAAAGCCCTCAGTGTGAGTCATCTGTATTTTCACTTTTTTTTTCCTGCCCTTAACACATCTATGGTTAATATTTAATTTTCTTGCAATTATTGTGCTTTGATCTATACTTGATGTCACTGTCAGTTACATGAAATATGAAAGACTGACCCAAAAGAGTAAGGCTGAATAGGTACTACTTTCTGCTTTGAAATTTATATTAAATCTCTGCTTTATGTTAGCCAAAGAACTTCAACCACATCCCACTTCACACTAAGTGTTGTTCCTACCTTTCACATCATTTAATAAATTTGGTCTAGAAACTCTTCTATAAGGGTTTCATGTCAGAATATGAGGTGTAGCTCAAGACGTATTATTCTAGAAGCAATTTATAGAGATGATTTCCTCTGAATTTGAATCCCAACATTTTTGTTTTTCAGGAATACCAAATACCAGCATCTTAATGAAATCTCTGTATGGAAAGTGAAAATGTATCTTTAAATACACTGGCCTGTTCTTGATACATTTCAACCATATCCTAAGATTTTTAATAACTTGCTGAAATATTACAGAATTAAAAAAAAAAAGACAAATCATGTCTGTGATCCATATAGATTTTTTTCTTTATATTTGAAACTTTCTGTCAGCTCAGGATGGCTTCAACATTGGAATACTAGAACCTCAAATATGGCAGAAAAGCCACACCGCACTTAAAATTAGTAGTCAAATAAGTCCAAATTATTTTACAGGAGGCATCTCTCTCAAAGCCATGAGCAACTCAGGTCCCTGACCAGATCTTTTTAGAAATCTCCCTGGCTTTAATAATTTTTCTATACACATACAATTCTTTTGAAGAGCCAAAATAAGAAGGTAATTGCTTTCAAATACAAAGGACAGTGAAATACAAGTCAGTGCAGTTGGGTGCTACTCACATACACTGTTAATACTTACAAAGGGAGCATCAGTAGGTTTGCACTAATGCCAATTAATTTTCTGGTGGAAGTTCTAATTTGACAGCACACTCTGCCTCAGTCATAAAACTTTTATTTTTCTAAAATGGAAGCCTGAAATGTGAATTGCCACTCTCTGTTGCAGAGTGTGTAGAACATATGTTAGTGAAGACTGCGTATAGCTCTAAGACTCACAGAAATTCTTGTAATTTATTTCCCTTGGTATGCTTTTATATGATAATATGTGCTGAAATAAGATAAATACTGATGACTCCATCCAGTACTAATGCCCTTTTACTATACTGTATGTTATACAGCATTATCTTTCAGACTTTAGTGCTCTTAAAAGCAAAAGGAAGCTGCTTTATGCCTCAATATCTTCCACCACAGTAATACTTAGAATTACAAGTGGTCGACAGTTCATATGCTAACTATGGTAACAAATCTAACTTTATATATAATAAACTTTTTTCATGGCATAAAGGGGAATAAACTGATAGAAAGTTGTTTTGATTCATTTCAAATATATTTCTGCACCACAGCAATGATTCAGATATTGAACTGTTACAACATTGCCTGTCAGTTGCATACAGAATGTGCAGAAACCTGAAAAAGCATGAGTACACAAAGAGACAAAGAATAAAAATCATAATGAAACAATACACTGCTTCGGTTGGTGGAAATTTTTGTTATGCTTGGACGTATCATATTTTATTTACAATGAGTTTACATATTTTTTGTGTTTCTGAACACACTTAGAAAGCACTTTTCAAGTACCAGTCTCTCCTTTTTATTGACCACAAAGTTACAAGGTTCATGTACCTGACAAATAAAGCCAAGGAGGCACATGCTTCTCTTCTGTCTTTCTGCAAAGAAGGTGAATGTTATCACCATATATCAATGTTCAGATTAACATTTAACACTTTCTTCTGGAAACGCTTATTAGTACACCATATGGGCTCTACAATTCAACTATGTTTTCTAAATATGTGCAGTTTAGGCCTATTCCTATGTACTCTTTCAAAATACATGCATTCTGAAAAACAAACTTAATTTTAAATATAAAAGTTTAAAAATATTGTTCTAGATTCCTTGAAACGTTTCTATTTTTCTCATACTTTTATCTCAATTTTTCTTGTTATCAGAAAGATTGGAGTTAATATAAATGGACCTAATATGTTGTTCTCATTGAAACTTTTGCTCAAAATTTATAGAAAGGGGTGGATTTCATTAGCCCTATTCCACTCGGAGTCAGTGGCCAGCAGGGCGAGGGAAGTGATCCCCTGTACTCGGCATTGGTGAGGCCACACCTTGAGTATTGTGTTCAGTTCTGGGCCCCTCAGCTCAAGAAGGGTGCTGGAGCGGGTCCAGAGAAGAGCGACGAAATTGGTGAAGGGACTTGAGCACAAGTCCTATGAAGAGAGGCTGAGGGAGCTGGAGTTGTTTAGCCTGGAGAAGAGGAGGCTCAGGGATGACCTCATTGCTCTCTACAACTATCTGAAAGGAGGTTGTAGACAAGTGGGGGTCGGACTCTTCTCCCAGGCAGCCAGCAACAGAACAAGAGGGCATGAGCTTAGACTCTGCCAGGGAAGGTTTAGGCTGGATATCAGGAAAAAGTTCTTCGCAGACCGAGTAATCAGGCATTGGAATGGCCTGCCTGGAGAGGTGGTGGATTCACCATCCCTGGAGGTTTTTAAAATAAGACTGGATGTGGCACTTAGTGCCGTGATCTAGTAATCATGAGGACGTTGGACAAAGGGCTGGACTTGATGATCTTGGAGGTCTCTTCCAACCCAGATGATTCTATGATTCTATGATTCTATGAGTCATTGGAGTTGGGTGTCAAATGTATGCAATCTGTTTTTTTCCAACATGATCGATGCTTCTGCTATTGATAATCATCAAGTGGCTGCACTCTATGTTGCTGTGTATGGTTCTGCATGCCCACTAGTACATATCTAACGAAGATGCATGTTTACAGTAATAAATATTTGCATTTCTACATAAGATTGTACAGAGAGAGTAACTATTATATAAATACATTCACAATCAGAGCACTGAAACATTTTTCTCCTTCTTTTCATGGTGAGAGAATTTCTTCCTCTTCACAGGTATTCATCTGAGCGCTTTGCCCTTGTGTGCTGCTTACTAAATTTCAACCTATGCTATCATTCAACAACTGTAAATTGCATGCCACCTGTTTCAGTGCTTTATTCTATTCACAATTCTATATTATGTAATTTACCCCAAAAAGTAATTTCAGATTCTCTGTGATGATGTACTTCTGGGAAAAAGAGTTAGTTGTAGAACAACAGTATTGTGAAACAAGAAGAAAGAAAAGGAAAGATAAAAAAAGGAAGAATAAAGCCTTCAGTCAACAGAAAAGTCAGGAAAAGATGTTCCACATGCGTAGTGAAATAAGAGAGGTGCTTCCCATGGGTTTTGTTTTATTAAAAAAATAAAAGAAACTCCAAGTTTTTCCTAGATATGAAAGCACACTTCCCCCACCTCAGTGAGTTTTTGAGAAAACTTTTAAATCTAATCACATAGTTTCTTATTCAATCTGCTTGTGCAAAGGGACACATAGAATTCGGCTCAATGCCTCCACCTTTTCCTCAGAAACTTTTAATTTCAATTGCTTATTCCCCCTTATTATCTCACCCAGATAATGTCTGAAGAATTTCAGAACTAGAGCAAAAAACAATGGGTTGGAGAGACTCCCTCAACATGTTCTCACTTGAGCAACTTAGAAGACAGAAATTTGTTTTATAAAGATGTTCCCTCTTTGCACAAAAGCTTTACTGCTTTGCTTTTAGAGTACACACTGAAAAGCAATACTGAAGGGAAAATACTTCCTCCATTATTAAAAAGCAGAGTTTAAACTCATTTTTTTCTGGAATTACTCAGGAGCTACCCTCAACTTCCTGATATTGGGCAACAAGTGAATAATGGATGTAAAGAGGAGGAGGTGTTTTCCTGGTTACCTGCTGACAAGGTGACTCTTTTTGAACCTTGATGCTCATGAAGGCTTTCTGCAAACTTCTTCCATACCATGGATGGTATCCCTTCATGGTGATTTTTGGAGTCCTTTGAGGTAGGGTGAGATGCAACGTAAAACAGACAGTGAAATGTGCTCTGTGGGAGGCCTTTATATAGAAAGAACTGAGGAAGAGAAGAAGCCCTTTCTTGCAAAACAAATGACAAATTTGATGCTCCTTCCATACAGGAGGATAACTGAGAGGTTCTAAGTAGATTTTGCTGAGCAAAACGCATACCAGAATGCAGCCTTTCGTTAAGAGATGTGAGACAGAGCTCATACATATGCAGCCACAGTATTTCTGAAAATGAAGTGACCAACACAATATAAAAGCCACTGGTTAATTCTCCCAGGAAAACAAGAGAAGTTTTGAAATTATGTTCATATGAAATTACGTTTTGTGTTAAAGTAATAAGTATAGCTGTGTAAGAAATTTGAACATAGAAAAAAGCATGAAATGAAGTGACCAACACAATATAAAAGGCTAACAGAGGATGCTCTATAGAACTCTCAGAAATAATGAATAAAACCCTCATAAATATGTTATTGCAAACAACTATGTGAACAAATGTGGAAAACACCTAAGGACATACTTTTTGTTCACGCAGAAATGGAAAAAAAAAAGGATAAATGAGTTAAGGAAAGTTTTAGGAAGGAACAGTTTCCCAGAGTATTAACAAGGAATCATTCCATTGTCTCTACTCAGTTTTTACTTCATCACTCTTTGAAATCCTGGAAATTCCAGTAAGCTATTATCTGACAGCCACATGTTGTTGGAATAGGTCAGGACATAAAATATCTATGCATTTTATGATCAGTAGCTCACATGATAACATATTCTTTTTCAAGTTTTTCTTATATATGGCCACTAGTATAGTAATGTAAGAGGTTTCTTCATATCTAGCATCTGAAGGATCTCTTTTTTACACTGTGAATATATGTTTATCAATGCAGACATCTTACTATACTTTGAAAAAAGAGGCAACAACCACTGAATAGTACCTTCCTATTTGTTTTGTCTGGCTGGAGATCTTTCATATCGACGTAGGAGTGTTTCTCAAAGGCTAACAGATTAGATCAGGTATTGACACTGAGTTTTGCAAAAACGTGATAAAGGATAAACCGTTAGCTGAATGAAGACATCGTTCTTAATCATTCAAAGATGATGGAAAAATGATGATTATTGCGATGACAGGTAACATACTTAACCTAAATGACTGAAATATTTGCAAACTCTTTCTAAATTATTCTCTTCATGTCCAAAGCAAATTGAGTGCTTTGATATATTGTTTATATATCTGCCTGCCTGCTATGGAAATCTAATTCTTTTTGCATACCCCTTCCTTCAAGTAATTACTTACAAAAAGATTTCAGAAATAATTCTCACAATAACAACCAGACTTGAAATTCACTGACTATAGTGGAAAACACAAAATACGTTCCATTTGTAAAAATGGGAGTGATGGCACTGTAAAAATTGGGAAGAAGGACCTATGAGACACAGATCATCTGGAAGATCAAAGATCTTAAAGCCATTTACCACCTTCATTCACTCCCACAAATTCAGCTTTGTGAATATCCATGAGGAGATTATCTTATTTTTCACAGACCCTTAACTCAATTTCTGTTTCTTGTTTTCTCTTTATTAAGATTAATGTTTGTTTAGTTAGCTCTACTTTCTGATTACACAAAACATGACATATAAATTGATTTTAATCTTGGCAGAATTTAGAAATGCAACTTTTCCTGAATATGACAGAAACAAACAAGCGCATAAATAAGTAAAAAAAAAAATAAGCCACATGTATATGCTAACTAGTTCAGGAGGAAGTGATAGCATCATACAGCTAGCAACAAGAAAAGAATTAGAGTAATAATCATCTCTTTTTAAAATGCTCTGAACCAAGCACTTTCTAAAGGAGCATCTGTGCTCCAATGTCATAAAAATTAATTAAAACACGGGAAAGGTATTTAAAAAAGTAAAAAGAGTAATCTCCAGAGTATTACAAAACACATGTTACTGCCTACAAGACAGAACTGTGAAAGTGCAAAATCCTCCTCAAAGAGGCAAAGAGGAATGTTTTCAAATTAAGTTGTCTTTTTATATCTAATTAAACACATATAATTTATTATTGCACAATTTCATGTTAGTGCTTTTTTGGTTAATTCTTGCATAAGACAAAATTGTGCAATACTACACAAACACCATAAAACACTTGAAACTGACATTTTTCTTATTTACAGCAGAGTAGGTATCATCTCTACTAAAATCATAAATTCATTAAATTTATAGCAATCAGCTTATGCATATTGTAAGTAAAAAACTGACCACTAGGAAGTAAGGAAAATAATACTTTCAATTTTCTTTATAAATGTCTTTAAAAAAATGTAATTGTCCAAAAGGTAATTACCTAGACTGATCTAGCACCAGCCGCAAGTATAAATGGGCAGTTCAAATAAAATATTATGAGAATCCGATATAGTTTACTTATTTTCTCTAAGCACTCTAAGTTAAAAATCTCAGATTATTCTAGAAAAAAATATGATGGTGTAATGAGAAATTATAGGTTTTCAAATAGTGATGGATCCAAAAAGTCTGGCTTAAGGTGAAAAGGTAGATTTGCTCTTTCAAAGTGTTGATGAGCTTCACTTCAGCAGCAAATTGAAAAGTTTTCAAGATCATTTAGGGACTTCATTTTCCCTCAGTTGCATTTTTATGAGAGGAGGGATTTCAATATGAAAAAATAAAATACTGTCAAAAAGAAAAATACTTCTCAATGATAGTTTTCACAATAAAATTAATCATTTTATAGTGAGAAATAAAAAAATGGAAAAAAAATGAAACAGCATTCATGTCCTTATGTTATTTTTACACAAGATGAAAACTCCTTGGAACTTCAAAGCAATGTCACACAAATCTATTACATTAGAGATGCAGTTATTGTATTGTTGACTTCTTAGATGTAGGATCCTTTCCTGAAAATTTTTTTCTGCTTTTGCTGAGTACTGAGACATTTTACCTTGACAAATTGAATGTCACATTTCATAGTTAAGATAGTTTCTACCTTTTAGGAAAATAATAGTATTGCCATTAACTGAAAAGAGAACACAAAATTCCTCATTACAGAAGCAAAGGAAGCACAAGAAACAAAACCTAGTGAACAAAGTAAAGTAAAGCAAAGGAATTAAAACAAAACCAAATCAGATAAGCTGAAACAGACCTATGGCCCAGTAAACTTTCCAGCAGAAATTAAGAGGTAGAATTAATATTCCTTGTTGCTAAAATCAAGGTGACTAATAACCATATTTCTCTCGGCACTGCCAGAGAAAACCCTAGGGCTTGAAAATAGTTCTCATATAAACCTTCAAAGGAAATGTTCCTTAAATAAACCTTCCTTTCCCTCTCCTTTGAATTAATCTTCTTTAAGTATTTTCTAAGCTTTTCTTAACTATACACATAAATTCTAACTACTTTTTTTTTTTACGTTCCTCACATTTGTTAAATTGAAGCTCTCAAAATCTCATCACTTCTCACCAACAATTCCATGGTTATAGAATTATTACAATATAATCTGTATTACTGGCAAAAATAATCCAAAATATTCTAACTTTCCCAATATGTCATAGTCAATGTACAAATTTCCTAAAACAGAGATTATTGTATCTACAATAAAGAGACACTTTGGTATCTGTTGTTCAGGTGTCTTATGTTAAGGAAGCACCTATAAAATAGATAAACCTTGTGTAGTTGGGTCTCCAAATGATTTTTCCAAGGGGCTCTAAATCCTTTAGAGGCTTCTAGGGAAATTACTGAGACACTGGGTAAAAGGGAAGGTCCTAGGACAAATATGTAATTAGGAGGTAAGGAAAAGACAGTGGGAAATCTATCTTTATTTGGGGTAGATGAAGGTCTTTGTCATTTCACTGTGTTAAGGCTTCTACTGTTCAAAATATTCATAAAGAGTATACAGAAAGGAATGAAAAGTGAAAGAAGAATTATAAAAGCAAAGGTTTATTATGGAGAGCTGGAAAAGTACTTACAAGACTGATTTTGTAGATGAAATTTTGAGAAGATAAAGCTACATACATGGGATAAAAAAGTTCTATCTTCACATAATTAACAATGGACTCTGAGATGGACTTATTCAGAAATGGACTCATTCAGAAATGAAATTATAATAACCTGAAATAAAGATGACCAGACCTGAAAAAAATCGGAAATAAGTCCTTAAGTTTTACAGATACAATATGTTTATTATCTGAGGGGTAGGAATTGCTCTGAAATTCCAACTACTTCACTTCCTTCAGGCTTTTAGAAACAGTCTGATATCAGGTTTAGAAAAATATATTTTCTGAAATTAATTCACACTAAATATAGACCAAAAGTTTTTTCTGAAAATTATCTTCAGGCTTTAAGTATCAGTTACCAATGTTGACTGACACTGATGCTAAAGACTACTTGATTAGATATTTAAATCCTAGGTTTAAGAAGAATTAAAGATATTAAATATCTTACGGGTTACAGATAATTTCTCTGAAGACAAAACACCTAACTTGAAAAATGTTTCTACAACACAATACCAACCTAATTATGAGCACAACATATTAAGGATGAAGTCACTATTTCTCACTGCATGCATTGAATATTTAGGAACCCAGCAAAACAGATTCTCTGAGTTTGTTTTCCTTTGTTTGCTCCTAGCTTTTTCTGTTTCTTGATTTCACACTAGTTTCTGTATGGCTAGCAGAAATAGTCCTTCCACAGAACGAAAATATTTCTGAATGGTGGAGCCACAGCTACTCCTTCACAGTTGATGTCCCATAAATTAGAGACCTGATATGATAGGAGCAATATTTTGCAAATGTGGAACGCAGAATGCCTCTTTTATGGAAATACATTATGAAAGCTAACTGCCACTAGTCAGTCCTGCTGTTATCTCTGAATATCAAGATTGTGAATGCCAAATCAAAGTCAGTCAACATATCTGAAAGAAAATGGACACAGAGGAGATGAATATTAAGGACTGAGATTCAGTTCTGAACCCAGGGAACAGTTGCATTACAGTCTTCTTTCATTTGCTATTAAGGTACAACCTTTCAGGCTTTTGCCTTGACTTACTTTTGACTGCTACTGAAAAAAATAGTATGTTTGAACAACAGTGATGCTACATCTTGCTTCACTGATACAAACTGTTCTGCATAACTTACATATCTCAGCCATTCATTCTCTTACTTGCAGAAATCAGTACATTGACTTGAACTTGGCTTACTTTAGCATCTTTAGAAAACAGGCTGACTGATGTCATTTCTTGGTAAGGCCTAAAATAATCCCTTTTTATATATATTTATTGTTCCAATAACATATAGCATTGACTAATGTAGAGGAATAATTAAATTAACACTAATCTAAGATACACATGAGAAATAAAAGATACTTAAAATGTAGATTTTGTGGAAATGGAAACTCTCCAGTATGAAAATAAATTCACAAAAAGAATGACATGAAACTAATACAAGACTAGACTTGGCATTAGAACTGATATCCTAACTTCAGAATCTACTCCAATTACCTAAATATAATTACTGATGAATCTGAGTTGGCAGCAGTTATTCCAATGACTAACAGGAGACTAGAGTTCACAAGTTGTTGAAGTTCATAAGTATTTTGAAATTATGACAGATTGCCTTGTCATAAGAAGATCTTGTAAAATCAGCTGTGTCCACAGAAGGTGTGCATAATAGAAGTGTCAATGCAGTCATCACACTCAAACTTTATTCATGATGCTCATAAAAACAAGAACAGATAAACAGATATGTTACTAGTTACACCTTTGTTTATTAATATTTGCACGAAGTGCAATAAAAGCATTTATCAATGAATCTTTAAACAGTTGCATAAGAACTCTCCATGTAACTGAAAAAGATTTATTTTTCTCTCTCCTGCAAAATAAATAGGTAGAGGTATTACTTTATGCATGGAAATCTATTAGAAAAGTTAACATTATGTGATGTCATACATGACAATGCACTCCACCTCTCTTGGTGAAGTGATCCTTAAAATCAGGATACTTACGTTTACAATATTGCTTTCAGATACCTAAAAAGTAGCAGAAATCAATGCAGCAGGATGAGTCCATGAGAGACTACAAACACTAAAGTTGACAAATTATGACGGATGATAAAGCCTTCAAACTCTATTCCATCCAGGAATACTGGCAAGTTAGTAAAGTCTACTAGCTATGAAATACAACCATTTCAATCACCTCAAAATAATTTTGGTATACTCAACATATTTTTTTTTCCAGGTCAGTGTTTACTAAACCCACAAAGCAATGTATTTTAAATACAAGCAATGCGAGAAACGGACTTTTCTTATTCATAAAAAATAAGTAATCTTTTGACTCTTAGTTATGATCACCAAACAGAACAACAGAGTTCTAGAAATATACATAAAGTTGGGGAAAAATATACTGCCCTCTTCAGGGTATGTAAATATTTTGTCAGAAAAATACTCTTTCCAAGGTTGAAATAAATTTAGTACTGCAGTACAGTCATAAAGGAAATTTCAGGTTGGTTTATGGATGATATCAGGACCTCCATATACAGTTTTTCTCCCTTGCATTGTCATGTCCAAAACTCAAGTTTCCAGTATATGCTTTCCTAAAGTAACATAAGTTTTTAACATGCAAGCAATGTTTTTTAAGAAATGGACAAAATATTTTTTTTTATTTTTCCATCAATAAATTATTTTTCTCCTCAGTCACGAAGCATCCACGCTTATGCTTAGTAACTATCTGGCAAAAATTAGAGACATATATGACTTCAGGAGTGAATTTCCTACATGCATGAATGCATACTTTGGGTTGTATGATAATTTCTCTGAAGCTGCATCACTTTTTTTTGAGGAATGAATCATCTGTATAGCTGTTTTTTTCTACATGAACATTTTTCAGATAACTAGATAAAGTAAAATTCTCAAAAACATACAAATAATCCTCTGAAATAAACCACACAAAGTCCATTATGCTGAACACCCAGTCACATAATCTTTCCTGCTGTTAGAAGGCAGCCCATTTAAGACACAATAAACATAAAATGATGCCTTTAAATGTTTAGGTTATGTGAGACAAAAAGGGGTGAGGAAGGCCAAGACATGTCTGGCAAGGAATGCAAAGAATAGTAATAAGGGCTTCTATGTCAGCCACTAAAGAAAGGTCAAAGAAAGTGAACTCCCATGATGAACATGACTAGAAAACTGATGGCAATGGAGGAGAAGTCTGAGGCACCCAATAACATTTTTGTACCTGTCTTCACTGACAGCTTCTCTTCCCACAATTCCAGAGGGAATAGACTGCAAGACAGGGACTGGGGAAGCAAAAAATCTTGCAACTATAAGAGAAGATTGTTTGTTACCATCTGAGGAACCTGAACATAGGTAAGTCTATAGGATCTGATGAGATGCATCCCAAAGTTCTGAGGGAATTGGCTAAGGTAGCTGCCAAACCACTCCACAATATTTGAAGAGTCATGGTAGTCAGGGGAAGTCCATGGTGACTGGAAAAAGGGAAATATTGTATGCGTTTGTGAAAAGGGTAGGAACTACAAAACTGTTAGCCTTACCTCTGTGCCTGGGAAGATCATGAAACAGATCCTTCTGGAAGCTATGCTAAGGCACAGGATGGCTTCACCAAGTGCAAGTCATGCCTGACCCACCAAGTAGCCTTCTATGGTGGAGCGACTACATCAGTGGACAAGAGAAGAGCTATGGATGTCATCTATCTGGACTTCTGTCAGGCCTTTGACCCAGTCCCCACAACATCCTTTTCTTTAAATTGGAGAGATATGGATTTGATGGGTGGACTGTTCACTGCATCAGAAAGTAGTGTTTAATATCTTCATCATTGACATAGCAGGATTAAGTGCACCCTCAGCAAGTAGATTGCTGAATTGGACACACCTGAGGGATGGGATACCATCCAGAGGGACCTAGACAAGCTGGAGAAGTGGGCACATGCGAACATGATGAGGTTCTATGAGGCCAAGTGCAAGATCGTGCAACAGGTTTGGGGCAACCCTGAGTATCAGTAGAGGCTAGGGGGTAAAGAGATTGAGAGCAGCCCTGCAGAGAAGGATTTGGGCATACTGGTGCATGAAAATTTGGACATAAGCCAGCAACATGTGCTCATAGTCTAGAAAGCCAACCATATCCTGGGCTGTGTCAAAAGAACTATGAAGAGTGGGTCAAGGGAGGTGATTCTACCCCTCTTCTCCACTCTGGTGAGACCCTACCTAGAGTGCTGCATCCAGGTCCAGAATCCTGAGTACAAGAGAAACATGGACCTGTTGACATGGGTCCAGAGGAGGGCCACAAAAATGATTAGAGGAATGGAAAACCTCTCATATGAAGAAAGGTTGCGAGAGTTGTGAAGAGAAGGTTCTGGGGAGGTCCTGTTGCAGCCTTCCAGTACCTAACAGGGGTTAATAGGAAAGGTGGGGACAGGCATTTTATCAGGGCCTGTTGCAAGAGGACAAAGGCTAGTGTTTTAAACTAAAGGACAGTAGATTTAGACAAGATAAAATACTAGATAAATATATACATAAATGTAAGGAAGAATTTTTTTACGGTGAGGGTGGTGAAACACTAGCACAGGTTGCCCAGGGAGGTGGCAGTTGTCCCATTCCTGGAAGTATTTGTGGTCATGTTGGTGGAGGCTCTGAGCAATCTGACCTAGTTAAACACATCCCTGCTTATTGAAAGAGGATTTGATGACATGAGCTTTAAAGGTCCATTCTAACTCAAACCATTTTATGATTCTAGGATTCTAAAAGAAAGTAGCCTGTCTGCCAACTTTAGTACTAACTAGGAAATCTTGTTCGACTGCCCTTGACAGGTTTTATCTGATAAACAAAATGAGAGCTAAGATTCATAAGAACTCATACACAAAGAGCTTGTGCAGTTTTTTTCTTTGTCTGTTTTGTGGGTGAGAAGCACAGAATTTGTAAGCACTTAAATGTCTGCACATAGCTGTGAAGAAACTGAGCCATCCAGGATCTCTTCAGGAGCTATCAATCTGTTCCAACTAACTACTTTCAATAATGCTCTTTTTAAGTTAAAGCCCAGTATTATTAAATGGTCAATATTACGAATGTTAAAATAATCAGTCATATTAAATTTTTCAAAATATTATCTGCTGCTCTGCAAACTGAAGAAAAAAACCAAGACCAGTAAGTGTAACACCAGTGGAAGAAGATACAGATGAGTATGCTGCAAGGAAACCATGTAATGCTAATGCCTCAGAAAGACCAGATTGGAGCTTCCAAAAGTGTAACTATTATTTGACATCAATGATGTCCTCCCCTTGGCAACAATGCAGGCCAAGAAAGGTTGATTCATCATCCTGGCTGAACAAAGTGTGAAGACTTTGGCCACTGTGAATACCTCCTCTAATCATTTAATTAAAAATAACAGTAATGAACACTGTTCCTCAGCCAGAAAACCACCTTCTTAATTGATTTCTTAATAATATCTTCAGATGAAATTATTTTTATTTTATTTGCATGTTTCATTTTATCTAATTTCCTGAAAATAATAGATTTGCTTTTAATTTTATAATTACTTGCTAATTCTGTTCGCTCCGTTTAGTACAATATATTCAGAACCGATTTATTTAGTTTTCATGAGGTGACAATAGATTAAATAGGGATAACGGTAATTTGAAACCTTTGGCTCTGCTAACAGGTTAAAACTTGCATCATTAAAAGGGTTACTTTTTATGCCAGTGAATGGAAGACCTATAATTATATTCAAATCATTTGACCTTAGCTATTTCACTTCCCTAACAGGAGGGTCTCCTTAAAAAAGAAACTGTAATGATTGGCAATTTTTACAATTGAAATCTATTTGTGAAAATAAACTAGGTAATTCACATATGCATGACATCATCTACTTCCATTATATTTTGTACATTTTGTACTGTTCGTTCATAGTGAGCAGCCTGTTCTGAAAATCAGATCACCGGGCTGCTCTCCAAGCATTTCTTGGGAAGTTTAAGGAACACCTAATGCAATTAAACATGTGGAAGATTTTGATCCTAGGAGAGAATTCATTATCTGATTTTCTTACTGCACATAATTATCTTGTCATATAGATTATAACAAGTCCACAATAAGCCCCACTCACCTAATGTTCTTTTTCACTAGCATTTTGTACATATTCATATCCTGTTCTGAAGTATTGACTTAAAGAATTTTTAGGAAGACAATCCATCAGATACTTGTATTAGTTGAAATTTTGATAGAGTTTGGATTTGGAAGTTATTTTTGTTCATTTGGATTAATGAAGTAACATAGAACCCTAAAACATGCTTCCTTTAGTTAAAATTCTTATTTTCATTACCCTGCTAAACCTTTTTGTAGACATATTGTAGAGAAGAGTTATTGACAGATAAGTTTATAATCTAGGTAGACTTGATAGAAAGAATCTTTACTGAAGAGTTTTACTCAATTATGCTCATCCACTCTTCATCATCCTTCTGTATAAAACAATTTAAATCAACAGTCCTCCTGGTTAGAGAAATTATTACCTTCGTTGCATTCTACAAATGCAAGAGGACTTGATACAAAGAGAGCTACAGCCTACAGACTGACAGGAATGTCAAGTAAATGATGTGCCAAGCTGATTAAATAAATCCTTCTTCAAAGAGAACCAGTTATACAAAAAAAAAAAAAAAAAAAAAAAGGTGACAGATGTATGTTTTCTGCTGGGATTTATACAACCATCTGGCCTAACAATTTGCAGATGGAAGTTTCACATTAAGTTCTCACACTGAGATTCTAAGGTATGTGAAAGAGCAATGTTTTACTTTTTTCAAGGGTCTGTGGGATAGATGAAGTGCTCTCAGTACTTACACTTGTTGCTGACTAAGGAAGTTTGATTTTTTATGTAGTATGAGATCTATTACATTGCCACGTATTCCCTTAATAAATTCGTTCCATTAAAAGCTGCTGCATGATTAATGAAAATAGCGTCTTCAAAGACATTTGCAAGAAGTCAGAATTCCACAGCTCATAGCAAACTTCAATGAGACAATTCAGCCATAAAATTGTTTTCAGTCTTGTTTTTGAGTTTGGTAGCTATAATTAACTTTATGCCATAAGGCAATCTCTCAAACTTGGGATTTTTTTACTATTTCAGAACAATTGTTAACAATTACTATTGTAAACAGTGCAAGGACAAATATACCAGGACTAAGGACACTGAAAATCAAAGTTATGGGTGACAGAAACACAAAGGGATAGAGATAACACCAAGATAAACCGGCAAAAATAATGCATAGGTATATTAATAAAAGACAATACAAAACTCTCGGAAGCACTCTAAACTCAAATACTTCAAAAAAGTAATTATAGCAGAATAATTGTGTGCACATGTGCAAATAGTGAGTGATATTATGGAAATCTCTGAGAAACTCAGAGTAAAATATTATTAACTGTATATAACCCTTATTACAACTTGACATCAGGGATGAACACCAGGGATGGACAGAATGTTTCCAAAATGGGTTCTATGATTTCCACCCAAGTGAGTTTGCACATACACGTTAATTTCAGATGAGGTTTTAGATCTTGTAGTTTCACAATTATTAAAGCTCATATTCCGGATCTGATTGTTGTGATATGGAAAAAAAAGAGAAACAATATCTAGTCTCACATAGAGACAAGAGACATAAATAAAAATCATGCATCACCTTTCTGCTTATTCCTACTTTCATGTAATCCCATATAGCCCTTTTGAATTTATTTCAATATAAACGTAAACATCTCCTTCCACCAGCTGCCTAGCACAAAAGCTTCTTCTTTGGCAAAAAATCAGTGTTTTCTATTTTATAATTACATCATTGTCCAGACTCTCTCTGGAAGGCTTTTCTCATGTACCTTTCTTCAGATAATTCTAGTTTCTGTCACGAGAATTTCCTGCTGGGACAACCTGAGGACATCTTTCAAGTTTATACTTTTATCAAAGTGATAGTTTTCATGTTTGAAACCGTCTCAAAAAAATCTAGATCTTTATAACCTTCTTGCTATGCTCAGAAACCAAACCTGCTCTTTATATAGCAGTGAATGGTTACAGATTTGCAAAACTGTGTGCAATAAATGCAGTGAAATCAGGTACACAGCAGCTTGGATACAGCTAGGATCAAGGAGGATTATTGAAAAATGGTACTGAACTAACTCAGGCTCCCAAGCTATATATAGGTGACATGGGTATTTTATTTTTTCAGTATAATCTGGGCAAGCCCACAGCCCACAAGTACCTTAGAGAACCTCTCCTTACTTACGAATTATGAGTCTTCTTCCAAAAAACTTCAACTCCTAGGAACAGCTCTACCGGTGTGGGATAACAGAAATCTTCCTGCAGGGAGAACTGGATAGGCTGGAAGAGTGGGCTAACAAGAACATTATGGTGTTCAGCAAGGACAAGCGTAAGGTATTGCACCTGGGAAAACATAATCCACAATCGCAGGTAAAGCTGGGACCTATCCAGCTGGGAAAGAGCTCTGTGGGAAGGGACCTGGGGGTTTTTGTGGACAACAAGTTCAATGTGAGTGAACAGTGTGCTGCTGCATCAAAGAAAGCCAATAGGATGCTGGGCTGCATCAACAAGGGCATCACCAGTTGAGACAAAAAAGTAGTTTTCCCATTCTACTCAGAGCTTCTCAGACCACACCTGGAATCCTGTGTTCCATTTCAGTCTCCGCTATGCAAAAAAGACATGGACAATCTGAAGAGGATCCAAGAAGGACTCCTGGGAAGATTCTGATTGGACACAAAAGGAAAATTTTTCAAAATGTGAACAATCAACCAATCTCCGCAGAGAAGTGGTGGATTTCTCCAACATCGGACAAGATTAACCTGGGCAGGATGCTGGGCCATCTTCTCTAGACTGTGCTTTTGCCAAGAAAGTTTGGTCCAGATAATCGTTGAGGTCCCTTCCAACCAGGTATACTATGATTCTATGAAATCAGAAGCACGATTACCTATTTGAGTTTTCTGCACCCTCTGCCTGACCCTAGTTGTGACAGGCTGTTCAAAACAGTGACTCCCTTTTAATGGAAACGGGAATTTACAGAGATATGGAAATCTTTGGCAGTATCACAACTCTTCTGGCTGCAGAAGAGGACTACAGGTGGTGATGACCAGTACAGTATGCATTTCTCTAATTCCGACCTCACTTCCAACCTAATGAGCCATGGAAGGCTCACATTTTTTTTCATTCGCTATGGTTTGAGGAGGAACATGTGCTTCACCACAAAATCTTCTCCTCATATATTCCAACTGCAAAATTTAAGGTACAAAATGCTAGATAGTTCCCTTTGACTTTCAGCTTATGCTTGAGCTTCAGAACTATTTCCTTCCTTCTTGTTCTTTCTGTAGAACACTATTTGGGGCACAGTTCCCTGTGAACCCTTGCAATTGGTACTAAGCATTTACTATGTCAATCAGTATGTTTACAGAGTAGCTTCATATTGAAGGTAACAACTCAAAACCAGCTTGACTAATTTTCTTCTTACTTAGCAGATAAACACAATTGGGAGTTATCCCACAAAAAAAATAATTACTAGATAGCTACACATTATTAAAATATTGAGAATACAACCTAGGTCACATTGTTTCCAAATCTGTGGTCTTGAGGTAGGAGAAAAGTAATTTGCAGTCCTAAAGCATCTTCTGCAGATATTATATTCTCTCTAAACTGCCACCAGAGGACAAATAACTCGTTTAATGTTGTACACACTACAATCATCACAGTTGCAAACAGCAATAATTATTAACTCCAGTAAGAGATAAGCAGTATTCTTCAATTAAAGTCTAAAGAAATTCAACTAGGTGGATAGTTTGAAGCTGTCAAAAGGAAGTAAACACTGAAAGTAAGTTCAAATCAGAATGTTTACTTTAGTGAGAAACTTCCTCACTTTCCCTATTAGCAATTTTTTTTGTTTCTTTTTTCCCACAGCCTGTTTGTCTTTTACGATATTGCTAGAAGTAACATAAATGTTCAAGACGAGTCTTTTCAAAGGGGCACTTGACCAAATAAACTTGACCAAGTATTTTAAAACTAAAATTACTTATTCAAATCTTAGTTCACCCTATTTTTTTAAGTATCTTGCCACAATATGTAATCTTAGTATGGGAAAATACACTAGATGAAAATTATAGCATTTTAGAAACAAACTTAGTTTTGTATTGTAGTTCTTCGTAGCAATAGTATTGTAGTTCTTCGTAGCAATAGTATTGTAGTTCTTCGTAGCACTTTTGCCAATTTTTTAGATTGATCTTAAGGGTTGCTGTAACTGATGTTCCTGAGGACGGTTTTCTTTTTAAGAGGGCATCAGGCTGGACTTAACTGAATATTGTCACCATTGTCACAGAGCACATGAAACAAAGACAGCAGGAGGTCATGATTAGCCCAGGATTTTAATAAAAAACCTATTTAGCAAGCAATACATACATAAAAAAATAAAACAAATTAATTATAAATATTGCCTGAGTATTAAACATTGTGTTGAAAACTGATAATGAGGCAAAATTAACACCAGATGGAGAATGCAAATATGGGAAAAGGTGTTCATGGAATCATAGAATGGTTTGGAAGACACCTTAAAGACCATCCAGTTCCAAACTCCCTACCATGAGCAGGAACATTGTCCACCAGATCAGGTTGCTCAAAGCCTCATCCAGGAATGGGGCATCCACAACTTCTCTGGGCAACCTGTTCCAGTGCCTCATCATCCTCACAGAAAAAAATTTCTTCCCACTATCTCATCCAAATCGCCCCTCTTTCAACTTAAAACCTTTACCCATTGTCTTCTCAGTGCAGCCCTTGATAAAAAGTCCCTCCTCAGCTTTTCTGCAGGCCCTCTTTAAGTACTGGAAGGCTGCTATAAAATCTCCTTGGAGCCTTCTCCTCTCTAAGCTAAACAAGCCCATTTTTTGTTTTCATGTTAAATATTTTTAATACCTTTACTTGCTCAATTTAGTTCTCAGATTTTATGTTTTTACACAGTTGTTTTGGATATGATTTAGCCCTACCTTATATGGAAACAAGTTTTAAAACTCCGTGTATCACACCTTATATATGGACACAGATTAAAGTTCATTACTTTAACAGTTTGGGGTTTTAATGGTTAAAACTTAGCATGCAGAAATCTAGAATTAAAGTAAGTAATTAGCAATTTGCTAAAAGCACAGCTACTTTCACTATGTATATTAAAGTGTGCCATAACTTCTCCCTATTAGCATTTTGCTTTATATTTTTGAAACTAAGACTTTACTTGAAGAAGGAAGAGACCAAAGTTTTCAGTTATTATTTATTTCTTAAAAAAGGCTTTCAAAAGTAGTTTCTTCACACATTCTTGGTGATAGCAGTGTGACAGCAGCATACAGCATCTTTCAAGGTCTTTCAGATTAAAAATTTTTTGTGACAGTGACAGTATATTCTCACTACAGATCACTGTTCAGATTTAATAAGATTAACTCAAAATAGGTAAATAATAGCAAAGTATAAGAGGTCATGAACCTTCTCTCTCTTTCCTCAGGATCCAATAAATTCTCCTTAACTTTAGGTTAAAATTATCCTTTTATTTTTCCTTTCTCCTCTATGTCATATTTTATGGTGTAGTAAGAAGGCATGAGAAGATGGAAGTATAAACTCTCATTTAAACTGGAATCTACTACTGAATCTTAGTATTTTTTTATAAGGTATTGTTATTATACCCTGTTTGCCCCTGTTCCAGAAATTTTAAAGACTGAGTCTGATTGGATCAGCAGGAAAATGTCCAGTACTTGGGCCATTAAGTAAGACACTAAAATAATCACTTATATTGAGCTCTATTATTCCCTCCCAGCAGCCAGAACGCTAGTCCTCGTCCCTATGATTGTCCTCAGTCCAATTTAATCAGTAGCTGAAGTAAAAGTAATTATTCCCTCACACAGTCATAATGAATCTACCAGGATACTTGGAAACAAAGAGGCTGATATTTTCTTAACATTTTGGGTGTGCAGCTTTTACCGTGAGGAATTTCTGAATTTGAAGAAGTAAAAAGAGACATTTAACATTAGGAAGCAGCATGGAAACATGCAGAGGACCATAACTGCTGCTAATGGCCACTGTGTCTGGGAATAGCTGAGGAATTCTGGTTTTTATGTTTTAAAGAAAGAAAATCAGAAAACCCTAAATATAGTTAATGGACCGATTAAGGAATTCTGAAAAATTCTGCCATGTAGAAAAGAAGACAGAGAATTTCAAATATTATTCAAGACCTGGAGATTAAACTACAGAAAGCTAAGCTGTTTTGTTTGATGATTTTTGGCAAGAGGTAATTTAATTATTCAATATAGATTTACTAAATATTAGATATTTTCCTTTTGAAGTCATGAGATGAAAAAGATTCATAAATGTCACCAATTAAAGTCCCAGTTTACTCTTACGTTAAGACTACCTCCCAGTGCTACACTGCCCTGTCCTGCTCTCCCTTTATGCTTAGGTTGGTTCACGATTGAAGAGTAAACCTCAACAATACTTTTAATCCACACTTAGCTAACTCTGACAATTCAGACCGGCAATTGAGTATAAGGAGTTTGAATTGTTTATAATTTTCCCCAATTTGTCTCTCAATCTAATGGTAAAATTTCTCATACACAGTCATAATGGAATAATGAAAATTTATTAGACACTATTAAATCTGACTTACAAACTATAAGTACTGTTAAATTAACACTCCTCAGACAAAACTACAGTATCATAAACTTGATTACTTGTCTGCATGCTTGAGATATAAAAACTCAGTTACAGAAAGACACATCAGAACTGGTCCCACTCTTGTACCAGTAGTTATATCTTTGACCAACAGTAAAAGCCACAATTTAGTGCTCAGAGATGTGCAAGGTAGTCTACATAAATACATGTAAATTATGGAAGAAACTCAGAACTTGACTGATATTTTTTAAAAATTTTAATTTTTTCTAAATTGCTTGAATTTAAAATATTTTAAGGGTTACAATTTCATGGATAATAACGCTCTGTAAATACAAGACTACTGCACTGCTTCATGAATGAATACATTTTTCATGTCATAACATAATAATAATTTGGTTAACATATACTTTAAAAACACATAGTTTTAATGGGGAATATTTTCATTTCGTAGTATTAAATGTATTGCTTGAGCAAGAGTAGTCAGTTGTCACCAAAACCAAGCAGTGTATCTTTCTTAAAAAAAGAGGAGGAAGGGAAGGAGAAAGAGCTAAGACCCCCTAATTTCTTTAAACTTTCATGTACTCTTTAAAAGCATACTAAATTGCTATACACAACTTACTTGTTGTTAGTGCCTGTGCCCTTCAAATTCTTCAGCTGAATGGGAAAAAGCTGTATTATAAAGGAGCATTTTTTTAACAAACAAAAAAATTAAGGCACAATAAGTTTAGCTTACCTTCAGCAACTATGATTCACTTCATACAGCACTGAAAACATTTCAGCTTGACCCTGGCCTCCCAAAGGCACTGTTCTGTACGTTCCCTTAAGTCCTTCATCTTAATGAAAAGCTCTCAAAACTTCAATTTTAGTGTCATTATGAAATCAGTCTTTCATACGCTTTGTAAACTTCTAAGCATGAAATCATTTGTGTCAAAGCCCCACAGTCTTGTTGAGAGCATACTTTTAGGAGCAAAGTTATTTGCTGTTTCAAGGACTTCCACAGGTACAAAGAGAAAACAAAATCAACATTAGACAGCCTGGCTCATAAAAAAAGGAACCTGTACTGTTTGCAAGACTTGACAAATTTAGGATATCACACTTTGAAGTTAAACCTTTTTGCTTATAAATGATTATACATCAAAAAAAAAAAAGACTCATATTTCTCATGGTATAACTTTTTGTGAGATTAAGAACAGTCTTCAACACACAAGTAAACTCCAGTTTATCTACTCATTGTAATGTTTTTATATTTCTGCTCAAAAACCTGAGAAATTTATAAACAGCATATTTACCCCCCACCCCCCACCATCAACCTTCTCCTCCCTTTTAGTGGAGTGGTTTGACTTCTAAAAGAAATTTCAGTTTCAGGTCTTCCAAGGTGTCTAGAGGACGGATGATAGGTTTGCTTATTTGTTTTGACAGGAACGGGAAGTTTGTCTTGGCTTGTGTACTTATAAAAGTGTCACCTTCCACAAATATTATTAGCAGTCTATACAATGAGTGAATGAGTGGCTTAGCAGACTGATCTCTCTCACCTGAAATTTCATGGAAAGTCTGCTGGATGTGAATAAAGCTTTAGTAAATCCACATTGCTAATCAACAGCAATATGTTTTGTACAAATATCCCAGCAAAGCAATTCTCACAAATGTACTCCTAGGAACAATTTACACAACAGCCTTGTTAATCAACCATTTCAGAATTACATGGAACTTCATAAAATAATATTCCACCTTTTTTCTATTTGACGAGTTTTCTGTACCAGTGAAGTGTTCTTCATTTTTGTAGCAAGCTGAGTTCAAAACTTGATTTTATCTCCTTTTCCTGATAGAGCAAGCTATTTTCAGCTGCTTTTTTTTCCGAGATAGAGGTCTTCAATATTTAGTACAGCGAAATTCAACTATAAACTTGGATTGCATTTCAATAATTATTTTTTTACACAGTTAAAACACTTTTCTTTCATCACTAAAAAGAGACACTTCAAAGCTTATACTAAAAATGACATTAAGGAGAGATGGAGAAAGAAACTGGATAGTCAAGGAGAGACTGGAGAATTAAATACAACACCAGTGCATAAAATAATGCATATTAATTTGTTGTTAACTGAAAAATCTGTTATTGTCTCTTGAAGAAATAAATTAATAACATTACTCCTCTATTTAATTTATTCAATTTAAAAGAATTTATAAGATTGTTGATGGTTATGTGAGTATTTTGAAGGAGAAAAACCAAAAGAGATCAGCAAATTAAATAGAAAACCTAGAGAGTCACAGAAAGGAATAAAAGGGATTATTCAAAGCAAGAAAAAAAATTTAAGTGGAACACTTAAATAAAGAAAGCAAATAAAATGAGTAAATGTCAGACAGATAGAAAAATAACAAAAGTTTAGGAAGCTGAGGAAAGAGAGAGGAGAAAGGATTCACTGAGAATTAAACAAACATTTTTTTTTTCTGCTGCTTAACAAAAAAAAATCCCAACAAAACTCATGGGAAGAAAAAAGGATTTTGTGTGACACATTTTAAAGGAAGTTTTCATCAGTACAGTTGTAAAATAAAAGTTGCTTTCAAACAACGGTGAACAGGATTAATCAGCATTTTCTGAAACTTAACAGCAGCTGTTGCAAATGTAGGAATAATTCCCATCATAATATGTAATATTCATAATATATAACATTGTGCCTCTATAGACAGCATGTAAGTTACTTGCAACGATTGCAAAAATGTGCAAAAAGAGATACTATGTTACCCAGGAATGATAGAAAAGAAAATAAATAACATTATAATTGTTTTGACACTCATTCTTCACACAAAATCTGAGACAGGCATGCTTGCCCTCCATTACTATAGACTATATTAAGCAGAACTCAAAACAGGTTTTAAGCGAAGTTAACACAGAACATGTAAACAGTAAATATAGAAACACCTAAGCATCAATATTTAGAGAGAGTCAGATTTAAATGTTTTTTAAAACAAATTATTATTAATATACTATGTTTCTGGGACTAGACCATGGTGACAACATAAAAAAGAAAAGCCTTTTTAAACCAGTGCCAGCTCCCTTTTTTATTCTGTCAGCAGAGAATCTTTCTTTACGTGTATGTCACGAAAATGCTTTGATTTGTTACACTACATTACTAGTAGTATTCACCATGGCAGGAGGACAATTATATACTTCAGGGGAAGGTTTAACATGCTCTAAAGGCAAGCGTAACCTGATAGTGCTGTACATAGCTCTGCAACTTTACCTCAACTAACCTTTCACAGATCGTCTATGTGATGGGAGAATGATGGAGGGGTGGGGAATGGGGGTGAGATGCAGATCTCTATGTACAGAGCAAAGCTGGGTTTCTGTTGTCATCTCTGGGATTGGAATTACAGCAACCTCATAGCCACAGACCCGTGAACAGTAGTCTGTAGAGAAGATTTAGACAAGACAGCTGAGAAAGCAACTAGGAAAATATTAAAGCCATCTTAGATCCTGCTTACAGATTTAACCTCTCAAAAAGCTTAAAACCTGTCAACCACCAAGCTCAGCACTGCTAGACCTATAAGGCTGGGTACCTCAGCTGAAGCTAGCTTGAGCTGAAGTAATATCTTTGAGTAAATGTAAACATTCTTTTAGATCCTAAAATTAGAAATCTTCCCGCATTGTATGTAACATAAATCCTGTTGATATTTTTTTAATTCTTTACGTAAGATTTAATTCACTGGAGTAGAATTAATTCAGCAGAAAAAAGCAATGCTTGTCACCCCCTTTTATTGACTAGCATGATTGCTATTTTCATCCTCATTATGACCAGAAGTCAGTTTAAAAGAAGTCATTTATTATTTGTTTAGAAAGCATTGTTATACTTCCCTACATATTTTTTTAAAAACAATCCCTGATTTCTTATGCTAAACACTTGTAAACAATATTTTGTGCATTTGCTTGCTTGAGTTTCTGAATAGCTGAAGACACATTTAATTAAAGAACAAACTGAATGTTCAGTGCCTTCAAGCTAAAATGCAGCAACAGTATGGGACCACTTTAGCCTTTCATGCTAAAATTACATAGAGTATAATACTCATAATTTTCTGGGTTTTGACAGAGAAACTAAAGAGCAGAATTTCACACACAAAAAATAAAAACCACAAAAACAAACTGAAGCAAAAATATCCCTATAGGAATAGTGCAGACATTGTCAAGCTTTGTTCAGATTTTCCTGTGTTAGGAAAATTTCTAGGAGAAAATAAATGTTCAGTCTACATTCTGCAAGGAGACCTTGTTGATAAATATTTTTTTTGAGAATATTATTTATGATTTCTTGTTCATGTTATAAAACCATGGATTATGGATCTTCTGTAAATTGGTACATCATGAGACCACACAAAGAATCAATACAGAAAATGACTGGGAATTGATAACAATATGTTTCTTGTCTTTGCTTGGTATCTGATACTGCAACTAAAACCAAAAAAATACCTCCCAACAACAACAGCAAAAACTCCAAATGTACCTGTCCCCTCAAAAAAAAAAATCTGAACAGTTGCAGCTCATTGTAGATCACTAAAAGCGAAAACCAGGAGTTTTGATGATGGTATAAAAGTATCATTTTAGCAGTAAGCAGAGTAAAACAAATTCTTACTGTGGAAAAATTTCTGCAATTGCTCTGCCAAACCTCTGGATGACATAAAGAATGGATGATTCAACATAGTTATTAATATCACTTACTTGTCTGTCCTGTGTTCCTGCAAAAACAATTTCACAGTTCAAGCAATTTCTCACTTTTAGACAAAAAGTTTAAATTTTGTGTGACAAAACCAGCTCTTCTACACCCCCTCAAAGAACAGCAAGCCTCAAAAGAACAAGGGAACCTCAAAACTTCCTATTGACAGATAGAGAATTAAGCTGTGGTATGAAAATCCAGTAGAATACTCATAGGGATGCTGAAGTCTTTTTAATCTTGTGAAATTAATTCAGATTTGGTTACTGATGATAAGCAGTTGTCAGCATTATTATTTAATGATTTTCCTGAATGTAGCAGTATTGCATACAGCACTAAAAGCTCGATATAACATAATAAACAACAATTTTCATATCAGCTAAGGTTATGAAGTTGAAGTTTCTGCACAACAAATATCCAGAAGAAGTTTTTTATTGTTTTTTTGAGAAGGCAGTGCATTTGCTATGGAGCAAATATAGACTGATAAGCTTTTCACCATAGCAGGTCTCCGTACGGCTGAAACTGATGAAATTGTCTTCAAGAAACACAGAAAATTACTTCTGAAGATGAGACATCTGGATTTACAGAAATGAAGCTGTTCTTAAATACTTTTACAATCCCTAAGAAATAAAAGAAGTGATAAGCACATGAAATCCGTCAAACAAGTGTTCTGTCTCCCGGTTCCTTTTGCAAGGACTATGGTCATGCATTACAATGTAGAAATTTAATGAAAAGGACTAGCTTTTTTTTGGAGAAGGTGATATACAGAATGTATGAAAAACATTTGTGAGCATTACAAAAAATGCAGAAATGGAGAAAATAAAAATGTCTAAAAACCTCAGTGGTCCTGTGATACCCCCAGCTCTCTGACATACAAAAAGAATACAAGAAAGTCTGTATAAGTCAACCTGAAGATCCATCTCGCCAGAGCTTTTTTCTCCAATTATGGGTAATAGATCTTGTCTGGAACAAAGGAAATGTAGAGTCTTAGTACTACAGAATATGATTCCAAGATCTTCTAATTTGCAGCTCCAGGACTTTCTGACACAGAGATTTATATTTCATACACCGAGTTGGTTTCTCTACCACGGAGAGATAAAATTGCTGTGTGATGCCTGAAAAATTTTCAGCAGCCATTAATCCTTTTGCAAGAAGTCCTACAGCTTAACTGCAGCCTGGCCTATTTAGATTGTACTTAGATAGGAGCCATTCCAAATTCAGTCATCTTTCAGTAACCACTCATTTTTCTGAAATTTTTCACAGTTATCGTCATTACCCTAAATTACTTCACATCTTCAACAAATTTTGTCACCTTACTATCCACTCCTTTACAGACCATTTACAGGCTGAGATGCTTAATACTTTCTTTGCCTCAGTCAGGCCGGTTATCTCCAGGGTACTCAGCTGCCCAAGTTGGAAGATGGGGATGGAAAGCAGGATAACACCCCCATAATTCAGAAGGAATTAGTCAACAGTTTACTACATCATCTGGATACTCACAAGTCTATGGGACCACATAAGATCCATGCAAGACTTTTGAGGGAGCTGGTAGAGAAGATTGCCAAGTCACTCTCCATTATTTATCACAAGTTATGGTCAACATGGGAGGTCCCAGATGACTGGAGTTTTGCCAATGTGATGACCATCTACAAGAAGGGCTAGAAAGAGGATCTGGGGAACTACAGGTCTGTCAGCCTGACAGAAATACCAGGAAAGATTGTGGAGTGGTTCATCTTGAATATACTCACCAGCAAGTGCAGGTCAGCCAGAGGATCAGGTCTGGCCTGCATAAGTTTGTGAAAGGAAGGTCTTGCTTAATCAACTTGATCTCCTTTTATGACCAGGTGACCCACCTAGTGCATGAGGAAAAGGCTGTGGATGTTATCCACCTGGATTTCAGTAAAGATTTTGACCTTGTCTCCCACAGCATTCTTCTGGAGAAACCGGAGGCCCATGGACTAGACAAGTGTACTGTTCACTGAGTAGAAAATTGGTTGAATGGCTGAGCCCAGAGAGTTGTGGTGAATGGAGATAAATCCAGTTGGCGTCCAGTCACAAGTTGCGTTCCCCAGGGCTCCGTGTTAGGGACAGTCTTGTTTATCACAATTATCAATGATCTGGATGAGGGGATTGAGCGTTCCCTCTGTAAGTTTGCAGATGACAGCAAATTGGGCAGAACTGTTGATCTGCTTGAGGGCAGGAAGGTTCTATAGAGGGACCTGGACAGGCTGGGTCAACGGGCTAAGGCCAACAGTGTGAGATTCAATAGGCCCAAGTTCTGGGTTTTGCACTTTGGTTGCAATAATCCCATGCAAAGCTACAGGCTTGGGGAAGTGTGGCTGGAAAGATAACTGGAAAAAAAACACCTGGGATGCTGGTCGACAGCCAGATGAAAATGAGCTAACAGTGTGCTCAGGTGGCCAAGAAAATATTCTTGTTCTCTGCCCTTTCCCTTTTTTTCTTTTTTTTTTTTTTAAATCATGTCACTTTTTTCCTGTTTAATTCATTTACCTGAACTTTGAAGAGGAAACCTTGTTTAATATTTTCTGACATCAAAGCAGCCTATACTGAATTATCATACATACATATTACAAACATCAAAATACCTTTCTCACACATGTCTGTATATCATGGAAAGTCATTATTAAGCTATTTGAAATGAAGAAGTTCAGGAGCAAAGCATATGTGGTGATTGAGCCTACTCAGTTTCTTTTAAGATAAAAATAGTTTATAGGCTGAAGTGAAATGAAAATCTTTTTACACTTTACTACTATTTGTTAGTAACTACACTAAGCTTTAATCTTCTTAAGGACTGAATTTTCTGACAACTAACAACTAATTTTGTACCAAATGGATCAGTGGATTCAGTCCTTGATTATTCTGATCATTTTACATTTTCTATATTGACAGCAGAATTATAATTAGTAAAGTATAATGAAAACTTAAATTGAAGTATTGAGCATCATAAGCAAGCAAATTCTTAACAATCCTATTTTTTTCATATGAACACTTTAAAATCTTTCATATTTGTGGAATATGGATCATGTTAGGAGAAAGTCTATGCCTATATCTTCTTTTTCAGGTACTATAATTTCTGTATCAACATTACTGAGGTGAAAAGTCTGCTTAGTTCAAGTACACAGGCCCTAGTCACATGACTTTTTAAGAAGTGATTAAAAAGAAGTTTTGAAATTTAACCTGTCTTTAGCAGACTTTCAGATATAGAAATAATTCTACTCATAATAGAACAGTTTAAAGACAAGTCTTAGTAAAATATTAATTAATATATTAGTAGAACAGTTTATCAACTGGCAACAATATATTCATTTCAGTGGTGGGAAAAACTATGATATCTTAACAACACAATTACCAAATAAAGCATGTAAATGCTCACAGGATTAATATTTTTCCTGAATTAAATTATATTTTCCCTAGCATTTATTTTTATAATATGTTGACAGGAGATGGGCACTTTAGGTATAAGATTGCCATATACTTTAAACACACTCATATCTTCCCATTTGTGATACTAAGTTCTCCCTTAGAGTTTACAAAGGAACTTGCTGCTTTTCATAACTGGAATGTCAGTCCACAAATAAAACCAGACAAAACCAAAATACATGTTACTAAATGCTTTCTATTTTTTCATGAATACCATTTCAGAGTAAAATTCAATGTTAAAATAGTCCAAATCCAGTGCTAAAGAAAACGTCACTTGCAAAGGTTTCTCAAAAATCTGAAGGGATTTGGGAAAGAGAAGGACTAGACTGACTTCATCAACTGACAAAGCAAAGCAGTATTTGTGTCATTCATCTCCATTCTCACTGATATGCTAATCCCTATGCTTTATGTACATGCTGTAATTGCAATAATGATTGCTTACCTGTACATGACTGTCTACATGCTTCCTAAGTAATATTTGTGTTCTCTCTAACTTCTAAAAAAGTGGAAAATACTGTCACTTGCGTTGTGACCAATAAATACAAGCAAGGATGCAGAATTAAAGAAAAGAATAAAGATTTCTTTACATGATTGCCATCTCTCAGCACACCCAGACACACTTGTCTAAAAACTGATTACCTTTGCTATGGATGAAATTGAAATTTCCAGTGCCGATCATGAGCTAATGTAAGTTTTAACAGTAATGTTGACTTCAAAAGGTATGACAGAAAAATTTACAGTGGCCTACTGAAGGTATTGGAGTGAACAAATGACCAAGCCTTGCTGAAATAAGAAAGAGGAAAACGATAGAAATAACTCATTTTGTGGGTGTGTGTTTCCAGTCAAATTGCCACCACAATATCTAGTATATTAAACATCAGCTGAGCCCTGCCTCCTCAAAATCACATAACGGGTCACAGTAAATTTGGAGGAATAATTGGGTGCTGACAGTGCTATTCGGCTTTTTCAGACTCTTGAAGCTGACAGAACAGAAATTAGACTCTCAAAACACAGCTTGTTGCAAATTACACAAGACAGGGAATATCTGCAATTATTGAAGCAAAGAAAACTTTGAGTTATCTTCTCTACATTTGATCTGGATGCTCTTAATGCATTTGTTATATATATCAAGAAGGATGGTTGATTGCCTCATGATCCTAAAGCAATTTTATTTCAATTTTCAAGTCAAATTTGTCCTTTAAACAGATAACCTCTAACTTCTTGCTCTGTCACTGTTTGAAATCTGATAATTTCTATTCTTCCAAAATTACCATGCTTTAAAATATTCATATCCCATGATAATTATTCCATTTCAGAAATTTCTAACTGTCCCTCGTTGTCTAAGAAGAAATTAGGATAAAATTTGTACCCATGTGTTAAATGGAGTAAAACTTTTAATCATTTAATAAAATGCATCCTAAGTGGTTAAAATATGAAAATTACCATAATCCTGAATAAGTAAGCCCTAAGTTCTTCTGAATATATATCCTATACAACAACAGTACTGTAAATGTTTGATGATAGCTGGGAAGCCCCTTTATGGATTTGTGGTATCAGTGGTGGTAAAAATGATCATGCGTTATCATGGCAAACATAGCTTGGTAGAATTATAACAAGAGCAAATGTGAAAAATGTGTATGTACGTATAAAGACTATCTCAAATATCTCTGATGTAGTCACAAGTTTACTTATACCAAAGGTCAGGACAAATTTACCTACCAGTAACAGATAAGAAAACCCAATATACAGAATACAGAAACTATTGTTAACTGGAAAAATATGAAGCCAAATCAGCTAGTTGGCCTTACTCTGGGCTGTGTACTGGACTAGATGACCTCCAGAGGTTCCTTCACATTTAAAGTATCATAGATTTCCGTGAAAAAGGGGCCATTTTCCAAACTAGTCAGCATGACACATACTTACCAGCCTGAGGGAGCCAATGGTCAAGATATGCCCCTTACCTGAATGTCACACTCCCTCCTTACATTGAAACATATGGTCCTCAGTCAGATGCTATGCACTGTTTTTCCTGATATTTGGGTATGGAGTATAGAAGAGAAAACCAGTAATCAAGACAAAGCAAGCATTTATCTCTGCAATAGATAGAAATCATTTTTAGAAAAAGGCACAGGTTGGAATAAGTCCTAATTTATACATTTTTTGTGTGCTTGAGGATTTCCTGTATGTAAGATTCTTTCTCAAAATTTAATGCGTTTTAAGGTTTGCTTCTTCCTTTTTCACGACATTTATTTTGGCAAATAACAGGTCAGTTTAGCCACATTATTAAGGAAAAACTTAGCATAGGCCTTATTGAGTTTTTGATTACAATTTTTAATGTCAGGTTCAAAATGGCTTGCATTCATAATTACCTTTCGCTGTGTAAAAAGATCCAGTCCAATAAAGAAAAATTGAAAAGCCATTCAATCCAGTGAATTGTTAAATCACTTTTTATCCCTGAGAAAATAAAACAGCTTTATTTTAAAGACCACATTTTATAGCAAGTGATGGATTTTTAAGTACTGTGCACTATATTCTTCAATATTCGTGGTATAATGAGCTGTCATTTGCTAATGCTTTTACATTTTATTGCTGTGTGACATCTTGAAGAGATCACCACATATGGTGAAGGAGAACAATGAAAGAATCAAGATGTAGAATCACATAGCCAAAATATTTGCACTTTTTAGATGTCTTAATTTAGCCGTTAGTGTGCAACTAAATGATATGCAGCTGTTTCATCACCTCTCCCCATCCAGGGAGGAGAATTGGAAAAGAAATGGAAAAATTGTGCGTTGAGATAAAACCAGTTTTAATAAAACAATAAAGGAAGAGCAAATAACAATAAGAGTAACAACAAGAACAACAAGAAAAATAATAATTGTAATAGCATACAAAATGATAGTCAGCCTGTTCCAAGTAGTGATTGCAGGATGCACACTCCAAGCATAGAATGCCAAAGAGTGGACACAGTGAGCGCGAGAGTCAGTGCAGAGATCACAGCCAATGCAGATATCACACGACACGGAACACAAAACAAAGGTCACTGGAAACTGAACACCAAGAGCAAGAACACAGAGAGCAAGGGGCCATCCTCGCCAAACTTCCCACTTATAAGCAGAACATGACTTTCACAATATGGAATACTTCCTTTGACCACTTTGGACCAGCCATCCTAGCTCTGCTCCTCCCAGCTTTATATACTTACTTATTCATAAAATTTGGAAAACTGAAAGAAGTCCTTGATTTCCTAGCAACAATCAAAACTTCAGTGCATTTTTTAGCATTCTTTCATACTAAAATCTAGAAAAACAGCAGCTGCTGGGAAGAAAATTAACTCCATCCAAGCTGAGCTAAAATGTTGCCTAGCAACAACTGAAACAACATTGGTGATCAACATTATTTTCCCAGTAAATCCAAAACTCAGTGATCGCTCAGATGGAAATTAACTCTATCCCATCCCAAACCAGGTCATTCTGTTTTTCCATCCACTTGATGTGTTAAAGACAATGACTATCATTAACACAGAGAAAGCATGAAGTGAACAGGGCATTGACCATTTGCACAGTCAACCAGATAAAGTGTGTGTAGAGTGTCCAAGATTGTTGAGGCCAAGTGATCTCCTTATTAAAATAAACTGTTCTATGGTCATCCTGAAAATGTGGTGGCAATTCAAATTAATTCAAATAATTAATGGAAGTAATTAGAATCTGCATTATAAAAAGGTGATCAGATTCTATTATAAATGCAGGTCATGTTTCAGATTTCAAGTAACACTACCAGGAGCAATGGAATAAAGTTAGTTAATTTTCAAAAACAGTCTGAGAAATTAAATACAAAATCATTTATTAAGCAAATCATTCTGACTATATTATAAATCCGTGATTAGTTCCACTAAATAGACTTGGAAATTTACAAGATTCAAAAAACTAATGATCAATGTATTGAGTTTCTTGTTAATTAGATATTGTTTTGGAAACTAACCCACCACGATAGGAGTTGTTTTCTAATTTAAACTAAAATTGTCAAGCCATTTACCATAACGTGTAACTGTTATTTAGCCAGGCCAAATTCTGAGATACTGAACCGCTACAGTTCCCAGAGCTTTCAATGGCAGATTGTGGCACACTGTGTATTTCACTATATAGGTGCAAATAGGTTATATATTCTTGTGTTCAACAATAGAAAACAGTGCCAGAGCATTATGGGGCTGATATGATCTTATTTTGTAAACAGTTATTTAGAAGTACTAACTTTAAAAAAAAAAAAATAGAAGTGTTGCAATCAAAGTTAAATTTTACCCCTAAACATTAGCAATAATTTTTTTTAATAACAAAAAAAATTCACAGTTTACCTTAATAATATGGTAAATCTTAATAAACAGCACAAGATAACAGCTTAAAATAAATCACAGTTTGAGGTAAATTAAGACTGAAAGTAAAAAAGAAGAAATGGCAAACTATAAATGCAGAATAAAGGGGTGTGTGCAGCACAACTTAAAGACTAATGATTTTTTTTTATATGGATATAACTTTGTTCTTCTATAAAAAAACCTGCTTCCTTTCATCTTTGATGTTTTGTGATACGACAGAGCAAAAGAAAAAATTTGAGTGGATAAGCAAAGTCCTTCTACAAAGAAATTCAGTGAAAGAATTCCAGGCACTGTGACATTTACACAGAAAATGGGTAACTGTTGCTGAATACAGCATGTCTTTCTGCATTTATAAAGATAATATGAGAAATCAAGCATGCACAATTTCTTTGTCTCCAGTATTCACAAGTAGTGTGTTAACAGAGTCAGTAATACATTAACAGTGTCATGTAATGAAAGGGACAGCTTTTTATTCATTTTTTTAATGCGTATTCTAATTTCTTTTTTTTTTCTTATTGCATATATATTATGCAGCCCATGAACATGACATTATGTCAATTTGATCTTACCTTTGTTTTGGTCCAGGCAATCACAAACTGGTCTGCAGCCTACACTATGAAACATAGCAAAACAGAACAGGAGAAAAAAATCCAAATACGACAGAACTAAAGTCATTGTCCAGTCTTAGGTCTTCTGCTTTATTTTCAAGTTATCTTCATTTTACAGTTTATGATTATTATAGCACTATAATAAAAAACCCTGCATATATTATGCCCATATTAGTACATGAGCAGAACATGAGAAGAATGATGCTTTATTCCTTCTTTGCAAAGACAAGAGAGCTCTGGTTCCTTGTCAGATTATAGGAATCACATATCTACATCAGTCACAGACACAGAAATCTTCCTTCTCTGAAACTTTAAAACAAAATCTACTTCCTGCTTTAACTTGTCCAAAATTCAAGCAAAGGATCTTTCTGAACCCATTCTGATGCACGATGGCAAGAGGAAAGAGTATGGATGATATTCATAGTACCGAAAACAAAAAGGTGAAAGACAGTCCTCATCAAATGTACTGAAGACTCATAGTTTATCTAAGGGCCAATGACTGATTCTGATTTTCTAAAAATAAAGTTCCAGAAAAACAAATGAGGAAGTAGAAAGATAAAGTCGACATGGCTGGCTTCAGCTGGGATTAACAGTTTACAGACTGGAAACTTTTTAAACCTTTTGTCTTTTATAGTAGACCAAGCTAACTATGTTGTTAAAAAAACTCATTTGCAATAAGAAGTTTTTAAGCAGAGCAAGATGAATAACTAGATTGAACATGGAATAAATGACTGTAGTGGAAAAGAGGAGACAGGAAGGAGACTGTGCCTGTCACTTACTTCACGATTTGTCCTCATAGCTACAAGATCCCTTTTTTCCAGCAAACAAAGTATAAATTACTTCATGAACTGTAACACTTATTGTCATTTAAATGCTAATATTAAGAAGTAAATGTATACAGAAATAAGTGCACATGTTCACATCCATGATGATGAATAGAAAGCAACTCTAAACCTACTTTTTCAGTCCTAGTTGTGTTGGACAGAATGAAGCCATAATAACTCATAGTCCTGAAAAATTAAAATCTTGTCTGTAATTCTCAGAAGAGAGAAAGAATGACTGAAGCAGAATCTGTGCTGTTAACCTCCTTCCCTGTCATAAGTATTGTAAATGTTGAAACATTTGCATTTAAATTTACGAGTAGTTTAGGGATTTTTATCTATTGCCATTTTATCTCCATGCAATGGATGCTTATTTGAGGCTAAATGGACTTATAACAAAATGTGTTATTACATTATCTTCCCTAAATCAGAAATTTTAAAAGCATAGCGAACAGGTAATTAATCATAAGAAAGAAAGTTTTCAAAACTCAAGGCAATTCAGACTAGGTTCAGTGCAAAACACTGCATTGCATTGTAGAAAAAAAGGTAAAAAAAATGAATAATTCTTTCAGCTGTATTAACTATTAGCAAAATAGTTTTGAGAAGATACGGGCACTATATGACTCTGTCACCTGTAAACAAAAATTATTTGAATAGATATCTTTGTAAGGGTTTCACAAAATCATATATTGGAAAATATACTGTACATTCAAATAATTGTTCTCTTGCTGCCATCTTCAACACATCTTGAAAGATTCATCCAAACAAATTGAAGTTATGTTTACTGACTGCATGTGCAGTTAACCATCATATCTAAGTGCCTGTCTGCTAAACATGCCTCTACAAATAAGGTGCTTTACTGAATATGATTCTAGATTACACAAATGCGATTTTTTTAAATTACCTTAAATTACTCTTGGTTTTCCCTCGTGAGGGAAATCTCAGTAATGGTTGTTCTTAAAATATAGATTTTCATGCCTCATCAACAGTGAAATTCTTTTAAATGAATCATTTTAACCTGAATTTCCTGGTATTTGTTTTCAGAAACAGTATGGAAATCTTGTGCAGTATTTTAAACTCAAGGTGTTAATGTACCTACTCACCCTATTTTCACGTTGATACTTTCTCTGCCAATATGTAATAGGCATTATCTAGTATTCACATTTAATTGACTTAGGAATCTGTAGTAAAATATTTGCAAAGTTAATGGCTGCATTGGATTTATGTATTTTAATTGCATGTTTCATAAGACTGTGAACAAAAAGGGAACACTTACTACACAAACATTCAGATGGCCTGTAAAGACTGTTACTCCCTGGAAACTAATAACTATTTATAATTCTTCCCCCATAAGAGCTATCTTATAAAAGAATTACTGTTAATTATGTGTCATGGACAAAAGACACTAATTTTGTGCCAGAGCAGTTTCATAATGTCAATATATCATCATGTGTAATGAGATTTTTCTCTAAAGTCCTAAGCAGCAATACTTTCAGGGGATGTTTTAGAGAATTAATCTGAACTACATAAAATATTTGCAAAATCTTATACTGACTATTAAAAGGGAAAAGCAGAGACTAAAATACAAATGAATTTATCTTTGGCATCTTTCTCTTGTTTTCTCTTGTCTCTTGCTAGCTAGTATCTTTGGGAAACCATACTTTAACTAGGAAAATACTAGAACTTGAAATGAGCACTAAATTAGGGACAGTTTGGCATTTATAACCTGGTGACTGCTTGCCTTTTTTTCCACACCTTTATCAATTTAAAATCTCACAAGTACAACCTAACTGAAAACATTTATAACATCACTTGGAATAACCATTTCCACTGGCAAATACTGTAAAGAATTGCCATTATTTTTATATATATAGCATAAATAAAGTTTTATAATCTGATAAAAATCGTGCACTGCTAAATACTCCTTGCCATTCTTTGCAAAGATGCATAAAGCAAATGAATTCTTATTTACAATATTAATTATTCAGTGTCATAAAAAAGCGTGTCTGGCTCACACTGATAGTCACATTTCAATGTGAACTCCTTTCCTTTTTTGATTCATCACTTCTAAGTCAATCTATGTTGGGGATATTTTACTTTTTTCTTCAGTTACTGAAGCAATATGGAGAGGTACCATAGACACAGAAATGAAGCAGCTGCTAAAATGACAAAAAAATGTGCATAATAACCAAAAAAATACAATCTGCTATAGAAGGAAATAAAAGCTGCTTTTTTGCACACTAGTTGGTTGATTAATGATACAGCTAAAGAAAATTAAAAACCACAATACATAACCAGTAACAAGGAAACCATGAAGTGAGTTGAAGGACAAGCAGATGGTGTCTTCTATCATATTGTTTCGAATCTAAGAAGCTATACTTCTGATTCTAATGATGCCAGTGTTATGTATATTATAGTTACCTTAAATTGAGTTAAAGGAGCTCAAAACGTAGGTGCAAGTTATTAGGGTGGAAATATAAGCTTAGACAACTTGGGATGATGAAAAATAATTTTTGTGTGTGTGAAAAAAAACTTTAAATGACATAATATTGCATGGGGGTCAGAGATGGTTAAATCTAAACTGCTGTCTGTTAAAAACTATCCAGCCAGAAGAAGTTTTTATAGCTGTTGAAGATGATGAATGAACATGCAAAGAATAAGAATATTCAGTTTCAGATCTGGGCTTCATTTTATGAAATGTTAAATAGCACAGTAGCATATATAACAAAAATATAAACAGAATATTAGGTATGCTTTTGGTGCTTGTCCTGAACAGGTCTACTGAATGAATTTAAGTGTGGTTTCATGACATTGTATTCCACCTCATCTACATAACAGAAGGCTGTACTGTACATTCTTCTGATCCAACTCACATATTGATTAAACTTGCTAACTCTGTCATCAGAATATTTTTGCTTGTTATGTGGACATCACTAACAAAAATACTAAGCGTGATTATATAAGCATACTCCTATTACCTTAAAATACTTTTACACAGACTCTATAAAAGTTTGTTTCAAAAGATGCAAAACACAGAGATATGAAATACCATTTGTCTTTGAACTGGTTTGAGCTAGCTTTCCCAAGCTCTTGAACCACTCGATCTGCCTCTCTCCCAAACCTTACCCCCTTTCAAGGAAAAAAAATCTATGGAAGAAATCGAAATCACACTATTTATATATATATATTTCTATATTTTTCTAAATACAAAGAACTACACCGCAAGAATATGCAAAGGAGGAAGGGAAGAGGGGAAGGGAAATGGAAAAAAAGGACAAACAGGATCTGTATAACACTCGGCATACAACTATAACACCCAGTAACTAACAAAGTAAAGAATTAATGAAATCTTACCACGCCACCTCCCCTGTGGAGAGCCAGACAACCAAATCTGACCTGTTAAAATATTTTCTGCAGATCGGCAGCAGACAGGACCAACACAGGGACCTTCTGCTCCTCCGCCTTGCCGGAAAAAGAAGAGAGCGCACTCTCTTATGTACCCCCTATTTATATGTCGGGTTATGTTAAAGGAAGATATGGAATACTTCCATGGATCAAAAGTTAATCCATTACAGTCTTCCACATGCATCTTTAGTTGGTTTCAAGAGAAGTCATAAAGCTCACTTTATCTTACATATACTTTATATGTTATCATTATGGTGCCAAGTTTCAGCAGTTAATTACGCAGTTAATGCATTAAAGCATTAAAGTAATGAATGAAAAGTTTACAGTGAGAAAGCAGTACTTAAATAAACTGACAAAAAATATATTTAATAAATTCCGATTTGTGAAGATACTCACAAAACCCACCCTTGGAAAAATAGTTAGGAGTTAGGTGGTATCCATGTGGGTAATGGGTGAGTGTCAGTGTTATAGTGTACAAATTAAACACCCAAACCAGTCTAGAGAGCATGCACTAATGTTGGTAATACTGGAGATGAAGATAACCATCAGCTGGATTAAGCAACAACTAGGAAAAGTTTTTAAAACAAAGGAGTCAGCCTGAAAAGAAGCATAAAGGAAGCACCAGTATTTGCAGTGAAGGAGGAAATAGCACAAGCCAAAGCTTGGTTTGATACAGTTAGGGAATTGCAGGTCACCCAACATGATCCTGTGAAACTGCAGCACCGTATTTCCAATGAGAGTGGTGGACAAACAGGGGAACCCACCACTCCTGCAAAGGGGGTGGATGGGGTACTCACAACATGCGCTGATGGAGGGGCGAGGTTGATGCATTTGTATATCTTGGATAGACAAGTATGAATAAAACCTTTGGGAATTACATATAAAAGAGTGCCTAGAAACCCCTAGTTTTGTTTTAAAGTATTTTGTAAGTAGTTTTGCAGATTAACTGAATTTAAAAACGTGACTTCCCTAATGTTTTAAGTACTTAGGGAGACTGTGATCTCTGGTATGCACAATCATTCAGATATTCTCTAGGAAATATTATATTTCCAAGAGGAAATGAAAGGGCAAGACGGAGGCTGATACTCAACATGCTTCTGAAAGTGTGAATAGGCCACACAAAACCCAGAAAAAATTTCTGTACTACAATCCATCATACTTGAGCTCTTTCCCCCTCACATGGAAACACTCAGCATCCTCTTTTTGTCCTTCCAACCCTACCAGTTTCCAGTTCTCACCTTACAAATGGCTTTCTTGCTACACCCAACAGTCTGCTGGTTCCTACTGTCATTTTCCAGTTGCCCCTTCTATTACCATGGCACAGAGAATCTCTGGGATCACAGAGGTTTAGTGGGATAGCTCACAGAGATATAGTGCTGCAGAGGGCCTGAAAAGATCAGACACTCTGTTGGATTTCATGCTTACAAAGCAGGAAGCATGATTCAAGGGTGTGAAGGTTTGGAGCAACCTCGGCCTCACTTCATGAAAGTGTGGCATTCAAGGTCCTGAGAGGAGAGAACAAGACAAACAGCAGAATCAGAGCCTTGAACTTCTGAAGAGCAGATTTCGGCCTGCCCAGGATTCTGTTTGGAAGAGTCACATGGGATGCATAGGGAAGAGGAGTTCAGGACAGTTAGTTCTTTAAGGCACCAGTGAGGAAGTCCAGAGTAATGAAATGGAAGAAGAGGAGACTAGGAGACTAGACTAATCCAAAACCACACAAGTCCACAGCTGATGAGGCTTCTTCCTGATGTTTTTACAAGGTCACATGATTTTATCTTTGAAAGCTCATGATCAGAAGATATTCCTGAGGAGAAGAAAAAAATCCAGTGTCATTCCTATATTCAAGAAAAACAAGAAGGAATACCAAGGGAACAAGAGATCATTCAACCTCATCTTGAACCCGGGAAAGGAAGGAGTAAATAACCGTGGAAGCTGTTTCGAGACATATTGACAAGAAGGTGATTAGGAATATTCAACATGGAAAATGGAAATATTGCACCTGACCAACCTGACAGCCTTCTACAATTAAATCACTAGATAAACAGGTGAGGGTAGAGAAACTTTTGCCATGTATCTTGACTTTAACAAGGTTTTCAGTACTATCTATCTTAACATCCTCATTGACAAACTAAATGGTCATTGACGTGGACTCAATACTAGCTGAACTGCTGGCCTCAAAGTGTTATGGTCAAAGGCAGGAAGTGCATCTGGAGGTCAGTCACTGGTTATGCACTCTGCAAGTCAAAATTGGCTTCAGTACAGTTTAACCTCTTTATTAGTGACCAGGATTATAGGATGGACTCAGCAAGTTTGCAGATAATACAAAACTGGGAGGAGTGCTTGATAAACCAGATGGCCAAGCCACCATCCAGAGGCACCTAGGCTGGCTGTAGAAATGAGCTGGCAAGAACTTCAAGAAGTTCAACAAAAGGGATCTCAAAATCCTACATCAAGGGAGAAACAACCACATACGCCAGTCCAGACCGGTTTAAAAGTTCTGGAAATCATCTTTACTAAAAAGTAGAGTTCCTGGTAGACACCAAGTTGAACGTCAGCAAGCAGTGTGCTCTCGTGGCAAAGATGACCAACAATATTGTGGGCTACATTAGGAAGATTGTTACCAACTTCTCAGAGAAAACAATCCCTTGTATCTTCTTAGCACTGATGAGGCCACATCTGGAGTACTGAGTCCAGTTCTGGGCTTCCCAGTACTAGAAAGATAGGGACATATATAATCGAATCCAGCAAATTACCAGAGAGATGATTAAGGCACGGGAGCACCTGTCATGTGAGGAGTGACTAAGAGAGCTAGGACTGCACAGCCTGGAGAAGTCTAAGGGAGATCTTGTGTATAAATGTGTGTAATGTTTATAAATATTAGTAGGAAGGAAGAGAGAAGATGAAGCTAGGCTCTTCTCTGTGGTGTCCCGTAACAAAAAACAGGCAACAATAGACTATGAAACACAGGAAACTCCAGTTGAACAAAAGAAAAAAGCTTTTTAACCTTTAGGCAGGTTGCTGGAACATGTTGCCCAGAGAAGCTATAGAGTCTCTATCTGTGGAAATATCCAAATCCCAAATGTCGGTGAGCATTGAGCAGATATTTGGACCAGAAATACTTCCAATGGTCTCTTCTAACCTTAACTATTCTCTGATTTTACAAAAATTAATTCTTCTTTCTCATCATTCTTACTTGAAAGTTATATGCTATTCTAATACAGAGGACATCTAATCATACCCACAAAATGAACCTATTGAGCCTTGTTCTGAAGTCATGCATTTCCAGCAATGATTCTCAAATATCTGCTCCCATGTGTCAGAGACGGATTTTTGCTACCCAGATGGTTTGCCTTAGACCATTTTTTTTTGTGGCTGCTGAGACGTCAGTGAAGAGGCAGTGTCCTTTGTTGTTAACTGTATCTTGCAAGCAGCCCAGGAGCGGTCATGCTGCAATCCTGCTGATAAGGGGAGCAAAGCCCATATAATGCTTCGGACTTACCAAGGATGCCAGAGCTTTCCTAGGACCCCTCAAACCCAGCTGCAAACCATTCCAGAGGGAACACTGCACAGGTGCACAGGGAATCCACTTCCTTGGGACCTCAGTCTATAAATAACACTCATAAAATAAGGTCCAGTGACACTCCATCATCCTGGGAGGAGAAGGCAGCACTGGAAGCCAGGTGGTGTCCTTCTTGTATTTTTGTCTCTCACTCATTTCCTCCATTTTTCTCTTTCTTTCTTTTCCCTTACCACAGAATTAGGAAGCCAACTCCAACCTTATTCCTAAGATCACTTGTACAAATAAGTTCCTTTTCAGATTGTTTGACATCATTTTGCCTTCGTTTAGCCCGGTAGGCACTGAACCCATAAATTTTATGGGGATGTACTGGGTCTTACCCTGACAACCTCTGGACTGCCCACATTGGGTCATGACATCGTGTTTAGTGCTTTTCAAAGGCAGTGATAAGGACACAGTCACAATACTTGCCTAAGTTCAAATAATGAATTGTCGCTGTAGTCAGATGATACGAAGAAGTTACACTGCTCATTTATACCTAGAGGTGATGCAATTTTTTTTTGCCTCTTTGTCTTCCAAAAGAGTAAATTGGAACTGTATAAATAATTTGTTTACTGTTAACTGTGGTGCTACATCACCAAGAAGATAAAACTTCTAAGAAGAGTAGTATTAGTACTAGGTACAAGACTTATAATGTGACAATCAATACATTAGTTCCTGAAAATTGTGAATGAACTTGCTCTGCACATAAACACTATCAAGAAAGGGGATATAAGCAAAGCATTTTATCATTTGACAAACGTCAGTCTTAAGCAAGGTAGAGTTTTGCTTTTTCACTGTCCAGCATGATCCAAAATATTATAGCACTCTCCTTTACCAAGCAGAAAAGGCTAATTTGTCCCCAAATGCTGCTGGAAAAGAGATACCACTCAATAGCCAAATTTCCTTCACTGAGTTGCAGAACTGAAAGAAAACAGTGTAAGAGTCAGGGAATTCTCTATACTTTAACAGAGACATGTGTAGATGAACGGTTGAAATAGAGTGCAAGAGAGGAAACGATATAAGTAGCAATCTAAGACAAGGCCCTGAAGCATATATTTCACCCATCATCCTTTTTTACCTACTTGTTCTCACAATGGATCGCTTAAAGTAATAGAAACAATGATTGCCAGAAATGTTTTCTCTCCATTTGTCAAATCATAGTTATGTAATCTTAGTTTCAGTTGAATTTGCTTAGCAACAAAACTATTAGGAAACTAGATTTATTTATTTAATATAAATGCCTCTATTATATGAAAAGTTTTTATGTATTTCAAACAGCATTATCAATGACGCATGAGAAGGTAAAGCATTTATCCCCATTGTTATAATGCAATCGATTCTAGTGATTAAATTATGTTTTTTATTTGTTCACATTTTCAAATATTACTTGAGGTGGAGTTCAATTCAGTTATATTGCTATAGTGAATGAATTGCAAAACAACACAGGAAAGTCCATGTGTCTCGTTGTGCGGTAACAAATGCAGCAAGATAGCTTTGGCTTAGCTTAGAGTCATTGGACTCCCAACATCACCCTCTCATTGCGCTTACCTTTTACAATGACACTTGCTGGTTCTTGAAAAACATCCTGATTATGCCTAACATGATAGACAGAATAATGTCCGGGAAGTGACAATGAACCTAGGTTCACTGTGACTATTCACTTCCTCTTATCCAGCAGTAAGGATGGAAAATGTGAATTGGTTTAGTGAAGGAAAAAGAAGGAAAACAAAGTAGAAAAGAATTTTGCTTGCTGCTTTTGTAGACTACATGATCATCCTTCTAAGTTCCACCCTTGGATGAGATTATTTAGTTTATCTGTGGTAAGTCTTGTAAAAGAGTGTAACTACAGTCTTTTTGTCACAATTTTATTTATTACCTTTGTGCTCTTTCAAGTAGACTCATCTCTTATGTGCTTAGTTTATTAAAGCCAAATAAAATTGGATTGTGACCTTAAAATAAAAATAAATAAATAAACATATCTTAAATTATCATTAAAGTTTAAACTTCATATTTATATTTTGGAATTTCAAAATATAATATGATCAATTCATATATGTATAATCAGATTAATAAAAATTTATTCACAGTCAGGGCTGGCACACATCAGAATCTTCATATTGACATAAAGTCTGATCAGACCCTCTTGGGTTCTGAATCATCAAGGATTCAGCCTCAAAAAAGTTCAGCCTCCTGCTGTCTTTCACATCCAGTGAATGGTTGAAGAGATAATACAATTTATGAAAACATTTTCTTTCATAAAAACTCACATAACTTCTCTTTTTTTAGAGTAAAAAATTATTTTTTTCTCTGAGATCAGAGACTTATGCATAGTATCAACCTTGATCAAATAAATGTACCATACATTCAGTGAGCAGCTGTGTACCATTTAATGAGATTGGCCTTGTATTTGAATGAGAAATTTGTTTATCAATACAGTGAACGTGAATACACTGAAGTGCAGTGCTCGGGAAGCAACTGGACGTAGTCTTTTGAAATAGTGCATATGATGGTGCCTGTACCCAACCTGCTCCTTAGGCTGTCCTTACCAGTCACTGTCAGAAAGAGGACTCGGCTGGATGGGTTTGGACCAGCTGTATGTAGTTAGCCTAATATTCCTAGCCAGTGAGATCAGTGAAGAACCACACTTATTTTCCTGTTTTATTTATATCCTATAATATACATTTGAGGTTAAGACAGGGGTCAGCTACCCTCAGTTCTAACTGTGGATAAACAAGAGGACAAACAAGAACTCTAACTTCACAGTGTGTCTGCATTAGGCTTGATTCCCAGATTAGGCATTTGTTCCCCTTGTTTAAAGAAGCATCGAAGACATGATACGAGAGTACTTTGGCCCCTTGTGGTATCAACTAAGAGTACAACTGGAGAGTACCAGAATTCCTTAAAAAAAAAAAAGACCAAGACACACAGGTGGCATTGTGGTACACCTCTATATTGCCATTCCCTCACAGATGTGGCTAAAAATCCATATGTCTTGCTGTTAATATCACCAGTTGTATTATTTCATGCCCATTACACTCAGTTTGAGATTAGAAACAAGAAAATTTGTTTATTTGTTAAGAGTTCTGTTTATGTTTTTTTAACTCAAGGCAAAATAACTGTTTCTTTGTTGGCTGAGTGTGTCAGTAACTGAAAAAGATACCCTTATAAGCATCCTAGCTAAGCAATATTTTCTGTGAAGCTAAATTAGAATATGCTTGTGGTACAATAAGATTTCAACAGGTTTTTAACAGTTCGATTTTTGTACTTACTCTGCCAGTTTGCAGAAGGGTGATATCAGACATATAACCATTAGAGAATGTTATTTTGTTTGGGGCTTTTTCAGAAATGACACTCCTATTAGGAAAATGGCCTAATCGTGATACAGCAGCATAAATTCTCTGAGTGAGCCACATGGAACAGGCTACATCTTTTTTCAGTGAATATATATATATATATTTTTCAAAAAAAAAGACTAACTGAATTATATTTCAAAAATATGTTTGAAGAGTAACAGTCATATATTTGGCAATACATTACTGAAAGCGCACATTGAAAAACATACTTTATAAGCATTTAATCGCAAGACTAAGTACAAGGCTTATCTTACACATTTTGCATTAGGCATATTCATTTTTTCCTTGAATGTAAGATATGAATATGTAATCATAATAAACAAATTTCATCAGTTATTTTTAACAACCTGTTTATATATTCCTATATTTTAAAAGACATTGTTAAATGAGAAAAGTCAGCTAATCAGAATCTTTGGATATCTGAGGTAGATTAGTAAAAAATATTCTTGAGAATAATATTGGATGTACTGCCTGAAGGGAGAATATAATCTCTTTATTCTCTTTTTCAGTAAAAGTAATTTGGTCCTTTCCGAAATGACTGAAAATTTATGCTATTTTTATAATGTAGGTGTCACCAATCGACCCCTTCTGTTGATTTTAGGAATATATGTGGACTACATGCCCCCCAGGGGATGGAATTTTGCTCCTCAGTGCTGTAAGTACAGGTTTACAGTGTTTGTACTAATGTAGTAAATATTAGCTGATCTCTTTAAAACCATGTAAAATTATGAACTCACAACTGTATCAACACTGCAATATTTGTATCACTCCAAATTGATTGAGTAAGCACCTTAAGAGCAACGAAGAGTGAACGTAGCAGCTTCAGCATCACATATAAAAGCATGAGGTGTGTAGGGGAAACTCCCAAGTAACAGAGCATGGACTTATTTGTATCAAACACAAGCGGTCGGCCAAAATGCCATTTTTATCTCCTTTGTATTCAGATATCAGGAAGGATTTGAAGCTAAGGGAAAAAATACTTTGCTCTGCTCTGAGGATCTGTGACTTCCCCAATATACTCATATACTGCTGGTATATGAAACATACAAAGAAATTCTCAGTGTTACATCTAATGCATCTTGAATATTGAAGTTCAAGGACAAGAAGGCAGTGATCTGTAAGTCTTCTCTAAGGCTTTCCTCAGTATTTTGGCCTCTGATTGTGGCGGTTCACTGAATAACCTTGGGTTCAATAGAACCACCTTTAGAAGAGCTCCATAGTATTTTCATATATTAATGAATAATAGTGAAAGGAGAATTTGGGGTGTCAGAGTCAATGCTCCAGCTAATCATGAATTAGACTTTTTGTTTAATTTGTTCATTGTTTTTTATATTATAATTTAAAAATACAATACACAAATGTAAAGCTTTGTAAATGTAAAGTTATGTGTTACATAACTTTTATTTTCACATTTTCATCCTTTTATTGAAAAACAGTTTAACATGCATCTTGTAGTTCCATTATTAGCACATTTTTAATAGCAAAATCTCACCTAAGGATTTTCTAAAAAGTTATTTTAGAAAATAAAGAGACAAAAAAACCACCTAAAACCCCAAAAACAAAATGAGAAAGTACTTTCAGAATCATGAGTTCCACAATCAGAACAATTCCAATAACATCAATGAAATTATTTAGGGGGCATGATTGTCTGTGAAGGTGAAGGGCTTAGCGAGTGTTAAGAGAAAGACATTAAGATGAGTTTTGAGTAATAACCAGTTAGAATATTTCTAAAGATACTCCATAATATGTCTAACTGAAAACTGCAAATAACTACCAGATAACGCAGAGAACGAAAGTGAACTACTTTAAGATATTCAGCAGAAATTACTAAAATTGAGATGGTATGTACTAAAAAAATAAGGAATCGTAATCAAAATTACTTCAAAAATCCTTGATTTTAGAGATCTCTAAAATCACAAATCCAGTTTTCCAAATGCTTACCTGTAAAGCTTGGATAAACAATCCAAAACAGGGATCCAAAACAGTAAAGTTAAAATCAGAATTCTCATTCTTTTTTTCAACACAAAGTCCAAAGACACATACAGCCAGCTTACTCGGACCATTTAACTGTGGTGAGTCCTTAATGAGGCAGTTGTTCTGCAATAAAGTTTCTTTGGGTATTCCCAGTTTGCCGCAGCCTAGGTGAGTCTGTAACTGGTCTATTATTTTTAATATGTTGACCAACTATATTAAGTAACAGTCACAAAATGTCTGTGCACACATGAAAGAATAAATTCTGCAATCAATATTAAAAAATAGTGCATTTTAGCCAATTAACAGCTACTCTTGCATTTAAGACATTGATGCATTCCTTTCAGAACAGTTTGTTAATTAATACATTTGTCCACATGTGTGTGCAGAACAGACTTTCTTTAATTCTAAGACTTGGCTCTTCCCACTGATCAAGATCACAGATAATTACTTCTCAAAGTCTTGTTTGAAATAGCTCAGACTTAAAAAAAGTGTATTCTTTAAAATCAGCGACATTAATGGTAAACTTCCTTTAAGTTCTAGTAAATTTTAGCCTAGAGCATTAGCCACAGTGTACAAACAGGGATGGGGCATACACAGCTTCTCTGGGCAACCTGTTCCGGTGCCTCACCGCTCTAAGTGTAAAACATTTCTTCCTTATGTCCAACATAAACCTACCTTTTTTAACTTTAAAAATATTGCAGTTTGTTCTCTTACTACAGGCCTTCTGTCCAAAGCCTTCTCTTCTCCAAGCTGAACAATATCAGCCTTCTTAATCTTTATTCATGGAAGCAGTGTTCCACCCCCTGATCATTTTTGTGGTCCTCTTCTGGACCTGCTTTAACAGGTCCATGTCTGTCTTGTAGTGGGGGCCTCAGAGTTGGATGCAGTACACCAGGTGAAATTTCATGAGAGCTCAGGATATGGTTGTCTTTCTTGGCTGCAAATACAAACTGCTAGCTCACGTCCAATACTTCAACCATCGATATCACCAAGTCGTTCTCTGTAGAGCCGCTTTCAATCTGTTCATAACCTTATCTGTCTGTATTCATAATGGGGATTGTCCCAACCCAGCTGCAGGACCCGCAACTGGCCTTGCTTAATCTGTGTATACATGAGAAAAGTACAGCTTTTCTTACAGCTGATGCTTCCTTAAGGCAGTGTAGGCAACACTACAAAGGAAAAATCATAACTTCACTTTGGGCTTCTTCCAGGTAAGAGGAAGACTATTGCATTCTATTTCAGGTTAACAGAAGAAATTAACTGAAATAATGGCTATAACTTTATTGCCCATTTGAGTAATGAAAATTGTTGTCAACTACCCTGTACTCCAGAGAGCAAAGGAAAGTAGGAAATGCTTTTTTTCTCTCCATCACTACACAGCTGCTAAATGCAGCCTGTATCCTTACAGTTTGTAGGCCTGAAGACATCTTTGCATTGGATGCCTGTGTAATTCACTTCCAGAAGTAGCATATTTTTACAGATCGCCAAAAAGTGGTCTTCCTGGATGATGGACTAAACTTAATGCTTCCTTGAGATTCCAGATTGAAAAGAAGTTAAGGTAGACATTGAATCCCACTGAAGAAATGTTTAAAATCTTGAATGTGCCTAGTGTTCAGATGAATGACAGCTCTCATCAGAGACCAATTTCCCTCTATATTACAGACTCGCTTAGGGAGAAACTGAACTGACCTCTTCATACACATTTTGCTGAGAGCTACTATTTGATTTGAAGAACCTTTTTTTCTATACAACAATTTCACTCAAATGATAAATATTTTCTTACAAATGTCAGATAACAAAAACCCTTTTTCCTAAAAGTTATGTTTAATTATGTCTTGAGTTATTTCACAGTGATAAGGTTAGCCTTGAGACTGAAGACTAAATTCTTCAGGTCTATCAACATCAAAAACTACTTGACTCAACAACCATGAACTTTACAGTTATTTTTGTGATGTTGTTCATCAAAGCCTGATACGATGCTTTTTGGATTGCCCATCTGAAAGAAATATGTCAAGATAATAAGGTCAACCTGATTTGTATTGCTCTCAGATATTTAGGAGTCCCAAAAGTACAGCACTTCAGAAATTCACAGATTTTAATACATTTTGAAGTATTGTTACTCCATCTATCAGACAGAAAACTAAGGCATTTTGGGTGAAGATGCACAAACATTTAAATTCTCTTTCCCAAGTTTCATTAGATTAGTACCATAATCACTGCCTGTTATTCTGCTCTTAGCTTACGTCAAATTAATTCTACCTATTTTGTCATGCAATAAAAAAAGGATTATGGCATATTATAGGGGTTTGCATTTACAGTTATCATGTATGAGCTGATGGATAATATCTTACTGTGATGCTACAGTTTATGATCAAATTATGACAAATAAATCAGTTTCCTATCTGAATCTTGATGTCTTTGACCTGGCAAATGAACTTGTAGCAGAACAGGAATGTACTGATAGCCTCCTCAGTCCCAACAGAGTCTTGTTTATTTAGCATTGGTCTTTAAGAAACATCACCATGTTTAAACAGTTTTTGTAAATTCTTCAGTAAATCGATTCCCACTGGAAAAGTACCACTATCTTTAAGAGTTTATTTTGTCTTAATTATTTTAAAAGAAAAGGTTAAATATAGGAAAATATTTTAAAGAACTTACCAACAATGTGACCTTCTTTGGAATTTCCTCCTTTACTGAACATCAGAAGAATAATACTTCCTTCTCTTCTAGTGACTCGGTTTTGAATTTTGGAAGATTACGGTGAAATAAATATATAACAAAATGTAAAACCACAGAAACTGAGGGCTAAAAGAGATATGAAACATGGCCTTTGAAATTTTCACATTTTCATTCATTGAATAATTTATGTATGCAGTTGTCTCTAAAATTAAAATGTTACTTTTTTTTCCAAAACCTAGTCTCATCTCAATATATTTATGTATCTTCCATTAGCATTAACAGGAATTACATGTGCGTATTGACAGAACTCTAAGGATATATTAGCAAGGTCTATCAGTCCTTAATATCTCTTTGCCAGGATAGAAGTACTACTCACCCAGCACGCTTTGATGGATCATATAGAACTCTGTTTTCTCCAGTGTTCACATCTGATCTTAGAACTTAATAAGGATCAAGCTTAGTGTTGTTGTATATTTCATTATTATTATTGCTACTATTATTATTATCATTATTGTTGTTGCTACTATTATTATTATATCTTTTTTCATTCTTCTATTTAAATTGTTCTTATATCAGCCCATGAGCTTTCCTTTCCTTTTCTGATTCTCCTCCCTGGGCGAGGAGGAGAGATACAGCAGTTGTATACTACTTAGCTGACAGCTAAGGGCTAAAATAAGACACTTTTGTATGAAATTTGGAAATTTATTTGTCTTTTCATTGAAAAAATATTGACATCACTAAACAGTGATATATGTGGCCAGGAAAGAACAAAAATGAAGTTAAGACACTTAAGGCACATAAACTTAAAATAATGCAAAGTGAAATGTGACATTCGGTTCTTACATTTGCAAGAAGTCATCCTACTCTTTGTTGGATTCCTCACCAGGGACAGAGTAACTCCAGACACAAGTATAATTTAGGAGAGGAGTGGCTGGAGAACAGCCCTGCAGGAAGGGATCTGGTGATGCTGATCAACAGGAGGCCAAATAAAAGCCAGCAGTGTTCCTTAGTAGCCAAACAGGCAAATGCATCTTGGGATGCATCAAACACATTGTAACCAGCTGGTCAAAAGAGGTGATTATCCTGCTGTATGCAGTGTTGGTGATGGGTTCATCTGGAATACTGGGTCTCACAATTTAGGAAGGGTGTTATGGTATTTGAACACGTCCAAGGGACGACAACAGAGGCAGTGAAATGGCTACAAGGAATGTCCTGTGAGGAGTAGCTGTGGACTCTGGGCTTGTCTAGTTTGGGGAAAAGGAGGCTGAGGGGCAACTTTATTGGTCTCTACAGCTTCCTGAGGAGGGGTAGTGGAGAGGGAGGTGCTGATCTCTTCTCTGTGGCATCCAGTATAAGATGCATGGGAAAGGATCATATCTATGCTAGGAAACCTTTAGACTGGACGTAGGAAACATTTCTTTACCAAGAGGGTGTCCAAATACTGGAAGAGGCTTCCTAGAGAAGTGGTCAATATCCCAAGACCATCAGTGTTTAAGAAGCATTGGAGAAAGCCCTTGGTAACATGCTTTACCTTTTGGTCAGGCCTGAAGTGGTCGGGCTGTTGGTCATTGGACTAGGTGATCATTGGATCATTTTAAGTCCCTTCCAAATGATCTGTTTTGTTCTGTTCTGTTCTATTCATCACCAAATTCATCTCTGTTTTGGCTTTCCTTTTTCTCATGCAAAATCCTGTTGACTGTGCTAAGCTTTCCTATCATTTCCTCTGATTTACTTCAAATGCATTTTAGCCCTAAGCTTCCCTTGCATGTGTATTTTTCTGAGTCCTATTCAGAGGTGAGACACATGCCAAAAAAGACCTCAAGCAAAAAGCTACTTGTCTTTTTTTAAGTGAACCTATTAAAATTAATGTTCACGTTTCCCAGAGCACTTCATAGAATAAAAATAGCATTACACTGAACTTGATTTTCAAAAATTAAAGTGTCTTTAGTGATTCCATGTGAGAATAATTTTGGGCTGAAATCTTGGGCAGCTTGCAGAAATCTAAAGGATACGAGGATATCTTTTAGTCACTATGAAACAAAATGATCCTTCATAAACTGATAGATAAATTTCTGTGCTCTACGTAGAATTTTTAAAACTGAATCAAATGAAATAAATTGGAAACCCTTTATATATTAACATAGAAATATATTTACAAACTAAAAGCATTATGTTTTTCCTAGTATGTATTATCTGTCATTCTGTACAATATTGATATATATTGATTAAACCTTTTAGGCAACAAAACTGAGGTTCTAAGTCATTCCTTACTAATGTATCACTTTCTTTTCAGTAGCACATTTTTATCTGTGTCCCTCTTGTTTTCAAACAGCCAATTAATTTTCCTGATTTTTATTCTCATGTTAAGAATGTTAAGATGTAGTGGGCATCTCATCTATATAGAGCTAATTGTATAATCAGAAAAGATCAGGAGGTCTAGCTGTTTTCCTTTTTTTTCAATCTAGGTTTCATTTTCTGCTTGATAACTTCTGATGACAGGGTTCTGTGGTCACACAAACTGCTAGTGCAGACATACCAAGTGACTATCTATATTAGTAGAATTCCCTTCCCCTTTCTCTTTCCCTTCCCTGCAGATCTCAAGAGAAGTAGCTTTGCCTAGACTTTTTCGTGTGCTGTGTTAGCAAATGATATCACCTGTTACTCCTGAGTGGCTTCACAACTTGGAAGATTACTGGTCCCAGCTTGCTGTAATACAGAAAATCAAAGGTCTTCCATATGATCACTCATATATATAAGATTTTGAAATAATTTACTTTTGTCAGATATTTTAATATTCATTTTGCTGTTTCATATTCATTTTGACCACAACATGAAGGAGGTAATTTTGGCACTTCACTAGTACCACGATCCAGGTATCAGGCATATTTAGTCATCAGTGGGTGACTGATAGTCAATCTGTTTCTCAGATGAGAATGGAGCTTTTTCTCAGGCACACAGGACTCCCAAGAACACTGAGAGGATGCGTAAGTGCACTGGATCACTGCATGGTGACAACGTGCACTCTCAAGTGTGCTGGCTCAAGATGATCAAATAGCAGTCCTCTTCTTAAAGTGATAAGGGAGTCTTTTTTCCCAAACAGAGCAGTTTCAGGTAGGCCAAGGTGTTCTGAGTTACTGCCCTTATACAATGGGAATTCTTCTCCCCAAACCCCGTATGTTAACATGAGCCTGATTTCTGCTGGATCAGCAATTAGCCCAGAGAGGGTGGGAGGAGCGAGGTGTTGTTCCAGGTGAGTCATAAGTTGTACTAAACAGCCTGAAATTGTCTATGTGGCCTAGCAGGTGGGAGAGGGATTGCATGAACATATCAATGAAGTCAGTTAACTTAGTGTGCATACTACCTTCAAACACTCTTTGTTGTTCATCTTCTTTTTAAAACAGCTACTCTTGAACAGGAAGAATGTAAAGAAGATTGTGTCAGTAAATTTCCCAGTGTGAAAGATGATTATTACAGAGTCTCCCTATTATTTATGCCATCTCTATACCATATTTGCCTATTTTCAGCACTATATCAATTTAATTGCTTGGCTAATGCAATTGTTCAACGGTGTCCCATGCATTAAGCATTATGAAGATGAGTCAGGAACAACAAAAGGAGACACGACACACACCTATCTTGCATTTAAAATCCCTCCAATTTAAGAAGGACTCAAAATGTTTCTGAACTAACTGCTTCCACATTATTTGAGTGCATTTATCAGAAAGAAGACCATAAATAAATTCAACTCATCCTTGTCGGATACCATAAGGGAAGGACAAAGAAGAAACAAAAAGTCTTTGGCTGAAAATAGTCGATACCTAAAACCTCACAATGTACCATTTGTATGAAGTGGATATATTTCCTTTTGCCTTCTCCCTGCTATTCACAATGTCTTTCTGAAAGCCCATTGCTACAAAAGAAGTGAAGCTGAGACCTATCAGTCATTACTTTCTTCAACTCAGCAGAAAACACGGCTGATGATCTTATTATTCTACTAATAAAACTTATTTAAATCTGACCTTACTTACATAACAACTTAGACTAAAAGAGACTGAAAGACATGATATGTAACAACTGTTCAGGCCTGATGCTGGCCAACAGAATAACTTTGGCTTTTCCAAGAGGAAAGAAGTACTGAAATCATTAGATCACTCAAAAAGCTGGAGGTGAGATTTCCTTATACTTCCATGGGAGTCATAGCTGTGCAAAGCTATAGTTACCTATGCATCTGTAAGAGTCACTGTCCTGGATTTCCCTAAGAGCAAGGTATGAGGAAGGGTTTGAAGGTCTGTGATTTAGAATAGATTTCTGTAGCATGCTAGACAGAAGATATGATGACCTATATCTTCAACTAACACTAATATAAAGAACTAGTTTTAAACAACATAGCCGGAGCTACCCAAGCTGTGCACCAAAATCAGTCATAAAAAATGTCCATTTTCAAAATATTCCTGTATTTCCACTCTTGCCAATCACACACACTACTTGCATGAATTCAGGAGAAGGGATTGACAGTTTGTGTGGCAGCTTGGGAAAGAAGAACCTAAAGTATTTCAGACCTGCTTAGACTCATTGCTATGACACCAACCGGTAGGCTGACCAAACCATTTCTTATATGTTCTCCCACCAAAACACGGTACAATAACAATGTCACAGATAATATTAAAAGTAAATTTTACTACGACATTTTTAGAACCTGGATCTTTTTTCCTTCTTTTATTCCACTTTCTTTTAAATTATATTTGTATGTACATACATGGTGTAAAAAACTTTCTTGAATGGCCACAATATAAGTGGTCATAATCCACATATATAAATCAAATAATGACTTTCTAAAATTAATTTTAGTGCAGCTTTTGCCAGACTTTTTTAAATTTATAAAAGCTATAACATTAAATAATTCTGTTAGCAGAACAGCATAAAAGCATTTCTGATGGTAGACTTTTTCTTGAGCAAATTACATCTTAAAGTGATCGCAAGACAGACAATTCTCTGGATGGTTGAGCCACTGATTGACAACATAGGAATAGAAGAATGGGATTAGAAAGCAGCCCAACATCTCTCTCACCCTCTTAGTTGTCCAACTTGAACAGTGATTACCAAACACCACTCAAAATTTCGGATATATCCCTTCAAAAAAACTAGCACAATGACATCAAACATCACATAATTTATAAGCTTTTAGGAACAGCAGCAGAATATTTTAAGGAGCAATGAATGGAATGGGGTTTCTCCCTTGCTTTGTGCCCTCCTAATCCCCAACAATTAATATCTCAGTGTGGGATCAGTCTTACCAATGTAGGATTTCAACAGGATAGAGTGGCCATGAAGCAGTTCAAACAGCATCACTGCCCTTCTCCTTTCCTATCTCCATGCAGCTTCATGTGCACTGAGCCTGTACGTGCAGCGTTTCTGCTCAGCCTAAGCACTTTAGCCCAGAGAAGGAGCATGACTGTGGGGAGGGACAGAAATAAGAAAAATATTTTCCATTAGCTTAATCCGTCTGTTGGCTCTGTTCCATCCCCTTCAGAGCAGATCAAAAATATCTGCCAGCATTTTAAGTATTTTACAGCTGTCCAAGAACACTTTATCCAAGGAATCCCAATGTTCTGACCTGCAAAACATTGTCATCATACCCCTAGAAAGATCTGAGCAGGAACTGCACGTGCTCCTTCACAGGAATAAATACCCTGTGTCAGGCCAAGCAAAACAAAGCACTGTGCAGTTATCATCCCTGTACTCCAGCCAGTTTCAGAAACAAATCTACCAAAATTTACACGCGAATAAAACAAAACTCTTAATCTTAGTATTGCTTTGCAGCATGTCAGGGAATTGTTCTTATGTATAAAAGTAGCCACAGCTGTCAGACTGGGTCATCCTAAACTGCAGAGATTCATCAGACATTGTTACAATTTTAGGCAGTAAGAATCATGTTTCTGCTACACAGTAAAAAGAATTGTCTGCTTTTGCCTGAAAGTTTATTCCACCTTTTTTTGTCTGACCTAAAGAATTACCCCTCTCTAAACCAACACTGTCTCTGCGTTACTTTTGCCGTTTGCTTTGGTCATTAAACAAATAAGACTTAGATTAATCTCCTCACCAAATACGAATTCCTGTAATGGAGAAAATGGGTACCTGATGATATATATGTATTTTCTCAATTCAATAGAATCAAAGAATCATGGAATCACCCAAGCTGGAAGGGACCCAAAAGGATTATGGGGTCCAACTCCTATCCCTACACCAGACAATCCCAACGTTCACACCATGTGTTTGAGGGCACTATCCAAATGCTTCTTGAATGCTGGCAGACTGTTCCAGTGCTCCACCACCTGCTGAGTGAAAAACCTCCTCCTAATATGTAACCTAAACCTCCCCTGGCCTATCTTCCTGCCATTACCTCCAGTCCTATTGCAGTCTCCTGCATAGGAAGTATTAATATACTATGTTTAGGTAGATTTTATTTGTAATAGACTATTTTTTCTGGACTTTTCAGGTGAGGCTAGGTTGTTTTGGACAGGAGATGTTTTAAATTATTCTGCAGATCCTTGGTTTTTGAGCAAGAGAGTATTTTGCTTGTAGTGGTTTTTGCCTTTTTTTTTTACTTTGGTTGGAGCTCATTATGAATTTTGTCTGTAATTCCTACCCATGAAACCTTTGATTGCCACCTAGGGATTTCTACCTCTGAGAGAACTAAAAACAGCTTTGATCACAGCTGTCAATGCACTAACATTGTTTTTTCTATGAGACCGCAATTCTGATCTTACATTATAATTCATTTCTGGATTTAAGCCACATGCTGATTCAATAAAGACTGTCAGCAGCTAATAAGTTGGCTCACAGGAACCAAAGGAGAAAATAGCATTTTCTCTCTCAGTGACCATTTCCCTGTTCAAAATCAACATGAAGAGAAAACGGGTAAGATGGTGGGGATAGCAGCACGTAGACATAAAGATGGGAATAATCACTATTAGTACTATTAGTACTTTATAGAACTAAGCATAGTAAAGTTTATGAAGATATGAAAATTATTTTATGAGAGTGATATTAACCCTTTCTTCAGATTCCAAATTATACAGCAAATTTACTTCAGATCTCTGTAAAAATCCTGTGCAATTTTTTCCTCATCAGAGGAGCACTCACCCACAGCTAACAGTACACATTTTGTTTATTATAATAGTGACTAGCAAAACCAACCAGACTGCACTTCAGCAGACAGTGTGTAACAGACAATATTGGCTTCAAAAAATGAGTAGAGTGAAGGATACACTCATAGTGGTTGGTTTTGTTTCCTTCTCCACTTTTGGTCACTTGTATCTTTTCAGTGGGGCTACATTAGAAAGGTATAAAGTACTTTGAAATATAAGTCAAAAAAGAAGACTTGATAGCTTAAAAGAGATGAGGAAAAAACCTTAGAAGCAGTGGAGAAAAGAAGCAGAAATAAAATAAAGTAAAATTTGCAGACTTTTTTTGAAGGCAGTTATTTCAGTACTTTTTTCTCTCTGTTCAATGATAGCTCTGTAAAACTGATGAAAAAGTTGCATTGTTTTGGTTTCTCTTTCTCCTCTGGAAATATGGATGTATGGGTTAAGTGAAAAGCAGCATCTGCAAAGCTGGAAAAAAAGGCATCAATCATGAAATGAGACTTGGTTGTGCTGCATGTTGTGTGTTGCAAGGTTCTGGGCTAGGAGGAGTGGAGCAGGTTACTGAGGCATCAGCAGCAAATGCATTCGTGTTGGCCAGTATTAGTCCCTCAGCATAAACCCAGGAACAGAGTGGAGAGGCAGTTTGTTGTATGTGGTATTTGTTTGAATTAATAATTTCCTACCACAAATTACAAAACTCACACTTCTAATTCAGTATTTTAAAACTAGATACAACATGCATACCCCAAATTCTGCAGCTGGAACTCAGTAATGTCAGGCACAAGTATAAACTTGTAGAAGTGTGGCTGGAGAACAGCCCTGCAGAAAGGCGTCTGGGAGTGCTGGTCAATAGCAGGCTAAATATGGGTCACCAGTGCGCTCTGGCAGCCAAGCAGACTTCCCACACCCTGGGGTGCATCAAACACAGCGTAACCAGCCAGCCAAAAGAGGTGATTATCCCACTGCATGCAGCATTGGTGCAGCTTCATCTTGAGTACTGCAAGCAGTTCTGAGTCCTACATGTTTAGAAGGATGTTAGGGTACTCAAATGTGCAAAAGAGAGAGCAATGAAGCTGCTGAAAGGACGGGAAGGCATGCCCTGTGAGGAGTGGTTTCAGATTGGGTTTGTCTAGTTTGGAGAAAAGTAGGCTTAGAGGCCACTTCATTGCTCTCCACATCTTCCCGAGAAGGGGAAGTGG